>OZ029914.1:9679560-11111594 GCA_964023275.1 Norana najaformis
AAGCGATGACTGAATTTACTAATTGCAATAATACATGAGTCAATACATAAAACGATACAGGAATCTTTACCAGTAGGTGATCGTCCGACGTTTGATCACTCGGAATTTTGAAATTTCATCATCTAAGTGTTGCAGACCACAATGAGTTTTGCTTTTTTTCTGCGTGTCATACACTACAATTTATTGCCTAGACTCTCCTAGAGAGTTTTACTCAGAAGCCTCATTAAAGCCGCCTGTAAATGTAAATGCCCAGGATTTTCTATAGCAACAATATTAAAACTGCAGAAACAACAAATTAAAACAATTACATATTTGCCTATTTATTACAAAACGGCCAGAAACAATGATTAGGCGTATTATATCAAATGAAGTATTCCTAAATAGGCTTATGTCGATTCAGATGTGCAATAAGTGATTTCTTGCTCGAAAATGTGTTAAGCATTCACCCGCAATAGGCCAAATCTCGATTTCAATGGCTGTTCTGGGTCAAACATTCATTGTTGGAACATATATTTGCTTCTGGCAATCTTTTCTGCTGCCATTCGATGACAGATATTTTGCATATTGAGCTCAATAAACCAATAAATGAATTTCGCAATGTCATTCTTCTGAAAAAGTTTTCGTTTTAACCATGTAGTAATGTTGAAATACCCCTGAGAAGAAATCTGGGTAACTTTGGGAGCCTGATAATTTTGACCCTGCAAACTCTAGATCACATGCATCTCACTTGAACTGCAGTGCTTCTGTGAGATACTGATTGATCCAGAGACCCAGTTTGAGTACGTCTGCATGGATTGCATGTATCACGAATTTTAAATTATCGTTTATCTTTTGCTTTAAATCAAAAGATTGAATTGCCCTAGGTCAAAATCTTTTAACTTTTATCTTATTTTCAAATCTGGATCTGAAAATTCGCATATGTGATTTTCTTCTGCACATGCTATCGAGTTATCAAGGCATAAATAGCTGTCAACCACTGCAAGAATTTATTATATTACTTAAGTACAAATCAGGTAAGCTAAAGTGGTTGAAAGTACAAACAAACGCCTTCGTTCGCCCAATTACATGAAACACTTTATACGAGACAAACATAAGCATGCCAATTAAGACATGTTGTGTTTGGTATCGAAGAGGTTAGGTGAATGGGTCATAAAAGGGTAGCCAACGTTAGATTTACAAATAGGCTTGCTGTGTTTGCTGACATTTGCAGGTCAGGCATGAGACATTTAGCGGCGAAATTTATGGTTTTATTTCACATGTCGTTGCCTACTGTCAGTGAGTAAATATTTTATTCACAGGAAAAAAGAAATGTGATCGGTATTCGAGCCCAGCAACAAGCCCGATCGAAAAATGGCATATACGAGCAAGACTATTATATTGGTTTTACTCTAAGAAGCAGCACCCGAGAACTACAGTATTTCTTAATAATTGCTACGACTGATAATTGTTGAGGCAATTGAAGTTGATTTCTCATCTCCCATATCCATTAACTACAAATTCTATGTCTGTTTACTTAATATTTACTTTTATTGATGCGTAAATTACACTGTTGAGTGCTGTCCTCTTAAGAGGTTGTATTATTTCTGTGGCCCTTAGCACCAAGGCTATAGAACTAAATTAGACGTCACACGCACTGCCCCAATTTATGCAGTCGACGACATAGATGTGGAAGGAACACAGGCTTGACCGTTTGTATGCGGCGTCCCCCAACATGCAGACTGTATAACCTAACAGGCAGACACTTAACGCACGATTGCTTATGATCGTCTAATGATCCTGACTCATTAGACATTGGCATTGTCTAAATATAAAAAATTAATAATACAAGTAAGTAGAGACACAGCGCAAGTTATCGAAAATTCAAAAACCGTTGGAGAAGCCGGGATGAGATGTGTCAACTTTAGACCTGAATAACATCAAATAATTGGTAGAAAGAACTGAATTGGGCAGAGAATTCCAAAACTTTGGACCAGCCACTGAGAAGGCCGAAAGCCCAACAATATTCGGGTAGTGGGAATAGTAAGTCACAGTTTCCATTGATCGAGTGCAATGTCTACTAGTGTTAAGAGTGAGTATGCAACGTAGATAGGTCAGCTGATTTAAATTTAGTACTTTGTGAACTGCAAGACAGATTTGAAATGAATGTTTTTGCTCAATGGGCAGCCAGTGCAATGAATGTAATATTGGAATGTAATATTAAGATGCTGATATTTAGGAGTCTTTGTTATTGCTCTGGCAAGAGAATTTTCAACGAATTGTAGTTTGTGCAAATCTCCGTTAGTGATACCAAAATGAAGTGAGTTACAGTATTCAAGTCTGCGGTTGATTAAGACAGGCAAAAGAGATTTGATTCTACGAATATCCCATATATGAAGGTGAGCTCATCTATATGCGGCCGGAACACAGTTTAAAATGACACGGTGGAATCCAACACCACGCCCAAACGGCGTGAGCATTCATTGCGGTTAATAAGTAAGCCACACAACTAAACAGACGTAAGGCAGTCAAATTTACGTAGTTGCTGTCTTGTGTCTTGCAAAAGAAATTCGGTTTGAGAAAGATTCAGAAGTTTGTTACTAGTCATCCAAGACCGAGCATCGTCAAAACAGAAACAAGTAGTTGGAGTGCAGGATTAGACGCGGAACCTTTAAACGAAATGAAGAGTTGGGTATCATCAGCATGAACAGGAGAGTCAAGTGAAGCTATCAGTGAGTTGTGAACCGAGTGCAGTGGTATATAACACTGGATCACAACGAAAGCAATTCATGTGCCTTATATTGATTCAAATGTGCTGATTCCAAATATGAAGTCAGAATCTGCCCAGCAAGTCTAGATTTTAAGTTATGACGTAAGGACTCATTTTCGGTTATGTCTGTACATTCTGTTGTATGTGTCTCCACGATTGCTGCCAGTGATACGTGCATGCCTGCAAGTGTCGCCTGAAATATTCCTAACAGCAAGCCTGCAGCAGCCGCTAGACATGATTGGGCATGTCAGCGAGCTGACGTCAGCATCAGTACCAGTATATAAGGCGAGATTGCGTAGAACGAAGGTGAAGTTTTCTTATATAGCTGTAGCTAGTGTGTGAGATTTAATTTTGAAATGAATAGGCGAGGCTGTGTTAACCATCCAGACAATTTTTGCTATGTTTGTGGTAAATATACTCTTGTGACCAGCGCAAGAAGTTAACTAAGAGAGTGATGATTGATTACAAGTATTATTTTGGATGTCAAATCGGAGACCAGGTTAAAAGTTGGGCACCTCATGTCTGCTGCACCATGTGCTACTCTGGGCTTACACAGTGGTTGAATGGCAAAAGGAATTCAATGCCGTTTGCTGTGCCTATGGTGTGGCGCGAGCCAAGAAATCATCATGCAGACTGTTATTTCTGCATTACTAAAGTTGCTGGATTTTCGAAGAAAAATAAGTCTAAAATCGTTTATCCTGATTGCGAGTCCGCTCTAAAGCCAGTGTCGCATGATGAAGAGAATCCAGTACCATTTCCGCCTGCTGCGGGTGCTGATGAAACGGACAGTTCTGGTGGTAATACAGAAGATGACGTTACTGTTTATGGATCCAGTGATCAAGATTTGGAAGAGGGTAGGCCGCATTTGATAAGGCAAGGTGAGTTAGATGATCTGGTGAGGGACCTATCTTTGTCAAAGGAGAAATCTGAACTGTTAGCCTCCAGACTAGGGGAGTGGAACTTGCTTCAAAAAGGTACCACAACATCACACTTTCGTTATCGTCACAAACAGTTAGCTACATATTACAAACTGGAAAATGATATCTGTTTCTGTACTGACGTGAACGGTCTCATGCTGAATTTAGGTTGCGAATACGTTCCTGATCAGTGGAGACTGTTCATAGATTCCAGCTTTCAAGCGAGCTTGAAAGCTGTGTTGGTGCACAATGGTAACGAAAAGCCGTCTGTTCCTATAGCCCACGCTGTAGGCCTCAAAGAGACATATGATTCAATGAAACTCATTTTGAAAGTGATCAACTACTCAGACCACAAATGCAACATCTGTGCGGACCTCAAAGTGGTAGCACTTATTCTAGGCCTACAGCTGGGGTACACAAAACATATGTGCTTTTTGTGCTTGTGGAACAGTCGTGATGACAGCAACCATTACAAAGTGAAACTGTGGCCTCCTAGATCTGAGCACATTGTTGGTCGGCACAACGTGCAACACGAACCATTGGTTGATCCATTGAAAGTGTACTTACCACCACTTCACATTAAACTGGGCGTCATGAGGAATTTCGTAGTGGCAATGGATCGTACTGGACAAGGCTTCCAGTATCTGAGAGATAAATTTGGAGCCGTCAAAACTGATGCTAAGCTGAAGGCTGGAATTTTTATTGGGCCAGAAATCCGCGAACTAATGCGTGATACTGTATTTAGAACCAAGCTCAACCCACTGGAATTTGCCGCTTGGGATGCATGTACGTTGGTGGTGCAAAACCTCCTTGGGAATCACCGAGCTGAGAACTATGCTAAACTCGTTAGCAACATGCTAACAGCATATAAGCCACTCGGCTGCCGGATGTCACTAAAAATACATTTCTTACATTCCCATCTGGATTTTTTTCCACCAAACTTGGGTGATGTAAGCGATGAGCATGGAGAGAGATTCTATCAAGACATCTCCACCTTTGAAGCAAGATATCAGGGCCACTGCAATTCCAACATGATGGGCGATTACTGGTGGTTTCTGCAGCGGGCAACAGCGGCCACTCACAAACGCAAGAGCAAGTGTCTAAAGCACTTTTGAACTCGTATAGAGTTAAAGCTAGAGACAAAATTTCGAAATGTATGCTTTCATCTGAGTAACATACATATATTCATATTACATTTTAAAACATATTTTAATTTCAAGTTATAAAAGAATAACATTTTGTTTCTTGTTATGAATACTCTGAGTTTGCATAATTACACAGTTATAAGGAAATACTAGTTCTGTAAAGAGTTTGCATAATTATTAGCATGTATGCCGCATATCTTAAGATCCTGACGTGCTACACAAAATCTGACTTCAGATTTGGAATCAGCAGATTCGATTTAGTGTAGTACACATAACATATGCCTAGTAGCAGGCGCACTGGTGTGTAATGTCTCAACCGATGGCGCACCAAAACCAAGCCGCAATCAGGTCAATATCCAGTGTCCTTTTATAGATCGTTTAATAATTTTGGGCTCCTTACAGCGAGATTCTTCGACCAAGTTTTGTACAATAGGCCTATGGTTTAGATGACCAGTCGTAAGGATGCAGAATGATCTCGCTTGTGCTCTCACTAAAATTCCCAAACATCATCACGTCATTTATGTACTAAAATCACTTCACTTTCTTAACCATGATCGGGTCAGATCCTTCACCATCGCTGCCCATTTGAATGAGTGCCACACCATGCACTTAAGGTCCCGTGAATCGACCGCGCTAGCCCGAGATTAAAATCTCTTTAAAAATCTACTATCGGAACGGAAAAGTATACTGTTCTAAAGGAAAAAGAGCGGGAATACTGGGATAGACTGATCGTCTCCGACTCAAAGGACAGCTGGATGGAGCTTTGACATAATTTGTCAGCTATCATTGATCGCAGACAAAGTTCACGGAGACCGTCGTGTTGTGAAGAAGAGTATACCTGCGCCACTTGATGAAGAAGGTCTCCGATGTTCGCCGTGATACAGAGGGTTCAGCTCTACACAAGAACTGGATGACCGAATTCTTCTTCGATCGCTTTGAAAGGGATACCGACGTTGGATTCAAATCGCTTCCACTGTCTTCGATGCCAAAGGCATTCACACTGGACCCTATTGTGACCTTCCCACTTAAAGATTTTGCTGATGGGTTGCTGCCGTTTGTGGTTTGACTCTGCAACGTCCCACTGGGTCAGAAGCGTGCAGTCAATCGATAATTAATTAACAACATGGCATGGACCCTGATAACATCAGCAGTTACCGCCTATCTCTAACCTAACCTTCATGTCAAAGGTTATTAAGTAAGTTTTGGTGAAGCAAAGGCACAAGTCGTTCGTGCAACCTCATGCCCAAGCTACATTCAAGCTTCAGAAAAGGTTATTCCATTGAGACGGTTGTGTTGCGGCTCATCTCGTATTATCTGTGACGCCATCGACTCCAGATACTCGACGATGCTTGCTCTGTTGTGCTTGAGTGCAGGGTTTGACGCAGCGAATCGTATCATCCTCCTTACTCGACTTAGAACAACGTATGCAATGGCTAATAAACTTACAGAGTGTCTCATCTCCTTTCTGGTTCAGCAAATTATGATGATAGCTTATCGATCAAAAAACCCGTTTTTGGCACCAGCTCTATTTTGATGTTCCGCAAGGCTATCTGCTGGTGCCTCTTGTGTGCATATCGTAGATGACCGATATGAGCAGCTCATCATCAATCTTCTGTAACTCGGGTTCTTCGATATGTTGTACGTCCAGCTGTACACAACATGCCATCCATCTGACGCACTCGCTTGGGCCTCTAAAGCATAGAATATTGTTGTTGGTGTGCAGTCATGGATGTCATCAAATGGGCTTAAGCTGAATTCGACAAAAGTGCAGTACATATGGCTTGGCACACGACGATCGAGATCAAAGATGGCAAGGAGACGATAGCGGCCGAGTTCCAAGGATGGGTACCACAACGTGTCGTCTGCGAACCCGGCGTTCTTTTCGACGAGGACTTAGCTATGGCGGATCGCATTAACTCTTTAGCTATCACCTGTCTGGAATAAACTCCCGCTAGAATTACGACAATTATCTGACCTATCACATGAACTCATCAACAAGTCTCCTTTTGCATCACTTAAACAATAAAAACTATAACACGTCTCCTTTTGTACTCGAACCCTTTGTGCTCTGCATGTGCTAGGCCTATGCTATAGGCTTATTCGTTTTAACATCTTTGTAGTCCAAATAGGGCCTGCTTACACATTTAGCTGTCGTGTTCGGTTTTCTGTTTACAAAAGCATGGTTCGGTGGTCTCAGTGAAAACCACACGTCATACATCGACTTCGTAAAACTATAGCAGACAGTATGACAGGTAGTCAAAAGGAAGTTTTGAATAGAGTTTATACAGAGCCCACAAGTCGTGCGGTTTGATTTATACTTCAATATGTGTTTGAAAACATGTTGACTTGCTCGATGCAAATACACAGCGGCCTTCTCAGAAGAGGTTCGAATCTGAAAATATCACGATGTTAACTTATTTATTTTTATTTATTTATTGCGGTGCTCAAGCTGCTAGAACCAGTTAGTCCCTTCGTCAGCATCGGTGCCAAGTCAAGCATTTAGATTGGATAAGGTACGTTTCCTGGATTTTTCAATGCCTCACACTGTTTCAAGAATAAAATTATAATGTTTAGGAAGCATTTAATATGGTTTCCAAAATAGAATTTTCTACCCCTTTCCCATACGTTTGTACGCTTCAGCTCAATTTGACCCATCAGGTCTTTAATGGTAAATAACATCAAGAAATATATAAATAAGACCTAAAACGAGCTGTTTGCTTCCAGCGTGTGAGCATGAGTCTCTGGGACTAAAATTCCCGAGCACCATAGTTGCTCTTGAGCCTCGTCTTTTCATGTGTGCCTATTATCTTTTCACCAGGAGATGCAGCTTTTTACTCAAAAGGACGTTACTATGGGGCCGCAAGGAGGTTGCCTAAACTGGAATACTTGGGGGCCTCAAGGCGAATTCACTTGTCCTGAATGTAGACAAAACCCAGACAAAAAACGCCTGCAAGCAATCCAGAAAGATCTCGCTCGTGCTGTCACCAAATCTCCCAAATACCATCGCATCACTTCCGTTCTCAAATCACTTCACTGGCTTAAAATATTTGAACGAATAGAGTACAAAGTCCTTTCACTTATCCACAACACACTTCGTTCCTCCCAACCATCCTTCTTTGCCAGTTATTTACAATCCAACCACTCCGTTAACCCGCTCCTCTTCTGCCCTAACATTTCTCCACCCTCCCCTCACCTCATCCTTAAAATTTGGAAATCGCTCCATAGCCATAGCTGCTCCAACCCTCTGGAACACACTCCCACCAGAATTGCAACAATGTTCACATCCATCATAAGAACTCACCATCACTTCACCCATTGCAATCTCTCCGCAGGTCTTCCACTCAAAACTGAAAACACTCCTGTTTGGCAGATCTTATTCTGATTCCTCTTCTTCCCTTATCTTTCTTGCAGATCCGATACCAAACACCACCCACCTTAGCCGTCTGACTGTCTACCTGCCTGACTCTTGGATCTTGACCTGAAACCGAACTCACATTGCCTATCGATTTTGTTTAGACTGAGCGCCTGTGAATAAGTTGGTTCCCACGACTCAGCTTTCGTTGGGCGCTGTAGAAATCTCGAGATTACGATTACGAATTTGAATATGAACTTAATTCTTTGTGGGTCAGAATATAACCCTAACCCTAACCCAAAACCCTGACCGTTACCCTAATCCATTCCGCTGTCGATTTTTCACGTCCTCTCCAACCACATGCAGAAACGCCTATCGATAATAATAATTAATAATAATAATTAATAATAATAATTAATAATAATAATTAATAATAATAATAATAATAATAATAATAATAATAATAATAATAATAATAATAATAATAATAATGTCTCACATGGATTTATTCGCAAATTTTGTAACTTAGAGTTCAATCCTCCATGTATCGAAGAATCGATGATGTAACGTTCACGAAAAAATAGGAAACAATTATTATTATTATCATTTTCATCGTCATAATCGTCATCATCATCATCATCATCGTCATCATCATCATTATTACTATTATCATTACTAAACTCGTATTTATAACGCTTAAAAAGTGTCAACGGCGTGTACTCTGATACCATCATATTACTCAGAAAAACATCGGCATTCGCATCGGAGTCTTTCGCGGCAATACAACGCCCAAAAAGGCCATTCTCATATTGATTCTTTCCATGGCAGTGGGAATGCTGGGAATGTGTCCCTTCGAGCTGTCAGGAGTTTCCAGTTGAGCATAACCATTATCGTTCAATTCTGGCATTGAGCAAGAATGGCAGACAGGAGATCGTGGGTGGCCACAGCTGATGCCAAACAGGCCAAAGAAAATCCTTTATTATTATTGTTATTACTACTAAAAAGTTTTTGTTGTTTGTTGCAGACTATTGTGTGTGAAGTTGTGCATGCGTCAATATTTAACTAGTACCATATCGTCAAATGATTGCAGTGCGTGATGGGAAGCATACTGCAAACACAGATTTGAACATGGCATTTAGATTACTAGACTACTACTATTTAATCATTGTCCAATGTTAAGTGACATCGCGTAGTGGCGCCAAAAGGACATAGCCGGCTATAAAAACTAGTAGGCTTCAAATGGCCGCAGTAAAAACTTTCAAGAATATGCATAGTGCCGGGTTTACAATGATTTTGAGGCCACGGTCCTCTTTCCCATTATACCAATGCTAAACGCCCAACAGTGTCTAGTTGGCCATTGACTAAATATTGTCTGTTTAATATTGCCCAACGACGACGAATAGGACTCCAATAAGGACCTATTTCATAACATTAAGTGACATTAACCATGAGAGGCATAAGTGGCTAGTGGTTTGGTAAGACGCAATGTAAATATTCCGATACATAGTTGCATGAGTGCATGCTAGTTGGACGCTCGAAAATGTGAAACATCTCGTTGGATTAACTTATTCCATCTTACCTTATCTCAAAATCTATCATCTTATCTCGTCATCTATTTCCTCTTCATCTTGAACAGCAAAATAAGAAGCGAATAAGCGACGAAGAAGTAATGAAAGCAACTAGAAAACAAGTATGAAAGCAAGAAATTAAAGCAGACGAGAAACAAATAAAGAAATGAGAAACGAAGAAATGCAGATATGAGAATCGGAGATAAACGAAGATACCCATAGGCTAAACGAAAAAATGCGGAAAGGAGAGAGTAAGATTACTCCCTAACCTACGAAATCCTTAGCATCAATTATTGCAATGAGGAATATGTTCTAACTTCACTTCCAATCAGCATAGAACTGAAATTCGAACTGTAGTTAGAATCGACAGTACATTTCAAACGTAAGCCTATATGGAAATCTACTCCTCTTCCGAAGATCCTATCCTGATTCCTCTTCTTGCCCTAGTCAAACACCACCCACTGTAGCCGTCTGATTTTCTTCCAGCGTGACTCTTGGATCTTGATCTGGAACCGAACCCTTCTTGCCTATCGATTTTGTTTTAGCTGTGCGCCTGTGAATAAGCTGGTTTCCGCGACTTAGCTTTTGTTGCGAGCTGCAGAAATCCCGAATTTACGATTATGATTACTCACGTTGCTAGACAAGCTCGCAAAAGTCTTCTTTCTTCAGCGCAAAAGTCACCCAAAGGAAGTCAGAAGCTGTTCCTTCTGCTCTGCTCTGCTTAGAATTATTCTCTCTAGATAGACAGTCAAGTGTAACTGCGCTTAGGCGACTCCCATTCTTGTTATATAGGGAGGTCACGCTTCGCCGAGTCTAGTATACAACTCGATGTGATGGACGTCAGACTCGCCATTGCATCAGTGCTATTGCTTAGTCTCTCTTATACTTCGTGGCCTCTAAATCTTCTGGCTCTTACTTGTAACTCTGTCGCATGACTGAAATCCAAACAGATTGGAATGTGGAGAGACAGAATAGTCAACTTGGAATCTGCTTCCTTCCTTCCTTCCTTCCTTCATTTCTTCTTTCCTTCCTTCCTTCCTTCATTTCTGCTTTCCCTCCTTCCTTCCTACCTTCATTCATTCTTTCTTTCTTTCCGTTCTTTCTTTTCTTTCTTTCTTGTTTCCTTCCTTTATTTCTTCCTTCATTTTTCCTTCACTTCATCCTTCATTCCTGCCTTTCTTCCTTCCTTCCTTCCTTCTTTCATTCCTGCATTCCTGCCGTGTTTCTTTTCTTCATTCATTCCTACCAGCCTGTCCGTCTGTCTGTGCATCTGCATTTCAATCAGTCTGTATTTGTCTGTGTCTGTCTGTATGCCTGTCTGTCTGTCCCTCTGTTCGTGTTTCTGTCAGTCCGTCCGTTTGTCTGTCTCAGTCTGAGACTTCTGATACCAGGGGTGAAAAGTGAAGGGGTTTGGTATTTACCCATTCAGGGTAGCACTAATGGATTTCGAGGAGCTACACATAACGAAGGTGATGATGCCCCCCGAAGCTACGCACAGGTCGACAATGACATCAATATCGTCCCATTCAGGGTATGACTTGGAGGAAGAGGTAATATAGCCTCCCTGCATCCCTCCCTGTATTCCTCCTTCCCTCCCTCTCTGCCTCCCTTCTTCCCTGCCTTCCTGCCTGCCTTCTTCTCTGCCTCCCTCTCTGACTGCCTTCTTCCCTGCCTTCCTGCCTGCCTTCTTCTCTGCCTGCCTTCTTCTCTGCCTCGCTCTCTGCCTGCCTTCTTCCCTGCCTTCCTGCCTGCTTTCTTCTCTGCGTCCCTCTCTGCCTCCCTTCTTTCCTGCCTGCCTGTCTGCCTGCCTGCCTCTCTTCCTCCTTCCCCGCCTTCTTTCCTCCCATTGCTCTACCTTTGTCTCTTTCACTGCCTGTATCTCTATCTGCATCTTTGTCTCTAACGCAGTTTGTGTCTACGTCTCTGTCTCTTTCATTGTCTGTACCTGTCCTTGTCACTGTCTGTGTCTCTGTCTCCATGCCAGTCCCTGTCTCTGCGTGCAAATCTGCCCCTGCGTCTATCTCTGCCTATATCTCAGCAACCATGTCTGTATCTGTGTCTGTATCTGCATCTGTCACTATGTCCATCTTTGCGTCTATAGACCTCTGTCTGTATGTCAGGCCCTCACCTCTGGAAATAAGCCGTGGTTGTTTACTGCAGAGCAGAGAGGGACAGGGGAGGGTTAGGGTTAAGGGGCGTTGTTTACGCGGTGTCTATTTGACTGCAGGTAGATAAGGCCCAGTTACTCGATCGAAACCGTTTGCTAAGCAGAACCTATCCTGGGCTAAGGTTTCACTGTTCGCAACCCTGTTGTGTCGCTGACTCAACACATGTTATGGTGAACCAACAACACTGGTCTGCAAGTTCAGAGTCTAAATAATTAGCCCATTTGCTGAAAATATGAGTCAAGAGCTTATGAGCAGACAGAGGCTACGACTCTATCACCCACTGACTCACTCACTGACTCACTGACTCACTCACTCACTCACACTCACTCACTCACTCGCTCACTCATCCACCCGCCCACCCACTCATTCTCACACTCCCGCTCACTCGCTACTCATTCACTCACTCGCTCAGACTCACCCACTCACTCGCTAATGATCTCATTAATTCATTTGCTCATTCAGTCATAAATTCATTTGCTCATTCATTCACACTTTCATTCATTCAATCATTTGCTCATTCACTTACTTGTTTACTCGCTCACTTGCTCGCCCGTATAGACCGCAGTGCCCATTTTTCTCAGAACTTGTACAATGGTCCCTTGCCGTCTTTTCTAATCATGTAGTTTGTCTTCGTCTTTATAACCAGCCACAGTACAATGTTATTATTGAACAACAGACTGGCACAGTTTGAACAAACAGTCGAACACTTCGTGCACAGTTGCATCAATACACAACCATTTGGAAGCCTACGATTACTGAACTCTCCGACATTGTTATTCTAGTCCTCTTCACACCTTTTGGTCTTCTAACACGTACTGCAGTTGAAGATACTAAAGGTCGGGTTATTTGGCCTAGGGCTTCATGCTCCCTCTGTTCCATTGTCCTTTTAAGTCCTCCTCCGTCCATCTCTCCATCTCGGTACCTCCCTCTCTCATGCCCTCTCTCCCTCTTTCTCGCTAGCCAGTAATCTTCCAACACCAGCATCTTCTCTTGTTTGTCCCTCGCATGCGAACTGCTACCGCCCAGTCCAGAAGCTTTGCGTATGTCGGTCCCACCTGCTGGAACCGTCTCTCTCGAGATCTGCGACTTCAGCTCCTCTCTCTTCCCCTCTCAGGGTTTCGAAGGCGCCTGAAGACTGTACTGTTTAACAGTGATTTTACTTGTTCGGGTCGGGAGCACCTATGGTGAGTTTATTCTCTAAGAGGCGCTTTATAAATCTTAAATTACCATTACAATTACAATCATCGTGGTCGTTACTAATTCGAATTTGGGGGTCTGTTACTTCTGACCTTGCTTGAGATCTTTGCCGGGGTCTCCTTTTTTCCCTAAACCTCCCTCTTCCCTCTCTCCCTATCCTTCCCTTCCTCCGCTCTCCCTTTCTGTCTGTCTGTGTATGTCTGTCCGTATGTCTGTCTGTCTATCTTCCTTTCAAGCCTTCACTCCCTCTGTTTCCCTTCCTCCCTCTCTGTCTTTCTCGTTGAAACATTGTATCTGTGTCTCTGTCTGTCTGTTCGTCCGTCCGTCCGTCCGTCTGTCTGTCCGTCTGTCTGTCTCTCTTTCTCTATCTCTAACCACAGAGGTCCATTGTTATCTCCGCTAGACATAAATGAATGGTGTTGACAATAAGCTTGGGACCTGGATTAACCGAGAGTTCAAGCACACGATTATAAGACCTAAGTTTTCAACCATAGTGCAATTTATAGATGAAGGGAGAATTTCATTAAACTCATCTTAATCATGTTACCTTACCGTAACTTACCTTGCATTACCTAACCTCACCCTATCATATCTTTTATTCGCTTACTCTGTCATCCCTAAATTACCTAACCAACTATTTTCTTACTTTACATTACCTAACCTCATCTTAACTTAATCTAGCCTACTTTAAGTTACCTTAACTAAATATTTTCTTACCTTACCCTACATTACCTTCATTGCTGTAACTTACCTTATCTTACCGTATGTTACCTTACCATATTTTACATTAACTTCCCTACCTTACTTTAAATTACCTTACCATATATTATGCCTACATGATCTCCTTTCCCTTTAACTGGCCTTGTCTTGCCGTGTCTTGTCTCACCCCATCTAACCCCATTTAACCTACTCCTCATAGTTATGCCAGATAGAGAGACAGGGCCTACGTGAATATCAGCATGCCATGGCAAATTCTCCAGGGTGGGTCACATGTGGACGTGCTATTTAGTAAACCCCACCCTTGGCTGGTATTTGGACAAAACTATGGCTTTGCTGCTCTATATCATTCGTCCACGTACACATGACCTTTAACCCTTGCTCTAGTTTGCCCCTTCGTGACCTATTTCCACCTAAACCACCTGCACCGAACAAGCTATTGCAACTTCAGACACGGACCGGTATTCAGCATGCATTTATTATTAACACATTGTATGCATGCATACTATTATTAATATTTGCATGATGCAAATTTTTTTATTATGCATCTATTACACGAGCAAGTTCAGTAAATCTGAATCTGAGGCACGAAGCAGTTGTGAGTGAAGGACTTGCTCGTAATCGTAATCGTAAGATCGAGATTTCTACAGCGGCCAAAGAAAGCTAAGTCGTTCGCTAAGGCGGTCAGTCAAAACTAAATCGATATGCAAGAAGGGTTCGGTTTCAGGTCAAGATCCAGGAGTCAGGCAGGCAGACAGTCAGACAGCTGTGGTGAATGGTGTTTGGAATTGAACTGTAAAGTGAGGTAAGGGGAAGAGAAAGAATCCCAACATAGGAACCGTCTCAGGGAGGAGGCTCGAAACCGTACTGTCCGCGTTACAAGCCAAGCACTCTAATCATTCGGCTTTGTGTTTGTGTATGTTTTGGGCATGCATTTATGTACGCACATATCTAAATACATTTGATCCTCACCTACGTACGTATGTGCAAACATACATGTACATAGGCCCACATGCATTCATAAGTACATGCACAGGCTCTGAGAGGCATCGTGCTTTATTATTATACGTTGATAACATGCATGCGTTGATATATAGGCCTACATACATGCATACATACATACATACAATGCATGGAGCCCATGGAGATAGACAGACAGACAGGCAGGTAGACAGAGAGACAGAAACAGAGACACAGCCACAGACACAGAGCGATGCGTGCTGTAAAAAGAAGAGGAGGAGGAGGAGGAGGAGGAGGAGGAGGAGAAAGAAGAGGAGAAGGAGAAGGAGGAGGAAGAATGTATAATAGACAATATGTAGTGGAGCATTGCATAATGAAATCTGAGGAGTCGTGCGTTTACTGGACCCGTGAGTCCTCTCCCAACCCAGAAGCCGTTGCGGTGACGGCCCGGACCGGTTCTTATCGCCTCGTTTAAGCGATTGTTAGGTATACATGCGAATAATTGGCATTGAACAAATACCTTGCGTCGATAGGCGGGCGACAGAGACATGGCCGATAAGAGCAGAACCTTTTGAATGTTTCCGTTGACTCGTCACGGTAATTAGAACTTATCACTATCAGTGACCATGCTCAGGCGTGAGTAAGTAAGTGAGTTAGTAAAACAGTCATCTAGACATTAATATAGCGCCCTTTTACGTGCCTCACAAAAGCCCTGATCAAGATCATCAAGCTCCTGGCTATCTCCAGCTCTATCTCTATTTCCGTCTCTGTATGTCTGTCTTATCTTGTATGTCTGGCTGTCTGTCTGTCTTATCTAGTCTGTCTGTCTTATCTTGTATGTCTGGCTGTCTGTCTTATCTTGTCTGTCTGGCTGTCTGTTTTATCTTGTCTGTCTGTCTGTCTGTCTTATCTTGTCTGTCTGGCTGTCTGTCTGTCTTATCTTGTCTGTCTGGCTGTCTGTTTTATCTTGTCTATCTGTCTAATCTTGTATGTCTGGCTGTCTGTCTGTCTTATCTTGTATGTCTGGCTGTCTGTCTGTCTTATCTAGTCTGTCTGTCTGTCTTATCTTGTATGTCTGGCTGTCTGTCTTATCTTGTCTGTCTGTCTGTGTCTCTCTCTTGTTACACTGTTGGGGCTATCTTTCACAACCTGACCTGACTATGGATTGGTTATGGTACGTCATCCGTTGATGTTTTATGCATCAGACTCCGGCGCTACAAAAGTTGCTAATGAATAATAATAAACCTCTCTGTCCCAGTCTCGGTCTTTCCATGTGCATTTCTCTGCGTCTGTTTCTGTATCACTCCCGTGGGATACCTGCAAGAGGTTCTCGATTGATGCTATATATTAGAGGCCGACCGAAAGTGAATTTCTGGTTTCGGCCGAAACCAGACCGAAAGTTAAAAATTACTTTCGGCCGGAACCGAAACCGAAAGCTATAAACTTACATAGTTCGTGTATGTCCGTGTAGACCATATCGTGACCTTTCTAAGCATGCATAACATTGATGTTTTTCACTGACGCGACTCTAAATGACACCCTTTGAAAAACGGTCAAAGTTGTTTGGATTTCCGCATCTTTTTGACTGAGTCCTAATCAAAACTCTCAATTATATCGATAAACAAATAATTTTAAGTTTCGTTTTGTTATTTTGTTGTAAAGATATAATATAGCCTAAATTTGATGAAAACGGATTTTGCATGATATAGTCGAAATTAGCCGTTTTCTGCTTATTGCTCGTAAATTAACGTTGCCGACAAGCGCCTAGTTTTGGGATGGCGGGTCATATATAACAAATCCTCCACCCACTCCTATATAACGCATATAACAAAACCGGAAATCACCTCTACCCCAGAGCGTTATATAACATGTGAACGGCCTATACTTCGTTTAATTTACTACATGTCAATATAAATATTATCACCAAGTTAATTTGAGTACGTATGAAAGTATTACCAGACTCACTCAGTTTAGTAATTGTTGAAGTTTGTTGGAGTTTAGGATGGAGAGAGGGGACAGCTAGTGCAGAAACATCAACTGATATCAACGTCTGGACGTGCCAACGAAGTAGGGGTACGACGCCTGATTAATTGGTTTGTTCAGACAGAGAGATGGGACTGATAACTGGTAGTGAGTCAACCGGCCCACCCGGAAAGCGATTGCACAACCAGTTGCAATAGAGTCAGGAAACCAGACGGGTACAGATACAGGGAGAGATACGCAGAAAGATCACGCTGAGTAAAGAGTCCGCTTAGACGCGAGAGAAGTCAGTCGAGAGTTAGGCGTCATAGAACACAGTCGCATAGCTCTGAGGGGTTCCACTCTCGGAGGTACTGCGCGGTTGAAATGTAGGCTCTTATAAAGTCTAGCGTCTTCTGGCGCTATAGCAATCGTTATGGGTAGAATTACATTTTAAGGTTCGTCGTAGGCCAACGTCATCATTGCCCGCTCCGTAGAGTAACTCTGATTGAACTAGAGAATCATACTCGCGTTGTCAGACATTGAAGAATGACAATAAACTATGAAGAAAACTGAACAATGCGCTCTGGACGTGAAACCAATTTAGTAACTGGGACTGCATCAGAAACATTTATACTATGATATTATCCGATTCTCCGCATCAACACGTGGAAACGTCGTGTATAGATTAATCATTGAAGCGAACGCTCAGAACATACACAGGCCGCTACTACCGCTAGTTACAAATACTAGCTACAACAGCAGACGGACCACCTGTGAGCGTAACAATAGACTTTCGGTTGGCGACCGAAAGCCAAGATCAATTTCGGCCGAAACCGAAAGTTAGCTTTTCTCTTTCGGCCGAAACCGAAACTATGCCGAAAGTCGCCATATGGACACTTTCGGCGCCGAAACCGAAACCGAATTTCGGTCGGCCTCTACTATATATAGCATATATATATATAGAACAATATATATATATATATATATATTTCCGATATCGTTACACTTTGGGAAAACCAAAATATCGCAAGTTTGCATGCACTCATTGAAGCAATGTAGGGTCGACGTCAATGGCCCTGGCATCCAGAAGATGCCAGTAAACTATGGTTAATGCAACTATCCTCTTTAGACACTTCTAAAACGCTTTCAACGGATGTTCTATAGGCACTGAACAATGCAATGTTCCATATAGGCACTTTTAAAACGCTCTCGACCGGCGCTTTTCATTCATCGACTGCTTTGAAACGCCAGTGGAACTCCGCCACTGCGTTGTTTGGGGCCAGTGCCAGTCCCAAGCCTGGATAAAGGAGGAGGGCGACGGCAACGGCCTTTGATGCCATAAGCTGTTGTTAAACTGAGGAACTACTATTAAACGCCAGTGTAGGTGGTATGAGCCGAAAAACTACAGTGAAAACTGTAGACAGTTTTTTCCAATCGACGTCAGCGGCCTATATATCATAAGATGGCGTTACACATTGGAAATTAACTAACTAAAAACGGTGTAACTCCGCCGCTGCCTTTGTTTGGGTGGTGCCAGTCCGAAGCCTGGATGAAGAGGAGGGCGTCACTAATCATCTTCGTTACGCATACAAAAAGAAACACAAAACAGTGTGATATACAATTTACCTTTAAAGCTCACCTATTTCCTCGAAGCTCTCATGCTTGGAGTGCCCATTAATATTTTGTTCTGTGACAGGCGATATTTAAATTAGCAAATACAATACAATTTGCTCTGCCTATGTTGGACCTAATAGCTGGAATCGCCTTTCCCGAGAGCTGCGGCTTGAGTTCCTCAGTCTGTCCCTTCCGCAGTTTTGCAATCGCCTGAAGTCTGTATTATTTGACAGTGGTCTCACTGGTTCGGTCGTGAGCGCCTCTGATGAGTCTATTCTTGAAATGGCGCTTTATAAATGTCAGATTACAATTACAGTTAGTTGATATACAGCGTTCTTTCATTCGACTCCTTCGGTCAAAGGCACCGTAGCCCTGCTATCTTCATTTGCTGTTAATATTGCAAGGGCCTTTTAGAGATTCAGAGAAGCCCTGGAAACTGCCAAAACGAGGCCCCAATCTCGACGCATGCGCATCATACGCCTACTAGATCGCAGCTGTGAATTATAATGCAAAACGAGAAGTAAATGTTAATTATTAATAATGAAATAATTTAAAAGAATTCGAACAATTTATTGCTAGCTGCCGAATCAGAAATAGAAAATCTTTGGTTCGAATAAGAACATTTCTTTTTTATTATAAAGTAGACTAAAACAGTAATAATAAAATAAATTAAAAGAATTCGAACGATTTATTGCTAGCTGCCGAATCATAAATAGAAAATCTTTGCTTCGAATAAGAACATTTTTATTTTAAAGTAGACGAAGTCAGTATGTAGAGATGAAGCCCCTTACCATGTGAGGCCCGGGCCAAATGACCCTACTGCCCCTCTCTTGTAGGCCCTGAATATTGCCGCTATCGACATACCATACTGTCTTTGTCTTCTAAAAAAAATTATATTTCTGCCAAAGGAGTAATCAAAATGTCATCATTGTTTTCTTGACCTCGCTATGGTATACGGACATCTACTTAAAGAGAGCTGCGTTGACACTTGTGTAGCTTTGAATGTGAGCAAAAGGCGCAACATAACTAAAGATTGTTGTGTTTTCATACATCTAGCGTCAACGTCTATGCCAATCCATAAAGAAGAACTATTCAACTCGAGAAACGAACATGTACAGTTCTTTGGAGGTGGGTTAGAAGAGGTACCATTCAAACGGGCAGCGGTGGCGAAGGGTCTCGCCCAAGCAGGGACGAGGCCATACGGACGCTATAGAAAACCATGAAATTTTACATTTACATTTTATCGGCAGCGAGTTAGGAAGGAATAAAGGGATGTCGCGGCCCGATGTGAATTGTTCCTTCACATAAATGCAAGCATCGAACCGTCCCGAATAATAAAATCGGTCTCGTATAGCTTGTAACCATAGATTTAAATGACTGTGCATTTCTGGGCCTCTTAAATTTGCAGTCAAAATAAGGGCCACTTGTGCATGCTAGTGTAGGTTATGTGGAAAAACACGTCCAGACGAGATATCAACCTACTCTTGTCGGCTCTGACTCATTCTTCTCAGGTGCACATGTTTGGGTTGCCCTGGCTGCCCTGGTCTGCAAAACTAGAAGTAAGTAAGTAGTGCACATTTGTTAACATGCCATTTGTCCATTGACTGAGCGAGGAATCTATTGGTGAGAAATAAAAGTTCGAGAGAAATTTTACTCAAATCAAATTTAAACTATCATCATCCAGTCCAACCCAGCACAATCCAATCTAATCCAACCCAATCCAGTCATTCCAATCCATTCCCTCCAATCCATTCATATGTATATGCTGAAAACGATATCGCACTACATGAGACTGAACAAATGCTTACTTACTCACTTAAGGTCTCAGTAGTTAATAGCTGTCCAACTGCGAATTAAAAGAACAGTCCACAATGAAAACGAAGACAATACAGTGAGTATTCTATCGTAATCGTAATCGTAAACTCGAGATTTCTACAGCCCCAACGAAGGCTAAGTCGCTTGAACGAGATTATTCACAGGCGCTCAGTCAAAACACAATCGTTAGGCAGAAGGGCTAGACACGGTTCCAGATCAAGATCCAAGAGGCAGGCAGGCAGTCAGATGGCTGGTGTTTGGAATTGGAAGGAGAAGACAGATCAGGGGAAGAAGAGGAATCAGGATATGATCTATGGAAGAGGAGTGCTTATAGTCGTGAGTGAAAGACCTGCGCAGAGATTACAAGGGGTGAAGTGTTGGTGAGTTCGTATGATGGGTCAAGTAATTGTTGTAATTCTGGCTGGACTATGGAACATTGCGGCCAAGAGATTGTTATCTGCCAGACAAGACATAACGGTCAATAAATTATGCATCCTTTATTAATAGGTTTTACCAAAAAACGGTGAACATGCGACAATATTATTCCGAGGCAGAAGCTCTTCAGTCAGCCACTGAAGCGTAACACGAAAATAACAGTAGTTCAAAGTCCGGGTTACTTTACCTCGCTGCACTCTTAAGTACTCTTAAGTACTCTTAAGTACTCCTAAGTGCTCTTAAGTGCTCTAAAGCACTCTTAAGTACTAGTAAGAATTCTGGATTAGTCTGACAAACCCAGGGGCCGTATGCATGAAGCAGAAGTAAGCTATTCACCGAATAGCGCCTACTCGCCGAATAACTGTTCACCGAGTAGCCGCCGACGATAAACGGTATGCATGACGCAGGAGTAGAGAGCCGAATAGCTACTCGCTGCATCCAGTGAGCGACGGAATATTTCTCACGCAGGGTTCGCTTCTTTTAGCCTGTTTTGGCTGCTGGCGCATGCGCGTTGCTATCTAAAGAGGACACTAAGCTTCTTTTCTAGGAGGAGTGTTTACATTATTGTCGCGTGTTACTGTTTAGAAATATTAGCTAGAATGGAGTGCGAGAAAATGGCAGCGCAAGCCAAGTGTCATAGACAAATAGGTGCGGTGCACGTTGGAGGGAATAGCACAAGAGACGGACGCTATATAGTCCAAGTTGCAGGGTGCACTGACAGCACGGGGCAAGAAGGAGGCGTGTAAACTAATATTATCTCCATCCCTATGCAGGTTTACTGCTTGTAGTTAGTGTGTTATATGTTGATATTAGTAATAAAAGTTTTACTCTTTCGTATCTTTTAACATAAATAATGCTTATGTGGTATTTCAAGTCAGGCTAATGCCCATATCAACATTCTTCCTCATCGCAAAGGGCTGTCGTAGTTGGTTATGGTTTTTTAATGCAATTTACTTTGGTTAGATTGCAATCTTTGCCATGCACTCGTGAATGTGTGCATACCCAAAGCCCACCACATGGAGATTTTCACAAGAAGGTCTCCACAGCTTATCCGCTTTCAGCTTTCATAAATGTCTTTCAGATTTCCAGTATAATTTGGAATTATTCGTAACCCTGGTCAATGCTATTACCCTTATCCAAAGACTAAGGAAGAAGTACAGATAGACCAATCACAGCGACAAAGACAGGGAGACGAATGAAATACACCCAAACAGAGAAACACAGTGCAACAAATGAGAAACTTGTAATTGTAATCGTAACAATTTATACAGCATCGTCAGTAGCAAGCTACTTCAAGGGTGTTTTATAATGTCAAATGTTTGCACGAAAAAGAGTCCAACAATAAATGATAAAAGGACGATGTATAAAAATCAAAATCAAATGCTGATACTAGAGTTAGACAGTAAACAGAAAATCTTAACTGTGAGTAAATAGGATCTCAAAAGTCTCTTAAAAACAAAAACATTCTCGGCTTCTAGGATGGCTACAGGAAGACTATTCCAGGCACAGAAACAGAGGGAAGTGAGACAAAGCAACAGAGACTAGTGTATGAGACACAAGAAGGACGTCCACAACGAATAAGTCTCTGGCAGCTGACAAGCCTGCGAATGGCGTAATGCTACGGTGATACCTAATTGTAGGCCTTCTAGTTACTGGGCAGCTATCGTCCAGCACCTAACTGCTTTGACCTGCAGCCTAAGCCACATTTGATTCTTTCTGCCATCGAATTTCTGTTGCAATAAGTAGGCATTGTTCATGGACATGTCCAATAAATGATGTACAATCTTCTTATACCACTTCGAAGACTTTCTGAGTGGGATGTAGTAAGCTGATCAGAGCGATCAACTGCGCTCACGTAGTTCTTTTAGTCCACTACAGTCTTGTTTCCTAATCTGTTCAGGAATACTCACCCTTCCTATTCATTCTTGGCCCCAAAGCCTACTTATTTATGAAGCCAGCCGTCGGATAGCACCTACCCGTCAAAAGAATTATAACATGAACTCCGGTTTATGCATGGCTTCCCATATAGTAAGTGACAAGATATCTCGTCCTCGGCGCCTGAAAACCTGGAAAATAGGATCCGATATTTCGTTCTCGGCAGGTAATGTGTAATATGGCACCATTTCACACGTCTATACATAACACACGTCTATACATAGACCAACATAGAGCTACGCCTGCCAATACTCCAAAGCGAAAACGAAGATTTTGTTGCTCATAAGCTGAAGTTTGAGTAAATTGTTGTCAAAAGATTAGTCAAAACGACAAACAGTCGGAAAAGAGGCGTTATATAACGATTTCAACAGCGATTTTACTCATTAGGCTTATAAGCTCGTAAAAACCACGGGTCATGAAAATATTTGAGCTCTTCTTTGACGTCTCTGATAATTATGACAGTGTTGCTGATTATGACGGTGAAATAACTTATGGAGATGGGGCACAGATAGTTTTTAAAATGTTGTTAAATTCCACATGGTAATAGGTTGTAGCTCAAGTGCCTACCAGGGTTGGCACCCTATGGGCCCAATGGATTTGGCTATATGGGAAGAAAAAGATCATCGTAATCGATATTAATCATAATTTCGACAATTTCTTAAGCATTACGCAAAAGCGAAACCCGTAAACTGACGCCCATCATGGCATTTGTTAATTGTACACGATTTTCTCTAGCGAACGCATGCCTCGACCCTGCTCATTTTTCACCACCGCTGCCCGTTTGAATTGGTTCTATGGCAGTTAACGTCCCCATGTGTGGACCGTGCTACCAAGAGATTCAAATCTATGAAATGAGCCAGGGTCGGTATGCGAACTGGCATCCTCACGCTCAGAAGTGTCTTGACGTACGCCTAGCATTTAACCAATGAAGCTAACCCGGTAATGGTGAGCGTACGTTACTTGTCGCTTGACAGTTTCAAATTAACTGCGAAGGCAAGTGTGCCTATAGTTGGCTACTTTTAATTAAAGAATTGGAGTAAGAAGTCGATTTTACTTTTTTGAACCCTATTTCAAAATTTTTTAGATTTTCTGCGAGTTAGTAATCTTTACGCCTTTAGGATATTGCAATGCTATTCTTGCAGACCTATCAAACTATCTAGCACTTCTCACCCTCCCGTCACCTCATCCGTAAATTTCGGATTCATTTATAGCCATAGCTGTCCAACCTGTCTGGAATAAACTCCGGCCACAATTACGACAATTATCGGACCCATCATACGAACTCAACAACATTTCTCCGTTTATAATTTCAGAATAGGTCTTTCACTGGAAACTGAAAAGACTCCTCTTGCAGAACTCCTATCCTGATTCTATACCTGTTTCCATTATCTATCTTGCTGCTCCAATTCTAAACGTCTTACAGTCTGCCTACCTGACTCTTGAATCTTGGCCTGGAACCGAACCCTTCCTGCGTATCGATTTTGTTTTGACGGAGTGTTTGTGAAGAAGCTGATTCCCGCGACTTAGTTTTCATTGGGCGCTGTAGAATTCTTGAGCTCTCGATCACAATACAATTACGATCGTAGACATCAACTAGAGTCTGCCCAAAATGTGCCACCCGAATCGTGACAAACCTGCCAAATTCTCGCACGTTTCGGGCGAGAAACACTTCTTGTCCCATGCTGCCGTACTGCGGTCCAGTGGTCCATTTTTGCGGAATAGTCTCTTGCGTGGAATTTAAAAAGCGCTATAAAATGTGCAGAAACATACAATCATTATATTAAATCACGATAAACGCCTTATTATGATATTTTAGTAATAGTCTTGCGGTTAGCATACTGAGCTGCTATTCGACAGGTTGGGGTTCAAATCGTTGCCATCGCAGAATTTCTTGTTTCGAAATTTCGGCTCCACGTGCATACCCAAGTCAACTCAGCTATAAGGAATACAATGTCAGTGGGACGATCAGCCGTCTTGAGAGAGGACTGGCCACCCGCATTCATATGCAGAGGATAAGAAAATGAAGTTTCTAACAGTTCATGTTATTATTAATTCTGCATTTAATAAGCGTCACTATTTAATGACTAAGCACAAATCGATGACGCTGAGCAATTGTGAGTGAAGGACTTGCTCAAGGTCCCTACACAGCAACCGTCCGAGGGAAGGCTCGAACCTGTATTGCGCGTAACAAGCCAAGCGCTCTAACCAATTGCCTGCCGTGTCCCACTATCCATGGTTGCCTCAGGTTTAGCTTAAGCAACTGCTTCTTTTAATATTTAATATACTCCATTGATTCGCAAGATAATCACTGACCTTCAACACGATGTCAGTCAATTCGCTAGATGGCACATTCCTCATAAGCTGCGTGCCGCGTTACAATCTTCAGTTGACAATCTCCATCTGGCGAATGTTATGGAACTAGAACGGATTAGCTCATGACCCGTCATGAGTGGTTTGCATTCATTACCATTAAAAATTACTAAATTCTTTATTTTTAATAAAGTTGAATTTATTTAAACTTAACTTCAGTATTGTTCTGCTGTGTCTATTTGCAAATTTAAATTTCATAAATTTTTGTCTTTTTCAAGTTGCTTTGTAAAATTTCATTGAGCTTAACTTTAATTTTACTACTATTTTACAGGTACTCCAGTTTGCGACAGCCAGCTAGTTTGTTTGTCAGAATTGGTGCCATGTGAGGCATCAATTTGACGGGGTAAATTTGAATTAGAAAAAGGACTCATATTCGATTTTACCACGTTCCCTTAGACTGATCTGCTGGATTTCTACCGCTTACATTTCGCTTTCACTTAGCATTCAGCCGAAATTGCCTATTATACTCTTTAGCGCAATAGAAGTTAAGGTATTAAACAAGATTTATATCGTTTTTAAACAATTTGACTCACCAAAAGTCGGACAAATGCCTGCGAGAACTGGACAAGACAAAAATGTAAATCAATCATTCATTCAGTGCATTTATACAGCGCCTCCATGGGATAAATATATGCCATACATAGCTAGATCACTCCGATGATTCTGGACAAGATTTTAATAATTCTCATAAGTGAAAACAATAAGGCATTTGCATATAAGTTCTCATCAAGATTTTAGAGAAATTAACAACAGTTTAATTAGGCCATATATACTTCATTATCAATCTACTGATAAAACAAACATAAAATGACTTTGATTGCAAGTTAAGATATTATTATATTTTGATTAATTATCTAAACTCAAAAATCAAAATTCGTCCTCCATTGTCCTCCTCTCTGTCAGCCACAAACAGTCGGTTATTTGTCTGATCCAGAAGAATCCTCCGCGGAAATTGCAATCCGTGTTTTTCTACTGAGAGAATTTCTCTCTTAAATTCCAAATTAGAATCCAATAACAAAACTCGACTGTTTTCTCCATCGACGACCAACACGAATCCATTTCCATCGACGGCCAAATATACTGGTTTAGTCATTTGTCCGTTGGTCGATCCAGGTTTTCCACCGAATGACTTCTTAAGTTTTCCATCTGCGTCCACTGTACACACTCTGTGCAGATCATCACCATAAAAGCCAAGACTGACCAGGAAATGACCACTGGTCAGTTTTATAGCATGCAATGGATGAAGAATATCTGGGTATGATCCAACTGGCCAACGAAAACCTATGTCTGATGATAGATTCATTTCGCGGATCAATTGTCCATCCGACGAATATTCATTCAATTTATTTTTATCAAAAACAGTTAATATGACATTAGATTCATCTGTAACAGACAGACCATATCCATAATCGTCTCCTGTTGACCATTTCTTTATTAATTTTCCATTTGGATCAACTCTCAAGATTTCACTCGACCGACCATAAGATGCCTTTAAATCGAAGATGTAGAGACATTTATTTCTGTTGCAGGATCCTATGTCATATGGATTAATTAATTCCTTCAAATTCCATCGACGACTAAAACTGAATTTCATAGAATCGAAAACTTCAACTTCTGAACTCCCTAGAGTCAAAACAAACAATTCTTTCTCTAAGATCGGTTTTTCTTATGTGCGTTCTGTCTAAGATCGTCAATCCACGGATCGATTTATTTTTCACTTCAGCAGCTTTTGTTCTGATCGTCTGAACTAAAACTGGGTCCAAGTTGAAACGAAGTTTACCTGAAAATAGGAACAAATTTATTACTTTTCTATAAATATCATATCAGTCTTTCATCTTTAAGATATCACTTCTCAAAAAACTTCAAGAGGCGACGACGACTACTATGATGATATCTGGGGATCAGACACAAATTCTGGCAGAAGACGAGACATAGGCCTAAACATTGAGAGACACCTAGAGCGACCGAAAGACACAACAACCGATACAGATATAGAGACAGGCAGAAAGACATAAAGAACCCCTAAGTCCGTCAAATGCATTGCCAAGGTCGTCGAATCACTGCGAAGTATGGAACGCCGATTCCTTGAAAATGTATCGTCGCTTATAACTGATAAAAACTGATTATATAAGATAAAACCATAAGTTTTCTTTACTCTTGATTATAGAAAAATTTTGCAATTATTTAATCTTCAAATTCCATATTTCTGCTACAACGCTGACTTGGATTATTCGAACCGACGATAAAAAATGATTAGTTTTTAAGGACCGCTGCAGTTGAAAAAGCCTTCAATCTAATGATCGGCGCCCAATAGCCGTTGCGTGAAAACTAAAGTCATCATCACTAAAGTCATAATCAATAAATAATATATATCACTGTAATCTTGTGAAAATACGCTTTTCTGTTATTATTTTAAACCGTTATGGGTTATTAAAATCATAAAGCCTTTGATTTCTCTCGTTTTGGTACGGTATGTGGATTACCGCGGACACATATAAACACATTCAGACAATGCTGCACCAATCTGTGTATGTATGGCGTTATTCTTATAACGCCTGGATAATGACAATACTACTTTATTATACTACCTTGATCTACGCTACGTACAGGCTACTCAATGCTACTAGCTACTAAGTGTTCCGGTAGCGTTTATCGTGCGGGCGTCCGTATTAGAATGCCATGTCCAGGGCAGTGTTCGTGCCGCGTGGCGTTGTGGTAGGGGCGTGGCCTAACGGCTGGCCAATCATATCCTTACATCTCCCTTCATTAAAAACTTCGGACCGTCTCCCTTCGCTACTAAAAATAATCAAGCGTCAACAAACTAGACTAAAGGACATCTAAGTTTCTAGTCGTCTGCTTTGACAGTCTTAGTTCCGGTATTTTTTTTATGGTTGGGTCCTTCGTTAAGTGGCGGAGTAGGTGGGTTCGCCGCTAGTGCTGGTGACCGGGTGGAGGTTTCGTCGTCCTCGCTGTCCGTTCGAATCAGAATAGGCGGTTCGCCGCTGAAAGCGTACATGCTTGGATGTCCGCCGACGCGTAGTACCATCGACGCGCATTCTGACCGTTTGACCGACAGGCAGGGTGGTATGCTGCTTAGTGCGGCAGTCGTAGTAAAAGACCTGACTTTCCTTTGATGTGGTCAGCGCTGATTGAGCTGAGGCTGAATTGGGTGTTGCCAAGAGTGGTGCCTTTGTTGGCAACTGAGTCCGCGTGCGTCGGCCGAAGATGAGCTGCGCGGGGCTCTGCCATGGACGGTGACGGTGTCGGTTGTGTGGGAGCCGGAGTTATCTTCCCTCTGCCCGTCTCTAGCTGTTTGAGTCTCGGAGGTTTGGCATTCGTTTTCGCCCCCTGAGCTTCGGCTGAGGAGGGGTTTGACAACAGGGGAACAGCTGTCGGTCGGTTGTTTCGGGTCTGTGGTTGAAATTTGGCACCAACGTCGCACTTTGTTGCTCCATCGCTTATCGCTGTCGTTCTGCACCCAGTATCTTGTCTGTAGCGCCCCGGGGGATAACACGGTGGTCTTTGAATGCAGGGTCTCCGCTGCTGAGTTTAACTGCGAACTCCGGTTACGGTCGTAAAACTACCGTTATTTCCGCTTTTGAATGAGGCGATCCCGTTGCTATTAGCTCCTGATATTCACTATCGGCTTCTGCAGCGGTTCGACTGGCATTGATCATTCGTTCCGGAATGAGCCTGTTTATACACTCGAGCTGCTGATCCCTTATCGACGCATCTGGTAACTCGTTTTCAGCGATGTTTTGAGAGCTGTTTTGAGAGACGGCCTATATTCTCATCGACCGCTCTCACGAGATCCAGGTCCCGGCATGGCCTAGTATGGCCTGCCCATGCTTCTCTTCAACGTAAAAGTCTGCAGCATATTCTTGCGCGTTGCGTAAGTGTCTCAGCGTTAACGTTATCATACCTCTCGTCTGTAGCTCCTTCCGGTCGAACATTCGCAGTCTTGCCTCTGCCGGACGTATTTCATGGCTTCGACCGAGGGCACTGACGACTGATGCAGGAATTACGTTGTCTGTCGCGCCGCAGTCAAGTAGGAATCGGATCGTCTGTTCGTCGATTTGCATGTGCGTATGCCAGCGATCAATGTTCGGGGTCCCGAGCGTCAGCAATTCCTCTTCACGGTCCAGTACGCATACTTCCGGTCTCGGGTTGGTCGCTTGTCGCCAAAGACAGCTCGCAGCAAAGTGGTTTTGCTTCCCGCATTGTCTGCAGGTTTGCCCATAAGCGGGGCACGATTCTCGTCTTGCGTCATGCGTCCGGCCACAGTACTTAGATTTTCGGCCAACCTGGGTATTATCTAAACCATAGGCTGGTTTGTTTTGCTGTCGCGAGCGGGGCCGTCTGTTGTTGCTGCGAGCCGGCTGCGTCCGTGAGAGCGCGTCGACGTGCTGGTCAAAGTCTGTCCTGGCTCTGAGCTGGCTTCCTGCTGCCTCACAGGATCTGCACACGTCGATTGCCCTTTCGAGCGTTAACTCGCGAATTTGCAGGAGTTTTCGTCGCGTCGAGTCATCTTGAATGCCCATGAGAATGCGATCCCGAACCATGGAATCTTCGACTCCTCCAAATTGACACGTTTTAGCCATCCTGCGGATGTCGCCCAAGAAAAGGTCAAAACGCTCACCTTTCTCTTGGTTGCGTTTGTAGAAAAGATAGCGTTCGTATGTTACGTTGACTGATCCTATATAGAATTCTTGTAGCGCCGCCACTACTCTGTCGACGTCTCGTCGTTGGGCTTTTCTGGTAGCTGTAGACTTCTGAAGGCGTCGTATGCCTCTCCGCCGAGGCAGGTGAGGAAGATGGCTGCCCTCTTTTCTGAACTGGCGTCTGTCGGATCCGCTGCCAGCTCATAAGTTTGCCACTGTTCCTTGAATCTCTGCCATTGTCGGCAACGTTGCTTCCTGTTACGCGTAACGGATCGGGTAGTCTCAAGTTCGTATTCATTTCCAGTTTTTTCAGAGTGCGACCTCTCGAAGCTTATCTATTCGAGTTTGTCGACCTAGCTGTATGGAGCGAGTGTGTTCAGATCAACACTTCTGACACCATATGGCGTTAGTCTTATAATGCCTGGATAATGACAATACTGCTTTATTATACTACCATGATCTACGCTACGTACAGGCTACTCAATGCTACTAGCTACTAAGTGTTCCGGTAGTGTTTATCGTCCGGGCGTCCGTTTTAGAATGCCATGTCCAGGGCAGTGTCCGTGCCGCGTGGCGTTGCGGTAGGGGCGTGGCCTAACGGCTGGCCAATCATATCCTTACAGTATGTGATGGCCGGGATATGGCAGCCTCATTGTCACGGCCAAGATCAACAGTCAGCATGAAGGCGACTACAACATACGCCTGAGGTCGCCATTATAACATCGGAAAACAGACTAGGTCTTCCGATGAGCCTATCTGGGGATAGAGGCGTGAATCCCTCACAGACTCCAACAGCTATAGCGAGGGGCACGTGTAGGGGATAGACAATGCAGCTTTATGGTCATGAATAGACACCACGTATACATTGGACGATACGAGGGAAGGGGACCATGTTCGGCGGACTTGGTTAAAAGGAGAATGCACTCAGGCGGGGAGGGAAGATTAAGATTCGAACACAGTGAAGTAGAGATCGGACGGAACACAGCAGTGAACGCCAGCTAAGAAGAACTCTTTAGATCGAACGCTAACTTTCTTTCCGCTATAGTTTTATTAATTAATATATTCTTTATTAAAATATCTCTTCGTATTGAGCGGACCCAGCACGTCTTGTTCGTGCTAGACTAGAGTCGAGAACGTGACACTCATCCCAAAGCCTAATATGCAAACTTGTAGACTTTACATCATAAAATATGACGTAATTATCAAATAAAATGTAGAACCTCAAATAGCAAAAAAAATCGAATTTGATGGTAAATACAGAACCTCTATTGACCGTTATAATTTAAAGACTTCAATAGCTACCGATTGCTACCACAATCATGGTTTTATAACCTGTAAAAGCATTGAAAAGGACGTCTTAACAGTAAAAAAATTACTTATTGAGGATTATAATTCATCTAGCGCTTCTGGACAAGCTGTTTCTTTATACCCTTGCCTGGTGAGCCACTGTGGTTAAAACGTGTGTGAAGCGCCTCTGTGCGTGAGGATGCCGGTTCGCATACCGATAGTGGCTATATTTCAAAGATTTTAATCTCGGGCTAGCACGGTATCACGTGGGCGGTCCTGGACTCATATGGTGTAGACAACAAGCTAACATGCTTACTGAAGGAAATTAACAGCAATGCTAAAGCCGCGGTCCGGGTGTGCGGTGTTACTGGAAACTGGTTTGCCACTAATAGAGGCACAAGACAAGGTGACCCAGTTTCACCAAATGTCTTCATCACACACCTCGAAAGAATACTGGACAAGGTAAAAGAAACTGATGCTGGAGTACTGGTCAGTGGAATGAGAATCATGGACCTCTGCTTTGCTGATGACATTGATTTGATTGATGAAGACAAACAGCGATTGGAGTACACACTGCAAATGTTGAGCGACGAAGGAAGAAGATATGGCCTTACCATGAACCTGGACAAAACAAAGACAATGGTATTTGGCAAAAAGAACCTAACAAGAAAAATAACTCTAGATGGATTCCAGCTGGAAAATATTGAGAAGTTTACATACCTTGGATGCAATACGACATACGACCTAGACAACAGGAAGGAGGTCCTCATTAGAATTGCAAAAGCAGCAGCATCATTAAAAGCCATGGTTAAGGTATGGAAAAGCAAAGCCATAAAGCTGGAAACAAAACTGAGCGTCCTGGGCACATGTATCTTCAGCAGCATGTTATACGGGTGCGAAGCTTGGGTGATCACTAAAGATCTTAAAAGAAGAATATTGGCCTTTGAAAGAAAGTGTTTCAGGAAGATTCTGAAAATATCATGGATACAAAAAGTAAGCAATGAAGAACTGTACAGACGGATACATCATAAAGAAAACTTAATGCAAAAACTAATTCGAAGGAAATTAGGACTATTTGGCCATATATGCAGAATGAACAATGATAGGAAAATCAAAACACTATTGTTTGGAATGATGGATGGGAGTAACAGAAGAGGACGACCGCACAGGGAATGGGCGGACGACATAACTGAATGGTGTGGAACAACGCTTCAAGAGCTGAGCCATGCCGCACTGAACAGACAACAGTGGAAGAACATGGTGAAAATGGCATCGGACACCTACGGGCGCTGAGCCCACGGTTCATGATGATGATAACACTGGCCAACAGAAAAATTTTTTTTTCTTGTTGCCTTCGGTTTTAGACCTGTTCTTGTGGTAATTTTGGGCGCTGATTCAGAAAATGTCATTGGATTGAGTGCATCAGGTCTAGTTTCTGAGATATCGTCGATTTTGTAAAGAAAACCCAGCCCACTCTTTAAACGATGTCTTTGGCAAAACTAAAATGTCATAATAAGCTTTATTTATGGCTAATTATAATTCTTGCTGATTCATATAATGCCTACATCCTTATAATGTAAAATCAGCATATCTTGCCGCGTGCTGAGATATTGCTGATTCAACGAAATAACTATTCCGTAGCCTACAGCTTACTCAGCACTAAATTCATGGCCTCATTTAGAATTTATTTGTGCTTATACAGCGTTTCATGGTTTCGAACTATGTAAATAGATTATGCTGAAGTCAGCATTTATAGCCTATATAAACCGCCTCCTGAAAGCTAGAGCAGCCGCAGTCGTCTTAGGGCATATTAAGAGTTCGTCGCAAGAACAATCTGTGAATGTGAGCATTAAATAACTACATGTTCTTACTATTTTTTAGGTTAGTCATTTAATTCCTCAGATGCGAACATCCTTAAGGTTATGGCTACTTCCAGACGGAGCTGCATTAACCATCCAGACATATTCTGCTACATTTGTGGGGAATACACACTAAAAGCAACCAGGAAACCGATTTCTGAGTTTGTAAAAAGAGCATATGTAGGTTATTTTGGTGTCAAACTTGGAGATCAAGATAAGCAATGGGCTCCTCATACAGTATGCAAAACTTGTATTGAACAATTGCGCCACTGGACAATTGGAAAGAGAAGCTGCCTGAAATTTGGTGTACCGATGGTTTGGAGGGAACAGATAAACCACTTGGACGACTGTTACTTTTGTATGGTTAATATCATAGGCATCAATCGAAATAATCGTCACAAGTTGTCTTACCCTGATATACCTTCAGCCAGGAGACCTGTTCCGCATTCGGATATTGTACCAGTTCCACCTTTTCGCGAACTACCTCAGCTCTCAGACGATGACACTTGCATGTCCAATATCGGACAAGATGACGAAAGTGAAGAAAGTGGGGGCAGTGACAGTGATTTCCAATCAACTTCACACAGTGAACGTTTTGACGAAAAAGAGTTGAGTGATCTGATCAGGGACTTAAATCTTTCCAAAGAGTCCTCTGAATTGCTTGCGTCCAGAGTAAAGGAAAAGAATGCACTTCAGCCTGGAACGAAAATTACAATTTATAGAAACAGAGAAAAGGATTTGCTGCCATTCGCCGACCGAAGACAACAACCTAGTATTCTGTAATGACATCAGCAACTTATTGAAGAAAATTGGTCTGTCGGATTACAGCCCAGATGAGTGGCGTCTTTTTATCGACAGCTGTTCAAAACGTAGTCTGAAATGTGTGCTTTTAAATAACGGCAACAAATTTGGTTCTATTCCAATCGGTCACTCCACCAGGATGAAAGAAGAGTACAATGCCATCTCTTTAGTACTGGAAAAGATAAAATACAAAGAACATCAATGGGTAATTTGTGTAGACTTGAAGATGGTAAATTTCCTCCGTGGTCAACAAAGTGGCTACACAAAGTATCCCTGCTTTTTGTGTCTTTGGGACAGTAGAGCCAAGCATGAACATTGGACAAGAAAAGATTGGCCTTCGAGGAAAGACATGGTGGTTGGAGCTCAAAATGTAATCAAGGAATCTTTGGTGGCACGAGATAGGATCATACTGCCACCACTACATATAAAGCTAGGCCTGATGAAAGAATTTGTCAGGGCTTTGAATAAAGAAGGTTCATGCTTCGAATACATAGTACACAAGTTACCAGGAATTACAATGGAAAAATTGAAGGCTGGAATCTTCGATGGTCCACAGATCAGGCAACTTATGAATGACCCACTTTTCATACCATCAATGAATGAAATCGAATCTTGTGCCTGGTCTTCCTTTGTTCTTGTAACTAAAAATTTTCTTGGCAACAAGAAGGCAGACAATTATGCACAACTAGTAGAGGATATGCTTCTTCATTTCAACAAGCTTGGCTGCAACATGAGCATTAAAGTCCATTATCTCCACAGTCACTTAGATCGCTTTCCAGAGAATCTTGGTGACTTCAGCGAAGAGCAAGGTGAAAGATTTCACGAAGACATCAAAACAATGGAAAATCGATATCAAGGAAGATGGGATGCACACATGATGGCAGACTATTGCTGGAATATTATGCGCGATTGTTCCGGCAGATGCCACACTCGGAAATCGTACAAAAGGAGCTTCTTCGGTGTCGAATGACTTGAAATTTTTATAACAAACTTGTTCTGTTTGGTATCATATAAGTACAGTTTCAGGTACTACCATTTTCTTTTAAGTATTTGTATTATTATGTTTATTTAGTGTATCACATAATAAATTGAGCACTACATAATTATAGCTATAGCCTTATGTTTTATGGGCGAGCAGAGGCAAGGACTGGTATATGGCATAATGTTCTATATCTCGAAAACTAGACCTGCTGGGAGAAAACTGGTGCCTTTTCTGGAATCAGCAGGTCAAATATACCCAGAAACAGTTCTAACATTTGAGGCAACAAATTATGTGTTGGCCAGTGTGATGATAGCACGGTTCGTACACGGGGATCTTAAATGACAAGATCAAATGTGAAATGTGATAGCATACAAAAACAGATGACGAAGAAATACAAAAAAATACGCAACAGATAAGATTTTGAGTGTTGGAGCTCCGTTTTTAGGTGGCGATACTGCTCTTTTAAGTTGCGGATCTCATTGTTCCAGTGGTCGATCTCAAGTCAGAGGTGCCGGATCTCAGAATAAAGGGGAAGGGGGTGATTCGGCTAAATTTTACCAGTGAAATGCTCGCCAAACTCTAAGAATATAATTTCCACACTGCCAAACTGCATTCTTATCAACGTTTGCTCAAAGAAAAGCCTCTCATTCATAGGCTCAAGCGAAGTAAAAGGGATCTGCTTTGGTGCTCTTCAACACGCGAAAATGAAACATTCAGCATTTTTTGTGACTAGACTAGTATTGACACCTACATTGTGCTGTCAACTGTATAGTTTGTAGCCTCGGAGTTATTTTTGACGACAAATTGTCCTCATGTCACATCTTTCAATTTTTTCGGATTTCCCTTAAGGTTCTCTGCCGACTCTGTGACGTTCAGCTGCAGTCAGATGTAAAAGCCGGAGCCCAACAAAATCTCGAATCATTTTGATTAAAACTTTTTGATTAAATTAAATTACGTAACTTAAATATTCTACCTGAAAATTCTTTCTGCAGTTCTTGTATTTGATTCACGAGACGATGCTTCTCTTCTGTCCAAATTTTCCTCTCTTGCTTCAGTTTCTCTTTGAGTTCTGATATCGTGCCATCTACAACATAAAATCGATCTTAAACATTTTGTTTATATGGAACAAATATAATATTCAGTGAATATCAGAATTCAGAATTTAACGCTTCCTAACGGTAAGAAGCCAACTATAAACAAAGCATTTTGTAATTTAAAGCAGAATAAAAAATAACATTTATTTCTTAGAAATAGCCACAAAGATCGTGAAAAAAGCAGGTACCACGTAAAACAGTATATTTATTTAAGGCTTAGCTAATGACATGCATAGGACTAATGGTACAAGAACTAATGGTACAAGAACTTCAGAACGAATTTTCAGGTAACATATTTAAGTTACGTGGGCCCTATTTAATTTAATCAAAGCATAATAGTTTCATGGAAACAAATAATTGAAAAAGAGGGAAGCACTGTTGCTGCTGCTGATGATGATGGTAGTAGTAGTAGTTGTTGTTGTTGTTGATGTTGTAGTAGTAGTGATAGTAGTTTTGATAATAATGATAAACCATCATTAGCCTCGATCGGTGTGCGAACCAGTATCCACGAGCGCAGAGGAGCATTTGACTCGCGGTTTATACTATGTAGCAAACCAGACAAGTAGTGCTAAAAGGAATATTAGAGAAATTTTAAGAAATTTTATAAGAACCCCTTTTAATCAATGATACACACCACTTCAGGATTCTTACATAAAAACGTGAAACAAAAGGCGACGAAGACGACGACGAAAATTAAAAACAAACGCAGACTGAAGCAGAAAATGACGTAAACAAACATACACACGAACAGAGAAACTGAGATAGAAAATAACTAGACAGACATAAGCACAGCAGGTGTTCAAGAACTTCCAACTATCATTTATAGCACGTCGTTACATTTACAATGCATTTCTACACTATGAAAATTATTTAGAAATAATACTGGTTTTAATAAGACATAGAAATTGTGCATAATGATTTAGATAAATAAATTATATCACTTGTGCATTTACTTTATGGAAGGAAAACATTTGTAGAATCCTTAGTATGGAGCACTGTAAATATTCATTATAATTATTGAAAGCGACATTTTGCAATAAGCTTAAATGTGAATCTAATGATCGGCGCCCCATAGTTGCATTTACAGCAGACATCCTCACGTGCTTCACCGTTTTTTCTAAATAAAGCAAGATGCTGTAATCAATTATTTTGACGATTATTTTGACGATTATTTTTGACGATTATTTTTGACGATTATCTTTGACGATTATTTTTGACGATTATTTTTGACGATTATTTTTGACGATTATTCATACGATTAATTTTACAATTATTTTGACGATTACTTTGACGATTATTTTTGCCATCTACAAGATAAAATCGATCTTAAAAATTTTGTTTTCACCAAGCCAATATCCCATTTAGTGGATATCAGAATGCAAAAATTAACGCTCAATAACGATAGGAAATCCTCTGAAGACGAAGCACTTAGTAATTCATTGTAGATAAACATAAATTAACTGACATATACCGTGTAAATGGCTACAAATGGCGTTGCCTTTCGTGGCATTCAAGTTTGTTCTGCATGATCTGGACGAGATGTAACCGTACCAGATGATTTTTTATATTCTCCGGACATTTTTTAAAATCAGGAAGAATCAGGTCTATACCTGGGGGCCTAAAATAATAATATTAAAATGTGTGCGAATTGTGCATTTGCAAAACCTTTTGCATGATCGCCAGCCATTGCCATTTTCCTGTACATGAATCCTGAATAAAAAAAAACTAAATTCACTAGCACCGTGATCACTGTAGGTTGTCAGACCTAGCGCCATATGGAGACGAAGTTTTCCGAAGTTGTCATTTAAAATAAGCCATTTTGCTTTACAGTAATGAACATTTACTTTTGATCCCAGTGATAAGTTGTCTCGATTTATAAACAAAACTCCTTACAGGAGCATGCTCGAAGAAAAAAGGTATTTCTAGAAACTTGATCTAAAATGTTATTTAGGCAACCTCTATCCGTTAGCAGATTCTAATGCTTCTCATGACTTGCCTCCATCAGCTTTCTTATCCTACTTAATTCCTTTAGAACTTTTCCTCCACTCTGTTTTCGTAGATCTTTGCTTTTCTTCTGCCACTGCTCAAGTTGCCTAGAAAGAGCATCAACACGTCTTCTTGACTCGTCTAGTTCGGTAGCTGTCGTCTTGAACGTTTCATCGAGATGGCGCTGGTTGTTTCTAAGCTATCATAATTCTTCGGTCGGCTCAGGACGTGTTGGACCTGACACTAGCTGCTTCGAACCAAAGACGTCAAGTATACTTGACGTCTTTGGTTCGAAGCAACTGTATACAGTGGTAAGATGGTCGCAGATGCTGGTGGACCTCTTGTTTCCAGGGCAGTAGAAATCTCCGCAGATGATGAGACGATCGCTGCCAGTCACAGAGGTAATTGCTGCAAGAAGGTTGCTGAATTTATGGTAGAAGTCGTTAAGGTTCGAATCTGGCCATTGGTAGATGTCGATGAAGAGGAATGGGAAGATGCTAGTGACAATGCGAACACCTTGGAAGTGGAACTGCTTGTTGTCATCGTTTTCTGAAGCGGATGAGTTCTGACGGGGAGCGTCTCACGGTGGTTGATCACCAGACAGCTGCCGCTGCCAGTTTATCCAGAGGCAGAACAGTGGACATGTCTGGTCATGCACCCTGGCGTAGCCATGTCGTATTTGATGGCGTTTGGATCTTCACCAGAAATGCAAGTCTCACAGACACCCAACACCTCTAACTAGTTTGACGATACCAGGTCGAAAATGATTGCAGCTTTGTCGACGGAGCTGAGAAGGACACAAAAAGTCATGGTGTTCTGCGACTTCACCTCAACCACAAGTCATGCTACTGTATGACATCCAGTTGCGCCAAATACACTCGACCTGCTTCAGTGGTTAAATTGCTCAAAATGAAATCGTGGATCTCCAAATTTTTGCACTTCTGAAACCTAAGCCTATCTGGCGAATTTATTACCAACGCGTGCTATTCGCTATTCGGATAAAACAAATATTGAATGAAACATGAGCCAAAACGTTGATTATTGTAATCAACAACAGATTCACCTAAAACCATCAAATAACACGTTACATAAGACTAGACTAGATCAAATGTCAACTGTGATAGCAAAACAGGAACAGATAACAAAAAAGTACAAAAAGTACCCAAAGATAAGATTTTGGGTATTTGATCTCCGCTTTTAGGTGACGGTAGGCCTACTTCTCTTTTAGGTGGCGGAACTCATTATTCCGGTGGTGGATCTCAAGTTAGAGGTGCCGGATCTGGGATCGGGAGCGGAGGGGAATCCGGCTGAATTTAATCAGTGAGCTGCTTGCCTAATTCTTTGGGTCTTATTTTCACAATGCCAAGCTGCATTCTTATCAACATTTTCTGAATTAATAGCCTCTCACTTAGGCTCAAGCGAAGTAAAAGGGTTTGCTTTGAAACTCTTCAACACATGAAGACTCTTCAGCACTTTTTGGCTTGACTTGATGGGCACCTGTATTGTGCCGTCTACTTTAGTTTGCAACCTCGGAATTATTTTTCACGAGAAGTTGTCATCATGGCACATCTCTCAATTTGTTCAGACTTTTCTTAATACTGTGTCGACTCTGTGATGTCCAGCTGCAGTCATATCACAAAACAGTTGCCAATCAACATTTCTAAAATAGTTTGATTAAAACAGTTTAATTGAATTAAATTACGTAACGTAAATTATCTACCTGATAATTCTTTCTGTAGTGCTTGCATTTGATTCATGAGATGCTCCTTCTCTTCTGCCCATACTTTCGCTTCTTGCTCCAGTTTCTCTTTATGTTCTGAAACCATTCCATCATAAACAATTTGGTTATGTGAAATATACCATTCAGCCGATATTAAAATGCAGAAATTAACGCTTGTTAACGACAATAAACCATCTAAAAATGAAGCATTTTGTGGTTTGTAATAGATTAATATCCGATAACTAATTTATATCTTCGAAATAGCTACAAAGTTCGTGAGAAAAAAAACAGGTACTACGTGAAAACAGAACTTTTATTTAAGGTTAAGCTAATGACATGCATAAGTTAAATCAGCTTAATGATCTCGTGGAAACAAATAATTGAAAAAGAAGAGACACTGTTGTTGACGATGATGATGATGATGATGATGGTGGTGGTGGTGGTGGTGGTCGTCGTCGTAGTAGTAGTAGTAATGGTAGTAGTAGTCGTAATAGTAGCAGTAGTATACTTTAAAAAAATAGGTCGTCATTTTCTTCTGTTCCTTTGTATTTATATTGTCCAAAATGATTGAGATAGATATTGCTCAAATGTTTTGTGTGTACTAAGATCAGCCTCTTCAATTTTTAGCTCAGTCATTGCATATGAGTGTTTACCTCTTTTCAATTCTTTATCAAGATCGGATTTGCGTTCTTCACACTTCTTCTGCTCTGAAAGTAATTCCTGTTTTTCCTCTTTTTCCTTCTCCAATTCTAACTGTTTCTGCCATAAACGTTTCTTTAACATTTCGTTCTCTGAAAAAGGAAAAAATTAATTTGTAGCTTAAAATTGCGACACTTCTGCCCTTTTTGCTGCTCATAATGACATCATAATGTTCTACGGATAAGGGTGACTTGACATCAGGTATGGTGATGACCGATAATAGACTACTTAACATTCGAAATCTAAATTTCTACAACTGGGCACTCCACAGCGACTTAAGTAGTTTGAATGGATTAAATCTTTAAACCCGGGCGACTCACTTGTCAAATTGGTTGATGTTGCTAGCAACTTAGACGTTGTTTATAATTCTACTATGTCTCTCACCAACTATGTAAATGGTATTTGTAAGTCGTCATACATGTATATTCATGACATGTGCAGAATTAGACATTATGTCACCATGCCTTCAGTGATACCTCTGGCAAAAATATCTGTTGCCTTGCTTACTGTAACTAGCTTTTAACTGGTATCACAAGATCAGATTTGCAGAAACTCCAGAGAGTTCAGAACTTCGTCTAGAGCTATAATTCGCAAGTCAAAATATGAGCGCATAACCTCTGAACTATAATGTCTGCACTTGCTTCCTGTTCGGCAAGGGAGCTGTTTCAAATTGGGGCTCATAGTTTATAAAACATTGAACAGTGGCCAACCACAATACATAAAATCAGTTCTCGCTCCCAAACGTATCGTTATTCAACTAGTCAACTGATTGCCTATCTCTAGTGATACCTGAGACTAGAACTGTTGCTTGTAAACGGGATTTTCGGTTGCTAGACAAAGATTTTGGGACACTAAGATGAGTGTGTCTGCTAGAGCAGAAAAGGCGCTATGAAAAGTGTGCAGTATGACGATTGTGGGTTAACTTTTTATGCTCCGCTTAGCGCTTGTAGGTTAGAGGCCTGTTTGAGAGTGAACGCAACACGTGAAAGAGATAGTGCGCAATTAATCCAAAAAGGAATCATGAAAGTGTTCTCCAGGCTACATGAGTAAGAGAACGAGAAAGTCGGTTAGTTCAAGGTAGAAGCCTCAACCGAGGGAATGCAGGTCACTGGAAACTATCAGGCCAATGAGCCGTATGCAACCGGATGAATGCTAGAGAAGAAAGAGGATCGAAATCAATGATGAAGAAATTATAATAATTTTTTTGTTAAAGTAAAGTTGGACAGCTGGTGTAAAATGCTGTGTTATCATACAGTCGATAAAGTATGTGTGTTTATGGTGTATTTTAACACGAGTGTAGTAAATATATTTGTGTAATGTTTGGGACATTTCCTTTGTTCGTTATAAGATAAGCTATAGTTATTCTTACGAACACTGCAGTAAGACTAAGGCATTGCCATAACGTATCCATAGGTTCATTTCTCTATGGCAACAGCATTTAGTTGACCAGACTCTTTTATCAGAGAATTCATATGGCTAGATTCTTCACTACAGCTGCCAGTTTCAGCAATGCTAGTTTAGATCCTGCATCACGGGCTATGTTAGTTCGAGACAGAAATCTCTAATATAATGTCAAGAAAGGAGTGGACACTAATTGCTTCTTCAATATATATGCGCTGGAAGTAAGACTTTTATTAAAGCAAATTTAAACAGGCCACACACTGTGCGAAATAATGCTTTTGGAGATAGTAACATCAAATTTCTGATTTCTTATCTGTAGTTAAATTAGCTTTTTTTCGTATTTTAAAAGACAGCGAGTTTATTTTCCAATTCAGGACCACCCTTCATTATTGCTGGACCTTCAGGTCGGTAATCATAATTCTGTGTTATGGTAACTTTAGAATAATACTAAAAATAAATCATTTCTTGCCTTCAGATAAAGTCATTTTCGTGAGGATATGCTGATAGATGTAAGTGTTTTCTTTCTGCAGTGCTTGTAGTACAACGGTAAAAGCTCTGTTGTGCATACAGGTGAATAAATCGTGAAGAAGAGCTCGACAGCGATCTTGCGGCGTTGAGGTTTCTGCTTTTATTTTTCTCCATTGTGCGATGGTGATTATTTCATCTTGCAGCAAAAAGTCGCTCAATCGATCTGGGTCAACATTGGCTATAAATATTGCTTGTGTGTTGTAAATACGACTCTTTATTTCATCATTGGTCAAGGGCTCTAAAACGTAATTGTAAGCTTAAGATTATCGTATTTTAAATATCAGACTATCGATTATTTAACTAAATCGGCATTGGTCATCAGTCGCCTGGATATCTTTTACTCGCCTCTTACCGTTATCACAAAGTCAAATATGCAGAAACTTCAGAGTTCAGAACTCTTTGGCTTGAGCCATAATTGATTCGTCATAACATTATCACAATAACGGATTTCCTTAAGATTCTCTCCCCACTCTGTGACGTTCAGCTGCAGTCAGATCTAAAAGCCGGAGCCCAACAAAATCTCGAAAACATTACGATTAAAACTTTTTGATTAAATTAAATACGTGACATAAATTATCTACCTGAAAATTCTTTCTGGAGTTCTTGCATTTGATTGACGAGCTGCTCCTTCTCTTCTGCCCATACTTTCCTCTCTTGCTCCAATTTCTCTTTGAGTTCTGACACCGTGCTATCTAGAACATAAAATCTATATTAATAGTTACTGGCCTAGTTTTTAGAGTTATTTAAATTTATCTGCTAATCGGCGCCAAATAGTCGTATACACAAGAGACGTCATATTTCAATTTGAAAATCTATAGATAAACGCAATACCATAATCCTATGAAATTTGAATCTACTCTTTGGTTTAGTGTAACACTGATTGACGGTAGTATTCTGTTCTAAGGTTAACTTTACTGTCTAAAACAAAGACAAAATTAAATTTTGCCTTGAAAATTACAAATTTGAAAAGTTAGTAACTAGTTCAATTCAACTTTGAAAGATTATAGTTTATCTCGGCTACTGCATGAGATTACAGATAAAACCTTTATACCAAATAATCTTCGCTGGTCTTGAAATTGATTGATAAGCTGATTTTTCGCTCTTCTTTCGTCTTCGAGTTGATTGGTAAATTCTTCCTTCTCCTTTTTCTCTTGCTCAAGGTTTTGCTCAATAACCTGCATTTTTTCTCTACCTGTACCAGCACAATGCAGAACATTTTCATTTACACAAATTATTTGACACTGAAAGATAGTTTGTGGATACGAAAGGTGCTCTATTCGTTTGAAAACTCTATATTTGAAGTCGAAAGTGAAATAGTTTTTGGGAAGTTGTACAGATATTTATGATTCTGTTCGTTTCACTTATTTTGCAAAGCATAGAAGTATGTATGTCTGTGCTGAATTTGGATCTGTTATCAATATTAACGTTATTCAAAAAATTAACTATTATTTCGACAAAATTAATGTGTATTACATTTCTCAAAATTCCTTACTTACTATATAAAATTTGGAATATTTAGAAAGAAAAACTTTCTAAACATGACTAAGGAATCTAATGTAAATGAGACGCCGATAATTGTTACGAGAATGACGAGTGAAAAAGGCGCCGAAAACAAAAACGACATGTTTAGTTTATCATATATCCTTCGAAAACTACAAATATTTTCCACAACCAGAAAAGTTCATATGTGTACGGTTTTTGAAACAAAAAAGACAAGGACGACGTTGAAAATTAGAATCAAACTCAGATTGAGGCAAGAAATGACGTAGACAAACACAGACACGAACAGAGAAACCGAAATAGACAATAACAAGAGTGACATAAGCAGACGCAAGGCGGGTGTTCAAGGACTTCTGGCTTCAATATAGGACGTCGTTACATTTCAAAATGCATTTCAACACTATGGAAATTATTTACAAATAATACTAATTTTAATAAGACATAGAAATTGTTTATAATGATTTAGATAAATAAATTTTACCACTTATGCGATGACTTTTATGGAAGAAAAATGTTTGTAGAATATATATAGCAAGGAGCACTGTAAATATTCATTATTGAATGCCACATCTTGCAGGGAGCTTAAATGTGAATCTAATGACCGGCGCCCCATAGTTGCATTTACAGCAGACGTCATCGTCACGTACTTGACAGTTCTAAATAAAGCAAGATGCTGTAATCTTTCGAAACTGCGTTTCCAGCTGGAACTACTACTGAAAGCAAACACGTCTACCAAGGGAATAATGGTATAATAATTTCAGAGATTTCTACTTTCAGAGGGTTGCTCTGTTCTTTTGTAGTTTTTCATCTGGAATGCCACCGACTGAATACATGCATAGGGATTCTAAGCCAAGGGCATTTCTAAATTGTGTGAAATAAGATGTAACCAGGGTAAAATCTTAGCCTGCACAAACTCATATGATTTTATTGTATTTACTTGACCAAAAGTAACGGTTTGGAAGCAAATTGTTAAAAAACATTAACCATAAGTAGTCTATGAGTTTATAACCTGCATCAATTATTCTATTGTATTCTTGCGCCTGTTCCTTTAGACGATCATTCTCTGTTCTCTGTAACTTCAATTCCTGTTCGAGATTGAAACATTTCTTACTGCTACCTGAAAACAGCAAAATCCATTAGGATTTCATTTTAGTTTACTGATTATACTTTCCGTTGAAAAAAGATAATCTAGAATTCTAGAATTCGTCATAGCAGGTAACGATAGTTAAAACAATTTAAATCAATGTTTTGCGTTTTACCATGTAATTAAAACATTTAAATTAAATTACGTAATGTAAATTTTTTACCTGATAATTCGTTCTGTAGTTCTTGTATTTTATTCCTGACACGCTCCTTCTCTTCGGCCCATACTTTCCTCTCTTGTTCCAGTATCTTTTCGAGTTCTGAAACGGTGCCATCTACAACATAAAACAGATCTTAAACATTTTGTTTTCATGAAGCAAATATCCCATTAAGTAGATATCAGAATGCAGAAATTAACGCTCATTAACGATTAGAAATCCTCTAAAGACGAAGCACTTCATTCTTAAATCTGGATGAATCATGTCTACCTGGGGACCAAAACTAATAATATTAAAATGTATGTGAATTGGGCATTTTCTAAAAACTTTTGCACGATCGCCAGCCACTGCCTTTTTCTGTACATGAATCTTCAATAACAAAACCTAAATTTACTAGCTCCGTTACCACTGTAGGTTGTCAGATTGAGACGAAGAGTTCCAAAGTTGTCATTTTAAAGAAGCCATTTTGCTTTACAATAATCAACATTTACTTTAGATCCCAGTGATCAGTTGTCTTTAGTTATAAATAAAACTCCTTACAGGAGCATGCTCGAAGAAAAAAAGGTATTCATAGAAACTTTATCTAAAATGTTATTTAGGTAACCTCTATCCGTTAGCAGAGTCTAATGCTTCTCATGACTTGCTTCCATCAACTTTCTTATCCAACTTAATTTCTTCAGAACTTTACCTCTCTCTTTTCGTAGATCGTTGCTTTCTTTCTGCCACTGCTCAAGCTGCATAGCTAGAGCATCAACACGTCTTCTTGACTCGTCCAGTTCGGTAGTTGTCGTCTTGAGCGTTTCATCGAGATGGCGTTTGTTGATTCTATGCCATCCTAATTCCTCGTTTAACATGCTGATCTGCGCCTTAAGTTGCCCTTCTAATTGAGATGCGAAGTTCTCCGTAGATTCCTTTACGCTTCCCAAGATCTCGCGCAAATCTTCAAATTCGATCAGCTTTCTGTTCAAACCTTTCCTTTGCTGAATAAAACCTTAAAAACATATTATACTGTTTGAAAGAACAAAGTTAGCTGTAAAATAACATGGTCTCTATTATAAATTGTTTTATTCGCGCGGATAGCCTCTGCACGATTCGAGCAGTTAATGATAAGATGACACATTTAAGTACTGGTAATTAGAACCTGATCCAGAAAGGCGAACGAATAAGACTTATCAACAAGGAATTAATTTTACATCATTATGTATAGCCAGTTACAATTACTTTTCGTTACAAGACTTCATCCTATTCTTAATATGGCTTTTGTTATATGTGCAAACGCAAACCAATATATTTTAGGTAGGTGGCACAAGGAAATGACAACTATTTCTAATTCGAGTGCTTTAAAATACAGGTTGTGTTTTTATTTTCTTAGTTTAGAAGAAGTAGAACATTCCCTTAAGCTTGCCTTGAGGCAGCTATGAGTACGAAGTGTTAGCGACTTCAGTTTTCTTGGGCTTATCATATAGGGCTTATAGGCAGCCCTCTCCCTTGCCGCGTGATCTATTCACTGACAGCGCATAGTCAATGTACTCATTATAGCTGAATTCTCTAGGGGGGCGCAAGCGCAGCAGAAATCTGGAATCAAATGTTTGCCCCAGCGTAGATTTGAATCCCCGACCTCTCGGTTGACAGTCCAGCAGGCAAACCACTAGACTATCTTATTTAGCTGTTGAAAAATATACCTTGTACAAGCTTGTGATAAAATATGTCCATATTTGCATCTGATGGAAGAGCGGTTCTCTGGCGCAATGCAGCTACTTTCAACGAAAGTTCGGTCTGAAGTTCATCTGGAAGTTTGATGAACGTTGTTTGCATAACTCTAAATGATTTTCTTTCCTGAAATATATTATTTGTGTCCTGTTAGTTTACAAGTTGCAGTTTTTGTTGGCTTGTCGAAGTTGCTTTTGTGCATAAATAGTATAAAATTTATTGTGAGGTTTATATAGCTGGTTTGCTCTTTCCTCCACAATTCCAATTTAATATTCTACTGTCTCTTTTTGTCTGATCGCTACGTAACCAGTCTTCTTTTTGTGATCTTCTTGGCCCACCCGCCTCGGCCGTCTTTCATTGTTCTCTCTCAACTCATCTGATAAACCCACGCCTAGAACTTTCACTGCACATGATCACGCTTTTGCGGGGGTCGGTCCATCAATGCGAAGAAATCAAATATCAACTATTCCTGCTCACGTAGCTGTTGGCACAATGTTATAGCCCGCTGCCTCAAGATTCAACTAATTCTGCATAGGCTCTCATGTCTGATGTTAAGGAGTGCAGGTAAGTAGTTTGTTCCAACGAGGCGTAGACTTGAGGTGCTATGCAAACATATGTCTTCCTTATATGAGTTTATGGTTCGCACCCTCTATCGTTGGAGTTATGAGTTAAATAAGAAAATGTTTCTGTGTTGAAGGCTTTGTTTGGATGTCTGTTATATTTAATGAGGGCAGTAGTTGCTTTTAACGGTTAGACCTATTTAATACTAACAGATGAACTCTGAGAAAAGTGCTCAATTTTTCCAATTGTAGTTGTGAGTTTGTAGTTATTAGTGGACAGGTTTCATAACAAGGTGCTTAATAAATTTGCAAATAGATCTACAGTACTACCAATGCCTGAATATTATTGTGTCCAAGAATCTTGATGGCATGTTTAAAATATTGTTACTGGAATACACTAAATGGATATATTTGTAATCCTACCTTAACTAATGTTTATGCTGTAAAATTCAGAGCTTAATGTCTCTATGTTGTAATGACAGACGTAATATAAGTATTTGTAGAAACGCATTACCACATAAAGTGATTGGATTTTAATCCTTTTGGAAGTGGTTTGAATGTTTTTGTTCTGAAGATGATGCAAAATATGATTTGAGTCGTCGTGACACTTCGGAATACTTGGGGGATGTGTTCCCTTTTCGAAATGTTTGCCCTGCAAAGTCGATTGAACTGCTGTTGAACTGGATGCTGTCGATTCAATCTTTGAATCTGTATAAAAAAATTTTTACTTCTTCTTGATAAATTGGCCTAGACTAAATACCAATTTAAAATAATACAGTTGATCGTTGGATTAGTACAACAACGATTCTTCAGTTTAAATGAAAGTAATTTGTATTATTAATAATTTGAAATTGCATTCACCAATTGCTATTTCAACAAAAACATTCTCCATCTAATAACCAAGTAATTGATTCAGTTTGCTTTCTATATCGAGCAATTCGTAGGTTATTATCAGAAGTATTTATTGATCATATTACGTCTCGTCAAATATTTCATTCATTTTTAAGAAAGACTTTAATGATTCTGCCTGATGAAATCTTCAACGAGTCGGAAAAATTTGAAAGCTACTTTAATATTACATTGAATTAGGCAGAAAGTTATGAATAGTTTGGTGAAAGCTACGTATTTCCATCGGAAGTAGCAAAATAGTTGCCACTATTTAGGTGTAATTTGTACATCTATGTGCAAAAAGTTCAAAAGAGTGTTAGTTAAATCTTACCTAAGATTTCGATGTTTGGCTTAAATTAATAACTTTTTACATGGCAAATTAGACATATCGCCTGAATTTTTACACAATACCGTTTGAGGGTCTATTTTGGATAGATGTACAATAATTCACAAAAGTATTTCAAACCTATTTATAGGTTTATGTAACAGCCTTATTTGTCAATTTCTTGCATATTAATTTTTCCGACTTTATGAAGGTTCTATCAGACATGGTCACTAATATGTTGAACTTTTTGCCACAATAATAATTTCTAAGATAATTACAAAGACGGCAATTACTGAAACTTTCTTGAATTTCGAAATGTCTGTGAATTTTGCTTCTTTTTGCTGTAATATTTTTTCATTGCAAAAAAGCCACAAACTTCATAAGAACCCATGTTTGCCATCTTAAATAAATTGAGCTATTTATCTATTTCTACAGTCTTGATCATAATATTATTCGTGAATAATTTGTTACTTTATTGTTCTTGTCTGTATTTTAGCTGTGAGTTGACCAAAAAATAAGCAAATACAATTGCGTGACTCATGTCAAACTTCAGGTTTTGATCACAGTCTATTATAAAAGGATGATAACTGCTGCTCAGCTTATTTCAAGATGCTGGCAATTGTCAGAGGTTTGAAAAATAATTGTGAACAGAGGCTTATATGTCAAGGATATGAATTTTATCCATAAATTGTAAGGCATGATCTTTATCATTCAGCAAATATTTTATACAGCAAATATTACACTAAGCTATGAAAAATTCCTATTTATGCCAACAAACAGCAAGCTCTGGTGTAAAATTAAAGTTGCTAGGTCTATATTTGCTTGTGATCATTTTCATTTTGATGTGATCCTGGTTGTAATAGTTTCGTAACGTAGTAAAAACTGGTGTCACTAAAGAATTGTGTGCTTTAAAATGTACACTGGATGCGAAACTAAAAACATATAAAAACATTTATAATTAAGCAAAAGAGTTGCAGGAAATATTAAAATATATATTGCTTATATATTCTAAACAATAGGCTTGCTTAAAAGGTAATAGATGTTTCTATTGGGCCTAAGGTTTCAGCAATGTTATTGTAGAAATATAGGTAACGGATGTCAAATTGATTTCAAATTAAGCTGTGCCTGCCATCCAATCCTTCATCGCGTCTCGAAAAAGGTGATCACCATCACGAAAGTTATTGTCATTAGACGCTTAAAATACACTTTAAATTTACCGAATGAAATGACTCGAAATGAACGTTAAGCTTATCACAAGCTGCACACTAGTGTAGTCTAATAAAAGTGGATGACGTCTGTTATATACTTACAATCTTTTCCAGTTAAAATGGAAACTACATGCTCCTGGCTTGAATTTTCTAGGGCTTCCTTAAATTTGTCGAAATTGGCCACACTGAATTTACTGATAAGGGCTAACAGTGTCTCGCTTTTCTCATGTTTTGTTGGCTTTGCATTTATAGTCGCCATTTCTCTTTCTGTTAGTAAACGAGCTTCATAGAGGCGATCCAACAAATGGCCGCCGTCAACGTCAAGATTATCAACCACTGTCGTGTAGTTTCTTTGGATCATAAGCGAATGTCTAGTATCCAGGTATTCATCTACAAGAAGAAAGCAGTACAAGTAAACTTCTTTGTAACTAAGTTTTCACATTTTTAAAAAGAAAAACAATGATTAATAAACAGATGCAAATGGATTGATTTACTGCCTGCCCAATAACAACTGCAACCGACATCGTCAAATCGTTTCTACCGTCTGGTTTATCGAAAGAGCGATTAGATCAAATACAACGACGACCATTATTATGAGCTGTATAGGACTGTAACGGTTGCTAGAGCTGGTATTATGACGTCATGTCATATATGTCATAATAAAATGTTTATCGGCGAGATCAGCTACGGCCGTTGGTAGCTACACAGTCTTAATAATGGTTTTCACACGAATCATAACAATATGAAATTTTACTTCTACTTGCTTCCAAAGGTAAGACCGCTATGTAAATATTCCAGTTTAAGACGTATGTGGAATTCAAGATAAGGAATGAGTATGTAATATATGTGGTAATTTAATTAATGTGTGGGTATTTTACGATCAATGCAGTAGGTCTATATTGATGTCGTCCACGCTATCTTGCTCTGTCGCTTTAAGCACTGGTTTGGTGTACTGTGTCTGGCCTAAACTATTTTTAGTTATATCTTAAGGCTGCCTTAAACCGAAGCAATCCGCCGACCCGATCCGACTGAAGAAATCAGGTCGAGTCGGATAGAATTGCATGTTTTATGATCAAAATTAACTTTTTGTAATCATTTTACTGGTACCTTCGTGTATCAAGATTTCTGCTATATGTTTTTGGTTTGTGTTGCTAAGAGCTGTTAAAAAGCACTCATATGCTCGCGAATCTTTCAAGATCAATGTGTTGACTAGCTGTTCACTGGCTCTGACCGGAGTCGATAACAGTTGTTGAATATCATCCCTTTCTCTTGCAGTTAATACTTCACTTTGAAACAGCTCTGCTACAATATCTCCAGTACGGATCAATCCATTAGAAATATGGCAGTACTTTGATCGAAGCTTCTTCGCAAATTCTAGGTAACAGAAAATAGTCGAAATAAAATTCCTAAATATTATTTTATTGAACCTTCCATCCGTCATTTTAATTGATTTAGTGGTTTAGACTGCCTATTTTAATTATAAGTCAGAAGTTAAATTATTTACGCTTATTCAGTAAAAGGTTTTGGATACCGAGGCCCCAACCTGGACTTCACTGAGGAAATTCGGACAAGATGCAAAATCAATAACCCTATCTGGATAGAAAAAAATTTGTCAGTGGTTTACTCTTTTTAATTTCCTCTTAGCAACCTCAAGTCGTTTATGTACAAATTATCATTTAAACTGAAAATTTAAACAAATCATTTCAAAAGGCTAGGGCTCTCACCTTCAGAGTTTGCAATTAAAGGGTCAGCTACCAAGTGTGATTGTGAAAATTTCATGTCGGAGGCTATGGATTAACACCCAAATCACCTTTTAAAAAATTTTCGATAAAAATTTGTACTCGAAAGGACTCGAAATTGTGGTCGACCGTGTTGCGGAGCGTAAGATAGGCCTACTCTTCTGATCCCAGGTTGGAAAATTTGGGGCGTTTGCTCCCCATCACCCTTAAGCCTGCGCGTCTTTGTAATTTGACTCCCCAAATTTCGACTCCTGCCAAAAGTTTGGAAGTCCAACATTGATTCTGTAGGTTTTAGTAAAGCGTTGGTAGTCTGTTTAATCCTCCTGAGTGAATAAATTGCCACGACAAAGTGCAATTACCGTAGACCACAAGTTTTAGTTAAACATAAATTGCGACTATATGGTGCAAACGTTGGTAAAATTGCACACTCAGACTAGAGGTAATTGGACAAAATATATTAGAATATTTTTCTTTTAAAGGATGATTATAATGAAATAGTTTTACGTAAATTTTATAAAGAATAAGGAACTCTATTATCAGATGTCATTATTACTGATGTAGTAGAAAGAATTCGTTAGTCTTACGCAGTTGTGTTTCCCTGTTTTCCTTCAGAAAGAACCTCAACCCCCACAGTGGCAGAAGCGGAAGCATCATTCACTGATCTGAAATACATAATGTAGATAGAGTTCTTATAATAACAGTAGAAGTAACTAAAGTTGGCTAAATCAGAAGAGAGGCTGTATGCATCGACAGAAACAACAGGCAGTTAAACTTGTGCAAACTTCAAGTATAAAATCATGAAAGGTATTGTAAAAGAACACAAATAGGCCAACTATGTGCATATTGTTATGAATACTAGGATTTATAGCTTAGAAAGAAAGAAATTTTATATGTTTTCTCTTAACAAAATTAGGCCTACCCTTTAAAAGCAAGTTTGCAATAAAGCAAAAGAATAAAAACAAAAAAATGTTTTATGACCCTGTGAAATACACTAGTAGGAAATCATAAGGTAATATAGGCCTAATAAAAACGAACATGTAGCCTTAAACCCATTGTTTAAAACTTTCACAGAGGTGAGTTTATTAATGATGAAGCCACAGTCCCATAAGTCACAAGGCCTCGCATAAGCTAATGAAAAAATATGAATGTACTGTATATCTGATAAAACTAACACATTTTTAATTTGGATAAAGATGTTCGTGTTGCAGTTTTTCAGACAGCAACTGTTTTCAGAAAAAAATAGTTAGGCTACATTTTTGCCGTTGTTTTTAAGGTAACTTTCTAAAACGTTCTATCATTTAGAATAAACTGCAACAGTTTGATACTAGTAAATTTTGAGCAAATCTTTGGTAAAATGTAAGGTATCCTTGGTATCCAGGACGGTAATAAGGCCCACCACGTTAAACTTCACTTTTTTATGATTCGAATTGCTAGATGTCGCTAGACGTGACCTGCCTTGACCTGTGAACTAGTTTAGTTGCGCATGCGTATTGATTATCGCTGATATTTTTGAATTCAGGTAAGATTCTTGTCAGTGTTTTTTTGAAATTATCTGATTTCCATGTGTATTAATATCTTAATTATTCCTTACTCGGCGTACAGCAAGCAATTTGTAACAATGATATTTGTAAATGCCGAAGTTTGGCCAAGACTATATAGGCTGAAAAACGAGAATGCTTTTTAGAATTGCCCGAATTTTCACTGATATGCTTATGGCCTTGTAGTCAGGATAACAAGGCCCATCTTGATGTAGGTAATTAGGGCCTTGTTACCCACAACAGTGGTACTATTGCTAAACATTTAACTGTACCTGATTAAATGGAATTTCTTTCTCTGTTTCTAACTAGTTTAGAAAATGATGATTATATTTGCTTGTGAACAGATACAAAATGGGTAAGAAGAGCCAAGGCATCAGAGGAAAATGGAACCTCGAAACAATGGTCAAGGCTATAGATGCAGTTAAAGGTGGTGTGTCACAGAGAAATGCTGAAGCTACATTTAAGATTCATTGGCGTGGCATTTGGACACCATTTACTCATCTACTGGATTCAAAATTTCTGACGATCGTCATTATTATTTTCATTATTTCCTGCGGTACATCACCTCTTTAGATGGGCAATATTAGGCCTTAGAATGGAAATAATTGCTGAACCATTTTAAAAATCGGATAACCAGTTTTTCGTTAAAAAATTCTGCACAAATTATGTGATGAAAAACGTTTTTCAACAGTGACTCTCGTCGTCATCATATCATCATCATCGTTAAACGCAATAGAACATAAATACAACAACAGATTCGTTGAATAATGAGCAGGGCCAAGGCCACACGATCACTATAGAAAAGGGCGCACATTTACATTTATTTTCGACAGTGCCCTAAGCAGGCCTTATTAACACCTTTCGATGTCTTAATTGCACTAGATATGGTACGTAAGGATCATATTCGCACAGCCATTAATCCGTACTACGAAAATGAAAACGTAGCAACTATCATAGAGTTGATCTAAGTCAGTTGTTGTAGAATATTACACTGAGCAGTCAGCCTGGCCACCAAAGAAGTTATAGGTTTCGGAATGAGGGCTTGGAAGCAGTAAAGAAGTAGGAACAGCTGGTGTCCCATTTGTAATAGGTTTGTCATCCTAGATGGGGAGTCTTATAAGATACGACCTAACCAGAAACCCATACTTAACAGCAGCTCTGCAACAAACAGGTCTAGACTAGGCTTAGAATATGTATCCCTTACGAGCCTAGAGATGTAGTGAAATGAAAAACAGGCAAAAGATGATCTAACGCGTAAGCGATAATATAAAGAAGAGCTAGACTCCCTAAGCACAGAAAGGCACAATAGTTACCGGAAGGATGCCAGAGTTGGATACGGAATGATAAGATTATAAAAGCGTCTGTGAGATGCGGATTTGTGCTCTGTTACTCAGTCTTAGCGGGGCAGTATAGACAAGATAGTCGACGGAGTCGGTCAGACAATCGTTTTGGGTAGAAAAGACTAAAAGTTCGTCGAGGCTTATCTAGGAAGGATTTGCAGAACATTCGCGTGCGAATGACATCCATAGACATATGAAATAAAGCTATTGTACAGAACTTACTTTAAGACCAGCATTGAACTAGTCTTTAAAACTACCGATGTCACCAAACCTCATTCAGATCTTAACCCTTACTCCACCATACCCTCCTGTACTCTACAGACTCTACTGCGTGCGATTGTCTGATAGGCCTATTTTATATTTGAGGTGCCGAAGATTGAGATGAAAACAGACTTTAGAGGAGCGCAAATAGACTGTAAATGTAAATGTAATGTAAATGTAAATCTCCAAAATATCTCATCGCTAAACAAACGCCGCTTCAGAGAGACCAGCTTAACAAACGGCGCTAGGCCCTATATCAAAACAAGTCCTCAAGAGCCAGGTTGTTTGGTCAGTTTCGGTTCCAAGTCAGAATACGGAGGGTTGAGCCAGAGAGAAAACATGGTGCTATGGTAGAAGTCGGTGGTCATGTGGGCAAACGGACGAGTAATCGCAATGGCAGCTGAGTAAAGAGGGAAGAGTCGCATAACGTGAAACTAGGACTACTGTATATTGTAGTATACAATACTTATAGTGACAGTCCAAGTAACTAAGTAACTAAGTAAATATATGCATCGAAAGGAACAGCAGGCAGTTAAACTGTTCAAGTTGTATAAACTTCAAGAATGAAATCATAAAATGAATTGTAGAAAAAGCGCAAATACTACGTACATGCTGTTATAAAAACTAGGATTAGGCCTATAGTTTAGACAGGAAGAAATTTCACTAAATGTTTTCTTTATAAAATCAGTCCTACTCTTCAAAAAGCAAACTTACAATAAAGAAAAAGAATAAAGACAAAAATGTTTTATGGAAAAACACGGGAAAAATACACTGGAAAAAACCTGGAAAATACACTCGGAAAGATAATGTAGACCTAGTGAAAGCGAAGATGTAGTCGTAACCCCATTGTTTAAAACTTCCACAGAAGTGAGGTAATTAAAAATTATGAAACAGTAGGTTTGTAAGTCACAGGGCCCCGTATAACCGACGAAAAATTTGAAATACGATTCATGCATATCTGATAAAACTGTAGACATGTTCAATTTGGATAAAGACGTTCGTGTTGCAGTTTCTCTAGACAGGAACTGTTTTCGGGAAAATAGATACGCTCCATTTTTGCCGTTTTGAGTAACTTTCTAAAACTTTCGACTAGTTGGAATAAGTTGCAACAGTATATAAATGGTAAATTTTGAGCAAGTATTTGGCAAAAATTAACATTAACATTTATTAAATATTCCAATCTGGCCGACATTTGCATAGCACAGTCCCAATATAATAAAAATACTTGAAACAGATAAAATATCGAATTTCGATGAAATAAGTTTCCGAAGTTTTGAATATCTTGAAAATTCTGCCTAAAAACAAGGGGCATCCCAAATGTCGTCGTATGAGTTTTTGTCAGTGAAAATCCGTCAAAGCTTGTGGCTAATATGTCAGAGAACACGGAACAAAAAATGCACATGTTTAATGTAGAAGCTCAATGTCAATCGAGTAACTGTTAGTTTACAGATCATTCTAATGTACATATGTATATGTATATTCTGCGGATTTCATTGCCATCATAGGGGCGTAAGCGACTGGACTCTTATTATTCACTTCCTGTCATATTTGAATTCTGGTCTCAGTTTCTCTTTTGGATCAGTTTGATGAGATTTCTGCATTTCAAGCCCTCAATCACGACATATTAAATCGTTGCCTTTCCATCTCAATTGTTATACACCTATATCTGACAAGACGCTTGCATGATTTCGCTCTCTTTTGCATGAAGGTACCTAGAGTATTGCTTTTGGGCCCACTCGATTCCCGATGGGCTGCTACTTTGTGTCGGCCGCAGGACTGTGTTCATCGTCCATTACTGTACATCTTGTACACTGGTGATATAACAACTGCCCTGGCTGTCTGGGGCGTTCTGAACCAGCTCTTTGATGATTATAACAAGACCTATGTGTACTGCCTGGCTGTAGATAATCTTAATGAAGCGGTACTCACTGCATGGCCCATGTATTATACCAATATAAGCGAGCTATGATGACGCTTGAGACTTGGATGTCGTACAACAATCTGTTGCCCCATGTATCAACACTTCCCACACTTTGTCCTCTCTATAACCGTACACAATCTTGTGATCGTTTTTGACCAGACATTCGCCTTCTTTTCATCATCGTCGTCATCATCATCATCATCATCATCATCTATGGCTTGCCCATTTGTGCAGCATTGCAGTTTCCACAACACGCTGCCAGCCGTATTCATGGAAAGCTCTTCGTGGAAATGTTTCCTCCAGCCACTAGACAGGAACACATGAGGTAGTTGTTCGGTCGGTCTGACATGATCTAATAGGCCTTTGCAGCATGTCACCCTGCCGGATTTAACCATCTGAGTTGTCTCCCATAGTTCTCTTCATCTCCCGAGGTCATCCGCAAGGCAATGGAGGCCAGGCTTTTGGATGATAGCATGTACTCCCATGTCACGCCTCCGTTATCAGGTGTCTGCTGCACTTTTCATAGTGTGACAACACCACTCGCCGCCCTATTGCCATATTTAGCAAGTGGAGCCTCCGGACTCGAGGCCACTCCACCATCCGCCAACCGTGGACACGCTGGGCTGCAGATGACAGATTATCATTTTTGAGCTCGTAAATCAGCAATAAGGTTGACGGCTATAATACCGGTCTATGAGGACCACCTGCCCTCCTTTTCGGGCGCTTGACCAACTTGACCGCGTGCTGAGTGCAGCTGTTAGGGTTGTTGGCCGCAGTTCAAAATTCGATTATGTCTCACATAATAGTCACACTATATGCGGAATGTGACGATGCCATTTGGGAATTCGCTTATCCATTTCGTTGTCCAGTTCAAGGTAAGGTTGGCAGCAGAGATCTTCGTTCTACAAGCCGAGTGGAAGTTGTGGCTTTTGCATGCATTTAGACAATGCAACGTTGAGCTTTTGCAGTGGTTGGGCCATCTATCTGGGGATTTATTTTTGGATGTTGTGTGCCTTCGGACACCATTTCTTCATGTAATGAATTCAAAATTTCTGAGAAACTCCTTTTTTGTTATCTGCGTGAATGGTTTTACAAAAATTCGTTTAGAATCCCTGAGATATCGATGACATAGTCATGGGAGTCTCCAACCTAAATATTGGGATGACACGTTCCTCGTCTTATAGGGATCGACTCACGTATCTGTATGATCAGAATACTTACTTACCTTAACGTAAATGCACAAAAGTGACTTTTTATTTGCAATATGCTTTATTCACCTACCTGTAAACAAATTTCGTTGGCGAAGTTACTCTGGGTCAGCAATTAGCTCATAAGCCTATTGTCAAAAGGGCATAGAGCTCTTAGATTAATCTCGATCTTTGGTACGAGTGAAGTTTTGATGAGTGCTACCGATAAAGTCACCATACACAGAAGACTACGGGCCGGCAATTATTCCGAGCATGCTCAGAGTTTCCTCGTAGAGTTCTCGTGGAACAAGAGCGTGTAGAGCCGGCAGAGTGAGCAGAGGACACAACAAATTCTTGTTACAAAGTAGATCCATATGTTTGTTCACAGACACAAATTGCAGTGATTGTCATGCTAAACTCTAATGTAGACTTAAACAGTGAAATAAATGCGCTGTTTTAAACTGAACGAGCACGTGCTATTAGCTAGAAATTGTGCATAATCGCTTTAAATGGGCAGCATTAGGCCACCGACTGAAGTTACTTAATGAACTATTTTAAAACCAGATAATCAGTTTCTCTTTTAAAATGTCATTTATATACAAATACTGTGATGACGCCGCAACTCCTGCAACAATGTAGTGTAATGTAAATGTCCAAAATGTCTTAGGGCCACGCTTAAGCTGTGTCAAAAAGACCAGATTATTCTCTATAGCGCTTAGTCAAATCATGTCGACAAGAACCAAGTTGTACAGTATTGCGTTACTGCGCAGCATCGTCCCAGTACAGAAAATGCGTATTAATGAAAAATACTTTGTACTGTCAGCATCAAACAACGCAAGACATAATGTTATTTGATTTGTTCATGCTATTAAGTTCTCATCAAACATCTGGACTCGGATACATACATACTCATTTGCACCAGGGTTGACTTTGGGAACGCCATCTTAACCGGCCTATCGCTTGCCAACACTGCTAAGCTACAATCTGTGCTCAACTCTGCTGCTCGTCTCATAGGGGGCATTCCAAAGTATGGCCACATCTCGTCTTATATTCGTGACACTCTTCACTGGCTCCCCGTCCAGCAGCGTGTCCACTTTAAGATCCTCTCCCTCATGCGCAATTGTGTTCTTGGCTCTGCTCCCCTTTACCTCATTCACTTCTGCACTTTGGTCTCCTCGTTGCCGGGCCGTAGCAACTTTCGCTCGGCCACCCAAGATCTCCTGTTTGTCCCTCGCATGCGTACCGCTGCTGCCCAGTCCAGAAGCTTTGCCTACGTTGGTCCCATTTGCTGGAATCGTCTCCCTCGAGAATTGCGACTTGAGCTCCTTTCTCTCCCCCTCTCAGTGTTCCGCAGGCGCCTGAAGACTGTACTGTTCAACAGTGATTTTACTTTTTCGGGTCGGAAGCACCTCTGTTGAGTTTATCCTCTAAGAGGCGCTTTAAAAATCTCAAATTACAATTTCAATTACAAATTACAAGAAAAACACTATTCTTCACAGCGTAGAGCTGTGGAAAGTTATCAAGTCCAGTAGTAGATGTTAAAAGCGGGTTTGCATTAACCTAATGTTTCTCGCCCTTTTCCTTTAGTCAACAGAAGCCGTCACCCCACCCTCCATCGCGCGCCCTAACAACAGTTCGGGCCCGTTAGGGTTGACACCATCTTGAATCCGTTGTCCACTCACGTTTTAATTCATCTGGTGTGTTTCGCCCTTTTCATATAGGCAGCCGAATCCGTCACCGCCTCCACCGCGCTCCTTATCCACTGTTCGGGATCACTAGGGTTGGGCTTTAGTTGCTCTTTGAGCATGTTAGACAAGCGTTTATCTGTTGTCTCACTTTGCCAGCCATATCAGTATGCCGTTTCGCCCTATCAGGGCTTATCAGGATACCTGTCAGGTATCGACGGCCTCTCCATCGACTGGGAGTCTTCTGGTCTGACCTGTGTAGGGTTGATATAACTCTGGAGATAAACTCAACAGTAGGGAACACGGTATCCACTACGTAAGATCCATTCTGTCGGTTTCTTCACGCGCTTGTTGCATCGTATGCGGCCTGGCGCTCTCTCAATTCTCCGTGGCTTTCATGGTTCTTTCTGTGCTCTTTTCCATGATCGGGTGAGATCCTTCACCACTGCTGCCCGTTTGAATAAGTGCCACGCCATTTAAGGTCCCGTGTATGGACCGTGCAAGCCCGAGATAAAAATCTCTTAAATTTTGGATACAAACGTGAAAGTGACACGGTGAATATTGTAATCGACCAGGGTAAGCATATAACTGTTACAATCAAAGTTATCTTCGTTATCACAGAAAAAAACTAATTTGCCACACAGGATAGGCCTATAATATGGCATGAATAAGACTATAAATTGTTAGGCTGCATTTCGGATGGACATCAAATTGAAATTTTCACCACCTACCCATAAGCTGGTACACTTCTGTTCATTTTGCCCACCACGGTGTTTAATGGCAAATAGCAGCAAGAAATATAGAAATGAGGCCTTAAAGGAGCTTTTGACTTCCAGTGTGTAAGCATAGGTCTAAAATAACCGAGGCTAATATTTTTGTTTGCACTTCTATGGATATTCAACTACAAAAGCAGGCACCACAGTTCCTCTTGAGCCTCGCCTTTTCATTGGGCCTATTATTATTTCACCAGGAGATGCAGCTTTTTACTCAAGGCAAGTTTTTATGCTATATTGCTGTAGCTGTTGCTGCTGCTGCTACTGTTACTGCTACAGTTACTGTTACTGTTATTGCTATTGTTATTGCTATTGTTATTGCTACTATTATTGCTATTGATGTTGTTATTGTTATTGAATTTCAGTATTAGGAAAGAGCATGCATAGTATGGAAGACGCATGAAAAATTTTGTGTGGATTATTGCAGATAAGTGAAAAATAAGTTAAGCGCCTAATTGCATGTCTACCAATAGGAAGAACCTATGTCATCGAACCCTGCACAATCTGGACGGCGGAGTAATACAGAGATGGACCCACATCAATTATGTCAATCATTTTCTCTTCACGAATTTGCCACTAATCTCGTTGGACACCTCTGGGGACAGTAAGAAATAACCTAAATGCTGCATAGTGCATACCATCACCACTGAGTATATATACCACATACCCTATAGATCTGTGATCATTTCAGTGGTCAATAAACTGATTATCAACAGTATAGCTCTTTCACAAGCACTCCTATAGATCAATCAGATAGTAACTGTAACACAGGCAAACATGACCCGGCTATAATCATACATTTAAAACACATTGTCCACGAGGCTTACATAATTATATGGGAAATCCTAATGTAAAGTGTATGCATGATCAACATGCACATACACAGCGCCGACGACATGACTAAATAGCTGAGGGACACGGGAACTTTAAGGTGGCCAAGCACAGGTGTCACGGTTTCGTGGTTAATGGCAAGTTATGCCTTGTTTATATACATATCAAGGAGTTTTGTGCAGTGTCGGTACATTTAAAACTCGAGGCAGATCTTGGTATTTTCATTTTAGCATTAGGCTATTTATTATTGATATAAAACTGAAATGTTTATAAAGAAAAACCAAGTAACTGTCAGTTCAGTTAAAAGTCTAGCAGTCAAGACCGTCTATAATAGAACCCTGGTCGATGGCCGTTCCCTTCCCCCAGATCCCCAAACAACGAGCGAGACTCACAGTTCCGAAGACGGGAAAAGCGAGGTTCCGTTGTAAAGAGATGACGCCGGACGGAAGAGACGACCTGAACAGCGCCCTCTGTCGGCGCCGTTCACCAAGTGCTTGGTTCCGTGTTCATTTGGGCTTTAGCCCCGTTGGAGGCGGTGGCGAGGAGTTTTGGAAAAGACTTTTCGTCCAACCGGTAGGCGTCGTCCTTGCGGTGAACGCCAGAGGGCGCTCCAACCACAGTTGAGACGAACGACTTTCAGACCCGCAGCGACCTCCAGGGCGAATTCGACCGGCCACGACTGTTAACTGGCAGCGTCGTTTCGACTTCCGTTCGACCTGACACGTCTGTTGACCGTCAGCGTCCTTTAGGCGTTCATTCGACCGACCTGCCACGAACTCTCCTTTCTTTGAAAGCGTTGTCTCCTTTTATTCTTGTCTAGACGAAGACGACGACGACGTTGTGCCCTTTCACCCTTGACCATACCTTTTTTGGACCCCACGGCCACCGATGACCATCGATCAAAATATATTTATTAACACGTCCTCGAGAGTCCAGTCATCTAAATATACGCCTATACTAATATATACAGATACAAATGTAACGTCTTAATTCCCTTAACTCTAACTAAAGGGCAATTCGTGACAACAGGGCAGTGGTTGCTCCAAGATTTAACTTCGAGGAAGCGTGAAACCAAAGGCGCCTATAGACAAGGTACGATAAGAGGCCTTATGTGCCACAGGAACATCAAAACCTGCACATATTTCGGCACTTTATGCAACTTCAGTTTAATATATATTTATAATATGTGTAACAAAAGGAATCCTCCTCTCAACACCAAGGTGACCGCTAAACGCTACTAACAGTCTGTCAAACCTCTACATCTGTACAAACTTGAGCGGCGTCGGAAAATTTTGACCTGACTGAAACGTTCTCGGTATCAGCATACCCGGCTGAACGTGAAAGACCGGACGACGACTGGAAGCAACCACCAGCTCCGGAAACGTACCCCTCGAACTGAAGTCGTAATTAACTGCCCGACACGGATGAATGCTTGACTCACCAACTGAACAGAACGGCCGACACGGTTGACTGCGTGGCTTCCACCCACCAAACGAACGGCATACGACCGAAGAACTGCCCGGCACCATCCCTGAAACCGACTCCGACCCGGCGGAAGGATGCCTCGCACGACCATCCGGCTCCTGCGAGTACACGTCTGGTTGAACAACGCCCCTCTGTTGCTCCTTCCTCGGCTGACCGTCGTGACGACCCTCTGTCGAACGAATCCGCTCCCGACCACCGTCATACGGATGAATCTCCCGCGGACGAATCACACCCAGCTGAATCTCACACGGATGAATCTCTCTCGGACGAATTTGCTTCGGACGAGCCTCACTCGGACGAATCTTTCTCGGACGAATTTGCTTCGGACGAATTTTCTTCGGACGAATTTTCTTCGGACGAGCCCCCATCTGTTGCATGCTGGGAAGCGATTAGGCTCCCGGACGAATCTCTCTCGGACGAATTTTCTTCGGAAGAGCGTCACTCGGACGAATCTTTCTCGGACGAATTTTCTTCGGACGAGTTTCTCGGACGAATTTCCTTCGGACAAGTTTCTCTCGGACGAATTTCCTTCGGACAAGTTTCTCTCGGACGAATTTCCTTCGGACGAGTTTCTCTCGGACGAATTTCCTTCGGACGAGCCCCCATCTGTTGCATGCTGGAAAGCGATCCCGGACGGATTTGCTTCGGACGAGCCCCCATCTGTTGCATGCTGGAAAGCGATTAGGCTCGTAGAGGTATAGGCCCCACCAGCAGACAACGTTCGTTGGTTTAAAACTCTGTATTCTCGAATTCAAAACGGCAATAACAACTTCCATGCAACGAACTTTCTCCAAAACGACAATCTCTCTCACCGCAATCTCTCTGAGCCAACAACAACCCTGAGCAATCTTCTCACTCACGCTTTTATACCTTCTCGTCTCCCGAGGAGATGACCACTCCTCTCAACACTCCCTCAAACACTCCTTCAACCACTCCTCTCAACACCAGTGCCTGCGCACGTGTTCCTAACCGAATGTTACATGGGCACGTGTCACCTTCTGACCTCACTCAACCTGCCTTCCGCACGTGCCCCTGTAACAATATATTTATAATATGTGTGGATATATGCATAACCCAATTATGTAGGCCTACAGTGGCGTCTATATACCCAAGGCAAATGACGCCACGGTATCCCTTAAGTTTAGGCGAAAACATGATAGTGAGACAATGAATATGTAGCAAAATTTATACAGAAATTGATTTTCTCAAAACTCGTGTTCTTTATTGGATAGCACCGGCAAGCCAGAATTTTCGGAGTGGCACGATCGCCCACAACGATGAGGTCTTCGTCGACCGCTTAGCCAGAGACTGATAATGAACCTTGTGGCGCCAGTGATAACTGGACGCAGCGCGCTCTAACATCATCCGAGGGTGTATTAGTCGGTGAGCGTCACCGTGTGCTATGCGCGCTTTTATTCGACTGTCATTCTTCAACCTCAATGCATGCAACCATCACACAGCCATCGACGAGATTCAGACTGTTTGGTTCTACGACGGTCTACCAATAAATGCAGAGGATTATTCGCCTTTCAAACATCCTTCACATGCGGATGAACTTTTCATTCTGATCGAACTATGAATTCATTTAGGCTGAAAAGAAGTGCCTTTGAGAGGTACTAACAGGCGCTATATAGATGTCCGGATAATTAGTTCCGATATTCATTAATATAAAAGAACACAACCGGTATTTCATAGTATCGGTAGACTCAACGGTGTCGAACACTGCCACAGCAGATAGATACGACAGTAGGAAGCATGTTTCTTTTAAATTTACGGTACTTGGGTAAATGGAAATTTTGAGACCGCTTCCCATTTGACGCCGGCGATGTACACATGTATTTTTATTTTGGGTGTGTTTGAGAATAATGCATCATTTGCCTTAGGGATACAGACGCCACTTAGGCCTATGGGTTAGGGTTAGGGTTAGATGAGCGCCTTATTTGTGTTTACAAGAAGACCGGATATGCTGCAGAACTTGAGCCTCGGCGACTTTTAAAAAGAATCAGTTTTTGCTGCGATCTTCACGACCGGTAGGTTTCGTTTGATGTACGTACGCCTGCTGCACTGAATCGTAACCTAAACACAGAGGTGAAAGGCCAAAGGGATACCACATACACAGCACAAAGACACGACCAATTGGCCTAGACGTGAATGCATGCCTAAAGGCACAAAACTGCAGGCTCAATGATACAATGCAGTCGAATGTGAGGCAATTGTGTGGTAAAGTTGCGCAGCTTTTGATAAGAATCACAATTCAATCACCGAGAATTATGTGTTCATCTGATTTGATCATAAATCATACATTAAGACAAAGACACGAGTATGTACAAACACACAAGCATAACAATAGGCATATACCGTATCCGTGTTTCAGCATAAGGGTCATAATAGGCATATATAGTATCCATGTTTCAGCCTAAGGGTTATAATAGGCATATATAGTATCCATGTTTCATCCTAGGGTTATAATAGGCATATATATCGTATCCATGTTTCAGCCAAAGGGTCATAATAGGCATATATCGTATCTATGTTTCAGCTTAAGGGTTATAATAGGCATATATTGTATCCATGTTTCAGCCTAAGGGCCTATACGCGTGCCTCGAGCCCTCTATATCCTGTCAACAGTTCTGGCTACTTTTCAGTGTTTATATAAGTCTAAAAATGTGTAGTTTACATAGCGTAATGAGGCTCTTAAAGTATAAGATAAAAGCCTAAATTGGAATGACTGATTTTGCAGAAGAAGCTTAGCTTCCAACTTGTAACATAAATAGAAAACTACAATTTCAGCATTCTAAGGAGGAAGCCGTATAGGGTGAAGAGGCTTGAAAGAGAAAAAGAGCAGTTGAGAGCATAAATAACTGGTATGTGTGGATGTAAAGTAAAAAAATCTCGGAGATATCTCAGTGACACATTAAGTAGGGAGATTAGCTTATTCACCTGCGCTGTCGTAATCGTAATCGTAAGCTCGAGATTTCTACAGCGCCCAACGAAAGTCAATTCGCAAGAACCAGCTTATTCACAGGCGCTCGCTCAAAACAAAATCGAAAGGCAAGAAGAGGTCGAGATCCAGGAGTCACGCAGGCAGACAGTCAGATGACTACGGTGGGTGTTGTTTTGAATTCAACCTGTGAGATAGGTAAGGGGAAAAAGAGGAATCAGGTTAGGATCTGTGGCAGAGGAGTGTTTTCAGTTTTGAGTGGTAGACCTGGGCAGAGATTGCAAGGGGTGAAGTGATGGTGAGTTTGTATGATGGATCAGTTAATTGTTAAGAATTATGGTAATAAATAATAAAATAAATAACAAGTAGTAAATAATCATAAAGCTGAAGATAATAGAGAAATAAATAATTATATAGTTGACGTGGCGTGCATTACCTGAGCAGCATTTGGTCAATTAAGGTTATAATAGGCATATATATAGACCCCCCAAAAGCCACAACTGTGCTCGGTTTAAGGAATAGTTAAGCTAGTTAAGAACCGAAGCGTCCGCGTCGTGGGGGTCGGGCAACAGCATTGCACAAGGTGAATGGTACAGACAAAGGGCATACCGGCGGGCCAAAGGAAAGGAAACGGCTGTGTTCAATCACAAATCTACCAAGATGCCGGGACCGAGTACAAGTAACCTGGAAGCGCCACGCATGCCGGGCGCGCGGAGTTTGTACCAGAAACCCCCTGCTGGCTAAACACAGTGTGGTCAGAGGTAAACCAACAAACCTCTGCAGTTAGGGCAGACAGGACAGCCATCGGCTAGGAGAGGAATGGTCACCGCCTAGCTTAAATATGACCACCAATCTATATGGCATCCAAAACAAATAGTTTCCACACTGGCCCGGACGGCGCCCAGTATAAAAAGGTCCGCGCTGATCGTCAAAGCGCTCTGGCGACAGCGACAAGTTCGCGAAGAGGCAAGATCCAGTATAAAATCCTAGATAACCAAAAAATAACGAAGACAAATGATATCTCTGCAAAGAGCAGGACAAGGGTGGGACATTGGAATGTCAGGACACTGTATGGAACAGGAAAGGCTTTCACCCTAGCAAGAGAACTAACGAGGTTAAGAGTTAAGATATGTGGAGTTAGCGAGACACACTGGACTGGCAGGGGAAGAATGTCTGCAAATGGATATACGATATGGTTTAGTGGCACAGAGGTCGGAAGTAAACATGAACATGGAGTAGCTATAGCATTAGAATCAAAGATGACAAAATCTGTTTCAGACGTGAGCTTCATAAATGAAAGGATTATCAAACTGAGATTAAAGTGCAAACATGCTGATTTAACTGTGATTGAAGCTTATGCACCAACGGAGGGTTGTGAGACAGAGGATAAAGAAAAATTCTATGCGGAATTGCAACAGACCCTGGACAAGACACCCAGACATGACGTAATCCTGCTGATGGGAGATTTTAACGCCAAGGTGGGAAACAGTTTCGACGTGTGGGGCAAGACCCTCGGAAGACATGGAGTGGACTCAGACGAGAATGATAACGGATACAGGCTCTTAGAAATGTGTAGCAATAACAATCTCTGTATATCCAACACACATTTCATACAAAAACCAAGCAGGAAGACAACATGGAGCTCGCCGGATGGAAAGACCGAGAACTTGATAGATTACATTATTACAAGAGAAGAATGGCTGACATCAATAACCAACACTAGAGTCTATAGATCAGCGGACATCAACTCAGATCATCACTTGGTGGTGTCAGAAATCAAGATCAAGCTGCATGGGAAAAAACTACCAAAAACAACACGTTACGATACAGAGAAACTGAAGGAAGAAGCAATACGTAACCAATTCCAAATTAAGATACAGAACAAATATGAAGCACTAACTAACCTAATAGATGACGGTCATGAGGCAGAAGTAGAGTGGGAAAACTTTAGAAACACAATTAATCAAGTGGCGACAGAAGAACTAGGGCACAGAAAAAATGAAGCAAGGAAATGGATATCACAAGAGACTGAGAATATAATGGGAATGGTTACGAAAACAAAGGGTGAGATGTTGACCAACACGAAGAAAGAGAAGAGTGAGAAGGGTGAGCAGCTGAGTGAGCTGAGAAAACGATTAAAGAAAAATCTAAGTAAAGACAGGAATACTATGTTAGAGGATATGGCACAAGAGATGGAAGAGGCATACAAGAGGGGACACAGCAAAAAACTGTTTGCCAATGTTAAAAAACTAAGTGGGGAAATTAATAACAAACTAATAAACATAGAACCAGTAAAGACAAAAAATGGAGAAACAATCACTGAAAAAAAGAAGATAATGGAGCGCTGGAAAGAACATTTTGAGGAGTTACTGAATAGAGAGGAGCCCAAAGAAATAGAGAAAATAATAAACGAGATAGAACAGGTCGAGTTATTAAATGAGGAAGAGGATGATTATGAGGAAGAAGATGTATCCATAGAGGAAGTAGAAAGGGCAGTTAACCAAATGAAAAAAGACAAGGCCCCAGGAGTATGCAAGATAACGGCAGAAATGTTGCAGAATACGGGTACATATACAGTAAAATGGCTGCATCGAGTAATAACATCTGTATGGAGAGCAGAGGAAATCCCTATGGACTGGAGAAAAGCAGTCATTATTCCAGTATATAAAAAAGGAGACAGACAAGAATGTAACAATTCCAGGGGAATCAGCCTATTAAGTGTACCAGGCAAAGTTTTCACCAGAATCATCCTGAATAGGATGGCAGATAGAGTGGATGGCATCCTACGGGAAAATCAAAGTGGATTTCGAAAAGGGAGAGGTTGTTCAGATCAGATTTTTGTAATCCGACAAATCATCGAAAAAAGAATTGAATACAATAAAGAAACAGTTATGTGCTTCATTGACTTTGCCCAGGCCTACGACTCAGTCTGGAGATCAGGAGCATGGAAGATCTTGGAGAAATATGGCATTCACGCCAAATTAATCAGACTCATAAGAAAACTATACGGCACAATAATGGCATGCATTCGATTAGAAGGAGAGGAAACGGAATGGTTCAAGATAGAAACAGGTTTCCGACAGGGGTGCATCCTGTCACCAATCTTGTTTAATATGGTATTAGACTATATCATGAGACGTCTGGAAAGAACCCATAATTTGGGAGCACAATCTCAACCAAGAAATGCAGAGGATGTCGAATATGCAGATGATGCATGTCTGATTGCAGAATGCCTAACAAGAATAATGGAGCTGTTAGAGGCACTAGCAGAGGAAAGTGGAAAACTTGGACTGAAAATTAACTATAACAAAACTAAAATAATGCCAATAACAAAAAAGGAATACAACGGGCCGATAGTTAAGCTTAAGGAACAAGAAATTGAGGTAATAAATAAGTTTGTCTATCTGGGAAGTGAAATGAAAGCAGGGGGAGGATCTGAAACAGAAATCAAAAGGAGAATAGCACTTGCAGGGTCAACCTTTAACAGGTTGCAAAAGGTCTTCAAACGACATGATATAAAACTGGAGATAAAGCTAAAAATCCTCAACACATGCGTGATCCCAGTACTAATCTATGGATGTGAGTCATGGAGTATCACAAGAACAATGGAGAATAAACTGAATGCAGCAGAAAACAAATGGCTCAGAAGAATACTAAGAGTTAGCTATAAGGACCATGTAACGAATGAAAGTATTAGACAACGAACACAACAACCATTGATAAACAATGTGATTAAGAAAAGAAGAATGAAGTGGGCAGGACATATCCTGAGGATGGAGGAGAACCGTAATCCAAAGAAAATCTTTAAATACAAACCGGACGGAAAGAGGGCAGTGGGAAGACCGAAAAGAAGATGGATAGACTGCCTTGAAGAGGATCTGAAAGGTGCCGGAGTTACTATCTATGGGAAAACGGAGGGCAGGCGGAGAATGACCCTTGAGGAGATGGCCGGGAAACGAGATTTGTGGAGGGATGTCATAGAGAAATCAACGACTGGATCCAGTCCAGAGATGATTACATGACATGACATGATTTGGTCAATGAAATCTATAAGTAATTGTGTATACAGTACGAAGACAGGAGCTATAAAGTATAGTTTCGTGGGAATCAGAGGTCGTCATACTCTTAAAATAAGCGGCCACATCGATAGGATTCAAAATAAGAGGACAGATTTTGAGAGGTTACCCAAAGGCGCTATATTGAGTGTCTGTTTTCGGGTAGACACTGGTAAATGCTTCCTTTTTGTTCTCGACTTCTGGATCTGCCAGTTCTGTAAAACTTTTGTATTTGATAGCCATTGCAACCCTCAACACTGTCTCATTTTTCTGGCTATGCAGTGGTTTGCTAAAAATACGAACTTTAAGAACAACCAAGATATTACATTGCACACATACGCACGCACACAAATTTAATCAGTGCTCAAATTCAGCCAGGTCTGCCGTGTCTGAGATCCAAAACTTCTGACTTGATCACCACTTGAATTATGAGATCCGCCACCTAAACTAGGAGACTCGTCACCTAAAATCGGAGTGAAGAACAACCTCGAAGACTAGTTGAAATGTTTCAGTAGATCTGTGCTTACTGGTCTCTTTAATTTTGTTATGCATATTTAATTCTTTTTATTTTGTTGTATGTGTTTGTAGATCATTGTATCTGACGTTTTGATCTAAGGCTAAACCTAGTCATTTCTAACATGTTGTTTAGTGCTTTTGAGTTTATGTGTTTCTGCTTGCAATAACAAAAATATTAATAATTAAAACAACGTGTCGTGTTTCCCGCATTTTTATGTTTTATTCAAATAGCGGCTATCGTTTATAGATTCGCCAGCATAAGCTTGGACTTTGGATTTAAAAAAAATTAGAAACCCGCAACCTCTGGATGAACAATTTAGCCACTGCATTTAGTGCATATTGCTTCAATCGATTGATAGCGAAACGTGATTTATTCTTCAACAATGTCGATTACTAAACCAGCAGATACAAACTGAAATCATTATACATTTCAAATTTTATTCGCCAGAGAGTTTCTAAAACTCGACAACTTAATTCCAAATTAAAGTAAGCAAAGAAAAATAATCAAATGAAGCAAGTTATCATCGAAATTAATTAAATCGGTTCCAAATTTAGTCAGAATAATCTGTTAACTTTTGCAAAGTCACTCTAATAATGTTCACGGCATCAATTGATGATTGCTGCAAGATGTTGAAGGTAAAACAGACGTAGGAGACGAAAAATTCAGAAAAAACTCGAACATTACGTCTATACTTAGAATACACTTTCTTCTGTCAGCAACTAATTGAAATACAGAATTTCACAAAAAATAACTATTATAGGATAAAAATGTCTACATTGGATTCAATTAAAAACTTTGAAACAGAGCAGCTGTTGATGGTTTGTGCCAGCATAAAGGAGTCCTGAAGCTTCATCCAGCAGCACAGATATAGGTGTATAACATCATTTTCGCTAATTAGCTCCTTACGTCAGCATCAATACCAGTATATAAGGCGAGATTGCGTAGAACGAAGGTGAAGTTTTCTTATATAGCTGTAGCTAGTATGTGAGATTTAATTTTGAAATGAATAGGCGAGGCTGTGTTAACCATCCAGACAATTTTTTTGCTATGTTTGTGGTAAATATACTCTTTGTGACCAGCGCAAGAAGTTAACTAAGAGAGTGATGATTGCTTACAAGTATTATTTTGGATGTCAAATCGGAGACGAGGATAAAAGTTGGGCACCTCATGTCTGCTGCACCGTGTGCTACTCTGGGCTTACACAGTGGCTGAACGGCAAAAGGAATTCAATGCCGTTTGCTGTGCCTATGGTGTGGCGCGAGCCAAGAAATCGTCATGCAGACTGTTATTTCTGCATTACTAAAGTTGCTGGATTTTCAAAGAAAAATAAGTCTAAAATCGTTTATCCTGATTGCGAGTCCGCTCTAAAGCCAGTGCTGCATGATGAAGAGAATCCAGTACCATTTCCGCCTGCTGCGGGCGCTGATGAAACGGACAGTTCTGATGGTAATACAGAAGATGACGTTACTGTATGAATCCAGTGATCAAGATTTGGAAGAGGGTAGGCCGCATTTGATAAGGCAAGGTGAGTTAGAATATCTGATGAGGGACCTATCTTTGTCAAAAGAGAAATCTGAACTGTTAGCCTCCAGACTAGGGGAGTGGACCTTGCTTCAAAAAGGTACCACAACATCACACTTCCGTTATCGTCACAAACATTTAGCTACATATTACAAACTGGAAAATGATATCTGTTTCTGTACTGACGTGAACGGTCTCATGATGAATTTAGGTTGCGAATACGTTCCTGATCAGTGGAGACTGTTCATAGATTCCAGCTTTCAAGCGAGCTTGAAAGCTGTGTTGGTGCACAATGGTAACGAAAAGCCGTCTGTTCCTATAGCCCACGCTGTAGGCCTCAAAGAGACATATGATTCAATGAAACTCATTTTGAAAGTGATCAACTACTCAGACCACAAACTGGAACATCTGTGCGGACCTCAAAGTGGTAGCACTTATTCTAGGCCTACGGCTGGGGTACACAAAACATATGTGCTTTTTGTGCTTGTGGAACAGTCGTGATGACAGCAACAATTACAAAGTGAAACTGTGACCTCCTAGATCTGAGCACATTGTTGGTCGGCACAACGTGCAACACGAACCATTGGTTGATCCATTGAAAGTGTACTTACCACCACTTCACATTAAACTGGGCCTCATGAGGAATTTCGTAGTGGCAATGGATCGTACTGGACAAGGCTTCCAGTATCTGAGAGATAAATTTGGACCCGTCAAAACTGATGCTAAGCTGAAGGCTGGAATTTTTATTGGGCCAGAAATCCGCGAACTGATGCGTGATACTGTATTTAGAACGAAGCTTAACCCACTGGAATTTGCCGCTTGGGATGCATGTACGTTGGTGGTGCAAAACTTCCTTGGGAATCACCGAGCTGAGAACTATGCTAAACTCCTTAGCAACATGCTAACAGCATATAAGCAACTCGGCTGCCGGATGTCACTAAAAATACATTTCTTACATTCCCATCTGGATTTTTTCCCACCAAACTTGGGTGATGTAAGCGATGAGCATGGAGAGAGATTCCATCAAGACATCTCCACCTTTGAAGCAAGATATGAGGGCCACTGCAATTCCAACATGATGGGCGATTACTGCTGGTTTCTGCAGCGGGCAACAGCGGCCACTCGCAAGCGCAAGAGCAAGTGTCTAAAGCACTTTTGAACTCGTATAGAGTTAAGTTAGAGACAAAATTTCGAAATGTATGCTTTCATCTGAGTAACATACATATATTCATATTACATTTTAAAACATATTTTAATTTCAAGTTATAAAAGAATAACATTTTGTTTCTTGTTATGAATACTCTGAGTTTACATAATTACACAGTTATAAGGAAATACTAGTTCTGTAAAGAGTTTGCATAATTATTAGCATGTATGCTGCATATCTTAAGATCCTGACGTGCTACACAAGATCTGACTTCAGATTTGGAATCAGCAGATTCGATTTAGTGTAGTACACATAACATATGCCTAGTAGCAGGCGAAAAAATTTTTCTTGTGATGCAGTGTAAATCATCTATGAAAAACCTTGTTGATAAGTGTTGATTTAGTCAGCTTCATTGCTAAGTCAGGTATTTAAAGAGGTAAATTTGAACTGGAAGAAATTCTTTTGGTTGATGTTTCCATGCTCCCTGTTTCCTCTGATGGATCTCAACCGCTTGCCTTTCGGTAACAATTATGATGGCGCTACAGAAGTTCGAAGATGTAAAGATATTTATATATGATTTAGAAAAAAATTTGGCTCATCATGAAAGACTAGTAAATCCCTGTGAGTGCTGGACAAGAAAACATAATCATTCGTTGATCAAAACACTTATATAGCTCCCTACTGGATAAGTACATATGCCACAGACACAGGTAGACATGTCTGATAATTCTGGACAAGATTTGATAATTTCTTAAATGAGAGCGGCAAAGTTCTTAAAAGCCTTTGGAATTTTTTTAAAAGAACTTCAGGATAGATAGAATGGTAAGAAATATACAAATTACTTTGATTGTAAGTTAAATATTATTATATTTCACTTAATTATCTAAACTCAAAAATAAAAATTAGCCCATCTTTGTGTATTTCCTCCACAGAGTCCAACTGTCCATTGTCAGCCACAAACAGTCGACCATTTTTCTGATCCAGAAGAATCCTCCATAGACGCTGTAATTCATGTTGTTCACTTGAGAAAATTTCACTCTTAAATTCCAAATTTGAATCCAATAAGAAAACTCGACTGTTTTCTGCATCAGCAACCATCACGAATCCATTTCTATCAACGGCTAAATACACTGGACCCTTCATCTGTCCGATGGTCGATCCGCAGTCTCCACTGAATGACTTCTGAAGTTTTCCGTCTTCATTCACTACACACACTCTATGCAGATCATTTCCACTCCAGCCATGACTGACCAGAAAAAGACCATTGGTAAGTTTTATAGCATGCCATGGATAACAAACAACTGTGTCTGATGATAGGTTTATTTCACGGATCAAATGTCCATCTGGTGAATATTCGTTTAATTTATTATTATTAATAACAGTTAAAATGACATTCGATTCGTCTGTAACAGACAGACCCCATCCCCAATCGTCTCCTGTTGACCATTTCTTTATTAATTTTCCATTGGGATCAACTCTCAAGATTTCCTTCGACTGATCATAAGTTATTTTGTAATCGATGATGTATATGCATTTATTTCTGTTGCAGGATCCAATGTCCTTTGGACAAATTAATTCCTCCAATTTCCATCGACGACTAAAACTGAATTTCATCGAATCGTAAACTTCAACTTCTGAACTCCTTCGACTCACGACAAATAATTCATTGTCTAAGATCGTCAATCCATAGATCATTTTCTCTTCTTCTTCTGCTGCTTTTACTCTGATCGTGTCAACTAAAACTGGATCCAATTTGTATACACTTCGAAGTTTTTCTGAAAATAAGAACAAAACCGGCAAATAATTTAAAATACTTTCAAGTGTTTTCTAAAAAAAAAGCCACTGCTATTATATTATCACAGTATTCGAAATTCGTAATCAAACCGAGGGACATATGTTGAATTCAATGATAATCGTGAGAAAGAACCAGATAAACACAGGAAGACATAATGATAGGCAGTTGAAAGAACAGAGAGAAAGAGAGAGAGACAAAGAGACAGCAACAGAGAGGAAGAGACAGCAACAGAAAGAGACAGCAACAGATATGGAGCGAGAAACAAAGATACACAGAGAAGACAGTGTTTTCAAGTGCATTTTCAAGGTCGTCAAGAGAAAAATGGAACGTCGTTGCATTCCGAAATACGTTAACACAAAAGCCATACTAATATAACATGAAAGCGGAAGTCTATATCATAGTGATAAAACGACATTGCAGGAATTTTATGAAATTATTTAAAGAACATCTTTGAATCAATGAAAAACGTCAAATGTCTGATTTTAGCGTAGAGCTTACAGTTACAGACTATGCAAAGACTCGTTCAAATAACTGTTGGCCTAATTTTAGTAATGAGCTAAATTCTTTCCACGACATCCAAAGCACAAATCCTGGATCCCGAACTCGGGGAAGATCCAAGATGACATAAATCGACAACATCAAGTCGTGGATCGAACTATCGTTTGACCAGTTATTGCAGGAGACAAGGGACAGAGGTATACATGCTACAGGGTTGTTAGTGGTGAGCCAATCCTCGGTTGGAGGACGGTTGAAACCTGGAAAGAGCATCGGACAAATGAATCATCCAGTATATTTGGCTGTCGATGGAAATGGATTCGTGATGGTCGCTGATTTTGAGAACAGTCGGGCTTTCTAATTGGATTTAGATTTGGAATTTAAGAGAGAAATTGAAGACAAGACAAAATCGATTTTTTTAATCTCGGAATCGTCATCTAATAGAATTAGAAATGTAGTAGTTCAAGAGAACTTTGCAAAACTTATGACCAATCTTGGCTACGGCATGAAATTATAGATTAAACTTCTATACCAATCAATTTCCGAGGGCATTTCGTTTTATTCATAAGCTGCTCCATACCTTCGCTTTTGGACTCCACTTGCTTGGCTAGCTGTCCTTTCTTCTGTTTCAGTTTCTGCATGATAGTTTGCATTTGGTCTCTAACTCCTCTAACTAGACAAACACAAAGATTTTCAACTCTACAAATTATCAGCTATCGAAAGATAATTTATGCATGACAATAGGTGCCATATTTGCCTTAAAACACTATAAGTCAAAGTTAAATAAGTCATGCAGATGGTTCGCCAACCTTCTCTGATTCTCTTCATTTCCGTCACTAGAGGAAGCACAGGAGTGTATACGCCTGTACTGATTAATGCCTGAATAAGTATTAACCTATTTAGAAACATTAACCATTATATCAATTTCAATCTAATGTATATTATATTTCTCAACATTACTAATTCAGCATAGTTATTAGGGATTACTTGTGAGAAATTAAGGAATATTGTGCAAGAAAAACCGATTAAATTTGCCAGAAATAGGGCCTACCTAACGCAACTGATGACGGCGACAATGGATGCGACAAAGATTTGAAAACGGGATTTAGAGAACCGCAGAAAATAGAAACATTTGTATTTACCAGATTTCCCAGTACAATGTAAAATATTTTCCAGAACTAGAAAATTTTATATATATATATATATATATATAATACGCTTTGAACTAACAGAGAAGGATGTTGATGACGATGATGATGACGATGATGGTGGTGGTGGTGGTGGTGGTGGTGGTGATGCTGTTGATAAACTGAGAAACACAATTTAAACTGGAAATGACGCACAAACAGAGAAACGAACAGAAACCGAGCAACAAATGTAACAAGACAAAAAGAAGCCCGGCTGGTGTTCTTGAGCGCAGGTTCGAGGACGTTTAGCTTCAAGTGTGGAACGCCTTCACTTCGTGCAATTCCGTTCAACGATGGCGAAATACTACTACTAGAGCAATCTGAGGTAGAAATCGTGAATGTCATTATTAAGTCGTGTGAGAAAACCACGGAACCATGTGTGGCTTGCCCCTTCTCTGGTATGTTGCCGTTTCCACAACACGCTGCAAGCCTTCTCTATTCTGGGCACATCTCCAGGCCGCATGATGTCCGATATTCACTGGGGAAGGTCGGACTCCACCACTATTGTCCACGTGTCGCGAGGGCGTCCAGCTGGTCTCTTCCATCCTCTTGGGGGCCAAATTCATAGCCGCAGAGCTCAGGCATTGTCCTGTTCGCTGTCGTTAAGCGAGATGTGTCGTGACAGCAGATCATCTTATCTTGTTAGGATCATCTCAGACACATGGATGTGCATTGCCCGTCAAAAGGCCTCATGATGATGTCAGTCGTAGATGGAATGCTTAGGGTTCTTCTCAGGCACCACTTCTGAAAGGCATCAAGCTTCGCCTAAAAGCTTTTAGTTAGCATCCAAGTCTCAGTTGCATAAAGGAGGACAGGCAGGCCTACTCCCGATGTATTGTTGCGAGTTGCTCATGCATTCCCTGCAACCAGATTCTCTGCGACTATCTCCTTCGATATGAGAAATGAGGCAGGGAACCCTGAACCAGCTCAACCTTGTTTCCCTATTCCTTAGCGTGATCAAGATTTGGGAATGGGTCCACTGTCGTCTGAATTTTTATCTCGATCCAGTTGATTTCTAGTCCAAATGTAAGTGTCCTCCTACCATAATCTCAAAGGACAGAACCAGGACATCCAGCAATTTTTGGCGTCTAGGGTCACATCAATTTCGTCATGATCAGTGAACTGCTTCAACCCAATAATGCACCCGGGTTGCCTTGCTCCACTGTCTCTTCCCTGATCTTATCTGTTCGTTTTACGATCAGGGACGGATGGAGCCATTCTGCATACTTGTCGCGCTAAGCTACCCACCCTGAACCATGCCCATGTTACACTATCAGTGCGTTTCAAAATTCGTTACATCTGTGTATAATTCCCTCATCAGGCCGTCTATCTTCTCCGATATTCCGTGAGACAGCATTAGCTACGGCATAATCTTAGGCTATAAAATTTCATTGTTTTATATTTAGTTGACCAAAAGTAAGCATTTGGTAACAAAAAAGTTTAAAAGATTAAACACAAATGGTCACATGTTTTAATCTGTACCATTAATTCGTTTATTTTCTTGTGTCTGTTGCTTTGAATGACATTCCTCTACTCGCTGTAGCTCCAATTTCTGTTCGAGATTCAAACATTTTTCTCCATTACCTGAACAACATACATTAGGATTTCATTATAATTGATCATACTGCCCACTGAAAGACAACCCAGTGACGGAATTCAGAATTTAATCAGCATTTTATGTTGTTCTGATTTTCCAGTTACTTCTGGAAACAAGAGCATACAGAATATAATGAAAGAAATACGAATTGCGACAATTAAACTTATTGAGACTTAATTTTGTCAATTTACATGCCATTTGCATAGCTCTTTAATACCCAATCTTATCCTGCACGGTTTTTTTTTAGCAAGTATTGCTCACAAGATAAACTTCTGACAAAAAATATAAAAAAGATGAACACATATTTTCTTCACATGGTGCAAAAAGCATTTATTTATAAACAAATTAAATACAAAAAAATTAAAACCATAAAGCAAAAATGTACATATAAATTGAAAACGTACAGCAAAATATGCATTCTATAGATTTACCTTATAATTAATCTGTTCAAGTAGTGCTAAAAATTAGTTCCATTAAATGCCGTAGAAAAGCAAACAATAATAAGTGGACGTACCTTCAGTAATGTCAATGCTGTTCAGCCGATCAATGATTTCGCGAAAAGTAGGTCTGCTCTTTTTATTTTTGTGCATACAGCCTAAAATATACCAGAGCTAATTTGTTTCGAAAGTAAAAGAAGCACTTTTTTAAAAACTGCAAAGGAACTTAAAACGATTCCACTTTTGTCAATGGATTATCGGCTGATTCGTACATAAATTTTGTTTGTAAATGAGTTGACTATTGAAACACTATAGGTTCTTTAGAATTTAGAAGACTAGTCCTTTCCACTGGTCAGTTGATTTATGCAAATCTCAGGTTTGGCCGTATTTCTGTTTCTGTAGTGACAAATTTTATTGGCTGCTTCTGTACAGAAGCAATGGGAAAAAACGTCCCAAACAGATTGGTTGGTAGTGCTTAATGTACAACCACGCCTTATGGAGCTCTATTGCCTCCGTATGACTTGGTTGCAGATAATGTGAACTTACAATTCAAGGTCAATCGATTGCATTGATGGAAATAAATTTAGCAGGGCTATGATCTTTATGGATTACACTGGCCAACAGAAAAATTTTTTTTTCTTGTTGCCTTCGGTTTTAGACCTGTTCTTGGGGTAATTTTGGGCGCTGATTCAGAAAATGTCATTGGATTGAGTGCATCAGGTCTAGTTTCTCAGATATCGTCGATTTTGTAAAGAAAACCCAGTCCACTCTTTAAACGATGTCTTTGACAAAACTAAAATGTCATAATAAGCTTTATTTATGGCTAATTATAATTCTTGCTGATTCATATAATGCCTACATCCTTATAATGTAAAATCAGCATATCTTGCCGCGTGCTGAGATATTGCTGATTCAACGAAATAACTATTCCGTAGCCTACAGCTTACTCAGCACTAAATTCATGGCCTCATTTAGAATTTATTTGTGCTTATACAGCGTTTCATGGTTTCGAACTATGTAAATAGATTATGCTGAAGTCAGCATTTATAGCCTATATAAACCGCCTCCTGAAAGCTAGAGCAGCCGCAGTCGTCTTAGGGCAAATTAAGAGTTGGTCGCAAGAACAATCTGTGAATGTGAGCATTAAATAACTACATGTTCTTACTATTTTTTAGGTTAGTCATTTAATTCCTCAGATGCGAACATCCTTAAGGTTATGGCTACTTCCAGACTGAGCTGCATTAACCATCCAGACATATTCTGCTACATTTGTGGGGAATACACACTAAAAGCAACCAGGAAACCGATTTCTGAGTTTGTAAAAAGAGCATATGTAGGTTATTTTGGTGTCAAACTTGGAGATCAAGATAAGCAATGGGCTCCTCATACAGCATGCAAAACTTGTATTGAACAATTGCGCCACTGGACTATTGGAAAGAGAAGCTGCCTGAAATTTGGTGTACCGATGGTTTGGAGGGAACAGATAAACCACTTCGACGACTGTTACTTTTGTATGGTTAATATGATAGGCATCAATCGAAATAATCGTCACAAGTTGTCTTACCCTGATATACCTTCAGCCAGGAGACCTGTTCCGCATTCGGATATTGTACCAGTTCCACCTTTTCGCGAACTACCTCAGCTCTCAGACGATGACACTTGCATGTCCAATATCGGACAAGATGACGAAAGTGAAGAAAGTGGGGGCAGTGACAGTGATTTCCAATAAACTTCACACAGTGAACGTTTTGACCAAAAAGAGTTGAGTGATCTGATCAGGGACTTAAATCTTTCCAAAGAGTCCTCTGAATTGCTTGCGTCCAGACTAAAGGAAAAGAATGCACTTCAGCCTGGAACGAAAATTACAATTTATAGAAACAGAGAAAAGGATTTGCTGCCATTCGCCGACCGAAGACAACAACCTAGTATTCTGTAATGACATCAGCAACTTATTGAAGAAAATTGGTCTGTCGGATTACAGCCCAGATGAGTGGCGTCTTTTTATCGACAGCTGTTCAAAACGTAGTCTGAAATGTGTGCTTTTAAATAACGGCAACAAATTTGGTTCTATTCCAATCGGTCACTCCAGCAGGATGAAAGAAGAGTACAATGCCATCTCTTTAGTACTGGAAAAGATAAAATACAAAGAACATCAATGGGTAATTTGTGTAGACTTGAAGATGGTAAATTTCCTCCTTGGTCAACAAAGTGGCTACACAAAGTATCCCTGCTTTTTGTGTCTTTGGGACAGTAGAGCCAAGCATGAACATTGGACAAGAAAAGATTGGCCTTCGAGGAAAGACATGGTGGTTGGAGCTCAAAATGTAATCAAGGAATCTTTGGTGGCACGAGATAGGATCATACTGCCACCACTACATATAAAGCTAGGCCTGATGAAAGAATTTGTCAGGGCTTTGAATAAAGAAGGTTCATGCTTCGAATACATAGTACACAAGTTACCAGGAATTACAATGGAAAAATTGAAGGCTGGAATCTTCGATGGTCCACAGATCAGGCAACTTATGAATGACCCACTTTTCATACCATCAATGAATGAAATCGAATCTTGTGCCTGGTCTTCCTTTGTTCTTGTAACTAAAAATTTTCTTGGCAACAAGAAGGCAGACAATTATGCACAACTAGTAGAGGATATGCTTCTTCATTTCAATAAGCTTGGCTGCAACATGAGCATTAAAGTCCATTATCTCCACAGTCACTTAGATCGCTTTCCAGAGAATCTTGGTGACTTCAGCGAAGAGCAAGGTGAAAGATTTCACGAAGACATCAAAACAATGGAAAATCGATATCAAGGAAGATGGGATGCACACATGATGGCAGACTATTGCTGGAATATTATGCGCGATTGTTCCGGCAGATGCCACACTCGGAAATCGTACAAAAGGAGCTTCTTCGGTGTCGAATGACTTGAAATTTTTATAACAAACTTGTTCTGTTTGGTATCATATAAGTACAGTTTCAGGTACTACCATTTTCTTTTAAGTATTTGTATTATTATGTTTATTTAGTGTATCACATAATAAATTGAGCACTACATAATTATAGCTCTAGCCTTATGTTTTATGGGCGAGCAGAGGCAAGGACTGGTATATGGCATAATGTTCTATATCTCGAAAACTAGACCTGCTGGGAGAAAACTGGTGCCTTTTCTGGAATCAGCAGGTCAAATATACCCAGAAACAGTTCTAACATTTGAGGCAACAAATTATGTGTTGGCCAGTGTTATATATGATAAGAAGATTGGCTGTTTCACATGCCAGTGTCCATGATTTAAGTGACAGGTTACCGTGAAGCAGTTCCTTATATGCGTTCGGAATGGATTTAGCAATGGAGAGCATCAGCTGGCCAGACACAGCTTTTTTCATTATTCCTCCATCTACTAGATCTTTATGTGCAGCTCCTTTTGTCAACATCTCCCACATCAATACACCGTAACTAAAATACAACATATAAGCAAAAATCATTTGTATTGTAAAAAGAGAAAATGTTGTAAGTCATGTCCTATAATAACATAAAAATTAACATTCTTTACATTACACGACATTTTGGGAGAAAAGTAGAAAGAATAGGTACAACTTTAAATGCTCAAACAACTGTAAACAAATAACAGATTAAGCGAATTCAATTGAAACACGGTTTTATTAACATTCTGAGAGGTAAACTTCAGAATCACCTCCAGACATCACTGGCTTTGGAAAATCTTTCTGACTTCAGAACTTCGGGCGCCATGTAGGCACATGTTCCTTTGAGTGACATTGTTATTGTGCGATCAAATTCTCTGACCTCATCAAAGTCTGTTATCTTGAGTCTCATCTCTTTATGAGGCTCCATGGCATCAAAAGGCCCCATCAGCACAACTATTCAAACGAACAAGAAAAGTATAAGAATATTACTACTCAGCTGATTGGACTAGCCAACTCATTTTTTCACAATTTATTAGTATGATAAACTGGATTGTAAATTTGTTCCCTTTTCCAACTTCTGGACCCACCAGAGGAATGCAACAGACATGGCATTTTAGATCTGTGCTAAAACCAAATTTTGGCTTAAGTTAAGTCAAGAGTCAAATTGTCATTTTGAATTGCAAGGGACCCAATACTTTGGTCCATCGCCAAATCACAAAAAGTATCCCTACATCATTGAGTTAAATACTCCAACAACCATGCATACCGGAGTCTGTAATGCATTTTACTAACTATTAATTTACAAATATCATGTAATTATTAATAGATCAACATGCAATGACTCCATACAGAACAAGTAACACACACCTTTGCTTAAAGTAAAGTAACAGAAATTTTCGAGTTGTTCGTGTGCGAAAATGTTTTTAAATACTTTTCTCATGGCTCTAAGTTAGAAACAAGAAGTCACTTACTGTTGCTGGATTTCAAGTCTCTGTGGACAATACCCTCTTCATGTAGGTACCGCATACCTTCAGCTATCTGCCTAGCCCAATCCGAAACATCTATTTGACGATGAAATGTGACATCAGAATTATCTAACACATGCCTCAGTGAACCACCACTGGCATATTCCATTACAAAGTATAGTGAATTTGTGCCCAAAACGACATTGTGAATTTCTATCAAGTTTTTGTGCTTCATAGAAGTCCAGATATTTCTTTGATCCTCCACTTTTTTTCTGAAATCATCACCACGTTTACCTGAACTGATCCAGATTCGCTTAAGAGCGCACTTTTTACCGTTCCATGTGAAAGGCCCATAAACCTCACCATAGGCCCCTTTGTCTATAAAGTTTTTGGAAGTTGTTACACTATCAAAGTCAAATTTTTCAAAGTTCACGTCACATTCACTAGCAGTAGCCATCACCAGTCAGCAGCACCTATGTAAAACAATTGAAAGAGAAATATTATTAAGTCCTGGGAATTTGACCAGTACTCAGATTCAAGGTGTCATAGTTAATGTTTGCATCATTGTTATTCTACTACTCCTATCACTTGTTCCAATAAACACTACAGAGTACAAGTGATACAATAGAAACCTACATCCTTTGATTCAAGTTAGGCATCAGGATGCGTCCTAATGTTATCCTTTTAATTATCGATGCTACATATACGAATCAAGTATGTAATCTGTCACAAATACCATAGCCTAGAAATCACTAATCCTTTCATTAGACACCTTAGATATCACCACATCATCCCTGTCCATGAGTCTTTATACTGAATGTAAATAGCAAATATCTCGTTTAAAGTCTTTCAATCAAAATAAAGCTCACGAAGATGAACCAACCCATCCTTCCTCCACAAGTTATACTTAGTCCCTCGACGCATTCGTGTTCCTTTTCAGAGGAGTCATTATTGTGTCGAATTGTATCAATTAAACAAAAATTATCTTTTCACATATCCTTTTTTATTTAAAATAATATTTACTGAAAATTCTGAATGTCATAAATACTGAAGTAATTTTGTACAAATTTATGAACAAATGTGTTCACAATTCAGCACGGTTAGCCTAAGTATCTTTACCCTTCTGTCACATTCTCTAATTTTCTAATGGTTCAGTATATCTATAGTTGCTCCCATCATCAGGATAATTGTTCTCTGGAACGTGGGCAGCTCTGTGCTTTTCTGATTTCTGTATCCAAGAGTTGTAATATAATCAATCAAATGATTTCGTTGGCAGTTGTTGGGCCAGACTTCATGGCTTACAATGTAGCCACGAACTCTCCAAAACTGTTTCGAATTTTGGAAAAACGAATATTCTTCTGGCAGAGGAAAAGGCAAGCAAATCGGCCACAATTTCCGAGATCAAAGGAGCCAAATATGTAGCTGACGATGCTCGCAGTGCCGAAGAAATAAAATTTACAACTGAATGTTTACTTTTAAAGATTTGAAAATTTGAAAAACCAGTCTACACGTATTATTTTTATATTTTAATTTTTTATATTTTAGAAACAAATGAAACTTACAATTTGAACTTACTTCAAACCATCGAATTGAAACATCAACAATCTATAAGTATTATTTATCTACGCTAGTTCAAGCCGGAAATCTTTGGTTCGGGCTGCCAATAGCTTATGATTATAGGCCTAGTAATTAAGGCACAGGTATAGGCTCAATTATTTGTACATACTGTGTGAAACATAATCTGTCAAGTTTATTTTGTATTCAAATTTTGAATGTAAACACTCCTATAGGCCTAATGTATCTGCCTGTGGAATCTGGCCCTCTGTTTTCTCGTTGATAACGTTTCGGTAAATATGCTGAGGGGTTGTGGTATAGGCTACACTGCTAATGGTTTTTGCAACTGTTGTCATTAATCACCGCCAAAACTCTGCGCAGTTACTTAACTGAAATGAATAATAATTTCACCAGTGTATTCAGTCACAGGAGACCTACTCTTGTCATTGTTGGCATTCATAAATATTAGTGAATTTATATCAACCCCACGATAAAAGCTAGGCCTTTAATATGTAGGAATTAATTATGAAGTCCATATGACAATAATCCCACATGGGCTTCATATGTCCTACACTATTGCCTATTATGGTAGGACGTGTGAAGTTCATATGAGAATATTGTCATACGGGCATTGTGCTTGTCCGGTTGAATGAATATCTTTCTTCTTACGCAAAGTCTCGAGCCCAGGTCTTTCTTCTCGACATTTCTACTGCATTTGACACCATGGGTAAAGACTTACTTCTTCAAGAGCTGTCTTCCTGGTTTGGCGTATCTGACAGTCGTAATCGTAATCCCGAGATTCCTACAGTTTCCAACGAAAGCCGCGCCGTGGGAACCAGCTTATTCACAGGCGCTGAGTCAAAACAAAATTGATAGGCAAAAAGGTTTTTGTTCCAGGTCAAGATCCAAAAGTCAGGCAGGAAGACAGCGTGACAGCATTGCCCTTCTTTGGTTCCGGTCTTGTCTTCCCACTCCTTTTTATGTAAAAGCTGGAAGTCATTGTTCGAAGTCCCTTCCACTCTCTTGTGATGTCTCTCAAGGTTTCTTTCTAGACCACTTCTCTTCATTTTGTTTACGGTACGCCGCCGAGTAATCTCATACAGTCCTCTTCCTGTGCCTGCTCCATCTAAATGCTGATGATACTGAACTCTTCATATCCTTCTATCCAAGTTTCTTCGTGATCTTAGCGGTATTCGATCTATGCTCGGTTTTAAAACTGTCTCTAACATCTCTACCTCTACCGTGTATTCCAAGTTTGCCTACTGTGATGCCCGTTTCTTAACACTAAATGCACTAAAATAAAAATCCCCGAACATATTCATTTCAAATTTCTTTCTCTAACCTATAATCATCTGCAATACTCCTAACTTACTTATCTTCGGAAACTCTTTAGGCTACCATCCATTCACCCCGCTCTACCCGTTCAACCTCTTACCTAGCTCTTGCCTTTCCCATATGCAGTAACTACTCATTTTAAGTCCTCTAAACGATCCATTTACCACACTGCAACTCGAATCTGGAATGATCTCCCATCTGAATTTCGCAAACTCTCCTTTCCTCTATCCCTTCCCTCGTTCACCCACCATAGTCTGTCTCAATCTCTATTATTTATTGCTCCTCATGTAGAGCATGTAAAGTCCCATAGCCTACTGCATCGGATTTCCAATTTCTGTCAACCTAAACACAACCCTTTTCTCTCTCTCTCTCTCTCTCTCTGAATTTGTTCTTCATAATTCTTTGAAGAACCCCTCACTTGACGCAGCTCTTAACTTTTAAGTAGCACTTGAAATTTTCGAGATCACAATTATGGGCTTCATATCCTACGTTGCAACTGTGGTAGTAAATTTGTACGTTTTATATAGCGATTGTATGGCCTCGACCCTATTCAGTTTTCAATGAATTGATCGAGTGAGATCCTTCAACTCCGTTGCCCGTTAGAATAGCTGTCATAAGTTCGCCCAATGTTGAATACTATACAGAGCCATAGCCGGATACAGAAGAGACAATTTTCCCGGACGATTAGTAACATTCTATATACGAATTCAGATATAAATATTCATGAGTCTTACTGTTCGTTGGGCACTGCAGAAATCTCGAGTTTACGATAATTACTTACTATTCACCAGGATACATAGCCTAACTATAGTATAAAAAATATTCTACATATGGTCATTATATATTTAATCTACTTAATGTAATACGATACACGATATATTATTACGTTACTATGTAGCCACAGTTACACAGGCCTATTCACATTGATAATACATAATATGGGCTTTACTAGGAAGCAGAAGAAAATCACGAAACAAGCCTTATTTAACTAGTAAACAAAATTAAGACCAGACCACAAGTACTCGCTAAATGCTAAAAGGACGTCTGTTAAATTACCCACTTTGGACCCCTCCCTTTGTCCTCATCTGACATTACATTACGCCCATCCTCGTTGTACAAGTCCATATTCAAACGGAGTGCTGAGGCCTAGCATAGGAGGTCCTGTTGATCTTGCAGGGATATTAACCGTGCACTTCGACGCTGCCGCGTCCAGACGGAACTCTGCTTAGATCCAACGCAGTACAGACTGCTATCTGACTGAAACTGGTGTTTAAGACGGTTGTACTGAAACAACTGGAAGTACCAAATTTATATGCAACCGTCCGCAATAGGCATAATATCCCTTCCCTTCCCACATCTGGGTGATCTCTCCTTCCCCTCGTTGCGGAAGTCCTTAATCAACGACCCATACCAAGATTTCTCAAAACAAATATAAAATAACAATTAAAACTAACAACAGGAAACATCAGATATATTTACTCCTGAAAGACTAATTAAATGCAAAACAAAAGAACCAAAATAATATAAAGTCTGATACAGGCAAAACTAAAATCATTAAGAACAAATATTATACAGTCTGTCAAGTTTCACCAACTATCACTGGCAGTAGAACTACATAAACTTCAAGGCAGCTGTGATAAACTGAACATAAATCAGAAAATTTCCAGCTGTAAGAAATTGCCAAGTAAGAACCAAAACCAACTGAAGAAAACAAGCACAAGTTGAAGTTATTACTTGGTAGCATAAAACAGCTTTTAATGATATTAAGACAATATAACTCAGATAAATATGAATTTTGTGTTGTACTGACTGGAATGTCATATTATGGTATATGCACAATAGCCCACTTCAGTTCCGTTGTGTAGACAGTCCTGCATATAAGGCATTAATATTTCTGCATTTACTAAGCACTGCTATCTAATGACTAAGCATCAGTCGATGGCGGAGAACAATTGCGAGTGAAGGATTTGCTCAAAGAACCATACACATTAACCGCCTCCGGGAAGGAAGCGTATACTCCGCGTTACAAGCTGAGCTCTCTAACCAATAGTAGGCGACCATGCCCCACGGTAACAGAGATATAACTGTTCTCAGCAGTATGTATTTGCACATCAGAGCAGATATATGACTTTACCATACTACACACTTTAAAAACATGATAAAATAAAGAAGCTCAACATTATGATCAGTACATTACATTTTGAAACAGAAAATCCTTAAGCAATGTAAGCTTGTGCAGAAACACTGAACTGGACCGACTTCATCAATGCTTACGATTTTGAAATCCACTTGTGGGACAACTATCATAAACCGATTGGCACACACTCATTTGATATCTCTGTGTGATGAACCTGCGCTGATTAAGGTAACATACACCTACTACATACCACTGTCTTAGGACTGGTTGAATAACCAACTCTGTTATTCTGTGTTACACAGACAATAATCTATTTTCATGAAAATTTGAAATATCGTTTCTAAAAGCAATGCCTCCAAATAACTTTGAACTAAAATCTCCATGATTTTATTGTTCCAAAACACGTGGACATTTTAGAATTCCACAAAACACACAATTACCTAATCATTTTCTGAAAAATTGTTATGTTAAACATGAAAATCTTTATAAACACATTCTTTGTCCAAAAACACTAAACTATTCACTGATCAATTAGATAAGTCAAAATTTTCTTATAAACTTGGGCTAGACGCTGAAATACTTCACAAACTGCTACCATATACACGTAGGGACGTGGAAAACACGTTAAAGACAATTCAATATGATGCATTTTGATTGAGCACCCTCTATGAAACTGAATACATAACATACTGCTAACATTTGGATGTGTAGTTGTATATTGATGTGTTGATTCGGTAGCTTTGGCATTCTCGCTGCCTTCACCAGTCTCTCTGACTTGGTTCATCTGTGCTTAGAACTAAACGTCCGTTTAAAGCCTCGGCCGCCGCCGCTGCTTCGGCCAGAGCCGCCTTCAGTCCTGCACTTCTTCAGCGAACACCAAGCCTCTTGTCACTGAGTAGGAGACGAGTTAAACTACGGAGCCGCTTTAGGGCCTATGCAAGCTTTTTCCTCATTTCCGGTCCACGCGAACCATAGGCTCGACTGTCAACCCAGAAATCTCCGCCATGCAGAACAGATTTCAATATATCTTTTTCAGTTGCCCCCTAGCGAGTTCAGCTATAGGCTACCGGTGGGAATATCAGGGGGCAAGAGAGAGAGAGGATTGGTCGGATCGGACATGCATATATATATATACATATATTATACATATATACATGTATATGCATATAAACATATACAAGATATATATATATCTCTGCGTATATGTATGTAACCTCCTTTCTGATATATATGTATGTGTATGTGATCTACTTGTTTGGCCAACAAAACACTATAGCCTGGTCCTTGCTTGCTTTGCTAGTAAGTAGATATCTACACAACTTGGGGTTTGTCACCCCATATGATGTATATTGGCCTGACAAGTTTGTGTGCGATATCTTGTGTAAAATGCAATAGTGTTGCAATGGCTGGTTATTTCCACAACACTGATGTTCACTAATAATTGATTTAATAAAACATTCAATGTCACTTGATGCAAATCAATCAAATATGTTCAAATGTCAAGACTTGAATAACACTTAAATAGGTCAGCTTCCTTAACTAAGCCTAACTTTATCATTCTACCCACCCACGTAGAAATATGGCCATTTGTAACTCTTAAATTCTGACTCCTTGTAGAAGAAGTCTTGCACTTGTCTGACCTCTGTCTTGTGAGGTTCACAACGAAAATGGAGAATGAGGCGTTGTCACTCACCGAATCACGATTTCTTTATGATTGTCTAATCTCAATACATCTACAGTCCGTGTAGACAAGACATTTCTTTTCCTCACGTCGCCTGTACCTGTGATACGCTCGTTGCAGTCCAAAGATAACAGATTCTTTGACGATATGCGAGTCTTTCGTTAACGTCCAAAGATAAGGATCTTTGACACTCGTTTCTTTTGTACAGTCCAAAGATAGGAATCTTTGTCTGACTTTCGCCTTATAATGATAAGTCCGTTTTCGCGTTTGACATGGATTAAAATCCACACTGACTCGACAATAGTTCTTTATCTATGTCTTATCGCCACTTAAACATAGGCTAATCGCCGCTATCATGAGCTATTCCAGCCCATCTAACGAGAACGCAGCTAACTGACACATTCAGTCCGAATTACTGACTAACTTCTCGGAGTCACGCTTAGATTTCGATATGGACCTTCCCTGTCCAACATCCAGCCGTCAACTGACTCTCAAAACGGTTTTCGCCTCGAAGATTTGACATGGTTGTCACTCCCTTATTGGTTAAAATCATCGTCTGATATTTTCACCCTTCTTTCCTAGGTTGACTGTTAGACCGTCGATCAAAAATCGTCTGCTTATTTACACACCTTAGGATCGCAGTCCCCATTAAGGCGTCACCTCATTGGTTCTCGACTTTTTAGCAGTAGTGGATTGTTCGCGACGCTATTGTTCGAAAATCCCACGATGTAATTCCGTGATTGGTTAATAATTCACGCATCAGAACGGCAACATTCAAAATGGACTCACAAATCCTTGTAACAAATCTATTGACATCCAAGTCAATCGTAAAAAAAGTTCAGATAATATTCTTATTTTACCCCAGCTTATCACCTATACTGGCATTTCTATTTTTTAACATTAGAAACAAATAACGCTGGCCTAAAAATCTTAATTAGTGAGCACGTTAGTGAACTCAAAATCTTACACTAATGTACTTGTGAACGCAACAATAATAACTATCGATAATGCAATAGGCAATTCAACCAAAATTACTATATATTTATTGTGAGAACATATAAACAGACTTAGTCTACAATATACATCCTAGCTCATACTTCTTGTCCATGGTTGCCTCTCAGGATTAGCTCATGCGCATGCTCTTCTTCTTGCGTCTAAATATAGGGGAAATGGGCTACAGTTGACAGTGGAATTTAATAACGGTTTAGGAAATGCAAAAGCCACCTAATGAGTGTGCGTAAGCCGTCACTTAATTGCACAAGAACAATTCCAATATAAGGTTATTGTTTTTGTTGTTGTTTTTGTTGTTGTTATTAATATTATTTTTATTGTTGTTATTGTTATTAATATTATTTTTTACCCGTCGTACATAACCCTAACCCATCCCTCAGGAGAGAAAAAATTATCCGGAGACTAGTAAAAATGACGTCTGGAATGGCTACGTGTCATCCATTTCTGGTAAGGAGAAGGTACTGCGACAAGCAACGGCATTGAAACGCTGAATTGTTAATAAAAGGTCGTTAAAACAGATGGTTAGTTTCTCTCGCGTCTTCGGAAGCGCGAGTTAGGTTGCGTCCAAAGTCTGCAATGAATGCTAGGCCAAGTGCTATTGATGGGGCAAATTGTTTCAAAGGCTATTATTATTGTTATTACTCAGATATTTATTAGCGTTAATTTAGTAATTCACCTCAAAACACGTGTAGCTGCAAAATAAAAGCCTTCAATTGCGAAATGACTTAAGAAAATGTTGCCAAAGTTGAAAAACTGAAAAATTCCATAGTAAGGGCAATCAGCACAATTTCAGAAGTACGCTCAGATTGGCTCTGGATCCAAATCTTCACAATGACTTTTAATAATATCAGGTAAGATAAACCCATGAGTTTTAAACATTATGGTCTAATTTTATAATAACTACATGGCTAAAGCAAATCTCACCCGTATATATTGTCACAACCTGTCTATTACTCCCTTTGAATTATTTCACTGTATTGTGTTGACTACATCTGAGATGCTAGCAATCTATATTTAATAAGCACTCCAGCCGGGTGTATGCTACAATAAGTGATATACTATTGACTTGCAAGTTAACCCAAGTCGTACTCTGTCAAACCCTTACAACAGAATAAGATGTTTGATGATATGATGGCTCGTTAAATCATTGTCAGTTTAAGATTATGAGTTTCATTACAAATAAATGTCCAAAGTGTTTAGAGTTCAATAACTATACAATAGAATTTCTAATCCGTTACTATAACCTACACATTATATATTCTTAATAACATGTGAATTTACACTGCCCTTACCACACTGATTAAAGCTGATTCAAGTTATCTCAGTTACAGTTTCTTCGTGGGGGAGTCACCGTTCCCACAGATTCGTTCTGAAGATGATGCAGTTTTCCACTCGCATTCCATCGAGAATGAAGACAACTACATGAACTGAAATGTCGTAGAATTTCGATCTGTTTCTTTCGACAGAAACTCCACTTTCACGGATATATTTCGTAGCAAAGTCTACAGTTTCGCCAACAAGTTATGACGATACGTTCAAATAGGCAATTCTCGTGTCTTTTTCGACATTTCCTTACGAACGCAGTCACTTCACAGTTCGCTTAACTTAGTTGAAAGAGTTACTCGGCATTCTTACTCAGTTCGCCTAACGAACGCAATCCACACAGTTCGCTTAACACGACCGATCAACCCAACCGATTTACTTCACGCTGTCACTGACAAGACGTCCCACAGGTAAGTTCACGGTTCTACTAAACCACTTAGGAAAATCTCTTCCTAACGAGTCGTGAAGCAAACTGAAGTAGCTCAGACTTCAAATCGACCCGGAGAAATACAAAGGATCTGATCACGAGTTCACCCTTTCGTGTCCAGCGTAAGACTCCTCACAACTTAACGTTCACAGCCTTTTATAAATAAGTAAAATACGCCTGCACGGTAACAGTGACGTTCTATTTCTAATGCGTCATGCTGCCTCATGCAGCTTCAATGCACAAGCGATCGTTTGGCTTTTAATGGCGGTCATTTGAATCTTCCTAGTCATCCACAGCTCTTGCCTTCGAAGATTTAAAACTTGTAACACGTCCGCCAACACGACACAGCAGAACCTCATTTATAAACACTAATCCGAAGTGTGTACTTACTACTTAGGCTGGACTACCAATTAACTAGCTTATATCCCTAGGTACTGGTCGGCAACTAAATCACTACATTTACACTACCATAGGCAAACTAAACACACATCAGGCCACTAAACATACTAAACAATATATTATAAATCTAGCTAAGCACTCTGTTACCATATACACAAGTTACCCACAAAATCAAATGCGGATTAAAAGAGGAGGATCGCTATACATATATATATATATATTCTTTCTTTTGCAGCAAATGAAACTGAAATGCCTACAAATATGCAAATATTCCTTGACAATCACAGCAGGGGGCCTAAGTTTGGCCGCATTTTTTCGTGATCGGGTATCTCAAGCTATAAGATGCGCGAAAAGGCCTACACATATTACAATATCCACTAAAGAGATACGTTACCCTTTTGGATAGTTCGTGCTCAACGAATTCCTGTCAACTGCGAAAGCCAAAAGCCCGGTCGTGCTTGTTCTCTACGCATTGACAAGCCCATATTTAGATTGTGGCTCTGCAACGGTTCGCAAGCACAATATTGGTAAATTATAAAGGCTTGCTATATTTTATTGGATAGTCTAAGATCGCCTTAGGTAAACGAATAGTAATTTATGATTGCTACCATATCATGTAAATCTGCTTCACGGTCAGATTAGCAACAGTCTTGGTCTATGTGTTGTTGAGCCTCAGCCCATATTGTATAAAATTATTTAGTTTACAGGCTGTTATTCTGAATACATTTGTCGCGCCCTAAATGTGGAAAGATCCAAATTCAGAAAAAAACGAGGAAGTAAATGTTAACACTAATCCATGTGAACAAATGCCTTCTTCAAAGACACGTTTAACTTCTGCTTTACTAATTCTTCATACACAACCATTATGCGCAAGACATCCTTGGTCGGTACAGTAAAGACACGTCGAAGCTCAGTCTCCCACAGCATTGCTCAAATGCTTATGCGTCATTACTGGTCCTCTGATTTACCGGATTGGGCTCGCTCCCCACGCACTGGCAAGCCCGTATACAAATGTAAATGTATATGGTTGTAAATAGCGACCATGTGGCCTCGATTGTGCTCATTTTTAACGAATTTATCAGATGAGATCCTTCACCGCTGCTGCCCGTTTGAATTGGCGCCATATAGGCCCATTTACACCACTGGGACATTACTAAAGCTTAATATGAACACACAAGACTACTCAATATGTTTCTCTTAAAAGAGTGATCTCCTTAACTAACAAATTATGATTTCAAATGCTGAACAGCAAATCTTGACTGTGCCTGTGAATGATAAAGGCGGATACAAGGCCGGAGAAAACCCGAAGACCAACAGGATGCGCCAAAAGCCAACGTGTAAAGTTTGAATAAATGCTTTAAGAGCAAAAGCAAGGTGACTCGCTCCACAGACGACAGATTGTATTGTATTGTATTTGATAACTTATATAGCGCTTCTTACAGAACAAACTACTCAGAGGCGCTTCCAGCATGAAAACCCCTGGGAAATAAGAACGTCTTTAAGCAACGAGCTGACTGAGCTCTATCAACAACAGTGACCCTTGCACGAAACAATAGCGAAAATCCATTCCATAATGTTGGGCCAACAACAGCAAAAGATGGAGGGAGTATCATAGAATTGTCGCTAGTCTTTTGGGAGTTTTTCCAGGGAGTTGGTGCAGCGTAGTCTAACGAGCTGTTGAAGAATTTATGATGATGTTAAAGAATTCATGGTGTTAAAGAATTTAAGATGGTCTTAAAGAACATTTAGGCTCCGCAAGTTCTACATATGGAATATGACAGTATCCCACACATGGGCTTCGTCTTGAACTTCGTATTGAATCCAACACATGGGTCCATAATATATAAGACATATGGAATGCATATGCTGAATATTGTCTTATCCTCAACATATCTTCAACATTTGACGTTGCTGTTGGGGCATATATTATTTGAGCCATGCTGCAATGGATTAAGTATATGTATTGAGTGCATTTTAGATTTTGACCTTACTTTTGACCTTGTTGTACACCTCAGCACATGATTTTATTTTACCTGCCAAATTAATTTAGTAATAAAAGTCAATACACAACTACGTATAAAGACCTAAGACATACATAATTAACATATTTACTTAGAACAGCACTTTGGTATGTCCCTATATAATCATAAAATATAATGCTGTCTGTTTTGGTTGCCACTTTCCGTTTATACTTTATACCAGCATATTAGAACCAGCTTATTCATACCATATTACTCACTTTCGTTCAACCACCTACACCATATTACTCATTCTAGGGAAACCAGTTAATACACATACTGGGTTGTAGATGAATGAAAGTAATGACGCACAGTTAAGCTTTTCCTAGCAATTTAGCCAAATGGCGAAATTATAATCCAAGAAAAAGTTGTTTATTAAAGCAGTAGTTGCAAAACACTTGACTGAACACACGATTGTGTTGAACTGCAGAACATACATTTGTCCTGAAAAGCATGAAGGAGAATAACAGCCGAGCAAAGCTTGGACTTTTTATACCGGAAGAGGAAGATTAATCTGACGCATTCGCTTCATTCCCAAAACTAGTTTTGCTGGTAGCAGATACTAACCTGGCTAAAGCGGCATTAGAACGTTGCCTGGTTCTAAATCACAGATAATGTAGTTTAAGGCCAAATCTTTTAGGCAAGATTTTGTGATAATCAAATAGGTGTAGCCCTACATTTGTGGTACGTACATTGCAGTCTGCTGTTCCCCAATGGCCACAAAGAACGCTGTCCACTGCTATTAACAAAGGATGTTATAGAGGCGCTGTACAATATCAGCAAAGCACTACCTTGCATGTAAGGTAATAGTCGTGCTTTGTCAACCGTGCGTGGGAGTCCTTGTTCAGTTTCTTCGTGCCTGCGTGAGACTGCTGTTGGAAATCTTCTCCATCTACACGAGTATCATTCGTATACGGAAAAACCCACGCATACATGCATATATACACACATACATACATACATACATATATACATACATACATATACATACATACTCATACATACGTACATGGTGCTGCATTGTTTTGGTGAATTTGCATATCAACTCTTGCAGCATATTCTTTAATGGGGCGTTTGCGCCATGAAAACCCCAAGAAAATATGTGAGTCCATACATGTATCTTGTGGTGACAGTTTGATGGCGTCTGAATTACATAGACCAGCCACGTTTCAATACAAATTTTTGCTTGGTGTACGGACAAGGTTTTTTGCAATCCAGATTATACGGTCATTAACCAAAAACAATCGTTTCAGTTACTGGAGAACGATGTCAAATTAGAAAAATTAAATAATATTTACAGGACGCAGTGTCGATCATCAGATACTACCAAATTGCAACTATTCTATATAAAACTTGGCTTAAAGCGGATCTCGGGTGGAAGGGTCGTTCCTAGGCAAGTTAGGCAGTCACTTGTGATGCGTCTTCGCATTCAGAGATCTCCGGATAACTACAGAAATCTTCTGCAACGGTTACAACGAAGCGTTCAAGTTCATCTGCTCCATAAGCGGACAGGGTAAATCTCGTTCTGGTCTCGCCAACTTCAAATATTTGTAGACTGTTTTACTGCCGTCCATGGTTGAACTGAAACATTACTCACTGTTCCCCGGGCTTAACATTAACATTATATTCGAAAATGTAACCGAAAATGTAACCATAAACTCGATTTCTGCAACACCTTCAGAAAGCTAAGTCGCGGGAACAAGCTTATTCACAGGTGTCTTATGCCTAAGAGTTGGTATGTACAGGATGACAAAGTTAATTCAACAAATACACTTCTACACAACCTACCTAACTAAAAACAATGTTACAACACGTAGATGAATTTTAATAAGAATATTTTGAATCCGATGTATTGATATTGAGCACTCATCTATACACGCTACAGACATCCAAGTGGTTCTATCTAAACATGAGGCCACTCTGTGCTTGTAGCTAAAGAGGCCTGAGGACAGTTAAAAGGATTTCTGAACTTTGAACTTGCTGCACTTGAAGGCTGGAACGAGGAGACCTCCAAAGACGATTCCTAGCTCATGCGATATGGCACGTCTCTTCCATCAAACGAGTCACAATGTGTCAAGGTCCAGCTGTTCAATTTTGATGAAGTAATCGACTTAATATATTTAATGATGTATGTGTAGTAAATGCAAATTAGGTGACTGTATTATGTAGGTCATATGTTTTCTGCGGTGCTGGTTCTCTGCTTGCTTGTTTTGTCTTCAGGCTTCATCATGATTAAAAGTAACGTATAGGCCAAAACCTTACTTGTTTTAAAATGTATTCAATTTCGAAGCCTCACAGGAGTTGGAGCTCCACAAGACTCATATGAATTGGATCACACACTAGTCAGTAGATAACGTTCCCACTCCTATAGTAGCCTCCATTCATATCAGGAATAGGCTTAATAGGTAACCTTCCAGTTTTTACATTTTATATAATTTAAGGAGTGCGCTATAATCTAATCACTGTATTGGTTGGCGTGTTGGGTTGTCAACCTACAGGTCGGCAGTTCAAATCCCGGTCAGGGCAAAAATATGTTTCGAGATTTCGCCTCATTTCGGCTCCACTTGCGATTCCTAGCGAACCCAGGTATAAAGAGTACACTGACCGAACAGTGTCAATGGGAAGATCAGACAGCGAGGGAGAGGACTGGGCCCCCGCAGTCATATGCCATGGCTAAGAAAAATGAATCAGCTTGACGCCCACGAACGCCTCTGAGAGTTAACTTATAGGACTGCTCGTCTTTTTCTAATATAGAATTGGAGGCTATATGTTTTTCGTCATCGCTCTCCAAAATCCACAATCCACTTCGTTTTGCAGTCTATGTGGAACGTTCTCGCAATAATGATAGCAATAATGCTTGGCTTTGTTCAAAGCGCAATTGTAATGGAGAAATAATCAATTGGACATATCACCATGATCACTATTATCAGCAACATTAAAGAGGATACTTTTGTACCCGATGATAGCCACCTAGACAGTGCCTCTAAGCGGCCTCGAAGTGGCACTATGCAAATGTTCTGTAAAAAGTGCAATCTCCTTCATAATAATATTAATCAATAATCATCTGAGAGTCTTCAATGTGTAGGCTATCCGTATAGACATTTTGAGCAGCGATTCAGACGAACGCGAAGGGTTGAGGACCGAGGTGACGATTGCTGTGATCAATCGTTCAATAACTTTACATATTATTCGTTCTTTCTTTCTAACATTTTCGCAGTTCTTTCTCGATTCGATCTGTAGTTTACGGATTACTTTTGGTGAAACATCTTATGCCTTCGACAAATACCGTTCAACTAAAATAATTGCGTTTTCGCCTTCCCGCGCTTTCATAAAAATTGTCTGCTTCAGACCAAACGACCATTAGCTAACCGCTAACTCAAGATTCCTTTAACTAGCCCACTGCTCTCCATGATCCAAAGCACAGTGGACAGTTCCCCAAAGCCAACTATTTACAGTTTTTACCCTTTGATGCTGGCATATAGGCCTACATGGATGCTGGCAAGTATGCCAATATGCGGTTGTAATACTATACATGTCTACATCTAATATAGCATCTAATATCCACTGTAATGTAATTCGATCTCTTTGCTCTGCAGAGCCTACTCGTAACATTAAATTCAATAAATATCTGTCTTTTTCTAGTTGCTTTTTAAAATTTCACTGAACTTAACTTTAGTTTTAGCATTATTTTATCAGTACTCAAGTTAGTCAGAGCCAACTAGTTTCTTGGTCTCTACTGCTGCCAACTCGGGCACCAATTTGAGGAGGTAAATTTGATTTCGAAAAAGCACTCGTATTCGGTTTTATCACGTTCCCTTGGATAGCTATGCTGGATTTCTACCGCTTGCATTTCGGTTTCACTTAGCATTCAGCCGAAGTTGTCAATTTACACTTTGACGCTATAGAAATTTATGAATAAAACAAGATTAATAACGTTTAAAACAATTTAACAATTTTAAGCCACCAAAAATGTCGGGCAAATGCCTGCGAGAACTGGACAAATCAAATATGTAGTTGTAGTGAAGATTTGGAAAACGATGAGGATTTCAGTTTTTTGCATATTGTAGATCGTACTATGTTGGATAATTTAGCTTATGCTTGTGTAATTAATTTGCACGGAACACTGGGGAGCAGTTAGGCGAGGCCATCCTTAACGCGAGGCGGATAGGACGCCCGTGATGGACAAGTGGAGGTAAACGAGAGAGAGAGAGAGAGAGAGAGAGAGAGAGAGAGAGAGAGAGAGAGAGAGAGAGAGAGAGAGAGAGAGAGAGAGAGAGAGAGAGAGAGAGAGAGAGAGAGGCGGAACAGAGGGACGCTGATCGGATGGCGAAAGGGAGAAGTTGGATGATTGACAGACGGAGGAGAAAATTAAGGAAGGGTGCGAAGCGAAGAAGGCATTCGCTGGATAATGGTTAAGGAGGCGTTAGGTTTCGGAGAACGGAAGAAAAATAATAAAACTGTATCTCTTAAACGGACCTCGCTAGACTAATAGGCCGATGCGAATCATGCTCTGATTTTGCTGAATTTGCTGTATATAACGGTGTACATAGTTGTAATATACGTGTGAAAGAACTGATCGTCGTTACGCCTCTGTACGGTCGGACTGATCCATTCACGAACCCGCGTGCAGTTAAAGGCCTAAAGTCCCCCGAAGATTAAGCCACATCAGTAGCACCGCTCGCACCATATCCTGAAAGGAGACTTGTGTTCGCCGGCGACATAATTCGCATCGCAGGACTCACATGCAATCCCTTCTTTTAGTACAGTAGTCATTCGTTCATTCATTCATTCATTCAATGCATTTATATAGCGCCTTTATGGGATAAATATTCTCCATACACAGCTAGATCGCTCCATTAATTCTGGACAAGATTTTAATAATAATTCTCTTGAGTGAAAGCAGTAAGGCACCTGCTTGTAAGTTCTCACAGAGATTTTAGAAAAATTAACAAAAGTTTAATTAGGCCACATACTTCATTATAAATCTACTGATGAAACAGAAATAAAATTACCTTGACTGCAACTTAAATTATTATTTTATAATTCTCCTAATTATCTAAACTCAAAAACCGAAATATCTCTATTGGCCACATATAGTCGATTATATGTCTGATCCAGAAGAATCCTCTCTGGACGTCGTATTCCGTGTTTCTCGTTTGAGAGAATTTCCTTGTTAAATTCCAAATCTGAATCCAATAACAGAACTCGACTGTTCCTTGAATCAGCGACCATCACGAATCCATTTCCATCGACGTCTAAATATGCTGGACAATCCATTTGTCCGTTGGTTGATCCACATTTTCCCCCGAATGACTTCATAAGGTTTCCATCTCCATCCACTATACACACTCTATGCAAATCATCATCACAATCGTCATGACTGACTACGAAATGACCATTGGATAGTCTGATAGCATGCCTTGGATTACGAATATCGGGGTATGACCTAATTGGCCAATGAAAACCTTTGTCTGATAGCAGATTTATCTCGCGGATCAATTGCCCGTCCGTAGAATATTCATTCAATTTATCTTTCTCAAAAAGAGTTAAAATGACACTCGATTCATCTGTAACAGAGAGTCCGGATCCCCAATAGTCTCCTGTTGACCATTTCTTTATTAATTTTCCATTTGGATCAACTCTCAAGATTTCATTCGGCTGACCATCGCCTTTGAAATTGAAGATGAAGAGACATTTATTTTTGTGGCAGGATACTAAGTCCTGTGGATTAACCACATCCGTAAAATTCCATCGACGACTGAAACCCAATTTTATCGAATCGTAAACTTCAACTTCTGAACTCTTGTCATGCACAACAAACAATTCTTTGTCTAAGATCGTCAATCCACGGATCCATTTATTTGCTCGTTTCGAAGCTTTTGTTCTGATCGTCTGAACTAAAACTGGATCCAAGTTGAATCGAAGTTTACCTAAAAATAGAAACAAATTTATTAGTTTTCTATAAAAATCATATCAGTCTTTAAACTTTTTGGGTACCACTCAAAAAAGTTCAAGAGGCGACGACTTCGACTACGATGATAACTGTGGATTAGACACAAATTCTGGCAGAAGACGAGACATACGCATTCAGAGAAACCTAGAGCGACCGAAAGACACAACAACCAATACAACTAAATTATCATGTAGAGACAGGCAGAAAGACATAAAGAACCCCTAAGTCCGTCAAGTGCATTGCCAAGGCCGTGGTAGGCCTATCACAGCGAAGTATGGAACGCGATTCTTTAAAAATGAATTGTCGCTTATAACTGAATAGAACTGATTACATAAGATAAAACCATAAGTTTTTTACTCTAGATTACAGAAAAATTGTGCAATTATTCAATCTATAGATTCGATATTCCTGCTATAACGTTAAGTGGATTTTTCGAACAGACGGTGAAAAAATGATTATTAGTCTTCAAAAAGTGCTTTAAGTGAAAAAGCCTTTATTAAATCTAATGATCGGCGCTAAATAGCCGTTGCGTGAAAGACTAAAATCATCATCACTTCTATAATCAATAAATAAGATATATTACAGCAATGTTGTGAAACTACGCTTTTCTACTATTAATTTAAACCGTTATTGGTCATTAAAATCATAAAGCCTATGACTTCTCTCGTTTTCTCGCGGTATGTGGATTCCCGCGGGCACATACACACACATTCAGACAATGTTGCACCAACCTGTCTGTAATGGCCGGGATATGGCAGTCTCATATCATAGCCTAATATGCAAAACTTGTAGACTTTGTATCATAAAATATGACGTATTCATCACATAAAATGCAGAACTTCAAATGACAAAATAATTCGGATTCGATGGTAAAATGCAGAACCTCTATTGACCATTATAATTTGAAGACTTAAACAGCTACCGATTGATCTGTGCATTTCTTGTATCTGGCTGATGAGCAGTTCCTTTTCTCCTATCCATGCATTTCTCTCTTTTCCTCGCTCCTGTTTGATGTCCAAAATCTTGGTTTTACAATCTGTAACAGCATTCAAAGGGACGTGTTAAAAGTAAAAAATCTACTATTGAGGATTATATTTCATCGAAAGAGGCCCTGCATCTAGAGCCTCTGGACAAGCTGTTTCTTTATACGTTGGCCTGGTTAGCTACTCTGGTTAAAGCGTACGTCGTGGCGCCTCTATGCGTGAGGATGCCGGTTCGCACACCGATAGTAGCTAAATTTTATAGATTTTAATCTCGCGCTAGCACCGTATATACACGGGGATCTCAAATGGCGTGGCACCCATTCAAACGGGCAGCGGTGGTGAAGGGTCTCACCCTATAAATTCATTTGATAAATGAGCGGGTCGAAGTCATACGGTCGCTCGAAAAAAACATGTAAAATTACATTTACATTTTTACTTATTTTTGGTCAGTGAAGCAGTGCGTAATCTTAGGTAAAAGATTCATGCAATTGATAATGACGAGTATACACCTTTTGTTTAGGCATAAAATTATTACATATCAGAATAGACGAACAATCTAAGAACGATAATCCGGTCGGAGGACAAAGGTATGGCAAATGCTAGCTGAGGAATGATATTCAACCCAACCTCATATATGGAGCAAACTGATGAAAATATTGAGGTACACTTCAAATTATGACAAATTTAGCACCCAAACTAGACAAAGGCTCAACTTGATTTCTTTAGAACTTTACGTCTATGCGAACCATACCAAGTTGCATACGAGAACAGAATTAATTTAAAATAAGAAGAAAATTGCCATATAAAAATTCATTCATGAAACGATGAACTTAGTGCAACATAGTTGCACTGAGAAATATATCGAATATTTGTTCACATAAAACTTTCAAAGCAGGCGACTTTGTAGACTCTCCTAATTAATGTTGCTGCAACTGTAATTCAGTTAATTACGTCTTAAGCTTACTGCCGCCGTCCCATTTCTCTCAGCCTTAATACAACCCGCAGTAACAGCTCCTCTGTCTTCTCTCTCTCTCTCTCTCTCTCTCTCTCTCTCTCTCTCTCTTGTCCCTTCTCTGGCAATCGGATTTTGTTGTTCAACGGTGTATTTGAACAACCCCTAACTTGACGCAAAGCTCTTGAAGAAGTTGGAGCTTTGTGCTTAGCTTCTGAGTAGCGCTTCAGACATTGTCGAGTTTACGGTCACGATTTAATGGAACAACGTCGACATAGGTTACCGGGACAACAACTGCTTTAGCCAGTTAAATTTAAGCAGCAAATTAACGAATTGCACTGGAGCGGAACAGTTCGATTTCCTGTCAGTTGATGGCCAATTTTCTTGTTGAACTCGTTTAACATAGGGCGAAGCTTCGGTTATTCTCTTTTAAATATCAGATTTGTTAATAGAAGTTTGACATTGTTCCATAATAGATGTTCTTTACATTCGTGACCAAAGTGAGTTAAACTTTGAGATTAATCAGTCGTTGAGTAAATCGGTGTCGAAAGAGCTGCTGACTTAAAGCCGTATTATGTTTAACTTCTAACCTCTTAAGTGAGTTAATTATCTTCCTGGCAATCGATATCTCAATTCAGTCTATCTGACTGATAAAAGTCTGAGAACCTGACACGGTGCTTAAAGTCGATAACACTCCATGTGGTGCTGTGGAATGCAGCATATCCTTCACTGCCGACCATTGCTAGCGAGACCCGTTTGTTTTTTTCTGCTATGGTGCTACTAAAGTGTTGTAGGCGTGATTCCTTCATTACCTTGGCGTTCCGGAATGCTGACCGATACGGGAGGCGTACACGTTAATCGTCGGTAGCATTCCATCGCCTTTCAACATGTTTTCGAAGTCGCTTTGCATCTGCAGCTTCTGAAAACAGCCAAGGATTGATCTTCTGTCTTGGACACTTCGTGAGCTTGCAAAGCGTAGCCAATTGGTCCAGGTCGCCGAGGACTAAGTCGTCTATCTGACAAGCAAAGCCGTTAGGGGTTTCGTCAGAAGCTAACAACAGTGACGAGTTAATCAACCGTTATCGGAAGGAGTCAAGGTTGAGAGTTTTCAGCTTACGGTAGATAATCGTAACTGGTTGTCTTCTGTTTATGCATCGTGCAACCGCTGTTGCACGATGTTGACGATCTCTTCCAATCACAGTAGTAACTGCTGCAAGAAGGTTGACACATTTATGGTAGAAGTCGTTAAGGCTCGAATCTGGCCATCGGTAGATGTCGATGAAGAGGGACGAGAAGATATTAGTCACAATTCGAACACCTTGGAAGTGGAAACTGCTTGTTGTTATCGTATTCTGAAGCGGATGAGTTTTGACGTTGAGCGTCTCACGGTGGATGATTGCCAGACAGCTGTTGCTGCCCGTTAATTCAGAGGCAGAACAGTGGACGTGTCTGGCTACGTACCCTGGCGGAGCCACGTCGAACCTGATGCGTTTAGATATTCAGCAGAAATCCAAGTCTCGCAGACACCGAGCACCTCTAACTGGTTTGACTATCAGGTCGAGAATAAGAGCGCCTTTGTGAGCGCGTTGAGGGACCCGAAAGCTCATGGTGTTCTGCGACTTCACCTCAACCACAAGTCATGCTACTCCATGACATCCAGTTGTACCAAATACACTCGACTTGCTACAATGGTTAAATTGCTCAAAATAAAATCGTGGATCTCCAAATTTTTGCAAATCTCAAACCTAAGTCTATGTGGCGAATTTATGACCAATACTCGCTATTCGCTCTTCAGATTAAACACTTAATGAAAGAAACACGGCGCGAAACGTTGATCATGCACCAACAATCAACAACACATTCACCTAAAACCATCAAATAACACCTTACAAAAGACCAGACTAGATGAAATGTCAACTGTCATAGTATACAGAAACAGATAACAAAGAAATACAAAAATTACAGGATGATAAGATTTTGAGTGTTGGATCTCCTCTTTTAGGTGGCGGATCTCATTGTTCCATTGGTGGATCTCAAGTTAGAGGTGCGGGATCTCAGATCAGGGGAATCCGGCTGAATTTAACCACTGGCCTGTTCGCCCAAATCTTTAAGTCTATTTTACACACTGCCAAGCTGCATTCTTATCAACGTTTCCTAAAAGAATAGCCTCTCACTTAGGCTCAAGCGAAGTAAAAGCGATCTGCTTTGGTGCTCTTTAACACACGAAAATGAAACAGCCAATATATTATTGACACTTACATTGTGCTGTCTACTTTAGTTTGCAACCTCGGAGTTATTTTTTACGAAAGGTTGTCCTCATGTCACATTTCTCAATTTTTCCGGACTTCCTTTAAGATTCTCTGCCGACTCTGTGATGTCCAGCTGCAGTCAGATCATAATGCCGGTGCCCACCAAAATCTCGAAAATATTGTGATTAAAACTTTTTGATTAAATTAAATACATAACTTAAATTATCTACCTGAAAATTCGTTCTGTAGTGCTTGCGTTTGATTGATGAGATGCTCCTTCTCTTCTGCCCATAATTTCTTCTCTTGCTCCAGTTTCTCTTTGAGTTCTGACACCGTGGTATCTAGAACATAAAATCTATATTAAATATTTTGTTTATATGAAATAAATACCTTGTTCAGTGGATGTTAGAATGCAGAAATTAACCTTTATTAATAGCAAGAAATCACATAAAAATGAAGAATTTTTTAATTTGTACCAGAATAACACGAGGTAGCTAATTTTTATCTTAGAAATAGCCACAAAGACCGTGACAAAAGCAGGTACCACGTGAAAACAGGCCATTAAGAGGAGAAGTATGGAACGCCGTTTCACTCCCAAATTCGTTAACACAAAACTATACCAATAAATATTTTCATAGAGCTATTATTTAAATGTAAAATGTAAATGTACACGTTTTCCTTAGCGACCATATGAGCTCGACTCGGCTCATTTTTCGATGAGTTTATCTCCACCGTTGCTCGTGTGAATGGATGACTCGCCAATTAAGGTCTCCGAGCCCGGAATTCAAAGCTCCGAAATTAGCCACGATCCGTGTGCGAACCGGTATCAAGCGCTGAGGAGCACTGGCGTGCGCTTTAAACTATGTAACAAACCGGGCCATTGGTGCTAAAAGGAATATATATAAGAGAAATTTGAATAAATTTTTAAATACACCCTTTTTTATCAATGATACACACCATTCCAGGATTATTACATAGAAACGTGAGTTACAGACTATGAAGATGTGTCTTAATAGTTGCTGGCCTAGTTTTTAGAGTAATTTAAATTAATCTGCTAATCGGCGCCAAATAGTCGTATACACATCAAACGTCATATTTCAATTTTGCAGTCTATAGATAAACACAATACCACAATCTTATGAAATTTGAATCTGCTCTTTGGTTTAGTCTAACACTGACTGACGGTATGGTATTCTGTTCTAAGGTTAACTTTACTCTCTAAAACAAAGACAAAATTAAATTTGAAAATTACAAATTTGAAAAGTTAGTAGTTCAATTCAACTTTGAACAATAACACTGGATCACACGAAAACTTTTTTCGCTTGATACTAGGCATATGTTATGTGTACTACACTAAATCGAATCTGCTGATTCCAAATCTGAAGTCAGATTTTGTGTAGCACGTCAGGATCTTAAGATATGCAGCATACATGCTAATAATTATGCAAACTCTTTACAGAACTAGTATTTCCTTATAACTGTGTAATTATGCAAACTCAGAGTATTCATAACAAGAAACAAAATGTTATTCTTTTATAACTTGATATTAAAATATGTTTTAAAATGTAGTATAAATACATGCATGTTACTCAGATGAAAGCATACATTTCGAAATTTTGTCTCTAGCTTAACTCTATACGAGTTCAAAAGTGCTTTAGACACTTGCTCTTGCGCTTGTGAGTGGCCGCTGTTGCCCGCTGCAGAAACCAGCAGTAATCGCCCATCATGTTGGAATTGCAGTGGCCCTTATATCTTGCTTCAAAGGTGGAGATGTCTTGATGGAATCTCTCTCCATGCTCATCGCTTACATCACCCAAGTTTGGTGGGAAAAAATCCAGATGGGAATGTAAGAAATGTATTTTTAGTGACATCCGGCAGCCGAGTTGCATATATGCTGTTAGCATGTTGCTAACGAGTTCAGCATAGTTCTCAGCTCGGTGATTTCCAAGGAAGTTTTGCACCACCAACGTACATGCATCCCAAGCGGCAAATTCCAGTGGGTTGAGCTTGGTTCTAAATACAGAATCACGCATTAGTTCGCGGATTTCTGGCCCAATAAAAATTCCAGCCTTCAGCTTAGCATCAGTTTTGACGGCTCCAAATTTATCTCTCAGATACTGGAAGCCTTGTCCAGTACGATCAATTGCTACTACGAAATTCCTCATGAGGCCCAGTTTAATGTGAAGTGGTGGTAAGTACACTTTCAATGGATCAACCAATGGTTCGTGTTGCACGTTGTGCCGACCAACAATGTGCTCAGATCTAGGAGGCCACAGTTTCACTTTGTAATGGTTGCTGTCATCACGACTGTTCCACAAGCACAAAAAGCACATATATTTTGTGTACCCCAGCCGTAGGCCTAAAGTAAGTGCTACCACTTTGAGGTCCGCACAGATGTTCCATTTGTGGTCTGAGTAGTTGATCACTTTCAAAATGAGTTTCATTGAATCATATGTCTCTTTGAGGCCTACAGCGTGGGCTGGAACAGACGGCTTTTCGTTACCATTGTGCACCAACACAGCTTTCAAGCTCGCTTGAAAGCTGGAATCTATGAACAGTCTCCACTGATCAGGAACCTAAATTCAGCATGAGACCGTTCACGTCAGTACAGAAACAGATATCATTTTCCAGTTTGTAATATGTAGCTAACTGTTTGTGACTATAACGGAAGTGTGATGTTGTGGTACCTTTTTGAATCAAGTTCCACTTCCCTAGTCTGGAGGCTAACAGTTCAGATTTCTCCTTTGACAAAGATAGGTCCCTCACCAGATCATCTAACTCACCTTGCCTTATCAAATGCGGCCTACCCTCTTCCAAATCTTGATCACTGGATTCATAAACAGTAACGTCATCTTCTGTATTACCATCAGAACTGTCCGTTTCATCAGCGCCCGCAGCAGGCGGAAATGGTACTGGATTCTCTTCATCATGCGGCACTGGCTTTAGAGCGGACTCGCAATCAGGATAAACGATTTTAGACTTATTTTTCTTTGAAAATCCAGCAACTTTAGTAATGCAGAAATAACAGTCTGCATGATGATTTCTTGGCTCGCGCCACACCATAGGCACAGCAAACGGCATTGAATTCCTTTTGCCATTCAGCCACTGTGTAAGCCCAGAGTAGCACACGGTGCAGCAGACATGAGGTGCCCAACTTTTATCCTCGTCTCCGATTTGACATCCAAAATAATACTTGTAATCAATCATCACTCTCTTAGTTAACTTCTTGCGCTGGTCACAAAGAGTATATTTACCACAAACATAGCAAAAATTGTCTGGATGGTTAACACAGCCTCGCCTATTCATTTCAAAATTAAATCTCACATACTAGCTACAGCTATATAAGAAAACTTCACCTTCGTTCTACGCAATCTCGCCTTATATACTGGTATTGATGCTGACGTCAGCTCGCTGACATGCCCAATCATGTCTAGCGGCTGCTGCAGGCTTGCTGTTAGGAATATTTCAGGCGACACTTGCAGGCATGCACGTATCACTGGCAGCAATCGTGGAGACACATACAACAGAATGTACAGACATAACCGAAAACGAGTCCTTACGTCATTACTTGAATGCATGCATAACTTAAAATCTAGACGTGCTGGGCAGATTCTAACTTCATATTTGGAATCAGCACATTTGAATCAATATAAGGCATATGCATTACTTTCAGTAGCAAAATCGTTGTGATCCAGTGTTATAGTTTATCTCGGTACGGCATGAGATTAAAGATAAAACCTTTATACCAAATAATCTTCGGTGGTCTTGAAATTGATTTAAAAGCTGATTCTTCGCTCTTCTTTCGTCTTCCAGTTGATTGGTAAATTCTTCCTTCTCCTTTCTCTCTTGCTCAAGGTTTTGCTGAATAACCTGCACTTTTTCTCTACCTGTACCAACACAATGCAGAACAATTTCATTTACACAAATTATTTGACTCTGAAAGATAGCTTGTGGATACGAAAGGTGCTCTATTCGTTTGAAAACTCTATATTTGAAGTCAAAAGTTAAATAGTTTTTGGAAAGTTGTACAGATATTTATGATTCTGTTCGTTTCACTTATTTTGCAGAGCATAGGAGTATGTATGTCTCTGCCGAATTTGGATCTGTTATCAATATTAACGTAATGTCAAGTTCTAAATAAAGGTGGCGATGACGTCTGCTGCAAATGCAACACTGGGTCATTAGATTCGCATTTAAGCTCCCTGCAAGATATGGCATTCAGTAATGAATATTTACAGTGCTCCTTGCCATATATATTCTACAAACATTTTTCTTCCATAGAAGTCATTGCATAACTGGTAAAATTAATCTCCCTAAATCAGTGTGCACAATTTCTATATCTTATTAAAACTAATATTAATTGTAAATAATTTCCATAGTGTGGCAATTTATTTTGAAGTGTAACGGCGTCCTATAATTGAAGCTAGAAGTCCTTAAACAATCGCTGTGCTTCTGCTTATATCTTATGTCTCTCTTGTTATTGTCTATTTCGGTTTCTCTGTTCGTGTCTGTGTTTGTCTACGTCATTTCTTGCCTCAATCCGAGTTTGATTCTAATTTTCAACGTCGTCCTTGTCGTCTTTTGTTTCAAAAACCGTACACATATGAACTTTTCTGGTTGTGGAAAATATTTGTAGTTTTCGAAGGATATATGATAAACTAAACATGTCGTTTTTGTTTTCGGCGCCTTTTTCACTCGTCATTCTCTATCAATTATCGGCGTCTCATTTACATTAGATACCTTAGGCATGTTTGAAAGGTTTTTCTTTCTAAATATTCCAAATTTAATAGTATAAGTAAGGAATTTTGAGAAATGTAATACACATTAATTTTGTCGAGATTATAATTAATTTTTTGAAATACTTTAATAAAGCAAGATGCTGTAATCTTTCAAAACTCCGTTTCCAGCTGGCACTACTACTGAAAGCAAACACGTCTACCAGGGGAATAATGGTCCAATTATTTAAGATTTCTATTTCCAAAGGGTTGATTTGTTTTTTTATAGTTTTTCATCTGGAATGATAGCGACCGAAAACATGCATAGGGATTCTAAGCCAATGGCATTACTAAACTTTTGAAATAAGATGTAACTAGGGTAAAATCTTAGACTGCACAATCTCTAATGATTTTATTGTATTGACTTGACCCATAGTAATGGTTTGAAAGCAAAATATTAAAAACATTAGCCATATGTAGACCATGAGTTTACAACCTGCATCGAATATTCTGTTGTATTCTTGTGTCTGTTCCTTTAGACGATCATTCTCTGTTCTCTGTAACTTCAATTCCTGTTCGAGATTGAAACATTTCTTACTGCTACCTGAAAACAGCAAAATCCATTAGGATTTCATTTTTTTTAACTGATTATTCTTTCCGTTGAAAAAAGATAATCTAGAATTCTAGAATTCGTCATAGCAGGTAACGATGGCTAAAACAATTTAAATAAATGTTTTGCGTTCTGCCATGTTACTAAAACATTTAAATTAAATTACGTAATGTAAAATTTCTACCTGAAAGTTCGTTCTGTAGTTCTTGTATTTTATTCCTGACACGCTCCTTCTCTTCGGCCCATACTTTCCTCTCTTGTTCCAGTATCTTTTCGAGTTCTGAAACGGTGCCATCTGAAACATAAAAATGATCTTAAATATTTTGTTTTCACGAAGCAGATATCCCATTTAGTGGATATCAGAATGCAGAAACTAACCCACATTAACGATTAGAAAACCTCTAAGGACGAAGCACTTAATAATTAAATGTAGATGAACATAAATTAACTAGCATATATCTTACAAATAGTTACAAAAAACGTGGTCAAAGCAGGTACCACGTAAAAACAGTAATTTTATGTAATGCTAAGCTAATGAAACGCAAAAGCCTGTTAGCATAATGGTCTCGTGAAAGCAAATCACTGGAACAGAGGGAGACACTGATGTAGTAGTAGTAGTAGTAGTAGCTATTATAACTCATCGCTCCATTGGCGTTGCTTCTGTGGCATTCAATTTTCCTATGCACGAACTGGACGAGATGTAACCGTCCCAGATAAGTTTTTATGTTCTCCGGACATTTTTTTTAAATCTGGGGAATCACGTCTACCTGGGACCAAAAATAACATTATTAAAATGTGTGCGAATTGGGCATTTGCCAAAAACTTTTGAATGATCGCCAGACACTGCCTTCTTCTGTACATGAAGCTTCAATAAAAATAAATAAATTTACTACATGTAGCTTCGTTATCACTGCAGGTTGTCAGACCTGGCGCCAATTGGAGACGAAGCGTTCCGAATTTTGTTAATTTTAAACAAGTCATTTTGCTTTACAATAATGAACATTTACTTTAGATCCCAATTATCAGTTGTCTCTAGTTATAAATAAAACTCTTAACAGGAGCATGCTCGAAGAAAAAAGGTATTCATAGAAACTTTATCTAAAATGTTATTTAGATAATCTCTGTCCTTTAGCAGAGTCTAATGCTTCTCATGACTTCCTTCCATCAGCTTTCTTATCCGACTTAATTCCTTTAGAACTTCACCTCTCTCTGTTCGTAGATCGTTGCTTTCCTTCTGCCACTGCCCAAGCTGCCTAGCTAGAGCATCAACACGTCTTCTTGATTCGTCCAGTTCGGTAGCTGTCGTCTGCAGCGTTTCATCGAGATGTCGCTGGTTGTTTCTATGCCATCCTAATTCTTCGCTTAACATGATAATCGTTGCCTTAAGTTGCCCTTCTAATTGATATGCAGAGTTCTCTGCAGATTCCTTTACTCTTCCCAAGATCTCGCGTAAATCTTCAAATTCGATCAGCTTTCTGTTCAAACCTTTCCTTTGCTGAATAAAACCTTCAAAATACATTATACTCTTTGTAAGAACAAAGTTAGATGTAAAATAACATGACCTCGATTACAAATTGTTTTTATTCGCTCGAAGGATAGCCTCGGCAACGATTCGACCAATAGTTAATGAAAAGATGACACCTCTAAGTACTGGTAATTAGAACCTGATCCCGGAAGTCGAACGTATAAGACTTCATCAACAAGAAATTAATTTTATATTATTATCAATAGCCAGGTACAAGTACCTTTCGTTACAAGACTTCATCATATTCTTTATATGCCTTTTTGTGATATTTTATGTGCAAACGAAAACCAATATATTTTAGATAGGTCTAAGCAAGAGAAAGAAAGCACAACGAAATGGCAACTATTTCTAATTCGAGAGCTTTAAAATACTCGTTATGTTCTTATTTTCTTAGTGTAGAAGAAGTAGAAGAGCATTCCCTTAATCTAGCCTTGAGGCAACAATGAGTACGAAGTGTTAGCGACTTCAGTTTTCTTAGGCTCAGCGTATAGGGCGGATAGGCAGCCCTCTTCCTCGACGCATGATCAATTCACTGACAGCGTAAAGTCAATGTACTCATTTTAGGTGAATTCTCTAGGGGGCGCAAGCGCAGCAGAAATTTGGAGCAAATTTTTTCCCGGCGTGGATTAGAACCCCCGACCTCTCGGTTGACAGTCGAGCACGCAAACCTCTAGACTCTTTTGTTTGAGGTGTTGAAAAGTATACCTTGTGCAAGCTTGTGATAGAATATGTCAACAGTTGCATCAGCTGGAAGAGCGGTTTTCTGGCGCAGTGCAGTTACTTTTAAAGAAAGTTGGGTCTGAAGTTCATCTGGAAGTTTCATGAACGCTGTTTGTAGCTCTTTAAATGATTTTCTTTCCTGAAATAATATAATATTTGTGCCATATTAGTTTACACGATGCAGTTTTTCCTGATTTGTCGAAGTTGCAGTTGTGTATTTTATAAGCATAGGATTTCTTTTGTAAAGCTCATAACTCAACTTGCGCACTTTGGTTCATCATTGCAAAAAATCGAATATCTGATACTCATGCTCACGTGACTGTCGGGATAGTGTTATTGCTTGCTGCCTTAAATTACACCTAATTTTGCATAGGCTCTCATGTCTGAAATCAGGGAGTGTCGTTGTGTAGTTTGTTCCATAGAGGCTTGTTTTGAAGGCGTTATAGAAACTATTGTCTTCCTTATTTGAGTTTATGATTCGCCTCCTCTATCGTCGCAGTTATGAGCTAGTAAAGAAAATGTTTGGAGAGATTCATTTAGATGTTGTGTTGAATGAGGACAGTAGTCGCTGTGAACGTCGGTAACAGTTGAAATTTTGAAAAAATGTTGTGAGTTTGTAGTTATTATTGGGCAGACTTCACAACAAAGTGCTTTATAAATTTGCAGATTGATTTCAAATAAACCAATCCCTAAATTGGTAAGCAAGAATCCGGATGGAACGTTTACTTTACTGTTATTGGAATACAGTGAACGGAAAAGTTTTAAATCCTATCTTAACTTATGTTCATGCTTTAAATTCAGAACTTCATTTCTACATGTTGAAAAGAAAGAGGAAATACATGTATTGTGGGTAAATGCATTACCACAGCGATTGATAGTTGTTTAATTCCATTGGAAGTAGTCCGATTGTTTTTGTGCTGAGGATGACGCAAGTTACGCTTTGAGTTGTCTTGACACTCCGGAATACTTGGGGGATTTGTTCTTTTTTCGAAATGTTTGTCCTGCAAAGTTGAATGAGATACTGTTGAACTGGAAGCTATCGAATCATTCTTGGAATCTGTATAAAAATAGTACACATTATTCATAAAATGGCCTGATCTAAATAACCATATGTAATCTCACCATCGTAGGATTTGTGCAACAACAATTCATTAATTTACATGAAAGTAATTTGCATTATTAGTAATTTAAAATAACATTCACCAACTGCTATTTTACACTAATGCTCTCTACTTAATAATTAAATGATTGATACAGCTTATTTTGTATATCAAAAAATTCATGTAGTTTTACTTCTCATTATATTTCGCTCACTTTCAAGAAAAGCTATGAAGATTATTTCATAAATGTGACCCTGCCTGAGAAAACCTCACGAAGTCGGAACATTCTAAAATTAGTTTAATATTACATTGGATTGAGCTCGAAGTCTTGGTGAAAGCTACGTGTTTATATCACAAATAGTAAAAAGTTACAACTGCTTAGGCGTAATATGTACATCTGCGCGCGAAAAATTAAAAAACTGAGTTAAATCATACATAAAATTTTGATGTCTGGTGCAAATTAAATTAATTTTACATTTAAAATTAGCAATATCGCCTGAATTTTAAATGAAAACTTTTGAGAGATCTACTTCTCATCTCTGCAGAATTTATGCACCAAAATATTAAAATATTTCAGACCTATTTCTAGGTTTGCGAACTGCCTTCTGTGTCGATTTCTTGCATATTGATTTTTCCGACGTTGTGGAGGTTTTCTCAGACACGGTCACATAAATAGGACATTTTTGCTTAATTACTGATTTCTAAGATAATAATACAGATGGCTATTATTCATACTTTCTTCAATTTCAAAATGTCCAGATTTCGCTACTTTCTTTTTGCTGTAATATTTTATTCTTCTGTAAATATAGATTCTCCATTATGAAAGTACCCTTGATATGAAACTAAAAAAACATTAAGAAAACCGTGGATAATTTAAACATTAGAGCTGCAATAGTTAATAGACTATATATTGCTTATATAATTTAAGCAAAGGGGAAAATATGACTCTGTTAAGCCTTTAGCAATGCTACTGTAAAAACATTGGTAACGGATCCCATATAATTTTAAAATTAAGCTGTGTTTTCCATCCAATCCTTCTTCGTGCCTCGAAGGAGGTTATTTCCATCAAGAAGTTATCGACAATGGCTGCATCAAAATGAATTATAAGCTTATCACAGGCTGCCACAGTAGTATGGGCTAATGGAAATGGATGATTTTCGTTATATACTTACAATCTTTTCCAGTTAAGATGGAAACTACATGTTCTTGACTTGATTCTTCAACGGCTTGCAAAAATTTGTTGAAATTAGCAAGGTGGAATTTACTGACAAGATCCAATAATATCTGGCTTTTCTCGTGTTTAGTTGGCTTCGCATTTATAGTCGCCATTTCTCTTTGTGTTAATAAACCAGCTTCATAAAGACGATCCAACAAATGGCCGCCGTCAACGTCAACATTTTCAACCAGTGTCGTATAGTTCTTTTGGATCATAAGCGGATGTTTAGTATCCACGCATTCACCTACAAGAAGAAAGTCGTATACGTAAATATCTTCTTTGTAGGTAAGATGTCACATTTGCTTAAAGAAAACAGTGACTAATAAAGAAATGCAAATTGATTTAATTATTGGTAACCCCTCCACCGACAACCAGCAACGTCAATTCGTTTGGACCTTTTTGGTTCATCGATATAAATCGTATAGCCCAAATACAATGAATAACACTGTGAGCCTTTAACGGTTGCTATGGCCGGCATTATGACGTCCTGTCATGTGCAAACGAAAACCAATATAATTTAGATAGGTTTACGTCATAATGTAGTGTTTATGGGCGAGACTTGCTGTAGCCGTTAGTGGTTACTCTGCCTTAACAATAGTATTCACAGGAATCACAGCATTGTGATTTCCGAAGGAAAGCGCTATCCCCATTTGCAGATATATAAGGATTTCAAGATCAGGAATAAATATGTTATGTATATGGTAAATTATATAAATGGGTGGACATTTAACAGTCAGAGCAATTGGCCTATAATAATAATCGACCATGCTATCTTGCTCCGTTGCTTTGAACAATGGTTTCGTGTTTCAGGTCTCGCCTAAACTGGTTCCAATAGGATCTTAAGGCGGCAGTACATCAACGCGATCCGACTCGATCCAACTGGAAAAATTGGATCGGGTTGCATCAGTGTACGTAGACAGTTTTTGTGTTGGCCTAATGGGCAGCAGATATGGGTCGACTTGAGTCAGGTCGGTGTACGATACCCAGTCGGCAATTTTGCTGCAGTTTCCTGAGAATGGTTCTAGTGTAATAACCCCCGGCCAGTAACCATTGAAAAATGATCTCCAGTTTATCCCTCCCAATAATGCCCATTGCCATTAACCCCTAGTAAAATAATAAAATAACACCTCAGTTTAAAACTCCATTAACCCCCAAATTCAACAAATTTTAACAAATTTTACACAAATGACGAAAATATTTAACACTTTTTTATTTCTTGTAAGCATTTGTACTGCTCCTCCTGGAGCAGCTCAATACAAAGTTACAGTTCATTATGGACCCCAAAGGTTACTAGAGCTAGCGAGGAGCACCGTATCTCGAAGCATATATATCAGCACATCGAAATTCACAAATCATAATTAACGAATTTTTTAAAAATTACAATGAAAATTTGTGTGAAAACATTTTACAATTACCTTCACACTTCAAGATTTCTACAATGTGGTTTTGGTCTGTGTTGCTAAGAGCTGTTAAAAAGCATTCATATGCTCGGCTATCTTTCAACATCAGTGTGTTGAGTAACTGTTCATTGGCTCTGACGGGAGTCGATAACAGATGTTGAATATCATCCCTTTCTCTTGCAGTTAATACTTCGCTTTGAAATAGCTGTGCTGCGATATCTCCAGTACGAATCATTCCATTGGAAATATGGTTGTACTTTGATCGAAGCTTTTCCGCAGAGTCTAGGTGAAAGTATATAGTCAAAATTTATATATATATTTGTATATAGTCAACGTTTGGGGTATGGTCGTCTGCTTCGAAAGACGATAGATGGAGAAAAGACGGCGAATTCGAACTGGTTAAGGTCAGTTCTGCGGAAGACGGCGAGGAAGTTGCATCCCTCGTAGTTAAAGTCTTTCGAAGCAGACGACCATAGCGCAAACGTTGACTTCAAAATCCGTACGTTGGTTCACTGCTTTCCATCACAGGTAATACTACAGAGGGGATAGGCGAACAGACAGAACGCGGGACAGTCGAGGGAGACCAGGTAACATGGTGGCAGTGAAAAGTTTAGCGAATTGCGTAGATGTTGTGACGAAAGAGTTACGATTTCGAACGCGTTTTCAAACAATGGCGCAGTCTGGATTTCGTCACCCAGAACCTTTTAATTTAAATTGCAAACCGGCGGAATGGTTGGAATAGACAAGACATTCCAAAACAATTACAAGGGTACTTCAAAAATAAAGACAAATTTTCGGTATCAAATGGACTGTCATTGTATGCACAGCGTATTGTAGTGCCGTCGTCGAGGAGGAGAGACGTTCTGAGTCCAATGCACGAGGGCCATCAGGGAATCAATCGTTGCATGGAGTGAGCAAAGATGAGTGTCTGGTGGCCCACGATACATTCGGATCTGCGGCGCGATATTGAGCGCTGCCAGTTTTGTGAACAAAACGGCCCTAATCAGCAAAGAGAACCGCTTACTCCGAGTGTGATGCCGGACAGGCCCTGGCAGAGACTGTCTGCGGACGTTGGTGAGGTTAATGGAAAACATTATATGGTTGTATATGATCAGTTTTCACGATGGCTGGAAATTTTCCCGGTTACCAGAATCGATAGTGCCACGACAACAGAGAAATTTAAATGTTTGTTTGCGCAAATTGGAATTCCGGAGTCGATTTATACTGACGTTCGCTTCATATCCATTTAAGGAATTCGCCAGCTCTTTGGGTTCCAACATGTGACGTCGAGCCCATATTTTGCTCAGTCGAATGGGTTTGCGGAGAGAGCGGTGGCCATCAAAGATAATCATACAGCAAGAGGAGATGTTTTTGGTTCTGCTGGCATACAGAACCACTCCGCACATCGCGACAGGACAGACTCTCCTGCCAGATTACTTATGGGTCGGCAACTGAGAACGCGGTTGCCGATGGTACCAGCAGCACTTGAGCCGGAGTGGCCAGATTTCGCTCTGGTGCGCAGAACAGGTAAATGCTACAAGCGTCGAGCGAAGTTCCTTTACGATCGTCGCCATGGAGTCCGTACACTTTCGCCGCTCAAGAAGAACGATGATGTGCGAGTCAAAGTTGCAGATGGGGCGGATGGAGTCAACCCGCTCGAGTCCTGGGACCATCTACACACCCAAGATCGTATTGGATCCAGTGAGGTTGAGGCCGGGTAAGCAGAAATCGCTTCCATCTTCGTCGCTATTCCTCGGAAGTCCCAGAGAAACGCGCCGAGCATTCGACTTCACCGAAGTCTTCATCGCAACCAATGGAAGAGCAAGAACCGGGCGATCAACCGGTGACTGGCCAGGGGTTACTGCGGAGTTACTCAAGGGGTTACTCAAGCTGGGGAGCCAATGCCCAGACCCTACGTAGTTCAGCACTGGCCCTGTGCTACTCAACAGCTGAGTATTGTGCACCTGTCTGGGCTCGCTCAAGCCACACGCACCTGCTTGACGTAGAGCTGAACACATCAATGCGCATCATCTCCGGCACGCTTCGTCCCACCCCTCTGCCGTGGCTTCCGGTCCTATGTAACATCCCTCCACCACATCTCAGAAGACAGGAGGCGACGGCGAGACTACTCGCTAAAGTCCAACTGAATGACAGTCTCCCGCTGAACGCTGATATCGCGCTCCATCCAACTGTGCGTCTACCGTCGAGACGGCCTGTGTGGCTGAACTCACCAGTGGACATGACAGCTAATTCGGTCTGGAGTTCCGAGTGGTCTGCAACTGATGTTGTAAACCATTCCCTCGTGTCCGTGCCATCTGTCTGGCCCCCTGGTTTCAGCCTGCCACGTCGTCTCTGGTCTACTCTGAACCAATTCAGAACCGGTCAGGGCCGCTGTGCGGCGAATCAGGTTCGATGGAAGCAGGCTACCTCCCCTTTCTGCAGCTGTGGAGAAATCCAAACTATGTCCCACATTGTTGATGTCTGTACAATAACCAGTTTCCCGGGCGGTCTATCCGCACTCCACGTTGCTGATGAGGCTGCTGCATGCTGGCTTAGCGCGAACTGCATACGCTAAATAAATACTGCGGAGTACAGACAGTCCAAACCAATAGAACGATACCAAGCCGGATTCCCGTGATTTTGATTATTATTTTGTTTGTGGGTTTTGAGCGTTAACTTTGAATGGTTGCTGCACTAGTTAATTTGCTTATAAAAGATATATATATATACATGTGTGTGTGTTTGTAGGTGTAGGTGTGTGTGTGTGTTGCACACAGAGGGGATGGACGAACGGACAGAGCGCGGGGCAGTCGAGGCAGACCACGCAACAGATCATAAGCAAATGTTTATTATCCAGGTGTTCATCTTAAAGAAGAAATCGTAATTGTAATCTCGAGATTTCTACAGTGCCCAACGGAAGCTAAGACGTGGGAACCAGCTTATTCACAAGCGCTCAGTCAAAACAAAATCGGTAGGCAAAAGGGTTCGGTTCCAGGAAAAGATCCGAGAGTCAGGCAGGCAGACAGTCAGACGCCTACGGTGGATGGTGTTTGAAATTGAAGCGAGAAGAGAGATAAGGGGAAGAGGAAGGATTAGGATAAGACTTTTTGAAAAGAAATGTTTTCAGTTTTGAGTGAAAGACCAGCGTAGAAATTGCAAGAGGTGAAGTCCTGGTGAGTTCGTATGATGGATCTGATAAATGTCGAAATTCTGGCGGGAGTTAATTCCATAGAGGTGGAGCAGCTAGAGCTATGGAGCGATTTCCAAATTTTAAGCATGAGGTGTCGGGAGGCCGAAGAAGGGTTAGGACAGACGAGGAGCGGGTTTAACGGAGTGGCTGGATTGCAGATAAATGACGAAGATAGGAGGGTTTGGAGGACTGAAATGTGTTATAGGTAACTGATAGGACTTTGTACTCTATTCTATCAGGTATTTTAAGCTAGTGATGTGATTTGAAAACAGGAGTTATGTGATGATATTTGGCAGTTTTTGTAACATCACGAGCAAGAGCATTCTGGATTGCTCGAAGGTGGTTTATTTGAGTGGTATCTACAGGGTGGGCCAGAAGTATTTGTTCAACTTTGAAGGCCTATAACTTAGGCAGTTTAGCAAGTAAGTGTATGCTTAATGCATCAAATTAAAGGTCGTTATATCAGCTATAAGTCCGACAAATTTCATTACGGTAGCTTGCACTACGCGCCATATAATTATTGTGTACCGCACCTACCTTGTTTTCTGACGTAAACAATAATTTCATCATGGCGCCGTTAACAGAAGATGACAGGACTTTGATTCGAATTTAAAGAATTGAAAAACATTTAAATGCATATCAAATGATGAATGAATTTCCTGCTAGAAACTGGAGTAAAAACAATCTCAACCGATTAATTAGACAAATTGACGCGAGTGCAAGTTCTAAACGTAAACCTGTTACTGGCCGTCCTCGTTCGGCACGTACCGCTGACAACATCGCTCGTGTAGCTGAATTGATCTGTAGCCAAGAGGATAATCCAGGCACAAGCAAAAGTCCTCGTGAGATTGAGCGCGAGACAGGAATATCGCGAAGCAGCGTACGGCGTATTGCTAAGAAAGATTTAAATTTAAAAATTTTCCGTCGTCGTGAGGTTCAACAACTGTCAGATGCCGATACTGTAAAACGATTGAATGCCTGCAAGCGACTCAAACTGCGCATGACACCAGAGAATATCAACAAAACTTGGTTCTCTGACGAGAAAATATTCACTGTCCAAACACCAACAAACAGTCAAAACGACCGTGTCTATGCAAGTGTTAATCACAAACGTGATGTCACACCAGCTCGACTTCTGAAAGGCCGTAAACACTTTACTCAAAGCGTCATGGTTTCAGTGGCTGTCTCCAATCTCGGCAAAACTGCTCCATTCTTTGTGACACCCAAGGCCAAAGTGAACAGCGTGTACTACTGTGATGAGGTACTTGGACGTGGATTACTGCCAGATATGCGTTTGAAGTCTGGAAATGATTTCGTTTTTCAGCAAGACGGAGCTCCCGCTCATCGTTCTCGTCATACCGTGGAGTTTTTGAACGCGAACGTTCCTGAGTTCATCGAACCACATAACTGGCCGCCTAATAGCCCTGACTTAAACCCCGTTGATTACTCAATCTGGGGTGCTTTGCAGCAACGGGTTTATCGTGAACGGATAGTAAACGTCGAGCATCTGAAGCGCGTCATCACTCGTTGCTGGACTGAGATCAGCCAGGAACTCATTAATGGAGCCATAGATCAATGGGCACGTCGCATTGATGCAGTCATTCGAGCTCGTGGAAGACACATTGAATATTTATTTGATTAAATAATTCTTGGATTTCTTAATGGCTATCAATAATGCAAACTTGCAAAGACTAATTTTCCAAGTATTGTGTTTTGCAAGATAGACGAATTAAAATCATTGTAAACTGACACATATTCAGTACAGTAGTTTTACGCAATTATTAATAAAGCTAAAAATGTACATTTTTGAGCACTTGTAGCTGATATAACGACCTTTAATTTGATGCATTAAGCATACACTTACTTGCTAAACTGCCTAAGGTATAGGCCTTCAAAGTTGAACAAATACTTCTGGCCCACCCTGTATATTGAGGGAAAGTGGATTGCAGTAATTTAGTTTTTGCATGGACAGTGGATGTGGCAATGGTAGATGCAGGTTTGAAGTCAAACATAGGGAGGATTCTGCGAAGGTCGCGGATATGCAAAAAACGAGAGCGGAGAAGATGGGTGATATGATCAGAAAAGGTGACGTTTTGGTCGAATATTACACCTAAATTGCGGACAGAATTTTTTGCATATCCGCAACATATCATAAGCGAATGTTTATTATCCAGGTGTTCATCTATAAGAAGAAATCGAAATCGTATCGTAATATCGCCCAAAGGCCCAAAGGAAGCTAAGACGTGGGAACCAGATTATTCACAGGCGCTCAGTCAAAACAAACTCGATACGCAAAAGGGTTCGGTTCTAGGAAAAAGATCCGGGAGACAGGCAGTCAGACGGCTACGGTGGCTGCTGCTTGAAATTGAAGCGAGAAGAGAGAAAAGGGAAAGAGGAAGAATTAGGATAAGACTTTTGGAAAATTAATGTTTTCAGTTTTGAGTGAAAGATCAGCGCAGAAATTGTTAAAGGTGTGGGTGGAGGTAGAGTCCAGACCGAGGGAGATAGAGGGGTCAGGAATTTTCCTGAGCTGGTCATGTAGGCCAATAAGTATAAATTCAGTTTTAGATGGATTCAGGCACAAGAGATTAGCTGTCATCCAGTAGGAGATTTGTTTAACCACACTAAGAAGATGACCTATACCACATTATAAGTAAACTTCTTTATAAAGAACTATAATGTCACATTTTTTAAAGAAAAACAATGATTAATGAACAGCTGCAAATGGATTGAATTACTGCCTGCCCAATAATAATTGCAACCGATATCGTCATTCGTTTGGACCGTCTCGTTTATCAAAATAGCGATCAGATGAAAAAATGAAGAATATTGTTATAACTCTGTAAGCCTGTAACGATTGCATTATTAATAATTTGCCAGAGATGATATTATGACGTCATGTCATATATGTCATAATAGTGTCTATCAGCGAGATCAGCTACAGCCATTAGTAGCTACTCAGACTTACGAATGCTACCCACAAGCATCACAACAATATGAAATTTCACTTTTACTCGCTTCCGAAGATAAGAGAGCTATATAAATATTCCAGTTTAAGATATATTTGGAATTCAAGATAAGGAATGAAAATGTAATATATATGGTAATTAGATTAATGTGTAAGCATTTTACAATCAATGTAGTAGGTCTATATTAATGTCGTCCACGATATCTTCCTCAATCGCTTTAACACTGGTTTTGTGTACTAGGTTCCAATTGTATCGTAAGGCGGCCTTAACCCGACGCGATCCGACCCGATCCGACTGGATCCGAATTGGATCGAGTCGGATCGGATTGCCAGTTTTATTATCACAGTTAACTTTTTGTAAACATTTTACAAGTACCTTCGTGTATCAAGATTTCAGCAATGTGCTTTTGGTCTGTGTTGCTAAGTTCTGCTAAAAAGTATTCATATGCTTGCGAATCTTTCAAGATCAATGTGTTGAGAAGCTGTTCATTGGATCTGACGGGAGTCGGTAACGGATGCTGAATATCATCCCTTTCTTTTTCAGTTAATACTTCATTTTGAAATAGCTCTGCCACAATATCTGAATCTGCATTGCGAATCAATCCAATGGAAACGTGGCTGTACGTTGACCGAAGCCTTTTCGCAGACTCTAGATGAAAGTAAATAGGACGAAATAAAATTACAGAGTACTATTTTTTTTAACCTTCCATCATTTATTTTCATTGATTTACTGGCTTAGACTGCCTATTTGAATTATAAATCAAAAGTTAAATTTTTACGCTTATTCAGCAGAATGTTTTGGATACGGAGGCCTCACCCCGGACTTCACTGGGAAAATTCCGACTAGGTGCAAAGTTAAATAACCCTATCTGGATAAAAGGAGGTTTACTCTTTTAATCTCTTCCTAGCAACCTCCTGTCGTTAATGTACAAATTATCCTTTGAAAATGCAAATTTAAACATAACATTTCAAAAGGTCAGGGCTCTCATCTACAGAGTTTGTAACTTGAGGGTCAACCACCCAGCATGTTGGTAAAAAGTTCATGTCGGAGGCTATGGTTTAACACCCAAATCATCCTTGAAAACAAATTTTCGATAAAAAGCTTGTACAACGAAGGGACAAAATCGTTGGTCTATCGTGTTACGGGTGTAAGATACTCTTCTGACCCCAGGCTGGAAAATTTGCGGTGTTTGCTCCCCATCACCCTTAAACCTACGCGTCTTTGTAATTTGACACCCTAAATTTCGATTCCTGCCAAAAGTTTTTCAATCCAATATTGATTCTGTAGGTTTTAGCAAAGAGTTGGCATTCTATCTACTTAAGCCTGCGCGTCTTTGTTAATATGACACCCAGACATAAATGACACAAATTTCGATTCCTGTCAAAAGTTTGTAAACATTGATTCTGTAGGTTTTAGTAAAGCGTTGATATTCTTTTTAATCCTCCTGAGTGTGAAGAGTTGCCATTAAAAAGTGCAGCTACCTTGTGCCACAAGTTTTAGTCAAACTAATATTGCGACTATGCTGTGGAAATGTTGTTGACTGGAAGAAAACAGAAAATACGCGATAAAACAAGTAATTGACTTAGATAAAATATAGTAGAATAATTTTCTTTTAAAGGATCATTTATTGAAATAGTTTAACGTAAATTTTATAAAGGATAAGGAACTCTGTTATCAGAATTCATTGTAACTAATCTAGTAGATAGCATTCGTTAGTCTTACGCAGTTGGTCATCCCTGTTTTCTCTCAGTAATAGCCTCAGCCCCCACAACGGCAGAAGCGGAAGCATCATTCACTGTCCTGAAAAATGTAATGTAGATATAATACTAATAATGACAGTCCAAGTAACTAAAGTTGGTTAAATCAGAAGAGAGAATGTATGCATCGAAAGAAACAACAGGCATTTAAACTGTTAAAGTTGTACGAACTTCAAGAGTGAAATCATAAAATGAAATGCTGAAAAAGCCCAAATACTGCGTACATGCTGCTATACAAACTAAGATTATAGTTTAGATAGGAAGACATTTCGCTTAATGTTTTCTTTACAGATTTAGGCCTACGCTTCAAAAGCAAATTTGCTATCAAGAAAAAGAATGAAAACAGAAATGTTTTATGACCCCTTGAAATACACTCGTAAAGACAATGTAGACCTAGTGAAAGTGAAAGTGTAGTCGTGACTCCATTGTTTAAAACTTCCACAGAAGTGAGGCAATTCTAACTGATGAAACAATAGGCTCGTAAGTCACGGCGCCTCGTATAACTAATAAACAGAATAGAAACACAATTATTGTAGGCTTATATCTGATATGTTCGGTTTGGATAAAGTCTTTCGTGTTGCAGTTTTTCCAGACAGTAACTGTTTTGAGGAAAAATAGATGTGCTACATTTTTGCCGTTTTTGAGTAACTTTCTAAAACGTTCGAATAGTTGGAATAAGTTGCAACTGTATAATATTGGTAAATATTGAGCAAATATTTGGTAAAATTTACATTAAAATTTATTAAATCTTCCAATCTGGCCGACACTTGCTAGAATATTTGTCTTAGCACAGCCCCAATATAATAAAAATTACTCACAACAGATAAAATATCGAACTTTGATGAAATAAGTTTCCATAGTTTTGAACATCTTGAAAATCCTGCTTAAAACACAGGACATCCCAAATGTCCTCGTAGGAGTTTCTGTCAGTGAAAATCAGTCAAGGCTTGTGGCTAATATGTCGGAGAACACGGATCGAGAAATGCACATAGCCTAATGTGGAAGCTCAAAATTTCAATCGAGTAACTATTAGCTTCTAGGTCGTTCCAATATATATTCTGCCGATTTCATTGCCACCATAGGAGCACACGCTAACTTCGGCCGATTGATCGTCTTTTATTGGTCTCTTTGCAACCTTATTACGCGCAGAATTAATCGAGGACATAAGTTGTGCAGAAAACGCTTGCCTGGATTCCCCGCGTGGGCTCTGATCTTTAATCTCTCTCATAGGACATCGTCATTAATTATCTTCTTAGAACCAACGAAATAATTTGGGAAAAAGAACGTATGAATGAATTTAATGACTATAAATACGACAATAGATTCACTGAGAATTAACAGGGTCGAGGTCACACGGCCACTATATAAAAGCCCGTACATTTACATTTATTTCAACAGTGCTCTACGCAGACCTCATTATTACCTCTCGAGGACTTAATTGCACTAGGTACGGTACGATAGGATCATAATCGCTCAGCCATTAAAACCGTACTATCAGAGAGAGAGAGAGTTGATCTAAGTATAATATATAAGTTGTTGTCGTATATTACACTGAGCAGTCACCTGGCCACCAATGAAGTCATAGTTTTCGGAATGAGGGTTTGGAAGCAGTAAAGAAGTAGGAACAACTGGTTTTCCATTTATAATAGGTTTGTCATCCTGGATGGGGAGTCGTATAAGATACGACCTAAGCAGAAACCCACACGTAACAGCAGGGGGTGCAACAAACAGGTCTACAGCAGACTAGGCTCAAAGCAGGTATCCCTAAATAGTCTATAGATGTAGCAAAATTACATAAAAGCAAAGGACGACCTAACGCGTAAGCTATCAACGTAAGTAAGGAGAAGCCAGATTCCCTGAGCACAGAAAGGCAACGTATGTATCGATTTATCTTAGAACAGTTGCAGGAAGCATGACCTGTAGGGCCAGCGCTGGATACGGACTGATAAGGTTATAAAAGCGTCTATGAGAGGCGGACGTCGCTCTGTTATTCAGTCTTAGCTGGACAGTACAGACAAGATAGACGACGGAGTTGGTCAGACAATCGTTTTGGGTAGAAAAGATTAAGAGTTCATCAAGGCATCCACAGTCATATCCAATAAATCTATTCTATAGAACTTATAGAAGCTAAGACTGACATTAATCTAGTCTTGTCTTTAAAACTATCGATGTCACCAAACCTCACTCAGATCGCAACCATTACTCCACCATATCCTTCTGTACTATCCAGACTCTACTGCGTGCGATGATCTGATATCTTATATTTGAGATGCCGAAGATTGAGATGAAAATAGACCATAGAGGAGCGTAAATAGACTGTAAATGTAAATCTCCGAAATATGTCAGCGCCAAAATAAAAGCCGCGACAGGGATACCTGTTTATAGACCGGTGCTATATCAAATCATGTCCGCAAGAGCCATGTTGTTTGGTCAGTTTCGGTGTCAGGTGAGATTTCGGTGGGTCAAGCCAAGGAGATCACAGAAGATGGTACGGTATAAATCGTCGGTGATGGAGCTTATGAGATGATGCAGGAGCAGAAGCAGGAATGGATAGCTTGAGATGTTCGGTTTTCCGGAATTGGCCGAGAAACTGCAGGAGATTTTGCAAACGGTGTAATGTGCTCGCACTGACAGGCAAGTAAGGGTAATAAGTGGGATAACGCAAAACTAGGGCAGTTCAGAGATTAAAGGTCAGGTATTTTTACAACTGCGTTCACATCGAGTCTGGCCTAAGAGCAGAACCTTCGCAGTGCGTAAACAGATTTAAATAGCACACATCATATTATAGATGAAGGCATTGCAATTTGGTCACAGCGGACAATAGGCTGCTGTAAGAGATATAGAATTCTTTGGATCATTTGGAGGCTGCAATAATTTTGCTTAACAAAAGTTCGTAATCGTAATTTTAAACTCCAAATTTTTAAAGCGCTACTTGAAAGATAAGCACAGGGCGCCAGCTTATTCTCGAGCGCTGCGTCAAGTCATTGGGGTTGTCCAAAGATGTCAAGAACCAAGCCCTGTTGTCAGAAGACCAGAGAGAGAAGGGGGAAAAGAACTGTTAGGGTTGGTTGTGTTAAAGATGACAACACGTTGAGTTTGAAAGGAAATGCATCTGAATGAGTGTCTTTTCGCTTTGATTATTCGCTTGAACGGGTTTGAATTCTAACCATTCTGTGGCGCCTCGACAAATCCGTGATCGGAATTAACAATGCTAAAATACCTGAACGAATTGAGTACAAAGTCCTATCACTTACCTACAACACACTTCAATCTGCCCAACCCTCCTATCTCCGTCAGTTATTTACAATACAACCGCTTCGCTAAACCCACTCCTCTTCTGCTCTAACACTTCTCCGCCCTCCCGTCACCTCATCCTCAAAATTTGATAATCGCTCCATAGCCATAGCTGCCCCACCACTCTGGAATAAACTCCCCCCAGAACTGCGACAGTTTTCTGACCAATCATACAAACTCATAGATGCTCCACCGCTTACAATTTCTGCTTCGGCCTTTCACTCAAAACTCAAAACATTCCTCTTTCACATATCCTTTCTTTCTCTTATCTCTCTCTCCTCTCCAACCCCAAACACCACCACCCCCGTAGCTGCCACGCTGTCTCTCGGCTTGACTTTTGGATCTTGACCTGGGACCGAACCCTTTTTGCCTATCGATTTTGTTTTGACTGAGCGCATGTGAATAAGCTGGTCCCGACGGCGCGGCTTTCGTTGGGCGCTGCAGAAATCTCGGAATTACGATTACAATTACGATTACGATTACGATAACAGGAAACACATCGCCACTAACCGCCTCTTGAGTAGGGAGTACTGTGAGGGTAGACCATGGACCGGTTCTGGCCACGCCCACTAACCTGTAAGCAAAGGACAACTAACACGCGTCCCCAGAGACACAGACACTCGACCGTTAACCTCCGGAGGACATAGCTCACGTACATACTAGCCCGCTGTATAACTGTAGATCTTAGTGTAGACTTGTAGATTCTTACCGTAATAGTAAAATAGCATTTACGACAATAAAGCATGTCGTTACACTACATGAACCGAATAAAATTATATCAGAAGGGTTCTTTTAACTCTAAGATCTATGCTGAGATAACAGACAACATTTAACCCGCATCTTAATTGTAATCATTCCACTAAAGGCGTAGACCAATTTCAGTTAGTTAATAGTTTAACATTGTACAAGCTGATCATCTGAATTAAACGGACAGAGACGGAATTGGTGACATTAACACCGATAGATGGAAGCCTGTATCATACATTACGGGGCTGCGGTATTAACCGAATTATTTTGACCTGTAGCATCCACTGAGAGAAGGCTAATATATTCATCCAAAATCAAAACCACATTTTTTAGTGGAGCACTTCACTAGAGATTCTAATCGAACAGAAATCGTGAAATATCGTTCTGTCCAGCACGGGATTTTATAGAAACATTGTGTATAAAAGTTTTGGGGCAAAAGTGGACCAGATTGGTTCCATTTTGTCTCAATACCACAATATACATGGATCACTTGACTTGTAGCGGATCACGAATCTTTCAATAAAATAAGCCAAAATATTTACTGAGTTTAAAGAACAATAACTTTAAAAGTTACCAAACAGAGCAAAGTGTAATATTACCGTTTCTGTGATTCTCTTAATCTTTGCAAGTTCAAAGTTAACTGTTTTTCTTTACAAACTGTGCAGAGTTCTGCGTACAAGGAAGCGCGATAAGCGAACTTTCAGAGCTAGCCATAGAGTTCTAAGTTCTAAGTTAATTGTTTTCTTTATAAACTATGTACAGTGTTGCGTACCATGAACCACGATAAGCCAACTTCAATAGCTAGCCTTAGAGGTCAAGAATATTTAATTGACTGCAGCAGCTGCTGCTGCTGCTAGCTAAAGTGGTGTAATGGCGATCAGAGATTTGAGGGTATCTGGCAGAAACCTCTTACACTTTAATTTTCCTGTGTCACGTTCATTTAAATTTGACCTCGTAAATAATTATACGAACCATATAAGCAACCTCATGGGCCATGTATTTGAAATTTATAGTTTTATTAAGCAGGTCTACTGTCACTATAGCAAGTTCACTAAGTCAATTAGCAGAAATTATTGTACTTAATTTAAAATATCGGTGGTTATATGCAAACTATGTAGTGAGGAGAACTCATCTGACACTGGTACCTGTGGAGTTAATTCCTTAATGGCAACCTATTGCTGTATCTATAGCGTTCTTAGATTAGACAAAAACTTTGTCTCCCCTTCTATTTATCGACATGTTATGCCCCTTCTTTCGCACTGGTGAAGCAATCCAGTTTTTTTTTATATTTGAGATCCGATATAAATAGAGCTTTAGAGAAATTGTTCGATGTAAGGTAATATAGGCATACTCAATCCCTTATTAGCATATCTATTACATGGGGTACTAACATTGCCAGGGCATTCACCAGGCATATTCATTCCGTTATTAGCATATTATTACATAAGGTACTGACATTGGCAAGACTTTCAGCTAAGTGCATTCAATAGCTGCGACTCGACAACCGAACAGTCTTTCCTTGCCATTTCGATAATTCGATTGTGGACAAAGAATTGCTACTTTCATATTCATATGATGCATCAGAATTTGAACCGTGTGTCTTGGATGCAGTGGAGAAGAGTCTGCTTTTTAGGCCTCCTATCTGTTGAATCCATTGAAAACACCGATCGTGTATTAGGCCTATTTATTTAACAATGGTACATTTGGAACATGACAGTTTGTATTCACTCAACACCTATTAGCTTACATTATGATTGTCTATGTTCGACCATTACTGCGACTGATTTCGCTATATATATATTCAGATTGTCAATTAGTGAGCAGTCCAGTTTTACAGTTTAAAGTTGAAATATCAGTTCATCAATATGCAATAACTTGCAAGTTTCTTTGTAGAGAAATATATCAAGATGGCATCAAGATGACTGATAATGGCTGCGTAATTGAAATCACATACGTAAAATGGCAAAATTGTAACCTAATTGTTCATCTATGACTGTCTCACGGTGAGTTGGGATCGTAACTTGACGTGAGACTGGCGCCTGCGCAGAAACGCAGGACGATGACCTAATGTTTTCGGCAAACACAAAATTACATGATCTGCCATCCATCATATTCACTGCAAGAGAAAATAACCCACTCTATTCCACAGACAGCAGGATATGATTTGGTATATAAAGACAAGTGCAGAATGGAGTACAGGAAAGTAGATTAGAAAAGATAACACTGGCCAACACATAATTTGTTGCCTCAAATGTTAGAACTGTTTCTGGGTATATTTGACCTGCTGATTCCAGAAAAGGCACCAGTTTTCTCCCAGCAGGTCTAGTTTTCGAGATATAGAACATTATGCCATATACCAGTCCTTGCCTCTGCTCGCCCATAAAACATAAGGCTATAGCTATAATTATGTAGTGCTCAATTTAATATGTGATACACTAAATAAACATAATAATACAAATACTTAAAAGAAAATGGTAGTACCTGAAACTGTACTTATATGATACCAAACAGAACAAGTTTGTTATAAAAATTTCAAGTCATTCGACACCGAAGAAGCTCCTTTTGTACGATTTCCGAGTGTGGCATCTGCCGGAACAATCGCGCATAATATTCCAGCAATAGTCTGCCATCATGTGTGCATCCCATCTTCCTTGATATCGATTTTCCATTGTTTTGATGTCTTCGTGAAATCTTTCACCTTGCTCTTCGCTGAAGTCACCAAGATTCTCTGGAAAGCGATCTAAGTGACTGTGGAGATAATGGACTTTAATGCTCATGTTGCAGCCAAGCTTGTTGAAATGAAGAAGCATATCCTCTACTAGTTGTGCATAATTGTCTGCCTTCTTGTTGCCAAGAAAATTTTTAGTTACAAGAACAAAGGAAGACCAGGCACAAGATTCGATTTCATTCATTGATGGTATGAAAAGTGGGTCATTCATAAGTTGCCTGATCTGTGGACCATCGAAGATTCCAGCCTTCAATTTTTCCATTGTAATTCCTGGTAACTTGTGTACTATGTATTCGAAGCATGAACCTTCTTTATTCAAAGCCCTGACAAATTCTTTCATCAGGCCTAGCTTTATATGTAGTGGTGGCAGTATGATCCTATCTCGTGCCACCAAAGATTCCTTGATTACATTTTGAGCTCCAACCACCATGTCTTTCCTCGAAGGCCAATCTTTTCTTGTCCAATGTTCATGCTTGGCTCTACTGTCCCAAAGACACAAAAAGCAGGAATACTTTGTGTAGCCACTTTGTTGACCAAGGAGGAAATTTACCATCTTCAAGTCTACACAAATTACCCATTGATGTTCTTTGTATTTTATCTTTTCCAGTACTACTAAAGAGATGGCATTGTACTCTTCTTTTATCCTGGTGGAGTGACCGATTGGAATAGAACCAAATTTGTTGCCGTTATTTAAAAGCACACATTTCAGACTACGTTTTGAAGTGTCGATAAAAAGACGCCACTCATCTGGGCTGTAATCCGACAGACCAATTTTCTTCAATAAGTTGCTGATGTCATTACAGAATACTAGGTTGTTGTCTTCGGTAAAGAATGGCAGCAAATCCTTTTCTCTGTTTCTATAAATTGTAATTTTCGTTCCAGGCTGAAGTGCATTCTTTTCCATTAGTCTGGACGCAAGCAATTCAGAGGACTCTTTGGAAAGATTTAAGTCCCTGATCAGATCACTCAACTCTTTTTGGTCAAAACGTTCACTGTGTGAAGTTGATTGGAAATCACTGTCACTGCCCCCACTTTCTTCACTTTCGTCATCTTGTCCGATATTGGACATGCAAGTCTCATCGTCTGAGAGCTGAGGTAGTTCGCGAAAAGGTGGAACTGGTACAATATCCAAATGCGGAACAGGTCTCCTGGCTGAAGGTATATCAGGGTAAGACAACTTGTGACGAATATTTCGATTGATGCCTATGATATTAACCATACAAAAGTAACAGTCGTCGAAGTGGTTTATCTGTTCCCTCCAAACCATCGGTACACAAAATTTCAGGCAGCTTCTCTTTCCAATTGTCCAGTGGCGCAATTGTTCAATACAAGTTTTGCATACTGTATGAGGAGCCCATTGCTTATCTTGATCTCCAAGTTTGACACCAAAATAACCTACATATGCTCCTTTTACAAACTCATAAATCGGTTTCCTGTTTGCTTTTAGTGTGTATTCCCCACAAATGTAGCAGAATATGTCTGGATGGTTAATGCAGCTCCGTCTGGAAGTAGCCATAACCTTAAGGATGTTCGCATCTGAGGAATTAAATGACTAACCTAAAAAATAGTAAGAACATGTAGTTATTTAATGTTCACATTCACAGATTGTTCTTGCGACCAACTCTTAATATGCCCTAAGACGACTGCGGCTGCTCTAGCTTTCAGGAGGCGGTTTATATAGGCTATAAATGCTGACTTCAGCATAATCTATTTACATAGTTCGAAACCATGAAACGCTGTATAAGCACAAATAAATTCTAAATGAGGCCATGAATTTAGTGCTGAGTAAGCTGTAGGCTACGGAATAGTTATTTCGTTGAATCAGCAATATCTCAGCACGCGGCAAGATATGCTGATTTTACATTATAAGGATATAGGCATTATATGAATCAGCAAGAATTATAATTAGCCATAAATAAAGCTTATTATGACATTTTAGTTTTGCCAAAGACATCGTTTAAAGAGTGGACTGGGTTTTCTTTACAAAATCGACGATATCTGAGAAACTAGACCTGATGCACTCAATAGAATGACATTTTCTGAATCAGCGCCCAAAATTACCCCAAGAACAGGTCTAAAACCGAAGGCAACAAGAAAAAAAATTTTTTCTGTTGGCCAGTGTAATAGGATAGAAAAGCTTATGGTAAAGTTGCGTACGCTCTGTTGAAATCTGCGAAAATAAATCTAGAATTGAGAGTGCGTAAAATAGATAAGAATATAAAGATAGGCGGTGTAGCATAGGTCAGACTAAGGTAGGATAAGCAGGAGTATATGTTAGGATAGAATAGCATGGGGCAAGATAAGATATGGGATAAGGTATAAGGCAGGGTAACATAGGATGTAAGGTATATAGAATGGTTTATGATGGGTCAAGTTTTGGTACGGTAGATTGCAGTATGGCGTGCCACAGTGCGGTAAAATAGGGTAGCTTGCAGGATGTGGTATACTATAGAGAATTGGAGGATATAGGTTCTACCATTAGCGAATACAACAGAGTGAAGTGTATAGGATAGGCGATTGAAGGGAAGAGTGTTTGGATTGGGTTAACTGAGTTACGGAGTGGGGTGAAATGGAGCTGATAGGAGGAAAGCATAACACAGTCAAACAGTGTAATGTTAGGAATAAGTTTGGATCAGGTGTTTTCATTAATAATAGATTAAAGTTTAAGACTCAACCATCCAACTTGAATCACAGGCATAAGAACGCGTCATTTGTTGCGCATAAACTGCAGCGCATCAACTGAGTTATTTTATTACTGGCATTTGGATTAGAACAAGTACTTGTATTGGATTTTTCCATGTTCCATTGAATTGCTTCAAATGCTGGATTCCGACTGTTTGTCTTTCGGTTTTACTTAACAGTCAGCAGAAGCTTTATACTTTAAACTATGGCGCCAGATAAGTTCTTAAAACAATAAATACAAATTTGGGTGCTTATAAACTTCGAGCAGAATGATTGCGAGAATTGGAAATGACAAAAATAGTCATTCGTTCATTCAAAGCATTTACATAGCAACGTATGGGATGAACATGACATGGACACAGCTAGACATCACTTCCTTTATTCTGGACTAGATTTCAATCTTAAGGTAACACTTTGTCCACATATTTAAAAGACTAACAAAACTTTAATTAGGCTATGTACTTCAATTAACTGATAAAATAAAACGAAAAATTAACTTGATTGCAAGTCAAATAATTATTATATTTTGCTTATTTATTTAATCATGAAAACAAAATCCGTCCATCTTTGTATATCTGCTTTTCAGAGTTCCATTCGCTGTCAGCCACAAACAGTATATTGTTTGCCTGATCCAGAAGAATCCTCTGTGGACGTCGTAATTTGCGATTTTCTTTTAAGAGGATTTCTCTCTTAAATTACAAATCTGAATCCAAAAACAAAACTCGATTGTTCCCTGAATCAAAGACCAACACGAATCCATTTCCATCGAAAGCCAAATATGCTGGAAGGTTCATTTGTCCGATGGTCGACCCACATTTTCCACCGAATGACTTCTTAAGTTTTCCATCACCATCCACTAGACACACTCTGTGATGATCATCAACACATAAGCCACGACTGATCACGAAATGACCATTGGTTAGTTTTACAGCATGTCATAGATAATGAATACCTGCATCTGATGAGAGATATATTTCACAGATCAAGCGTCCATCTGACGAATATTCGTTTAATTTATTTTTCTCATAAACAGTTAAAATGACATTGGATTCATCCGTAATTGACAAATGGCCACAGTCGTCTCCTGTTGACCAATTCTTTATTAATTTTCTATTTGGAACAACTTTTAAGATTTCTGTCCACTGACCAGAAGATCCTTTGTAATCGGTGATGTAGAGACATTTATTCCTGTTGCAGGATCCTATATTACTGAGTTCCTTCAAATTCCATCAACCACTGAAACTGAATTTCATCGAATCGTAAACTTCAATTTCTGAACTCAAAACAAATAAATCTTTGTCTAATATCGTCAATCCAAAAATAGGTTTCTTTCCTTCTTCTGCTGATTTTGTTCTTATCATTCCAACTAAAAAATGATCCAATTTATATTCTTTTCGAAGGTTATCTGAAAACAGAAATACATTAATTAGTTTCGACCAGAAATTATGCAAGTCTTAAAATTTTAGATGTCACACTTCAAACAACTTCAAGGTGCGACCACTATTACTATGACAATTGGGAATCTGACACAGATTCTGGCAGAAGAAACCTAGAGAGAATGGGAGACACATCGAACGATATGACTAGAAAAACACAGAGAGGCAGAAAGTCAGAAACTCAGTGTGTCAAGTGCATTGCCAAGGCCGTCGAAGCATAGTTCCATTGTAAGGAACGCCAATTAATTGAAAATGTTTTGTCGCTTATAAGTATGCACGGAACTGATTAAATAAGATTATACGATAAGTTTTCTTTAGGGCTACTCTCCTGCCGATAGAGGCTGCATCAAAAATGTTAATCTCTGGCTATAGCGCAGTACGTACACGAGGACGTGAAACGGCGTGGCGTCTTTTAAAACGGGCAGCAGTGGTGAAGGATCTCGCCCGATCAGGCCTAATCCACTGAAAAATGAAAAGAGTCGAGGCCATACCGTCGCTATAGAAAACATGTACAATTACATTCATACGTGTTTTTGGTTATTGAATCAGTGCGTAATTTACGATAAGACATTAATAGGGCCTACCATTTACAGGCATTCACATTTTATGAAGGCATAAACTTATTACATATTATTAGAATATATCGGTCTTTAGTCGAACAATCGAAGTACGATAACACGGTTGGAAAACGAAGGTATGGCAAACAAGTTTCCTAAGTGAGGAATGATGTTCACACCAACCGGAAAATTTTATCTGCTTTTACGCGACTCGTGTTTAAATCTTTTATCACTTCACATTTCAATTTCGTCATTTTACTCAAATTTCTGTCAAAAACAATGAAACGCATCAGCTAAATTGCCCCGAAGATATACAGCAAGTCATTATAACACTGGCGTTGGAACGGATAGCGTGAAACAAGACACATATTATTTGCCTAGCGTTTATGGGAGAAGACAACAATTTTTGATTGAATGTAAATAGAATCATGACTGCATTGATCCTTGAAAACCAAAACTATTATGCTAGCTCAAATACTTTCTAGACATTGTTCTTGAACATCCAGGTTACCAGTAAAGTTGTATTTAGGAAGTGAATTAAAGATTTAAGTCATATGCAATTCAGCAATATTAAGTACGCCTTCAAATCGGCTGTGAGAAATACACCCAGCAATCAAGCATCGGGACAACACTCCCCAGCGAGTCAAATGAGCAGAGGTTTTGGGACAGACCATTGATACATACATATTTCAATGTGATTTACCTGTCTTCGTCTTATTCACAATCTTCAAACGTTTGTTCTTTGCTCTTTAGCGAAGATTCCATTGCATTTCGCTCCAATTCCTGCCTCAATTTGTCGTTGTAATCTTGCAGTGCCCTGCTTCTTGTATTCTCGCTGTCCAGTTCTTCTCTAAGTCTCTGGGCGTTGGCTCGAAGAGTTAAGTTGATCGTCTTCTCTCTGACAAGTTCTTCCCTAAGTTTCTCAGCTACTGTCCGCTCAGTTGTACTTACTTTCTTTTGCCTCGAGTTGCACTCTCCTGAAAATTTATTCGATAATTTGAAGCCTGAAGCCTTCAAATTCCTTTTTAAACTATGCATTCAAAATCTAATTGTATAACACACAAAGCAGTGTAGCAAACTAATCTGCTTGAAAAGAAGTATATCACAGGATTTTCTTAATTTGCTTTGATGTTTGAGATACATCAGACGAAGTTGTAATAATACCACATCAAAATATATAAACAATCAAACAATGCCTGCCATTTGGCAACAGAAGCCACTTACTTTCTCCCAAAAGCTCCTCGAATTTTTATTTCTTGAAGCAGAACTCTAAGGATGGAATTTCTCGCTGAATCAGAGACTGACACTGTTCTTGCAATTCCACTGCCTTAACGGATAAGTCCAAAACTGCCCGACAGATGTCGCTACCCAATCCTTTAGCCATTATTTTCTGGCAATAGGAACTGTAACTTTGTAAGCACGACATATGTGAATCAACATCAACATCTTCTATTTGGATTTCTTTCGAATTGCTTTGTCTTATTGAATAGAGACTTCTCAAAAGAGAATTTGTCTGTGTATCCACAAATTGTTTCACCTCATCTCTTCTGTTCAAGATATTAGATTCCAACTTCTCCACTTTCTGCTGCATATCCTCTTTTATCTTGACAAGTTCAGCTTTTTTCTTCTGAGCCTGTGAGCTCCAGTGATTTACTGCTTCAAAATTGTTTTCTATTTGCTTACGAAATCCGTCAACAAATTTGCCAACATGAGAACCTTCGTGATTTTTATGGCCGTCCATGAAACAGACAACGCATACAACTGTTTTGCAGTCAGTGCAGTATACACTCAAAACATTTTGCTCATGGAGTTCACAGACACTTGGTACAAGATTGGCCATCACATTTTCGTCGCCTACTTGTTCATTTATTGGCATCAATTTATGATTCTTTGTTAACTTTAATTTTCTATGATGTCTGCAGCATTCTTCGCACAAATTCTGCTTGCATTTACTAGAGTACATATCAGCTGTTGGTGTTTCCTTTCCCGTTTTCTCATTATCCTCCAAACATGCGTCGCATAAAGGTGTTGAAGATGAGGATGGGTCGGAAACATTCGATACTTATATCAGCTTCGCAATGAAAAAATTATTAGGTAGTGCAGAAAACCCTTTTTGAGGAATCTTAAACTGTTGCCTACAGATTGGACAAGGCATCTCATCTCCGGGTCCTTTGTTGGTTTTAAGTCCGATCTCTTGAAGGCATTTCATGCAGAATGTATGAATGCATGGTAAGGTTTTTGGATCGGTGTAAACATTGAGACATATGCAACAACTAATTGTGTCGTCGATTTCTATCTTTTCAAATTCAGTAGTATTTGAACCTCCGGCACCCATTTTATTGTGTGAATTTTAAGGTCGATAATTGACTTTCAATGTCGCGATTCGATTCGCTGCGTTATTGCTATGAATCACAATTATAATCGTATTTCGAGATTTATTCATCGTCCAAAAATGTAAGTCATGGAGAATTCAACTAATGGCACGCATTTTGTCAAAAACAAAATCGGTAAGGCAGGTGTGATCAGTTTCGCATCGAAATTCAGATCCAGCGGTGAAACATAAAGATAAGCAGGTGCACAGGTCAGTTTGATAACATTTATTTAACGGTGCAGTCTTATCGAGATGGCTGACGTCATAGGTGCATAGGCCACTTAGATCTGTATTATTTCTAGCGATGTGTCAACACAGAGTCCACAGATTAGAGATCTCTTATGGCAGGGCTATTCAACTATGTTTACTCAGGGGCCAAAATGTTGAAAATGGGGATCATCACGGGCCAGAGGCCCGAGCCCCAGCTTACAAAGATCATTAATACAATACAATTGAAGACATTTTCATGTGGTAACTTTAATAAACTGTAAAATTTTTACCTTAGACCTAGGGCCTAGCCTACGGTAACATAAATGAAAGTGTTGTAAACTTGTAACCATTGTAATGTAAAGTATACTGTAAACTTTTGTAATGATTAATTAAGACTTGTTTTTGATTAAAATATACATATTTCCAACTTTCAGATGGAATTATAAATAAACGTTAGCACTGTAACTTCAATTGTCATATTCTGACATATTTAACAAATTAACATACTATTAATAATAACTGTCAACAGTTCGTTTGTTATGGCATTTGTGCAAATGAAACAGAAAAGTTATAACATTGCAAAATTTAATTAATGGGAAAAGTTGCATTTCCCTTTTTGAGCTAATTTTATAAAATTTGGCTGATGTGAAGTCAGAGCAATTCTCATGCAATCCTGCAGCCTATCATTGCTCAGTGAGCTCCGACTGTTTGTCTTGATGACATTCATGTGTGAAAAGCTTGATTCACAAGTGAAAGTCGAACCAAACATGGTGAGTATGAATATTGCAACTTTTCTAGCGTTCGGGAACTGCTCCTGTTGAATCCTTTCGGACCAAAACTTGACAGTACCACCTTCGTGAAAATCTTCCTTCAGTGCACTGGAACTTTGGATATCCACAAGTTCTAACTGCAGAGAACCTTCATCAACAGAGGATAGTAACTTCTTAGCATTCGAAGAAAAATCACTTGCAGGAGGAATTTTAAAAGGATCTCGAACGAACAACATTACATTGTTTGGGATGTTGAAGTCTTCAAATCTGTTATTGAAATTATTCTGAAGCTTTTTTAATAATTCTATCATCCGATTGGTTATAGTTGCTGAGTCCAATGTTGAAGCAATGAAATCCTTCAGGTTTGGAAAATGAAGAAGTTTGGCTGTTTGGAGATCCGTTACAAACAAAGGCAACTTATCTCGAAAGGCGTTCAATTTTTCAACCAGATCAATAATTGTCTTGTGTCTTCCTTGCAGTTGCAAGTTCAATGTGTTCAAATGAGCAAACAAATCGTTTAAAAAACAAACATTTGCCAAAAATGCATTGTCATTTAACACTTTCCTGTACTTTTCTGCATTGTTATGAGAACAATTTCCGAGAAAAATTATTATTTCTTCTTTGATACTCCAAAAACGATCAAGTGCTGTACCTTTACTCAGCCAACGAACATCATTGTGCAGAAGTAAGTCTTTGTAATCTGCTTCCGTTTCTTCGAGTAATTGCCGAAATAACCTGTGCTGAAGACTTGATGAGGATCGAATGAAATTTATTATTTTCATCACCATATCCATTGTTTCTTTCATCTCGTCGCTCAGTTTGCTGCACAGAACACTTTGATGGATAAGACAATGCAGCGACTGCATCTGAGGTGCTACTGCAGTTAGTCGGGCTGTCACACCTTGGTGCTTACCTAACATTGATGGGGCACCGTCCGTTACCAATAAACAAATTTTAGTCAAATCAAGTCCATTTTCCGTGAAAAATAGCTTAATCTTATCAGAAATAACTTCTCCAGTGGTGAAATTTTCTAATGCTATTAAAGCTAGCAGTTCTTCACGAAAACATTTTCCACTGAAAAAACGCACATATAAACACAACTGAGCCACGTCTGTGTTGTCTGTAGATTCGTCAATGGCAATTGACAAAAATTCTGCCTGCTTTATGCTTTCAATTAAAGATTCAAAAACTTCAGTTCCTAAAATTTCGATTCTGCGTATCGTCGAAGTATCTGACATAGGGATCTGCTGAACTGAATGTGTTATGCTCGTTTTTATTTTATCGTCACCTACTATTTCATCCAAAACTGCTAGTATGCATTCTTTCACGGTTTCTGAGTCAGTGAAAGGCCTCTTCTTTTTGGCTAATATCCACGAAACATGCAACGAAGCCGCTGTAGCTTTTTCTTGTTGAGTACAAGCTCGCACAAGAATTCTACTGCTAAGCTGATAAGAAGCGATCAACGATTCAACCTTTGATTTTCTAGCAGTGAAACCTTCCGGATACGATTTTCCAAAATCTGCATGTTTCGTTGTAAAATGCCGCTTCACGTTGTATTCCTTCACTGCCGACACACATTCGTTGCATAGCAAGCACATTGGTTTCGATTTAGGCATAGTCGGTGATATAAATAAATATTTCAGTGTCCAATCATTGTTGAATGCACGATTTTCACATTCCAACTTCGTTTTTTTACTAGCACTAGCCATGGTGTCAAGTAATTAACTATATTATTAAAATTAAGATTATTTTAAACACTTTTACTGTTTCAGTTTGTTAGTACACAATCGCGCCCAGCAATCTATTTCCGGTTGTGATTGGACGTTAATGAAAATCTGATTAATAAGGAGGTAAGTAAGTAATTTATTCCGCACACTTGATAATACAAACCAATAGAATAATTGTACAAAAAACAGGTATGGACGACTACCAGAAAGACCTAGGTCTGTCGAGCTGGTTGCCTATATGCATAAAATAATAAATATAAAATCTGGGAGGATTTTTATTATAACCGGTTTTTGAAGATTTATACAAAACACATTGATTGATTTTAAAAATTAAATTTTTTAAATAACTTTATTTCACTGTTTTGGCAATGATCCGCGGGCCACTCGCTAGGCCTCTGCGGGCCGGATTTGGCCCGCGGGCCTCCAGTTGAATAGCCCTGTCTTATGGGATACTCGCTATTATCTACCTTTAGCTCATGCATAATCACTAGATAATCCTGTTAAAAGTAAATCGCAATAAATTTACCTTATGTCAAAAACATTATTAAATAGAAGAATTATTGCTAAAATTGCCTTCACTCATATGTGTAAATCTGACTGTTTCTTTTCCATTTGCGACCACAATATCATAATGTCCTTGTACATGTATCGAACTTCTAGCTGATTATCAATAAACAAGAAGAACTTATTTGGCACATATTGTGAATCAGCAGTTCAATCCGCCGTCATAAGTAGAAGTTTGTCACACATTTATTGTCACCAGCTTCGTGATGCCCTTATTTCCTTCCGAAACTCGAGGTCGTAATAATTATTATGTAGGTAGGCGTTGATATCTGTCTTCTATTCGGTAGCCTTTAATTTCTTAGCTCACGTGTTTTGTTGTGAATTGGACCTCTGATGCGTAACTTCTTAATCCCATTCTACGAGGCAGTCAGATAAATCATTAATATGACTCTCAGATTTTCTTGTTTTCTTGACATTTGAACAATTTCAGTGTATGTTCACGGATAAGCTCAAGGGGAGAGGCAATAACCACAAAATACTGAGAAACTCAATAAAATTTCTTTTTTTCAAATTCACCTGTGACTGGAACTAATTCTAATTTTCTGATCTAATTATATAATGCCGTTTTTATAATTGGCAAAGCATCAATTGATGGTTGCTTCAAGGAAAACTGCAGTAAAAATCAGAAGCCCCATTTATAAGAGACTTCACGGACTTGACGCAGCGCTCGTGAATGAGATGGTGCCCTGTGCTTAACCTACAAGGAATGCTTTAGAAATTTCGAGTTTACGATCACGAAAACGATTACGATTACAAAAGAAGCCCAGTCGAAAATGTGATACGTCAGAGAAATCATAAGTGAGGCTACGTTAGGAAAATAACTAAATATCTTACACAATACAATGCACTCAGTTCGCTGCAAAATTAGATATGTCAAAAGCGCTTCAGTGACGCGTTTTGTCGTACATCTGCTGTGACACTATCACAGAAACCTCGCATTAACACATTGGTTGCCACCATATTTATTATCCTAACGCCACAGAATTTTTGGGTAAATGTTCAAAATAAAGTAACTGAATTTTCTTAATTTTTCAAAATCTTGTTTTGTTTCATGAAACAAAATCAGAAAAAATTTCACCTCAAGGCCTATAATGTCTTTCTTTGGGCTTATTATTGTTTTAGTGTTGATCCAAGTTGAACTGGCCACAGGTGACGCTTTTCAAATATTCTGTAGTCCTATTCTGGAAAACAATGCACAATAACATACAACATGAGCGTTCAACAGTTACTGTCGGTGCTAATGCACATGTGCCCAAAGCTTCAGCATCTGTATGATATTGCTCAAAAAAAACAACGCACATTGCTCGTTCTGACATGCAAATTTTGCGAGAGTATCGAGTTTCTTTCTGAATTCCATTCTTGTTGCAGTTTATACATTTCTAGGTTTTGGTAGCCATCTGCTCTGTCGAGGGTAACAGGTCAAGCAAATGTTGCCCTGTCAGTCGTGACATCTCAGATGCCTTGTGATGTAGCCTTCGAATGACGTAATGCTACGGTGATACCTACCATAAATTGTAGGCCTTCTAGTTACTGGGCAGCTATCGTTCAGCACCTAACTGCTTTGACCTTCAGTCGAAACCACATTTGATTCTTTCTGCCTCCGAATTTCTGTTGCAGTAAGTAGGCATTTTCATCGGCATGTCCAATAAATGATGTACAATCTTCTTATACCACTTCGAAGACTTTCTGAGTGGGATGTAGTAAGCTGATCAGAGCGATCAACTGCGCTCACGAAGTTCTTTTAGTCCAGTACAGTCTTGTTTCCTAATCTTTTCAGGAATACTCACCCTATCTATTCATTCTTGGTCCCAAAGTCTACTTATTTATGAAGCCAGCCGTCGGATAGCACCTACCCGTCAAAAGAATTATAACATGCACTCCGGTTTATCCATGGCTTCCCATATAGTTAGTGACAAGATATCTCGTCCTCGGCGCCTGAAAACCTGGAAAATAGGATCCGATATTTCGTCCTCGGCAGGTAATGTGTAATATGGCGCTATTCCACGCGTCTATACATAACACACGTCTATACATAGACATACATAGACCTACGCCTGCCAATACTCCAAAGCTCGTAAAAGATTCAAATCTATGAAATGAGCCAGGGTCGGTATGCGAACTGGCTTCCTCACGCACAGAAGTGTCTTGACGTACGCCTAGCATTTAGCCAATGAAGCTAACCAGGTAATGGTGAGCGTACGTTACTTGTCGCTTGACAGTTTCAAATTAACTGCGAAGGCAAGTGTGCCTAGTTGGCTACTTTTTATTAAAGAATTGGAGTAAGAAGTCGATTTTACTTTTTTGAACCCTATTTCAAAATTTTTTAGATTTTCTGCGAGTTAGTAATCTTTACGCCTTTAGGATATTGCAATGCTGTTCTTGCAGACCTATCAAACTCAAACTATCTAGCACTTCTGCGCCCTCCCGTCACCTCATCCGTAAATTTCGGATTCATTTATAGCTGTCCAACCTCTCTGGAATAAACTGCGGCCACAATTACGACAATTATCGGACCCATCATACGAACTCAACAACATTTCTCCGTTTATAATTTCAGAATAGATCTTTCACTGAAAACTGAAAGGACTCCTCTTCCAGAACTCCTATCCTGATTCTACCTGTTTCCATTATCTATCTTGCTGCTCCAATTCTAAACGTCACAGTCTGCCTACCTGACTCTTGAATCTTGGCCTGGAACCGAACCCTTCCTGCGTATCGATTTTGTTTTGACGGAGTGCTTGTGAAGAAGCTGACTCCCGCACTTAGCATTCTTTGGGCGCTGTAGAAATCTTGAGCTCTCGATCACAATACAATTACGATCGTAGACATCAACTAGAGTCCGCCCAAAATGTGCCACCCGAATCGTGACAAACATGCCAAATTCTCGCACGTTTCGGGCTAGAAACACTTCTTGTCCCACGCTGCCGTACTGCGGTCCAGTGGTCCATTTTTGCGGAATAGTCTCTTGCGTGTAATTTAAAGAGCGCTACAAAAATGTGCAGAAACATACAATCATTATATTAAATCACGATAAACTCCTTATTATGATATTTTAGTAATAGTCTTGCGGTTAGCATACTGGGCTGCTATTCGAGAGGTTGGGGTTCAAATCGTTGCCATCGCAGAATTTCTTGTTTCGAAATTTCGGCTCCACGTGCGTACCCATGTCAACTCAGCTATAAGGAATACAATGTCAGTGGGACGATCAGCCGTCTTGAGAGAGGACTGGCCACCCGCGTTCATATGCAGAGGATAAGAAAATGAAGTTTCTAACAGTCCATATTATTATTAATTCTGCATTTAATAAGCGCCACTATTTAATGACTAAGCATAAATCGATGACGCTGAGCAATTGTGAGTGAAGGACTTGCTCAAGGTCCCTACGCAGCAACCGTCCGAGGGGAGGCTCGAACCTGTATTACGCGTAACAAGCGCTCTAACCAATTGCCTGCCGTGTCCCACTATCCGTGGTTGCTTAAGGGTTAGCTTAAGCAACTGCTTCTTTTAATATTTAATATACTCCATTGATTCGCAAGATAATCACTGACCTTCCACACGATGTCAGTCAATTCGCTAGATGGCACATTCCCCATATGCCGCGTTACAATCTTCAGTTGACAATATCCATCTGGCGAATGTAATGGAACTAGAACGGATTCGCTCATGACTCGTCATGAGTGGTTTGCTTTCATAACCATTAAAAATTACTAAATTCTTTATTTTTAATAGAGTAAAGTTGAATTTATTTAAACTTAACTTCAGTATTGTTCTGCTGTGTCTATTTGCAAATTTAAATTTCATAAATATTTGTCTTTTTCAAGTTGCTTTGTAAAATTTCATTGAGCTTAACTTTAATTTTACTACTATTTTACAGGTACTCCAGTTTTCGAGAGCCAGCTAGTTTGTTGGTCAGAATTGGTGCCATGTGAGGCATCAATTTGACGGGGTAAATTTGAATTAGAAAAAGGACTCATATTCGATTTTACGACGTTCCCTTGGACTGATCTGCTGGATTTCTACCGCTTACATTTCGGTTTCACTTAGCATTCAGCCGAAATTGCCTAATATACTCTTTAGCGCAATAGAAGTTAAGGAATTAAACAAGATTTATATCGTTTAAAACAATTTGACTCACCAAAAGTCGGACAAATGCCTGCGAGAACTGGACAAGACAAAAATGTAAATCAATCATTCATTCAGTGCATTTATACAGCGCCTCCATGGGATAAATATATGCCATACATAGCTAGATCACTCCGATAATTCTGGACAAGATTTTAATAATTCTCTTAAGTGAAAACAGTAAGTCATTTGCTTATAAGTTCTCATCGAGATTTTAGAGAAAATTAACAAAAGTTCAATTAGGCCATATATACTTCATTATCAATCTACTGATAAAATAAACATAAAATTACTTTGATTGCAAGTTAAGATATTATTATATTTTGATTAATTATCTAAACTCAAAAATCGAAATTCGTCCTTTATTGTCCTCCTCGCTGTCAGCCACAAACAGTCGGTTATTTGTCTGATCCAGAAGAATCCTCTCTGGACGTCGTAATCCGTGTTTTTCTTGTGAGAGAATTTCTCTCTTAAATTCCAAATTAGAATCCAATAACAAAACTCGACTGTTTTCTCGATCGACGACCAACACGAATCCATTTCCATCGACGGCCAAATAAACTGGATAATTCATTTGTCCGTTGGTCGATCCACGTTTTCCACCGAATGACTTCTTAAGTTTTCCATCCCCATCCACAATACACACTCTGTGCAGATCACTACCATCCTCGCCATGACATACTACGAAATGGCCATTGGACAGTTTTGTAGCATGCCATGGATGAAGAATATCTGGGTGTGACCGAGTTGGCCAACGAAAACCTTTGTGTGATGATAGATTTATTTCGCGGATCAATTGTCCATCCGACGAATATTCATTCAATTTATTTTTATTATAAACAGTTAAAATGACACTCGATTCATCAGTAACTGACAGACCTGATCCCCAGTCGTCTCCTGTTGACCAACTCTTTATTAAATTTCCATTTGGATCAACTCTCAAGATTTCATTCGACCGACCATAAGAGCGTTTGTAATCGAAGATGTAGAGACATTTTTCTCTCGTGCAGGATCCTATGTCCTTTGGATTAATTAATTGCTTCAAATTCCATCGACGACTGAAACTGAATTTCATCGAATCGTAAACTTTAACTTCTGAACTCCTTACAACGACAACAAACAATTTTTCGTCTAAGATCGTCATTCCACGGATCGATTTATTTTCCACTTCAGCAGCTTTTGTTCTGATCGTCTGAACTAGAACTGGGTCCAAGTTGAATCGAAGTTTACCTGAAAATAGGAACAAATTTATTAGTTTTCTATAAATATCATATCAGTCTTTCATCTTTAAGATATCACTTCTCAAAAAACTTCAAGAGGCGACGACGGCTACTATGACGATAGCTGGGGATCAGACACAAATTCTGGCAGAAGACGAGACATAGGCCTAAACATTGAGAGACACCTAGAGCGACCGAAAGACACAACAACCGATACAGATATAGAGACAGGCAGAAAGACATATAGAGCCCCTAAGTCCGTCAAATGCATTGCCAAGTCATCGAATCACAGCTAAGTATGGAACGCCGATTCCTTGAAAATGTATCGTCGCTTATAACTGATGAGAACTGATTATATAAGATAAAACCATAAGTTTTCTTTACACTTGATTAAAGAAAAATTGTGCAATTATTTAATCTTCAAATTCCATATTTCTGCTACAACGTTGACTGGATTATTCGAACCGACGATAAAAAATGATTAGTTTTTAAGGACCGCTGCAGTTGAAAAAGCCTTCAATCTAATGATCGGCGCCCAATAGCCGTTGCGTGAAAACTAAAGTCGTCATCACTTCTATAATCAATAAATAAGATATATCACTGTAATCTTGTGAAAATACGCTTTTCTGTTATTATTTTAAACCGTCATGGGTTATTAAAATCATAAAGCCTTTGATTTCTCTCGTTTTGTTACGGTATGTGGATTACCGCGGACACATAAACACATTCAGACAATGCGGCACCAATCTGTGTATGTATGGCGTTATTCTTATAACGCCTGGATAATGACAATACTACTTTATTATACTCCTATGATCTACGCTACGTACAGGCTACTCAATGCTACTAGCTACTAAGTGTTCCGGTAGTGTTTATCGTGCGGGCGTCTGTATTAGAATGCCATGTCTAGGGCAGTGTCCGTGCCGCGTGGCGTTGTGGTAGGGGCGTGGCCTAACGGCTGGCCAATCATATCCTTACAGTGTGTGATGGCCGGGATATGGCAGCCTCATTGTCACGGCCAAGATCAACGGTCAGCATGAAGGCGACTACGACATCCGCCTGAGGTCGCCATTATAACATCGGAAAACAGACTAGGTCTTCCGATGAGTCTATCTGGGGATAGAGACGTGAATCCCTCACAGACTCCGACAGCTATGGCGAGGGACATGTATAGGGGATAGACAATGCAGCTTTATCGTCATGAATAGACACCCCGTATACATTGGACGATACCAGGGAAGGGGACCATGTTCGGCGGACTTGGTCAAAAGGATAATGCACTCAGGCGGGGAGGGAAGATTAAGATTCGAACACATTGAAGTAGAGATCGGATGGAACACTGCGAGTGAACGCCAGCTAAGAAGAACTCATTAGATCGAACGCTAACTTTCTTTCCGCTAGTTTTATTAATTAATATATTCTTTATTAAAATATCTCTTCGTATTGAGCGGACCCATCACGTTTTGTTCGTGCTAGACTAGAGTAGAATCGAGGACGTGACACTCATCCCAAAGCCTAATATGCAAACTTGTGAACTTTACATCATACAATATGACGTAATTATCAAATAAAATGTAAAACTTTACATAGCAAAATATTTCGAATTCGATTGTAAAATGCAGAACTTCTATTGGCCGTTATTATTTAAAGACTTCAACAGCTACCGATTGATCTGTGGATTTCTTGTATCTGGCTGATGAGCTGTTCCTTCTCTACTATCCATGCATTTCTCTCTCTTCCTCGTTCCTGTTCGAGGTCCACAATCTTGGTTCTACAATCTGTAACAGAATTTAAAAGGACTCCTTAAAAGTAAAAAAATTACTTATTGAGGATCATAATTCATCTAGCGCTTCTGGACAAGCTGTCTCTTTATACGTTTGCCTGGTGAGCCACTGTGGTTAAAACGTGTGTCATACGCCTCTGTGCGTGAGGATGCCGGTTCGCATACCGATAGTGGCTATATTTCACAGATTTTGATCTCGGGCTAGCACGATCCGTACACGGGGATCTTAAATGACAAGATCAAATGTAAAATGTGATAGCATACAAAAACAGATGACGAAGAAATACGAAAAAAGTACGCAACAGATAAGATTTTGAGTGTTGGAGCTCCGTTTTTAGGTGACGATATCGCCACCTAAAAACGGATCTACAACATAAAATCGATCTTAAACATTTTGTTTATATGAAACAAATATAATATTCACTGAATATCAGAATTCAGAATTTAACGCTTCTTAACGGTAAGAAACCGACTATAACAGAACATTTGGTAATTTATAGCAGGTTAAAAAATAACATTTATATCTTAGAAATAGCCACAAAGATCGTGAAAAAAGCAGGTACCACGTAAAACAGTATATTTATTTAAGGCTTAGCTAATGACATGCATAGGACTAATGGTACATGAACTATTGGTACAAGAACTGCAGAACAAATTTTCAGGTAACATATTTAAGTTACGTGGGCCCTATTTAATTTAATCGAAGCATAATGGTTTCAAAGAAACAAATAATTGAAAAAGAGGGAAGCACTGTTGCTGCTGCTGATTATGGTAGTAGTAGTAGTAGTAGTAGTTGTTGTTGATGTTGTAGTAGTAGCGATAGTAGTTTTGATAATAATGATAAACCATCATTAGCCTCGATCGGTGTGCGAACCAGTATCCACGAGCGCAGAGGAGCATTTGACGCGCGGTTTATACTATGTAGCAAACCAGGCAAGTAGTGCTAAAAGGAATATTACAGAAATTTTAAGAAATTTTATAAGAACCCCTTTTAATCAATGATACACACCACTTCAGGATTCTTACATAAAAACGTGAAACAAAAGGCGACGAAGACGACGACGAAAATTTAAAACAAACGCAGACTGAAGCGGGAAATGAAGTAGACAAACATACACACGAACAGAGAAACTGAGATAGACAATAACTAGAGAGACTTAAGCACAGCAGGTGTTCAAGAACTTCCAACTATCATTTATAGGACGTCGTTACATTTAAAAATGCATTTCAACGCTATGGAAATTATTTAGATATAATGCTGGTTTTAATAAGACATAGAAATTGTGCATAATGATTTAGACAAATAAATTATATCACTTGTGCATTTACTTTATGGAAGGAAAATATTTGTAGAATCCTTAGTATGGAGCACTGCAAATATTCATTATTGAAAGCGACATTTTGCAATAAGGTTAAATGTGAATTCAATGATCGGCGCCCCATAGTTGCATTTACAGCAGACATCCTCACGTGCTTCACAGTTTTTTCTAAATAAAGCAAGATGCTGTAATCTTTCGAAACTACGTTTCCAGCTGGAACTACTGCAGAAGCAAACACATCTACCAAGGGAATAATGGTTCAATTATTTCAGAGATTTCTACTTTCAAAGGGTTGATCTGGAATGCCACCGACTGCATACATTCACATGGATTCTAAGCCAAGGGCATTTCTAAATTGTGTGAAATAAGATGTAACCAGATGTAATCTTAGACTGCACAACTCATATGATTTTATTGTATTTGCTTGACCAAAAATAATGGTTTGGAAGCAAAACGTTCAAAACATTAGCCATAAGTAGATTATAAGTTTATGACCTGCTTCGATTATTCTATTGTATTCGTGCGTCTCTTCCTTTAGACGATCATTCTCTGTTCGCTGTAGCTCCAATTCCTGTTCGAGATTGGAACATTTCTTACAGCTGCCTGAAAACAGCAAAATGCATTAGGATTTCATCTTAGTTAACTGATTATACTTTCAGCTGAAACGAGATAATCTAGAATTATAAATATCGTCATAAGAGGTAATGGCTAAAACAATTTAAATCAGTGTTTTGCGTGTCTTCTATGTAATTAAAACACTTAAATTAAATTACGTAATGTAAATTTTTTACCTGATAATTCGTTTTGTAGTTCTTGTATTTGATTCCTGACACGCTCCTTCTCTTCTGCCCAAACTTTCCTCTCTTGTTCCAGTATCTTTTCGAGTTCTGAAACGGTGCCGTCTACAACATAAAATTGATCTTAAAAATGTTGTTTTCACCAAGCCAATATTCCATTTAGTGGATATCAGAATGCAAAAATTAACGCTCATTAACGATAGGAAATCCTCTGAAGACGAAGCACTTAGTAATTCATTGTAGATAAACATAAATTAACTGACATATACCGCTACAAATGGCTACAAATGGCTACAAATGGCGTTGCGTTCCGTGCCATTCAAGTTTGTTCTGCATGATCTGGACGAGATGTAACCGTACCAGATGATTTTTTATATTCTCCGGACATTTTTTAAAATCTGGAAGAATCAGGTCTATATCTGGGGGCCTAAAATAATAATATTAAAATGTGTGCAAATTGTGCCTTTGCAAAACCTTTTGCATGATCGCCAGCCACTGCCATTTTCCTGTACATGAATCTTCAATAAAAAAACTAAATTCACTAGCACCGTGATCACTGTAGGTTGTCAGACCTAGCGCCATATGGAGACGAAGATTTCCGAAGTTGTCATTTAAAATAGGCCATTTTGCTTTACAATAATGAACATTCACTTATGATCCCAGTGATCAGTTGTCTCAATTTATAAACAAAACTCCTTACCGGAGCATGCTCGAAGAAAAAAGGTATTTCTAGAAACTTGATCTAAAATGTTATTTAGGCAACCTCTATCCGTTAGCAGATTCTAATGCTTCTCATGACTTGCCTCCATCAGCTTTCTTATCCTACTTAATTCCTTTAGAACTTCTCCTCTCTCTTTTCGTAGATCGTTGCTTTTCTTCTGCCACTGCTCAAGTTGCCTAGAAGGCATCAAGCGTCTTCTTGACTCGTCCAGTTCGGTAGCTGTCGTCTTGAACGTTTCATCGAGATGGCGCTGGTTGTTTCTAAGCTATCCTAATTCTTCGTTTAGCGTGCTGATATTTTGCTTTAAGTTGCCTCTCTAATTACTTTTTGTAAGATCTAGCGCAAATCTTCAAATTCGACCAGCTTTCTGTGCAGCCGTCCCCAATAGCTGAGTTCATTCCGGAGATGACCAGATCGAACAGACTGTCACCGGTAGGCTCAGGACGTGTTGGACCTGACACAAGCTGCTTTCGAACCAAAGACGTCAAGTACAGTGGAAAGATCGTCGCAGATGCTGGACCTCTTGTTTCCAGGGCAGTAGAAATCTCCGCAGATGATGAGACGATTGCTGCCAATCACAGAGGTAATTGCTGCAAGAAGGTTGCTGAATTTATGGTAGAAGTCGTTAAGGTTCGAATCTGGCCATTGGTAGATGTCGATGAAGAGGAACGGGAAGATGCTAGTGACAATGCGAACACCTTGGAAGTGGAACTGCTTGTTGTCATCGTTTTCTGAAGCGGATGAGTTCTGACGGTGAGCGTCTCACGGTGGTTGATCACCAGACAGCTGCCGCTGCCAGTTTATATAGAGGCAGAACAGTGGACATGTCTGGTCATGCACCCTGGCGTAGCCATGTCGTATTTGATGGCGTTTGGATCTTCACCAGAAATGCCAGTCTCACAGACACCCAACACCTCTAACTAGTTTGACGATATCAGGTCGAGAATGATTGCAGCTTTGTCGACGGCGCTGAGAAGGACCCAAAAAGTCATGGTGATCTGCGACTTCACCTCAACCACAAGTCATGCTACTGTATGACATCCAGTTGCGCCAAATACACTCGACCTGCTTCAGTGGTTAAATTGCTCAAAATGAAATCGTGGATCTCCAAATTTTTGCACTTCTGAAACCTAAGCCTATCTGGCGAATTTATAACCAATATTCGCTATTCGCTATTTGGATAAAACATATATTGAATGAAACATCAGGCAAAACGTTGATTATATTGTAATCAACAACAGATTCACCTAAAACCATCAAATAACACATTACATAAGACTAGACTAGATCAAATGTCAACTGTGATAGCAAAAGAGGAACAGATAACAAAAAAGTACAAAAAGTACCCAAAGATAAGATTTTGGGTATTAGGTCTCCGCTTTTAGCTGACGGTAGGCCTACTTCTCTTTTAGGTGGCGGAACTCATTATTCCGGTGGAGGATCTCAAGTTAGAGGTGCGCGATCTGTTTTGCAATTTTATGTTGAACTTGATACAATTACCGCTGTTCACTGAGCATGATGTAATTTTATGTCAGACACCTCAAGTAGTGTGGGGGTGAAAAATTCACCCCAGGTTAGCCAATATGTGATTTTTTTATAGGTTAGCCTCTGTGGGTTAAATGAGTAAAATAATGGGGTACACTTCAAATTATGACAAATCTAGCACCCAAACTAGACAAAGGCTCGAACTTGATTTCTTTAGAAGCTTACGTCTATGGGAACCATACCAAATTCCATACCAGAACATGATTAGTTCACATAAGGGGAAAATTATGTCATGCTGATAGGCCCTATTACTGCATAGTAAGCAAAGGCTGCTGTGACAGGAAGACAACAATTTATATAGAATTTCAATATAAACAGGACTGAATTGACACTTGAAAACCATTCAACTCAAATACTTTTCTATACAGTTGGGTTTGAAAATTGATCTGAAGACCTACAAAATAATCCAAAGTGACCTAATTCATACGCGATCTAGCAACATTACAAGAAGCACTCATTCAATTCCGCTATCAGAATACAGCTAGCGTTCAAGCATCGAAGACGCCGGGACAACAGATCCCATCGAGCCAAATAAACATGGGAATAGACAACCCATTGATATATCGATATTAAAATGTGATATACCTGTCTTCGTCTTCCCGCAATCTTCAATCGCTTGTTCTTTGCTCTTCATCAAAGTTTTCATTGCGTTTTGCTCAGGGTCTAATTCCTGCTTCAAGTTGATGTTTTCGACTTGCAGTGTCTTGCTTGTTGTTTTCTCACATTCCAGTTCTTGTATAAGTTGATCAGCACTGGTTCGAAGAGTTCCGTTGGTAGTTTTCTCCATGTCCAGTTCTTGCCTAATTATCTCAGCTACTTTTCGCTCAGTGTCCAACTCCTGCTTCAATTTGTCTATGTCGACTTGTAAAGCTGTGACTGCTGTTTTCTCGAAATCCAGTTCTTGCCTGAGTTTTTGAATGCGCTTCTCGTTACTGGCTTGAAGTGTGTTGTTGATTACTTTCTCGTTGTCCAGGTCAAGTTTCAATTGGTTTATTCTCGCTTTGTTACTAGCCGTCTCCTTACACAGCTCTTCTTTCAACATTTTATTAGCCTGTCTCTCACTGTTTGCATTCACTTTGAATTGTTCATTTTCTAACTGAAGACTTTCCTTTTCTGTTCTTTCGATGTGGATTTGTTTTTTTAGAAGATTAATTTCGTTGCTTTGTTCTTTTATTAGAGTAACTTTAGGCGTTTTTGGTTCCTTTTGCTTCAGGTTGCATTCTTCTGTAAATGTATTAGACAATTTGAAGCATAATGTCTTCGACTTCCTATTTAAAACTATAATATCACAATCTAATTTAAAAAATCCAAAGCAATGTAGTAAACTAATCTGTTTGCAAAGAACCACATCACTGGATTTCCCTCATTTACTTTGATGTTTGAGATATAAAAGCTATCAAACGGAAGCGCATAGTATTAAAGTTTCAAAAAAAAAAAAGAATGAACATCGCCTTTAGCATCTGAAGCCACTTACCTTCAATCTCTCCAATCAAGTTGTCATCTTCCCAAAACTCCTCGAATCCAGATTTCGCGAAGCAGAACTTAAAAGGTCGAATTTCTCGTTCAATTAGAGACTGATACTGTTGTTGCAATTCAATTGCCCTAAATGATAAGTCCGAAACTGCCCGACATATATCGCTAGCTGATCCTTTAGCCATCATTTTCTGGCAGTAAGAATTGTAACTTTGTAAGCACGACAGTTGTTCATCAATATCACCATCTTCCATTTCGATCTCTTTCAATTTGCTTTGTCTGACTGAACACAGACTTTGCAAAAGAGAGTTTGCGTGTGTATCCACAAACTGTTTCAGCTCATCTCTTCTGTTCAAAACACCAAATTCCAAACTCTCCACTTTCTGCTGCATATCCTCTTTTATCTTGAAGAGTTCCTCTTTTTTCTTCTGTGTAAGAGAGATGCAGTGGCTGACTCTGTCAATAGTGTTTTCTATCTGCTTACGAAAGCCGTCTACAAATTTGCTAACATGAGAACCTACATGATGTCTATGGCCATCAATGAAGCAGAAAGCGCATTCCACTGTTTTGCACTCAACGCAGTATATGTCGAGAACCTTTTGCTCATGGAGTTCACAAACTTGCCGTAGACTTGCCATCACATTTTCGTCACTTACTTGGCGCTCGTTTAATGGCATGAATCTATGATTCTTTGTTAACTTTAATTTTCTATGATGTCTGCAGCATTCTTCACACAGATTCTGCTTGCATTCAATGCAGTACATGTCAGCTGTAGGTGTTTCCTTTCCCGTTTTCTCCTCATCCTCCAGACATGAGTCGCATAAAGGTGTTGATGATGAGGATGGGTTCAAAACATTTGCTACTTGTATCAGCTTCGCAATGAAAAAATTATTAGGTAGTGCACGAAACCCTTCTTGAGGAATCTTAAACTGTCGCCTACAGATTGGACAAGGCATCTCATCACCCGGTCCTTTGTTTGTGCTAAGCCCGGTCTCTTGGAGACATTTCATGCAGAATGTATGAATGCATGGTAAGGCTTTTGGATCGGTGTAGACACTGGTACATATGCAACAACTTATTGTGTCGTCGAGTTCTTGCTTTTCAAATTCAACAATGTTGGAATCTCCGGCAGCCATGTTATTGTCTGAATTCTAAGGTCGATAACTCACTTCAGTTTCAGTATACGCATCTATGCGTTGTTGCTATAAATCGCAATTGCAATCGTATTCTCGATATTTATTCAACGCCCAAAAGATAAGTCCTGGGAACCAACTTATTCGCACGCGTTTAGTCAAAAACAATATTGGTTATGCAGGTATGATCAGATTCGCTTCGAAATTCAGATCCAACGGTCAAGCAGAAAGACAAATATTTGCACAGCTCACGCAGGTCTGTACTATTTATACCGCTGTGTCTAACACAGAGTCCACATAATAAGAGATCTTTTATTGGATACTGTTTACTATGTACTTTACACGTGTATGAACAGTAGACAATCTTTGCAGAAGCGAATCACTGTGCTTAATCAATTTACTTAATGTGCGAAAACTCATTAATTACCTCGACTAAGATGTGTAATTCTGTTTGTTTCTTTTCTATTTGCGACCAAAATATCATAATATTCTGGGACATATGTTGAACTTTCTGCTATGTGTACTTATAAACATGAACAATTTATTTAGCGCATATATTGAGGGTAAGCAATCCAATCCGCCTTCATAGACAAATTTGTATTGCACATTTTGTGACCAGGTCTCGGGCAGTACTGATTTCGTTCCGAAACCCGAAGTCATAGTACTGTACCTAGGCGCTGATATCTGCCTCCTATTCTGTAGCGTCGAATTTCATAGCTCACATGATGTGTTGTGAATTGGACCTCAAGTGCCTGACTTCTCAATGCCATTCTTCGGGGCAGTGAGGTAAATCATTACAATGACACTTGCGTTGTTGATTTTCGAACGACTTATTTGTAAATTCACGGATCAGTTCAAGCAGAAAGACAAAATCCAGTGAATCGTTCAAATACTGAGAAACTCAACAAAATTTATTTTCTCAGATTGAACTACAACTGAAACTAATACGAGTTGTTTTTGTAATCTAATCACTTCTATAGTTCCGCTATCATAAATAAAATGATATCAATCGATGTCTGCTTCAAATAAAACCGGAGTAAAAAATCAAATTTGAAAGAAAACTCGGTCAAAAATGTGAAACGTCACAGAAACCGTAAGTGAGGTTGAAGTGTGAAAATAATTAAGTATCATAGACAATGCAGTGCAACCACCTAGCTGCACAAATGAGGAGGCGTGTCAAATTGTCAGATGAACCTTTTCTTGTAATTTTTCATGTTGCTTCAATTAGCTTGAATCCTTTTTTTAGCTCCGACATTACAACTCTATTACTGTGCATCAGCAACGCTTTTGAGGAAAGTGTCTTGAAGATGCCAGCCTAAACTTTGCGATTACAAATGCAACAGCATCAGTCTCATGTTAACGAGATTTCACTTTGTTGTTGGTACAGACACTTCAGAAAACTGGCAAAGAGAACAGAATTTGGATGGAAGACAGGTAAAAGTAAATCAAGCAACGACAGATTTCGTGAGTTATGCGTATGCATGCCTGATCATAGGATCTTGAAATGTTTTGCTTTCCTGGTTCTAATTTATATTATACATTCGCTGAGCTTACATTTCTCGACGTACATTTGCTTAGCGTATATTTCCTTAACGTAATTTCTTTTACGCACATTTTCCGAGCATATTTTCGTAATGTGTATTTGCTGACCATACAATTCTTTAATATACATTTCTAATAATTAAATTCTTAGCATACATTTGCTAATAAAAATTCCTTATCCCACATTTTCTAAAGGTACAATTCCTTAGCATGCGTTTGTTGACCGTGTATTTCCTTAACTTCCATTTGTTGCGCCTAAATCGAAGACGTGAATTCGTCCATCTCTCCCCTTTCCTACACCAAAGTTATCGTATTCATTGTCCGCAAGGAACAGCGTCCACTGGACTCATTCAGTTGCATCCTGACGAGACATCTCAGGCCGTAACTCTTTGACACTAACAGCCTCTTGTAATGCAAATCCGGACTCAACAGCAACACACGGTTCTTGAACGTATCAGCCAGCAACACCGTTCCTCCGGTGTCAACCACAACGTGCACAGAACCCTTGAGATTTTTGTGGCCTTCTCCGCTAAATGACCGTATAGTATGTCCATCACGGTCCATTAAGGACACTGTGTGTAAGCGGTCTTCGTCTTGACTGACCACGAAATGACCATTGGTCAGTTTCACTGCATGCCATGGGCTGGGTGAGTCTTGGGACAGGTTGACTTCTCTGATCAGCTGGCCCTCTGATGAGTATTCGTTCAACTTGTTTTCAGTAGTCAATCACTCGCAATCGAAAGTAATCCTTTGTCTTCGCCAGTAGACCATTTTCGAATGACTGTTCCACTTGGATCTAACCGCAAAATTTCCTTCTGCATGCTACTTTTCCTTCCAGTCGATCACGTACAGACATCTGTTTCTAGGGCAGGATATTATGTCTCTTGGGTTCAAAAGGTCGTGCGTACCAGGAATCCGATGCTTGAAGTTGAACGTGTTGGTGCTGAAGACATCTATCTTCGACATCCTTTGTGTTATGACGAACAGTTCTCTGTCGAGGATCGCCAGTCCCCAGATCGGCTTATCCTTTAGATCCGACATTGAGGTCTTGATTTCCTTGATTAAGACCGGAGTCTTTCGGTATTCGAAACTTTCGGTGTCTGAAGAATCTAAAGCACGTACAAGACTGTGAATTGAGAATTATGTTACTCTTAACGATCAATGAAGCTATGCTTACAGTCATGGGTAGTCTGTACATTTCGTATTTATGAAAATTTCAGCAATATGACACATGTATGTATGACATAGCATTAGGTATGGGTATACATGATAACTGAATATGCTGCAGCTTTGTTCACTTATTGCCTTGTACATTTTTGCAATAAGATGCAAAAATAGGCCTGGGAGGTTCTTTCTGGTTGAAGCACGATTTGCAACATCACTGTAACAATAAGTAAACTGGATGAGCAATGTGACTTAGGTACAAGACCAATGCGTTTGCAATCAGCCACATTGTCAACCGATTGTATTGTTCATGACTGGATGAGCTTAGCCTTTCTTAACAACAACAATAATATTACAATACTATGCTTGAAGTTTTGAGGAACGTTGATGTCATTCCTGAAAGTCATTCCTGTTCAAATGGAAAATCTAAATTCTCTAAATGTTGCCTATGCGATTTCACGCCCACATAATCAAAAATGTCTTAGGATGTTCTCATGTTACATATGACAGTCGTAAGATTTAGTCTAGTCTGTAATTTTATTCCTGGCCTATGATTTTGAACTTTACCAATTCAAACAAAGTGCGGACTGTGTTTCTGTCGCATAGTTAGAAGGTATAAAGTCAAAATTCATTATGGTGGATTTCTTTCCAACGCTAGTTGTCATTACATCATCCTATCTGTTGAATCCATTGAAAACACCGATCGTGTATTAGGCCTATTTATTTAACAATGGTACATTTGGAACATGACAGTTTGTATTCACTCGGCACCTATTAGCTTACATTATGATTGTCTATGTTCGACCATTACTGCGACTGATTTCGCTATATATATATTCAGATTGTCAATTAGTGAGCAGTCCAGTTTTACAGTTTAAAGTTGAAATATCAGTTCATCGATATGCAATAACTTGCAAGTTTCTTTGTAGAGAAATATATCAAGATGACATCAAGATGACTGCTAATGGCTGCGTAATTGAAATCACATACGTAAAATGGCAAAATTGTAACCATTGTTCAATGACCGTGCAAGACTCAACCATCAAACTTGAATCACAGGCATAAGAACGCGTCATTTGTTGCGCATAAACTGCAGCGCATCAACTGAGTTATTTTATTACTGGCATGACTTAATAAGAGGTCTCAGACTTAATAAGAGATCTAATCATTTCGTGAAGAAAGGTGCTAGGAATTGCTAGTATATAAAATTGGCGCAGCTTAAACAAATAACCTACCACATGTTGCTTTTCCATCGTCCAGTGTCAAGTCAGGCATTTGGATTAGAACAAGTACTTGTATTGGATTTTTCCATGTTCCATTGAATTGCTTCAAATGCTGGATTCCGACTGTTTGCCTTTCGGTTTTACTTAACAGTCAGCAGAAGCTTTATACTTTAAACTATGGCGCCAGATAAGTTCTTAAAACAATAAATACAAATTTGGATCCTTATAAACGTCGAGCAGAATGATTGCGAGAATTGGAAATGACAAAAATATAGTCATTCGTTCATTCAAAGCATTTACATAGCAACGTATGGGATGAACATGACATGGACACAGCTAGACATCACTTCCTTTATTCTGGACTAGATTTCAATCTTAAGGTAACACTTTGTCCACATATTTAAAAGACTAACAAAACTTTAATTAGGCTATGTACTTCAATTAACTGATAAAATAAAACTAAAAATTAACTTGATTGCAAGTCAAATAATTATTATATTTTGCTTATTTATTTAATCATGAAAACAAAATCCGTCCATCTTTGTATATCTGCTTTTCAGAGTTCCATTCGTTGTCAGCCACAAACAGTATATTGTTTGCCTGATCCAGAAGAATCCTCTGTGGACGTCGTAATTTGCGATTTTCTTTTAAGAGAATTTCTCTCTTAAATTACAAATCTGAATCCAAAAACAAAACTCGACTGTTCCCTGAATCAAAGACCAACACGAATCCATTTCCATCGAAAGCCAAATATGCTGGAAGGTTCATTTGTCCGATGGTCGACCCACATTTTCCACCGAATGACTTCTTAAGTTTTCCATCACCATCCACTAGACACACTGTGATGATCATCAACACATAAGCCACGACTGACCACGAAATGACCATTGGTCAGTTTTACAGCATGTCATAGATAATGAATACCTGCATCTGATGATAGATTTATTTCACGGATCAAGCGTCCATCTGACGAATATTCGTTTAATTTATTTTTCTCATAAACAGTTAAAATGACATTGGATTCATCCGTAACAGACAAATGGCCACAATCGTCTCATGTTGACCAATTCTTTATTAATTTTCCATTTGGAACAACTTTTAAGATTTCCTTCCACTGACCAGAAGATCCTTTGTAATCGATGATGTAGAGACATTTATTCCTGTTGCAGGATCCTATATTAGTGAGTTCCTTCAAATTCCATCGACCACTGAAACTGAATTTCATCGAATCGTAAACTTCAATTTCTGAACTCAAAACAAATAAATCTTTGTCTAATATCGTCAATCCAAAAATAGGTTTCTTTCCTTCTTCTGCTGATTTTGTTCTTATCATCCCAACTAAGAAATGATCCAATTTATATTCTTTTCGAAGGTTATCTGAAAACAGAAATACATTAATTAGTTTCTACCAGAAATTATGCAAGTCTTAAACTTTTAGATATCACACTTCAAACAACTTCAAGATGCGACCACTATTACTATGACAATTGGGAATCTGACACACATTCTGGCAGAAGAAACCTAGAGAGAATGGGAGACACATCGAACGATATGACTAGAAAAACACACAGAGGCAGAAAGTCAGAAACTCAGTGTGTCAAGTGCATTGCCAAGGCCGTCGAAGCATAGTTCCATTGTAAGGAACGCCAATTAATTGAAAATGTTTCGTCGCTTATAAGTATGCACGGAACTGATTAAATAAGATTTTACGATAAGTTTTCTTTAGGGCTACTCTCCTGCCGATAGAGGCTGTATCAAAAATGTTAATCTCTGGCTATAGCGCGGTACGTACACGAGGACGTTAAATGGCGTGGCGTCTTTTAAAACGGGCAGCAGTGGTGAAGAATCTCGCCCGATCAGGCCTAATCCACTGAAAAATGAAAAGGGTCGAGGCCATACTGTCGCTATAGAAAACATGTACAATTACATTCATACATGTTTTTGGTTACTGAATCAGTGCGTAATTTACGATAAAACATTAATAGGGCCTACCATTTATAGGTATTCACATTTTATGAAGGCATAAACTTATTACATATTATTAGAATATATAGGCCTTTAGTCGAACAATCGAAGTACGATAACACGGTTGGAGAACGAAGGTATGGCAAACAAGTTTCCTAAGTGAGGAATGATGTTCACACCAACCGGAAAATTTTATCTGCTTTTACCCGACTCGTGTTTAAATCTTTTATCACTTCACATTTCAATTTCGTCCTTATACTCAAATTTCTGTCAAAAACAATGAAACGCATCAGCAAAATTGCCTCCGAAGATATACAGCAAGTCATTATAACACTGGCGTTGGAACGGATAGCGTGAAGCAAGACATATATTATTTGCCTAGCGTTTATGGGAGAAGACAACAATTTTTGATTGAATGTAAATAGAATCATGACTGAATTGACCCTTGAAAACCGAAACTATTATGCTAGCTCAAATACTTTCTAGACATTGTTCTTGAACATCCAGGTTACCAGTAAAGTTGTATTTAGGAAGTGATTTAAAGATTTAAGTCATATGCGATTCAGCAATATTAGAAAGAAGTACGCCTTCAAATCGGCTGTGAGAAATACAGCTAGCAATCAAGCATCGGGACAACACTCCCCAGCGTGTCAAATGAGCAGAGGTATTGGGACAGACCATTGATACATACATATTTCAATGTGATTTACCTGTCTTCGTCTTACTCACAATCTTCAAACGTTTGTTCTTTGCTCTTCAGCGAAGATTCCATTGCATTTCGCTCCAATTCCTGCCTCAATTTGTCGTTGTCATCTTGCAGTGCCTTGCTTCTTGTATTCTCGCTGTCCAGTTCTTCTCTAAGTCTCTGGGCGTTGGCTCGAAGAGTTAAGTTGATCGTCTTCTCTCTGACGAGTTCTTCCCTAAGTTTCTCAGCTACTGTCCGCCCAGTTGTACTTACTTTCTTTTGCCTCGAGTTGCACTCTCCTGAAAATTTATTCGATAATTTGAAGCCTGAAGCCTTCAAATTCCTTTTTAAATTATACATTCAAAATCTAATTGTATAACACATAAAGCAGTGTAGCAAACTAATCTGTTTGAAAAGAAGTATATCACAGGATTTTCTTAATTTGCTTTGATGTTTGAGATACATCAGACGAAGTTGTAATAATACCACATCAAAATACATAAACAATCAAAGAATGCCTGCCATTTGGCAACAGAAGCCACTTACTTTCTCCCAAAAGCTCCTCGAATTTTGATTTCTTGAAGCAGAACTCTAAGGATGGAATTTCTCGCTGAATCAGAGACTGACACTGTTCTTGCAATTCCACTGCCTTAACGGATAAGTCCAAAACTGCCCGACAGATGTCGCTAGCCGATCCTTTAGCCATTATTTTCTGGCAATAAGAACTGTAACTTTGTAAGCACGACATATGTGAATCAACATCAACATCTTCTATTTGGATTTCTTTCAAATTGCTTTGTCTTATTGAATAGAGACTTTGCAAAAGAGAATTTGTCTGTGTATCCACAAACTGTTTCACCTCATCTCTTCTGTTCAAGATAGATTCTTTGTTAACTTTAATTTCCTATGATGTCTGCAGCATTCTTCGCACAAATTCTGCTTACATTCACTACAGAACATGTCAGCTGTAGGTGTGTCTTTTCCCGTTTTCTCATTATCTTCCAGACATGCGTCGCATAAAGGTGTTGATGATGAGGATGGGTTCGAAACATTCGAAATTTGTATCAGCTTCGCAATGAAAAAATTATTAGGCAGTGCAGAAAATCCTTTTTGAGGAATCTTAAACTGTTGCCTACAGATTGGACAAGGCATCTCATCACCCGGTCCTTTGTTCGTTTTAAGCCCGATCTCTTGAAGGCATTTCATGCAGAATGTATGAATGCATGGTAAGGCTTTTGGATCGGTGTAGACATTGAGACATATGCAACAACTAATTGTGTCGTCGAGTTCGAGCTTTTCAAATTCAGTAGTTTTTTAATCTCCGGCACCCATTTTATTGTGTGAATTTTAAGGTCGATAACTCACTTTCAATGTCACTATTCGATTCGCTGCGTTATTGCTATGAATCACAATTATAATTAATCGTATTTCGAGATTTATTCATCGTCCAAAAATGTAAGTCATGGAGAAACCAACTAATCGCACGCATTTTGTCAAAAACAAAATCGGTAAGGCAGGTGTGATCAGTTTCGCATCGAAATTCAGATCCAGCGGTGAAACATAAAGATAAGCAGGTGCACAGGTCAGTTTGATAACATTTATTTAACGGCGCAGTCATATCGAGATGACTGACGTCATAGGTGCATAGGCCACGTAGATCTGTACTATTTCTAGCGATGTGTCAACACAGAGTCCACAGATTAGAGATCTCTTACTGGATACTCGCTATTATCTACCTTTAGCTCATGCATGAGCAGTAGATAATCCTGTTAAAAGTAAATCGCAATAAATTTACCTTATGTCAAAAACATTATTAAATAGAAGAATTATTGCTAAAATTGCCTTCACTCATATGTGTAAATCTGACTGTTTCTTTTCCATTTGCGACCACAATATCATAATGTCCTTGTACATGTATCGAACTTCTAGCTATGATTATCAATAAACAAGAAGAACTTATTTGGCACATATTGTGAATCAGCAGTTCAATCCGCCGTCAAAAGTAGAAGTTTGTCACACACTTATTGTCACCAGCTTCGTGATGCCCTTATTTCCTTCCGAAACTCGAGGTCGTAATAATTATTATGTAGGTAGGCGTTGATATCTGCCTCCTATTCGGTAGCCTTTAATTTCTTAGCTCACGTGTTTTGTTGTGAATTATTTCTGCATTTGTTAGGTGCCACTATCTAATGACTTAGCATCAATCGATGGCGCCGAGCAATTGTGAGTAAAGGAGGACCTCAGATGCGTAACTTCTTAATCCCATTCTACGAGGCAGTCAGATAAATCATTAATATGACTCTCAGGTTTTCTTGTTTTCTTGACTTTTGAACAATTTAAGTGTAAGTTCACGGATAAGCTCAAGGGGAGAGGCAATAACCACAAAACACTGAGAAACTCAATAAAATTTCTTTTTTTTCAAATTCAACTGTGACTGGAACTAATTCTAATTTTCTGATCTAATTATATAATGCCGTTTTTATAATTGGCAAAGCATCAATTGATGGTTGCTTCAAGGAAAACTGCAGTAAAAATCAGAAGCCCCATTTATAAGAGACTTCACGGACTTGACGCAGCGCTCGTGAATGAGATGGTGCCCTGTGCTTAACTTAAAAGGAGTGCTTTAGAAATTTCGAGTTTACGATCACGAATACGATTACGATTACAAAAGAAGCCCAGTCGAAAATGTGATACGTCAGAGAAATCATAAGTGAGGCTACGTTAGGAAAATAACTAAATATCTTACACAATACAATGCACTGAATTCGCTGCAAAATTAGATATGTCAAAAGCGCTTCAGTGACGCGTTTTGTCGTACATCTGCTGTGGCACTATCACAGAAACCTCGCATTAACACATTGATTGCCACCATATTTATTATCCTAACGCCACAGAATTTTTGGGGAAATGTTCAAAATGAAGTAACTGAATTTTCTTAATTTATCAAAATCTTGTTTTGTTTCATGAAACAAAATCAGAAAAAATTTCATCTCTAGGCCTATGATGTCTTTCTTTGGGCTTATTATTGTTTTAGTGTTGATCCAAGTTGAACTGGTCACAAGTGACACTTTTCAAATATTCTGTAGTCCTATTCTGGAAAACATTGCACAATAACATACAACATGAACGTTCAACAGTTATTGTCGATGCTAATGCACATGTGCCCAAAGCTTCAGCATCTGTATGATACTGCTCAAAAAACAACGCACATTGCTCGTTCTGACATGCAAATTTTGCGAGAGTATCGAGTTTCTTTCTGAATTCCATTCTTGTTGCAGTTTATACATTTCTTGGTTTTGGTAGCCATCTGCTCTGTCGATGGTAGCAGGTCAAGCAAATGTTGCCCTGTCAGTCGTGACATCTCAGATGCCTTGTGATGTAGCCTGCGAATGGCGTAATGCTACGGTGATACCATCACTTGTAAGCCTTCTAGCTACTGGGCAGCTATCGTTCAGCACCTAACTGCTTTGACCTTCAGCCGAAACCACATTTGATTCTTTCAGCCTCCGAATTTCTGTTGCAGTAAGTAGGCATTGTTCATGGGCATGTCCAGTAAATGACGTACAATCTTCTTATACCACTTCGAAGACTTTCTGAGTGGGATGTAGTAAGCTGATCAGAGCGATCAACTGCGCTCACGTAGTTCTTTTAGTCCAGTACAGTCTTGTTTCCTAATCTGTTCAGAAATACTCACCCTACCTATTCATTCTTGGCCCCAACAGTCTACTTATTTATGAAGCCAGCCGTCGGATAGCACCTACCCGTCAAAAGAATTATAACATGCACTCCGGTTTATGCATGGCTTCCCATATAGTTAGTGACAAGATATCTCGTCCTCGGCGCCTGAAAACCTGGAAAATAGGATCCGATATTTCGTCCTCGGCAGGTAATGTGTAATATGGCGCCATTCCACACGTCTATACATAACACACGTCTATATATAACACACGTCTATACATAACACACGTCTATACATAACACACGTCTATACATAACACACGTCTATACATAGACCCACATAGACCTACGCCTGCCAATACTCCAAAGCGAAAACGAAGATTTTGTTGCTCATAAGCTGAAGTTTGAGTAAATTGTTGTCAAAAGATTAGTCAAAACGACAAACAGTCGGAAAAGAGGCGTATATAAACGATTTCAACAGCGATTTTACTCATTAGGCTTATAAGCTCGTAAAAACCACGGGTCATGAAAATATTTGAGCTCTTCTTTGACGTCTCTGATAATTATGATAGTGTTGCTGATTATGACGGTGAAATAACTTATGGAGATGGGGCACAGATAGTTTTTAAAATGTTGTTAAATTCCACATGGTAATAGGTTGTAGCTCAAGTGCCTACCAGGGTTGGCACACTATGGGCCCAATGGATTTGGCTATATGGGAAGAAAAAGATCATCGTAATCGATATTAATCATAATTTCGACAATTTCTTTAGCATTACTCAAAAGCGAAACCCGTAAACTGACGCCCATCATGGCATTTGTTAATTGTACACGATTTTCTCTAGCGAACGCATGCCTCGACCCTGCTCATTTTTCACCACCGCTGCCCGTTTGAATTGGTTCTATGGCAGTTAACGTCCCCATGTGTGGACCGTGCTACCAAGAGATTCAAATCTATGAAATGAGCCAGGGTCGGTATGCGAACTGGCATCCTCACGCACAGAAGTGTCTTGACGTACGCCTAGCATTTAACCAATGAAGCTAACCAAGTAATGGTGAGCGTACGTTACTTGTCGCTTGACAGTTTCGAATTAACTGCGAAGGCAAGTGTGCCTAGTTGGCTACTTTTAATTAAAGAATTGGAGTAAGAAGTCGATTTTACTTTTTTGAACCCTATTTCAAAATTTTTTAGATTTTCTGCGAGTTAGTAATCTTTACGCGTTTAGGATATTGCAATGCTATTCTTGCAGACCTATCAAACTATCTAGCACTTCTGCGCCCTCCCGTCACCTCATCCGTAAATTTCGGATTCATTTATAGCCATAGCTGTCCAACCTCTCTGGAATAAACTCCGGCCACAATTACGACAATTATCGGACCCATCATACGAACTCAACAACATTTCTCCGTTTATAATTTCAGAATAGGTCTTTCACTGAAAACTGAAAAGACTCCTCTTCCAGAACTCCTATCCTGATTCTACCTGTTTCCATTATCTATCTTGCTGCTCCAATTCTAAACGTCTTACAGTCTGCCTACCTGACTCTTGAATCTTGGCCTGGAACCGAACCCTTCCTGCGTATCGATTTTGTTTTGACGGAGTGCTTGTGAAGAAGCTGATTCCCGCGACTTAGCTTTCATTGGGCGCTGTAGAAATCTTGAGCTCTCGATCACAATACAATTACGATCGTAGACATCAACTAGAGTCTGCCCAAAATGTGCCACCCGAATCGTGACAAACCTGCCAAATTCTCGCACGTTTCGGGCTAGAAACACTTCTTGTCCCACGCTGCCGTACTGCGGTCCAGTGGTCCATTTTTGCGGAACAGTCTCTTGCGTGGAATTTAAAAAGCGCTATAAAAATGTGCAGAAACATACAATCATTATATTAAATCACGATAAACGCCTTATTATGATATTTTAGTAATAGTCTTGCGGTTAGCATACTGGGCTGCTATTCGAGAGGTTGGGGTTCAAATCGTTGCCATCGCAGAATTTCTTGTTTCGAAATTTCGGCTCCACGTGCGTACCCAAGTCAACTCAGCTATAAGGAATACAATGTCAGTGGGACGATCAGCCGTCTTGAGAGAGGACTGGCCACCCGCATTCATATGCAGAGGATAAGAAAATGAAGTTTCTAACAGTTCATATTATTATTAATTCTGCATTTAATAAGCGCCACTATTTAATGACTAAGCATAAATCGATGACGCTGAGCAATTGTGAGTGAAGGACTTGCTCAAGGTCCCTACACAGCAACCGTCCGAGGGGAGGCTCGAACCTGTATTACGCGTAACAAGCCAAGCGCTCTAACCAATTGCCTGCCGTGTCCCACTATCCATGGTTGCTTAAGGGTTAGCTTAAGCAACTGCTTCTTTTAATATTTATTATACTCCATTGATTCGCAAGATAATCACTGACCTTCCACACGATGTCAGTCAATTCGCTAGATGGCACATTCCTCATAAGCTGGGTGCCGCCTTACAATCTTCAGTTGACAATCTCCATCTGGCGAATGTAATGGAACTAGAACGGATTGGCTCATGACTCGTCATGAGTGGTTTGCTTTCATAACCATTAAAAATTACTAAATTCTTTATTTTTAATAGAGTAAAGTTGAATTTATTTAAACTTAACTTCAGTATTGTTCTGCTGTGTCTATTTGCAAATTTAAATTTCATAAATATTTGTCTTTTTCAAGTTGCTTTGTAAAATTTCATTGAGCTTAACTTTAATTTTACTACTATTTTACAGGTACTCCAGTTTGCGAGAGCCAGCTAGTTTGTTGGTCAGAATTGGTGCCATGTGAGGCATCAATTTGACGGGGTAAATTTGAATTAGAAAAAGGACTCATATTCGATTTTACGACGTTCCCTTGGACTGATCTGCTGGATTTCTACCGCTTACATTTCGGTTTCACTTAGCATTCAGCCGAAATTGCCTAATATACTCTTTAGCGCAATAGAAGTTTAGGAATTAAACAAGATTTATATCGTTTAAAACAATTTGACTCACCAAAAGTCGGACAAATGCCTGCGAGAACTGGACAAGACAAAAATGTAAATCAATCATTCAGTGCATTTATACAGCGCCTCCATGGGATAAATATATGCCATACATAGCTAGATCACTCCGATAATTCTGGACAAGATTTTAATAATTCTCTTAAGTGAAAACAGTAAGGCATTTGCTTATATGTTCTCATCGAGATTTTAGAGAAATTAACAACAGTTTAATTAGGCCATATAGGCTTCATTACACTGGCCAACACATAATTTGTTGCCTCAAATGTTAGAACTGTTTCTGGGTATATTTGACCTGCTGATTCCAGAAAAGGCACCAGTTTTCTCCCAGCAGGTCTAGTTTTCGAGATATAGAACATTATGCCATATACCAGTCCTTGCCTCTGCTCGCCCATAAAACATAAGGCTATAGCTATAATTATGTAGTGCTCAATTTATTATGTGATACACTAAATAAACATAATAATACAAATACTTAAAAGAAAATGGTAGTACCTGAAACTGTACTTATATGATACCAAACAGAACAAGTTTGTTATAAAAATTTCAAGTCATTCGACACCGAAGAAGCTCCTTTTGTACGATTTCCGAGTGTGGCATCTGCCGGAACAATCGCGCATAATATTCCAGCAATAGTCTGCCATCATGTGTGCATCCCATCTTCCTTGATATCGATTTTCCATTGTTTTGATGTCTTCGTGAAATCTTTCACCTTGCTCTTCGCTGAAGTCACCAAGATTCTCTGGAAATCAGCGATCTAAGTGACTGTGGAGATAATGGACTTTAATGCTCATGTTGCAGCCAAGCTTGTTGAAATGAAGAAGCATATCCTCTACTAGTTGTGCATAAATGTCTGCCTTCTTGTTGCCAAGAAAATTTTTAGTTACAAGAACAAAGGAAGACCAGGCACAAGATTCGATTTCATTCATTGATGGTATGAAAAGTGGGTCATTCATAAGTTGCCTGATCTGTGGACCATCGAAGATTCCAGCCTTCAATTTTTCCATTGTAATTCCTGGTAACTTGTGTACTATGTATTCGAAGCATGAACCTTCTTTATTCAAAGCCCTGACAAATTATTTCATCAGGCCTAGCTTTATATGTAGTGGTGGCAGTATGATCCTATCTCGTGCCACCAAAGATTCCTTGATTACATTTTGAGCTCCAACCACCATGTCTTTCCTCGAAGGCCAATCTTTTCTTGTCCAATGTTCATGCTTGGCTCTACTGTCCCAAAGACACAAAAAGCAGGGATACTTTGTGTAGCCACTTTGTTGACCAAGGAGGAAATTTACCATCTTCAAGTCTACACAAATTACCCATTGATGTTCTTTGTATTTTATCTTTTCCAGTACTAAAGAGATGGCATTGTACTCTTCTTTCATCCTGGTGGAGTGACCGATTGGAATAGAACCAAATTTGTTGCCGTTATTTAAAAGCACACATTTCAGACTACGTTTTGAACTGTCGATAAAAAGACGCCACTCATCTGGGCTGTAATCCGACAGACCAATTTTCTTCAATAAGTTGCTGATGTCATTATAGAATACTAGGTTGTTGTCTTCGGTAAAGAATGGCAGCAAATCCTTTTCTCTGTTTCTATAAATTGTAATTTTCGTTCCAGGCTGAAGTGCATTCTTTTCCTTTAGTCTGGACGCAAGCAATTCAGAGGACTCTTTGGAAAGATTTAAGTCCCTGATCAGATCACTCAACTCTTTTTGGTCAAAACGTTCACTGTGTGAAGTTGATTGGAAATCACTGTCACTGCCCCCACTTTCTTCACTTTCGTCATCTTGTCCGATATTGGACATGCAAGTGTCATCGTCTGAGAGCTGAGGTAGTTGGCGAAAAGGTGGAACTGGTACAATATCCGAATGCGGAACAGGTCTCCTGGCTGAAGGTATATCAGTGTAAGACAACTTGTGACGATTATTTCGATTGATGCCTATGATATTAACCATACAAAAGTAACAGTCGTCCAAGTGGTTTATCTGTTCCCTCCAAACCATCGGTACACCAAATTTCAGGCAGCTTCTCTTTCCAGTTGTCCAGTGGCGCAATTGTTCAATACAAGTTTTGCATACTGTATGAGGAGCCCATTGCTTATCTTGATCTCCAAGTTTGACACCAAAATAACCTACATATGCTCTTTTTACAAACTCAGAAATCGGTTTCCTGTTTGCTTTTAGTGTGTATTCCCCACAAATGTAGCAGAATATGTCTGGATGGTTAATGCAGCTCCGTCTGGAAGTAGCCATAACCTTAAGGATGTTCGCATCTGAGGAATTAACTGACTAACCTAAAAAATAGTAAGAACATGTAGTTATTTAATGCTCACATTCACAGATTGTTCTTGCGACCAACTCTTAATATGCCCTAAGACGACTGCGGCTGCTCTAGCTTTCAGGAGGCGGTTTATATAGGCTATAAATGCTGACTTCAGCATAATCTATTTACATAGTTCGAAACCATGAAACGCTGTATAAGCACAAATAAATTCTAAATGAGGCCATGAATTTAGTGCTGAGTAAGCTGTAGGCTACGGAATAGTTATTTCGTTAAGTTCTCATCGAGATTTTAGAGAAATTAACAACAGTTTAATTAGGCCATATATACTTCATTATCAATCTACTGATAAAATAAACATAAAATTACTTTGATTGCAAGTTAAGATATTATTATATTTTGATTAATTATCTAAACTCAAAAATCAAAATTCGTCCTCCATTGTCCTCCTCGCTGTCAGCCACAAACAGTCGGTTATTTGTCTGATCCAGAAGAATCCTCTCTGGAAGTCGTAATCCGTGTTTTTCTTCTGAGAGAATTTCTCTCTTAAATTCCAAATTAGAATCCAATAACAAAACTCGACTGTTTCTCGATCGACGACCAACACGAATCCATTTCCATCGACGGCCAAATATACTGGATTAGTCATTTGTCCGTTGGTCGATCCAGGTTTTCCACCGAATGACTTCTTAAGTTTTCCATCCCCATCCACAATACACACTCTGTGCAGATCATCATCATAAAAGCCATGACTGACCACGACATGACCACTGGTCAGTTTTATAGCATGCAATGGATGAAGAATATCTGGGTATGATCTAACTGGCCAACGAAAACCTTTGTCTGATGATAGATTCATTTCGCGGATCAATTGTCCATCCGACGAATATTCATTTAATTTATTTTTATCTAAAACAGTTAAAATGACATTTGATTCATCTGTAACAGACAGACCCCATCCCCAATCGTCTCCTGTTGACCAACTCTTTATTAAATTTCCATTTGGATCAACTCTCAAGATTTCCTTCGACTGACCATAAGAGCCTTTTAAATCGAAGATGTAGAGACATTTATTTCTGTTGCAGGATCCTATGTCCATTGGATCAGTTAATTCCTTCAAATTCCATCGACGACTGAAACTGAATTTCATCGAATCGTAAACTTCAACTTCTGAACTCTTGTCACTCACAACAAACAATTTTTCGTCTAAGATCGTCATTCCACGGATCGATTTATTTTTCACTTCAGCGGCTTTTGTTCTGATCGTCTGAACTAAAACTGGGTCCAAGTTGAATCGAAGTTTACCTGAAAATAGGAACAAATTTATTAGTTTTCTATAAATATCATATCAGTCTTTCATCTTTAAGATATCACTTCTCAAAAAACTTCAAGAGGCGACGACGACTACTATGATGATATCTGGGGATCAGACACAAATTCTGGCAGAAGACGAGACATAGGCCTAAACATTGAGAGACACCTAGAGCGACCGAAAGACACAACAACCGATACAGATATAGAGACAGGCAGAAAGACATAAAGAGCCCCTAAGTCCGTCAAATGCATTGCCAAGGTCGTCGAATCACAGCGAAGTATGGAACGCCGATTCCTTGAAAATGTATCGTCGCTTATAACTGATAAGAACTGATTATATAAGATAAAACCATAAGTTTTCTTTACTCTTGATTATAGAAAAATTGTGCAATTATTTAATCTTCAAATTCCATATTTCTGCTACAACGTTGACTGGATTATTCGAACCGACGATAAAAAATGATTAGTTTTTAAGGACCGGTGCAGTTGAAAAAGCCTTCAATCTAATGATCGGCGCCCAATAGCCGTTGCGTGAAAACTAAAGTCATCATCACTAAAGTCATAATCAATAAATAAGATATATCACTGTAATCTTGTGAAAATACGCTTTTCTGTTATTATTTTAAACCGTTATGGGTTATTAAAATCATAAAGCCTTTGATTTCTCTCGTTTTGGTACGGTATGTGGATTACCGCGGACACATATAAACACATTCAGACAATGCTGCACCAATCTGTGTATGTATGGCGTTATTCTTATAACGCCTGGATAATGACAATACTACTTTATTATACTACCATGATCTACGCTACGTACAGGCTACTCAATGCTACTAGCTACTAAGTGTTCCGGTAGCGTTTATCGTGCGGGCGTCCGTATTAGAATGCCATGTCCAGGGCAGTGTTCGTGCCGCGTGGCGTTGTGGTAGGGGCGTGGCCTAACGGCTGGCCAATCATATCCTTACATCTCCCTTCATTAAAAACTTCGGACCCTCTCCCTTCGCTACGCTAATTCAACTAAGAATAATCAAGCGTCAACAAACTAGACTAAAGGACATCTAAGTTTCTAGTCGTCTGCTTTGACAGTCCTAGTTCCGGTATCTAGCCGGTGTTCGCACTAGACGACCCGAGCGTGTTCTCAGTTCAGGTGGTTTCTGGTTCGCGTTTGGTCTGGGTGCGTGTGGGCCAGTTTGTTTATGGTTGGGTTCTTCGTTAGGTGGCGGGGTAGGTGGGCTCGCCGCTGGTGCTGGTGACGGGGTGGAGCTGAGGCAGGGTGGGACGCTGCTTGGTGCCCCGGTCGTAGTAAAAGGCCTGGTTCCTTTGATGCGGTCAGCGCCGCCTGAGCTGAGGCTGAAGTGGGTGTTGCCAAGAGTGCTGCCTTTGTTGGCAACTGAGTCCGCGTGCGTCGGCCGAAGATGAGCTGTGCGGGGCTCTGTCCCAGGTGGGCAGCTGTGGTGGTCGGTTGCGTGGGAGGCGAAGTGGGGCTGGGCTGTCTTCCCCGCTGCCCGTCTTTGGCTGTTTGAGTCTCGGAGGTTTGGCATTCGTTTTCGCCCTCTGAGCTTCGGCTGAGGAGGGGTTTGACAACAGGGGAGCACCTGTCGGTCGGTTGTTTCGGGTCTGTGGTTGAAATTTGGCACCAACGTCGCACTTTGTTGCTCCATCGCTTATCGCTGTCGTTCTGCACCCATTCGCGCCGAAGTGACTCTTCAGTATCTTGTCTGTAGCGCCCCGGGGATAACACGGTGGTCTTTGAATGCAGGGCCTCCGCTGCTAATGAGTTCATCTGCGAACTCCGGGTACGGTCGTGAAACTGCCGTTACCTCCGCTTTTGAATGAGGCGATCCCGTTGCTATTAGCACCCGATATTCACTATCGGCTTCTGCAGCGGTTCGACTGGCATTGATCATTCGTTCCGGAATGAGCCTGTTTATACACTCGAGGTGCTGATCCCTTATCGACGCATCTGGTAACTCGGTTCCGAGTGTTCTGTTACCGTTCACAGATGCCGTCTGGACAGCGTTTATCGTTTGTTGTGAAACCGCTAGGTGTCGCTTCTGTAGTTGGTGTGTCGCTAGTTCTTCAGGCTCTGCCTCTTGGGATCTGTCGCTAGCATTGGCGGAGGGATAGGCGTGCGAAGAGCTCTTTGCGTCGTTGACTTCGTCGTTAAGCTCGTTAATTGCAAAGTGTCCATCGCCTGCTTGCTGGCCAACGCTGTCGAGAATCTCTGCGGATTCTGCGACACTCTCCGCCTTTGTCATGCAGCTTTCCTTGTCCCGCATGCAGTATGTTTTCAGCGATGTTTTGAGAGCTGTTTTGAGAGACGGCTTTCAGGCCTATATTCTCATCGACCGCTCTCACGAGATCCAGGTCCCGGCATGGCTTAAAGCCTAGTATGGCCTGCCCATGCTTCTCTTCAACGTAAAAGTCTGCAGCATATTCTTGCGCGTTGCGTAAGTGTCTCAGCGTTAACGTTATCATACCTCTCGTCTGTAGCTCCTTCCGGTCGAACATTCGCAGTGTTGCCTCTGCCGGACGTATTTCATGGCTTCGACCGAGGGCACTGACGGCTGATGCAGGAATTACGTTGTCTGTCGCGCCGCAGTCAAGTAGGAATCGGATCGTCTGTTCGTCGATTTGCATGAGCGTATGCCAGAGATCATTGTTCGGGGTCCCGAGCGTCAGCAATTCCTCTTCTCGGTCCAGTATGTGATGGCCGGGATATGGCAGCCTCATTGTCACGGACAAGATCAACGGTCAGCATGAAGCCGACTACAACATCGGCCTGAGGTCGCCATTATAACATCGGAAAACAGACTAGGTCTTCCGATGAGCCTATCTGGGGATAGAAACGTGAAACTTTCACAGACTCCGACAGATATAGCGAGGGACATGTATAGGGGATAGACAATGCAGCTTTGTGGTCATGAATAGACACCCCGTATACATTGGACGATACCAGGGAAGGGGACCATGTTCGGCGGACTTGGATAAAAGGAGAATGCACTCAGGCGGGAAGGGAGATTAAGATTCGAACAGAGTGAAGTAGAGATCGGACGGAACACAGCAGTGAACGCCAGCTAAGAAGAACTCTTTAGATCGAACGCTAACTTTCTTTCCGCTAGTTTTATTAATTAATATATTCTTTATTAAAATATCTCTTCGTATTGAGCGGACCCATCACGTCTCGTTCGTGCTAGACTAGAGTAGAATCGAGGACGTGACACTCATCCCAAAGCCTAATATGCAAACTTGTAGACTTTACATCATAAAATATGACGTAATTATCAAATAAAATGTAGAACTTTAAATAGCAAAATATTTCGAATTCGATTGTAAAATGCAGAACTTCTATTGGCCGTTATTATTTAAAGACTTCAACAGCTACCGATTGATCTGTGCATTTCTTGTATCTGGCTGATGAGCTCTTCCTTCTCTCCTATCATTTGTTTTGTTGGCTGATGCAATCATTACGTCAGCAGCTACTATTGCATCAGATTTTAGAATCCTGTCCGACCGCCGTAGTGTTCATTGGCTGATGCAATCATTACGTAAGCAGCGACAGTATTGCATCAGATTTTAGAAACCTGACCAGATGTGATTCGACCGCCGTGCGAGATGGATGTGACACCTAGGAAGCGTACGAAGATCGTCACTCTGCACGAACACACAGCTAAGACGTATCGAGAGATTGCTTCAGTGGTTGGTGTGAGTTTAGCAACAGTCAGCCGTGTCATCAAGTTGAAGCAGGAAACCCGATCGGTTTCTCCTTAACGTAAAGGAAAGTGTGGCCGTAAGAAGAAAACAACTCCTAGAGATGACGTATATAAAAGCCAGAAGACCCGTCAAGAAACAGCTTTTAACCACAACAATGAAAAAAGCGGTATAAATGGGCAAAAAAGTACAAAGAATGGACGAAAGACCAGTGGGGAAAAGTCCTCTTCACCGACGAAAGCCATTTCCTTGTACTGGGCCAGCGAAGTCAGCATGTTCGAAGGTCACAGGGAGAGAAGCTTGGTGATTGTCACATCAATCAGTCTGTCTAGCACCCACAAAAGAAGATGTTTTGGGGATGCTTCAGTTATTATGGTGTCGGAAGCCTGCAGCCAATAGAAGGAGTGATGCGCTCGCCACAATATATTGAGGTTCTACGAAAAAGAGTTATTCCAGAGCTGGAAACGAGGTATCCTGACGTTAATGGGATATTGCAGCACTACCTTGCCCTCTGTCACACATCGAAAGTGGTGAAGAAGTTCATGACACAGCAGCAAATACAGGTACTTGATTGGCCAGGGAATTCTGATGAGCTGTTCCTTCTCTACTATCCATGCATTTCTCTCTCTTCCTCGTTCCTGTTCGAGGTCCACAATCTTGGTTGGTTCTACAATCTGTAACAGAATTTAAAAGGACTTCTTAAAAGTAAAAAAATTACTTATTGAGGATTATAATTCATCTAGCGCTTCTGGACAAGCTGTTTCTTTATACGCTTGCCTGGTGAGCCACTGTGGTTAAAACGTGTGTCAAGCGCCTCTGTGCGTGAGGATGCCGGTTCGCATACCGATAGTGGCTATATTTCAAAGATTTTAATCTCTGGCTAGCACGATCCGTACACGGGGATCTTAAATGACAAGATCAAATGTAAAATGTGATAGCATACAAAAACAGATGACGAAGAAATACAAAAAAAGTACGCAACAGATAAGATTTTGAGTGTTGGAGCTCCGTTTTTAGGTGGCGATACTCCTCTTTTAAGTTGCGGATCTCATTGTTCCAGTGGTGGATCTCAAGTCAGAGGTGCCGGATCTCAGAATAAAGGGGGAAGGGGTGATTCGGCTAAATTTAACCAGTGACCTGCTCGCCAAACTCTTTGAATATAATTTCCACACTGCCAAACTGCATTCTTATCAACGTTTGCTCAAAGAAAAGCCTCTCACTTAGGCTCAAGCGAAGTAAAGGGGATCTGCTTTGGTGCTCTTCAACACACGAAAATGAAACATTCAGCATTTTTTGTGACTAGACTATTATTGACACCTACATTGTGCTGTCTACTCTAGTTTGTAGCCTCGGAGTTATTTTTTTACCACAAGTTGTCTACATGTTACATCTCTCAATTTTTCGGATTTCCTTAAGATTCTCTCCCCACTCTGTGACGTTCAGCTGCAGTCAGATCTAAAAGCCGGAGCCCAACAAAATCTCGAAAACATTACGATTAAAACTTTTTGATTAAATTAAATACGTGACATAAATTATCTACCTGAAAATTCTTTCTGGAGTTCTTGCATTTGATTGACGAGCTGCTCCTTCTCTTCTGCCCATACTTTCCTCTCTTGCTCCAATTTCTCTTTGAGTTCTGACACCGTGCTATCTAGAACATAAAATCTATATTAATAGTTACTGGCCTAGTTTTTAGAGTTATTTAAATTTATCTGCTAATCGGCCCCAAATAGTCGTATACACAAGAGACGTCATATTTCAATTTGAAAATCTATAGATAAACGCAATACCATAATCCTATGAAATTTGAATCTACTCTTTGGTTTAGTGTAACACTGATTGACGGTAGTATTCTGTTCTAAGGTTAACTTTACTGTCTAAAACAAAGACAAAATTAAATTTTGCCTTGAAAATTACAAATTTGAAAAGTTAGTAACTAGTTCAATTCAACTTTGAAAGATTATAGTTTATCTCGGCTACTGCATGAGATTACAGATAAAACCTTTATACCAAATAATCTTCGCTGGTCTTGAAATTGATTGATAAGCTGATTTTTCGCTCTTCTTTCGTCTTCGAGTTGATTGGTAAATTCTTCCTTCTCCTTTTTCTCTTGCTCAAGGTTTTGCTCAATAACCTGCATTTTTTCTCTACCTGTACCAGCACAATGCAGAACATTTTCATTTACACAAATTATTTGACACTGAAAGATAGTTTGTGGATACGAAAGGTGCTCTATTCGTTTGAAAACTCTATATTTGAAGTCGAAAGTGAAATAGTTTTTGGGAAGTTGTACAGATATTTATGATTCTGTTCGTTTCACTTATTTTTGCAAAGCATAGAAGTATGTATGTCTGTGCTGAATTTGGATCTGTTATCAATATTAACGTTATTCAAAAAATTAACTATTATTTCGACAAAATTAATGTGTATTACATTTCTCAAAATTCCTTACTTACTATATAAAATTTGGAATATTTAGAAAGAAAAACTTTCTAAACATGACTAAGGAATCTAATGTAAATGAGACGCCGATAATTGTTACGAGAATGACGAGTGAAAAAGGCGCCGAAAACAAAAACGACATGTTTAGTTTATCACATATCCTTCGAAAACTACAAATATTTTCCACAACCAGAAAAGTTCATATGTGTACGGTTTTTGAAACAAAAGACGACAAGGACGACGTTGAAAATTAGAATCAAACTCAGATTGAGGCAAGAAATGACGTAGACAAACACAGACACGAACAGAGAAACCGAAATAGACAATAACAAGAGTGACATAAGCAGACGCAAGGCGGGTGTTCAAGGACTTCTGGCTTCAATATAGGACGTCGTTACATTTCAAAATGCATTTCAACACTATGGAAATTATTTACAAATAATACTAATTTTAATAAGACATAGAAATTGTTTATAATGATTTAGATAAATAAATTTTACCACTTATGCGATGACTTTTATGGAAGAAAAATGTTTGTAGAATATATATAGCAAGGAGCACTGTAAATATTCATTATTGAATGCCACATCTTGCAGGGAGCTTAAATGTGATTCTAATGACCGGCGCCCCATAGTTGCATTTACAGCAGACGTCATCGTCACGTATTTGACAGTTCTAAATAAAGCGAAATGCTGTAATCTTTCGAAACTGCGTTTCCAGCTGGAACTACTACTGAAAGCAAACACGTCTACCAAGAGAATAATGGTCCAATTATTTCGGAGATTTCTACTTACAGAGCTAGGGTTGATGTGTTCTTTCGTAGTTTCTCATCTGGAATGCCACCGACTGAATACATGCATAGGGATTCTAAGCTGAGGGCATTTCTAAATTGTGTGAATAAGATGTAACCAGGGTAAAATCTTTGACTGCATAATCTCAAGTGATTTTATGTATTTCTTGACCAAAAATAATGGTTTGGAAGCAAAATGTTGAAAAAATTAACTATATATAGACTAGGAGTTTATAACCTGCATCGATTATTCTGTTGTATTCTTGCGTCTGTTCCTTTAGACGATCATTCTCTGTTCGCTGTAGCTCCAATTCCTGTTCGAGATTGAAACATTTCTTACTGCTGCCTGAAAAGTAACCAAAACGCATCACGATTTCAGCATAGTTTACTGATTATACTTTCCGTTTAAAAAGAAATAGTACGCTTTAGAAAAACGATAAAGTACGCTTTAGAAAAACGATAAAGAATTTAATTGAAGCAAAAATCGAAAGGAAAGAGTTCTACATTATTTATCCAGTGGAATTTTAATACTGACATCGTTATAGATTCTAAATTTTTAAGTTTAAACACCATCAAATAATAAAGCATCATACTACAGAAGCCTAGATGATGATAATCTAGGAGTATACGAAATTTTCGGACTGTGAAATCTTGGGCAAAGTCATAATGCCAAGGTTTCAAAACATAATTTCAAGAGCTATTTTTAAGCCAATTGCAGCCAGATCTTTGCGTCGGTCGCAATTGGTGAGTATATTGACTAGATCCAAAAGCCTGAAATGTCAGTCTGAACCATTTCTTTGCTTAATGCCAGGTGTCTATGTACAGATTGATTTTTATAAATCATATTTAATACAAATTTCTGGAAGATACACTCTGTAATGGTTGCCTTATGCCGCTGTCCGAGATCCCCAGTAAAAAAATTTTGGGCGCTTTGCACTCATATCTTTTGTCAATTCACATTTCAAAATTCGACCTCCAAGATTTCTGTGAGCATGAATGAGGCTCATAAGCAACATTGCCCGCGCTGATACCCAAAGAGTTATTTCAAATGTGGGGTTGAACTGGGTAAAGTGTAGCAAATACATATTATTTGCAAATTAAGGCTGTCGTTACAGAAAAGCAACAGTCTAAATCGAATATCAAGAGAAATATGACTGAATTGACACTTCAAACCCAAAAATATTAAACTCAAATACTTTCTATATATCACTGATGAACATCGACGCTGCAAGTAAAGTTGCTTTTGAAAAGTTACTTACAGATTTAAATCATGCGCGATTCAGCATTGTTAGAGGAAGCACACCTTCAAATCACCTATTGGCAATACAACTATTTAACTATAATTTTTTTAAAGTTGGTCATTCAGAGTGTATATTACATTGTTGCATGACCTTGTATTATATTTCTGGGTATGCATTGTTGTTGTAAAGTTGGGCCGTTTGATTACTTACATGTACTTACCTAGCGATCACGCATCAAACATGCCAGAACGACACATCCAATCGAATTAATCTCAGATTCAGATTTACTGACCTTGTGCGCGTAATAATTTGCAATAATAATAATAATAATAATAATAATAATAATAATAATAATAATAATAATAATAATAAATCAGGAAGGCTTTAGCCTCATCAAGAAAATCGGTCGCCATTTAAACCAAGTGTCGCGAGTCAAGAGGGAGACTTCTTTCCTGCTCCAACGCCTCTCCATTGCCATCCAGCGATGTAACGCTATTGCTTTTAATGGCACATTCTTGGAGCCAGATTTAAGCGAAGACTGGCAATTCCAGAGAACAATCATCAGCCGGAAGACAGTCTCAGATCAGCGCGACGAACGTTATACCAGAGACCATGCTTCTTCGCTTCCTCATAATTTCTCTTGTGTTCTATGTGACCGAGAACAGTTGTCTCCGTGCGACCTTCCATCGATGGAAGAAGAAGCGATTGACTTCCGTTATGACAAAGCATTAACAATGGTTAACAGGAGAAAAGACGAACGAGATCTGAAGGATTCAGTTCTGAAGAGGCAATCAGACGATTTCATTATCTCAGAACTCGCACTCGATGCAACGAGCGAGCGTATCCAGTCGCAAATCAAGGTCTTCATCGACAACAATACAACGAAGAACAAGACGGCGCCTACAGCTGAAATCAAAGAAGGAGAGAAGGCGGTGCCTGAAGCCAAGATTAAAGACGCGGAGAGAACCTGGAGCTGGTCGTCGAGATCCGGCCGACGGGCCCCAACCGGTCCTCAGGGCCAAGGAGTCACATCGTCTGACGAAGGTCAGCCGGCGGGTCAAAGTCGGGGAGACGTCGACGCTCGGGTCAGTGAAGCCCACGACGCACGCGCCATCAAACAGACGACGGCGGCGGTGAAGAGGAGGGAGTTGGTGGCGCTGGATGTTCGTCCGACCCGTACCGGAAGACCTCGCGCTACATCGAAGAAACGCCGACAGAACGCTCTACACTTACGCGACCGTTGACTCAGGGTCGCTTGTTCACCACTGCGCTTAAAGACAAGACCACCAGATTTGGAGGTGCACTTAGTCGACCTGTTTCCTGCGTGCCAACCTGGACGCCACCAGCAGCTCTAGTTGGTCCAGCACCAGCACCATCTGCTCTTGGCCAATCAAGGCAGCCGGATCTCTTCGCAAAAATGGCCGCAAATGCCACAGAACTGACTTTTTGACAAGGCGTAGAGTCATGTCGTTACAAACTGACCTGACAAAATAATAATAACAACAACAACAACAATAATAATAATAAATAAATAAATAAATAAATAAATTAATTAATTAATTAAATGTGCTGAGGAATAGACAGACTCCTCATTTATCGATATTTCAATGTGATTTACCTGTCTTCGTCTTCTCGCAATCTTCATTCATTTCTTCTCTGCTCTTTATCAAAGTTTTCACTGCATTGAGTTTTCGCTCAGTGTCCAATTCCAGCCTCAATTTGTTGTTGTCATCTTGCAGTATCTTGATTGTTGTTTTCTCGAAATCCAGTTCTTGCTTGAGTTTTTGAATTTGCTTCTCGGTTTTGGTTCGAAATGTGTTGCTGGTTATTTTCTCGTTATCCAGGTCAAGTTCCAATTGGATTATTTTCGCATTATGACTAGCCGTCTCCTTAGTCAGCTCTTCTTTCAACATTTTGTTAGCCTGTTTCTCACTGTTTACACTCACTTTGAGTTGTTCATTTTCTAACAGAAAACTCTCCTTTTCTGTTTTTTCGATGTGGATTTGTTTTTTTAGAAGATCAATTTCGTTACTTTGTTCTTTTATTAATGTTACTTTAGGAGTACTTGTTTTCTTTTGCTTCAAGTTGCATTCTTCTGAAAATATTTTCGTTCATTTGAAGCCTAATATTTTCGATTTCCTTTTTAAAACAATAATATGGCAGTCTAACTGCATAGCACACATAGCAAACCGTTAGCAAACTAATCGATTTGCAAAGAACTACATCACAGCATTACCCTAATTTACAGTGGTGTGCAAAAGTCTGGAACCACCTACGAATTTTGACATTTTTTCAACTTTATGACCTTTTACTGTAATTTTTTCATTACCCCACTAAATTTTTTTGTGTTTTTCGTTATAAGGATATATTTGGCTATTATAATCAACTTTTTGACCTAGTTTGGCCTTAATCTTCTAATTTTTTTGTTGAAGTTACCATGTTAATCGCTTAGCGTGTAAATCTCCTAATTTGTACACGTGTACGTACATCCCTAGGCAATAGTGTAAAATAATTAGTACGTACATGTATGCTTTAAAACAGGTCACGTGTGGTCTGTATTCCTTCGTAATCATTTAGGTGGCCTTGAAAAAGGCCGTTTTGTGTGACCGTGGTGAATTAGTATTTGGTGGGCCACCCTTTATTCTTGATCACCAATCTGCACCGTTTCGGCATCGAGTGCACAAGTTTGACGAGGTGATCATGCGTGACAACGCGATTCCAGGCAGCAATGAGCGATTCAATTAGCTCACGCTTTGAAGTTGGGCGCTTCTTTGAAATTTCCAATGCCACCTTGTGCCACAGATTCTCGATGGGATTGAGGTCTGGAGATTGCGCAGGCCAGTCAAGTGACTCAATCTTGAGCTGACGCTTCCAGTTCATCACCAGTTTGGCTCGGTGGCAAGGTGCGTTGTCATCTTGGAACAGGAACCGGCCTGGAAAGAGCTGCTCCGCTGATGGCAACATGCACTTTTGTAGTATTGTGATGTACTTCGCCCCGTTCACCATTCCATCGACGATGTGCAAGCGTCCCACGCCACTGGCAGCCATGCAGCCCCAGACCATGATCTTCAGAGGATGCTTTACAGTGACATTGAGGCACTCAGGCTTGAACTCCTCTCCAGGACATCTCCTCACGTAGGTGTGGGCCTGATTGCCAAACAAGCAGAAGGTACTTTCATCGCTGAAAAGCACCTTCTCCCACTTGTCACTTGTCCAGCTTGAGTGTTTCCGCGCCCACTCGATCCGTTTCTTCCTTTGTACGTCACTCATCAGTGGCTTGTTGCGTGCCTTGCAGCCCCGCAGCCCAAATACTTTCAGGCACCGACGACGAACAGTTGATGAACTTGCACTGACGTGAGACGTGTCTGACCACTCACGCAGTAGCTGAGGCGAAGTCAACTTGCGGTTGGTCAATGACAAGCGTCGAAGAGCACGGTCCTGGCGTGATGTTGATACACGTGGACGCCCGGACCGAGGCTTGTCTACCACCGAACCCGTCGTGTTCTTCTTCTGCAGGATTTTTACAACGGCGCTGTGACTGCAGCCGACTTTGCTGGCAATCTGGCGGCATGAAAAGCCTTCCTCCCTCAACACTGTCACACGAACACGATCCTCCAACACCAAGCCCCGCTTCTTCGTCATGGTCGATGCAGAAAGTGTAAGAAATCCAAAAGAGCGCGCCTATTTTATAGCTGCTGTCTTACTAGACACCCTGGACTGTTATTGGCTGGTGAAAACTGCCTCCTGATTGGTCAGAAATAACGCGCGCTGATTGGAACATCTTGATCCAGTTTCACGCAGGATTTGTGAAATTTACAAAAGTTGTACTAAGTATGTTTCAGAACTTATACTTCTGTCAAAAACAGAAATAATTGGTATTAAAAAGATGATTATAATAGCCAAATATATCCCTTATAACGAAAAACACAAAAAAATAGTGGGGTAATGAAAAAATTACAGTAAAAGGTCATAAAGTTGAAAAAATGTCAAAATTCGTAGGTGGTTCCAGACTTTTGCACACCACTGTACTTTGATGTTTCAGATATAAAAGCCATCATTGTAACAGAAGCGCATCACATTTAATCAACGATACAAGAATACATATTTGCTGTAGCAATAGAAGCCACTTACCATCAATCTCCCCAATCAAGTTGTCATCTTTCCAAAACTCCTCGAATTCCGATTTCATGAAAGAGAACTCAAAGAGTCGAATTTCTCGTTCAGTTAGAGACTGACATCGTAGTTGCAATTCGATTGTCCTAAGAGATAAGTCCGAAACTGCTCGACATATATCGCTAGCTGATCCTTTAGACATTATTTTCTGGCAATAAAAACTGTAACTTTGTAAGCACGACAGATGTGTATCAAAATCACCAACTTCGATTTGGATTTCTTTCAGTTTGCCTTGTTTTATTGAACATAGACTTTGCAAAAGAGAATTTGCCTGTGTATCCACAAACTGTTTCAGCTCATCTCTTCTGTTCATAACATCAAATTCCAACTTCTCCACTTTCTGCTGCATATCCTCTTTTATCTTCACTAGTTCATCCTTTTTCTTCTGTGTCTGAGAGCTGCAATGTTTCATTGTTTCAATATTGTTTTCTATCTGTTTACGAAATCCGCCCACAAATTTGTTAACATGAGAACCTTCGTGATTCCTGTGGCCATCAATGAAACAGACAGCGCATTCCACGGTTTTGCACTCAGCGCAGTATATGTCGAGAACCTTTTGCTCATGGAATTCACAATCACTCGGTGCTAAACTTGCCATAACATTTTCGTCACTTTCTTGGTACTCATTTATTGGCATCAATTTATGATTCTTTGTTAGCTTTAATTTTCTATGATGTCTGCAGCATTCTTCACACAGATTCTGCTTACACTGAATACAGTACATGTCAGCTGTAGGTATCTCCTTTTCCGTTTTCTCCTCATCCTCCAGACATGCGTTGCATAAAGGTGTTGATGATACGGATGGATCCGAAACATTTGCTACTTGTATCAGCTTCGCAATGAAAAAATTAATAGGTAGTGCACGAAACCCTTCTTCAGGAATCTGAAACTGTCGCCTACAGATTGGGCAAGGCATCTCATCACCCGGGCCTTTGTTTGTGCTAAGCCCGGTCTCCTGAAGACATTTCATGCAGAACGTATGAATGCATGGTAAGACTTTTGGATCGGTGTAGACATTGAGACATATGCAACACCTAATTGTGTCGTTGAGTTCTTGCTTTTCAAATTCAATATTAATGGAATATCCTGCAGCCATTTCATTGAATCGATGCGTTGTTGCCATTAATCGCAGATGTATTCGTATTTTCGAGTTTTATTCAAAGGCGAAAATGATAACTCCTGGAAGCCAGCTTATTCGCACGCGTTAGTTAAAAACAATATTAATGCAGGTGTGATTAGGTTCGCTTCAAAATCCAGACCGAAAGTCAAGAACGTAGATAATTCGGAGCATAGACTAGCTCACGTAGATCTGTACTATTTATAACGCTGTGTCTAACACAGTCCACAGATTATACATCCTTTATTGGATACCTGTTACTGTATACATTTGCATGAGCAGTTGATTATCTTACTAAATGCCAACCACTGTGCTTAATCAATTTATCTAATCTGTAAAAACTCATTGATTTGACTCATATGTGTATTTCTGATTGTTTCTTTTCTATTTGCGACCAAATTATCATAATGTCCCGGCACTTAAGTTGAAATTGTTGCTACGTATATTTATAAACATGAACAATTTATTTAGCGCATATATTGTGGGTCATCAATCCAACCCGCCGTCGTAAAGAAAAATGCCTCTGAAACCCGAGGTCATAGTAATGTACCTAGGCGCTGATATCTGCCTCCTATTCGGTAGCGTTTAATTTCATAACTCGCATGGAATGCTGCGCATTAGACTTATGTGCCTAAGTACTTAAGCCATTCTACGGGACAGTCAGATAAATTACTAAAATGACTCTTGTACTGTTGATTCTTGAACGACTGAATTGTAAATTCACGGTTTAGTTCATGCAGAAGGACGAATACCGCAAAATCATCCAAATACTGAGGAACTCAACAATTTTTTTCTTGAATTAAACTGTAGCTGAAACTAATTTGAATTTTTGTAATCTAATCACTCTTATAGTTTCGTTATAATAAATAAATTGATATCAATCGATGACTGCTTCAAATAAAACCGCAGTAAGAAATCAGATTTGTAAGAAAGCTCCGGGGGAAATGTGAAACGTCACAGAAATCATAACATAGGTTGAGGTGGGAAAATATTGAAGTATCTTACACAATATGGTGCACACACCTACCTGCACAAATATGGCGTGTCATATTGTCATCTAAGCTTTTTCTTCATGATTTTTAAATCGCTTCTATTAGGCTGGATTCCTTTTTTATTTCCGCCATCACAATTGTTTTACTGTGGACTTTCGGCATGAAGAACGCTTTTGATTACCTTCTCTTGGAGAGGCGAGAGTAAACGTTGCGATTACAAATAAAAAAGGATTGACCTCATGTTAACAAGATTTCTTTTTCTTTTCGTTGGTACAGATAGATTAGAAAAACTGGCAAAGAGGGGACAGGTTAGATGGAGGAGAGTTAGAAGCAAATCAAGCAACGATAAGAATGTTAAGGACCAAATTAAGAGGTCGTGATTTCCCAATCGAACTGTTGCTTTTGCGCCACGTCTCACCAACATATATGTAAATATAGCATTGAAGAGGGAAAAAAGCCCACTGAGTAGCCTAAGAGGCTGCGATGAGTTTTAAGAGCATTGTAGCAGATTGCGTGGGACGGTAACCGATTGGTTAGACCGTTCGTCTTGTAACGTGGAAAGTCTTGGTTTGAGCCTCGTCTTAGACGGTTGCTGTGTAGGGACCTTGAGCAAGTCCTCGCTCACAATTGTCAGTGCCATCGATTGATGCCTAGTCACTAGGTGGTGGCGCTTAATAAATGCAGAAATAAATAATAATCCTTATATAAAGTGTTAACAACTTTCTTTTTCTTAGCCTCGGCACATGACGGCGGGTAGCCAGTCATATGCCACGTTGCCTGAAAGTGTACCCGTCAATGCATTCATTTTTGTAGCTGATTTCGTTAAGGAGGCGCAAAAGCAGCAGAAATTTAGAACTCATCTTTCAGCCTTGGCGGGATTCGAACCCCAAACCCTCGATCAACAATCGAATATCTCACCTTTAGACTATCTCGTTAACGGTACCACCATAGCATGCATAATGTAAATGTTAACTCCGAAGGATTTCAGTGCTACACAGAAACTGTATTAGGGAATGTTTATAAGCAAATAAAATCCTCAAGGGCCTTGTTTTTGGATTGGTTTAGGCGCATAGCCTAGTAGTCAGCCTGCTCAACTGTCAACCAAGAGACCAGCAGTTCAAACCCTCGACAGGATAGAAAGATATTTCAAATGTCTGTTCTACTAGCATCTGCTTGGGAACTTGGCTATAAAATGAATGCAATTTGTAGAAGTTCTTGAAACTATCACCGAATTTATTGGTTGCGTAATGACGACCAAGCAGATGTCTCTTGCTTACTAACACCGGTTTTGTTTTTTTAACGATAATTTACGTTTAGCATAAGGCGAATTTTATTTTATCTTGTAAAGAGATTATAGAACATAGAGTTGCTACAATTGATGCAGGAGGAGATAACTCTGTGCATGAGAATGCCGTTTCACAAACTGATCGCGGCTATAATTCAGAGATTTGAATCTCGGGTTAAATGCGGTGGTTATATTAAGCAGGATCCCGCCGGATTTGAGATCCGGCACCTCCGGTTTGAGATTCGCCATCTTACCTATGAGATCCGCCACCCAAAAAGGTGATCGGCACCCGTCGGGCTCAATGCGCACTTTCAACGTTCACTTTCGTCGTAAAAACTGTTTCCTTCTTCATTGAAGTAGCCCGCGGCTGTGGAAATGTAAGTAGCGCATATCTGAGCTATAACGCAGCATATCGCTTCATTCTTGTCTGTTGGTTGCAGAATGTTAGGATCGGGTTCAAAATTTGAAATTGCACGCGTTTTGGTTAGTCACAGTCGATCATGACTGCAGATAATGCCCAAAAGACAGCGTACAGCAACCGCCAGAACTGGCACAATGAAAATTTAAGGATTTTTTTATCCAAAAAAATTCCAATTGATTGTGTTAACATTTTGTTGTACACTTCTTCGCTTTCAGATGTCCTGACAGAATATGGGGAAAAGGAACTGAAGCTAGCATGCAGTAAGGTTTTGGTTCCATATACTAATGCCGTAAAGCAAGAATACAGAAACTTCAAAGATGTTAAGAGTTTTGCTGTTTCATTACAGAAAACGAAAATCTTATCAGGGCTATTCTCACACTGCCTGTTATGTTAAATGTGTACATGGCTTTGTCAGAATGAACTTGATTTGTACGCCACTAAAGTCATGTATAACTGTTACACATATTATTTCCATTCATCTTTTCATTTCTTTTGTTGGGCCATTTTTGCAAAAGTGGAATCCAGTTACTTACGTACAGTCATTGATCAAAAAGGTTCGTCATGCTGCAATGGACTTAGACAATTGCTAAGCCCCGAAAACATGCGCAACCACCGAAGCATACAGGACAGTATGGGATTGTTTCCAAGTCTGTACGTTGTGGCATTGTCATTAAAATACATTTTGTGAGCATATATTTTCGTAACGTACATTTGCTGACTGTACAATTCCTTAACTTAGTGGTCTACATTTGTAAAAAATAAAATTCTTTAACACACATTTTCTAAGCGTAGAGTACCTTTGAAGTACATTTGCTGACCGTGCATTTCCTTAACTTTAATTTGCTTCGCCTACGTCGAACACGATGCGCATGATGTGGCCGTGTTTTTCGCCGCTTGTCATTTCGGCTTAAATTTAGTCTTTAAGCAAAATATTTGTTCGGAAATTCTTTCCTGTTTGGACTGCTGTTATGACCGACTTGGCGCTCAGGTGTTTTTTACACGAGTTCATCATGGTTTTTCGGTTTTCGGACGGTTTTCTGTTCGTGATCGACCCCCCTTCTCGCTTTTCATTGTGTACTCAAGAGATGACAGGTCGCAACTCACGCCTAACGCTTTGGAATTGTTTCGACCGTCTAGCGGAGAGGAATTCTTTCATAAATCGAAGGGCTGTCCGTCACGAATCAACCTGGTGCTCGAGTTATGCCTGGACGCCTACCGCCTGTGAGGGACGGCGTTGGACGGTGGGGCTCTTGCGTACTGCAGACGCCATCTCCCGTCGACGATCTACGACTCTGACGCTACTCGGTTCAAGAACTCTGAACAAGTTGCTACCAGTCAACTCGGGATGGAAGCCAGTTGGTTGGGTTCAGAGTGTGTGTGCGAGTCCGCTACTCGTGACATTTCTAGTTATCTGAACACTGCTTGCTAAATGACGGAATTTTTGTTCTTAATGACACTTAACACCATTTAAGCTAGCGCAGGAAGCGCCTTTGTGAGGTACTTAAAAGGCGCTATATCAAGTTTCTTAATACATACGTACATACTGTTATTCGAGAGGTTCGGGTTCAAATTCCATCAAGAGCAAATCTTTTTCCTTCCAAATTTTGGCTCCACATGCGTACCCGAGTCTACGCAGCAATAATGAGTACAATGTCAGTGGGACGATCTGGCGACGATGGTGAGGACTGGTTATCCGCTATCGTATGCCAAGGCTAAGAAAAATGAAGTCGCTAATACTTCATATCCATGGTTGCCTCAAGGTTAGCTTATGGAACAGCTTCTTGTAATTTTTAGTATACTCCGCTGATTCTCCAGATGACCACTGACCTTCCACTTGATGTCAACCAGTTCGCTACATGGCTAAAAGCTAAGTCGCGGAGATCAGAATTTCTCAAAAAAGAAAAAATATATACCATAAACACAGCTAGACATCACTTAGATAATTTGGAAAAGATTTACTAACTCTCTTAAGTAAAAGGGAAAAAGCATTTTCTTCAAAGTTCTTACCCAGATTTTTCAAAAAATTCACAGAAGTTTAATTGGGCCATAAATTTCATTACCAATCTACTGGTAAACTAAAAACCAAATGATCTTGATTGCAAGTGCAGATATTATTATATTTCGCTTAATTATCTCAACTCAAAAATCAAAATTCGTCCATCTTTACGTATCTTATTCTCAGAGTCCCATTCATTGTCGGCCAAAAACAGTTTGTTATTTGTCTGATCCAGAAGAATCCTGGATGGACGTCGTAATCCGTATTTTTCTTTTGAGAGAATTTCTCTCTTAAATTCCAAATCTGAATCTAATAACAAAACTCGACTGTTTTCTCGATCGACGACCAACACGAATCCATTTCCATCGACGGCCAAATAAACTGGAATATTCATTTGTCCGATGATAGATCCACGCTTTTCACCAAATGACTTCTCAAGTTTTCCACCTGCATCTACTACACACACTCTGTGCAAATCACCATCATAATCACTTCTCCTTAGTAATAATCTAAGCCAAGAAATATATTCGGCATGACTAACCACAAAGTCACCATTGATCAGTTTTATAGCATGCCATGGATAACAAATACCTGCACCTGATGACAGGTTTATTTCGCGAAGCAACTGTCCATCTGGCGAATATTCATTTAATTTGTTTTTATCATAAACTGTTAAAATGACATTCGATTCATCTGTAACTGATAGACCGTATCCATAATCGTTTCCTGTTGACCATTTCTTAATTAACTTTCCATTTGGATCAACTCTCAAGATTTCCTTCGACTGACCACCGCCTTTGTAATCGAAGATGTAGAGACATATATTTCTGTTGCAGGATACTAGGTCCGCTGGATCAATTAATTCCTTCAAATTCCATCGATGACTAAAACTGAATTTCATCGAATCGTAAACTTCAATATCTGAACTACATCGACTCACAACAAACAATTCTTTGTCTAAGATCGTCAATCCATTGATCGGTTTATTTTCTGCTTCTGCTGCTTTTGTTCTGATCATCTGAACTGCAACTGGATCCAATTGGTATCGAAGTTCAACTGAAAATGGTAATTAATTCTTTTCTTCAAAAATCACACCAGTGTTCAAAAATTTGAAAAACAAAATTTCAAATAACTTCATGAGGCGACGACTACTACGATGATAATTGGGGATCAGACACAAATTCTGACAGACAAAGAGATAGACACATTCAGGGAAAACTAGATCAACAGGTAGTGACGCATCGACCGAAACAACTAGACAAACACACAAAGTGCGGCAGAAAGAGATTGAAAGTGCATCTTGTGTAATGCCAAGGCCGACGAATCATAACGGTGTATGGAACCCCGATTCTTTGAGAAAGTACCGTCACATATAACTGAGCATAGAACTGATTGCATAAATTTATACGATGAGATTTTTATTTTCTACCCATGATTATAGAAAAAATTGTGTAATTGTATTATCTATTAGGTAAATTTTTTGATAAGACGTTTCAAACATTTGATGAAAATAATTAACATTTGTCTTTAAAGACTTTGCAATTGAAGAAATCTTCAATCTAGAGATCGGCGCCAAATAGCCGTTGCATGAAAATAACATACGTCATCATCACATTTAGAATCTATAAATAAGATACAATATCGTAATCTAGTGGAACTACGCCTTTCTACTGCTAATTCAAACTCTTCTTGCTTATTAAGATCATAAAGACTGATTTGTCTCGTTATGGCGGGGTATGTGGATTCACGCTGGAACACAGAAACGCATTCAGATAAAGCTGCACCAACGTGTTTTTAAATTGGCTGGGTTGTGGTGGCCTTATCACAAAGCCTGATCTGCAACTTTTCTAGACTTTACTGTGCATCGTAATATATGACGTATTCATCACATAAAATGCAAAACTTTAAATAGCAAAATTTTGATTTGGATGGCAACAAGCAGAACTTTTATTGACGGTTATTATTTAGAGACGTTTACAGCTACCGATTGATCTGTGCTGTTCTTGTAACTGGCTGATAAGTTGTTCCTTCTCTTCTCTCCATACTTTTCTCTCTTGTTCTTGTTCCTGTTTGAGGTCAAAAATCTTGGTTCTATAAGCTGTAACAACATTTTAAAGGGTGTGTCAAAAATTGAAACAAATCGATATTGATAATTACAATATACCAAAAAGGGCTATGTATCCAGGTTTTGTGAATTAGATGTTTCCTGCTTAATTTTTGGTTGCTGAAGTAGTGCGCAATTTACAAGAAAGACTTATACCTTCGATAATTTGACAGCATGCATCTTTTACTTAGACATACACTTACTAGTAATTATTATAACACTGGCCAACACATAATTTGTTGCCTCAAATGTTAGAACTGTTTCTGGGTATATTTGACCTGCTGATTCCAGAAAAGGCACCAGTTTTCTCCCAGCAGGTCTAGTTTTTGAGATATAGAACATTATGCCATATACCAGTCCTTGCCTCTGCTCGCCCATAAAACATAAGGCTATAGCTATAATTATGTAGTGCTCAATTTATTATGTGATACACTAAATAAACATAATAATACAAATACTTAAAAGAAAATGGTAGTACTTGAAACTGTACTTATATGATACCAAACAGAACAAGTTTGTTATAAAAATTTCAAGTCATTCGACACCGAAGAAGCTCCTTTTGTACGATTTCCGAGTGTGGCATCTGCCGGAACAATCGCGCATAATATTCCACCAATAGTCTGCCATCATGTGTGCATCCCATCTTCCTTGATATCGATTTTCCATTGTTTTGATGTCTTGGTGAAAACTTTCACCTTGCTCTTCGCTGAAGTCACCAAGATTCTCTGGAAATAATGCTCATGTTGCAGCCAAGCTTGTTGAAACGAAGAAGCATATCCTCTACTAGTTGTGCATAATTGTCTGCCTTCTTGTTGCCAAGAAAATTTTTAGTTACAAAAACAAAGGAAGACCAGGCACAAGATTCGATTTCATTCACTGATGGTATGAAAAGTGGGTCATTCATAAGTTGCTTGATCTGTGGACCATCGAAGATTCCAGCCTTCAATTTTTCCATTGTAATTTCTGGTAACTTGTGTACTATGTATTCGAAGCATGAACCTTCTTTATTCAAAGCCCTGACAAATTGTTTCATCAGGCCTAGCTTTATATGTAGTGGTGGCAGTATGATCCTATCTCGTGCCACCAAAGATTCCTTGATTACATTTTGAGCTCCAACCACCATGTCTTTCCTCGAAGGCCAATCTTTTCTTGTCCAATGTTCATGCTTGGCTCTACTGTCCCAAAGACACAAAAAGCAGGGATACTTTGTGTAGCCACTTTGTTGACCACGGAGGAAATTTACCATCTTCAAGTCTACACAAATTACCCATTGATGTTCTTTGTATTTTATCTTTTGCAGTACTAAAGAGATGGCATTGTACTCTTCTTTCATCCTGGTGGAGTGACCGATTGGAATAGAACCAAATTTGTTGCCGTTATTTAAAAGCACACATTTCAGACTACGTTTTGAACTGTCGATAAAAAGACGCCACTCATCTGGGCTGTAATCCGACAGACCAATTTTCTTCAATAAGTTGCTGATGTCATTACAGAATACTAGGTTGTTGTCTTCGGTAAAGAATGGCAGCAAATCCTTTTCTCTGTTTCTATAAATTGTAATTTTCATTCCAGGCTGAAGTGCATTCTTTTCCTTTAGTCTGGACGCAAGCAATTCAGAGGACTCTTTGGAAAGATTTAAGTCCCTGATCAGATCACTCAACTCTTTTTGGTCAAAACGTTCACTGTGTGAAGTTGATTGGAAATCACTGTCACTGCCCCCACTTTCTTCACTTTCGTCATCTTGTCCGATATTGGACATGCAAGTGTCATCGTCTGAGAGCTGAGGTAGTTCGCGAAAAGGTGGAACTGGTACAATATTCGAATGCGGAACAGGTCTCCTGGCTGAAGGTATATCAGGGTAAGACAACTTGTGACGATTATTTCGATTGATGCCTATGATATTAACCATACAAAAGTAACAGTCGTCGAAGTGGTTTATCTGTTCCCTCCAAACCATCGGTACACCAAATTTCAGGCAGCTTCTCTTTCCAGTTGTCCAGTGGCGCAATTGTTCAGTACAAGTTTTGCATACTGTATGAGGAGCCCATTGCTTATCTTGATCTCCAAATTTGACACCAAAATAACCTACATATGCTCTTTTTACAAACTCAGAAATCGGTTTCCTTTTTGCTTTTAGTGTGTATTTCCCACAAATGTAGCAGAATATGTCTGGATGGTTAATGCAGCTCCGTCTGGAAGTAGCCATAACCTTAAGGATGTTCGCATCTGAGGAATTAAGTGACTAACCTAAAAAATAGTAAGAACATGTAGTTATTTAATGTTCACATTCACAGATTGTTCTTGCGACCAACTCTTAATATGCTCTAAGACGACTGCGGCTGCTCTAGGTTTCAGGAGGCGGTTTATATAGGCTATAAATGCTGCTGAAGTAGTGCGCAATTTACAAGAAAGTCTTATACCCTCGATAATTTGACAGCATACAACTTTTATTTAGACATACACTTACTAGTAATTATTATTAGAACATTCAGGCCTATCGGTCAAGCAGGTAGTGACGCATTATTTACCCAGACGGAGGAACGAACGTAAGGCAAATAAGTATTCTAGGTGAGGAATGATGTTCACACCGTCCTCTTTTATACAGTAAAGTAAAACAAAACGCTGAGGCGTACTTTAAATCATGACAAACTAGTTTGGGTGCTAAAAGACTCGAGACTGATTGCCTTAGAAGTTTATATCTATGCCTATGTCTGTGTTTATTTCAAGTTTCATATAAAGACAATTAATTAACATAAGAACAAACTTATTTAATAGAAATATCCATTCGTGAAACTGTTGACTAAACAGTCAACTTCGTTTTAACATTTCTGCGACTAAAAAAATATTATCGAATACTTGTTAAAAGAAAACCTTTAAAGCAAACGACTTCGCAGACTCTCATATTTAATCTTTGCTGCGACTATAATTGAGTTAATCACGTCACAAACTCGGGTTCTTGTATGTAACAATGTTTTCATAATGTTCGTGTGACTGCAAGTTTTAGAAGCTCAGTGAAGAATTTATTTGAAATTAAAATCGAAAGGTAGGAGTTCTGTATTATTTAGAAAGTGGTATTTACAGTACCTATGACCTCGCTATTTATAGATTTCAAACTTTACACAGCATCAAATTATAGTTCATCTTACTTTGCAAACTTATCCAAAATATATACGAAATAAGTTTTGTGGAATCGTTGCAATGTCATAAGGCAACGATTTCAGACCGCATTTTCAGTAGAGATATTTTAAAACCAGTTGCAGCCGGATATTTGCGTTGGTCCGAATTGACAAGTATAATGACTAAGTCCAAAGGCCTGGAATGTAAGTATGAGCCAACCTTTTGGTCAACTCCAGGTGTTCATGCCCAGAATGCTCTTCATAAGTCATATTCAATACAAATTTGTGGAATGCACGCCCTGCAATCGTTGCCTTTTGCCCTGTCCGAGATTCACCAATCGGAAAATTTTGGGCACTTCGCGCATTTTCACCGCGCGGGCTTCGCACTTAAATCTTTTCTGATTTCACATTTTAAATTTCGACCTCCTACTCAAATTTCTGTCAAAACGAATTGCACGCATCAGCAACATTGCCTAAGCAGATACACAGCGAGCCATTTCAATCTTTGGGTTGCAATGGATAGAGTGAAGCATGACAGATATTATTTCATAGTAAGCACAGGCTGCTGTGACAGAAAAACAGCAACAGTTTTAGATTGAAAAGCAAAAATATTGAACTCATATACATCCAGTCTACCAATAAAGTTGGGTTTGAAAAGTGATCTATAGATTTAAATCATGCGCGATTTAGCAAAGTTAGAAGAAGCACACCTTCAAATCGGTTATGAAGAAATCAGCCTGTGATCAAGTATCAAACATGCCGGGACAACAGATCCAAATGATCAGAGGAATAGACAGATCTTTGATATATCGATAATGCAGTGTGATTTACCTGTCTTCGTCTTCTCGCATTCTTCATTCGCTTGTTCTTTGCTTTTCAGTAAAGTTTTCATTCCACTTAACTCGGAGTCCAATTCCTGCGTCAATCTGTTGTTGTCATCTTGCAGTGTCTTTCTTGCTGTTTTCTCGAATTTCAGTTCATGCTTGTGTTTCTCGGCGCTGGCTCGAAGAGCCATATTGATCGTTTTTTCGGCCTCCAGTTCTTGCCTAAGTTTCTCAGATATTTCTTGCTGTGTGTCCAATTCCTGCCTCAAATTGTTGTTTTCATCTTGCAGTGTCTTGCTTGTTGTTTTCCCGTATTCTAGTTCTTGTCCCAGTTTAACGGCGTTGGCTTGAAGAATTCTGTTCCTCGTTTTCTCTGTTTCCAGTTCTTGCCTAAGTTTCTCAGATATTTCTTGCTCTGTGTCCAATTCCTGCCTCAAATTGTTGTTGTCATCTTGCAGTGTCTTGCTTGTTGTTTTCCCGTATTCCAGTTCTTGTCCCAGTTTAACGGCGTTGGCTTGAAGAATTCTGTTCCTCGTTTTCTCTGTTTCCAGTTCTTGCCTAAGTTTCTCAGATATTTCTTGCTCTGTGTCCAATTCCTGCCTCAAATTGTTGTTGCCATCTTGCAGTGTCTTGCTTGTTGTTTTTCCGTATTCCAGTTCTTGTCCCAGTTTAACGGCGTTGGCTTGAAGAATTCTGTTCCTCATTTTCTCTGTTTCCAGTTCTTGTCTAAGTTTCTCAGATATTGTCCGCTCAGTTATACTTGCTTTCTTTTGCCTCAAGTTGCATTCTTCTGAAAATATATTCGATTATTTGTAGCCTAATATCTTCGATTTCCTTTTTAAAACTATAATATGACAGTATAACTGCATAACACACAGAGCAACTGTGAGCAAACTAAACTGTTTGCAAAGAAATACATCACAGCAGTACCTTAATTTGCTTTGATGTCTAAGATATTAAAGGCCATCATTGAAACAGAAGAGCATCGTGTTTTAAAAATGATACTGGAATACATATTGTCGGTAGCAACCGAAGCCACTTACCTCCAATCTCCCCAATCAAGTTGTCTGCTTCCAGAAACTCCACGAATTCTGATTTCGTGAAGAAGAACTTAAAAGGTAGAATTTCTCGTTCAATTAGGGACTGACAGTGTTGTTGCAATTCGATTGCTCTAACGGTTAAGTCCGAAACTATCCGACATATATCGCTTGCTGATCCTTTAGCCAATATTTTCTGGCAATAAGAACTGAAACTTTGTAAACACGACAGATGTGCTTCAATTTCAGCATCTTCCATTTCGATTTCTTTGAATTTACTTTGTCTTACTGAACACAGACTTTGTAAGAGAAAATTTGCCTGTATATCTGCAAGCTGTTTTAACTCATCTCTTCTGTTCATAACATCCATTTCCAACTTCTCCACTTTCTGCTGTACATCCTCTTTCATTTTGATGAGTTCCTCTTTTTTTACCTGAGTCTGAGAGCTGCAGTGATTTATTGTGTCAATACTATTTTCTATCTGCTTACGAAATCCATCCAAAAATTTGCTAACATGAGAACCTTCGTGATTCCGATGGTCCTCAATGAAACATACAGCGCATTCCACTGTTTTGCACTCAGCACAATATATGTCGAGAACCTTTTGCTCGTGAAGCTCACAGACACTCGGCGCTAGATTTGCCATCATATTTTCCTCACTTACTTCCTGCTCATTTATTGGAATCATTTTATGATTCTTTGTTAATTTTAATTTTCTATGATGTCTGCAGCATTCTTCGCACAACTTCTGCTTGCAATCAATACAGTACATATCAGATGTAGGTGTTTCCTTTCCCTCATTCTCATTTTCCTCTACACATGAATCGCATAAAGGTGTCGATGAAACGGATGGGCCCGAAATATTTGCTACTTGTATCAGCTTCGCAATGAAAAAATTATTAGGCAGTGCATGAAACCCTTCTCGAGGAATCTTAAACTGCCGCCTACAGATTGGGCAAGGCATCTCATCACCGGGTTCTTTGTTCGTTTTAAGGCCTGTCTCTTGCAGACAATTCATGCAGAATGTATGAATACATGGTAAGACTTTTGGATCAGTGTAGACATTGGTACATATGCAACAACTAATTGTGTCATCGAGTTCTTGCTTGTCAAATTCAACGGTGTTGCACTTTTGGTCAGCCATTTTATTGTCTGAATTCTAAGGTCGATAACTCACTTTCAGTTTCGCTATTCTCATTGATGAGTTGTTGTAAATGCAAATGTAATGTATATGCTTTTATGTAGCGACTGTATGGCCTCAATCATGCTCATTTTTCAACGAATTAATCGGGTAAGATCCTTCAACAGCGCTGCCTGTGCTATGAATGGCAATTGTATTCGTATTCTCGAGATTTATTCAACGCCCAAGAAGATAAGTCCTGGGAACCAACTAATTAGCATGCGTTTAGTCAGAAACAATATTGGTAAGGCAGGTGTGATCAGGTTCGCTTTGAAATCCAGATCCAAAGGTCAAGTAAATAGATTAAGAGGAGCTGATCTCACGTAGGTCTGCACTATTTATAACTTTTTATCTGCTAACACACAGACCACAGAGTAGAGATCTTTTCTTAGTTATCGTTGTAATAATATATGCCTTTAACACATGCATGAGCAGTAGACGATCGAAAATCGATGTGATAAATCAACTTACATAATGTGCAAAACATTACGGAACAGAAGCATCATTACTGACATTGCCTTTACCCATATAATTCTGTAGTTTCTTGTCCATTTGCGACCATAGTATCATAATATCCTGGTACATACACTGAACTATGAGTATTAATCAACATGCACGACTCTTTTAGCGCATATTGTGAGTCTGCAGTCCCATCCATCATGATAAGTAAAAATGTGTCACACACTTATTGTCACCAGGCCTCGTGGTGTCTTTTTTCCTTCCAAAACCTGAGGTCGTTGTCAAGGCGCTGATATCTGCCTCCTATTCAGTGGAGTCTAATGTCATAGCGCACATGGTTTGTTGTGAATTGGACATCAGATGCCTATATTCTTTATGTCATTCTACGGGGCAGTCAGTACAGGTTTTCTTCTGTTGTTGATTTTCGAATGATTTAATTGTAAATTCACCGATAAGTTTAAGCGGATAGGCAATAACATAACCACAAAATACTGAAAAACTCGATAAAATGTCCTTTTTCAAATTTAAGTATAACTGGAACTAATTCTAAATTTCTAATCAAAATTTTATACTGCCGTTATGATAATAATTACAAGGCATCAGTTGATGGTTGTTTCAAGTAAAACTCTAGTAAAAGGTGATATTTATAATAGAAACCAGGTCGTAAATGTGATACGCCAGAGAAATCCTAAGTGAGGCTACGTTAGGAAAATAACTAAGTATCTTACACAATACAATGCACACAGCTCGCTGCACAAATGAGGTTTGTCGAAAGCACTTCAGTGACTTGCGCATTGTCGTACATCTCCTCTGCCATTATCAAAAAACACCCGCATTAACCCCTTGATTGTCACCACATTTTTTATCCCCACGCCACAGAATTTTGGGGAAAATGATCAAAATGAAATTACTGAATTTTTTAATTTATCAAAATCTTGTTTTGTTTCTTCAAACAAATTCGGAAAAAAATTTCATCTCTATGCCTATAATGTCTTCTCTTGGGTTTATTATCATTGTTTGAATGTTGATCCATGTCGAACCGGTCAATAGTGACACTTTTCAGATATTCTGTAGGCCTATTCTGGAAAAACACTGCACAATAACATACAACAAGAATGTTCAACAGTTATTGTCAATGCTAATGGACATGTGCCCAAAGCTTCAGCATTTGCATGATACTGTTCCAAGAAAGGAAGATACACAGTGCTCCTTCTGACATGCAAATTTTGGGAGAGTATCGAGTTTCTTTCTGAATTCCTTTCTTGTTGCAATTTACACATTTCTTGGTTTTGGTAGCCTTCTGCTTTGTCGGTGATAGCAGGTCAAGCAAATGCTGCAGTATCAGTAGTGACATCTCAGATGTCTTGTGATGTAGTCTGCGAATGGCGTAATGCTACGGTGATACCATCACTTGTAAGCCTTCTAGCTACTGGGCAGCTATCGTTCAGCACCTAACTGCTTTGACCTTCAGCGGAAACCACATTTGATTCTTTCTGCCACCGAATTTCTGTTGCAGTAAGTAGGCATTGTTCATGGGCATGTCCAATAAATGATGTACAATCTTCTTATACCACTTCGAAGACTTTCTGAGTGGGATGTAGTAAGCTGATCAGAGCGATCAACTGCGCTCACGTAGTTCTTTTAGTCCAGTACAGTCTTGTTTCCTAATCTGTTCAGAAATACTCACCCTTCCTACTCATTCTTGGCCCCAAAACAGTCCAATTATTCATGAAGCCAGCCGTCGGATAGCATCTACCCGTCGAAAGAATTATAACATGCACTCCGGTTTATGCATGGCTTCCCATATAGTTAGTGACAAGATATCTCGTCCTCGGCGCCTGAAAAACTGAAAAATAAGATCCTCGGCAGCCAATGTGTAATATGGCGCCATTCCACACGTCTATACATAACAACTTTACATAGACCTCATAGACCCACATAGACCTACGTCTGCCAATACTCCAAAGAGAAAACGAAGACTTTTGTTGCTCATAAGCTGAAGTTTGCGTAAATTGTTGTCAAAAGATTAGTCAAAACGACAAACAGTCGGAAAACAGGCGCTATATAAACGATTTCAACTACGATTTTCAGGTTAGAGCGAAAGACAGTCTCAGTAGGAGAGTTGAAGCATGAGGAGGTAGAGTTCCAGATGGAGGGACCAGCAACTGTGAATGAACGCCAGCCGAAGACAAGACGTGCACCAGGATCAACATATTTTCCACCAGATGCTGACCGAAGAGAGAATCGGCCTTTAACAGAGTTACAGGGTGTAACCATGGAAGATAAGTAGGACGGCAGATGATTTGTACGTGCTTTCTACACGGAGTGCAACTTTTGAAGCGGATGCGCTGACATACAGGAACCCAATTTAGAGAACGAAGTGCAGGTCTGATGTGATCTCAATACGAGAGTCCGAGAAACACTCTTGCAGCCTGGTGGAGTATTCTAGTTAGGAGAAGTGTGCACTCGGGTAGACCATAGAGTATAGAGTTACAGTAGACGAGTCTAGTCAGAACAAGGCTGTGTATCAGCCATTTCAGTGATGCTGAATCTAGAGTAGTGCGAAGTTGTCGCTTTAAGGCAATGTTCAGTAATTTTTTCAAGTGAAAAACTCCAATGAAAATACAATAAAATAAGCAACGTAAAACGAAGCTACTCTGCGATTGGACACAACACCAGATTCATATCCCTGAAAAGCGCCACATAAAAGCCAAACTTGTAATCGCCCCTCTGAAGAGCATCCATGGATATCATCAATTCGGCTGAGGCCGAATTCGACCAAAATGAGAAACATGATTTGGCACACGACGAACGAGAGCAATGATGGACGATAGCGACCGAGTCTCAAGGATGAGTAAAACAACATGTCGTCCGCATCTCGGGGTCCTTTTGCCCGAAGATTTAGCAATGGCGGATCGCGTTAACTGTCTTTGTTGGTTACGATGTTATCAAGTACGTCTGATCGGGGTAAAACTTCGAGCTTTATTGTTAGACGCAGTTGGACTTCTTGCAGGCCCACCAACTTATCTATTATTACTTCTCCGCCTTCTCATTCCACTATATCCAATCTTCTACATAAAACTTCGAACTGTGTTGTTAGACGCGGCCGTGACCTTATCCATTCTTTCATCTTCCCGCGTTTGGACTAATACAATGCTATTCTTTCAGGCCCACCAACCTATCTATTACTTCTCCGCCTTCCCGTCATCTCATCCCTAAATTCTCAGATTCGATTTATAGCCATAGCTACCCCACCACTCTGGAATAAACTCCAGCCAGAATTACGACAATTACCTGACCCATCATACGAACTCAATAACACTCAAAACTGAAAACACTCTTCTTCCTCATATCCAATCTTGATTTCACCTCTTTCCATGTGTGTTCAGCACATACAAATTGATAAGAACTGACTAATTTCATTTCAGTAACATGACTTTTGTAAAAATTTGTTGTCCAGTGTTATCTATCTTGGCGATCCAATTCTAAACGCCTGCCGGACTTTAGGATCTTGACTTGAAACTGAACCCTTTCTGCCGATTTTGTTTTGACGGAGTGCCTGTGAATAAGCTGACTTCCGCGACTCAGCTTTCATTGGGCGCTGTAGATATCTCGAGCTTACGATTACCATACTATTACGATCGTATACATCCGCTCTAGTCTTCCCTAAATGTGCCGCCTGAGTCCTGGCAGGTTTTCAAAAGGCGCTATACAAATGTTCACATACATACATACATACAAACATACATACATTCATACATGCATGCATACATACATTCAACCACTAACATAAATACATAAATACATACATGCATTATTTTAAATCATAAAAAACGCTTTATAATAATATGTTAATTATAGTCTAGCGGTTAGCATACAAGACTGTAATTCGAGATATTGGGGTTCAGAATTTTTTGTTTCGAAATTTCGGCTCCAACTGTGTACCCTAGTCAACTAAGCTATAATGAGCAGAATGTCAGTGGGACGATCAGGCGTCGAGGGAGAGGACTGACCACTCGTCCTCTAATGACAAGGATTAGAAAAATGAAGTCGCTTTTAAACTGAACTTCAGTGCAATTGATATTATTTATATTGTAATTCGATCTCTGCTCTCCAGCGCCTACTCTTGCCTTTAAATTTAATATCTGTCTTTTTCGAGTTGCTTTTTAAAATTTAATTGAACTTAACTTTAGTTTTAGCATTATTTTACCAGTACTCAAGTTAGCCAGAGCCAACTAGTTTCTTGGTCAGTATTGCTGCCAACTCAGGCACCAATTTGAGGAGGTAAATTTGATTTCGAAAAAGCACTCGTATTCGGTTTTATCACGTTCCCTTGGATTGCTATGCTGGATTTCTACCGCTTGCATTTCGGTTTCACTTAGCATTCAACCGAATTTCTTCAAATTACACTTTGGCGCTATAGAAGTTTAGGAATAAAACAAGATTAATGTCGTTTAAAACAATTTGAGGCACAAAAAATGTCGGGCATATGCATGCGAGAACTGGACAAGACAAAAATTGTAGTCATTCATTGATTCATTCATTCATTCACTCAGTCATTCCTTCAATGCATCTATATAGAGTCTCCATGGGATAAATATACGCCATAGACAGCTTGATCACTCCGATAATTCTGGACAGGATTTAATTAATAATTCTCTTAAGTGAAAGCAATAAGGACTCAGCTTTTAAGTTCTCAGAGAGATTTTTGAAAAATTAACAAAAGTTTAATTAGGCCATAAACTTCATCATAAATCTACTGATAAAATAAAAATAAAATTAACTTGACTGCAAGTTAAATTGTCTAATTAATTAGTTATCTAAACTCAAAAATCAAAATCCGTCCATCTTTATGTATCTTATTCTCAGAGTCCAATTCCTTGTCGGCCACAAGCAGTCGATTATTTGTCTGATCTAGAAGAATTCTCGATGGAAGTCGTAATCCGTGTTTTTCTTCTGAGAGAATTTCTCTCTTAAATTCCAAATTAGAATCCAATAACAAAACTCGACTGTTCTCCGAATCAACAACCATTACGAATCCATTTCCATCGACGGCCAAATGTACTGGATTAGTCATTTGTCCGTTGGTCGATCCAGGTTTTCCACCGAATGACTTCTTAAGTTTTCCATCCCCATCCACAATACACACTCTGTGCAGATCATCATCATAAAAGCCATGACTGACCACGACATGACCACTGGTCAGTTTTATAGCATGCAATGGATGAAGAATACCTGGGTGTGACCGAGTTGGCCAACGAAAACCTTTGTCTGATGATAGATTCATTTCGCGAATCAATTGTCCATCCGACGAATATTCATTCAATTTATTTTTATCAAAAACAGCTAAAATGACATTAGATTCATCTGTAACAGACAGACCGTATCCCCAATCGTCTCCTGTTGACCAACTCTTTATTAAATTTCCATTTGGATCAACTCTCAAGATTTCACTCGACCGACCATAAGGCCTTTAAATCGAAGATGTAGAGACATTTATTTCTGTTGCAGGATCCTATGTCATATGGATCAATTAATTCCTTCAAATTCCATCGACGACTGAAACTGAATTTCATCGAATCGTAAACTTCAACTTCTGAACTCTTTTCACTCACAACAAACAATTCTTTGTCTAAGATCGTCATTCCAGTGATCGATTTATTTTTCACTTCAGCGGCTTTTGTTCTGATCGTCTGAACTAAAACTGGGTCCAAGTTGAATCGAAGTTTACCTGAAAATAGGAACAAATTTATTAGTTTTCTATAAATATCATATCAGTCTTTCATCTTTAAGATATCACTTCTCAAAAAACTTCAAGAGGCGACGACGACTACTATGATGATATCTGGGGATCAGACACAAATTCTGGCAGAAGACGAGACATAGGCCTAAACATTGAGAGACACCTAGAGCGACCGAAAGACACAACAACCGATACAGATATAGAGACAGGCAGAAAGACATAAAGAGCCCCTAAGTCCGTCAAATGCATTGCCAAGGTCGTCGAATCACAGCGAAGTATGGAACGCCGATTCCTTGAAAATGTATCGTCGCTTATAACTGATAAGAACTGATTATATAAGATAAAACCATAAGTTTTCTTTACTCTTGATTATAGAAAAATTGTGCAATTATTTAATCTTCAAATTCCATATTTCTGCTACAACGTTGACTGGATTATTCGAACCGACGATAAAAAATGATTAGTTTTTAAGGACCGCTGCAGTTGAAAAAGCCTTCAATCTAATGATCGGCGCCCAATAGCCGTTGCGTGAAAACTAAAGTCATCATCACTAAAGTCATAATCAATAAATAAGATATATCACTGTAATCTTGTGAAAATACGCTTTTCTGTTATTATTTTAAACCGTTATGGGTTATTAAAATCATAAAGCCTTTGATTTCTCTCGTTTTGGTACGGTATGTGGATTACCGCGGACACATATAAACACATTCAGACAATGCTGCACCAATCTGTGTATGTATGGCGTTATTCTTATAACGCCTGGATAATGACAATACTACTTTATTATACTACCATGATCTACGCTACGTACAGGCTACTCAATGCCACTAGCTACTAAGTGTTCCGGTAGTGTTTATCGTGCGGGCGTCCGTATTAAAATGCCATGTCCAGGGCAGTGTCCGTGCCGCGTGGCGTTGTGGTAGAGGCGTGGCCTAACGGCTGGCCAATCATATCCTTACATCTCCCTTCATTAAAAACTTCGGACCCTCTCCCTTCGCTACGCTAATTCAACTAAGAATAATCAAGCGTCAACAAACTAGACTAAAGGACATCTAAGTTTCTAGTCGTCTGCTTTGACAGTCCTAGTTCCGGTATCTAGCCGGTGTTCGCACTAGACGACCCGAGCGTGTTCTCAGTTCAGGTGGTTTCTGGTTCGCGTTTGGTCTGGGTGCGTGTGGGCCAGTTTGTTTATGGTTGGGTCCTTCGTTAGGTGGCGGGGTAGGTGGGCTCGCCTCTGGTGCTGGTGACGGGGTGGAGGTTTCGTCGTCCTCGCTGTCCGTTCGAATCAGAATAGGCGGTTCGCCGCTGAAAGCGCACGTGCTTGGATGTCCGTCGACGCGTAGTACCATCGACGCGCATTCTGACCGTTTGACCGACAGGCAGGGTGGGACGCTGCTTGGTGCCGCGGTCGTAGTAAAAGGCCTGACGTTCCTTTGATGCGGTCAGCGCCGCCTGAGCTGAGGCTGAAGTGGGTGTTGCCAAGAGTGCTGCCTTTGTTGGCAACTGAGTCCGCGTGCGTCGGCCGAAGATGAGCTGTGCGGGGCTCTGTCCCAGGTGGGCAGCTGTGGTGGTCGGTTGCGTGGGAGGCGGAGTGGGGCTGGGCTGTCTTCCCCGCTGCCCGTCTTTGGCTGTTTGAGTCTCGGAGGTTTGGCATTCGTTTTCGCCCTCTTAGCTTCGGCTGAGGAGGGGTTTGACAACAGGGGAGCAACTGTCGGTAGGTTGTTTCGGATCTGTGGTTGAAATTTGGCACCAGCGTCGCACTTTGTTGCTCCATCGCTTATCACAGTCGTTCTGCACCCATTAGTGCCGAAGTGACTCTTCAGGATCTTGTCTGTAGCGCCCTGGGTATAACACGTTGGTCTTTGAATGCAGGGCCTCCGCTGCTAACGAATTCATCTGCGAACTCCGGGTACGGTCGTGAAACTGCCGTTACCTCCGCTTTTGAATGAGGCGATCCCGTTGCTATTAGCTCCTGATATTCACTATCGGCTTCTGCAGCGGTTCGACTGGGATTGATCATTCGTTCCGGAATGAGCCTGTTTATACATTCGAGCTGCTGATCCCTTATCGACGCATCTGGTAAATCGGTTCCGAGTGTTCTGTTACCGTTCACAGATGCCGTCTGGACAGCGTTTATCGTTTGTTGTTAAACCGCTAGGTGTCGCTTCTGTAGTTGATGTGTCGCTAGTTCTTCAGGCTCTGCCTCTTGGAATCGGTCGCTAGCATTGGCGGAGGGATAGGCGTGCGAAGAGCTCTTTGCGTCGTTGACTTCGTCGTTAAGCTCGTTAATTGCAAAGTGTCCATCGCCTGCTTGCTGGCCAACGCTGTCGAGAATCTCTGCGGATTCTGCGACACTCTCCGCCTTTGTCATGCAGCTTTCCTTGTCCCGCATGCAGTATGTTTTCAGCGATGTTTTGAGAGCTGTTTTGAGAGACGGCTTTCAGGCCTATATTCTCATCGACCGCTCTCACGAGATCCAGGTCCCGGCATGGCTTAAAGCCTAGTATGGCCTGCCCATGCTTCTCTTCAACGTAAAAGTCTGCAGCATATTCTTGCGCGTTGCGTGTCTCAGCGTTAACGTTATCATACCTCTCGTCTGTAGCTCCTTCCGGTCGAACATTCGCAGTGTTGCCTCTGCCGGACGTATTTCATGGCTTCGACCGAGGGCACTGACGACTGATGCAGGAATTACGTTGTCTGTCGCGCCGCAGTCAAGTAGGAATCGGATCGTCTGTTCGTCGATTTGCATGTGCGTATGCCAGCGATCATTGTTCGGGGTCCCGAGCGTCAGCAATTCTCTTCGCGGTCCAGTGCGCATACTTTCGGCCTCGGTTTGGTCGCTTGTCGCGAAAGACAGCTCGCAGCAAAGTGATTTTGCTTCCCGCATTGTCTGCAGGTTTGCCCATAAGCGGGGCACGATTCTCGTCTTGCGTCATGCGTCCGGCTACAGTACTTACATTTTCGGCCAACCTGGGTATTATCTCGACCATAGGCTGCTTTGTTTTGCTGTCGCGAGCGTGGCCGTCTGCTGCTGCTGCGCGCCGGCTTCGTCCGGGAGAGGGCGTCGACGTGCTGGTCAAAGTCTGTCATGGCTCTGAGCTGGTTTCCTGCTGCCTCACAGGATCTGCACACGTCGAGAGCCCTTTCGAGCGTTAAATCGCGAATTTGCAGGAGTTTTCGTCGCCTCGAGTCATCTTGAATGCCCATGAGAATGCGATCCCGAACCATGGAATCTTCGACGCCTGCAAATTGACACGTTTTAGCCATCCTGCTGATGTCACCCAAGAAAAGGTCAAAACGCTCACTTTTCTCTTGGTCGCGTTTGTAGAAAAGATAGCGTTCGTATGTTACGTTGACTGATCCTATATAGAATTCTTGTAGCGCCGCCACTACTCTGTCGACGTCTCGTCGGTGCGTTTCCGGTAGCTGTAGACTTCTGAAGGCGTCGTATGCCTCTCCGCCGAGGCAGGTGAGGAAGATGGCTGCCCTCTTTTCTGAACTGGCGTCTGTCAGATCCGCTGCCAGCTCATAAGTTTGCCACTGTTCCTTGAATCTCTGCCAGTTGTCGGCAACGTTGCTTCCTGTTACGCGTAACGGATCGGGTAGTCTCAAGTTCGTATTCATTTCCAGTTTATTCAGAGTCCGAACTATCGAAGCTTATCTATTCGAGTTTGTCGACCTAGCTGCATGGAGCGAGTGTGTTCAGATCAACACTTCTGACAGATAATGACAATACTACTTTATTATACTACCATGATCTACGCTACGTACAGGCTACTCAATGCTACTAGCTACTAAGTGTTCCGGTAGTGTTTATCGTGCGGGCGTCTGTATTAGATTGTCATGTCCAGGGCAGTGTCCGTGCCGCGTGGCGTTGTGGTAGGGGCGTGGGATAACGGCTGGCCAATCATATCCTTACAGAATGTGATGGCCGGGATATGGCAGCCTCATTGTCACGGCCAAGATCAACGGTCAGCATGAAGGCGACTACAACATCCGCCTGAGATCGCTATTATAACATCGGAAAACAGACTAGGTCTTCCGATGAGCCTATCTGGGGATAGAGACGTGAATCCCTCACTGACTCCGACAGCTATAGCGAGAGACATGTATAGGGGATAGACAATGCAGCTTTATGGTCATGAATAGACACCCAGTTAACATTGGACGATACCAGGGAAGGGGACCATGTTCGGCGGACTTGGTTAAAAGGAGAATGCACTCAGGCGGGGAGGGAAGATTAAGATTCGAACACAGAGATCGGACGGAACACAGCGAGTGAACGCCAGCTAAGAAGAACTCTTTAGATCGAACGCTAACTTTCTTTCCGCTAGTTTTATTAATTAATATATTCTTTATTAAAATATCTCTTCGTATTGAGCGGACCCATCACGTCTCGTTCGTGCTAGACTAGAGTAGAATCGAGGACGTGACACTCATCCCAAAGCTTAATACGCAAACTTGTAGACTTTACATCATAAAATATGACGTAATTATCAAATAAAATGCAGAACCTCAAATAGCAAAAAAATTCGAATTTGATGGTAAAATGCAGAACCTCTATTGACCCTTATAATCTAAAGACTTCAATAGCTACCGATTGATCTCTGCATTTCTTGTGTCTGGCTGATGAGCTGTTCCTTCTCTCCTATCCATGCATTTCTCTCTTGTTCTCGTTTCTGTTCGAGGTCCAAAATCTTGGTTCTACATTCTGTTACAACAATCAAAAATCTCTTAAATGTTACAAAATTACCTATTAAGACTTACAGTTCATCGAAACAGATAGTGTATCCAGAGCTTGTAAAACAATTGTTCCTTTATAGCTACATTGGCAAGACGTGCGTCTAAGTGTCTCTGTCCGTGAGGACGCCGGTTTGCATACCAGCTGTGGCTAATTTTCTGATATATAAATCTCTGCCTAGAGAGGTTCGTACATGGGGACCTCAAATGGTGTGGCATCCATTCAAACGGGCAGCGCTGGAGAAGGATCTCACCCGAAAATTCATCGAAAAATGAGCAGAATCGAGGCCACACGGTTGCTACAGAAAAATATGTACATTCACATTTGCATTTTTACTTAATTTTTGAAGCAGTGCGTAATTTACCATGAGAAATTTATGCAATTGATAAAGGAAGAGTATGTACGTTTTATTTTTGGCATAAAATTATTACATATTGTTAGAATATAAAAGCCAAATATTTGTTCAAAAGAAAACTTTGAAAGCATGCGACTTTGTAGACTCTCCCATTTACACTTGCTGCAGCGGTAATTCAGTTAATTACTTCACAAACGCAGGTTCACGAAGGGAACACCGTTTTCATTACATTGGCATGTGTGAGAGCAAGTCTTACAAAATAAGTAAAGAAATTATTTGAAGCAAAAATTGAAATGAAAGAGTTCTGCATTATTTAACCATTACAATTTTATCACTGACCTCGTTTTTTGAAGATTTTTAATTTTAAACAGCATTGAATTAATACATTTATTTCGCAAACCTAGAGGATGATATCCCAAGAGTAATATGAAATAAGTTTCTCGATTGTGGGTTCTTGGACAACGTCATTAGGCAACGATTTTAGAGCGTATTCTCAAAAGACATTTGTAACCAATTAACGCCAAATCTTCGTTTCGGTTGCATTGGACGAGTTTAATGACTAGGTGCAAAGGTCTGAAATGTTTCCATTTGGTAAATGCAGGTGTCTATGTAGCCTACACGTTGTTCTTTGTAAGAAACATTCAATACAAACTTGTAAAAGATACGCCTTACAATGGTTGCCTTATGCCGCTGTACGAGATCCCAATCGTAAAATTTCGTGAGCTTCGCGAACTTTCGACCTCCTCTTAAATGAAAAGCATCAGCAACATTGCACATGCAGATACACAGCAACTTATTTCAAACTTGAGGATGGACTGAATGGCGTGAAGCAAGACAGATAGGCCCTAGTGTTGCATAGTAAGAAAAGACTGCTATGACAGGAAAACAACAATTTACCTTGAATTTCAATATAATTAGGAATTAATTGAAACTTGAAAAGCAAAAATAATTAAAATTAAAAACTTTTCTAGGCAGTATTATTGAACATCCAGGTTACTAATAAAGTTTGGTCTAAAAAATCCCAAGTGACCTAAATCATTTGCGATTTAACAACGTTAAAAGAAGCACTCCTTCAATTCGTCTATCAAAATACAGCCAGCGATCAAGCTGCGAATATGCCGGGTCAACAGATCCCGTCGAGCCAAATGGGCAGGAATATAGGCAGACCCTTGAAATACTGATATTTCAATGTGAGTTACCTGTCCTCATCTTCTCGCAAACTTCAGTCGCTTGTTCTTTGCTCTTCATAAAAGTATTCATTGCGTTTCGCTCAGTGTCTAGTTCCTGCCTCAAGCTGCTGTTTTCGACTCGCAGTGTCTTGCTTGTTGTTTTCTCGCATTCCAGCTCTTGTTCAAGTTTATCGGCGTTGGCTTGAAGAGTTCTGATCTTCATTTTCTCTGTGTTTAGTTCTTCCCTAAGTTTCTCAGCTATTGGCCGCTCAGTTATACTTGCTTTCTTTTGCAGTGAGTTGCATTCTTCTGAAAATGTATTCGATAATTTTAAACCTAATATCTTCAATTTCTTTTCAAAAACTATAATTACACAATCTAATTGCATAACACACCAAGCAAACTGTTAGCAAACTATTCAGTTTGCAAAGAACTGCATCACAGCATTTCCAAAATTTGCTATGATGTCTAAGATATAAAAACTATCATTGTAAAAGAAGCACATCGTACTCCTTAGGCAAAAAGAATGCATATTCTCGGTTGTAATAGAAGCCACTTACCTTCAATCTCCCCAATCAAGTTTTCATCTTTCAAAAACTTCTCGAATTCTGATTTCGTGAAGCAGAGCTTAAAGGGTAGAATTTCTTCTTCGATTAGAGAATGACACTGTTGTTGCAATTCGATTGCCCTAACTGATAAGTCCGAAACTGCCCGACATATATCGCTAGCTGATCCTTTAGCCATTATTTTCTGACAATAATAACTGTAACTTTGTAAGCACGACAGTTGTGAATCAATATCCTCATCTTCCATTTGGATTTCTTTCAGTTTGCTTTGTCTTACTGAACAGAGACTTTGCAAAAGAGAATTTGCCTGTGTATCCACAAACTGTTTCAGCTCATCTCTTCTGCTAATGACATCAAATTCCAACCTCTCCACTTTCTGCTGCAAATCCTCTTTTACCCTGATGAGATCATCTTTCCTCTTCTTTGTCTGTGAGATGCAAAAATTTATTGCTTCAATATTCTTTCCTATCTGCTCACGAAAGCCGTCTACAAATTTGCTAACATGAGAACCTTCATGATGTTTATGGTCGTGAATGAAGCAGATGGCGCATACAACTGTTTTGCAGTCAGCACAATATACGTTCAGAACATTTTGTTCATGAAGTTCACAAACACTCGGTGCTAGAGGGGCCATTACACTCTTGTCACCATCATGTTCATTTATTGGCACCAGTTTATGATTCTTATTTAATTTAAATTTGCTGTGTTGTCTGCAGCATTCTTCGCACAAATTCTGCTTGCATTCAATACAGTACATGTTAACTGTAGGTGTCTCCTTCCCCATTTTCTGATTTTCCTCCTGACATGCGTCGCATAAAGGTGTTGTTTTCGCTGATGAATCCGAAACATTTGCTACTTGTATCAGCTTCGCAATGAAGAAATTATTAGGTAGTGCACGAAACCCTTCTTGAGGAATCTTAAACTGTCGCCTACAGATTGGGCAAGGCATCTCATCACCGGGTCCTTTGTTCGTTTTAAGCCCGGTCTCCTGAAGACATTTCATGCAGAATGTATGAATGCATGGTAAGGCTTTTGGATCGGTGTAGACATTCGTACATATGCAACAACTAATTGTGTCGTCGAGTTCTTGCTTGTCAAATTCAGCAGTGTTGGGATGTTGGGCAGCCATTTTATTGTGTGAATATTAGGGTCGAAGACTCACTTTCAATTTCACTATTGGCATCCCTGCGTTGTTGCCAAAATTTTTCTTCTTAAGATCTTTGGTTGGTGCTATAAATCGAAACTAATCGTATCTTCGAGATTTCTTCAACGCACAAAAAGTTAAATCCTGGAAACCAATTTTTTTGCATGCTTTTTGTCGGAAACAATACCGATAAGGCAGGTATCAGCTTCGTTTCGAAATCAAGTTCCACCGGTCAAGCAGGAAGATAAATGAAGCATAACTCACGTATGTCTGTACTGTTTATAACGTTGTATCTAAACATAGCACACAGATTACAAATCTTTTTTGGATACCATTTATTTCCTAGCTGTAAATTGGATCTCAGGCGCCTAACTTCGTAATGCCATTCTACAGGGGAACGAAATAAACAATTGTTTCTCGTTCTCGTGTTGCTGATTTCGGACGATTATTTGTCAGTTTATTTAGTTAAAATCATTTTTTACGAGAAGCCCAGTTGAATTTCTTTTTTATCTCGGACATCAGAATTCTTTTACTGTGGGCTGTCGGCATCATCAACAACTCGTTCGATGAGTTTCTCTTGAAGATCCTAGCGTAAACATTTCGATTACAAATCCATAAGTATCAGTCTCATGTTAACTTCATGTCATCTTGACTCTTCATTTGCTGTTGATGCGGATAGTAGGAAAAAACTGGCAATGAGGGGACAATTTGGTTAGATGAGAGATAGAGGCAAATCAAGCAATTAGAAGAATGTTCAGGGCGAAACGAAGAGGTCGTGGTGTCCCAATCCAACTGTTGCTTTTGCGCCACATCTCACCCACGTTTATGTAAATGTAGCATTGAAGAGGAAAAGCAGTCCACTGACCTCGTCTGACAGGCAGCCGTGGTTTGCAGGGGCATGGTAGCAGACTGTGGGCATTTAAAATAAATTTGTCTCGTCATAACTAAATTTTCGTATAGTTGGAAAATTCTATAGAATGGCTCACCTCCTTCATGGTTGAGCGAATGATGATGTTGGCTATTGGATCGGAAAACTGAGTTTGGGCACCAACTCTATTCGATGTTCCACAGGGCTCTGTTTTGGTGCCTCTTGTGTCGGATCAGGGCTACACGTCGATTTGTCAAACCGTATCGTTAGGCGCAGTCGTGATCCTGTTCATTTTGACACCCTTGAACTGCTGCGATGCTGTTCTTGCAGACCTAGGCCTACGAACTATTGTGTACATCAGCTACAGTTTGTCCTTTACTGTAGTGCCTGAATCGTGGCAAACCTGTCAAATTCTCGCACGTTTCGGGCTATATGCAAGAAACGCTGCATTGGCTCCCCGTCGAGGAAAGAGTCAGATTAAAGATCTTCTACTTGAGACCTTCTTGTCCCACGTTGCCCTGGGCGGCTCGACCACTAAGGCGTTCTCGTCCATTGGTCCATCCTTCTGGAACAGTCTTCCTTTGGAGATCAGAACTGTTCCAGCTAAGATGCACAAGAAACATTTTCAGTTAAACTTAAGACTCAGAAAGCCAGGTTTCAGGGCTTTTGAAAGGAACCAAAAACGGAGCTACATAAATGATCAGAAACATTCATGTATACATTACATTCAATCAAGAAGAACGCCAAATAATGATCAGTTAATAGTCTAGTGATGAGCGTACTAGACGATTGCTCGAGAGGCTGGAGGTTTAAATCTCAGCTAGGGCAAATTTTTGTCTCGAGATTTTGGCGTGTAGGCCCCCTATAATTTTTCTACATTCTTTACTCTACATAACATAAAGTTCAATTTAATTAATCCGAACTTTAGCATTCGTATTGTTATTATTGTAAATTGTTCTTTGCACCGTAACGGTTATTCGGATTTTAACTTTCATAAATATCTGTACCATTCCAGCTGCTTTTTAAAATTTCGTTTAACTTAACTTTAGTTTTATTATTATTTTACCAGTACTGAAGTTCGCCAGAGCCAGCTAGTTTGTTGGTCAGCATTGGTGCCATGTCAGGCATACGAAGAGGTAAATTTGAATGGGAAAAAGCACTCGAATTGGATTTACCACGGTCCCTTGAATTGCTCTGCTGGAGTTCGTCATCTTAAATTTAACTTCGCATTCACCCAAATCTTTTTGCTTTAGACTGTGGCACTATTGAAGTTCAATATTGAAAAGGTTTATGTTGCTTGAACCAATTTGATTCACTATATCGGGCAAATGCCTACGAGAACTAGACAAAACATAAATGAAGTCATTCTTTTGTTCAATGCATTTATATAACGCCTCTGTGAATAAATGTCATACACAGTTAGACATCACTCCGATTATTCTGGACAAGATTTAATAATTCTTTAACATAAAAGCGGTAAAGTATCTGTCTGTAAGTTGTCATAGAGATTTTAGAAAAATTAGCAAAAGTTTAATTAGGCCGTACACTTCTTTATCAATCTACTGATTAAATAAAAATAAAATTACATAAGATCACCTTGACGGCGAGCTAAATATTATATTTTGCTTAATTATCTAAAGTCAAAAATCAAAATCCGTCCACCCTTGTTTTTATTATTCTCAGCATCCCATATGCTGTCAGCCACAAACAGTCGATTATTTGTCTGATCCAGAAGAATCCTCCGTGGATATCGTAAATCGTATTTTTCTTTTGAGAGAATTTCTCTCTTAAATTCCAAATCTGAATCCAATAACAAAACTCGACCGTTATTAAAATCAGCGACCATCACGAATCCATTTCCATCGACGGCCAAATAGAATGGAAAATTCATTCGTCCAATGGCTGATCCAGGTTTTCCACCGAATGACTTCTTAAGTTTTCCATCTGTATCCACTACACACACTCTATGCAGATCCCCACCACTTCTCTTTAGTAAACGGCCTTGACTGATTAGGAAATGGTCATTGGTCAATTTTATAGCATGCCATGGATGACGAATACCAGAGTCTGATGCAAGATTTATTTCACGAATCAACAGTCCATCTGGCGAATATTCATTTAATTTGTTTTTAACAAAAACAGCTAAAATGACATTTGATTCATCTGTAACAGACAGACCCCATCCCCAATCGTCTCCTGTTGACCAACTCTTTATTAATTTTCCATTTGGATCAACTCTCAAGATTTCCTTTGACTGATCATCGCTTTTACAGTCAAAGATGTATAGACATTTATTTCTGTTACAGGATCCTATGTCCTTTGGATCAATTAATTCCTTCAAATTCCATCGACGACTGAAACTTAATTTCATCGAATCATAAACTTCAACTTCTGAACTGTCGTAACTCACAACAAACAATTCCTTATGTAAAATCGTCAATCCACTGATGAATTCCCCGTCTTCTTCTGCAGCTTTTGTTCTGACAGTTTGAACTAAAACTGGATCCATTTTGTATTGAAGTTCAGCTGATAATAGAAAAAATTATTAGTTTTCTACAGAAATTATATCGGTCTTCAAACTTTTAGACATCACATTTCAAACAAAAATAAATAATAATAATCTAAGAACTAATATAGTGCCACTGTCAAAATGGTCAAGGAATCAATCGATGGTCTCTGCTAAGCAAAGCTGATGCCACGCCAAATTCCATGGTCAGTCCGGTCGAAAAACCCAGAAGGGAATTCCAGAAGACCCAGAAACAGCCTACAGACAAAGTGAGTCCAAATCTGCTAACACGAGAACCTTCGTTCTGTTTATGGCCGTCATTGAAACAGACAGTGCATTCCACTGTTTTGCTCTCAATGCAGTAGGCCTTTATGTCAAGAACGTTTTCCTCATGGAGTTCACAAACACTTGGTGCTAGATTTGTCATAATATTTTCGTCAGTTAGGCCTAATAACTGCTCATTTATTGGCATCAATTATGATTCTTTGTTAGCTTTATTTTCTATCATGTCCGCAGCATTCTTCTCACAAATTCTGCTTGCATTCAATACAGTAGGACTACATATAAGCTGTATATATATATATATATATATATATATATATATATATATATATATATATATATATATATATATATATATATATATATATATATATATATATATATATATATATATATATATATATATACGCCTTTAACACATGCACGAGCAGTAGACAATCTTTAAATAAAGGCAAATCACTGTGCTTTATCAATTTACTTGATCTCAAAAACATTATAGAAGAATTATTACTGATGAAACGGCCTCCCCCTCATTAAATGGGGCCAACCGTGCTGTGTGGGGGCATTTATCGGAAGAGGAACTGCTTTTTCCACTGCGTGACCTGGATTCGAACCCCTATCAAGGAGTGCAACCTCCTGTACTCTCATCTTGCCCTCACCATAGTAGAGAGGAATTTTAATATTCAATCTGGCACTACGCCGTAGCAAAGCTGGTGCAGGCTGGGCGGTGCTTTGCTTACTCTCCGTGATGTCAACAATGTCCGAGTTGCCGAGCAGGGAACTGCCAACCTCTAGGGCGAACAAGGGCTCGTTCTCCCCCCCCCCCCCCATCACAGACGTCAATCTATTTTGCATCATATATCTCTCTTCGGCTAGGTGCGACATAAATTCTTCCCTCAAGCCAGTCAGTCCTTCCCGGAATCGATCCTCTACGGTCAGAGGCCGGGGAGCCATGGCGCCAAAAGCGCCGAAGCTCACACAAGTTTTGGCTATGTGACGCCGATGCAGGAGCATGTTCACACAACTTTTTGGGCTACGGATAAATCTACCTATGCCACTGAACAAAATAATAATACTATAAAAAAATAATACAGTGATATATACTCTGATATTAGTCCTACATCACAAATTAATTTTATCCACCTTGGGTCTATACTTGGCTGAGGTAGGCTCATACAACTTTTAAACACTTCCCGGGCCACTGTCTACGGTTATCTGGCTTCCGACAAACTTTTCCTGCAAGGACAGCTGCCTCTCCATAAATTCAGTTTTTAAATGGGAGGAGCTTTCTGCTAACTGATCCTGTCAATCTGTCTGACATTCCATTCACTTATTTATAGAACCGAAAATCGTTTCCAAAATTGGAAAAATGTCGACACCAGGACTCGAAGTGCACTCGGTCGGACTTGAATCTCTCTCAGCCATTTTTAAAATAATCAATAAAACAATCTTCGTTTGCAGTTTATAATCATTAACCAAACAACTCAACTGCATTTACATCCATTATGTTTTAGATAAAGTGAGTTCTTTATTACATTACACAGTCAATCTCAAATTTCTAACACAACATTAATATCAGATTTGGAGCATAAAGCTTTTTGGTTTCAAACTACAATATTTATATTTATAAATCAGGAAAGGACTCACTGCACCAGGGATGTAGCGCCTGTTTGTAGCGAAGAAACGCGGATACGACAAGAAAGCCCTTCACGACGAATATCTCCACTTTACCGAAAGCGCTTTCGCCCTATATACTCAAAACTATTACTAAAGACCGCCAGCTAATCGCAGAAATTACCAAACCTTGCAATCGCTGCTACCGATGATCTCGAAAAGGACAAAAATCTTAAAACAACATCAACTACGAAGAAAGCACGTGTTTTCCGCCTCAAATAATGGCCACTGCGCCCTTACGGAAATTCCTACTGCTCCCTTACGGAAATTCCCACAACTTCTAGCTCCCTAAACCCAGAGGGAAATCCCCTTGCGATTTATAGCTGCAGAAAATACCCGTGCAATTTATAGCTGTAGAAATCCCCTTGCGATTTATAGCTGCAGAAGAAACGACTAAAAATACATCGACATTGCCTCGACTCATACGTGTAATTCTGAATGTTTCGTTTCTACATGAGACCACAATATCGTATTATCCTTGTAATTTTGATATTTGTAAGCATGACCAATTTATTTAGTGCATATACTAAGTAAACAGTACAAACCGCCGTTATGAATAAAATGTGTTACACTCTTATTGTCACCAGGCCTCGGGAAGTTCTGGTTCGTTCCGAAACCGAGGTCATATTTATGTGAACTGGCGCTGATATCTGCTTCCTATTCGGTAGCGTCTAATTTCTTGGCTCACGTTGCTTGCTGTGAAATGAGCCTCGATAATGTGCCTAACTTCTTAATGCAATCTATCCCGGCAGTGAGACAAATCATTACATTAATTCTCGTGTTGTTGATTTTCGAACGATTTAGTTGTAAATTCATTGCCAAATTCAAGCGAAAATGCAATAACTTTAAAAATACTGAGAATCTCAGTAAAATGTCTTTTTTCAAATTCCACTGTAGTGTAACTGGAACTAATTATGCCTTGTGCATTAGACACCGGCGCTCTAGAAGTTTTTAATTAATAATAATAATTATAATTTTCTAATCTAATGTTATAAAGCCGTTATCATAATTGGCAAGCTATCAAATGATGGTTGCTTCAAGTAAAACTGTAGTAAAAATCACATTTGGAAGGGAGCCCGGTCGAAAATGTGATGCGTCGGAGAAATCATATGTGAGGGTGCGTTAGGAAAATAATTAGGTCTAAGCATCTTACAGAGTAGAATGCTCAAAGCTCGCTGCACAAATGAGGCGTGTGAAATGCGCTTCAGTAATTTTTGCGCACTGTTGTATATCTGCTCTGTCACTATCACAAAGCACTTGCTTTGTCACAATGAACACAACCCAACCTAGCCGCTTATCCCCTCCTCTCTCTGGTATCCTGGCCACCGGACTTGGTTCTTGACATGGCATCTGTGGACAACCCCCACATTCTTGACGCAGCGCTCGTGAATAAACTGGTGCCTTGCGATTAGCTTTTAAGTAACGCTTTAGAAATTTCGAGTTTACGATTACGATTGATTGCCACCACATTTATTATCCACAGAATTTATGGGGAAATGAGCAAGATGAAATATCATTTAATTTTGTTATTTATCAAAATCTTGTCATATTTCTTCAAACTAATCCTGAAAATTTTTAAAACTGTATAATGTCTTCCTGTGGGCTTATTATAATTAGTTTTAGCGTTGATCCAAGTCGAAACGGTCTTAAGTTTCATCGCAAAAAAGGCGCCACATAAAAGCCAACCTTGTAATCGCCTCTATGCTGCATAGACGCTCTGAGAAGTCTCTGATTTAGCTGAAGAACGTTACTCTCGCGCGAATGACCTAGTTAGGGGCGCAAGCTATTGACGTCGATTTTGTCGTTGTTTTGCAACTGAATTTTGTTTTACTTCTTTATGCGAAATTATGTAGAGTTCATGGACACAAGATTTTGAATGGACATTGAATTGAGTATGCGCTTATGGAGTCTGATTCATAAGTTTCATCTGCTGAAACAGGTAAATTTTACGATCGGTTTTGGCTTTGCGGCTAAATACATTAAAGGCTTGAAAGAAGTAAATACTAGTAATTTGTAACTTTGTAATTAGGAACTTCTATCGAGTCGGTGTCTGATGCATAAGGCACCAACCGATGCCGCACCAAAGCCAAGCTGCTATCTGGTCAATATCCATTAAGTCAGAGGCAGTCTACGCCCTACGGTGGATAAACCAAGTGGAAAGGCATGTCTTAAGTTGAGAACTAAAGACAAGCGACTGAGCAGAACGAACAGATACAGGGATAGAGTTCCAAAAATCTAGGTCCAGCAACCGAAAAAGCACTGTTGGCATAGGCCAACCTGGAAGAGGTGGGATTGCAGTGCGAATTCCAGATGGATTAGGTATTAGGACTGGGAAATTGTTTTGAAATGTGAATGCTCTTGCACAATATTCTTTTCTTCGTGATCACAGTAAATGCACTCTCATACTTGTAATGAAGAGTAAGAAGCCTGTTTTTCAGCTTTTATGTTGGTGGAGGAAGCCACATGAGGATTTGAAGTGCATGAGTAATGAATGAGGAAGCGAGTGAAGTGACTAATTTCTGTTCAATTTCTCCAGTGTCAGAAAGTGATTCTTAGACTCTGGCATGCTATTGATTTGTTTCAAAGGTCCGTTTGCTCAAAAGTCATGATATATATTGAATTTAACGGATTAAAGTGGAATTCTGGTTTTTAGTAAGATGGAATGTTTGCCTTGTATAGTTGTCTAACTGTAATGACTGTATTCTGGTTTCAAAACTCAATTGGTAGTAGCTGCAATTCTTATCATCGTTTCGAAACTGGAAAAGATTTTGTCTAACACTAAAAAATTGTGTTAACTGTAAATGGATTCTGCCAGATAAAGTCATGCTTGACATCGATACTTTTTCATATTCCATGCATAAAAATCTTTACTTACTAACTTGTGTTGTTGACAAACAAACCCAGTGATCATGAAGTCGTCTGTTTCTGTTTGAACTGAACTGAACACTGGTTTGCTTTGCAATAGACTGGTATTCATTGCTGAATATTATTATTATTATTAAGAAGATTTTTAACGTTCGCAAGGTCACACATATATGCGAAACTGAGGCTCTGTTAGTCAGTCTGATGATTTAATAAACTATGATTGCCACTGAGTGCTAAAGTTCTGACAATATAGTCAGTCGGATGCATGATCTGATTTGTGATATTATAAGCTGTTGTATTTTCTATTGTCATAGCTATTAATTTCAGGTGTGTGATGCATTTAAAAATTATGACAAATGTGGTTGTTTAAACCTTCTGTGAAATTTCAGTGAAGTTTGAGTTTTTAAGAAAAAAATGACCATGTGATTCACACTTTTTCAGTAAAGTAAGGGGCCCTAAACATAGGTAAAAGAGATTTGCAAAACTTGTTGTTTAACTCCTTGTTTCATATTCTTAATACACTCGAGCTGATACCTGGGTCATATAACAATTTGTGTTACAGTGAAGTGTGTTATACTAAATATCTAGTGTACATGATATCAAGTGATGTGTTATGCATTAAATGCTAGCATGACTGTAGCCAGGGAGTTCAACTGGTGCAAATGACTTCCTAGTTTAACAAGTCCAGCAGCATGTTGAATAACTCCCCAAAACTTCATCCCACCCTCTTGTTTCTCTGGTCTCCTAGCGACGGGATTTTTATCTTCATATGATATCATTGGACAGCTCCTATGAATTGATATTGAACTAGTGAATAAGCATGTGCCCTGTGTTTAACTTTTTGGAAATTGTTGAGTTTCCTGTTACAATTACCTTACTGTTGGAACCCCGTGGTCCAGCATCTTGTTCTAAAGCACCCTTTAAAAGACCCTGGTTACGTACCTGACTGGTGCAAGTGAAGTTATTAGAGTCAGTAATAGTTGTACCAAAGGACTTAGAACGGGAAAGTAGACTGCTGGCTTTGAGGTGATTGGATTTAGAACTATGCTAAACAATCCATTTTTTCATAGCAGAAGAGACACCAATGTTAGAAATTTCAGCAAGTACAAGTGATCATGAAATTTGACTTTTAACTCACTTGTAAAGGCATCTGAGGTTATGAAAACAAGGAAAAGATGATCATAGGCTTTGGAAACTGCTATTCCCAGGAGAGTCATACTATAAGCTATGTTTAGATTACTCTATGGAAGCTGTGTTTGCAAAGAAGTGTTACAACTTGGCATAAGATAAATTTTATATAATAGAGGATGGATCCTATTCCAGAACATAAGTTTGATATAAGAAAATAGATGATGTTACACGTTAATTATAATTGATGATTATATTTTGTTTTAAAAATTAAATGAAATTTTAAAAATTATAACTATAAAGTTAAGCAACAAGTAAACAACCATTTCTACACATATATATGGTGCATCGTTAGCAAAAAATGGTTCCTTAACAAGTTACTTATATGGGGCATACCAGTACACAGCATATTTTTTATAAGACACTGTATTAATTACAAGATAAGATTGGATTACCTTAATCTAGATGTGTGGGATATGATCAGACTTAGGTTGAAAGTCATATTGAGGTGTAATACTCTCAGTATTTACGTGGCCTGAATGTCATTCGGTGTCTGGTTCAAACTTCGCTAACCTGTGGGATTCAGTCAGACTTTGCTGATGGGGAAATCATTTGGTGGTTGGCATTTGGAAGCCAGTCTGGATATGAACTGTGTCAGTGTTCCGGGGAATAACAGGGAATATAAACAGTATGTGCACAGTATTAGACTCAGTAACCAGGGGAATTATCCTGGGAGGCAGATGCATGAAATGTACCTGGAAAAGCAGTGAAACTGTACCTTTAATGTTTATTTACAGAAACAATTTATTTATTTATTTAAAGCACTTGTAACGCACGCAATGTCAGTAAACCTGAATCTGAGGCGCGGATGTATATTCACTAGGGGTCAAGATGGAGTCATGCGTGGATGTATATTCACTAGGGGTCAAGATGGAGTCATGCAAAAGCCAGAATGAAGTAGTTTCAATGCCTGAAAAGCTCTCGTATAGTGCCTGCATGTGACATTATTATTATCGTTACAAAAATTGTTAGCATGCAAAAGTCATACAGTGTTATGATTATTGTTATTATTATTTAAAAAATTTTATGTACACAAAGTAACACAGAAATGTGAATATGAGGCATGGTTGGTCCGCTACCAAGTGAAATGCAGTTAGGTATTCAGATGTTTGAAAGTCAGTGAGAAACAGTGAGTTTTGAAGTGTTTTTTGAAGGAAGAAAGGAGTTCGTGCATCAGAGGAACTGTTGTAGTTGGATTGTAGACACCCTAACCCTTTACCCTAGCCTTAATCCTGACCCTCTATGCGTCAGTTATTGAATCCTTGTGGTTAGATAACCATATGTCTAAATAAATAAATAGATAATTAATTAATTAGTTGAATAATTATTTAGCTGAAACTTATGTAAATACTGTACATAGGTGAATACACATGTTCTTCTGTATACAATGAGTGAAAATATGAAACGAGAACTTGTTTTTGTTTTCGTTAATCGTTGCTGTGATGATAATCATTAAGGTGAGTTTCATCTTTGAGTTGTGGTTATTGGTTTTGCAGTATGATGGTACTCAGTACCATACCCATTTTGCAATAAGTACCATACCTATTTTATAGCCATGGTGAGTTAGTATTTGGTCTAGTCTAATATGGATCGTCTGCGTAAAGACCTTGACTGAACTGCAAAGTCACTTGGAAATTTATGATCAACTGGGCAAATGAAACCGTTGGATGAGCTGAGATGCTGCTTGGTCTGCTGAACAGATCAAGTCATCGCACACAGCAGAGGCAGACAAGTGGACAGACAGGCAGACAAACAGGCAGGCAGGCAGACAGTTGGAGAGAGACAGCAAGAGAGAGAGAGACAGAGCAAGAGGGAGGAGAGAGGGAGGAAGGGAGGGATGGAGGGAGGAAGGGAGGGAGGGAGGGATAAATGAGTTGAGGTTGAGATAAGAGATTCCTAATGTAAAACAGTGATAAACTGGTGTATGCATGATTCAACTATTAGTAATAATATCTGCAAGCTAATTGACCAGTTCGAAATCTTGGTGATGTTGGTCCCACCCTTGACGTTTTCAGCATCCCAACTGACAGGAAGACTGACAACTGGACTGACATGGAGCCTGACACGACAGGTGATGTGCATATTGACACTAGTAGTCAGGTATTGACACAGCATGATTGTGGCAGAAGCTTGTACTGTTGAGGGAACGTTGTTTGAGTTGTCTTGTGGATTATTGCCAAGGACGAAATGCATGGAAGGATAACCTCTGGTGATGATATCCATGAACATTTGTGTGTACTGACTTGAGGCATTTTTGAATTGACATTTTGGCTGACACATCATGAACTGACAGCAGCAACCATCGACTGATGCCTTGTGCATTATTACAGTGGTGCTATAGCAGTTCTCAGTATTTACAGGGCCTGCATGTCATTCAGTGTCTGGTTCACACTTTGCGCTATAGAAGTTCTTAGATTAGACATGGGTACTGACATACTGACTGGCGCATGGACTGACACTGACGCTACAACTGCTGTCCGAAGGAATTGTTCTGTCAGGTGCCGCGCAGGCTGACTGACACGGAGACTGAAGAAGGTTTTGACCAGCATCCACACTGCTAAAATTAATGTCTGGTTACTCAGATATTAATGCAGCCAGAACGCTCGGCTGATTAATTATCACACTAATGGTGGCCACTGTCTAGTAGGACTTCAGGTAATCATTACAGATGTTGGGCTTGTGTCGTGACAGGCCATAACAACACAAATGGTGCAAAAGTGTCTGGCTTTAGGCTGCAGTAGCTATGTCAGCACCCATGTCTAATCTAACCAGACTATGAATGTCCTAACCACACTAATACCTGCAGTTACCAGGCATGTCTTTTGAGCGTGTAATCAGGGCACAGTTGCAACCGTGTCGTAATGACTTCACCGAAGGGTGGAATTTGCAATTTCGGTATTTAATCAACGTCTAATCAGAACCAATTCGTTGGCTGGAAATTGCAATCATCATTGCGAGTCTTTTTCTCTTGGCTGCGTCTTATCTTTTCTTCGCAGATGTAATGTTTTTCTCGTTATATTGTTCATCGAGTAATATCGCGCTGGTCGCAGCTGTGCCGGTCGGAGCATGGCCACAAATTTAAATTGTTTCGTCTATGCGTTATTTTCTTGTTAGGTATTCATGCTTCGATAGCAGCGCAGGAATTTGTGCTGGGAATATTAATGTAATTTCGTTAACACAGGTCAAATCTGATCGGAGCTGTGGACTAACTGTCCACCTTGAGGTATAAGTAGGCTTGTTCTGCAGGACTTGGATACTGAATTAAAGGTGAAGTAAAGTAAAAGTTAAGTATCCCATATCTAGCATGTGAGATGTAGGGAGGTTCTCATATCCTTTTCTTCATGTCCTTGAGCAGGCATTGGATGAATTCCAAGGTCCTGGACACGAGGCCAGTGCATCACAGGACTTGCCGTTTACTTCCCAGCTCGATACTAGATTATACTGCTTGGTGACAGAGACACGGTGCCCACGCAAACAACTTGTTCAGGGTCGGTAAATGGAGTCAAACCCGAAACTTCATGATCATTGACTAAATGCATCACCGATAGACCACCGTACGGACAAAAGTAATGTAGGGTAATTGCTTATTTATTGCATGCATCTCAACAGTAGTCCCCAGACGGATGGTACTGGGGTTGAAGGATGTTTTGGTGGAGTGCTGACGCAATGGTAACAGTCCAGCAACCGGACAGCTTTCAAAGTTGCGTGGTGTAACTGTGAGTTGCTGGTTTTGCTGGAATTCAGTCCCAAGACACTTCTCAGTGAAAGGCAAATGCATTGGTCGTCTGCTGTGTGCTACCAAAAGTGTGGCCTTGACGCTTGCTGATTAAATGTGCTGGTTGCAGAGCACAGACTCCGAACCACAGTTGGAGAGATACCTACGTGGGTGCTTTCAATGTGCTTGATCAACGGACACGTTGGCGCTTGCTGTGTCTCGCAAAAGAACAGTGTTGGGCTCTCAGGCATTCGTGGTGGCTGGTCCATGGCTTTGGAATTCTCTGCCCAGTTCTGTGCATTCTATCAGTTCTTTAATATCATTCAAGTCTAAACTTCCATTCATCTGTTTCATCTTACTTACCCACCTAAGCCAGACTTCTGGCTCCTTAAGTAAAGTTCAATAAAGTTGGTGACCTATTGGATTTCAATCTGGCTTCTCCAGTGAATTATGATTTTTGACTGACTTCACTTGAAGCAACCATTGATTGATGCCTAGTCCATTATGATAACATTGCTGTAGAAGTCGTTTAATCAGAGATTAGCTTAGATGCTTTCTGATTACTATGAACTAACCACAACTCAATTGTTGTCAGGTTGGTGTGCGGAAGTTATAACTGAGTGGCCAAGGATCAGACAAGTTATTACCGAGTGGCCAAGGATCAGACAAGGCAGATCAAAACGCTGAACTGGGTGGTAAGCAGATTGCTTGTGTCTTGAAGCGAAGTATGCCGCAGGGGAAGCCGTTTATGACGCGGACAACAGGGCTTTGTTTTATGAATGGCAATCTTGTTGCAAACCGAAAAACGCGGCTCATTATTCATTCGGGGAATGACAATCTTATTAGAAGCCAAAAAATGCAATCATTCATGTGCTTACACTCCGAGGGACAATTTACAGACTTCGTAGATATTGTCTATAGATCGTTTGTCTTGTGAACCGGAGTCATAAGCAGCTTTAATGAGGAGGACGTTTGGTGGACTTGCGTTTTAAAGTGTCTAGGTCACAAACATACACTTGAATGAATGTATGTCGGATGCAAGTATTTTATGGGGAGTTGTTAAGTAGATCATGTAAGCCTGTCATTGTGTGGCCGCTGGTTCGGCTTGACTTATTAATCTGCTTCTGAAAAATTGACCATCTTAAAAGTAATGTCTCGTAACTGCAGGTACTTATATGGCCAGGTGGCTTTCAGACAAATTTTCTGTATTTATGAGCTCTTTGCCAGTTCAAATCTGCCTCAAGCCACTGCGTAGTGACCTTGGACAAGTTGCTCACCCACAATTGTCTGTGAGGAAGGTAACGGGAAACAACCTCACTAATCTCATCCCAGGGTGGCATAAGCCAATGGACCTGCCTTCGGGCATCATGAGCTATGGTTTTCTATATTTATAAGCACATTGTATTTTTGTATCTGTGTTCAGAAATTTGTGTAATGCAGCTTGAAAAAGAAAATAATCAGAGGCATTCTCTACAGTGTTGAAGTTCATTAACTACAAAATATTTATCAGTTAGCAAACAATGCGCAAGTATTTAGAAAAGTTACCAGTGATGATTTCCAACACTTACACTCTAACCAACAGATTCCAATGCAGAGTAAGCATTGACATCATTTTCATTATTCCAGGACTGCATAGCATCGAGGATGAAGAGTGATGACAGGCAGATTGAGACACTGGACTGTAACTGTAATTGTAATCGCAAATTTATACAGCACCACCTCAGAAGACACTCTTTAGAGGGACTCACGACCTGACAAACGATACCACGATCAAACATTGTCTGTTGGCCTTGATAGCTTTTTGGCCAGACAGTTAGTGTTTAGTCAGGTTACATTTGCTGTCTGAAATAGTGTAGATTATCGATCTATGAGTGTAGACTTAGGCTCAGCACCTGATGTTAAAGTATGGCTCATCGGCAATGTGTAGACTTCTCTGTAACAGTTTTTAAGATGGTTCATCCTTCTGCACCGGCATAAACACAAGTTGCAACAAATTTGTAGAGAGAGGTTCACATCAATGTGTTGTTTTGACTACATTTGTGTAGCAGTAACATTCAAATGAATATACTATTATTTCTACATTTATGTGGGGCTGCAGCTACTTTTATGTAGTAGTAATGTCTACATTTATATGGCTTTGCATCTACATGTAGGTCGTAATAACGTCTACAAATTGATAAGGTCAAGTTTCTCAGACTATAAGCAGAGTCATTATGAGTTTCTGAAATGGAAACAAGGAAACTTTGTTCTCAAGAAAATTTAAGACAGTTTCTGAAGTGGAAACAAGGAAACATTGTTCTCAAGAAAATTTAAAACAGTTTATGAAAGGGAAACAAGGAAACATTGTTCTCAAGAAAATTTAAAACAGTTTATGAAAGGGAAACAAGGAAACAATTGTACTCAAGAAAATTTAAAACTGAAGTTAAATAATGAACTTGCTTTTAAAGTTACACTTAAATTTCACAATTCAAATGCCAGCCAATCGCAGGCATGATCAAAGACAAGAGATTATGGCTGATATGCAACTTCTTCATTACATCATTACACAGCAAGTATGTTTTATGAATCTTGGTCAGCATGTAATTCAAAATAAGATTTTTAGCAGATTTCCCTATAGGGGCACAATTATTTCAACAATACCGAAGTCTTCATAGCCCAGTTTCAGGCAACAATTTATGCTTTTTTCTGAAAAAAAATTATAGGCCTAAGATTAATCCACATTGGTGTTGCATTAAAAATCTACGCTAACCACTGCACTTGTTTTACTATGATTTTACTAATACGAAAATTCATACATGTTGCACAGAAATGTTCACACTTTATTGCCAATACATCCAGATTATTGTAGGATAATCAGCTCAAAAAAGATGTAGACAAAGTGATCTGCACTTTTTCTGACAATTTGTCTATGAGAATTTTATATATATTGGTGTATGATGTCAGTAGATATTGCATTTCGTATATGTATTACATTTTAGAAATTTGTGTCACAGTCTGTATGGATTTTGGTGTTAGAACGATTTGTCTTATAGTTCAGTACGTTCTTATTCATGGGACACTGTTTATTTGATGAACTCTTACTTTACCTTTCTTTTAAATTGGTTTTTCACATTACACTTTACAGGTAAGGCAATCTAAGATAAATGACACTGTTTATGTATTACATGCCTCTGCATCGGTTGGCTGCCTTGGTTAGAATAGTTGTCGTGGGCATCCTGTTAGTTTATGGATTAATTTCCAATGGCAGCATCAATTTCGCTTTAATAGAAAGTATTTTGTTGTTTGTGGCCAGGTTGGTGCTTTTCTTAGAAGCTATTTTGCTAATTGTTTGCTTAAATATCGATGTCGAATGTAATGATGGCTGTTATAAAAATGCAACAGATGTCTTTACGAGAGGAATATTGATTTATTGAAATGTATGTGTTTAAAGGAATATTGATTTAAATATTGAAATGTCTGTGTTGTCTCTGTTTTAAAATTAATATCTGACAACAGCTGACTGTTATGTGCCCTTGATGTTCATGTTAGAACTTTGTGTGGTAGAAAACACTCTATTTACTGGCCGGTGGTCAAGTGCTATAATACAGGTAAAGGTGTAAATTGTAATTATAATTTTGTAATTGTAATCAGATATTTATATAGCACCACTTCAAGAGAAACAGTCCAATGATCTTGATCTCACATGACAAAGATTCGAACCCATGTTGCAGAGGTGAAAAGCTGATGCATTCCCACTTGGCCACCGTGTTTCTTTAAGAATGGCAAAAGCACTCTTACACTTTATCTGTCTTGTAGTCTGATAAGTCCTTTTAGCCTACTCCAGAATGCTATGAAAGCCTGCTCTGTGAGAAATAGTGTGGAGAATAGACCTAAAATAGAAGACTTAGGCTGGAACCTAACATTAAATTATAGCTCTTGAGCACTGTGTAGATGTCTATGCAACAGTTTTGTTGATTATAGAAAAATCAGCTGAACAAAAGTTGTAAGCAAAATGGTTTGCAATTTTTATAGAGTAAATTACCTTCTTATCAGACAATTTGTCTGAGTTTTTATATATAGTGGTGTATGATGTTAGTAGATATTGCATTTTGTATGTGTATTACATTTTAGAAATTTGTGTCACAGTCTGTATGGATTTTGGTGTTCAAACGATTTGACATTTGTTCTGCTTGCTGTGTTTCATTTCTCCCATCTGTGCTTATCTCTAATCCACATCAGTGGATATTATTTATTTAAAATGTATTCACAGGAAATATTTAGTGGAATATTTGGTGTTGTTCTGACTTGTGGCTGTTAGAATATTTTGACATACTAAAATGAACTTTTTGTGGCTACGAGTTTGCTAAATATTGAATTATTAATGAGTGAAATGTAAGCTTTCTCTTTTTATACCATCCATCATGTCTGCCTGGTAGTAATGAGTTTCTTGTTTGTGTTAGTTCCCCAAATTGTCTCTCTACAAATCATGTTCAGTAGAACCATGTTGCTGTTAAAGAACAATTTACGAGATAAATGATCGGAGTATATTCTGCAGTGGAACAGCTATTATTTTACCTGTGTATCTAGTTCTATGTGCAAAGAGTATTTTATCTAGAGAGCAAAGATCTGCTTCTACACGTGGAATCTATTTCAGTTGTATAGTGCAGTTGTTCTTAATCTATATTTGTATTATAATGTAAAAATGTAATGCAGTTATGTGTTATTAGATTTATATACACTGCGTGTATCAAATGTGTATGTAACTGTATATTATACACCAGAGACTTATTCAACGTGCTTAATTATGACATGAATTCTGATATAGCATGGTCAGAACATGGTTCCCAAAATCAGTTCAGCTTTAGAAAATGACCTCATTATAAGAGGGTTTCTTTGTAAGGCTGATCTTCTGTTCTTGTTAGCCAAAGACAGCACTATAACAAGTTGCTGGTGTACACATATGTATATATATATATATATTACCTCAGATTGTATATATATATATATACAGGCCTTTTTTCTAGATAAAAGGTTCCAGAACTGAACATTTATGGAATTTTGTGCTAAAATTTCATTATTTTTATTAATCAATAAACACTGAAAACAGTGTAGAGTTGTAAACACTGAAATTTAATTAAAATAAGTTACAGTATATTACATAATTAAAATAACTGAGTGACACAATTCTTTTATTAAAAACTAAATTATTTTTTAATAGCCAAACAAAGGTGCCAGAATGCCGTTCTGGAGCGTTCTGTCTGAAAAAAGCACTGTATATATATATATGTATATTTGTATATATGTAAAATATAATTGGTGTGTTGATGATATGTCTATGCTTAATAATGTACATTAGTGTGATTATGTGTTGTGTATGTCTATATAAATCAAATTGTATAATGGGTACGGACGGATGGATGGATGGATGGATGGATGGATGGATGGATGGATGGATGGATGGATGGATGGATGGATGTGTGTTTTGTGGTTATTTATGATGTACACTGACAGTTAATTTTCCCTATTATCTAGCTCGCATAAATTTCTTTTTTTTGTAACATTGTAATTGCACTTTAAACGTTTAATGTTGGTCCCTGAATCCATCAATAACACTGTCATCTGAAAATTCATACATGGAAATATTCGGAGGCTGTGGTGGGAGATGTTGTCGGTTCTGAGTTTTCCTCAGAGAATTTCCAATATAATTTCTGTATTTTAAATGCATGGGGATTTGTGGGGTATTTGAAAATCTCTCCAATAATGTTTTTCTGTATAATAGAAGAGCAGCTTATGTTGTATACAAACGTTTGGAGACAAGGTATGATAACAATGCACACTGAGAACTGTATAGTGTGGGAGTTTTGAGGACCTTGATGCAACAGTGTTTAGAATGCATTTGGATCACACATACATACATATATGTATATATATATATGTATGTATATATATATATATGTATATATATATATATATATATATATATATATATATATATATATATATATATATATATACATATATATATATATGTACACATTTATGTACAGTGTAAAAACAAACAATTGTGTCACTGTTGCCTCAAGCCAGAGAATTTAGTCTAATATATGAGAACACTCCTTCCTCTTATCTCTCCCTCCTCTCTAACCCCAGGCACCATCCCCCATAGCTGCCATGCTGTCTCTCCGTTTGAATTTTGGATCTTGACCTGGAACCGAACCCTTTTGCCTATCGATTTTATTTTGACTGAGCGCCTGTGAATAAGCTGGTCCCCGCGACGTGGCTATCATTGGGCGCTGTAGAAATCTCGGAATTACGATTACGAACAAATAGTTGCTTCAGTGTCTGTCTTGTCACACATTAATCATTAATCAATTAATCAAGCCACTGTGTCACACAGCCACTGACTGTGTGACACATACATCCATGTATGCATACAGTCAGGTGACATATATGAGTATTCTAACTAAGAGTACTGTTTCTAGACATGCAATACTTAAGAGAGTATGCATCTCTTTTTCTGCATACTAGTACCTGTATGTCTGTGATGTGAGTATCAACTGGTGTCTGTGTGTCTAACCTTATGTAATAAATGTGTGTGCATGTGTTTGTTTGTATATGTATGTATGTATGTAGTGTGTGTGTTTGTTTGTATGTGTGTGTGTTGTATGTATGTATGTGTATGTATGTATGTTTGTGTGTACGTATGTATGTGTGTATGTATGTATGTGTGTGTGTGTATGTTTGTGTGTACGTATGTATGTATGTGTGTGTATGTATGTAGTGTGTATGTAGTATGTATGTATTATATGTATGTATGCCTGTTTGTATGTATGTACGTATGTATGTATGTGTATGTATGTGTTTGTGTATGTATGTGTGTGTGTGTGTGTGTGTATGTATGTATGTCATTCTTGAGTGCATGAGAACCCATCTTGTATCTTGTGGTTGTGTGACTGATGAAGACCTGGAGGAATTGTTTTGTCACAAGTTCAGCTGAGTGAACTGCCTTTGTCCTTTTTCTTCCAGTTGCTTCAATGTCTCTCTTGTCGATCCACTGCCTCTCATGTTTCTTATCTGTTCCCTGTCCGGGAAAAGCCATAAATCTCAGCCAACCTCAGTCATAGTTGGGGATATGTCCAGCTGCACTGCATCTGGGGATTTTCTCAGTATCTGTGCAGTATGCATCTTGGTTTCATTGAATAGCTTTGTTGCAGGTCTTACATAAAGTGTCTCCAGTGAAAATTTTCCGATTTGCCTGTTAAAAGTAATGTCTGATATCAGCAGACATTAATCAGGCCACACTGCATATGGATGTACACCAGAGACTCATTGTAATACGCTTCATTACGAGGTGTTTTCTGATACAATATGGTCAGTTACTTGGATCGCAAAATTAATTCACTTATAGAAAATCAACTCACTGCTGCATTATAAGATGGTTCTTGATATAGCTTCTAAATACTTATGCATCATAGCAAGTTTCTGGTGTAATTTGTTTCAAGGGCAATGTTCCACACTAGTTAAAGCTAACGGCTAGACATTCAGTGATTTTTATGGTTGAAAGAATAGTGCAACTTAGGCAACAGTTGGGTTTTATTTATGGACAGTGATTTGGCTTTCGTTGGGCACTGTAGAAATCTCGAGCTTACAATTACAATTTGTCTGAGCATTCCAGTGATGGCTGTTGCTAGACATTACGTTTGAAAAATGTCAAATTATGCAGCTTCAATAGAGTAAGCCTCTTTTCTGATGTTTTGTCAGTGTGAGCACAAAGAGCCAAAGCTGTTTGCAGACTGTGTTTAAGAGTGCAGCCTTGAAGAGGAGGATTGCTTCTATACTTGTGTTATTCAGTCCAAAGGTTCTACAATTCAAGTGCTGTGCCTTGGAGTGCACTAAGCTGATAAAGTTGTGTGTGTGTGCTTATTCGTATGTGTGCATGTGTGCATGTTTGTATGTGTGCGTGTGCGCTTGTGTGTGTCTGTGTGTGTGTGTGCAGTAAATGCATAGCTACATTCTTAAATACAAATGTCTGTCACCATCAGACGCTAGTTTTGGTACATTGCTCCTACAGACACATACTGTTCTGTATTTAAGCGAACACAGTCAGTCACATGTGGCCAGATTAGTCTTGTGGGCTTTTATGAATATCAGACGGAAGTGATTTGCCTGTAAACCACTGCTTTATTTTCTGTTTTGCTTGTCTCTTTAAAGCAGCCTTGAACAACCCAAACCATATCTTAATCAGCTAAAACTCCCACCAGTTAAAACCCTCAGTTATTCCCTATGGCCCCACACCCATGACCATATTATTCCTCCCGCTGATAGTTTAACATGTAAATCTTTTATCATTAGGATGTTGTATGCCTGATAAGTTTTTTCTTGTGTTCTTAAATACTTGTAAACTGATGTGCGCTTAGCCATTAGTTAATAAAGAATAAACTTACTTATTCTGACAATTTGCTGTACAGAATAGTTTAGTCAACTTTGTCAGGTTCTTCTATGTCTCTGTAAAAAGTAAGGTTCTTAAAAGGCGCTTTATATGACGATGCCTGAGATAACCCTCACAAAGTCTAAAAGAGTAGAAAGTGAGTTTAATATTGCTTTGGATAGGGCTGGAAATGCTGAATATTTTGGTGGAAACCGCATGTTCTTATCACAAATAGTAAAAAAGATATGACTATTAACATATACATCTCTGTGCGGATAGTTTAGAGAACTTGCAAGGTAAATCGTATCTAAAATTTAGATGTCTGGTATAAACTGAATAGATTTCTCACAAACAAATTAGTCATATCACCAGAAGTTGAACATGAGACCTTTTGCGTCATATATTGCGCATCTCTGTGAAAATTATTTGCGAAACTAAATAGGCCCTATTTTATGCGTAACGGCCGTCTGACTCAGTTTCTCCCTTATTGTTTCTTTGTGAGTGTTTTCTCGGGAACAGTCATATAAATAGTCAGAGATACATACAGGTATCTATGTATACATGATGATGATGATGATGATGAGTTCTCTACCCAAAGGCAGGTCCGTTGGCTTTATGCCACCTGGGGATGAAATGAGTGAGGTGGTTTCCCGTTGCCTTCCTCACAGACAATTGTGGGGATGCAACTTGTCCAAGGTCGCTACACAGTAGCTTGAGGCAGATTCGAACCCACGACCCGCCGGTTACGAGGCACAGACCATACCACTACACCACCGTGCCCCACTTATGCATACATACATTAGTTTTATGAGTCTACTATATCGCAGCATCCCATCTTTTTGCTAGGCAGACGAAAAAAACGTGATGTCATATATGTGATGTCGTATAACGGAAAAAGTGTGTATAGCCGTTCAGGAGCCTTGCAAATAATCTGTGTCGGCTGTGGATGTCTGAGGGCTGATACCTTGTGTGCTACACCTGTTGTGTGTTGTTTGGGAACAGAAAGGTCTCGTAAATCATCGCATAATTTGTCTGTGGAGCTGTGAATAGGAATTCCCAGTGTTACATGTTTGGAAACTGTTGTAATTTGATGTTTAGACATGCGTTGAGTATGCTTGTTTTCGATGCCAAGAGAATAGGAATAGGCTGAGGCTAATTGCCGCAACGGCATTGCTTTGAAGCTAATTGCTGGAGTCGTCGGATATTGATTGACCTGAATTGACATTGTTGTCAAGTTCTCGGCCTGGCTTCCTAGTGCTATGCTAATTTAATAATCGCCTGCTATGCTACTGATCTATGCTTCAAAGTCTGTCCTTGGCCGGGCTGACATTATCCGACCATTATTGCAATTATTGCTTAATACAGAAGTAGTAGAACCGTGTGATCAGCGTGACCTTTTTAGCGTCGTAGGTGGAATGGTCAGGTGTAGGAATACGCGGTTCCTATTATCGAAGTGATTGTAGCTAGTGTGCTGGCTAATTAGTTAACTTTACAAAACATGAGAAGGAACTCGGGGCAGCATGGTACACTCTGCTGTGATTCAGTGTATATATGGTGAAGAAGAGAATTGTTCAAGATATGAGGCTGGAAAAGAAGCTTCACTACCATCAGAATATTAACCTGATTTCGGGTTTGACTTTGGGGCACCATCGGTTGATGCCTTGTGCATTAAACACCAGCGTGATAGAAATTACTAATTAATAATAAGACAATTTATATAGCGCCATAGCACAGCCGAGGCCAAAGAAAAGGGCATTGTACATGGGTTCAGAAATCAACTACAGACATAAGATATCCTAAAAATTACAATTATTAGAAGTAGGTAGCTTTGAAAATTAGTTACACGAACTTTGAAGCCGTTCCTAAGCTAAATGGTGCAAGTGTTTTCCAGTAAGGTTCTGGGTCACTGAGGCACTGTAGTCATAAGGGCCGCAGGATCTCATGAGTGCTTTTGCAAATGAATATACATGTCTGTACATTTACATATACAAGAAAGATAGCTACTTACTTCTAGGTTTTTATGGAGAGGCCCTATACGTATGTGTATATACGACACGACTTAGGGGGGCTGAGAATTCCTGTGGGATAGAGGGCTATCCAGGGTCTTTGTGTTGTTGCTCTTGACTTTGCATCACTCTTAGCATGCAATGGCTTTGCACCATTGATCAATTCTTTGTACATCAAAACGCTATCAATTTGATAAATAAATGAATAAGATATCAGAATCTGATACACTTGAGAATCTTTGTTTTGCTTAAGGCTAAATTTGTTTCTTATTATACAATAGCATTTGCTGAGTTGGGGACTTATATCGTTTGCTTTGTATCATACTTTTTCATATTCAAATTTGCCAGGCACTTCCGTAGCATGCAAACTGTTTCTGGTGTCTTAAAAGTATCATAAGTGAACAGCGGATACCAATGTGGCCAAGATATGGAATGCTTTGCCAATATATATATATACAACTATTGCCTTATCTGCAGTTATTTAAACAACAACTGCGTAAATTTCTAAATGATTAATAACAAGTGTTATTTATTTGTATAACTTAATTAAGTTTGATTTTTTCTATTTCTTGTGGTTTGATTTTGTAGGTCATGTTTGTAATTTTTATAGTAAAGATTTAAAATGTATATATAATAAAGTCGCCATTGCATTGCGTATTAATTGGTGGCCCTAATTAAGCAGGACTAAGGTCCCTTCTGGGTCTGCTGCTTGTTCCTGACAATGTTTTATGTCAAATTTGTATATTGATTGTTGTTGATTTCTTTTTTGGGATCAATAAACGAATAAACTAACTAAACTAAGAAGTCTAAGCACAGGTGTTAAAGCTTTCTGATTAATTGTCCTCGTATATGCATGCATATGTACTTACTTACTATTATGCAGGTTTTGATACGTGTGTAACTGTGACCTGAAGTCAGACAGTAAGTAATGTGGACTAGGAGTAACAGAAGGAGGGATGTGACTATAGGTCACAATGTCTACTCAAAACCAGACACGAGTTTATTTCTTCATCACTCAATTACTTACTTATTTACATACATACTTCGTAATCGTAATTCCAAGATTTCTGCAGTGCCCAACGAAAGCCACGTTGCGGGGACCAGCTTATTTGCAGGCGCTCAGTCAAAACAAAATCGATAGGCAGAAGGGTTCGGTTCCGGGTCAAGATCCAAAAGTCATATGGAGAGACAGTGTGACAGCTATGGGGGTAGTGTTTGGGGTTGGAGAGGAGGGAGAGATAAGAAGAAGGGTTGTCGGGATAGGATCTGTGAAAGAGGAATGTTTTGCTTTTGTTATACTTATTCGTAGGTAATATTGTTAAGAGTGCAGAGTGAACTTTTGAAATAAATATCTGGCCTACTTTGTTAGCTGGCAAGATATCACTGCCGGTCTGTGGATATTTGATCAATGTGTATACGTTGTTGCGGGACACGTGTGGAAGGCAGGTGAGGTTAGGTCAGAAGGTGACACGTGCCCATGCAACATTCTGTTAGGAACACGTGCGCATGCACCTGTGTTGGAAAGAGTGTTTGAGGAAGTGGTGAAAGGAGTGGTTGTCTGGTTGGTTGAGAAGAAGATATAAAAGAGAGAGAGCTTAAACTGTTGTGAAAAGTTCTTTGTCTGATGTTGCCATGTTGGAGGAAGTTCGTTGGTTCTGAGTCGATTCTGAGGTTTTCTTTGAGATTCGTTGAAGTTCGTTGAGTTGATGTTGTTGCTGTCTGATGTTGCCGTCGAATGTTCGAGCATACAGAGTTTTAAACGAACGAACGTTGGATGCTGGTTCGGCCTATACCTCTACGAGCCTAATCGTTTTCCAGCATGCAACAATGTCTACAAGTTTTCTTGCCAGGTTGGTGTTTGCCGTTGGCAGAAATTACATTTCGAGGGTGGTTCGGTGTGACGTGTGTACGCAGCGTGATCTTTAGTTTGTCCGGGAGGACATCTTCGGCCCAGCCGCGGGACATCCTAATTTGCAAACGCCGCGGGCAGAACGCCCGAAGTCCCGCAGGACCTATAACACTGGCCAACAGAAAAAATTTTTTTTCTTGTTGCCTTCGGTTTTAGACCTGTTCTTGGGGTAATTTTGGGCGCTGATTCAGAAAATGTCATTCTATTGAGTGCATCAGGTCTAGTTTCTCAGATATCGTCGATTTTGTAAAGAAAACCCAGTCCACTCTTTAAACGATGTCTTTGGCAAAACTAAAATGTCATAATAAGCTTTATTTATGGCTAATTATAATTCTTGCTGATTCATATAATGCCTATATCCTTATAATGTAAAATCAGCATATCTTGCCGCGTGCTGAGATATTGCTGATTCAACGAAATAACTATTCCGTAGCCTACAGCTTACTCAGCACTAAATTCATGGCCTCATTTAGAATTTATTTGTGCTTATACAGCGTTTCATGGTTTCGAACTATGTAAATAGATTATGCTGAAGTCAGCATTTATAGCCTATATAAACCGCCTCCTGAAAGCTAGAGCAGCCGCAGTCGTCTTAGGGCATATTAAGAGTTGGTCGCAAGAACAATCTGTGAATGTGAACATTAAATAACTACATGTTCTTACTATTTTTTAGGTTAGTCATTTAATTCCTCAGATGCGAACATCCTTAAGGTTATGGCTACTTCCAGACGGAGCTGCATTAACCATCCAGACATATTCTGCTACATTTGTGGGGAATACACACTAAAAGCAAACAGGAAACCGATTTATGAGTTTGTAAAAGGAGCATATGTAGGTTATTTTGGTGTCAAACTTGGAGATCAAGATAAGCAATGGGCTCCTCATACAGTATGCAAAACTTGTATTGAACAATTGCGCCACTGGACAATTGGAAAGAGAAGCTGCCTGAAATTTTGTGTACCGATGGTTTGGAGGGAACAGATAAACCACTTCGACGACTGTTACTTTTGTATGGTTAATATCATAGGCATCAATCGAAATATTCGTCACAAGTTGTCTTACCCTGATATACCTTCAGCCAGGAGACCTGTTCCGCATTTGGATATTGTACCAGTTCCACCTTTTCGCGAACTACCTCAGCTCTCAGACGATGAGACTTGCATGTCCAATATCGGACAAGATGACGAAAGTGAAGAAAGTGGGGGCAGTGACAGTGATTTCCAATCAACTTCACACAGTGAACGTTTTGACCAAAAAGAGTTGAGTGATCTGATCAGGGACTTAAATCTTTCCAAAGAGTCCTCTGAATTGCTTGCGTCCAGACTAATGGAAAAGAATGCACTTCAGCCTGGAACGAAAATTACAATTTATAGAAACAGAGAAAAGGATTTGCTGCCATTCTTTACCGAAGACAACAACCTAGTATTCTGTAATGACATCAGCAACTTATTGAAGAAAATTGGTCTGTCGGATTACAGCCCAGATGAGTGGCGTCTTTTTATCGACACTTCAAAACGTAGTCTGAAATGTGTGCTTTTAAATAACGGCAACAAATTTGGTTCTATTCCAATCGGTCACTCCACCAGGATAAAAGAAGAGTACAATGCCATCTCTTTAGTAGTACTGGAAAAGATAAAATACAAAGAACATCAATGGGTAATTTGTGTAGACTTGAAGATGGTAAATTTCCTCCTTGGTCAACAAAGTGGCTACACAAAGTATTCCTGCTTTTTGTGTCTTTGGGACAGTAGAGCCAAGCATGAACATTGGACAAGAAAAGATTGGCCTTCGAGGAAAGACATGGTGGTTGGAGCTCAAAATGTAATCAAGGAATCTTTGGTGGCACGAGATAGGATCATACTGCCACCACTACATATAAAGCTAGGCCTGATGAAAGAATTTGTCAGGGCTTTGAATAAAGAAGGTTCATGCTTCGAATACATAGTACACAAGTTACCAGGAATTACAATGGAAAAATTGAAGGCTGGAATCTTCGATGGTCCACAGATCAGGCAACTTATGAATGACCCACTTTTCATACCATCAATGAATGAAATCGAATCTTGTGCCTGGTCTTCCTTTGTTCTTGTAACTAAAAATTTTCTTGGCAACAAGAAGGCAGACAATTATGCACAACTAGTAGAGGATATGCTTCTTCATTTCAACAAGCTTGGCTGCAACATGAGCATTAAAGTCCATTATCTCCACAGTCACTTAGATCGCTTTCCAGAGAATCTTGGTGACTTCAGCGAAGAGCAAGGTGAAAGATTTCACGAAGACATCAAAACAATGGAAAATCGATATCAAGGAAGATGGGATGCACACATGATGGCAGACTATTGCTGGAATATTATGCGCGATTGTTCCGGCAGATGCCACACTCGGAAATCGTACAAAAGGAGCTTCTTCGGTGTCGAATGACTTGAAATTTTTATAACAAACTTGTTCTGTTTGGTATCATATAAGTACAGTTTCAGGTACTACCATTTTCTTTTAAGTATTTGTATTATTATGTTTATTTAGTGTATCACATATTAAATTGAGCACTACATAATTATAGCTATAGCCTTATGTTTTATGGGCGAGCAGAGGCAAGGACTGGTATATGGCATAATGTTCTATATCTCGAAAACTAGACCTGCTGGGAGAAAACTGGTGCCTTTTCTGGAATCAGCAGGTCAAATATACCCAGAAACAGTTCTAACATTTGAGGCAACAAATTATGTGTTGGCCAGTGTAATTGGCCGCGCTAACGACAGGTCACTCGGCGTCTGTCATTACCGCGCATTGTAGGGTCGTCTGCTTCTCTTGCTTCTGTCCGGCGCATGCGCATTCCGTGCACAAAAGCAGTGTTTACGCGTTTCTCGGAGTCTTTCTCGCTCGACCCGACCATAATCTAAATGACTTTGATGACCTATTGTAGTCGACCCCTGTGGACCGTCTGTGATCATTCGTGCCTCACTCGGAGGGACTCGTATTTCTTCGGGTCCAAATAGACTGTCGTTTTAACGGCTGGCCATCGAGAACATTTGGTGCGTATCTCGTCAGACGACGACGATGATGGTGGTGGTGGTGGTGATGATGGTTATGATGATGATGGTGGTGGTGGTGGTGATGACTGTGGTGATGGTGGTGATGATGACGACGACGATGATGATGATGACGACGACGACGATGACGACGACGCCGACGATGATGGTGATGGTGATGGTGATGGTGATGATGATGGTGATGGTGATGGTGATGGTGATGATGATGATGGTGGTGGTGGTGGTGATGGTGGTGATGGCGGTGGTGGTGGTGGTGGTGATGATGGTGGTGGTGGTGATGATGGTGATGATGGTGGTGGTGGTGTTGGTGGTGGTGATGACTATGGTGATGGTGATGATGATGACGACGGCGATGACGACGGCGATGACGACGACGATGGATGATGATGATGACGACGACGATGATGATGATAATGTGGGTGCAATAATCGTCCGAGGGCTTCTGTTTGCTTTGTTATTCGCTCGTTCGTTCGACTGTTTTTGTTGGAGTGCGGGTCGTGTTGTGTTGTATCGGTTGGAGATCCTGTTCCTTGTGTGTGTAGCTGGATGTTAATATAGCGCCTTTCTTGGCACGAGGCTGGAGTTATTGGTGCCAGCTGTGTCTTCGTGACAGGGCAATTTGCCCCTCTGTGATTGGATGTCTCCCAATAGAACTTTTCCAGACCCAAGTGATGCCTTCGGAAGTTGTGTGGAATGAGATTGTCTGGTCGGAGGCTAATGACTCGATGATTTATCGTTAGGAACTGAATTCGACAAGTCTTATTGTGTTAGGTGGAATGTGTAATCTGTCTTATTTCGTCTGTTTATTTTCAGTTTAGTCGTTGTGCTTTTTTCGTAAATGGCCATGTGCTGTGCTGTGATATGCTTCGAGTGAATTACTGGTGTTTTAGAATTTACTAGGGAATTAGGAGTGCCAAAAATTTCATTATGAAGAAGGATAATCCCTTGAGCTAACCGTGAGGGCGCTATGGGTATTGTGACTTATTTAAGAGATTTGAATCTCGGGCTAACAGGTCCGTGCATGGAGACCTAAAATGGCATGGCGCCCATTCAAATGGGCAGCGGTGGTGAAGGATCTCATCCAATAAATTCACTGATAAATTAGCATGGTCGAGGCCATACGATCGGTCGCTATAGAAAACCGTGCACATTTACATATATTGAAGAGTTAGGGACTTATTTTTTCTTAGCCACATAGCATGATAGCCGGTGACCAGTCCTCTCCCTCATCGCCTGATCCTCCCACCAGCCGTGTATGGTGATTGTACCATTTCATTTCAGAGTTTACTTGGGATGCAAGTGAAGCAGAAGTGGCAAAACACCCTTCTGCCTTGACCAGGAAATAGTACAGATTTTATAGATAATGAAGTTTTTGATGGAAACCTATTGTAAGAGGAAGGGCAGAGCTTCCTGCAGTGCAGATAGGACGGTGTCAGGGAAATGTAATGGAAGGTGTGGTCTAAGTTTTGGGTTTACAGGAAGCGCTGTGTCCAAAATGATGGCCACCCGGGTTTTAATTAATTCAGCAATGGAATCTACATGATTAAAAGTAATCACTGGTAACAATAGACACTACTGTGGCTTTGTTGATAGTTGAACTTTCAAGTATGCTGATGGTGACCTGAAATTTTTTATTGTAATAGCAAAGCAATATCGCAATTTTAACAGGTAATTTTACTGAACTAGCTTATGGATTCTTCATTCTGCACGGAATAGGCTGTTAAAAGTATTTGTAGCTCAGTACTAAAAATGCTTCCAAGAGAGCAAGGAATTGCTTCCAAAATAATTAATTGTCTGTAGTGTTTTTGCTTTATGACAAGCATTAGTACCTGCTCTAGGGTTCTTCATAGGCTGACATTATACTGGTACTCTGTCTTTCAAATCCTTTGGGTGTCTGATCTTGAAGTTTCAAAGGCTTAGTAGTGAGAGTTCATGGCAGAAGATCCACTTCCATTTTATGTTCATTTGGCTGAGTTTGTTTCACTCCATCTTTTTCAGATCACATTTCCACCACTGCTTCACTCTGCCCCAGCTGACCCCAGATTTTGGTTTAGGTTTTGGTTTTACTTAATATGATTGATGCCTTGCATATCATATTTCTGGAATGTTATAGAATATATTTAATTAGATTAGATACGATCTCAAAACTTTGACCTTTGAACCAACCTAGCGTTTTCTTGATTACTACACAAGTCTTGTGTTCGCAGTAGATATTTAGCAACAGGCACTAGTGTCTCCAGAGAAAGCCAGTATAAATTTGTATAATAGTAGTCTTCGACACATGTCTATTATGTGATGGTAAACTCTGGTGCGATCTGGCGAATAACATGAGAACAAGAAAAGGTTGTTTAGAAAAGCTGGTGTGCAGGGGTAAAATTCTCAAAATTGGGATTATTTTGGCAGTTGGTTTCATGTGGCCATTGGGGAGCAACAGGGATTTTCCGAGAAGAGACATTTTCTTAAAACTAGCATAGATAGATGCTGTCCGTGGAAAGACTCCAGTTTAAAATCGGTCTTATGGTTCATAAAGTACTACATATAAATCGGTTGACCTATCTCTGTTCCATGCTCAACTGTCATACCAACAAATATTGCACTCGATCAATGGACTCTTGTTGTCCCTTGTACCAGGACAGTGTTTGGGTTCTCAAGCGTTCTCTGTTGCTAGTCCACGGCTTTGGAATTTGCTGCCAAGTTCTATTCGTTCTGTCAGTTCTGTGATGTCATTCAGGTCTAAACTTAATCTGTTTCATCTTGCTTACCCACTGTGGCCTAACTTCTGGTTTCTCTGACCTGTAGAAATTTGACTTGGCTTCTCCAATGGATTATTATTTTGATTATGATTTCACTTTAAGGAACCATCAATTTATGCTTTGTGCATTATGAAAATTTCACTAGAGAAGTCATTGGATTAGATTTATTAGATGGAAGAGGCTAGTTGGTGATAAAGTCAGACAGTGTGGCTTGTAGTCATACATATAATGTAACCTTTGCCTTTAGGGAAAATCTGACAGCTAGACATAGCGGTATATGCCATGATGACTAGCCATTGCCAGTCCACATCTTTAACAGCATTCATGTCTATGAGTGTAATGTGAAAAATTTAGTGTTGCTTCAGTGAACATACATAACTGAAACTGTTTAAGTAGAAGCTTTTAGTAGTAGTTAGTAGTAGTAGTAGTTCCTCAGTTTAACGACCGCTTATGGCATCAAAGGCTGTTGCCGTCGCCCTCCTCCTTTATCCAGGCTTGGGACTGGCACTACCCCCAAACAAGGCATTGGCGGAGTTAGTAGTAGTTCCATTGTTTAACGACATCTTATAGCATCAAAGGCCGTTGCCGTCGCCCTCCTCCTTTATCCAGGCTTGGGACTATCACTACCCGACTAAAGGCAGTGACGGAGTTAGAAGCTTTTAAAATTTCCAATCAGTAGTTATAGGCCTAAAAGAGTAGATGTAAACTGGGACTTTTGCTTCAGGGCATGTCTCTGATGGGCAGTTTGATGGGCAGGTGTTTTGATTTGAAAATATGCCCGTTTTCGGGTTGCTGTACGATAACAGTTGAGTGAGTTAAATGAAGCAATTGCTTTTATTAGTCCTGGTTGGAAAGAACCTGATCCTTGCCGGTGATGATGTGCACGGAAATTGAACGACAAGAAAATTACGCAATTTACCAGCCAGAGATCGAGAGAGATTGAAGGAAGATGTACAGATCATAATTTCCAAGGCCATGATCCATCGACATGTGAAGGGCAAAGAACTGCGAATGAACATTGTAAGATGATATTTGAAAGTAATTTTGTGAAAACTGAGGTGTGAATGTCCTGAGCTGTGAATGTACTGAGTTGTGAATGTTTTAAGATGATATTTGAAAGTCATTTTTGTAAAAACTGAGTTGTGAATGTTTTAAGATGTTACTTGAAAGTCATTTTTGTAAAGACTGAGTTGTGAATGTTTTAAGATGATATTTGAAACTCATTTTTGTAAAAACTGAGTTGTGAATGTTTTATGATGATACCTGAAAGTCATTTTTGTAAATACTGACACCGAATGCGGAGTATCGGCTCTGGTTTCATATTTGTTCACTGTCTATTAAACGAATTGATTATCTCCCAAGGTTTTGATTTAAGAACCGACATTAACGGTGTGAGCTGTTCCTGGTTATGATGTTATATTGGGACATTATTTTTCCTCAGGATATTTCTTGAATTCTGCTTATCTTATGTTTGTAGTGTAACTCTGCCTTCTCAAACAATTGCTTCCTTAGAAGAGGTGCAGTCTCTTAAACCAACCCGCTGCGATGGATATGAAGTATTAGCAACTTATTTTCTTAGCCTCAGTGTATGAGGTTGAGTGTTCATTACCGAAACTCACCATTTGATCTTCCCACGAAGTGTACAATCAAACTACACTTTTTATAGGGGAGTTTGCTAGGGGTTGTATGTTTGTATCAGGGCAAATTTAGAGGGCTAGTAAGTAAATAATGCATTTGTTAACAATGCCTTTTAAGTACCTGAAAAAGTGGTTCTTCGGGCTATGTGAACAAAAACCTCTTAGAAATATTTTGGTCTTGGCAGGGAATTTAATCCCTGACTCATATACATAGGTTGACCGTCCAGTAGGCTAATCACTACTGTCGTGTGCCCCCATGTTCCCTTATTGCTTGTAATTTCACAATTATGTGATAATATTTCCGTCCTGGGATGAATCTGCAGTTACTGCTTGCATGGCTGTAATTGCCTGTTCAATAAGTAGGTTGATGCTCTCAGCTCTGCATGATGGGTGCTAAAGTACTGTAGGGGAGCTTATTACTACCCTCCTATTAAGGGTAATTATTAACATTGGTTGGGCAAGTTAAGTGTTTACTTAGTGTTTCTAATACTGTAATTGGAGATTGTTGTTCCAAGAAGCAAGTCCATTCATTGTTTGTGTATGGCAGTGGGATTGTGCTGCTGTTCTTCCATAAGAACGCATGTATTTATTAATATGACTATTTATATAGCACCATTTCGAAAGCCTCACTTGCTAAACTCTATATGCAACACAGTGGCTGATTAGTTAAGTGTTCGCTGGTATGTAGGTTTGAGCCTCTTCAGATTCAGTTGTATGTATGTATGTATGTATGTATGTGTGTATGGGTGTGTGTGTATGTATGTATGTATGTATGTATGTATGTATGTATGTATGTATGTATGACTAAATTTGTAAAGCACCTTTTAAGTAACTCACAAAGGTGCTGCAGCATGGCTACCTAACAGTCTCTAAATAGGAACGTCTTGAGACGGGGAGAAAATGTTTCTTGAACTGTTGAACAGGCAAGGGTTGGTTCATATTTGATGGATCTTGAGCAAGTGCTTAATGCACAGTTGTTTTGGGTCAGGCACTGATTTATTTCTTGCTATTAAATGCTGACACAATATGAATATAGAATATAGAAATATTGATGGATTGACTGTATGCAGAAACTGTACAACGTCGATTCAGATCAAAAACTTGGTAACATACAGTTGTTACTCATGAAACACAGAACCAAACTGAAAACGTTTTTAATGGAACAAGCATTCAATGAGTGATGAAGTAATTTCTGAAGTGTTAGTGTTTTTTTATCCATGAACTGTCTCCTGAGAGACTGGTAGAAGAGTCTGTGATGAATCAGTAATGAAAAATCAAATTGTGAGTTGATAATAATCACAATTTGAGAGGCAGGTGATTTGCTACGCTGCGTGGCAATCCAATTTTACTTGTCTTGCAGTTCGATGTAACGCCAGGTCAAATGGGCCCCTGATTGAAAGATTTGATGTTGCGTCTGTCACCATGGAAGCGTTCTGTCACATGACGTCTCTGCTTCGTGATGTAACACACTTATTTCGATAATTGTACAAACCACGATCGAATTATGATCGTATGGCCATGAGAAGCCAGAAAGAAATTGCTTAAAAACATTTCTGACCATGAAAATGTCGAAAATTGCAGCTACGGGAATGAAGAAGAAACTGGTTATCTTTACCCACATGCATGGTAATTTAAAAACTGTGTTCATGTAAGTTCACTGAATTCAAATCTGAATTAATCTGAAAACTAAAATTAATCTGAAAAGCTGAATTAATTATAATTAAGCTAATCATTGAGTTATAGAAAATCCCAGAGCCAGATGAATAATGATGTTCAGTCTAATGACTTTTCAGAATGAAATAATGTGTATGCATGCTTTGTATTATATGTATATCATGAGAATTGTATATAGGTAGTTTTTTCAACTGTTACCCCAAGTGGTATTTGCATCATTTTTGTTCGTAAAATGAGGGCATTTGTTTCACGCTAAAAAAAGATTACTTGCTTATGTAATGTAGGTATTAAGACACTTAATATAGCATCTCTTAGTGTATCTCCCAGGTACACTTATTGAAGTTATTGTATGATGTATTGCATCGTATTGATGATATTTACAAAGCATGTCGGAAATAAAAACTGCTTTGGATTTACTGATATCGGGATGAGTCCCTTAAGCATTGCTCCAGTTGGAACATTTGTGCATCCCATGGTGAATACTTGGAAGATGGCTTATGGATGGTAGATAGAAGATGTTTGCTGTGATACTAGCTGAAAGATGGCTTCTTGATGACTGAGTGATCGTGGTGTATGTCTCCGCTGTTGTGCATTGCAAGTCTGACCCTACTGTATTCATATGCATCAACATTCATGTTGTAACAAATATAGACTGTGTAAATGTAAATGTACATGTTTTTCTATAGCATCCGTATGGCCTCAACCTTCGTCATTTTTCAGTGAATTTATTGGGTAAAGGTCCTTCACTACTGCTGCCCGTTTGAATGAAGTAATCAAGTGAGATCCTTCATGTGGAATGGTATGAGGAGCACAGCGGATCAAACATCACGAAACACAAACACATTTAAGGTCCCCGTGCACAGACTGTGCTAGCCCGAGATTTAAATCTCTGAAATATAGCCATTATCGGTATTTGAACCGGCATCCTCACCCTCAGAGGTGCTTTGATGTACGCTTTAATCAGTGTAGCCCTTACCTTCTAACACAGAATGTGCTGATTTGAGCCTCCCTTGAGACGGTTACTGTATAGGAACCTTGAGCAAGTCCACACACAGTATCTCAGCGCTATCGACTATCAACTGTCATTAGTTAGTGGTGATTAACAAATACAGAAATGAAAATATTACCAACATCTTAAGTAGGTTAAGTGAATAGATTTTTGCATCTGATAAGCAGTCATACATTATTATATGATATGGAATGATTACATTTGTGGTCAAAATAGATTATAACATGAGCAGTTAAAATCGTTGGGCATGCACACAATTAAATGTACCCGGTAACTAAAAAGTAGGTGGGTTCAAACAATGATGTGTGCATTTTAGTGTATGAAAATGTATGTATGAGAACATTGGTGTAGCATTCCTCTAAGACGCTCCCTAAAGTGCTGACCTGCGTGAATGTATGATTGTAAGAATGGGAGTGCCAGACCTTGATAATATGAGTCATTCTTTATCCGTGATGCCTGAGGGTCTTTCCCAAGTGGCTGGCCGGCTTTCTTTCAGGAACTGCCACTTGGATTGCTTCTGGTGGAAGAGCCAGCCGTCCATCCTCCAGTCTGTGGGTCTTTTGTGCCTATAATAATGACCCTAATGACTTCTGGAGAGGGTATACTTGGCTAAATTGGACCTCCCTGCTTCTGGCATCCCATATGAAGGTCAGTCCTGTGCTTCAGGTATAATGGTTGTGCTCCTTCAAAATCTGTTGCCATACGAGTCGGCATTATCTGTCTAGCCTGTGACTTGTACTGCATAAGTACTCAATCTACTGTAATGAATACAGAGTGTACTTATAGAATTTAGATGATATGTGCCATGTAATTCAACTGAAATTTGTTAACGCCCGCTTACAAAGTTCAGAAGTGTATAGTAGCACCTGGTGTATTTTGCTGTTGCACTCCAGGTGTTTTTATCAATAAAGTGTGTTGCGTTATTACAGCGGTATTGTGGATTTTTGAGTTGGTGATGCATGACAGAATATCTTGAACTGTGTCTGAATGACTTGTTCGAAATAGTACTTCATGCATTGTGCTAGTCATGGAAATATTGTAAATTTTGAGCAAACTTTAATAGATATGGTTAGCACTAACTTGCTTTCAACAGTTGCCGTCATGTAATTCCAGGTCTTGTAACCATTTGTAACAACTGTTTCGTGATGTTTGATCCATTGGGCTCCTTGTACCATTCCACATGAAGGATCTCACCTGATTATTAATTCATTGAAAAATGAGCAAGTTCGAGACCATATGCTATAGAAAAACGTGTACATTTATATTTACAACATGTTTCCAACTCTGCCTACACTTTGTCAGTTTTACCACCTGGAACAACAACAGTTGCCCCGGAACTGCAAGTCTTGTAACGACTTGTGACAAACAATTCCTTTGTGCCACTTGATGCATTACTTTTTGGTTTTTGCAAAAGCCTCCTTCATCGTTAAGAGTCGATCGACCCGTCGTCTGTCTGTCTGGCTCCATCTCTAATAAGAGATCCTTCCACCGTCAACGAGATCCTAGTCTCGATGGCCGGGTGTCGTAAAACATGAATTCACTTAGAGCGAGGACTCAAGTGGCTGACTGGGGCCTTTGTCCATTAGACAGACACAATGGCTGTCTTGTGTTGGCTTCTTATCCATTTGCATATCCTGTCGCACCTCCAGGCACCTAGAGGCGCCACATGACGGTGACATGTCTGTGCTGGATTTTTGCATTTTTTCTCGTACTTGCCTGAAATTCATATCTGGTAGCAGTGGATATATTCTGCCCAGCTAAGGATTCTGCAGTATTTCAATTTCCCTTCATGGTGAGAGGACTTTAAGAGATACAATATGTCGTTTATCGAATCATCAACAACAGATAATTACAGGAGATTTTACAGGGAAAGACTCAACATGTTACTGTTGAGATATCAATAGGCCAAACCTAAAGGTCGTTTGACCGGCTAAACAAGGTAGTCCCTATAATATCAAATACTCTATATGCGGCCTGTTTGATATAGTGAGTAACTTTGATGATCTAAACAACTAAAACAAGAAGAAATGAAACAGTGGAACTGTGCAAGAGGTATTATCGTAGTCCTCACAGTCCCTTATCATGTAAACAAAACAAGTAGGGTTTTAGTTCAGATTTAAATTGACTAAAAGTGGTAGATTCGTTACAACAGGAGATAAGGAGTTCCATAATCACAGACCAGAACACTTCATTGAAAACAGCTTGACATTAGTATATATATGTATACAGATACATGCATTCAGTATATGTATCAGAACTTTGATACAGTGGGTATGCATGTATCTGTGTATGGATCTAAGATATGCAGATACAATACTTATGCACCCATTGAAATTTGTGTATGAAGGATAAAACATGAAGCCGGGATATGCTGTCTTGGCATAATCTGGGCGCCCATGATATGTATGTATCTATCTATCTGTCTTGGTTGCTTGAACTGAACTCCCTTTGTAATGGGCTTTGGTTTCGTCTAAGTGTAAACCACACATTGGAAGTTTTTTTATTCTGTTAAGAACCTTGCAATGTGTGCAGTAGTACTCAGAGTTCAAAGTCTGTTTTGTTTCTTTGTGATGTTGCTGAGTAAACGTGGCATTCTAGATACCAGTTGACTTGTTTCGTATGTGCCGGTTAGTTCCATAAATTCTGAGGTGATGTATAATGTGTTACAGTCTTTAATGAGGTATTGGAATATTTGTAGATATTTGCAAACAGCAGACAGATGTATCTGTTGACAAAGCACTTTCATTTTACCCTCCTGCCAGGATGTTTTTGGATAATTAGTAATTGCTACAAAAAACATTATTTGCTGGGCTGCAAGCTAAATGACTGCTTTTTTACCAGATGGCTTTGTGTTCTGCCTATGCCAGCTGTTTCCGGATATTAATTTTAAGAGTTTATTCCAGAATCAATTATCTAGTGAAACACAGCGTTGTAGGTTGCTGTGACCTGATAGCCAGACAATGATATTGCTTTTTAAGTAACCGAAACAGAAGTTGCTGGCTCTAGGCCACAGTAACTGCTCTACTTTGTGGCTTATTTCAGAGAGTTGGATCTCAGGCCAGCAGGGTCCGTACCTTAAATGGCGTGGGCCCATTCAGACGGGTAGCAGTGGTGAAGGATCTCACCCGTCCCATTCAGACGGGTAGCAGTGGTGAAGGATCTTACCCATCCCATACAAACGTCCCATTCAAACGGGTAGCAGTGGTGAAGGATCTCACCCGTTCCATTCATTGAAAAATGAGCAGGGTCAAGGCCGTAGGTTGCTATATAAAAAAGTGTACATTTTACTTTTGATGCTCTAGCATGAGTGTTGCCTGGTGATATTAGATTTCACATGGAACACTGTATTTGTTCTCCACAAAATGGATTGTTGGTGAGCATGAGCCGTTGAAGGAATAGCAACTCGATCCTGGCCCTCTGTTAGTTTCCATTTGGCTGTTTGTAGGGATTTCTTTGCCCAGATGATACAACCTTATCATGAAGACAATTAATGCCAGAATATAATACCATCCCATTTACTGGAGGCACTGGTGGTAATTTGGTTGAAGTGTGGACTGGTGTAATTGGAAATTTATTAGGCAATTTTATTACTATTATCCTACTTATTTTTTTGGTATATTTTTAAAGTCCACTATCCAATGACATGGCATTAATTGATTGTTTATCATCCCACTAGTGGAGGCACTGGTGTCTAGTGGTAATTGAGTTGAAGTGTAGACTGGTGTAATTGGAAATATTTTAGGCAATTTTGTTATTATTATCCTATTTATATTAGTTTGGTATGCTTTTATAAGCCAGATATCCAGTAACGAGGCATCAGTTGGTTGTTTTCAGAGGAGCTTGAAGGTGCTTACTTTGCCGTAGGTTATAGGTTATAGGTTATAAGGGAGCGTTCAACTACTGAACCTACTGTTTTCTGCTTCTTTTGAGGGTATTGGGAATTTGTCAGTCTGGTGTTCTGCCATATAACCTATGAGGATGTTTCCTATTTTGGATTGCTCTGGTAATGTTTAGCGTTTTCCATGTGAACGATGGAAAATTCTTGCAACGCAAAAGCCGCACCTATTTGTAGGAGTCCTTTGCTTGAGTTAGCCTCTGGAAAGCAGCCATGGGGATGAAGTAAGTAAGTAAGTAATAAGTATATTCTTTATTGACCAATAGCTAATCGCACATCGGTTTACAAGTATTTAAGAACGCAAGAAAAACTTAATATTCATACAACATTTTAATAATAAATCATTTACGTGTTAAATTATCAGCGGGAGGAATTATACAGTCATGGGTGGGGGCTGTAGAGAATAGCTGAGGATTTCAGTGCCTTCGGTATTTTTTAGCCTTGGTGTGTGAGGGCAGGTGGCCTGTAGTGTTCCCTCTTAACTTCAGTGCACTCGCAGAAAGGTTTTTTCTGGATAAATTTATATTGATTAATGGTATTTGCAGTGTGCAACTGAGAGGGAACATTGCTGGCCAGTCCTCTCTTTGACCACCTGATCTTCCCACCAACAGTGATTGGTCAGTTGAGTCTTGTTATAGCTAAGTTTGCTAGAGGGAACAAGTGGAACAAAACTCTCAAAATTATTATCACTAGTAGTGCATCCACTAGTGGGATGATAAACAATCAATTAATGCCCTGTCGTTGGATAGTGGACTTTAAAAATATACCAAAATAAATGAGTAGGATAATAATAATAAAATTGCCTAATAAATTTCCAATTACACCAGTCCACGCTTCAACCGAATCTTTCTGATCTTTCTGCATTGTCAGGATTCGAACCCTGACCTTTAGTCTGACAGCCCATCATGCTAACCACAAGACCCTCATGCACCCCAAGACCCTAACTGCTCACTGAATTACTGCAGCTTATGGGTAAGAATTCTAATACGTCTGAAGACCTGCTTTGTGTAATTTTTCAGTGACTTTCCGGATCGTTGGACACCGTTAGCCACTGCACTTCCGACAGTCTCCGCTTGGTGGCGCTGATGCTGGACGTGTGGAGACCCGGCATCCAGTGGTCAGAAGCACTCGGCCAGCAAGTCCAGTGATGTAAGTGGCCCGGTTTATGTTAGGTTTCTTCAGGCAACCGTTAAATCACATATTCGACTGCACGGGCTTATTGTTAAGCGCTTGAGCTGGACAGTTTGTCTTAGCGCTAGATGCCTGGCTAACAATGAACACAATGGTTTCTTACTGGGAGCTGCTTTATGGCTTAAATTATTCCCTCTAGCGATAGCTAATCTACATAATCTTGTGGCCTGAGGACTGGTGGACGTAAAGTAGCTAGTACTGTAGTCAGATGTTGTTTTAGGGTGTGTGGTTCGTGCTTGGCCAGTTGCAAGCTTCATCACTAGCGAATTGAAGTATAGTCAAGTACTTGTGGTCTACAGTTACACATTTTTTACTAATTGAAGCCACACTAATTTGATATCTGAACTTCTATAGTGCCATTATAGTACTGCGCTAGGCATAAACTGATGGCGCTCCAAAATAGATTCACAATCCAGTCAGTTACTGTTAGACAGAAAGACTAAGGAGGATAAGCATGCAGGGAACCTTAAATGGCGTGGCACCCATTCAAACTGGCAGCAGTGGTGAAGGATCTCACCCGATTAATTAATTGAAAAAATGAGTAAGGGTTGAGGCTATAGGAAAACGTGCACATTTTGCTTTGAACGCTCTAACATGATAATTGTATGGTGCTATTAAGTTTAACTTCGAACAATGTATACTTTTCATGAACCATAAACTTCTTGAATTGAGAACGGATAGTTAAAACTGCCTGGCTGTAGGCCACACTGATTGTGCTTTATTGTAGAACAGTTTCTGTCTTAGTGGACAGCAGTATCAATCAGCTGGTGGTATAGTTCTGTAATTGTTGTCTAACATTACACATTTCTGCCAAATGGCACTCAAAGCCACACTGCATTGGTATAATCCTGACCTGAATCCACACTGTATGGGTATAAGCCACAATGTGGCCACTGAAGCCACACTGTATGGGTATAAGCCACAATGTGGCCACTGAAGCCACACTGTATGGGTATAAGCCACAATGTGGCCACTGAAGCCACACTGTATGGGTATCAGCCACAATGTGGCCACTGAAGCCACACTGTATGGGTATAAGCCACAATGTGGCCACTGAAGCCACACTGTATGGGTATCAGCCACAATGTGGCCACTGAAGCCACACTGTAGGGGTATAAGCCACAATGTGGCCACTGAAGCCACGCTGTATGGGTATAAGCCACAATGTGGCCACTGAAGCCACACTGTATGGGTATAAGCCACAATGTGGCCACTGAAGCCACACTGTATGGGTATCAGCCACAATGTGGCCACTGAAGCCACACTGTATGGGTATAAGCCACAATGTGGCCACTGAAGCCACACTGTATGGGTATCAGCCACAATGTGGCCGCCGAAGCCACACTGTATGGGTATAAGCCACAATGTGGCCACTGAAGCCACACTGTATGGGTATAAGCCACAATGTGTCCACTGAAGCCACACTGTATGGGTATAAGCCACAATGTGGCCACTGAAGCCACGCTGTATGGGTATAAGCCACAATGTGGCCGCCGAAGCCACACTGTATGGGTATAAGTCACAATGTGGCCACTGATGACACAATGTATGGGTATAAGCCACAATGTGGCCGCCGAAGCCACACTGTATGGATATAAGCCACAATATGGCTGCTTGAAGCCACACTGTATGAGAATAAGGGACATGGCAGCTGATTGGTTAGAGCACTCGGCTAGTAGAGTAGGATGAGATGAAGCTGAAAAGACCATTGTCACTCCTCGAAGAATATCAGCTACAAGCAGACACTTTTGGGGCCAATAAAAACATGTTGTCTGGTAGCAAAGGACAGTCACTGTAGCTTCTTAGCAGAAGTTTATTTGTCCTGTTTTGTTTAGGCTACAGTGGTCTTGCAGATTTTCTATATGAAATGCATCCTTGAGCTAAAAAGAGCGTGACCTGTCATGACCTCCTTAGCCGCTGTTTACCTCTTTTCTGTAAGCACTTGAAAACCAGTCTGTTTGATCGTGGTTTTATGTCGTCAGGTCGGGAGCTCCTTTGAGGATTTTCTCTTGAAGTGGCAATATATAAATTAGCAATTACAATTACAATTTGGCCAGGGTACTTCTAGATGACTCTGAAATATGGCTGAATACTTTTGGTATTGGTTTTGTGCAAAACAACTATAATTGATAGTTTTTACTGTCTGTATGCTGACATGTAAAAAATGTAAATGTATAGGTTTTATATAGCAACCGTATGGCCTCGACCCTGCTCATTTTGCAATGAATTAATCAGTTGAGATCCTTCACCACCGCTGCCCATTTGAATGGGCGCCACGCCATTTAAGGTCCCCTTGCACACGTGTGCTGCTTGTGGCTGCAGTCAGTGATTAACTACATATACAGCGCCATTTTTGCGGCCTCGGCAGTGATACGGCGCTATATAATCGTCTTATTGTAATGATTATTATTGTTGTTGTTTTCTGCTATTTATTACAATTTTAGTAATATCTGCTCTAAGGTTTGTTTATTTGGTTTTAGGAGTGATGATTTCAGAGCTTTATTTTAAGCTTTATTTTTTATTGTCAAATCGGCTGGATCTTTTTCAGGGTGGGTAGTTGAGTCAACGTTGGTTCAGGAGCCAAGTAGATCACTGAAAATGTCAAGCAACTGCTTGACTGAGCATGCTAGAGGGATTGCTAAACTTTTTGCACTGGATTCACAGGAATGTTTTATGCATTAAGAATAGAAATGTTTTTGTATCTGTGGCTTGTACCAAAACATCCATCTGATGGCGACCACGTAGCAGACTTTGTTTTTACCAACTGACAATGAAATCCTGGCTGTTCTTTTAAATTATTGATGGTGTAGTGTAGCAGACTTTGTTTCGTCTTAGGGATGGATAACCATCTGCCAGTCTGTTCCTCTTTATTGCAGATAACTGGCCTGGTTTGTGTATGGCAAACAAATACAGATGTCCCGGTTCTGTGGTGTGACAGTTAAAGCCCTTTTCTGGCTTGTGGATTGATGTGTATATATATATATATATATATATGTATATATGTATATATAGATGTGTATATATGTATATATATGTGTATATGTATGTATGTATATATGTACATGTGTGTATTTACATGTGTGTATGTACATTAGTGTATGTATGTATGTATGTATGTATGTATGCATGTATGTATTCTTCATCGGATGCATTAGATTGCCTTCGTGAACTTCACTAGCTTCCTGTACACCTGCCTTCCATCATATCTTAATACATTGCTGACTCCATGTCGCTCTCCTAGATCCTTGCGTTTGTCTCATACTGGTTTGTTGCAAGAACCTAGGTTCAGGACAGTTGTAGGATCACGTAGCTGCTGTGCTCGTATTTGGAGTCATCTACCACAAGAGGCCCGACTTGCAAACTTGCTATCATCTTTTAAATTGCTTGTTAAGACTCAGTACTTTACCCTGGCTTTTGCATGATTCCATCTTGGCCCCTAGCGAACGAACATACATGCGCATCTCATATTCAGGTGTACTGACATTGCATGTGCAATAAGTGCTTTAAATAAATAAATAAAATATATGTAGGCTTACGTATATATGTGTGTATGTATGTACATGTGTATGAGTGGATGTATGTAAGTACGTCTGAATTCATGTTGTTGAAATGCTTATTATAAGGAGAATCCGGTGCATGTGGTTATTCAATTTTGTAAGTTATTTGAGCTCTGCTGGAGCATTTCCTAAAAGGTAATTACTTTGCTTTTATATTAGTAACTACAGCATTCAATATGCCATGTATGTGATACTGCAAGCAGATAAAAATATCTTACATATTGAACAGAAGGGAGGTACAGTCCAGCTTTTGCTTTGCTGTTTCATTACTGGCGAGTAAATAGCTCATGGCGTTGCATATATTGTTCAGTATTTGAGGCGAATTATATTGAACTGCTATTCGTCGGGGACATTTGATCTGTTCATCGCTACCTGTACATTGTAATGGTAACACAAGAATGGAGAGTGCTGTCCACATGAATCGAGGCTCACAAAATCCTACTACCACCCCTTCACATCAAACTAGGTTTGGTGAAGAACTTCGTGAAAGCCATGGACCGCACTTCGCCAGCTTTCCGATACCTGCATGAAAAATTCCCTCGACTCAGCGAAGCAAAGATTAAAGAGGGAGTTTTTGTGGGTCCTCAGATTAGAGAACTCTTCAAAGATGACCGCTTCAACAACTTGCTGGAGGGTGATGCGAAACAAGCATGGAATGCTTTTCGTCTGTGTAATGGAATGACTTACCTGCCGACCTTCGACGGGATCTTCTCTCCCTCTCCCCCTCCCTCTCCCGTAAGCGCTTGAAGACCGTATTATTCCCTAGTTCTGGGATGGGCCGGGGCGCCTTAATAAAAAGCTCCTGATGATAACAGGATGACTGAGTGCGGTACAGACCAAAAAATGGTGCTGTACATATGCTATTATGTCGCATAATCGCTTATAAATTGGTAAGTTGAAAGGTGGATTTCATGCAGGAAATAATAGACACTTCCCGGATGACGAGAGATATCCTGGCTGAAATTGGGAGCTTTTCATGCTATCCATGGAGCAGTTTCTCTTTTGCTTTTGTTGGCCCTATGTTGAATGTCGTACAGCACGGCCTACCCACACGTAGACCGTGCAGTGGCTGGCGCTAGGGGGCTATTGGATGGGTGGATATTGGACTGAGATACGTTTATAATGAGTAGAAGAGGATTCATGGGGTTCTTCCTACTCCTCTTCGAACTTGCTTACCCACCGTAGCTTGGCATTTGGTTTCTGTCGGAATTCGACCCGGCTTCTCCAACGGTTTATGATTTTGGATTGCAATTTTGACTTGAAGCGACAGTCGACTGATATAAATAAATGTAAATAAATAATTAGCAGCTTCTAATGCGCCGGTGTCTAATGCACACGACATCAACCGATGGCGCACCAAAACCAAGCCACAGTCAGGCCAGTAATATCCAGAAGGTCAGTCCACAAGACAGAGAGGCAGCCTACGGTGGATAAGCAATTTGAAACAGGTAAGTTTTAAGTTTAGAACGAAATGACAGAAGCGACTGATGACTTGGGCATTATGATAACGGCGGTATTGAAGCCTTTAGATTAGATTAGATTAGGTTAGATTCTTATGTCTCCCGTCTACTGTGGTGGCATCTTGTTCCCCTCGGCCTTGAGCCCGTCGTCTAGGGCCGTTGACTAGGGGCCTGGGTGCTGCTGGCTCGTCGGCATCGGCGCCAGTTTCAGTGTCAGAAATAACATTAGTGGCGATGACGTAATTTCGGTCTGTATGCTTTTTTGTCTGTCTCTTTGTGTCTTTGTGTTTGTGTCTGTCTTTGTGGCTTTCTTGCTTTCGGAGTTTCTTTTTTCCTGCCTCCTGCAATTAGTGATGCTGTGTCTGTCTGGCTCTGCGATGTACGACATCGGTCTCATCATGTTCACTTCTGTGTCTCTTTAGACTTCTGCCTCTGTCATATGCTACGTCTGTCTGTCTCTCTCTGTCTGTCTGTCTGTCTGTCTCTGTCTGTCTGACTGTCTGTCTGACTGTCTGTCTGTCTGTCTCTGTCTGTCTGTCTGTCTGATTAACACACACATTGGCAATTTCCGTCATGGCGTTTTTCACCGATATGTGATATGTCTCAATCATTGCCTTTTAGTTTTTGTAACAGTATGTTTCAATCAATACTCATCGCATTGTTTGTTACTGTATGTCTCGCTCAGTGGCTTTCGCTCTGCCTCTAGCTGGATGGTGGTCTGGTTCGTGCATTCACCTGGACTATTGCACTGGCGTTGATTGAAGATTAGGGCATCGAGCGAGGCGCCTGATGAGAGAGAGAGCGAGAGAGTGAGAGTGAGAGTGTGAATGAGTGAGAGTGAGAGAGAGTGAGAGAGAGTGAGAGACAGACAGACAGAGAGAGACAGAGAGAGCAAGTGAAAGAGTGAGAGAGAGAGCGGGAGAGACAGACACAGAGAGAAACAGAAAGAGAGAGACAGAGAGAGAGAGTGAGCAATAGAGAGAGAGCAAGAGATAGTGAAAGTGAGAGAGAGAGAGATAGAAAGAGAGACAGACATAGAGAGAAACAGAAAGAGAGAGACAGAGAGACAGAGAGCAAGACAGAGAGAAAGAGAGAGAGAGTGAACAAGAGAGAGAGAGAGCCTGGGGCGTTGGCTGTTACAGAGTTTCATTGCGTGATTTGATCGTTCTGACTGGCCAGATTTTCCCCCATTGCTCTCTATTTTTGACATTTCTGTGCAACTGTTCGTCGCAAAAGATAATTGCCATTCTGTTGCCGTTCGATAAAATTCCTCCGAGACAAAATTTATACCACAGACACCACCTGTCCTAGAATTCCCGTGCAATTAACGGAGTACTAGCTTAGTAAAGCCGTGGATACGATGAAGGTAGGCTGGTTTCTTTGGCTTGTATATGAACGGACTTAATTTATTAGTCTGATAAATGCTGTCTGGAATTTGGTGGATGTGGGAGATAACTGTATTAAACCTGCAATAGGACTGATATGGATGGAAGACGTTGCATTGTGCATATATCATGTGTTGGACCTTTTTCAACTTGAAGGCTGTCTTGTGTATGTGTGTGTTGTTTGTTGGTATGCTGATGCTGGAAATTGTTTAGAGATGTTATTTTATTTGATATGTGTTGGAAATTGTTTAGAGATGTTATTTTATTTGATATTTGTTGGAAATTGTTTAGAGATGTTATTTTATTTGATATGTGTTGGAAATTGTTTAGAGATCTTATTTTATTTGATATGTGTTGGAAATTGTTTAGAGATCTTATTTTATTTGATATGTGTTGGAAATTGTTTAGAGATGTTATTTTATTTGAGAGATCTTATTTTGTTTGATTTATGCTGGAAATTGTTTAGAGGTATTTTATTTTATTTATGCAGGAAATTGTTTGGAGGTATTTTATTTGGTTTATGCTGGAATTGTTTAGAGGTATTATTTTATTTGATTTATGCTTGGCATGAAAGTATGTGTGTGTGTGCATGTATCTTTACATGAATATGCTTCTAACCTTAAGTAATATAGCTCCCATGTTTGCAGAGATGGAGATGGAGTGGATGTGATATATGTTTAAATTTTTAAGAAAGACACCTCAGGTATTAACAAAAACTCCTGCCATGACTGAGGAAGAATTTTTAACAATACTTGCAGAACTAACTGATGATGGGTTTTGAATACAGTCATTGTCTCGCTAGAAGAACTCGGGGAATTTTGCTGTTGAGCAGCACCCCTCAGACTATCATGCAGCTGTGACCGGTGACCAGGCCACATGGGGGTCTGCAGGGTGTTTGAACCATTATTATTACGAAAATTTGTAACTCGCGCAAAGTCACACCGAAATGCGAAGCAGAGGTGCGGATAGTCAGTTGCCAGGTGAAAGAGTTAGATATCCAGATGTTTGAAAGCCAGTGAGAAATAGTGAGTTTTCAGGCGTTTCTTGAAAGAAGGAAAGGAGTTCGAACTTCTCAATCTCAGGATGACCCTTCAGATTTGTACAGACTGGATTTGAAACGGACCATGTGGGGCAGAATGCTTGCTTTTGATGTGTTTCATACTGTTAAACACCCCTTCACTTTTCCCCAGGCGATGCCTTTGCTTTGCTCGATTTACTCTGGGTGTTGTTGTGAGGCAGGCCGTTGTATCTCTGGGTGTTGTTGTGAGGCAGGCCGTTGTATCTCTGGGTGTTGTTGTGAGGCAGGCCGTTGTATCTCTGGGTGTTGTTGTGAGGCAAGCCGTTGTATCTCTGGGTGTTGTTGTGAGGCAAGCCGTTGTATCTCTGGGTGTTGTGAGGCAGGCCGTTGTATCTCTGGGTGTTGTTGTGAGGCAGGCCGTTGTATCTCTGGGTGTTGTTGTGAGGCAGGCCGTTGTGTCTGTGGGTGTTGTTGTGAGGCAGGCCGTTGTATCTCTGGGTGTTGTTGTGAGGCAGGCCGTTGTATCTCTGGGTGTTGTTGTGAGGCAGGCCGTTGTATCTCTGGGTGTTGTTGTGAGGCAGGCCGTTGTATCTCTGGGTGTTGTTGTGAGGCAGGCCGTTGTATCTCTGGGTGTTGTTGTGAGGCAGGCCGTTGTGTCTGTGGGTGTTGTTGTGAGGCAGGCCGTTGTATCTCTGGGTGTTGTTGTGAGGCAGGCCGTTGTATCTCTGGGTGTTGTTGTGAGGCAGGCCGTGAATGTTCAATACACCTGGGTCTTGTCTAGCGGACCATTGTTGGTCAGACTGCGTTGAGGTTAGTCATGCATTGTCCGGAGACATTTCCTGGTCTGGTCAGTGGATTAAGCCTGCTTAGGACTTTGGCAGTTGGCTGACTCCCTGCGGCATTTTATACGAGGTTCACTGCGGACGACAACATTGGATTTTCTGCTTCGAACAACAGGAGACGTTGTAAATAATGTGGCTAATGTACTCATAGATATAATTATTCTGTAACAAGGCGCGACAGTTGTCCGTGGTGCAGCCAATCCTCGGCTCCAGGGCGGGTGAAGACACTAGACAATAAGGTGCATTAGTATAGTGGTTGTGATGAAAAAATTGTGTCCCGCTTGTAGGTCTACTGCGGAGCCTGTGAGCTGTGTTTTTGAAGAGGAAGACCACTGGAAAATAAATGTTGTTTGTCTGTCTGTTTCAGTCTGTCTACCCTTATATCTGTCTTTTTGTTCGTCTGTCCTTCCATCCGTCTGTCTGTCTGTCTGTCTGTCTGTCTGCGTGCACTTGCAGCTTGATGCTTTTATATGGCTGCCTTAATCTTCACCTGCGGGTTGGGGTCCGTTGCCAGGCAGAATGTGGCTTTGTGGCTTTTATGGCAGCCACAAAAATGCCTGGCTACAAGCCAAAGTGAAGATAAAATTAATTGGATATTATTATTATTATTATTATTGTTGTTGTTGTTTTTGTTGTTAAATCTCTGGGTTATTGTTGTTTTGCTGCTGTTGTTGTTATTATTATTTTAATTATTATTATTATTATTATCATTATCATTATTATCATTATTGTTATTATTGTTGTTATTATTATTATTATTATTATTTTTCTTGTGATGAAAATTTGTACCACAGTTACACAGAAAGTGACTCTGATGTGCGGCTAGTCAGCCACGAGGCAAGTGAGCATCGTGGCCACATTAGGAGTGTCTGTATCTACCAGACATTACATCAACTTCTTACACATACAAGAATTAACTGCTAGTGGAATCCACCTCATATGCGCCGAATGTGAATTGAACTGCATGGACCTTGACTTAATTGGAGTCTTGTTTTTGCCTCAACTGCTTTCGTTTTTTCTCAGCTGAAAAACGTGCAGCCTTGAGCTGCCTTACGATGGATGATGTGATGAGAATGTGTAGGACGTATGCAGGAGACTTTGGTTACCCATTGTTTTCTTTTAATTTATTGCAATAATATGCAATACAGTCGTGGAGCAGCAAAGGAAAAATACGTGCGACTGGTTCATTCCAACAGGCATAGGGTGGCGCCACTAGGCGTGTTGCACCCACTATGGCTACCTTTTTAGAACTGTTATACATGGCCAGATTTTAGTGCTTTTGTGAGGTGCTTAAAAATTGCTATATACATAGCCAGATACATACGTACATACATACATACATACATACATGATACATACATACATACATACTTATATACATACATGTACATACGTGTACATACATACATACATACATGATACGTGCATACATACATACATACATGATACGTGCATACATACATACATACATCATACATACATACATACATACATCATACATACATACATACATACATACTTATATACATACATGTACATACGTGTACATACATACATACATACATGATACGTGTATACATACATACATACATGATACGTGCATACATACATACATACATCATACATACATACATACATACATACATACATACATATATACATACATGTACATACATGTACATACATGATACATACAAACATACATACATACATACATGATACATACATACATACCTAGATACATACATATATACACACATGAACATACATGATACATATAAACATACATACATACATGATACATACAACGTACTTACATACAAACATGCATACATACTGTACATACAAAACGCATGGAAGATGAACACTGCTGACCAATGCCACAAAAACAGTTTAAGAAAAGCTACTAAGAAACAGTGGAAATGCTAAAAACAATGAAAAATGCTTGACAGTAATGCGCTTTCCTTTGTTCACTAGTGAAAACTGTGCAGCTTTAAGGGGCCTGGCAAGGGATTACGTGAGGCCACATAAAGAAGGTACAAGAGACTTTGTGTAGGCATTGTTTCACATGTGCCACCTGGAAAAAAATCATTGGTGATTTTAAGCTGTCTGTCTATGTAGGGGAAAACAGGGGTTGACGGCTTGATATTTATGCATCTGTGGCTGCTTGGTCTCGGCAAATATACTAATGGAATGATTGAGCATTTACATTTCGGCAAACAACTTGAGCAACCTGATGCAAAACACCCAGTTGCTGGAGGCATCCAGGATCCTGCCAGCTGCAGCAACTGCTAACTCTTGCAAATTATTGAACAACTGATGTCGAGTGTAATTCTCTTGTAATGTAATGTCTTGTTTGTTGAAGAGGAAGACCATTTGAAATGAATGTTGTCATGTAATGTAAAAACTGTTGTCTGTAGATGTTGTTGTGTAATGTAAAGTCTGTTGTCTGTAGATGTTGTCTTGTGATGTAAAAGCTGTTGTCTGTGGATGTTGTCATGTAATGTAAAAGCTGTTGTCTGTGGATGTTGTCTTGTGATGTAAAAGCTGTTGTCTGTGGATGTTGTCATGTAATGTAAAAGCTGTTGTCTGTGGATGTTGTCTTGTAATGTAATAGCTGTTGTCTGTTGTCAGAACAGAAATCCAAGAAATTAGTTTTCTTTGGTGATTGCATAACTTGAGAACAAACCTTTTTTCCTTTTCTTGACCCACTGAGAGTTTAATCCTAGACGCAGTGGCAGGAGAGACTTAACCTACCACTTAACCACTATGCCACCCACTACCGGATGATTTAAACACCAGAGTGTAAGAGAGTAACCCATTAAATAAGACATGTTAATCTGCACTTAACACTGAATGATAAAGGATAAGCAATTGGCCGTAGCTGATAAGGCAATCTATCACTGATGGACAGTGATTTGTATCTGGCAAACGAGGATTGATAAAGTCTGTTGAATCCCATCAGACAAACCTAAGAACAGCTTCTTGTGGCCAACTGTTTGTCCAAGCTTATCAAAATAAGGCTGGTGTTTTTCGAAGGCCTTTATATGCGCTGGTCCTTGTCTATGGCATTAACTACCACTGCCTTTCCGGACCTTTTACCTCCTTATCTGTTTTCTATTTTGCAAACAATGGCTTATCTTTTCCATCTGACTGCGCTTTTGACGTGAATGCATAAATTAGCAAAATATAAGTATCTGATTAGTAATAAAAATAACAGTCTTCTGGCATCAATTCAGGAGTCCAAAAGTGTCAACCTCTTTAAAAAACAGCAGAAATTATGTTTACCGCATAACTCTTAGTTCTTGGGCCGACTTTTGACTTTGTAAAGCACTCTAGAAGTAGCCTGCTAATTACGATGCTATATAAATTGTCGTCGTTACATTACATTACATTACATAAGGCAAATCTGAGGCACGGTTAGCCAGTCACCAGGCGAAAAACAGATGTCCAGATGTTTGAAAGCCAATGAGAAATAGTTGTTTGCTTTTACTGAACATGACTTCCTAAGTGTGTCGTGGCATTGTTTTATATGTCATATTGACGTTTACTAACAGCCTTTCTTACTGGTCTCTTGATGCATTAGTCGGCTTTTGCTGCTACTTTGGGTCGATGCTAAGCATTTGCAACAGAATGTCGTTAACGAGAGTCTTAAAGAATCCAAAGTCTTGGTAGATGGCGCTGCCAGTGCTTTCGTTTTCTTCTGCTGCTGCTGCTTTTTACCCATCGATTGTCTCTTTTGTTCACCATCTGTATGTTGTGCATTCATTGCCTTCAGGTTCATGTGATGCTTACAAACGTGTTCGCTCATGCTGTTGAAACAAAGCCAGTGTGTGCTCACATTGATGCAAACTTTTGTACACATGCAAGAGTGTATGTGTCTGTACATACAAACATACATACATGTGTACATACATACATACATACATATATACGTAATCGTAATCAAAAATTTATAAAGCGCCACTTCAATGTATACTCATCAGAGGCGCTCCTGGCCCCCACGACCCAGAACCACTGGGGAACAAGTAGGTCTTCAAGCGCTTTCGGAAGAAAGGAGGAGAAAGGCTGAGAAGTTCATGTGGGAGGTCACCAGTCAGGCAGTTCCAAGATCTAGGGCGAATTACATACATACATTCATATGTAAACATGTACGTATATGTATATATATATATATATATATATATATATATATATATATATATATATCCTAATTAAGGGGACACTGGTCCCTTCTGGTCTGCCATTTGTACCCCAATAACCTGTGTACTTCATGCTTAACTTGTATCTGTGCCAATTTATTTTTGGGATCAGTAAACAAAGATGAGAACATATATTTATATCATACATACATACATACATACATATATACATACATATTCATAAGTACTCACTTGCATACATACTTACATATATACAAATACTTATAAAACGCATTCATGCATATGTACAAACTTACATACACGTAGACATGCAGACATACGTACCTACGGACACGCTTACATGCATACATACTTTCATGCATATATATATATATGTATATGTATGTACCCTCACAGTCACACATGCAGACCCACACACATACACAGACACACAGACACACACACACCCACAAAGGCACATACAGAAAGGAAGGCAAAGGGAAAATTGCTGAGCTGTATACAGAAGCTGAGGCCATTCAGTCAGTCAGTTACAGTCCGTCAGTCATTCAGTCTGTATATTTTGTGTACTGTATTTGTAAACATCCATCCTGATTAACAGTGGCTGGCTGCTCTATAGGCTTCATCAAGGTATATATATGTATATATATATGAGACTTTAAATACATGTTACATGCATACTTATCTATGTATATATATTTATGTATATACCACAGTATTTATGCATACATAAATGTGCCATTGCATGTATCAAGAGAAGAGCAGTCCCATAAGGTAGCCTCCAGAGGAAGCTATAGGTATGAAGTGTTAGCAACTTCATTTTCTTGGCCATGGCTTATGAGGGAGAGTGGCCAGTCCTCAACCCTCATGATCTGATCCTGCCAGTGATTGTGTACAGTTGGTGTACTCATTTTTAGCCGAATTCTCTAGGGTGTATGAGTGGATAGAAATCTTGAATTGTCTTTCTACCCTGGTGGGTATTTGAACCCCTGACTTTTGGGTTGACATTCAGGAGGATTCTCATGTATATTTATATAAGAAGCCTTTACACATATATGAATATACATACATATATATGCCTGTGTTAGCTGATATATATATATATATATATATATAGAGAGAGAGAGAGATTCATGTGTGTAAGTTTATTCAGTAGCCTGTAGGAGGCGTATGCCTCTGTGTGTAAAACTAATACTATGAATGACATTGTACATGTTTGCGTGTCTGTGTGTGCATGTGGGTGTGGGTGTGTGCGTGTGTGTTAGCTGATGGTGTGACGATTGGCATATATCAGAAGGAGTGATGGACTGGAGTGTGGTCTTGGGAGGAGACACCGCTGCCTTCTGACCCACTGACCATAGACATGTTAACAGTTTAACGGCTTCAGAGAATACAGCTGTTCCTCGGTTTGGCCAAGGAACCATTTGTCACGGTCGTTTTCCAAATGGCAAACATTCGTAAAATCTGAGTGGCCTCGAATGACCATCTGCAGATAAATTGTTCCAGGAAAGTCGCAGTTGCTGTTTTCTAATGCCAGACTAATTCCTGCCTAGTACTGAAAGCGACATTAATTGTCTTGTTGAAGGCCACAGTGACTGGCTGTTTCTACCAAACATGTCTCTAGTTAAAGTGGTGTTCGCTGATGCGGAACCGTAGTTTTAATTGTATTTTGTTTGTTATCGAAGTTAGCCAACTGTGTTAAAGCACTCGCTTGGGACAGTTCGGTTTCAAGAGTCAGATTGACTCCTTATTAGTTGAATTCTGATAAAGGTTAGCACACAGTTTAATTCCCTACTTTGGTCTCCTGGTTGCCGGCCGTAGCACCCTTCACTCGGCCAGTCAGGATCTCCTGTTTGTCCCTCAATGCGAACCGCTACTGCCCAGTCCAGAAGCTGTGCCAACGTTGGTCCCACTTACTGGAATCATCTCCCTCGAGAATAGCGACTTGAGCTCCTTTCTCTCCCCCCTCAATGTTCCGTAGGCGCCTGAAGACTGTACTCTTTAACAGTGTTTTTACTCTTTCGGGTCGGAAGCACCTCTGTTGAGTTTATCCTGTAAGAGGCGCTTTATAAATCTCAGATTACAATTACAGTTTGTCAGTAGCAGTTGTATTAATTGGACTTCAAAACAACCACAGTTGATTTGGTTTTTCCACAGCATCCAGGGCTCTGACTCAATTGTGGGAAATTTATTAACACTCACATCTCATTTCAGTGACGATTATTTATATAGCGTCCATTCAAGATGGCTACGCAGAGGGGCTCTCAGCCCTGCCCGAGCAAAATAGAACGGTTATCAACTGTTCTTGAAGGGGCATATAATGTCGATGGCCAGTAGGACATACAGTCCACAGGGAGACTATTCCAGGTTCTCTGATCAAACCACTGAAACATATGATGTAATTAATGTACTGGTGTAAGGTGGGAAGTAAACGGTCACGTGCCACGACATTGGGATTCATCCATTGCTGGATCAGAGGCCCAGAAACGCCTCCCCTACGTCTCACTTGTGGGATATGGGATACCTTACTCTTTACTTTACTATACTGATTGGTGTTGTGTACATCAGTGTTATTGCCAAAGTCCAGTTTCTGCTGTATTCCTGGCAGGTAATAGGTCTGTATGAACCGGTTTTAATGAAATGATGTAGTCTTTTTGGTAAGGGTAATACTAATTACCCTATAGATGCATAATATTACCTGGTTTTGAGTGTACTAAAGTTGCTGTAAGACCAGGAGACCACTTACCCTGGACCATTATAAACGCCGTAGAATGGTAACAGCAGGGCCATTTCAACAAGTGCTGTCAAGAATAATTAATAAACTGCCGGATCATGGGTTTCATGCTGGGTTTCGCTGATAGACTACAGGTGAAAATATGAGCCTAAGAGGAGATAAGTGTAGCGTGTGTGCATAGTTTATTAATTAGGCCAGTTAATTGGAATGCCTGGATTGACCTGCAGAATGACTTAGGGTTTTGGGTAACTAGGAAACATAGTCTGCCTTAGGTTTGATTGACCCCCTTCTTTTCAGCAGACATTTTCAGACTGTCTTAAAGTGCACCTCAATTTAGTTCTGCAAGTCATGCATGCAATGCTTATGGGAGGTACTTAAGGGTACTTAAAAAGTACCGTATTAAGTGTCTTCATAGATAAGTACATATATGTGTGTGGCTGTAGCTATAAGCTGTGATGTTTCTTCAGGAGTATGTTTATATGGATATGTATATGTACCTTCCTATGTGCATACGTGCATACACATGTAAATGCATTTCTGGTTTATTAGATGAGTCCACTGTATCTGGATATAGGTGCAGATTTTAAAGGGATATGTATCCATGTTTCCAGACATTGATGTGATGGCTTTTGGAATCTGTAAGAAAAGTGTTCCAACCAGCCTTTCACCTCTTTGTCTAAGTACAATTGTAGCCCATTATGTGAAGCCAAAACAATGAAGTCTTTCAAAAGATTGCAGGCTCTAGACTGCGACTTAGTGTTCTGACACAATGGACCGTTTGTTGTAAGGAGCTAGTTTCTGTAATGCCACTGCATTACCCTTCCTTCCCTGGCCTCCTTCCCTCTGTCAGTGGCATAGCAAGGGTCTCAGAACCATGCCCTCCACACCCTAAGCTGATAGGTTTGCCATTTTTCCTAGCAGAGAAATGTACCAGAAAGCAAAAACACCCAACTGCAATTTTATTATTACTGTTTTTTAATTTTTTACATTTTTTAATTTTTTACCTGATGTATATATGGTGCCTGAGGAATTAAAGAAATTCTCCAGATTGAAAATTCTCTGGGACGGCTAGGAATCTTCAAGATATAACGGAGCAAAATTTAAAAAGTATTATTGTTCCGATATTTATATCGTGCTTCTGTGCCTAATTGATTATAATATAATTGTATTGTAACGAGGTGTTACCAAAATGTGAGTAGAACTCCAGAAAGGCCATCTCAGTTTGTGATTAAATTACTTTACACAGAGGTTGGTCTGTCTACATGAATAGACTTTGTTGTAGGACTTTCCAGGATGTTCTGTTTTGCGGAAACTAAATGTTCCAGGATTATTTATTATTTCCTGTCTTACTGGTGTGTGTTTGTTTTGTTTAGGTTTGATTTTGAAGCTCCATCAGCTGATATTTGTAGTTCTTGTCATGATGCTACAGCTAAAGACTTAGGTAAGGTCATCAGTTTTGTTATACTAGGGAACATTTCCCATTGTTATTCCTCTTGTTATTCCTGCTTTTAGTTGCTTTGTTGTTTCCGTTGCTTTTCTCATTGCTGTTTCTCTTCTTGTTGCTCTTTTTATTTGCTTTGTGTCCTGTGCTTTTGAAACCAATATGTTGATGTAGGGCAAGACAATCTGGAAATGAGCGTTATTCTAAGGATAAAAGATTTGCGAATGTTCTGAACATGCATTGACTGTGCTTCTGCCATGTCTTCGACGGCAATTGTCTTGCTCCCACATCGGGTGGGAGAGGGTGGCAAGGGGTGGGGTTGATACATCCTCTTCCTGAAGCTTTCATCTAATGAGGCTTATCAGTGATGAAGGTTTTTGTGTCATTTTCACTCGTTCGTGGAAATGATGAGGTGGTGGGTGTGATTAGTATCTGCAACAATACAACAGACAAATTTGTTCAGATGCTAGTATTGCAACTGTCTAAGTCAGGCTCATCCCCAAACTCATATTTGTGACAATAATACTCAGCCTACAGCTCGTTATTTGCTTGCTTGCAGAGTATAGCACAGGGGTGGGCAAACGTTTTGAACAATGGGCCACTAGAAGCTGAAAAGCTTTTCGGGGGGCCGGGTAAAATTTTTTTGAAACTTTCATTAATCGTCAAGCATGAAGAAACTGCCATAACTAATGAATTGATTACCTGGCAAGTTTAATACAATAACAGTAAATGAAAAAATGTAACTTTTGGCCATTGTTAGTGAGACGTATGCAGCTGAGAACATGTTTTAACAAGCTTCCCAAAATCTGGAACGATAGTACTAGTCGCTCTGGATTTTTCAGGGGGCCATAAAAAGCGCGTATGAGGGCCGGGATCTGGCTCCCTGGCCATAGTTTGCCACGTCTGGTATAGCACATAGGCGGATAGGTGCTAAATTGGTGGAGTTTCTATGTTCTTGGGCTCAGGTGCAGCTGTGGAGTTGAGGTTCATTAAACTGTGTAATTATCAGAATGCTTCTGTGTTTGATTGCAATTGTGGGTATTTTTGCATCTTTAAAGTGTTTCTTCTACTCACATCTCATGACTTAGGTTGTCAAGATCTCTGCTATTCACATAAACTATTCTTGTGTTTCTTTTGTTTTCACATTTTCATCTCGTAAGAGCTTCTTCTTGAAAACTCTGAACTTTGCTTAGCTAAGTATCCGTTGTTTAGCCAAACGTCAATAATTCTGTGAGAAGAAACTGAACGATACTTTCTTAAGTATCCATTTGCTTAGCCAAGTATGGCTAATTCAGTTATATTCTTCTACTTATATTGTGGTTAGTCAGTGTATATGTTTCTTCTTAACTTCTTTTGAATTTTGACTGATCTTCAAAGGATTGAAATTGTGACTAGAGTTTCACTTAAGTGACCATCGACCAATGTGACCATAGCATCATAAAAGTCATTGTAGTAGATTTTTGTATCTTCTTCAGCTAAGTACTGTATTCTTGTACGCAGTCAGTTGTATTTCGGCTGGAGTTCCTTGCACCAGCACAAATTAATCTCGAAGATCAGGAAGAAACTTGTAAAAGGCCGGCATTTGCTGATGCTGTGCATGATCCGTGGTCGTTTAGTTATGCAGCACATCCTGGTTGGGTCTGGAATTCATCTCCTCTGTCTTGTCCCCGGCCTTGTCTTTGCTGCCTGATATACATATATATATGTATGTGTATAATATATATATAATATATAGATGTGGTGTGTATGTATGTGTATAATATATATATAATATATAATATATATATATATTATACACACACACATATATATGCCTGATATACATATATATGTATGTGTATAATATATATATATAATATATATGTGGTGTGTATGTATGTGTATAATATATATAATATATAATATATATATATAATACACATACACACACACACACACACACACACACATATATATATATATATTGACTGCTGTGGTCAGAAAAAGCTGTAGGAATTGCACAGAGACGGACAAATTAATTGAATTTACAAAGACATAAAACCTTAATTTAATTGTGTATGATACGTTTCGTTGTTAAGAGATAAACATTAACTGGGAATAAAGACTAATTGGCAATAACTGTGCTAGGAGTCATTTTTTTCGTGGTATTCTAATCGTGGAATCAATACAAATGCAGTCTCATACTCCCCATGTGGTATATACCAAGTCGATGAAATTATAGAAGTATGCATCACTGCTGTCTCTTATGGTACACGGTTAATATTATAATAGGCAGGAAGTTGATGATAATAGTTGACAATATGTAACACGTCTTACTATCTGGTGGCCGTAAGTAAATGCCGCAAATACTTAAATAAGCAGGAGATTTTATGTATGCTTTGCATTTTTTTGCCCCAGTGCATTGGGGCGTGTTGCCCATTTGTTGACTTTAAGGCTGCCAACCGTCCCGGATTCGCCTGGACAGTCCTGGAATCAGCCTTGTGCGTTCCGTGTCCTGGATTGATCCCGAAATTGTCCAGGAACTTGGTGTAAATATCCACTTCACCAAATGTTGTTCTTTACGCACACTGAACTCGAACATCTGGCCGTAAATAAGTTTTACAGAGTGACTATAGAATAGGGTAGTTAGGTTAGTAGACCCAATAAATGAAATCTGCAAATTGCATGTATATATGAACTTCATCGTGCTAAGCCTGATGCTTGGTAGGATACTGGAATTTAATAAACGTTTTGCTCTTTAAATTGATTCAAATTTTCTATATAGGCCACTTGTCTCTTGATGATTTGAGTCAAATTATTTGACTGTAACTTTTAACGACTATTTGCAGTAGATCCTACATTAGGCTGACGCAACGTTCGTTGCATACGGTGATGTGGACAGGGTGAATAGGTACTGGCATATCGAGTGACTATGCGGGCACCCCGGATTGGCTTGTTGGCTGATTTAACTCTTAACTGTACACGTTTTTCTATAGCGACTGTATGGCCTCAGCCCTGCTAATTTTTCAAAGAATTTAATGGGGACTTGCTCTGAGAGTTGACATTGTAAAGCCCCGTTGAAGTAGCTCGCTAACTACGGCGCTATATAAACTGTGGCCATTGCATTACAGTACTTTGCCCTGCAGCTTATAACCATTGGCAGTAACTGGTAAAAAAATCCGTGTAGGTGCTCGGCTTGCAAAGAAAGACCTCACATTAGATTGTTTGCTGAGTAAATGGTAGGCAACTGGGTAGACCCTTTCCTAGACCAATATTAGACCTGCCTTTGGCTTTATCTAAACAATCTTCCTTCCATTAGCATACAGAGACCTGTCTGTGAGTGAAGTAGTTGCAGTTTACCTTACCTATAGTGAGGCAGCCACAATAGACTCGGGCCCAGGTTTCATTCTGTGGACCAATAAAATTTATTTAGATTGATTTAGAAGATTGATTTAGAAAAGAATATATATTTATGGGATATACACATATACTTGTATGAGATAAGCGTATGTTTATAGGTATTTACAATCCAATCACTCCCTTCAACCGCTCCTCTTCTGCCCTTACACTTCTCCGCCCATGCGTCACCTCATCCTTAAAATTTGGCAATAGCTCCATAGCCATAGCTGCCCCACCACTCTGGAATAAACTCCCCCAGAACTGCAATAGTTTTCTGACCCATCATACAAACTCACCTCTGCTCTACCGCTTGCAATTTCTGCCTTGGCCTCTCACTCAAAACTGAAAACATTCCTCTTTCACAGATCCTCTCCTGACTCCCCTTCTTCCTCTTATCCCTCTTTCCGCTCCAATCCCAAACATCACCCACCGTAGCTGCCATGCTGTCTCTCTGCCTGACTCTTGGAACCGAAAATTTTTGCCTATCCATTTGTTTTGACTGAGCGCCTGTGAATAAGCTGATCCCCGTGACGTGGCTTTGGGCGCTGTTGGAATCAATGATCCACGCACAATTGCAGGATACTTCCTTGAGACAGTTCCTGAGAACCAAGGGATTACGAATACAAATGTTGTCGAAAGATGCCTATGTTTATCAACTTTATCTTGTCGTAGAAATCTCGGGATTACGATTCCAGACTTTTGTCCCTCCTTTCCGTACTTCCACTGTGCAACTTTGCCATGGTTGGTTCTTTACTCTGGAACAGTCTGCCATGTGACCTGTGGCATGAGCTTCTTTCCCTTTTTCTGCTTCTATTCCACCAGCGATTGAAGACCATTCTGTTTCTTGTGTTATCAGGTCAAGAACGCTTCTAAGTAGTTTTTCTTGAAGAGTTGCTATATAAATTTGGAATTACAATTACGACTATGATTGCAAATGTGTTTCAGCTTATGCTGTGGCTTTGCCTCTGTCCTTTGTGTTGTATAGACCGGCAAAGGAAATGATGTTAACACTCAGTCTGGTCTCCTCTCCAGGCAAAGCAGAGCAGCTGATGAAAGGCTGCAAATAGTAAACATTGATCATACAGGAAATGTAAAAAGTATATTCCGAGAGGGCCAATGAATGATGTTCGAGAGAATATGCCTTGAGCTAGGTTTCACATTGTGCTCCCATAATAAAAGGGTCGGTGTGGTCTTACCTGTCAGACGGTAGGCCCACACTGGAACAGCTGGTGTAGGTAGGTGGCAGCAAGGTGGATATGCTAAACTGTAATAATCTGTATGTATGACAGTAATTTTGACATGCTTGATGAATGATTACGGTTGTAAGTGATGAGTGTATCAAGCAGCTGGATGGATTAACTACCTATTTAGACAGAGAGGCTTGTATGGACAGCTACTGGCCATGGCACTTTGGACATCATGGCAGAGTCACACAGACAGCAAGACAGACAGAAGTGGATAAGAGAGAGTGCAGTTGAGAAGACATATGTAGGAGAGGGAGGTGAAAGAGTGGAGTGTGAAAGCACGATTTAGTTATGAATTTTTTTAAGATTTGATGAGTTTGACTGTTGGCAAAGTACAGTGGTGTGTAGAATTCGACACCAGCTGTAAGTATGAGAGGGAGGTGAAAGAGGAAAGAGTGGAGTGTGAAAGCATGATTTAGTTATGAATTGTTTTAAGATTTGATGAGTTTGACTGTTGGCAAAATACAGTGGTGTGTAGAATTCTTCCTGACACCAGCTGTAAGTTGTTTTAGTTTCCAGGCTCATGTAGTTTATGCGTAAACCATGATCATAATAATAAGATGGTGATGACAACCATGAATAGGATCATGTGGGTCATATTTTGGTCTTGGGAACTTGTTTCTTTCTGTTAGTTGCCATTTTGAAATGCAATGATATTTCAAAGCTGTGCTAATGTGATAAGTGATTTCTTAAGACAATGGTATATCTATTGCTACACTATCTGCCAGGCATTAACAGTCAGGTGCTTAGAAGATAACAGTAAACATATAGAATAGATTTGATTGAAGTCTTTGAAAGGCACACTTGCAGATGAAAAGGGAAACAGGACTTTGAAAAGTGATAAGATTTGGATTGAATTACTGTAGAACTACTTCAAAGAGTAGGGGAAACAATTGTTTGAATACCTTTGTTACAAAGATTCAGCGACATGAGGAAATACTAAAGAAATACCAGCAAATGGTAAAGAAATGCAAAAGAGAGATCAGCAGGATAAACTTTCAAACACAGTACTCTGAAAAGTGTGAGATTAGTAGCCTCATGAACGTTAAAGGATGTTTTCTGTGTTCACGTGTGAATAAAACTGAAGAGAAATCAACTGTAACATTTTCAGAAGAAAGAACATGGTTCTGCTCAACAGATTTTCGGTAGCACATCCGGCTGTGAATTCACAGCGCTATCTGCAATTGATGAAAGTGAAGACAGCACCATATGGCGTTGGCTCTTAAACAATCAGCAGTGAGGAAAAATTCTGTACTTTCTAGGTACAGTTGATGATTTCACTTTAAATTACTCCGTGATTATTTCCAGCTGTGCCTAGGTTAGCATGTCTGCTTAGAGCTCAAACAGGAGTTGCTATTTTGGGTCTGCAGCTTTCCTGAGGTGAGCAATGCTTCGTTCTGCAGACATACTTTACTCTGAGTCCAATATCAGATTTTCTGGTGCTGCCATAGGCAGTGTTTTTGATAGTACTTGGTTGCTGTTCGTAAGCTAAAGTATATGTTCACTGAAGTACTCAATTAGAAATAAAAGCACTTCTGAAAGTTATACAATAGCAAAATACATCATTCTGTTTATGATGTTGTAGCACGTAGTAAGTATTGCATGTAGTTGGGATTGAAGTTCACTTAAGGATTAAGGACCTGCGGTACAATTTAACGTAAACACAATGACTTGCACTGATGTTGTATTGGACCCTAAAAGGGTGACAGCTTAACATGCACTAGTGGCTTTAGCAGGTGTATTTCAGGTTCTCTTGGTTATGTAGAAAAAGGTCAGTCCCTTAAGCCACCCCCTCCCAAGAGACACCCGTATGAATTTAGAATATGAATTTAGAATATGAAATTTAGAAACTTAATTTGTTTGGCTTCAGTATTTGAGATTCAGTTGCCATTTCTCCCAAGTAGTATGATAGGTGAATAAGACGGTGAATGAGCTGGTCTGTCTGACCCAGCTTATGTAGTGCAGAGAAAATTTGGAGATTTACATTTGTATTACATTACATTACATTACACTGATCTACCATCCACCCCTTACATGCACACAGTGTAGTTACTCATTATACAGCCCAGTCGTTTAGCGAATTCTGTAAATTATATTGTTCTGTCCATGTGGGGATTGAACTGCTAATGCGTAGTTTGATGATCCAGCATACTGCTCACTAGACTAGCACAGTTTTAAACCTCCAGTTCATCTATCTGGTTTGCGTCTAACGATTCTTACTAAATTAGGTCCAGCTTCTTTGCATCATTTGTTATTAGATTCTATTATGTTTTGTCAGTCTCCTTCTGGGCTTTTGCTCTTAAATTTTCCCTGATCCTCCTCTTCATATGTTTACCCCACCAAGTCATCGCGATTCTTCTTCTTTTCCTGAATAAACAACCATCAGAACTTATTTCCTGTTATGGCTAGTTTCTACAAGAGGTACAACATCTATTTACCCAAACATCGCCAGCAGCTTTCGCAGCAATCATTACTTTCAGTTCCTGTTTACCGTACCTCTCTCTGTGGAAGTTTCATTAGGAAGCATATAAGTGCTGGCGAAAACAGCAACTGCAATTTTGCAGGAAATTCCTTCCTAATGCTCAGAAATGATGAGTTAGTACTGTTCATGTCGCTGGTGCGGATGATTTTGAAAACTCGATATCCGTCAAAGTGCAGAGACATTTGAGTTGTTATTGCAGTACTCCGTTGACCTATAGATAATCGTTTGCCAGAAATGATAACTGAAATGTTTGCCCTTAAAATTCAAATGATCACAGATCATATTACGCTATACACACTTATGAGTTTCTTTGTATGACATAAATCTAACTTGGCATGTTTGGTATTTTTTATTCATACCGCTGGTTATGAGGAAACCAATATTCTAACAGATGCTTTGTTTTTTGCGTATTTTCAATCCTGAATTTTATAAATGGCATCGAACGCAGAAATGATCACAATAACGTCAAGATTAACTGCAGTTACTTAGGAAGATATCAGCACAAGAAAACATTTTGAAGCACCTTATTTAGATTTAATTTTCATATATATTTTATATTGGCTTATTTATTTTCATTTCAAAGTATTTTAAAGCACCTCAGCTTTGGATTTCCATGCCTCATATTTACTGAGTTCAGGACTTAAACTTAGTAGCACACAGTACTAGGAATTTCCTGGCGCAGACACAGTATCTTCAAATTGCTCCTGCCAAATATTTTAATTGCATAAAAATGGAACCAGAGAAACAGGATGTTATTTCTTGGTGGTTGATGTAAACATCTGGGAGACTTGTTGGGCATGCTGTGAAATTTTTTGAGGTGACCAGATAATATTTTTGCCAATTTGAGAAGGTTTATAGGTTGCTGTCTCGTGTTGTAGACTTCTAGTCCTGTTAGCATATCTGTCGCAACAGACCTAGACTGGCTTTGCTATTTCAATTACCGGTAGAATGGTTTATCTGTAGATGTGATTTTACTGAACACTGCGAATGTTGAATGTAGCACTCTTTCACTTTACAGTTTTTATGCATGTCAGAAATTGGAGAAATTAAATATAGTATTTATTATTATTAATATGTTAAAAGCACTTTTGATGCATGCAATGTCAGTAAATCTGAGGCGTGGAAATAAAAGTACTATAATCAAAACTTTTCCAGAAGTGTATATATGTTTCTTTTTCCATTCCATAAGCATACCGGTACATATTTTAAAAAATAAAAGTACTATAATCAAAACTTTTCCAGAAGTGTATATATGCTTCTTTTTCCATTCCATAAGCATACCGGTACATATTTTTCATTCAGTCATCTAAAACATGTAGCTTGCTCTGCCGTTGCAGCTTGGGTGGGATCTACAGCGATCCATGTTTTTCAACGTCACTACATCATTTACCGAGTGTAACAAGAACATTATCAATAGATAATAAAAGCAGATTTATAAAAACAGTTATACTGTATCGTTTGAAGTCTTCTCATATAGTATCAGACTGTATCTCATTCTGGCTGTTATTCTATTGTTCTAGTGACAGACTGATGGCAGATTAAAAGCTGCTTTGTAAAAATAATGCTGCATCAGTAGTTGGACTGTTATGCGGCTCAATCCTCAGTTGTTCATGTTTCGCGATTCCTGTGGCCTTTCTTCTCCAACCTTTTCCTGTCTGCCTTCTCTTCTCTGCAGTCTGTGGTTGTAATGTTTCCTGTTGCTGTTGTTCAAAGAGCTGAACTAATGTAAGGGACATTATCAACTTTCGGTTGTACTTAACTATCTTTGTTGTGTTAGTATGGTTATGATGCGCTGCCAGTGCTGTGAAGATGTCACAAATTGTTATTTATTTGTATCAGTGCTTTTCAGAATGCTCTCTTGCTGTTATCTCATGATGCCAAAGCTCAGACTTTGTTTCTAAAAGAAGTAGGTCAACTGCAGAATATTTCTTAAATAAAACCTATAAATTCATAATTTCATATACATTTGTTGTTCTTACATTTAGCGAATTGTTGCACTCAACATTTTTGTCATGTTAATCAATTGCTCAACTTCCAAACATTTCATCTATTCAGAGAGCTTCAAAAGCAATGATGTATGGGTCAAAATTAGCAAAACTGTGCAGCATGATTTTTTCAACAAGCATAGCAATTGCTGGATTCAAAAACATTTCTAGTTGAATAGTAGCAAAGTTTACGACCCCAGAACTCAGCCAGGCAAACATTAGCGAAGCTGTTCAGTTCGGACCAGCTGTGCGTGTTTTTCGTGACGTGTTTGGTGAATTTGCGAGAATTGATGCGGGGAACAATTTGGTCGCCAATTTGGTGACCACCGCAAGCGTCTGACAAACATTTTCTGACAGGATAAATATTTGAACTCAACTTTGTGTTTGGCCAGTCAACGGCCGGTGGTCTTGTCGCCCTTGCAATTTGCCCGTCTTCCAGCATTTGTGGCTGTCCGGACCCTCATGATAGCGCATGACATATTGCCGACAGACAGTGTGCCGAGCGCCGGGCTTTGAACTGTCATTGTCGGATTCATTTTGGTTATGAAGTGGGTGAAGATGCGGCTGATGAGGCAGATGAGAATTTATGGGAGATGGAGATGATTGTCTGGAGAAGACTGGGGGATTCGGCTGATGATGGTGGTGGTGGTGGTGGTGGTGGTGTTGATGATCATGGTGGTCAAGGTTGTGATGGTCGTGGTGGTAGTGGTGGTTGTGGATACTGGTGGTGGTAGTGATTGTAAGTGGCGGTGATTGTGGGGGTGATTATGGTGTAGTTTTTTTATTTTGGATGTTGTAAGCTAGACAGGTCCTGTAGTTTGAGTGCGCTAGCCATACTACTGTTAAGAGTAGTGTAGATGATTACAATTGTTTGCTTGTTTTCAGTTTGAGGCTAGTCTTATAGTGTATTGTATTGTATTGTCAGTTTATATGGTATCTCTTACAGAACAAACTACTCAGGGGCACTCCAACTGTTAGGGTAATCCAAGAAATACTGTCTGGATAATTCTAGGATGTCCCTTATAGTTTTTCTCTTCAGTCAGTAGTTGAAAGCTATTCTGTTGAGGTTCAGTGCACCACTGAGGAATGTTTGAAGAGTGAAACTATATAAATTCTGTACTATTACATTACACTGGATGAGAACTTATACAGTGGTGTGCAAAAGTTTTGAATCACCTGCCGATTTTTGCAATTCTTTGATTCACTGCTCGGTATTGAGGTAAATAATGTTGCGGTAATAATATGCTTATGAAATAATTGTTGCATATAGTTTGTTTACCATTTCGTAACTTTATTTCTTTGAAATAACATGACAATAAATTTTTACCACATGGTGGATAGGCCGATATGAAAAAAGTCAAAAAACCGGCCCCTGCCTCTTCTGTGTATAGTACACGTGCATGTGTTGAGATGAAATAACGAGCATTTCTCTGCGATCGTAAGCCTTCTCTCTATCATGTTGTGGCCTTGAAAAGGCCGATTTTATGTGTCAATGATGGATCAGTACTTGATGGGCCAGCCCTTGCTCTTTACCACTTGTCTGCAGCGTGTCGGCATTGAGTGGACCAGCTTGACGAGGTGGTCATGGGTTACGACACGGTTCCAGGCGGCAATGAGCGACTCGATCAGCTGGCGCTTGGTGGTCGGATGTCTATTGGATATTTCCAAGGCTACTTTGTGCCAGAGATTCTCAATCGGATTCAGATCCGGTGATTAGGCGGGCCAGTCCAGCGTTCTGATGTTGTTCTGGTGCTTCCACTTGGTGACAATTTTGGCATGATGGCATGGCGCATTGTCATCCTGAAACAAGAACTGATGCGGGAACAGCTGCTGAGCTGATGGCAACATGCACTTCTGCAGTATGTCGATGTACTTGGTCGTGTTGGCCGTTCCATCGACGATATGCAGACGCCCGACGCCACTGGTAGCCATGCAGCCCCAGACCACGATCTTCAGGGGATGCTTCACCGTCAGGTTCAGGCACTCTGGCTTGAATTCTTCTCCAGGAAACCTCCTCACATACGTGTGTCCTTGGTTGCCAAACAAGCAGAAGGTGCTTTCATCGCTGAAAAGCACCTTCTTTCACATCTTGCAACTCCAGCTGGAGTACCGCCGTGCCCACAGGATTCGGTTGCGCCTCTGGACGTCGGTCATCAGAGGCTTCCTCCGTGCCTTGCATCCCCTCAGACCGAACTGCAGGCACCGGCGACCCAGTGTTGATGAGCTGACAGCGACGTTGCACTTCTCCCACCACTCACATAGCAGTTCAGGTGACGACAGCTTGCGGTTGGCAAGAGATATGCGGCGAAGTGCGCGGTCCTGGCGTGACGTCGACGCGCGTGGACGACCGGTGCGAACCCTCTCAACCACTGACCCCGTCTCCTTAATCTTCTTCAGAATCTGGACAACCGCGCTCTGACTGCAGCCGATTCTTCTGGCGATCTGGGGGCTCGAAAAACCCTCTTGGTCCATCACGGACACACGAACTCGCTGCTCCATTGTGAGGATCGGACCCTTCTTCATGGTGCCGTTCAAGTCCCAAACTGTCGATGATACCCAGAATCCCACGTTTATTTATAGCCGTTTCACGCGCGCAATCTGTCTCCTACGTGATTGGTTGACAAAATAAAACCTTGTGATTGGTCAGCTTAACGAGCAGTGATTGGTTAATCTCGATCCAACTTCAACGCACAATCCGTCATTTCTACTTGTAGGGTGGAGGTTCATGTATGCATACCATAACCAACGTGAATTAAAAGTAATCCATCTGAAGATGTTACTTTTCAAAGCTAAATAGATTCCCTGCAACGCGACATAGAATTTACTTTTTTAGCTATATGGCTGACTAGAGATAATAGACATGGAAATTGAAGAAACGCAAAAATGTTGGGTGATTCAAAACTTTTGCACACCACTGTATAGCCTTGTATGCTCCAGAGATTGACTGTGTTGTAAATGTGGTGGATGGAGATGGCAAAGCTAACTTTGAAAGCTACAAACTATGTCCAGGGTTGGCAAAGCAAGATAAGAACGTAGCCTTCAGCTGTTTTCATTCAGTCATTGGTCAGTGTAGTATCCGCACTGCACTTAATCCTTTGCGAGCAACTGACGACTTCTGTGGTGGTAGGACTCCATACAGCTGGTATTTATCAGCCTGGCTGCTAATCAAAACCACAGAATTCCCGTGGGTTGGGAATTCCAGAGACCCGGTGCGTGTGGATGTAGAACAGGCAGCTGGAAAAGATAACTACGGAGTCTTAAGTGATGGCAGGCATTATTGTCAGTGTTAGCTTTAGTTTTGCCAGATGAACAGAGGCTTCGTGCGTCCGGATCTTGTGGCGTACGTAGATTGAGCAGTTTAGTCCTGCACAGGATTAGTACAGTGCAGATATTAGACGTGACGTTCAGCTGTTGTTGGTGAGTAGTTTGAAAGAGGTATGTTGCTGGTGGCATGTACTAAGATTATGCAGCATTTAAAGGTGCTATGTAAATGCCCTTTACATTTGCAGTTCTTTATGGAGCTGTGTCGTTGATAATAAGCAGAGCTTTGTGTTGTTGTTCAGTTATTTGAAGTTGTAGTGGCAGTCCTTCACCCTAAGACCCTAGGATTGGTCTTCAGCACAGACTGATTGAACATCACTGGACTAAATTACCATCAGGTGGTAATAAAGGCTAGGGTTGAATAGTTTGATCGATGGCTCTGCTTGTGGTTTTCCACACAATTTTCACGTGTTCTTATGCACAACTCAGCTGCTTTTCTTGGGGTTCAGTGAGCTTTTGTAGAAAGCTGAACAGTCCAACAAAATAAGATAACATTTACTTTAATGCTTTCAGTTCTAAGCAACTAACTCTAAATTATTTTGCTGTTACACATACCTCTTCACAATTCTGTCTGTCTCTGTGTTTCTCCCTCTGTGTCTATGTCATTATACACGTCTCACTGTCTCTGTCACTCCCCCTGTATGCTTGTGTCGTTAATCTGTATTAGTGTACAGCTCAGTCAGTTGCAGTTGTTACAATAAATTTCATGATTGCACTCAAACGGCCTTCGTTTATATACTTCATAAGTTATCCGCAGTTTACATGTGGAAGATAACGATTGCAAAAACTATTACTCCAGAAGATAATGTAAAACTATTAGTCCTGAAGATAAGATTAGCAGAACTAATGGTTCACTGGCACTGCTACAGGTTTTTCAGTCTGTCCTGCGGTCTGTTGGCTTACTTACCACCTTCTAAAAACGCTTAATGCACTGCATAGAATGCAGCCTTGCATCGCTGACCTTGTGAGTTTTTTATCGAAATACGGTTGGACGTCCCGCTGCAGTCCAGTCAGTTTGATAGATTTATGCCATCTCCATAAAATTGGCCGCCACTGACATGAGATATGGTTAATATCAGAGGATGCATATATACATATATATAAATATTAATATATATATTTATATACCCAAAACATTTCGAAACAAAATTCCAGTCTAGTAACCTAATTGCTAATAAAAAATATAAACATTCATTATGCCTGTAAAGGCAGTAAATCTGAATCTGAGACAAAACATTATACATTGTGTAGGCGTATACATGAACACTGGATTGGCTTTTCTCAATAATCAACATTCCTCACAATTTAAAGCATCTATCCTATGGAGAAAACTATTACACAAATGTTCATAAGCAATACTGATATTACTCTATTATTATAATTCTTATATATATATATATATATATATATATATATATATATATATATATATATATATATATATATATATATATATATATATATATATATATATATATATATATATATAAGAATTTACAGAGGATCTGTGCAATATCCAGGACTTCTAGAGGCATGGGTCAACTATCACAGAAAACAGCCTGTGCTGTGTGCCAAATGGTTGGCCATAGATAACCTAATAGATAATCGGGCGCCGGCTAATCAATTTAACTAAGGGATCATGCTTAAATGGTTCGCCTTTTGAAAAAATACCCATTAATATGCTGAAGGTAGTTTGCGGCAGGTTGGCTTTCCATCGATCACGAAAGGCATGCTTTGCATTTGAAAGGGTGTATAATTGAAAGCAGGTTTGCCGTCTGTAGACGGTTTTATTTACAATTAAAAAATTGTTTTTGCATCTGAAGAGTGTGGTTTTACCTCGGGTTAAACATCCGACCACCAAAGCCGTTTCTATTGAAATCAGAGCCAGAAACAGATTTTAGCATCGAGTGCATATACAGTTCACCTAGTGGATCTATTGTTCTGTCATATACAAAAGACTTGTCTGCTCCCATTAATCCATACATGCATATATCTGTATATAACACACATATATAATATATATATATATATATAATATACGTAATACTGTGTTGTTTTGGAGTAATATCAGTATTGCTTATGAACATTTGTGTAATAGTTCTCATATCTGCTCTGTAGAATAGATCCTTTAGATTGTGGGGAATGTTGATTATTGGGAAAAGCCAATCCAATGATCACATGTAAGCCTACACAATGTATAATGTTTTGTCTCATATTCAGATTTACTGACTTTACATGCATAATGAATGTTTATATTTTTACTAGCTAATTGCTTACTAGACTGGAATTTTTTGTTTGCAAATGTTTTGGGTATCTTTTATGTGAGATTAGTTATAATGTGTATATAATGCAGTGTTCAATGATGTGGAGTTTGGAATATGGTCACTCTGCTGGTGTTACAAATTGATCAAAGAAGTCCACTGGTCCTAAATCTTCTTCCAACCACCTCCAATGATTCTCTTTATTTTAGGGACTACATACGGACTGTTAAACACCCGAAGGAGAGCAGTCCCTTAAGCTAACCCCGAGAAGCAACCTTGGATGTGAAGTGTTAGTGACTTCATTTTTCTTAGCCTCGGCATATAAGGGCATGTGGCTAGTCCTTTTCTTTCTCCTTGCTTGCTCTTCCCTGTGACAGTGTACAGTCAGGGCGCTCGTTATAGCTGAGTTTGCTAGGGGGCACAGGTGGAGGTGAAATCTTGAAACAAATTTTGGTCCGATGGAGATTTGACCTCTGGCCTAATGGTTATTGCACACCTCGGGAATAGCTATTGAACCGGATCTTTTTTACTGCAGCTTTGATCTGGATTTTAATTGAATACCCTAAATTTCCGCTTGAATAAGTCGTGAATAAATAAAGCATTATGACTAGATTATGGCAGATAGTTTTAATGGACTTTTTGTCAAATTTAGTCCATGGGCATTATGTAGCCAAAGTATGAGTATGTAAACAGTAATGGTACATCATGGGACAACTTGTATGTAAGGGGTAACAAATTTTGTGGCTCAACAAAATTTCACATTGTGCCTTGGGAAGCAAATAACAGAACCGCATTTACCAGACTATAAGATTTTGACAGGAACAGAATTCTCGGAAAGGAAACCTCCAGATCCCAATACAATTTTGACAGAGCGGATACTAATATCAGAGTAATCTGTGTCCGTTTGATTTCTGTTCTGTTTCCTATTCCATTATTGATATGTGGAACTGCCCCCTTCAGTGATGTTGAGCTGCATCTGATGGATGAGACAGTTGATTGCAACTATTATGGGATTGTACTTAGGGGAGCCTTACAAACCCTGTTGTCGGCTGATGAATATTCCTGTCCTGTCGGCCATCGCGTCTTTCGACAACACAGTGCACAATGCACTCGGTAGCGGTCGACCTTTCAGTATTCACTGATAGAATCGCCCCTCCCGTCGGTCTGTCCTTCCGTCCCCTTCTTCCTTTGCCCATCGATATGCCTGCTGTATGTCTGGGTGTCTCTCTGAATGTTTGTCTTGATGCCTTTCTCACTGGTTGCCTATCTGTCTAACTGTCCATATGCTTGACCATCTGACTTTCTGTCTGCCGGTCTGACTGTCCGTCTGACTTTCTGTCTGCTCATCTATCCGCCCGTCTGACTGTCCATCTGACTTTCTGTCTGCCCGTCTGACTGTCCATCTGACTGTCCATCTGACTTTCTGTCTGCCCGTCTGACTGTCCATCTGACTGTCCATCTGACTTTCTGTCTGCCCGTCTGACTGTCCATCTGACTGTCCATCTGACTTTCTGTCTGCCCGTCTGACTGTCCATCTGACTGTCCATCTGACTTTCTGTCTGCCCGTCTGACTGTCCATCTGACTTTCTGTCTGCCCGTCTGACTGTCCATCTGACTGTCCATCTGACTTTCTGTCTGCCCGTCTGACTGTCCATCTGACTTTCTGTCTGCCCGTCTGACTGTCCATCTGACTGTCCATCTGACTTTCTGTCTGCCCGTCTGACTGTCCATCTTCTTGTCTGTCCATCTGCTTGTCCATTTGATTGTTCATCCACTTGCCCGTCCGACTACCCATCATACGTCCGTTCGTCCGTCCAACTGTCCACCTAGTTGTCCGTAGTTCTGTCCATCCGTTCGTACGTTACTACGTCCGTGCGTCCGTCATCGCATCCTGAGTATATAGTCGGACCAATTTGAGTCTGGCCTCGAAGGAGCTCTTAACAGATTTGGCGATAGCGGTTTCATCCTGGCGTATTTGACTTTGTTATTGCATCATCATGAAGATCAATGGTCCTTGTTTGCTCCGTCCCAGGGAACCGGCGAACTACGCGGTGGCGGGCGGCGACCGGTGGAGCCGGCCTCGGCCTCGGCCAGTGGGATGCATGGCTTGGCCTGGCTGAGATAGGGGAAGTCCGCCGGGGCCCACTCGATTCGTTACGGCTGACTGGAGATTCAGCTGATGGGACAAGATGATGTGGTTGAGATTCTGCTGTGGGAAGCCTCGGGAGATTAGATGATTGGGTGAGTTCTTAATCTATCTTATCTCCATACTGACTATGCCGCAATTACCATATCGGTGGCTGAATTACCATATTGGGAGTCGATGGGATTTAGTCTGTGGATGGTATGGTACTGGAAACGCTGTTCTGGCCCTCAGGAAGTGTGAGAATATTGTCTGTAAGACTTTTTTCGGATGTTTTGGGATTTTTTTAATATGACAGCCTTATCTTGGTGAGTAGAGTTCCTTGATCACTTCTTTGCGATGTGTTCAGGGAAGGTGTGACAGATGAAATCGTTAACTGTGTTTTACTGGGCAGAAGCCATGATGCATTCTGTGATATTTTATACTAGTTCTTCTAAATCTGTGATTTAGTTAGACACTTGAAAGAAGAAGAAGAAGAACAGTCCCTTGTAAGTTAACCCAAAGAGGCAGCCGTGGTTTGAAAGTGTTTGCAACTTCATTTTTGTGGCCACGGTTTATGAGGGTGGGTAGTCATTCCTCTCCCTTGCCATTTGAACTTCCCACTTACAGTGCACATTCGCTATACTGGTTTTATAGCTCAGTTTGCTAGGGAAACAACTAAAGCAGAAATCTCAAAACATCTGTCTACCCTTGTGGGGATTTGAACCCCTCACCGCTGGGTTGACAGCCAAGCGCAGTAATAACAAGACTGTTGTAAGTGGACAATTTCTAGTGCTGTGTTTTGCAAGCTACGTCTGTTTCTTTTTCACCATCCGACTTAAAATGAGCTTTCGATCGTTTCTTCTTAAATGTCAAGCCTCGTGGCATCTTGAATGGGAAAATAAGCAACTGTTGCTTTTATGTGGCTTGGTTGCCCTAAGCATCCAATGACCAGTTGAGGTTCGCTGGACAAAGACGTACTGGCGATTGCAGCCACAATCGATTAGGGTCAGCACATAGACGCTGTTGGGGCCGTTCTTTGCCCCCATAGGATCTGACCCTTAATGTTTTGTGCTTAAAATCGACTCTTATTAAACCATTTTGGCCCAAGGACAAACAGCCCATTTGAGAAAAGATGTCTCACAGAAAATGTGAAACAAAAATGCCGTAAGGAAAATGCCGTACAGAAGAAACCGTAAGAAAGATGCTCAACACATGGTGCCCTACAGAAAAGTCTTTAAGAAGTTGCTGTAGAGAAAGAGGCATACAGAAAATGCTATACAAAAGATGTCTTACCAAAGATGCGATACAGAAAATGCCATTCAGAAGATGCCATCAGAGGTCTGCATGGGGTCAGTTCTGTGCTTGAGTGAAGTGACTTGATTTTAGTAAAATGTTTTGTTACCCTGGTATAACCATTCCGTGGTATAATTAAATTGCCATATAATCCTTTTTGTAAAGTAAGTAAGTAAGTATATTCTGTATTAACCAACAGCTAATCGCACATCAGTTTACAAGTATTAAGAACACAAGAAAACTTAATATGCATGCAACATCCTAATAATAAAACATTTATGCGTTAAATTATCAGCAGGAGGGATAATACGGTCATGGGTGTGGGGCCGTAGGGAATAACTGAGGGTTTTAACTGGTGGGAGTAGCTGATGTAAGACTTGACTAGCCATGACTAAGACATGACTAAGACATGACTAAGACATGACTAAGACATGACTAAGACATGACTAAGACATGACTAAGACATGACTAAGACATGACTAGCCATGACTAAGACATGACTAAGACATAATTAGCCTATTAGGCACAGAACATCTGTACTCTAGGGCTCCATTTTATTCACAAGAACTGAAACCCTTTCCTGAACTTTCATCAGAACAATGGTCTAATTAGTATCAATTTCATTCGCCTGCAGCGCCAGACTGCTGTACAGCCCACATACCCAAGGCTATTATTATTATAGCGATAATAATAACAATAACAATAATAACTGCAACAACAACAACACAGAGATTAACACCCTAGACGTCAAACTAAATCACCTCAAAGATAAGGTAATGACACCTGATCAGCCACCCCATGGAGTTTATTTCATCTGGAGAGTCATGGTGATGTTCAAGAAGGTATAAACATGTTAGCAGCAATCCAGCAACGAGACAGCTGTGTCTCGTGCTGTGATACATGTGCGACAGTGAATTTTAGATGATACAGTGGAATTTGAATCCAGAATTTAATGGTAGATGTGAATACAGAAGCGAATACAGAAGTCCATTACCGTATTGTGCTTAGATTCTTTTGCCACTGCTTTGCTTATTAATGAGCTTCCTTATTGGATGGTTTTGTCTGGCTTCCATTCGTTTCTTGTTCCATACTTTTGTCTCCTAGCTACAGTGTTTTTAGTGAAACCTGGCTTGATGTCTTGTTCGTGATTTCCACGGAATATGATGAATCGTGATTGGAGTCTGTGGTCGTATAATTACTAAGCTTGATTAGAAGTCAGCCATGTATCAGATTTTTGATGTACTGGTATGTAAGAGCTTAGAAAAGGAATTTGTCATTGCAAACGAAGAAGGGGCAGAAAATTTAGGTTTCTTGTGGTCTAGCTGGTTTCCTTGGCTGTTACACAGTCAGGTGAATTACCTTTGGATGAACATAAAGACATGTTGTAGAAAAGATGTCTCACAGAAAATATGAAATAAAAATGCCATAAGGAAAATGCCCTACAGGAGAAACCGTAAAAAAGATGTTGTACACATGATGCCCTACAGGAAAGTCACACAGGAAATGTCGTATAGAAAGAGGCATTCAGAAGATTCCATGCAGGAAACATCTTATTGAAGATGCCATACAGAAAGAGATATACAGAAGATTCTAAACAGAAAATATCTTACCAGAGATGCAATACAGAAGATGCCAAGCAGAAAATGCCATACAGAAGATGCCATTCAGAAACGTCTTACCAAAGATGCAATACAGAAAATGCCATACAGAAGATGCCATTCAGAGAGGGCATAACAAAGATGGCTTTGCGGAAGATAGCTTCTGAGTGGTCCCTACTTCCCACCAGATTGCCAGTTTTATGTCACACTTTTCCACTTGGACATCCATTCGGAGAGCATTTCTAAGAGGCATGAAGACATAAAATTACGATTACATTGCTTTAGATTACGCTTGATGCCTTCCATTGCGGCTTGTTTTTACTTGTTAGAATTTATGTTATTTTGGATTTTATATCAATATTTATATCTTACTCATCATTCATTTACTTTTTGCATTCCTACAGTTTGTAATTTTTATTGTTAGTCTTTTTGTGAATTTATTAAATATGAATTAAATTTATATTTTAACCTCTGTGATATCAATAAATAATAATCTGTGGATTACCATCTTTGTATTATTAAATTAATATTTGATCCTTTGTGATGTCAATAAATACTAAGATTTAAATCTTGGGCTAGCACGGTCTGTACATGGGGACCTTAATAATGGCGTGGTGCCCATTCAAATGGGCAGCAGAGGTTAAGGATCTCACCCGATCAATTCATTGAAAAATGAGCAGGGCTGAGGCCATACAGTCGCTGTATAAAACCACGTACCTTACATTTACATTTACCACAGACCCAGAAATTGATACTTGTCTTGGTAATTCTTAGGTGAGATCTAAAATAAATTTGCTAATGATGGATGGTTTTCAGGTGCATTTTTCTTGCCATTTAGTGCACGGGATTTAATTTGATTATTTTCTTGCTCTGATGTGAATTCCGTCTTGTCAGACAGCCATGTTTTTTGTATCTCTGACTGCATAATTGGCTGAAGCCGGGAAGCGAATGGCCCTATGGTGTCGGACTGGATTCTCCAGCCTTGGCATAGTGTTTCTTGTCTTTGTCTGGTTTTTTGCACTCAGGAATGCCATTATCCTGGCGACTGTTGTGGGTGTTCGTGCAAATCAGTCTCTTAATCAATCAACTTGTCAATCAGCACCGTTATTAGCCTGATGCTCACAAGATCCGGGCGTGTTTGCACTTGAGTTGTTTTGTTGGGCTGTCGGTCTTGGCTGTGTTCTCAAGGCCTGTGCTTTGTCCAGCCAACACTTTTTATTAAGAGAAGACATACCATATTGGGAGCAGTCTTGGAGGAAACGTTAGGCAGACTGTACATGGCAAAACTACTGGTTCCAGTTTTTGTTTGAAAATTGTCTATATTAGGAATTGGATAATAATAATAATAATAATAGCGGTATTAATAATAATAATAATATACTGATAATAATAATAATAATAATTATAATAGTAATAATAATAACAATAACAATAATACTGATAGTAATAATAATAACAATAATAATAATAATAATACTGATAATAATACTGATAATAATACTGATAATAATACTGATAATAATACTGATAATAATACTGATAATAATAATAGTAAGACAATTTATATAGCACCATAGTCGGTCGAGGCCAAAATAGGGCGCTGCACATGAGTTCGTCTAAGGTTCTGTATAGTCATAAGCAGATCTAACCAGAATTGCCTTTTAGCAAAGGACTTTTTGATAAGTAACTGTAAATTGATATAGTCCTGCTTTCAGAGAAGCTAATCAAAGGTGCTCCGTATGGTGATTCAATTTAAGATGTGTAATGCTTGACAAATTCTAAGGCCTTGAGAAAGCACTGGCTGGAGCAGAGTGCAGCATGACCCGAGAGAGGAAAAGTCTAAGACATGGTCAGTGCAATACTTCAGCAGAAATTCTGTTTCGCTGTATTTTTCCAGTTAGTCTCGTCGTTTCTCCAGGTAATTACTCTCAAACCTTAAAAGGAACTTTTCTTCATCTTGTTTTGTGAAAAGGCTTCCGCTGTGAATGACATGTTCTGATTCAGTTCAATATAATATGTGTAATTGCAGTTGTAATCCCGAGATTTCTACAGTGCCCAACGAAAGCTACGTCGCGGGGACCAGCTTATTCACAGGCGCTCAGTCAAAACAAAATCGATAGGCAAAAGCGATCGGTTTCAGGTCAGGATCCAAGAGTCAGACAGAGAGAGCGTGGCAGCTATGGTTGATGATGTTTGGGATTGGAGCAGAAAGAGGGATAGAATCAAGTTGAACAACATTTTGTTGATGCTTACACCAAGTTAGTATTTAGAACTTGACAGTAGTTTTATAAGACATGATTTGGGTGACTGTGCTCATCAGTATCATGGACTTGATGTACTGCAGGGTCATTGGTTCAAAAGGGTGACATTGTGGGAAGTCTGAAGGCAAAAGTTGTTAAAGTAGAAGTATGTGTTGGTATTTATTGCTTAGTGAAATACCGTGAATATGACGCGTAAGGGGATGTTACCAGAAGATGTGAATATAATATTTAGTAGAGATCATATTAGGATAGAAAAGGAAGACTGCATTAAATGATTGATGAAATTATCACCAAATAGCAGCTGTTTTTCTACCAGAGATGGCAGTGTTCCCGCTGTTGGCATGTCTGCTATTGAGAAGTGATTGGACAGAGACTAGCAGAAGGGGTTACTGAGTTGAATGAACTAGTTTTTGTTACTAAAATAATTACGTTTGAGTGATTGGTGCTTGCTATCTCGGCCAGTGTTCCAAGTGTTGAGTCCTGGGCCCTGAACAATAACAAACGTAGTAGATCTATGCCGTAGAGAGAGGGCTTTGGAGTTGAAAACGCTGACACATAGTTGATAGGTAGGAATTACATGGAGTGGCATAGACTAAATTTTTTGGAAGATGTACAAGTCTAGTGATGATGATATCAGAAGGCAAGGCTGTCAGAGACAAGCCAAAGGATATCTGGAAAAGTGTACCTCAAATGTTAACCCAACCCAAGGTGACCTGTAAAGGGCCAATGGCCTTTTGAGTGTTTTGTAATGTGATATTTTATAATAATAATAATAATAATAAGACAATTTCTATAGCGCCGTAACACGGCCGAGGCTGAAGAAAAGGGCGCTGTACATAAGTTCAGGCGACGACAGAAAATTAACTACAGTCATACGATAATTTAAATAGAAACGTTTTAAGCCCTTTCTTAAAGGTAGCCGAGGATGGAGCATTCTTCACGTATGTAATATGATATTGGTTTCCATTGATTTAATTAATTCTAGTGGTCCAATTGAGACTGAAATATCTTTCTGTCTTTGCAGGAATTTGAACCACTAACCTCTGTATAAATATGATTACTTTGCCATTTGGCCAGTGTAGTGTAATGTATCAGTAATCAAATATTTAATGTGATAGGGTGTAATGTAGAATGATATATAATTATTACATATATGTATATCTAGCGCCTTTAAGAGTTTGCCTGAACAGTAATCGTAACTGTAATTGTAATTGCACATTTATGTAGTTCCTCTTCGAGAAAACTACTCAGAAGGTGTTAGTATTCAGCGGCTGATAGTTTATTCTGCTCTGCTAAGCAGCTTCTTCTTTGTGAGCGGATGTGTGTTTGAATTTATTTGCATTTCCATTTATTGTCATAAAATTTTATCTGTTTATGAGTCAAATAAATGTTCATGCAGCCATGAAATAAACCATATGAGGAAAGTATGAACATTAATCAATAAGTTTTATGCCACCATTTACCATTGACAGAGATGGTTCTGTGTTTCATTGCGCCATGTGTCTAATATTGATGCCACCGAAATGCCAAATTTCCTTATTTACTTGTGTAACTTATCCTCTTGAGAGCTCTGCTGTCCTAATCTGAATAAAACAGATGGCTATCCTTGCATTAATCATTATCATCATTATTAATAACTCGTTTATTAATCCCAAAATACAACATGTCACATTTGACAAATAGTGTACAACTGACTGGGATACAACAGCCAGCTGCAGAAGGACCTGACCCTGGCTTAATTATGGTCGCTTATTAACTTGCAAGAACAAGGAAGCTGAAATAAGCTATTGACCAACCATACTTACAAGCAAACTAAACGATTAACTATATACAAGTCAAATTCCACAAGAATTTAATTAAGAAAAACAAAAAAAAATACTGTTTGTGATCAGATTAGTGGTAAAGTAAATGTTTAAAAATTATCACGTAACATCCTTTAGGGAAACAATAAATGTTTTTGCACCACAGTAGTCGGTTTCAAAAGTTAAACCAAGGAAAGGCTGTTTAATAGCTGATCAGAAAAGGGAACATTTTACAGCTTGGATGTTCCCGTTACTTCGAATGATTGGTCTCCAGCGTTGAATACTCGCGAGCATTAGGCAGGGGTGTGAAACGTGGAGCGGCGTGTTGCTGTTCGCGCCATCTCCGCTGCCTTCGTCCTTCCCTCTGCCCTTGTGCCGCCCTAGTCTTCCGTCGTCTGCTCCGCCAGTCATGTCATGGGTCGTCTGCTATCGCTGAGCAACAGCGATGCAGCGCGCGCGTCGCTCGTGATAAGGACGCTCGCCGCAGAATGATGGAGGGCGCATGCGTCGGTCGGTCGCGCTGATTGATGGAGGCATCCGCGTCGAACGGAAGGCCCCAGTCGCGGCCGAAAACCTGCGCAGGCGTCTCTATACCACCCCCTGCACGCCAGATGCGTCGATGCATGCCGCCCACGCCTTGGCCAGCGCGAGAATTTGTTCGCATTCTGGCGTTTGGGATGCGCGGAGTAAGTGTGGGAACTTTTCGTCGAAGATATTCATTCATCAGCGTTTTAGAGAAAATGGATTTGTTGTAGATTATTCGATTTCGGGATTTGGCGGAAATTGTGGGTGGTTGGCAACTCGCCGGTTGCATGCGTTTAGACGGAGAGTGCGTGGTATGGGCCGTTTGTTGGGTATTGAAATGTTTTCTCGTTATGGGGTTTTAAGAGCTAATGTGACAATGTGTGTGGGACGCGGTGGTGTAGTGGTAGGGTTGTTGCCTCGTAACCGGAGGGTCGCGGGTTCGATTCTGCCTCAAGGCACTGCGTAGCAACCTTGGAGAAGTTGGAAGGCAATGAAAAACCACCTGACTCATCTCATCCCTTGGTGGCATAAGGCCAATGGACCTGCCTGCGGGCAGAGAACTCGTCATCATCATCATCAACATCATTATCATCATCACCATCATCATCGTCATCATCATCACAATGATATTTGAAATATTGTTGAATGATAGCATTTGTCAGCTATGCGTCTTGTCAGTGAGTGTAGAAATGGCTCATGTTAAATTTGTTTCACATATCAAAGTTGATTTTAAGAACGTACTTTTGCATACTTTTATGGATATATTTGTTAACTTTATGGTAAACGGAACTGTCAGTACAGAAATACCAATACGTTGTATTTTACTAGTAATTAGAAATTGTATGCATAACCCAAGCAGTTTGTAAATTGCCAAATTTATTTACTTTTAGTGGTAAACACTTATGTGATAATTGGTACTAATTATACAGCATTTTCTTAGAGTTTGTGGAGTATCATTTATTTGGAGTTCTTATCAAGCATTAGAATTGAGTTTGTTACATCAATAATAACACATTATTATTATTATTATTATTATTACTATTATTATTATTTATTAATAATAATAATAATAACTTTATTATTTTTTTTAAATTATTATTATTACACACAGGGACTCATTACGACTCTGTCTTGAGGAACCTTATCAAAAACTAACTTATTACTACCGGTAGGTTGTGTTATAAAGCGTACAGGTGAATTAATTTTGGAATCTGCGTCCCTGACCACGTTATACCAGAATTCTGTTATAATGAAGTGTATTATATCGAGTCTTCGGTGTACCAAGGTTACTTGAATAAGGGGCGAGGAACAAGTAATAGCAATTCTGCAGTGAGATAATGGGTGACCTGTGCCATTGTTCTGCTCCATACAAACAACAGTAATTTTGTGCAGCCACTGTTCTTATTATGCAGGACATGACATTATTGTGCAACTGACGTCCATCTGTGCATATATGTGTTGTTTGATTGAGTCTACTTACCGGTAGCTACATTCACTTGCTATCTGAAGCCACAGATATTTATACAGCCCCTTCAGTGCACTTTAGGAAGGAAGTCCATGTTCCAGGGTTTGGTTCCAGGTCTTTGAATGTCAATACTCATCTGTGCAATTACAGATATCCATATAAGCTTGCTTCTTTTCTATGCAGCCAGTTTTTATGGAACCAACATCACTTTTATGCAGTTTAACTCTTTCTTGTGGAAAATTAACTCTTGTTCTGCTACCAACATCTTTTGCAAAACCAACGTCTCAACGTCCTTTTCTTCAATCAACTGCTGGAGCTAGTGTTTCCTTGCTTTCAGCGCCTGCGTCATTTCAGTTTATTACTTCATTTTCAGGTACCGAGCAAAAAATATTTATGCATTTATGACACAATTTTATATGTTGACAGAGTTCTTGACTCGGTTGGCTGAGCGTCATGGTTGAACGGCGGTCATCGATCGACTTCCGAGATGATGTATAGGTGGCGCTGCAGTATTAACACTGTACTCATCGTTGGCATAGTAACCAGCCTTCTTATTACGACGTCTTTCTGGCTGAGATGTGGCGAAGAAAAGGAAGTCCAGCTTGCTAACATCTACGATACGTATGTTCACTGTTAAAAGTGCACGAGGCAGCTCTTGTTATTGTTACTGTAGGATTTCTCATGTAGTAATATAGATAATGGATCCTAAATTTTAGAATATTATTTTGTCCATGAGTCTTTTTGGCAGAATTAGATACAGACAGTACTGTTGTCGTAATTGTAAACGTGGGCTTGAGATTTTTACAGTGCGCAATGAAAGCTACAGTATGTTGTGGGAACTAGCTTATTCGCAGGTGCTCAGTCAAAACAGAATCGATAGGCAGGAAGGGTTCGGTTCCAGGTCAAGATTCGAGAATCAGGCCGGTAGAGAATCAGATGGCCATGGTGGATGGTGTTTGGAATTGAACCGGAAAGTAAGATAAGGGGAAGAGGAAGAATCAGGATAGGATTTGTGGAAGAGGAGCACTGCCACATTTGGGCACTTAAACTGCGAGGAGCACTGTGTGAGGAAGAGCTAATCCCTTAAGCAAATCCTGAGAGGTTGGCACACATACAAAGTGTTGCCGACTTGATTTTTTAACTTCAGCATATTAGGGTAGGTGGCCAGTCATCTCTGCAGCTGCTTGATCTTTCCACCGACAACTCCACCACTGCCTGGAATCAGGTAGTGCCAGCCCCAAGCCTGAATAAAGGAGGAGAGCGATGTCAATGGCCTTTGATGCCGTAAGATGTTGTTAAACATTGCAACTACTACTTCCCGCCGACAGTTTACAGGCACTGTACTCATTTGAAGGCGAGTTCACAAGGGGGCACTAGTAGAGTAGAAATCTTGAAATATCCACGTGACCTGGCAGCAGCGTTATTTTTTAACAATCCTGAGTGAAAATAATATATACAGCTTCCATGTCCCATGTAGAATGTAATGGAGGTAATTATTTCCCACTTTTTGGCATTGAGCAGTAGATGAATCCCGGGGTCCTGGACACTTGGCCAGGGCATTGAAGGACTTACATTTGCTTTCCATTTAATGCCTGTGCCAAATTATACTGCTTTGTGTTTGTCCACGCCTACGATTCCTTGCTTGGCCAATGGACATATGGTGTGTTAACAGATGTATTACTTACTTGCTTTGGTGACAAGGAAGTGTGCACAAAGAACTTGCCCAGGGTCTTTACACCGAGTCCAGACTCAAATCTGCAACCATTAGATCACAGGTCAAGCACAGTACCAGTAGACCACCGTGTCACACACTGAATGACATCAACAGGGATTCTGGAGTCAGTTCCACGGAAATCCAGTGGAACGGTTCATGGAAACAAAGAAACGGCCTATCAGGGAATATGATCAGCCCAGTGTTTTGCAACTGTTAGCAGCATATTAGATTAGGTTTGATCAGATTATCGGAATGCTGTTGTGTTTGTTGTCCGAGCCCCTGGAGAATGCGTTGCATTGGTTGCATTAGATTGGTTCAGAGAGGTTAGTCCATTGGGACAGATGGCCTGACAGCAAAGGACAGGAGTCAGCAACAGGCGATGAAGTGATGTGTCTGTCACATCTGTTTCTCCATCATGTTCTCCGTATTACTTCGTGTCCAGCTGTCGATTGTTTTGTGCTACTAAAGCCACAGTTGCTTTACTTTGTGACAGTTGAATTACTTAATTTAGTACAAGGTAGCTGATTGGATAGAGCATTCGGCTTTTAACGCGTAGAGTACGGATTCGAGCCTTCTCTTAGATGGTTACTGTGTAGGGACCGTGAGCAGGTCCTTTACTTACAATTGCTTTGCACCTCTGATTCAGATTTACTGACCTTGCACACGTAATAAATAAAAAGTAATATTAATAAAAATAATAGTAATAATAACAACAATAATAATAATAATAAGATGATGATTTATGTAGTGCCGTAGCATGACTAAGGCAGAAAAAAGGCTCTGTACAGGAGTTAAAAATCAGTGATAGTCATATGATATTTGAAAAAGATAGGTCTTGAGTCGTGACTTGAATGTGTCAAGAGATGGTGCATTCTTCACATGCAATACTACTTATACTAATACTACTTATAATAATAATACAACACGCTTCTTTACATGAATTCTGATATATATATATATATATATAACAGGGTCAGGAACACATAACCCAAAATTATTTGAGCTACAGAGAGTAGACTCATGATAATTCGGCCTAATTATAAAGGAGTTCTTGACATTGCTCCCTAAAACAGTGTTATAGAGAGTGTTTGGTTGTTTAACTACTGCTAGTTAATTAGGCCAGCAGAGGCAGTACTTTTGTGAGGTAGTTTAACGGTGCTACATAAAGTGTTCAGATAACTAATTAACTAATTATTTAATTGCAGTGATGTTGTGCTGACCGAAGAAGATGACGATGACATTCCGGAAGACACTGCCGCCCGACCAATTGCAGTGGAACATGCTCCAGACGTGGTTCCAGTGCAGTACCATCAGATCGAGTGTAACATCAACGATGAGTATTCAGTTCCATGCCGTCGTGAAGCAGATGAAATCTATCTGCCATTTTCTTTCATCAGTCGATATTTTGAGGTCTGTTTGGGTATATTTGTTATGCTTTTAAGTTGTCAGTATCATTTGTGTGTGTGTGTGTGCGTGTGTGTGTGTGTATTTGTATCAAGGCACTTTGTATAGCACTTTTTTCATATGCAGTGCAAATCGTTTAAGATGAAATGCTGGGGACTAGTGTGAACAATTTGTGTAAACTGAATTCATCTTAACCTTTTTCAATTCCATTTTAAAAAAGTTTGGGGCTAAGCAGGTTCTGTAATTTATACACAACGATCATTGGATATTGCAACTCATAAGGAAGTGCATGCATTCATACAAATTCACAGGACTGCACAGATTCATTTAATTCTTGTCTACGCAGGAAATAATTTAACAGATAATAAAATATAAACTTGTAAAAATGTAAAGATACTACTTTAAAAATCAAAGTTAATAAAAGTTCAATTCGTGCACTAATGACATTATCATTCTTCAAAAAATGAGTCATAACAAAGAGTAAAATTATCTTGGAGCCCAGACTCGATTGACATCAACCACAGCAGGTGGCAAATATCGACTGAAGTCTGTGTAGTACTTATAAATTATAAATGCTGCATCTTATATTCTGTTCTACACTTAAAGTATTTTCCCATTAAGGTAAAGATGATCACTGATGCTGTGAGCTGGCGAAGCTGTAAATGGTTTCGGTCAAAATATCGCAGATCTTTACTGAATGTTTCAACCGCCACCTGCATTCAGGCTCCAAAGTGCAACTTGAAGCAAAATGCAACCTTTCACATTGAATGAATGCAGCCAGATGTTGAAAATAAATCAAAATTTTGTGTTATCCAAGGTTTTTTATTGCATTTTGTTTAGACAGACAAATTTTTACATGTTAAGTTATATTTTCTTATCAGTTTTGCAATAAAGGAATAAATTTGCATTGAAAATCATTGATGCTGGAATGGACTAAGCCTCATTTCAGTGTTATCAATATTTCATGTTAGATGCTTTTATGTTAAGTGTTTTCCACTCTATGTAACAAAAGAACTGCTCAGCTAATTGATTAAGACTGTTTGAAAATGTATGTTGAACCGAGTCAGACAGTACTAAAATGCAATGGTAGACTGTTCCAGGAGGATGGTCCAACACAAGAGAAAGGACAATGACTTGAATTTAAGTGCAGAAGCGTGACAACTGCATATCTCCACAGGTAGAAGAGCCCAAAGATGGCAGACCCAGTTACCTTGAGACTGGGACACAGAGCTCCCTGATGTATGTCTGGGCAGTGTGGACAAGTGAGCCACATGCCAGCATATTGGCATATTTATTATCATCTTGCAAAAACATGTGTGCCGCAAATTATAATTGTTTTTTGCTGTAAAATACATTGTTGACGTGGCTGAATGTATATCACTAACATAGTTGCCGAGAAAACTTCATATGTGTATGTGTGTTTTAGGTTTATGGGAAGATGGATGGCGAGGGGGTGGAGCAACATTTTGATTGGCAGCACAGCTATTCCCGAGTTTATCCACCTGGCGAGAAATACACACCAGAGGGCGTCTTTATGTCATTTGCACACTACAATGTGGAAGTGCGCGACAGAGTCAAGTGCATTAGCGGCACTGAAGGTAATCCGATGCTCCAATTCCTTCGAATCAGATCTATTCTTATGGGGGTCTGTAGGACTCTTAGCATAAACATGAAGCTTCTGTCAGGCAAATCTTTTCTGTAGATTTTTGTGATGTCGAGTCGGAAGCATCTCTGAGGAGTTTCTCTTGAACAGGCACAATGTAATGTAATGTAATCGAAAATTTATAAAGCGCCACTTCATGATAGACTCCTCAGAGGCACTCCCGGCCCGACAACCCAGAAATAAACTGGGAAATAAGAAGGTCTTCAGGCGCTTGCGGAAAAAGGGGAGCGAGAAATACGCAATTGCAATACCATTAGAATACTAATGCCCGTGCACAAATCCCACAACTGAGACTAGAATAAGAAAAAGACCTTATAGCAAACTCCTAGGTCTGCGGAATAAACATTTTTGCAAGTTTCAAGGTAGCTTAGAAGGTATTAATGTTATAAACCTGCACAGTTTGGGAAATGTTGTCAACAGTGACACAATACATTTGCAAAATAGCATAAATTAAGCTTCAGTTACTTTTGAAACCTACCGCTGGTCACCTCCTGAACTGTATGCTACTATCTCCTTCAGTGTACTGCACTCAGGCAGGTCAGGAGGCACGTCTTCTATTGTCATGTGATGTAGCTGGTACATTCTTTATTGTGACAAAATGTTGCCTGATGTTTCAGATATCGTGAATTTCATGAATGTTGCCAACAGTTGTGTTTTAAATGCTATTTGAAAATTTGAAAATTGTTATTTTAAAATTATTTGAAAAATGAAAATTTGAAAATTGTTATTTGAAAATTATTTGAAAAATGAAAATTTTGAAAATTATTGAAAAATGAACATTTGAAAATCGTTATTTGAAAATTATTTGAAAAATGAAAATTTGAAAATCGTTATTTGAAAATTATTTGAAAAATGAAAATTTGAAAATTATTTGAAAATTATTTGAAAATTGAAAAATGAAAATTTGAAAATTGTTATTTGACTAGTTATGCCCCTTAAGCTATTTGAAAATTGTAGGTCCCACTGGCATTCTTCTGTGGCCTCATTTTTGCCTATAATGAAAATACTTTAAATATAGACTTTATGGTGAAGTATAAGCAGCAACACATGTTGACCTTTGGTTGAGTGGCACTGAATATAATAAATTTTAAATTTTTTTGCATGAAATTATAAATTATTTAGAAATTTTGGATGAATTAGGTAATGTAAAACATCCTTTGCTTCCACGGCAGTGAATATGGTAAATTTATCGCGTTTTGTTTTACTGTAGGTGTTCCAGTGTCGACTCAGTGGGGAGCACAGGGCTACTTCTACCCCATTCAGATTGCCCAGTATGGCCTTAGTCATTACAGCAAATTCCTGACAGAGGATCGTCCTCAGACGCTGACGATAGAAGATGCCGAGGACAGCAGTGTCGTCAGGTGGACGTTTGATGGGGACAACAGCGTTAAAAACGTCTTCGATTCCGAGACCAAAAGTCGTGTGATAGAGTTTCATGCATCTGGTAGCCAACTGATTATTCTTCTCTTTTTTGTTTTTTGTTGTTATTGTTCTTATTGTGACCATGGGTACTGCTGTTGCTAGTAATATTATCATTACTATTATTATTATCATAATTTTTTGCCTCAAGGTACATATGATCCTTCAGGATTAAAACCTTGTTGGAGAAGAGGATGCTTGTGACAGAGGCACAAGTGCGCAAACAACTTCCAGGGTCGTTACACAGAGTTGAACCCACAAACGCATGGTCATTGACCAAACGTGTTATCTGTAGACCACTGTGCCGCATTTATTATTATTATTATTTTGGCCCTGAGATACATATGATTATTACTTCTATTATTATTATCACTGTTCTTTTTTACCCAAGATAAGTGTAATCCCTCAGGAACGAGAAATTATGTTAGGAGCTGTTTGTGGGAATGTGGAAGACCAAGCTTCGGGATTAGTGACGCTGTTCAGAGAAAGTGCCTTGAAATGCAATGAGTGGAGTTGGAAAGGCACAACCTGGGCTGTTGTGAACTCACTCTGTCATGTATGTTCTCTCTAGAGATTGTTGCAGTTTTAAGCCCTTCACTGAAATGATTGATTGCCAGCTGGTGGTTATGGATATCAGGATATTAAAATGATTGAGAGCTGATGGTTATGGATTCTAGGATACTAAAATGATTGCCAGCTGGTGGTTAGGGATATCAGGATACTAAAATGATTGATTATGGATTCCAGGATACTAAAATGATTGATTGACAGCTGGTGGTTACGGATATCAGGATACTAAAATGATTAACAGCTGATGGTTATGGATACCAGGATACTAAAATGATTTATTGACAGCTGATGGTTATGGATTCCAGGATACTAAAATGATTGATTGACAGCTTGTCGTTATGGATACCAGGATACTAAAATGATTTATTGACAGCTGATGGTTATGGATTCCAGGATACTAAAATGATTGATTGACAGCTTGTCGTTATGGATATCAGGATACTAAAATGATTGATTGACAGCTGATGGTTATGGATACCAGGATACTAAGATTGATTGACAGCTGGTGGTTATGCATACCAGGGGGTAAGCTGTTCCAAACAGATGATCTGAACAGCGAAACTTTGTGAATGTCTAATACTCAGTGATGGAATGTGGAGAATGTGTTGTTTTTGTTTTAATTATTATTTCTATTTTAAAAAATTGATCAAAAGAAATGTAGAAATTTCTGTTAGCATAGAAAATAAATCTGTGAACAGTTTTCTAACCACTGCTCCTCCTCCAAGTAACATTATCATGCTTTTACCTCAGTGAGTTAACTTCTTGTGTGTGTGTTTTTTCAGAATCGCTGTTTATGAATGAAGTCAGTCTACAACTGTCCAGTGATACCTCGCCAAACTTTTTCCTTTCATTTGATATCAGATTTACGAGTAACGGCAGCGTAGGAGTCGTGCTGTCGGTTGACAGCAAACCACAGCGAACGTTTACCATCTTCTACGTCTGTTCGGATCTTATGATCAGCGTCAAAGGCAACGAAATCTACTACGGCATCGGAACACGAACCAAATGGACTTCCATCACTCGCGATATTCAGACGGATTTTCTTAAAGGTATCGCCCACAAGTACAGCAAAAACAAAAAGAAAGCGTCTCGTCTGATGCTACACCGAATCCTCCGAATTGACTTTTTTGGGTCAGGGTATGTAGACAATGTCATTCTGGCGAACAGCCTTCACCTGGCACAGTTCTACTATGCCGCCGATTGGCTGGTTAGGCACCAGGACAAGCATGGTGGTTGGCCAATTGCGGTGACGCGAAAGCTGGCAGACGGACAGCTGGAACTGCCCCCGGGCTGGTACTCTGCAATGGCCCAAGGCCAGGCGATATCTGTGCTCGTTAGGGCTTATCTTAGAACTAAACGGCGCGAATACCTTGACTCTGCGCTGCGTTCGACGTCAATCTTCAACATTCCAAGTTCGATGGGTGGAGTACGGGCAATGTTTGTGGAACAGTTTCCGTGGTACGAGGAGTACCCGACGACGCCTAGCTGCTTCGTCTTAAACGGATTTATCTATTCGTTGATTGGGCTTTACGATCTTAAGACTGTGGCGCCCTCGGGTGAAGCATCTGAGGCCACGAAACTGTATAATGAGGGCATCATCTCATTAAAGGCGATGTTGCCGCTTTTTGATACAGGGTCAGGGTCAGTGTACGATCTGCGTCACTTCACTCTGTCCGGCACAGCACCAAACCTGGCACGGTGGGACTACCATGCGACACATGTCAACCAGCTGCTTCTGCTGAGCAACATCGATCCCGATCCACTGTTCCAGTCGATCGGACAGCGATGGATCGGTTACATGAAGGGAAAGAGAGCACCCCATAATTAGATCAAAGAATTATATTCAGTGTGCCCAATACTGGATCATGGGAGAGAGTAGCGTTGTGTCGTTATTATGGATCAGGGTCGTGAATGAATCAAGAGAGCTTCTGGATAGAGGACCAAACTGTTTTCTACATCAGTTGATCCTCAATCCTTGAGGAAATTTCACGAAATCAGCTGCCGTCTCATTCTTGCATCATCAAGGCATACATTTCAGTAAATGAGTTTGAACGGTGCTTGCATTTAGGGAGTTTAAGTTTGATGAAGCAGCTAAGCAAAATTTATGAATTGAAGGAGGATGTGTATGTTGATGTATGTTGTTAAAGGGGGTAACCATCTCTTGGATCGAAGTTGAAGGGACTGCTGATCTTCTATCTGGGGAGATTAAACAGCTGTTGATAATTTCTTGGTGCCTGGCGATTGAAATCGTGCTTTCACTGAACCAAAGTTGGCATTCATTTTAATTTCCAACATTCCGAAGAAGCTGCCAACCTCCGATGTTCTCTCAGCTCTTCAATGAACCAATTTAACAACCATCGTACAGTTTTTTTAGTTTAACCACTGTACCAAATCGTTATCTGGAGATTTCTACAGCGCCCAACGAAGGCTAAGTCGCAGGAACCAGCTTATTCACAGGTGCTCAGTCAAAACAAAATTGATAGGCAAAAGGGTTCGGTTCCAGGTCAAGATTCAGGTCAAGATACCAAAGTAGACTAATAGTAGTAACAGGTGTAAACTCCAGGGCTTTGCAGTCAAAAGACTAGTCTGTTTCACGATCAGTCAATGAGGACAAATTTGCTAATGCAACATATTGAGACTGATCTTGTGACGAGCTGACTTCCATAGGGCAATCACCAACTTCTGTGATCTTATGATGTGACAGGATCAGTTTCGTCATAATTGCTTCATCATTCTGTTTGCTTTTCATTCTTCATCTTTCAGTAGAGTTTTCTCTTTCTTGTCATGTCAGAGCAAATTTGCCAGGTTTTCTGAGCAAAATAAAAGTTACTGTTTTTGCACTTATTTATTATCTGCAGCTAAATCTGTTTAAATGATGCCTATCAGCATAAGTATCAGTTGGCACTTGCCGTTGAAAACTGTATAACGGTGCTTCCTGGGCTTCGCTTATAATTTATCGTTGACTTTAGTTCCACTCAGAATTCATTTGTACCTATGAGTACAAATTTCATTCTTTCTTGAACATAATAAAACATTGGTGGTCAATACGTGTTAATAAAACTTCAAAGCATTGAAGCGTGCATAGTGTTATAAAGGTCTAAATACAGTTGCAGTGTTAAGTGTGGCCCATTTTGTTAGATTGGCTCATCATTTTGTAGTCTCACCTAGAGCTTCCTCACTGTGTTAAAGCTGTTTAGTAATTCATTAGGAACTCCCTCTGTCCACAGTTTGAGCTGGTTGCACGATATGAATTTGGTATTGAGCAGAAACGCCCTATTTTACATTTGAATTGAACTCACATGGTCTAACATCAAATACTTTGGGACGGTTTAGTTGTCGGGAAAGTCCAAGTACAAGTGATTGTCTGAATGCATTTATATTCCTAGCCATTTTCATGAGCATTAGAAGGCAGAGCGCAAAGGAGCAGTTCAAAACAATTGCTTTACCTGAATCCCTGACTACAATCTTGTGCAGTAATTCAGTGTATTTATTAGTATGATCGTAAGCATAATTGTAAACTCGAGATTTCTACAGTGCCCAACGAAAATCAAGTCGTGGGAACCAGCTTATTCACGGGCGCTCAGTCAAAACAAAATCGGTAGGCAGGAAGGGTTTGGTTTCATGCAAAAGACATCTCCATATGTGGAGGTAACGAGATAATAGGCAAATGAGTTTCTGCCCAGGACAATGGATTTGCTGACTGATTTAAAATATGGACAATTAGTGTTCAGAGTCTAGTGTCCTTCTGAGTTTATGCAGAACTGTTTATTTGACATTTAATAATTCAGTTCATTTTCTTCCAGAATTGTTTTATTGAAAATTCAGTGAATAGGCAATTTCTTCTATACAGCTTTTACTTGGTTTTGAAAGTCACAAGATTTCACAACCATTGTCACTAACTCAGAATGGCTTTCAAAAAGTCTTCTCATACCTCATCGTAAGTGCAGGTTAGACGGAGCTTGGTGCTCAAGAGGTGTTTGGCTGTAAAACTGCCATGTTACCTCTGTAGACTTCCTTTGGAGGCCACTGACATCTCATAATTCTACGGGTACTTGTATTTTTAAGCCATGGGAATCAGTCACAGATGTCTGTTCCATCACAGAAAAGTTGTTGAAGAAAATATTGGGTCAAGTTGAATCCAGGATGAGATCCATGAACAAACATGTTAAAATAACAATGTACTGTGTAAAAAATTGCCTGGTAATGTTTTTCCTGTTGCTGTGTTTAATTTGTTGCAACAATTCCATTGCCTCCCTTAAAATTTCAACTCATTGAGTAATTGTCGTTTAACACTGGCAAGTGCTATTGGTATTGCTTCAGTTCATATTTAATTTGACAGATTTGCACTCCTCTTTATAAACAATATTGTATGCAGATGTCAGTTAAGCAGTTTGAGCCATGCTATGAGAATTTCAACCTAGGTGTATCAGCTTTTTTCATCGTCAGTCAAAACTGATTCTAACTGGCTGAAATGTGAACTTTGAAATATTAGCAGGTCAAGTTCAAATTTTGTTATTTTTTATTTTGTCAAATTCAGTGATTTCGTGAATTCATGTTTCATCATTTTTAATTGAAGCTGAAATCATGCAGCAGAATTACCTGGACTGTAATTTTAATTAGCATCATTTGGGGTCAATGCTTTTGACCCAATCTGCCTATCAAAGCATTTGTATTGATTGTTGTTTGATTTCCATGTTGATGTGGTCAAGCGAGTCAAGCAGGAGGCTGTGATAGCCTAACAATTCTGAGCCGTTATGTGGCGTTATTTCAAAATTTTGTTCTAAATCTATATTTCGAAATATTGATATGATTTAAGGTCTGTTTCAACAAATAATCATACTTTTTGTAACTTCTGTGAACTTTAAAATAAGGAAAGAAATGTAGAAAATATGAAAATGAGAACGATTCGGGATACTTGAGTGTAAGCAATGTTCAGAAATCTACTGCAAATCAAGTTTTATTCGCAAATATGGTTTAGTGATTATTTCTATGCGAATCAGGAACAGTTTGTAAATATTGCAAAAGACTATGTGAGTTTTGAGAAGACCTTTGTATACACATTATGATGATGCAGAAGTGTAAACATCTGCCTTGATTTAAAATTGCAAATAAGAGTTTCCTGTGTCATGCTGATTTAGTTTCATTTCTTACTTTTATCATTGTTTTCACATCATATTCTATTTGCAGTATTTAAAGTTGAAAAACCGCTAAAGAGTTTTTAGGCCTAGTATTTGTGGTGGACATCAGTGGAATTTGCTTATTGTTTATCTTTTAAGACAAAGTTCATCTGGTTATGGTTTTAGAATTTGGAGTTTGTCTATGAGTTTATTGTTGAGTTTTAAAATGTATTCAGTTTATCATTCATAGTTAGTATTTCTAGATTAAGTCTCGGTTGTTATATCGGATATTTCTGTTTGAAAAGTTTAGTCGAAAGTACCTGTAATAAGTTGTACCCTCAGCTTCTGTCACAGTCCTGTCCAACGCACAACTATTGGTGGATCTTAGTAATACAATACAATAATCTATAATTTAATAATACCCTCCTTACATAGTTCAGAAGTGCACATTGAAGCCGGGAAACAGGAGACATTAAGAGCTATAAACAGACTGAATGAGGTAAGTTTTCAGCTTGGAGTGGAAGGCAGACACAGTAACAGAGTTGCAAATGTGATTAGGTAGAGAGTTCCAGATGGATGGACCAGCAACAGTGAATGAACGCCGGCCAAACACAATACGTCTGCTAGGAACAACTTAAGTGAACTGATTGATTGCAAAGTAACTCAGTAGTGATGTAGCATCTTAATAAGGCCATGTACACATTTTGTTTTGGCATGGTAGCAGATTGGTTAAAGCACATGGCTTGTAACACAAAGATTACGGGTTCAAGCCGCACCCCGAAGCGGTAACTTTGTATCGACCTCAAACAGTTCTTTATGCAGAGTTGTGCAGTGGCATTACTGCATTATTTTATGGTCATGTGTGCGCTTCCGAGCATTGGAAGGAAGGCAGTATCAAATTAAATGATGTTTGTAGTTTAAGAGAGTACTGATCTGCTCTGTAGAGGGTTGTTACATCCGTTTCATAGGCAAAAGCCGATGAGCACAAAAAACCTACAGCCTGTCAGTGATAAAAAGATTCTTCTGAGTGAAGAGCCTATTTGGGCTATAAGTTTAAATTTTTAATATATCTTGATTCATGTAGCCAGTTCCATGATGGCTTCCAGTTTTACTTTCCACTTTAGTTTTGAATCAATGCCTTTTCTTTTGTATCATCTTTTAAAGCTCGTAAAATTTTCTACATTAGTTTTAAAACATACCTTTTTGATGTTAGGTAGTCAACTCAGTTGATTGATATTGATAAAATTAGGATGGTCCTCATTGGTTTCAGGTGATAATAGTCCTTGAATTTTAGCAGCAATTTTGATGCTACAAGAAACTGCGTGCTTTGGCTTTCTGGTTCTATTACGGAGAATAAGTTGAGTTTTATCAAAATGCTTATGTTCCGTAATGATGCTTTTTGCATCACTTCTTTTGCATCTTACTGGCTGGAGGAACTGTTGCAAAACTTCTGATAAGTGCTTTGACATTTTTGTGTGATAAACATCTGGTTTATAAATGCCGTGCCATTGTGTGTAGTGGATCCAGTTTTGTGGGATACATAAATTATTTTCACAAATGGTATATGTTGAATTTTTAGTTTCTTCTAGAAAGGCTTAGAAAGATGCTTTTATCTGCAGTTGGGGCTTGATCATAAATTGAGGCAAATGACAGATGTTGAAAAATTTTGATTTACCTTTGTATTCTTAAGTTTTTCCATTTTAACATCTTAGGAGTCGTTGATTTAACAGTGTCAGTTTTCTAGTTTTGATTAACTTTAGGAATTATTTTTTTTATTTTTAGTTAGTTAAAATTCCTGTGTACTGTAGACAGTTGTAAGTAATGTTAACTAACTTAATTTGTAAAAAATTCCTAAGTACTGAAAGGGTGATGAGGTTTTGCTTTAGCTGAGCTTGGGAATTGAGATTTTCCAGCAGTTTCATTAACTTAGGTTGTAAGATTTTGTGTTATGTAACTTGGCTGTTACTGTTATTGAATAAGACATGATGAGAATAGGAAGTAATGTCTGTGTGTACATGTTGCAACTTTGTCTTAATTACCAAATGAACTGTGGATTAAAAAAAAACAATTTAATTGACAGCTGTACATATTTCCTTTGTTAAAGATTCTAGAAAGATTGTGAGAGTCATGGGATATGGTTATAATGTTTGTCGTGTTTCTGCAAGCTTAATTAGGGTCAAAGTTAAATTAATTGTTTTAATTTATCCTCATTGAGCCGTGATAGTGTGGTGTTTGCCAGTAATTAAGTAAAGCAGTGTGTGGAATAGCAATGATGCATATAAACCCTTGGTTTAATGCTTAATGAAATGACGGACGGCTATAAAAAGCATTCATGTATTAAATTGGGACATTTGGTTTCCCGAGCCGAGCGCATATTACGAAAATACTCATTGAATTTGCTCCAAAGAGTCTCTCAACCAATCAGAAGCCGTCATTTATGTGATGAATATTCACAGCGGTATGAATATTCATTATTGATAAGCGCCTGGCGTTCGCGATGAGGGACTCGCAATTTCAATGTATATTTTCGTAATATGCTTCCCAAGCGTTTGTAGTTTCGGCCGTGTTTTCGAAAAGGTTGTCGTCTAGTTAACCGTTATATAACTATTTAGGCCTCTTAAGCTACATGGGGCGTGGACTGAGCCAGTGGCTCAGGTCCCTAGACATGTTATCGTCTAGTTAACCGTTATTTGACTAGCCACGCCTCTTATTCTACATGGAGCGTGGCCAGTTAAGTTTAGGCGTGCGCGGAATGGACCAATATTAGCTATCGGCCCAATTGCCACCGAAGATGGTACTCTTCTGCGCGTGGGTAGACCTACATTACCGAATTTATGACGGTGGCAGGAGCATTTATCTTAGCTGTTTCAAAGCCCCAATACATTTATAATTTATTATCAGTCATTTAATGTTATTTGAGAAATTTACTAAGTTTTACTTGTAAATATACATGTATAATTATATTTATGTAGGCCTATATATGTATATATATATATATATGTACGTATACAAATACGACTGTGTATTTGATATTGCCACCTTCCATAGCTCATAAGTGCGCACAGCCACGCACGGTTTTTTGCGCATCGATGGCGCTGATCAGTTGTGAGTGAAGGATTTGCTGAGGTCCCTACACAGGGACCGCCTCGTATAAGGTTCGAACCCATACTTTCCGCGTTACAAGTCGAACGCTCAAACCAATCGGGTACCGTGCCCCACTTGTATGTACCTGAGCCCTTTTCAGGAACCTTTCGAAACCCTGCGTACGTGGCTGTCGAAGAGATTTAAGTAGGCCTACTAGTAACTGCGCACTAAAATGGAAAGAAAATGTAACAAGTCACGCGAAACAGTACGGATGGTTGGAGGAAGAATGTTCCAGGTGGACGGACCAATGCACGAGAATGGATAGTGTGTTTGTGTTGATGTATGAGGGCGAGGGATCAGAATTATCTACACATCAGCCGAACATAGTGATTGGAGCGCGACCTCGACACTAATGTTGTCCCGATGTATGCCGGGACTATCTAAGGAGTCGTCCATTAAGGACGTCCGCAAAAAAGGAAGGGATGGATTTCCAAATACAGACAACGGCAGGTGGTGTTATGTACAATGCGGACGTCCTCATCTAAATGTGGCACTTAGTTATTTCTGTGCAGCTTATTCCTAAGTTTTACACCATTATATATATATATATATATATATATATATATATATATATATATATATATATATATATATATATATATATATATATATATATATATATATATATATATATATATATATATATATATATATATATATATATATATATATATATATATATATATATATATATATATATATATATATATATATATATATATATATATATATATATATATATATATATATATATATATATATATATATATATATATATATATATATATATATATATATATATATATATATATATATATATATATATATATATATATATATATATATATAGGGAGAATGAGGTTCAAAAAATATTTTTTTGAACCTCTAATCTCTGACCTCTCCTAGTTTCACATTATCCGACTCAACCCTCTTACTCAGTCACTTAGATGACCAGTTGTTTCACCTCTTGTGCAACAAGCAAGACAAGGTGCCAGTGTCTCGTCTGCTTAAGGGCCTCCGGAAGGCAGGACTCTGGAGGAACGACCCGCGACTGTTCGAGTCAATGAATAAGATCATTGCGTACCGACACCAGGGTGACCTCGACGAACACGGTGAAGTCCAGCTTGACAAGGAGAAATTTATTGATTGCATAAGGGACAACATTGTTCTCATCAGACGCGCATTCACCGGCGACTTTGCCATTCCAGAATTTTATAAGTTCTGTTCTTCCATCGATAGCATCTACTGGGCATGTCGAACCAATTCCCAAGGTAAGGTCGAATCCTACCTACCACAACTGGCCAAGTACAGCCCAGACTACTGGAACGTCGCACTTTGTATACACACACACACACACATGTATATATATATAATATATATATAGGCTCTATAGCTAACGGCTAGAAATATAGCACTGGAGATGTGAAGGTTCCATTCACACTCCAGTCGAGTGGGAAATCCATCAACTATGCTCTTGCAATTACTGAGCTCGGAGCGGATTCTGTCTGCAGTTATGTTGGACACAGATCGAGCGGCGAGACCGTCAACTGTATCAAGCTTAGCCCAGAAAATAAGCCGTGATGTATGAAACCGAAAGTGTAAGAGACTTCCTCCCAGATGCTTACCCACAACTCTCTGTTCGCCACTACGTCAATTTTAGCTGGCATGAGCAGTCTGCTAAATAAATACTCGTGATCTGTATGGTTTGCAGTGGAATTTGGCTTATCGCGGTTCGTGGTATGCAGCACTCTACACAGTTTGTAAAGAAAACAACTTACAAAGATTAAGAGTATCATAGAAACGGTAATATTATACTGTGCTTCGTTTGGAATCTTTTGTCGTGACTTTTTGTAAATTGAATGAATATTTGGGCTTATTTTATCGAAAGATTCAGGTTCCGCTTCAAGTGATAGGCCTACGTGTATATTGTGGCATAGGGACAAAATGGAACCTGTCTGGTCCAATTTTGCCCTAATATATATATTTTACGCAATGTTTCTATAAACCCAAAGGTTAGGGCTCCAAATCCCGTGCAGGACAAAACGATATTTCAAGATTTCTGTTTGCTTAGAATCTCTAGCGGATTCGGACATCAACTGCTGTACTAAACCTAGGCCTATATCTGACCTAACTTTAAACACCGGCCCCTAGTTTTGTGTATCCTTTGGGCGGACGACATGAAAAATTGCTGTTACCTTGCCAGAGTCAGATATTTCCTGCGAGTGCATTCAAAGTTGATAGCCTGTATAGTCTTCTCAGGATTTATTTGGAAATTGACTTTGTCATAGACTCATAGCCTTGTGCTCGCTTAAATTCAGCAGTTTATAGACTTTAAAGACGCTCGGTCTAGATATCAAATTGACTAAACAAAGTGATTTTGGCCTCCACTTAGTCCTTCCTCTGCAACCCATACACTCCACTCATCTATGTTAATCGTCAGTCTCCTCATCCCATGACATCTCTCATCGTTTCTGATGGTCTCCGGCCACTACATTCTTGGTCTTTCTCTTCTCCTTTTCCATTTTGGGATCCAATTCATCACTTGGTTGGCATCATATATCCTATCCTATTCATCGTAATCGTAATCTCGAGATTTCTACAGCGCCCAACGAAAACTAAGTCGCGGGGACCAGCTTATTCACAGGAGCTCAGTCAAAACAAAATCGATAGGCAAAAGGGTTCGGTTCCAGCTCAAGATCCAGGAGACAGACAGTAGGACGGCTACGGTGGATGGTGTTTGAAATTGAAGCGAGAAGAAAGGTAAGGCGGAGAAGAAGATTCAGAATAAGATTTTTGGAAAAGAAATTTTTCAGTTTTGAGTGAAGGTGAAGCGTTGGTGAGTTCGTATGATGTATCAGATAACTGTCGTAATTCTGGCGGGAGCTTATTCCAGAGGGGTGAGGCAGCTATAGCTATAGAGCGATTTCCAAATTTTAAGGATGAGGTGACGGGAGGGTGAAGAAGTGTTAGGACAGACGAGGAGCGGGTTGAACGGAGTGGTTGGATTTTAAATAATTGACGAAGATATTACGGTTGAGAGAGAGGACTGAAGTGTGTTGTAGGTAAGGGATTAGACTTTGTACTCTATTCTTTCAGGTATTTTAAGCCAGTGAAGTGATTTGAGAACAGCGGTGATGTGATGGTGTTTGGGAGTTTTGGTGACAGCACGAGCGAGAGCATTCTGGATAGCTTGAAGGCGGCTTATCTGGGTTGTGTCTATATTGAGGAAAAGTGAATTACAGTAATCAAGTTTTGCATGGACTATGGATGTGGCGATGGTAGATGCAGTTTTGAAGTCAAGCATAGGGCGGATTCTGCGAAGGTCACGGATTTGCATGAAGCAAGAGCGGGAAAGATGGGTGATATGATCAGAAAAGGTGAGGTTTTGATCGAATATTACACCTAAATTATGGATAGGAGAGCTAGTATTAAATGTGTCGGTGGAGGCAGGGTCTAGGGTGAGGGAGAAAGAGGGGTCAGAAATTTTCTTCAGTCTTCGCTTTATGATGATATTCTCAATATCCCCTTGTGCTGTCGTTTCTCTAACGGTTTATAAGTCAGGAAGACAACATGATACTAGGGTAGAAATCGTCGGTGATGGTGTTCGTGAGATGGTGCAGGAGCGCATTTCGATATCTGAAGCTACATGTACAAAAATTTGAAGAATTCTTGTTAAGCGGCTATGTTTCCAGTCCTTTCTTGTTTGTCACCATATAATTGACGAGGTTTCAGATCCATACAGCAGTGTGCTTAATACTTTAGCTTCGTAGACGAATGGCCGATAGACATTTTATTTGGCCTTTCGAAATGATTCTGCAATTATACTGTCTTGCAAAAATACAGTGAATTAGCTCAGCTATCAGACACTTTATGTCCATGAGAGTTCTATCCAGCATCCAGTAATATTTACTGTATCCATGCTGTACTGTCAATCATCATTCCATGTCGCCGAGACCATCAGCATCTCTCCTAATTAAAATTAACGCTGCTCAGTGTACGCCATGGGTCTCTCTGTCTATGGGCATTATTATCAACAACTCCGTCGCTGTCGTTTTAATTCAGGTTGTCAGTTTGTCCACTTCTAAATTTATAACTAGATAATTAAGATTCGTCTACGCCTTTAGTGGAACGATTACAATTAGGAAGCGATTTAAGTGTTGTCGGTCAAGTTGATCATACAGAAAACTGAACCCTCCTGATATAATTTTATTCGGTTCGTATACCCAAGAGGCGGTGAGTGGCTATGTGCTTGAATGCTTGTGCTTGCTGATAGCTTGGTTACTTCCGCTTACGAAACTGTGTAGAAGCTACGGAAAACGCTTGACGAGTTGTCAAATTTTGTCAAGCAGAACTACTAAGGCCCACAAGCTGTATGAAACTCAGACTTCTTTATCTTTCACGGCGCCTGTCGTCCGCTGTGACCACCACGCAATACCTACTGTACATCCACAATTTGATGTGTATTATTCAAATAATGCTTGCATACTGTGGAGGTTCTTTTATCAGGCCAGGCGCGATGACAACGCAGCTGTACAAATGCATGTCCTCTAATGCAGTGGTTCTCAAACTTCTTCAGACTGTGGCACACTTGGCATTGCAAATTTCTGTGGCGGCACACCTGTGTTCTTAATGCTGGACTCTCGTGTAACCGTAAATTTATAGTAGGCCTATTTTACAGTTTGCACTACAGTGACTGTATTACAATATAACAAATTTTACATAAATATTAGGTTGACGAAAGTTTTTATACAAATATGATTGCATAAATATGAAAAAGTGCGTTGTAATTTAGACGAAAATATTTTTAACTATCAAAATTTGGCGACACATCGCTGGTTCTCTCGCGACACACGCGGCACAAAGTTTAAGGAACTCTGCTCTAATCTGTGACCGGCCCTAGTTTCGGATTACTCGACTCATCCCTCCTTACTCATCTATCAATGCGAGCACACCTCCGCTTGCGCTCTCACCTGCAGCTTTTCAGTCAATGACTGAGAACCGAACTTTCCAAGCCATCCTCTCCTGCTTCCGTTCTTGCACCATCACCAACGATTTCCACCGTTGCACCATGTTGTATCCCTGACTTGACCCCTCCACTATTCTTACCTGGCACCAAAAATAAACAGACAAAAATTTAGCTCTTGCGGACTTTATTACTTCCGTGATTGGGCCCAAGACTCGCAGGCCGTAATACATAGGTCAGCAGACCCGTCATTACTGCCTTCAGAGAGGTATGTCTACTTAACATCTGTGTGGTTTTCGGTATGTTTGCAGTTAATGGTTGTAATTTGTGATGATATTTTTGCATAAACCCATCGTTATGAGACAACATTGTTCTAATCAGACGCGGATTTACCGGCGACTTTGCCATTCCAGAATTTTCTAAGTTCTATTCTTCCAACGATAGCATCTACTGGGCATGTCGAACCAATTTCTGTGGTAAAGTCGCATCCTACATACCACAACTGGCCAAGTACAGCCCCGACTACTGGAACGTGTCACTTTGTACATGTAGGTCCTAAAGCTGACATTGGAGATGTGAATGTACCATTCACACTCCAGTCGAGTGGGAAACCAATCAACTACGCTCTTGCAATTACTGAGCTCGGAGAGGATTCTGTCTTCAGTTATGTTCGATATAGACCATGCGGCGAGACCTTCAACTGTATCAAGCTCAGCCCAGAAAATAAGCCGTGATTTATGAAACCGAAAGTGTAATAGGCTTTCTGCCAGATGCTTACCCACAACTCTCTGATCGCCCCTGCATAAATTTTAGCTCGCATGTGCAGTCTGCTAAATATTTATGATCTCTATTTAATTGCTGTGGAATTTGGCTTATCGCGGTTCATGGTACACGACACTCTACAAAGTTTGTAAAGAAAACAACTTACAAAGATCAAGAGCATCAAAGAGAAACGTTAATGTTACCGTGAGCTCCGTTTGGTAACTTTTATATTTATTTTTTTAATTTGATTGAATATTTTGGCTTATTTTATCGGACGATTCAATTGTTGTGGAATCTGCGTTGTATTACAGTTTTGCATCGCACTGTGTGCTGTGTAAAAGAGATGGCAGAAGGTGGTATACAAGACAGTCCTCAGCCACCAGGTGGAATAGGTCTACAGGCTGAAGGTCAGTACTGCTGGACATTGTTCAGATGATCAAGAAAGTGCTATCTATTTCTATTACATTACGAACCAGTTTCTAAACAGTGGATTTCTATTCTCCGTGGTTTTTTTGTATTAAATTTGGAGTCATTGTATATTTGGGCAATGAATGATGATGAAAAGTTGAGCATAATGGACTGTCAACATAAAGGTCAGGGGTTAAAATTCTCACCAAAGTAGAATGATATTTAAAGATGTGTGCTCGATTAACACTTTCCAGGGCTGAAGTTCTGAACTTTGAATGGACTAAACGATGGTACTTTAGTGCTTGATACCTGGCAGTTTTCTTATTGTTAAAAATTCGTTTGATTCCAGTCCGCCTACTTTCTATGGGTTGAAATTGTATATTTGATTATGTACATATGTATGTATGTATTTATGCATGTATGTATATATATATGTTTGTATATATGTATGAATGTGTTAACAGTGACCATTGGTTTATTTATTTATTTATTTGTTTATTTATTTATTTATTTGTTTATTTATTTATTTATTTTAAAGAACTTGTAACGCACGCAATGTCAGTACACCTGAATCTAAAGTGCGGATGTATATTCGCTAGGGGCCAAGATGGAATTTTAACCAAGTTAATTTAAGGATATACGCAAGTATGAAAGTATTGCCATACTCACTCATTAGTAGTTGTTGAAGTTTGGGAGAAAGAGAGGGGGCAGCTAGTGCAGAAACTTCAACTGATGTCAACGCCTGGTCGTGAAGTAAGGGTAGGACGCCTGATTAATTGTTTTGTTCAGACAGAGAGATGAGATCTGAAAACTGGCAAGTGAATCACCGTGCCCACACAGAGAGCGATTGCGTAATCAGATGCAAGAGAGACAGGAAGACAGACGGGTTCAGATACAGGGAGAGATATGCAGACAGACCACGCTGAGTAAAGAGTCCGCTTAGACGCGAAAGAAGTCAATCGAGAGTTAGGCGTCAGAGAACACAGTCAAAATAACTCTGAGAGGTTCCACTCTCGGGAATATAGGCGCAGTTGAAAACGTAGGCTCTTATAGAGTCTAGAGTCTTCTGGCACTATAGCAATCGTTACGGGTAGAATTAGTTTGTCGTAGACAAAGGTTCATCGCTCGCTCCGTGATGTACTTTGATTGAACTAGAATCACGCTCGCGTTGTCAGACATTGATTGAAAGATATGCATGTGACGAATGACAATCCGAAATAAACGATGGAAAACTGAACAATGCGAATCGGATGTGAACCCAATATCGTAGCTGGTAGTAGCAGAAACAATATCCTAATCGACGCTAGAAAAGAACACTATCACAGAATCATGCAAAAGCCAAGATGAGGTAGTGAGTCTTAACAAGTGATTTAAAAGATGATAGCGAGTTTGCAAGTCGGGCCTTTTGTGGTAGACGATTCCAAATGCGAGGAGCACAGCAGCTAAAGGCACGTGATCCTACAGATGTCCTGAACCTAGGTTCTTGCAACAAACCAGTATCAGAAGAACGCAAAAATCCAGGAGGGCGATTTGTAGTCAGCAAAGTATTAAAATATGATGGAAGGCCAGTGTTCTGAATCCTTCGGAAGGTCAAGCATGCAATTTTAAACATAATACGCCACTCAACAGGAAGCCAGTGAAGTTCACGAAGACGATCTAATGCACTTGATGAAGATGAATATGTAACAACCCTAGAAAAAGAGTTTTGAACCCTGTGGAGCTTTTTTACATTAAGAGAGGATATGCCGTACAACACTGCATTTGCATAGTCTAATCGAGAACCAACAAGTGCACATGCCACTGTCTTAGCCATGTCATTAGTCATGGAATGTATGATGTAACGAAATGCCTTGATGTGATAGAAACAAGACTTGCAAATCGAAGATACGTGTGAAGTCATAGTGAGCGAGTTTTCAAGGGTGACGTCAAGAGTTTTAATTTTGTCTGATAGTTGGATTTTGGTTCCTGCAAGGTCAATAGATGAATGCGAAGTGAAAGACTGCATACGCTGGTGAGTTGTGAAAAGAATTTGCCTCTGACTTATCTGGATTGATTGCAATATCATTATAGTTGTGTATCATCAGCATATTGCTGAACCAATGTATTATGCGTGGGTGCAATTTGACAAATGGGTGAAATAAAGATTGAAAATAGGAGAGGCCCAAGGACAGAACCCTGAGGTACACCTGAACGACAAACAGTAGGATCAGAGCGAGATGAGTTTATTGCAACTCGGTGAGAACGATCATTGAGATAAGAAGATACCCAGTGAAGAGCAGAACCAGTAATTCCAGAGTCGCGACAACAAAATACCATGATCTACAGCATCAAATGCAGCACTCAAATCAAGAGATATAAGAAGAGATGCTTTGCCAAAATTCACTGAATTAAATATAATGCTAAGTGTGCCAGTAAGAGCAGTCTCAGTTGAATTATATTTACGATAAGCCGACTGAAAAGGACTAAAATTTGGAGAAGATGTTACATGCCCTGAAGACGTATGAGAAATAGGCGTTCAAGCGGTTTGGAGATATTATTCAGCTTGAAGAGAGGTAGATATAATTAGCAAGACAGTCCTTATCAAGATTAGGTTTTTTGGTAGAGATGTCACAAGAGCAGTTTTAAAAGCAGAGGGAAACGACATTCGCAAAAGGAGAGATTAGCCAGGTGAGCAATGAGGATAGAAAACATGCGGCAGACAAGTCAAGAAGCACAAGTTTTTTCACCCTAATCTCATCCATAGAACACATGATGTCATTATTATGTCATTACAGCCAGCAAGAAGGACGGATTTTGTTTAATGAAACCTATGATATGTAGACTAAAAGGGGAATATTAATGAGATGAGATAGATGGGTTTGCATACAATTCATAACTAGCATTCAAGAATTTTATATAGAAACTTCAAAGTGGAGATGGATCTGTAATTAAACAGGTCGCCGGGGTCAAGAGAAGGTTTAGCAGAGAACGAACTATGAGCAAAAGCAGACGGGAAGGAACATTATGAGAAATTTATTATTGATGTAATGATTGTGCTATACGGTACGTGTGGTATGACGACTTGTATTTGTTTACATTATTGTAATACCATACTTATTTATATCGTGATATTATATGCAGAGTTAAACATTCTGGTCTTCTTGCATGACTGTCCTGAGATATGAATCAATTTGCTGAGCCCGAGGAAGCTGTCAAGTCTAATGACAGTGTGAAATCTTCATTTCCATTTACTTTTTAAGCCAGTAAGCATGTAACTAATTGTAACTATGTGACAATTGTTGATATTAATATTGTTGTTTCAGTGTTGGTACAGGTGCATGTTTCCAATGAGAGAGATCCCGAACAAGTGAATGCGGAGGAAGACCACATTGTTGAAGCCTTGGTTAATATACTTCAGAACACAACACTTCCCCAGTACCAAAGAATAAGAGAGCAATTGGACCTGCGAACAATGCGAGCTAGGAAAGGCCAGAGTATTGTTTTCTTCATCTACTGCAAGACTCTAAAGGAGCTTTTATATCTGTATGAGTTGCTGACGAAAGGAGAGTTCAAGAAAAATATTGCAATAGTCTTCGATCTGTTGATTACCAGAAGAAAAACAAGAGTATCGACAGTGAATTGGTCAGAAGAAGAGTTCACAAAAGCCAAGACATACTTTGAGAGTAAGTTTTCTCTGTCGTTTTCAGTTTCACAGCCTGCATTTAGATTGAAAACCACTTTTGGGAAACTTTGATGTTTGGGTTATCTGAAACTGTAAAAAGTCAGTTTATTGCTAATATATTATTCTTGTGTATATATATATATTCACTTTAAAATAACAATATGGGTTAGGTATACATACACACATATATATATTCACATTTCAAAAACAATATGGGTTATGCCTACATTTTCAAAGCTCAGCAGTGCATATGCTATTATCTGATGACATTGTCCAGGAAATCATCTTTATATTGAGCAGTAATAGCCATAAATAACAACAACAGTAATATTAATATTAATAAAATGTCAAAATCTGAGTTGCCATTCATGAGTGTTCTCAATTCTTAGTTGATGATCACCTGCTTGTCGACGATATTTCGAAGTGTCAATCGATCGGACATCGAACTTTCGATTTGCCCAATTCGTAGCATGGATAAGAAAAGTCGTTGACTTTCGTATGTATAGGCCTACCTTTAATAGACGATCAGTTCAATGACAACAGTACTTGGAGCGACAACATGCAGTTGCTAAATATACGCATCTTTCAACAACATTTGTGACTAACATTCAGCTTAACACACAACAGACTACTGCTACAAAATCTTATTTGCGCTCTCATAACAAAGCATTATCGAGTGCATTTTATAGGCTCTTTCCCGCCACAAAGCAGACCAGTTCAGACAGTTCTGAACCAGTCCTTGACTCATCACAACGTACGTATTGGTTGGTTCCCACAGTTTAACGACATCTTATAGCATAAAAGGCCGTTGATGTCGCCCTTCTCCTATATCCAGGCTTGGGACCGGCACTACCCGAGTACGTTAGTTGCGGAGTTGCACCGTACGGTCGTCGTTCCCGTACGGGCTACGTTCCCGGGCACTTTAATTTTTATTTTAAGCGCGAGACACAGCCGTGTGCGTACGGGGTTTAATCAAGCGCATCAGGCGTTTTTCACCAAGATTGCATTCATTACATTGGTTGCCTGTCGAACAAAGAATCCAGTTTAAAATCTGTCTTACAGTCCGCACAGGACTACATTTAAATCAGCCGACCTATCTCTCTTGCATGTTGAACCGTCGTACCAACAAATATTGCACTCGATCAACTGACACTACGATTCTTGGCATTTGCTGCCAAGTTCTAGTTGTTGTGTCAGTTCTGTGATATCATTCAGGTCTAAAGTTAAGACCCGTCTATTTCAACTTACTTAAACGCCGTTGCATATAGTTTCAGGTATTTCTGACCTATCGGAATTCTACCTTGCTTCTCATATAGATTATGATTTTGAATTCGATTTCCCTTGAAGCGGCCATCGACTGATGCCTTCAGCATTATGTTAATAAACCGATCTATATCCGATGCCAGCACTGCACCTTTTGACTTTGGAACTCTCTCCCACATAAAACCGCCATTAAAAATTAAGTCCCACTTTTTAAGAAGTCTTACTCTGATCCATCCAATCCGCCTCATTTCCATTTATGTCAACCTAAACATAACGCACCGTCCGTCTCCTCTGTTTAGACTTCTCTGGCAATCAGATTTTGTTCTCCACACGGCGTCTCTGACCAACCCTTTAACATGACTCAGCGATCTTGAATAAGTTGTTGCCTTGCTTTTAAGTAGCGCTTTAGAAATCTTAGAGTTTATGGCTACGATTTTTATGGTTCATGATACAAAAACGTCAACAAAGGTTGTCATGACAACATTTGATTTAGCCAGTTAAATGAGGATGTGGTTGGTGATGAATTCTCTGCTCGAAGAGCTTTATGCCACACGGGGATAAGATGGTTGAGGTGGTTTCCCGTTGCCTTCCTCGCAGACAGTTGTGGTGAGCAACTTTTCCAAAGTCGCTATGCAATGTCTTGAGGCAGATTTGCACCTCCGACCCTCCGGTTACAAGACACAGAACACACCGCTACACCACAGCGTCCAGCCACATAAATTTAAACAGCAAATTAACGATTTACATTAACATTGTGTAGTTCGATTTGCCGCCAGTTGATCGCCGATTTTCTGAGAAGAACAGATGAAAGAAACTTGAAATATCCTCTTAAAATTAGTTTTGCGAATAGCAGATCGAAGAGCAGCGTTTATCGATGATGTTCGATAATAGATATTCGTTGCCTTCATGACCAAAGCGATTGAAACCTTGAGAAGATTAGTCCGTCGACTAAGTCGGTGTCGGAAGAGCTGGTGATATTTGAGCCGTATTATCTGCAGCTTCTGACTCCTTGAGTTAGATGGTCATCTTAGTGACATTGCATACTAGCTGTTCGATGAAGTCTGCTTGCATTGTGAAAGGCTTTCAGTCTTGTGTCTGAAGAATATGTATTTTGTCACGTTCACATTGTCAATTGGTGTTTCTTTGCGAAAAAACCAAGAACTTTGAAGCCTGATGAACTGTTCTACGGGTTGCGATACATGATCTCTTGTAGTTCTATGATATTGAAGTCATAGGCTGCTTGTGGTAATGTTTTAACCATTTTGCTTCCAAGCTAATATTTTGGTCAACTAAATAAAATAAAATCAGTTGAAATTGTACAGCATAACATTGTACTGTGGTTACATCTTATTTCACACAGTTTACTAATGACTTAATATCCTAGTACCAAGTAGAAATCTCCGAAATTATTGGACCCCTATTACCATTGGTAAAACGTGTTTGCCTTCAACAGTATTTCCCACTGGAAACGTAGTTCGGAAAGATTACGTTATCTTGCTTTGTTTGCAAACTGTGAAGTACGTGAAGATGACGTCTGCTGCAAATGCATTTGCATGAACCGATCATTAGATTCACAATTAAGCTCGTTACAAAATCTGAGGATTCAATTATGAAGAATTATAACACTCCTTGTTTAATTTTAAACAAGCATTTTCCTTCACAAAACGTCATTGGATCAGTGGTATACTTTTTTCTCCAAATAAAAAAATAAACTTTTTTCTCCAAGACTTCTATATCTTATTAAAATTAGTAGTATTAGAAGTAATTCCCCAGTGTTGCAAGGCATCTGCAATATAACAACGTTCCAAACTTTTCAAGTTTATGGCCTTGAAAATGCACTTGGAAACACACTCTCCCTGTTCTTCTCTCTGTATCCGTGTGTTTCACTTTATATATCACTGTTTCTTTCTGTTACTAATTCTTCCTCTCTGCTGTTATTGCTGTCCATGTTCCCATGTTCTCTAGAATATCTTTGGCAAACGCCAAAACAAATGTTTCAAAATATGAGCATATAACTGCTGTGCTTAAATCTTTGTATTGGCTTCCTGTTCAGCAAAGGATTTGTTTTAAATTGGGACTTACAGTTTATAAAACATTGAACGCTGGCCAGCCACAATACTTAATCAGTCCTTTACCCCAGACTTACCATTATTCTGCAAGGTCTTCTGCTTGTATTTCTTATACCTTGGACTAGAATTCTTCTCGGTGAACGAGCACTTTCGATTGCTGGACCTAAATTTTGGAACTCCCTCTCTGTGTCTGTTCGTTCTCTTCAGTCAATTCTGTTATTTCGTTCTCAGCATAAAGCTTACCTGTTTCAAATTACTTAGGCACTATAGGCTGCCTCTCTGTCTTGTGACCTTTTGCATATATACCTGATTGTGGCTTGCTTTGGTGTGCCACCAATTGATGCCTTGTGCATTAGACACGGGCGCATTAGATATTATTAATTATTATTTCTCTCCCATTCTTTTTCAATGTGTGCTTCATTTCCTCAGCCTCTGTTTTTCTGTGTCTGTCTAGCGATTATCATCACAACAACCGGATGTCAATCGGTTTGATTGAGAATTTCTATTACTCTACAATATAGTAGCATCAGTTTTTGATACAAAATATGGATATATTTTTAATTAGTTACCGGTTTTGTTTTATTTTCAGCGAAACTTCTACAAAAATTGGATCCGGTTTTAGTTCAGACGATCAAAACAAAAGCCTCAGAACAACAAAGACATATTCGTGGATTGACGATCTTAGACAAAGAATTGTTTGTTGTGAATTACAAAAGTTCACAAGTTGAAGTTTACGATTCGATTAAATTCAGTTTCAGTCGTCAATGGAATTTGAAGGAATTAATTGATCCAAAGGACATAGGATCCTGCAACAGAAATAAATGTATATACATCTTGGATTTCAAAGACTACTCTGAATCGAAAGAAATCTTCAGAGTTCATCCAAATGGAAAATTAATTAAAAAATGGTCAACAGGAAAAGATTGGGGTCACAGTTTGTCTGTTACAGAAGAATCGAATGTCATTTTAACTGTTTCGGTTGAAAACAAATTAAAAGAATATTCGCCAGATGGACAGTTGATCCGTGAAATAAATCTTTCACGCACAGGATTTTATTATCCATGCCATGCTATAAAACTGACCAATGGTGATTTCGTGATCAGTCATCGCGATAATTTAGTTAAGGCTTGTTCAGTGGGGTTCGAAAACGCCGAATCTGCATGGGGTTTGTGTAGTGGATGCACACGGAAAAATTAAGAAGTCATTCGGTGGAAAATTTGAAACGACCATCAAACAAGTGGATGGGCCAGAATATTTGGCCGTCGATGGAAATGGATTCGTGATGGTCGCCGATCGAATGAATGGTCGAGTTTTGTTACTGCATTCAGATTTGCAATTTCAGAGAGAAATTCTCCCAAAAGGAAAACACGGATTACAATATCCATCGAGGATACTTCTGGACCAGACAAATAATCGACTGTTTGTGGCTGATGACGGAAAATGGGACCCTAATAAGGGCAGACAAATTTTAATTTTTGAGTTTAGATAATTAAGTGAAATATAACAAGAGACCACATTAACTTGAAACCCAGATAATATATATATTACTGGTCTGTTAAAAAAAAGGGAAATGGACAACGTTTGTTCTTTCTATGCGATGATTGTCATCTGTAGAGGCGACTACTAAGTTTCGAAGAAAACGGCTTCCATACTTGTTGAATGGACGACCTTGACAATGCACTTGATGACACTGGCCAACAGAAAAAAAATTTTTTCTTGTTGCCTTCGGTTTTAGACCTGTTCTTGGGGTAATTTTGGGCGCTGATTCAGAAAATGTCATTGGATTGAGTGCATCAGGTCTAGTTTCTGAGATATCGTCGATTTTGTAAAGAAAACCCAGTCCACTCTTTAAACGATGTCTTTGGCAAAACTAAAATGTCATAATAAGCTTTATTTATGGCTAATTATAATTCTTGCTGATTCATATAATGCCTACATCCTTATAATGTAAAATCAGCATATCTTGCCGCGTGCTGAGATATTGCTGATTCAACGAAATAACTATTCCGTAGCCTACAGCTTACTCAGCACTAAATTCATGGCCTCATTTAGAATTTATTTGTGCTTATACAGCGTTTCATGGTTTCGAACTATGTAAATAGATTATGCTGAAGTCAGCATTTATAGCCTATATAAACCGCCTCCTGAAAGCTAGAGCAGCCGCAGTCGTCTTAGGGCATATTAAGAGTTGGTCGCAAGAACAATCTGTGAATGTGAGCATTAAATAACTACATGTTCTTACTATTTTTTAGGTTAGTCATTTAATTCCTCAGATGCGAACATCCTTAAGGTTATGGCTACTTCCAGACGGAGCTGCATTAACCATCCAGACATATTCTGCTACATTTGTGGGGAATACACACTAAAAGCAAACAGGAAACCGATTTCTGAGTTTGTAAAAAGAGCATATGTAGGTTATTTTGGTGTCAAACTTGGAGATCAAGATAAGCAATGGGCTCCTCATACAGTATGCAAAACTTGTATTGAACAATTGCGCCACTGGACAATTGGAAAGAGAAGCTGCCTGAAATTTGGTGTACCGATGGTTTGGAGGGAAGAGATAAACCACTTGGACGACTGTTACTTTTGTATGGTTAATATCATAGGCATCAATCGAAATAATCGTCACAAGTTGTCTTACCCTGATATACCTTCAGCCAGGAGACCTGTTCCGCATTCGGATATTGTACCAGTTCCACCTTTTCGCGAACTACCTCAGCTCTCAGACGATGACACTTGCATGTCCAATATCGGACAAGATGACGAAAGTGAAGAAAGTGGGGGCAGTGACAGTGATTTCCAATCAACTTCACACAGTGAACGTTTTGACGAAAAAGAGTTGAGTGATCTGATCAGGGACTTAAATCTTTCCAAAGAGTCCTCTGAATTGCTTGCGTCCAGACTAAAGGAAAAGAATGCACTTCAGCCTGGAACGAAAATTACAATTTATAGAAACAGAGAAAAGGATTTGCTGCCATTCTTTACCGAAGACAACAACCTAGTATTCTGTAATGACATCAGCAACTTATTGAAGAAAATTGGTCTGTCGGATTACAGCCCAGATGAGTGGCGTCTTTTTATCGACAGTTCAAAACGTAGTCTGAAATGTGTGCTTTTAAATAACGGCAACAAATTTGGTTCTATTCCAATCGGTCACTCCACCAGGATGAAAGAAGAGTACAATGCCATCTCTTTAGTACTGGAAAAGATAAAATACAAAGAACATCAATGGGTAATTTGTGTAGACTTGAAGATGGTAAATTTCCTCCTTGGTCAACAAAGTGGCTACACAAAGTATCCCTGCTTTTTGTGTCTTTGGAACAGTAGAGCCAAGCATGAACATTGGACAAGAAAAGATTGGCCTTCGAGGAAAGACATGGTGGTTGGAGCTCAAAATGTAATCAAGGAATCTTTGGTGGCACGAGATAGGATCATACTGCCACCACTACATATAAAGCTAGGCCTGATGAAAGAATTTGTCAGGGCTTTGAATAAAGAAGGTTCATGCTTCGAATACATAGTACACAAGTTACCAGGAATTACAATGGAAAAATTGAAGGCTGGAATCTTCGATGGTCCACAGATCAGGCAACTTATGAATGACCCACTTTTCATACCATCAATCAATGAAATCGAATCTTGTGCCTGGTCTTCCTTTGTTCTTGTAACTAAAAATTTTCTTGGCAACAAGAAGGCAGACAATTATGCACAACTAGTAGAGGATATGCTTCTTCATTTCAACAAGCTTGGCTGCAACATGAGCATTAAAGTCCATTATCTCCACAGTCACTTAGATCGCTGATTTCCAGAGAATCTTGGTGACTTCAGCGAAGAGCAAGGTGAAAGATTTCACCAAGACATCAAAACAATGGAAAATCGATATCAAGGAAGATGGGATGCACACATGATGGCAGACTATTGCTGGAATATTATGCGCGATTGTTCCGGCAGATGCCACACTCGGAAATCGTACAAAAGGAGCTTCTTCGGTGTCGAATGACTTGAAATTTTTATAACAAACTTGTTCTGTTTGGTATCATATAAGTACAGTTTCAGGTACTACCATTTTCTTTCAAGTATTTGTATTATTATGTTTATTTAGTGTATCACATAATAAATTGAGCACTACATAATTATAGCTATAGCCTTATGTTTTATGGGCGAGCAGAGGCAAGGACTGGTATATGGCATAATGTTCTATATCTCGAAAACTAGACCTGCTGGGAGAAAACTGGTGCCTTTTCTGGAATCAGCAGGTCAAATATACCCAGAAACAGTTCTAACATTTGAGGCAACAAATTATGTGTTGGCCAGTGTGATCTATCTATCTAACTAACTATCTATCTATCTATCTATCTATCTATCTATCTATCTATCTATCTATCTATCTATCTATCTATCTATCTATCTATCTATCTATCTATCTATCTATCTATCTATCTATCTATCTACCTATCTGTATCTATCGATGTGTCTTTCGTTGCTGTAGTTTTCTATCACCGTTTATATGTCTATAGCTGTTCGTCTGTCTCCATTCCTCCGTGTCTCAATCGCATGCACTTATCATGTTGGTCGTCTTTGCGTGCTTTAGTAAGCCTATTAATGTTCCACAGACGTTTAATAAATTCGTTACACAATTTGGATACAGTTTTAGTTCAGACGATCGAAACAAAAGCTTCACTAAAACGAAAGAAATCGACTCGTGGATTGACGATCTTAGACAAGGAATGGTTAGTTGTGAGTCATTTGAATTCAGAAGTTGAAGTTTACAATTCGATAAAATTCATTTTTAGCGTCAATGGAATTTGAAGGTAATTCGTCCAGACCTTGCAACAGAAATAAATGTTTCTACATCTTCGATTACAAAGACTCTTCTGGGAAATCGAATGAAATCTTGAGAGTTGATCCATTTAGAAAATAAGTAAAGACGTGGTCAACAAAGAGTCGATTATAATAAGACACTTTATATGGCCCCGTAACCCGGCCCAGGCAGAAGGGCTTTGTGCATGAGTTCAAAAATCAACAGCAGTCATAAGATATCTTAAAGAGATATGTCTTGAGCCATGACTTGAATGTGTCCAGGGATGAGGCAGTCGTCACATGGTCAGGAAGATTGTTCCTCGCATTAAGTCCGGCGACAGAGAAGGAACATTCGCCGAACCCCGTGAAAGACCGCGGAACATGCAGTTGATTCCTCGATGAGGACCGCAGCTGATAAGTGTTCTGGATGAACGCTGCTCGAATGCAGAAGTCGGATATAAATAGTTTAGAATAAGACGATTCTGAACCTTGTATGTGATTAGGCACAGTTTGTAGGTGATCCGCTGAGGAACGTGCAGGCAGTGCAGGTGTCACGCAGCAGATCAATGACTTCATTAGATAGTGTCCGGCCATAGATGGGGCGGGCAGCAGAGTTTAGGTCATACAGCTGTCAAAGTGAACTCAAACATTGCGAATGGTGTCATCTGATCGAAGTTCAGCATCATTGAGGGCGAAGTTACTCCAGTCAAGTGAAGTTACTGCAGTCAAGTAGATGGCGACGCCAGAGGGTAGTGCACCATAGGAACTCGGACTTTGATGGATTGAGTCTCAGACGGCTGGACGCTTTCCACTCTGAAATTTCCGCGATACACAGCAGCACTCTCTGTTTCAGCTCAGCGGTTTCTGATGGTACACAGAAGTAGCAAAGCTATGTATCATCCGCATAGCAGTGGTGAAGGAGACCATGCGCTTGTGTAATTCTCTTCACATCAGTCGTGTATAATACGAAGAGGAGGGGCCCGGCCACAGATGACCAGCCTGGGGACCAAGTGGGCTGATTGCGTGCACCCTTTCACATACGATTCAAGCCAACTGAGTACTTTTTCTCTGACTCCAAACAAGCGAGACATTCGCTGAATTCGAATGTCGTGGTAGACTGTATCGAATGCATGTCACGGTTTCGTGGTTGATGGCGAGTTATGCCCTGTATGTAAATAGCAAGGAGTTTTGTGAGGTGTCGGCAATTTAAAACCTCAGACAGACCTTGGTATTTTATTTTAGCATTAGGCTATTTATTATTGATATAAACTGAAATAGACCTATTAATAGCAACGAAACAAAATAACTGTCAGTTAAAGTCAAGACCACATATAATAGAGGTCGACGGCCGTTCCCTTCCCCAAGGCCCACCCCCAAACAACGATCTTAAGACTGTGGCGCCCTCGGGTGAGGCATCTGAGGCCAAGAAACTGTATAATGAGGGCATCGTATCATTAAAGGCGATGTTGCCGCTTTTTGATACAGGGTCAGGGTCGGTGTACGACCTGCGTCACTTCACTCTGTCCGGCACAGCACCAAACCTGGCACGGTGGGACTACCATGCGACACATGTCAACCAGCTGCTTCTGCTGAGCAACATCGATCCCGATAAACTGTTCCAGTCGATCTGGCAGCGATGGATCGGTTACATGAAGGGAAAGAGAGCACCCCATAATTAGATCGAAGAATTATATTCAGTGTGCCCAAAACTGGATCATGGGAGAGAGTAGCGTTGTGTCGTTATTATGGATCAGGGTCGTGAATGAATCAAGAGAGCTTCTGGATAGAGGACCAAACTGGTTTCTACATCAGTTGATACATTTGCAGGATTGAGCAAATTTCATGAAATCAGCTGCCGTCTCATTCTTGCATCATCAGGGCATACATTTCAGTAAATGAGTTTGAACGGTGCTTGCATTTAGGGAATTTAAGTTTGATGAAGCAGCTAAGCAAAATTTATGAATTGAAGGAGGATGTGTATGTTGATGTATGTTGTTAAAGGGGGTAACCATCTCTTGGATCAAAGTTGAAGGGACTGCTGATCTTCTATCTGGGGAGATTAAACAGCTGTTGATAACTTCTTGGTGCCTGGCAATTGAAATCGTGCTTTCACTGAACCAAAGTTGGCATTCATTTTAATTTCCAACATTCCGAAAAGCTGCCAACCTCCGATGTTCTCTCAGCTCTTCAGTGAACCAATTTAACAACCATCGTACAGTTTTTTAGTTTAACCACTGTACCAAATCGTAATCTGGAGATTTCTACAGCGCCCAACGAAAGCTAAGTCGCAGGAACCAGGTTATTCACAGGCGCTCAGTCAAAACAAAATTGATAGGCAAAAGGGTTCCGTTCCAGGTCAAGATTCAGGTCAAGATACCAAAGTAGACTAATAGTAGTAACAAGTGTAAACTCCAGGGCTTTGCAGTCAAAAGACTAGTCTGTTTCACGATCGGTCAATGAGGACAAACTTGCTAATGCAACATATTGAGACTGATCTTGTGACGAGTTGACTTCCATAGGGCAATCACCAGCTTCTGTGATCTTATGATGTGACAGGATCAGTTTCGTCATAATTGCTTCATCATTCTGTTTGCTTTTCATTCTTCATCTTTCAGTAGAGTTTTCTCTTTCATGTCATGTGAGGGCAAATTTGCCAGGATTTCTGAGCAAAATAAATTTTCTGTTTTTGTACTTATTTATTATCTGCAGCTAAATCTGTTTAAATGATGCCTATCAGTATAAGTATCAGTTGGCACTTGCCGTTGAAAACAATATAACAGTGCTTACTGGGCTTCGCTTATAATTTATCATTGACTTTAGTTTCACTCAGAATTCATTTGCGCCTATGAGTACAAATTTCATGCTTTCTTGAATATAATAAAACTGGTGGTCGATACGTGTTAATAAGATTTCAAAGCATTGAAGCATGCATAGTGTTATAAAGGTCTAAATACAGTTGCAGTTTTAAGTGTGGCCCATTATGTTAGATTGGCTCATCATTTTGTAGTCTCACCTAGAGCTTCCTCACTAAGCTAAAGCTGTTTAGTAATTCATTAGGAACTCCCTCTGTCCACAGTTTGAGCTGGTTACACGATATGAATTTGATATCGAGCAGAAACGCCCTATTTTACATTTGAATTGAACTCATGTGGTCTAACATCAAATACTTTGGGACAGTTTAATTGTTGGGAAAGTCCAAGTACAAATGATTATCTGAATGCGTTTACATTTTCAAGAGCTAGAAGGCAGAGTGCAAAGGAACAGTTCAAAACAATTGCTTTATGTGAACCACAGGATACAATCTTGTGCAGTAATTCAATGTATTAATTAGTATGATCGTAAGAATAATTGTAAACTTGAGATTTCTACAGTGCCCAATGAAAGCCAAGTCGCTGGAAGCAGCTTATTCACGGGCGCTCAGTCAAAACAAAACCGATAGATTGGAAGGGTTTGGTTTCATGCAAAAGATATCTCCATATGTGGAGGTAACAAGATAATAACCAAATGAGTTTCTGCCAAGGACAGTGGATTTGCTGACTAATTTTAATATGGATAGTTAGTGTCCTGAGTCTAGTGAGTTCGTGTAGAACTGCTTATTTGTCAGTTAATAATTTCCTTCCAGAATTGATTTGATTGAAAAACCAGTGAATAGGCAATTTCTTTTATACAGCTTTGACTTGGTTTCTAAAAGTCACAAGATTTCACAACCAATGTCACTAACTTAGAATGGCTTTCAAAAAGTCTTCTCATACCTCATACTAAGATGGGCTTGGTGCTCAATAGGCGTTTGAGTGTAAAACTGCCATGTTACCTCTATTATAGAGTTCCTTTGGAGGTCACGGACATCTCATAATTCTACGGGTGCTTGTAAATTCTGTATATTTAAGCCATGAGAATCAATCACAGATGTCTGTTCCATCAAAGAAAAGTTAAGAAAATATTGGGTCAAGTTGAATCAAGGATGAGATCCATGAACAAACATGTTAAAATAACAATGTACTGTGTAAAAAATTGCCTGGTAATGTTTTTCCTGTTGCTGTGTTTAATTTGTTGCAACAATTCCATTGCCTCCCTTAAAATTTCAACTCATTGAGTAATTGTTGTTTAACACTGGCAAGTGCTATTGGTATTGCTTCAGTTCATATTTAATTTGACAGATTTGCACTCCTCTTTATAAACAATATTGTATGCAGATGTCGTATAACAGTTTGAGCCATGCTATGAGAATTTCAACCAAGGTGTATCAGCTTATGTCATCGTCAGTCAAAACTGATTCTAACTGGCTGAAATGTGAACTTTGAAATATTAGCAGGTCAAGTTCAAATTTTGTTGTTTTTTATTTTGTCAAATTCAGTGATTTCGTGAATTCATGTTTCATCGTTTTTAATTGAAGCTGAAATCATGCAGCAGAATTACCTGGACTGTAATTTTAAATAGCATCATTTGGGGTCAATGCTTTTGACCCAATCTGCCCATTAAAGCATTTGTATTGGTTGTTTGATTTCCATGTTGATGTGGTCAAGCGAGTCAAGCAGGAGGCTGTGATAGCCTAACAATTCTGAGCCGTTATGTGGCGTTATTTCGAAATTTTGTTCTAAATCTATATTTCGAAATATTGATATGATTTAAGGTCTGTTTCAACAAATAATCATACTTTTTGAAACTTCTGTGAACTTTAAAATAAGGAAAGAAATGTAGAAAATATGAAAATGAGAACAATTCTGGATACTTGAGTGTAAGCAATGTTCAGAAATCTACTGCAAATCAAGTCTTATTCGCAAATATGGTTTAGTGATTATTTCTATACGAATCAGGAACAGTTTGTAAGTATTGCATAAGACTATGTGAGTTTTGAGAAGACCTTTGTATACACATTATGATGATGCAGAGGTGTAAACATCTGCCTTGATTTAAAATTGCAAATAAGAGTTTCCTGTGTCATGCTGATTTAGTTTTCATTTCTTACTTTTATCATTGTTTTCGCATCATATTCTATTTGCAGTATTTAAAGTTGAAAAACCGCTAAAGAGTTTTTAGGCCTAGTATTTGTGGTGACATTAAGTGGAATTTGCTTATTGTTTATCTTTTAAGGCAAAGTTCATCTGGTTATGGTTTTAGAATTTGGAGTTTGTCTATGAGTTTATTGTTGAGTTTTGAAATGTATTCAGTTTATCATTCATAGTTAGTATTTCTAGATTAAGTCTCGGTTGTTATATCGGATATTTCTGTTTGAAAAGTTTAGTCGAAAGTACCAGTAATAAGTTGTACCCTCAGCTTCTGTCACAGTCCTGTCCAACGCACAACTATTGGTGGATCTTAGTGATACAATACAATAATCTATAATTTAATAATACCCTCCTTACATAGTTCAGAAGTGCACATTGAAGCCCGGAAACAGGAGACATTAAGAGCTATAAACAGACAGAAAGAGGTAAGTTTTCAGCTTGGAGTGGAAGGCAGACACAGTAACAGAGTTGCAAATGTGATTAGGTAGAGAGTTCCAGATGGATGGACCAGCAACAGTGAATGAACACCGGCCAAACACTATACGTCTGCCAGGAACAACTTAAGTGAACTGATTGATTGCAAAGTAACTCAGTAGTGATGTAGCATCTTAATAAGGCCATGTACACATTTTGTTTTGGCATGGTAGCAGATTGGTTAAAGCATATGGCTTGTAACACAAAGATTACGGGTTCAAGCCGCACCCCGAAGCGGTAACTTTGTATCGACCTCAAACAGTTCTTTATGCAGAGTTGTGCAGTGGCATTAATGCATTATTTTATGGTCATGTGTGCGCTTCCAAGCATTGGAAGGAAGGCAGTATCAAATTAAATGATGTTTGTAGTTTAAGAGAGTACTGATCTGCTCTGTAGAGGGTTGTTCCATTCGTTTCATAGGCAAAAGCAGATGAGCCCAAAAAACCTGCAGCCTGTCAGTGGTAAAAAGATTCTTCTGAGTGAAGAGCCTATTTGGGCTATAAGTTCAAATTTTTAATATATCTTGATTCATGTAGCCAGTTCCATGATGGCTTGCAGTTTTACTTTCCACTTTAGTTTTGAATCAATGCCTTTTCTTTTGTAACATCTTTTAAACTCGTAAAATTTTCTACATTAGTTTTAAAACATACCTTTTTGATGTTAGGTAGTCAACTCAGTGGATTGGTATTGATAAAATTAGGATGGTCCTCGCTGGTTTCAGGTGATAATAGTCCTTGTATTTTAGCAGCAATTTTGATGCTACAAGAAACTGTGCTTTGGCTTTCTGGTTCTAACACGGAGAATAAGTTGAGTTTTATCAAAATTTTTATGTTCCGTGATGATGCTTTTTGCATCAATTCTTTTGCATCTTACTGGCTGGAGGAACTGTTGCAAAACTTCCGATAAGTGCTTTGACATTTTTGTGTGATAAACATCTGGTTTATAAATGCCGTGCCATTGTGTGTAGTGGATCCCGTTTTGTGGGATACATAAATTATTTTCACAAATGGTATATGTTGAATTTTTAGTTTCTTCTAAAAAGGCTTAGAAAGATGCTTTTATCTGCAGTTGGGGCTTGATCATAAATTGAGGGAAATGACAGATGTTGAAAAATTTTGATTTACCTTTGTATTCTTAAGTTTTTCCATTTTAACATCTTAGGAGTCGTTGATTTAACAGTGTCAGTTTTCTAGTTTTGATTAACTTTAGGAATTATTTTTTTTTATTTTTAGTTAGTTAAAATTCCTGTGTACTGTAGACAGTTGTAAGTAATGTTAACTAACTTAATTTGTAAAAAATTCCTAAGTACTGAAAGGGTGATGAGGATTTGCTTTAGCTGAGCTTGAGAATTGAGATTTTCCAGCAGTTTCGTTAACTTAGGTTGTAAGATTTTGTGTTATGTAACTTGGCTGTTACTGTTATTGAATAAGACATGAGAATAGGAAGTAATGTCTGTGTGTACATGTTGCAACTTTGTCTTAATTACCAAATGAACTGTGGATTAAAAAAAACAATTTAATTGACAGCTGTACATATTTCCTTTGTTAAAGATTCTAGAAAGATTGTGAGAGTCATGGGTTATGGTTATAATGTTTGTCGTCTTTCTGCAAGCTTAATTAGGGTCAAAGTTAAATTAATTGTTTTAATTTATCCTCATTGAGCCGTGATAGTATGGTGTTTGCCAGTAATTAAGTAAAGCAGTGTGTGGAATAGCAATGATGCATATAAACCCTTGGTTTAATGCTTAATGAAATGACGGACGGCTATAAAAAGCATTCATGTATTAAATTGGGACATTTGGTTTCCCGAGCAGAGGGCATATTACGAAAATACACTTTGAATTTGATTCAAAGAGTCTCTCAACCAATCAGAAGTCGTCAATTATCTTATGAATATTCATTGCGTAATGAATATTCATTATTGATAAGCGCTTGGCGTTTGCGGTGAGAGACTGCTTGGAGCAATTTCAATGTATAATTTCGTAATATGCTTCCCGAGCGTTTGTAGTACCCTACCCTGTTAGTACGAGATGAACGGAAATCTAGGCCTTAGCACTCCGTCTGGGTGCGGATGTCCGCAAAGGGGAATGGGGATGGTAAGGCGAACTCTTCCCCTTATCTCTCTTCTCGCTTCAATTTCAAATATCATCCACCGTAGCCGTCCGACTGTCTGAGTGCCTGACTCCTGGATCTTGACCTGGAACCGAACCCTTTTGCCTATCGATTTTGTTTTGACTGAGCGCCTGGGAATAAGCTGGTTCCCGCGACTTAGCTTTTGTTGAGCGCTGTAGAAATCTCGAGATTACGATACGATTACGAACTGGACAAAGGGACGGATGAGATGTATATATATATATATATATATATATATATATATATATGCACACACACACACATAAAATTAGAAAGCTTCACAGTTTAATTAAGAATGAGTGTTAATGGGAACAGAATACATACCACGCCGATAAAACAGAATATTTTAAGCGCCTGTAGCTTACTTTCAAACTTTACCGTTGTACGTACCTGAGATTGGAGCAAATGCGCCCGGCGCTTAATTGAGATAATCAGGTCTCTGTCTATGTAGCTCTGTCTCGCCGACGCTCATCCTGGTTCTACGTTGGGTAGCCTACTAACAACACTACGCCTTGTAATCGAAAACTCGAGATTTCTACAGCGCCCAAATTCGCGGGAACCAACTTAATCACAGGCACTCAGTCAAAACAAAATAGACAAGCAGGAAGGGTCGAATTCGGTTCCAGATCAAGATTCAAAGGGCAGGCAATCTGGGTGGCTACGATGAATGTCCTTTACAATTGGAGCGCCGAGATAGACAAGGGGAAGAGAAGGAATAAGGTAGAATTTGTGGGAGTGTACCCAGCTCGACAAGGAGAAATTTATTGATTGCATAGGGGACAACATTGTTCTCATCAGACGCGCATTCACTTGCGACTTTCTAAGTTCGAGAGCAGCTACTGGGCATGTCAAACCAATTCCCAGGATAAGGTCGCATCCTACATACCACAGCTGGCCAAGTACAGCCCCGAATACTGGGGGTATCACTTTGTACAGTTGGTGGCCAGAGACACAGCATTGGTGAAGTGGAGGTTCCGTTTACATTACAGGCGATTGAGAAACCAATCAACTATATGATCTTGCAATTAATGAACTCTGAACGGATTCTGTTCACAATTATGTTGGACATGAACCGAGTGGCGAGACCTTCAACTGTATAAAGCAAAGTCCAGAATGTAAACCGTGATGGATGAAAATGAAAGTGTAAGAGGCTTTCTCCCAGATGCTTCCCCAGAACTCTCCGAGCGCCACTGCATAAACTTTACCTCGCATGAGCAGTCTGATAAATATTCATGATCTCTATGGTTACCTGTTGAATTTCGCTTATCGCGTTTCATGGTACTCAGCACTCTACACAGTTTGTTAAGAAAACAACTTACAAAGATAGATTAAGAGTATCACACAAACGGTAATATTACACTTTACTCCGTTTAGTAACTTTTATCTTGATTTCTTTTGTAAAGTGAGTGAATATTTTTGCTTATTTTCTCGAAAGATTCCTGATCCGCTCCAGTGAATTTAGGTCAAGTGATACCTGTATATTGTGGTATTGGGACAAAATGTTGCCCAAATACTTTTATACACAATGTTTCTATTAACCCAAAGGTCTGGACTCCAAATCCCGTGCAAGAAAAAAAGATATTTCAAGATTTATGTAAGATTAGAATCTCTAGTAGACTCGGACGTCAAGTGCTGTACTAAACCTAGGCCTATATCTAACCTAACCTTAAACACCAGCCCCTAGCTTTGTGTATCCTATGGTCGAACGACATGAAAAATTGCAGTTACCTTGCCAGTCAGACATTTCCTGCGAGTGCATTCGAAGTTGATAGCAACAGCCAACACAGAGCTAGCCTATATAGTCTACTCAAGATTTACTTGGAAATTGACTCGGCCATAGCCTCATGGCCTTGAGCTCGCTTAAATTCGGCCGTTCATAGACAATAAAGACGCTCCCAGACATCAAACTGTCTAATGACTAAACAAAGTGATTTGGCCTTTACTTAGAACTGAGTCCTTCCTCTTGAGGTCTACACTTTGGGCAACCCAGACTCTCCGCTGATCTATGTTCATCGTCAGTCTTCTTGCCTTATCGACATCTCACATCATCTCTGATGGTCTCCGGTCAGTACATTCTTGGTCTTTCTCGCATTCTTCTCCCTTTATCGTTCCAATTCATCACTAGGTTGCATCATATATCCTATCCGCTCCAGTCTTCGTTTTCTGAAGATATTCTCATGATCCTCTTGTGCTGTCCTTTCTCTTACGGTTTACAAGCCAGGGAGACAACATGGTACTAGGGCAGAAATCGTCGGTGAAGGTGCTCATGAGATGGTGCAGGAGGGCATTTAGAAATCTGAAGCTATCACGTAATAAAATTTGAAGAATTCTAACACAGCATTGGAGATGTGAAGGTTCCATTCACACTCCAGTCGAGTGGGAAACCAATCAACTATGCTCTTGCAATTAATGAACTCGGAGCGGGTTCTGTCCACAATTATGTTGGACATACACAGAACTGCAAGACCTTCAAATGTATCTAGCTGAGCCCAGAAAATAAGTCGTAATATATGAAATCGAAAGTGGTAAGAGGCTTTTTGCAAGATGCTTACCTACAACTCTCTCTGATCGCCACTGCATAAATTTTAGCTCGCATGAGCAGTCTCAAATATTCGTGATAGCTCTGGTTAGCTGTGCAATACGGCTTATCGCGTTTCATGGTACTCAGCACTCTACACAGTTTGTTTTAGAAAACAACTTACAAAGCTTAAGAGTATCACACAAACGGCAATATTACACTTTGCTCGGTTTGGAAACTTTTATCTTGATTTTTTTAAAAATTGAGTGAATATTTTGGCTAATTTTATCGGACAATTGAATTGCTGGGGAATCTGCGTTGTATTGCAGTTTTGCATCGTACTGTTGGCTGTGTGGAAGAGATGGCAGAAGGTGGTATACAAGACTGTCCTCAGGCACCAAGTGAAATAGGTACAAGCACTGAAGGTCAATACTGCTGGACATTGTTCATGAAAGTGCTATCTATTTCTTTGACATTATATACTAGTTGCTAAACAGTGGTTTTCTGTCCTCCATGATTTTTTGGGATTTAATTTGAAGTTCTTGTATATTTGGGCATTAAGTAATGATGTAAAGGTGAGCATGATCGACTGCCAATCTAGAGGTCAGAGGTTCAAATTCTCACCAAAGTAGAGTGATGTTTACAGATGTCTGTCCAATTTAGTGCTGAATGTCTTGCAGTTTTCTTATAGTTCCAAATTCGTTTGATTTCAGTCAGCATACTTTCTCCGGGTTGGAATTGTATATTTGAGTTTGTACATATTTATGTATGCATTTATGTATTTATGTATATATGTATGTTTGTGTGTATGTATGTATGTATACACAGAACAGTGATCATTGATCTATATACCAAAAGCCTTAAATTACCTTTAAAATCGGATGTAGTTGGGATGTTGAGAATTCAACTGAAAGGAAAGATAAGATAAGGCAGAGTAAACATTCCTTTATTAAAAGTGTTTATCAGCTTTAGACCTCAGGGACATAGTCTTTAGGTTGAAGGATCCTTTAACTGAAGCATAAACATCAAAATTACCAGATAACCTATTCTTTTCAATTGTCAGTGTCTCTTGAGACATAAGGATTGGAACTCTTGATGCAAAGGTGACACATTAGCTATCTTCAACTATGCCATCCAAATTGGCAGTAAAGTGCTGCTAGCTATCTGCTTGAAAATAGAAGCAGGAAAACAGCTTTTAAATAAGAATAATAAATATCAATTCTTTTAACTTCTGCATTAAGATGTAATGGCTCAATATAAATGCATTAAAGTAAAGCTATTTACTTCCTTACTTTAGAGGTCTATTTTGATCGTCCAAAAATCAGTCTGAAAGTCAGTATACTCGTAGTTACATTTGTATTTGCATGAGATGCAAAGGTGAAATTAAATTATATTAAATTTTCTGTTTCGTTATCCTACATTGTGTTTTAGGAAATGATGAGGAAAATATGACGAATGTTAGGCATCTGCTTCTTCAGCAAATCGATCCGGATTCAGGCCTCGTAGATAAGTTGCTTCAGTTGCGTGCCTTGACTTATCCTGAAACCGTAAAAATTAAAAGCGAAAAGGTAATATTTGATCGGAATGAAAAAGTATTGGAGCTAATTTTCAGAGAAAAGAGACACCAGGCCTTGATGACAGCACTGACTGACACAGGGCAGCAACACCTCGTCAACTTCGTGAGAGGAAATGGAGGTATGCTGGTCTTGGTCACTGGAGGTGAAGGACGTGTGCGAGACTGCGGTTTTTCTTATAATGTATGCATGTATGTGAAGATACTTAATTCAGTGCCTTTCAAATACCTCTCAAAAGGGCCTGAAATTTTAAATAAATTTGTTCAATGTATTGTGATCGAGGTATCCTACGAGTTTATAAGTAGGCTGCGCATTTGTGTCCTAAAGTCGGAGAAAATTGTCACAGAATGCATGGAATGGGTTTGCAAGATAGTAGGATGTCAGAACAAAGCATGATGAGCATTAAGGTTATTTCTCATTGAGAAAGCTTTATCTTATGCATTTTGGCCCTTTTGCCTGTTGGTGTAATATCAGATGTGTAAGTGATGATGGAAGAAGTGATGATTGTTGAATTGGTAGGGGTGGTTGTGCGCAATGATAAAACAACAGCAAAACAAAAACAGCAGTAGTTGCAATACTTGTTGCTTCTAGCCTTCCATATCATTCTTTTTTTTTTTGTTTTTTCCACAGTTCATAGACCAGAATATGGCGCAGTTTGGCCACTTCGAGAGAGACAAACAGATATTTTGGATGTGAATCGGTTGAATCTAGTTCAAGTTATAGATCCATGCGACCTTATTATCGTAATGTTTAGTAAGCGTGTTATCAATGACAGGCAACAGAAGTACATCAGCAGCCTACCCAATGACACTGATAAAGCTGAAGCACTGTTGGATATTTTGAGGCGTGGCAGTAAAGAGAATTACTGGAAGACAGTCTTGTGTCTACGCGAGTTAAATCAAGAACACGTTGAAGAAATTATGGAGGATGGAGGAGGTTGGTTTTACAGGGTTTTATGAAAATGCAGTGTAGCAAACAGGGCACTGCCTAACATATGGATAAAGAAGATGTGGTAAAATCTGAGAGAAGTAATTTATTATCATTTTTTATTATAATTACTAACTTCTATCGCGCCGATGTGTAATGCGCAAATCATCAACCGATGGAGCGCCAGAACCAAAGCCGCAGTCAGTTCACTATCAAGATCAGTCCATTCAGACAGGGCAGCCTATGATGGATGACCGATATGAAAGAAGTAAGTCTTAATCTAAGAAGGAAATGACACAAGTAATTCAGCAGCCTGATCAAATGCAGGGAGAGGGTTCCGAAATCTAGGTCCAACAACCAAAAAAGTCCGCCTACCATAAACGGTTCTAGCTTTATGTATCACCTAAGAAAGACAATCAAACGTCTTCGATGAATAACGGTAAGTCCGGGGAATATGGACTCATTTTATTTATTTTCAAACATTAAGTATTGTGGTTGGCCAGAGTTCAATGTTTAAAATACTATAAAACCCCAGTTTTAAACAAATCCTTGCTGAAGAGGAAAGCAGTGCAGAGATTTAAGGATTTAAGTACAGCGGTTATAGTTTTTATAGATATAGTCAAAGAGTTCTGAACTCTGGAGTTTCTGAGTGTTTGTCTTTAAGATACCAGTAAGAAGTGAGTTATAGTAAGCAAGGCTACGCGAGACCCATGTTTCTGCCAGAGATATCCTTGGACATGGGGACATAATGCATAATTCTGCATACATCAAGAAATATTCATGCATGACGACTTACAAAAGCCACTTACACCATTGTTGAGAGACATATCTGAATCAAAAACAATGCCAAATTTTGAGCAGAATCAGCCAAATTAACAAGTGAGTTACCCAGTATTAAAGATTTAAGTCATTCAAACCTCTGAAGTTGCTGTGGAGTGCTCAGTGGTAGAAATACAGTTTCTGACAGGTTAAAGAGGAGTTTATTAGATGCCATCTAAGATGCACTTCAACAACAGTGGATAACAGCTGCACAGGACAAACTGTCAAACAAAATGTAGATTTGAGTATTATCAGAATATAAAGGATATCCTACTGAATGGTTGTTCAGCAACGTATATAGTGACTTGGTGTATAATTTAAGAAGGGCGGATTCTGTTTAATGAAATCTGCGAAATGTAGAGTTAAAGAGGATTATTAATGAGGTGAGATAGGTGAGTTTGCATACCATTCATAACTACCCATTCAAAACTTTTAGACACAAAATTCAAAATTGAGATGGGTCTGAAATTAGACAGGTCGTCGGGATCGAGAGAAGGTTTAGCAGAGAATTAACTATATGGCATGAGTAAAAGCATATGGGAAGCATCATTATAAGAAATTTATTATTGATGCAATTATTGGACTGTTAGGCACGTGTGGTATGACGACTTCTGATTGTTTACATTATTGTAATGCCATATTTATATCATGATATTATATGGAGAGTTAAACATTCTAGTCTTCTTGCATGACTGTCCTGAGATATGAATCAATTTGCTGAGCCCGAGGAAGCCGTCAAGTCTAATGACAGTGTGAAATCTTCATTTCCATTTATTTTTTAAGCCAGTAAGCCTGTAACTAATTGTAACTAATTGTTGACTATGTGACAATTGTTGATATTAATATTGTTGTTTCAGTTTTGGTGCAGGTGCATGTTTGTAATGAAGGAAATCCCGAACAAATGAATGAGGAGGAAGATCACATGGTTGACGCCTTGGCAAACATACTTCAGAATACAACACTTCCCCAGTACCTAAGAATAAGGGAGCATTTAGACCTCCGAATAATGCGTGCTAAGAAAGGCCAGAGTATTGTTTTCTTCCTCTACTGCAAGACTCTAAAGGAGCTTTTGTATCTGTATGAGTTGCTGACGAAAGGAGAGTTCAAGAAAAATATTGCAATAGTCTTCGATCTGTTGATTACCAGAAGAGAAACAAGAGTATCGACAGTGAATTGGTCAGAAGAGGAGTTCACAAAAGCCAGGACATACTTTGAGAGTAAGTTTTCTCTGTCGTTTTCGGTTTCACAGGCTGCAATTAGATTGAAAACCACTTTTGGGAAACTTTGATGCTTGTGTTATCTGAAACTATAAAAAGTCAGTTTCATATAGACCTATTGTTCTCATATGTCTATCTGGCGAGTATCATCACAATAACCGGATATAAGTCGGTTTGATTGAGAATTCCTAATACTCTACAATATAGTGGCATCAGTTTTTGATACAAAATACGGAAGTATTTTAAATTAGTTGCCGGATTTGTTTTTATCGACGGTGAAGGTGCTCTTGAGATGGTGCAGGAGGGCATTTCGAAATCTGAAGCTATCAAGTAATAAAATTTGAAGAACTCTAACACAGCATTGGAGATGTGAAGGTTCCATTCACACTCCAGTCGAGTGGGAAACCAATCAACTATGCTCTTGCAATTAATGAACTCGGAGCGGGTTCTGTCCACAATTATGTTGGACATACACAGAACTGCGAGACCTTCAAATGTATCAAGCTGAGCCCAGAAAATAAGCCGTAATATATGAAATCGAAAGTGGTAAGAGGCTTTTTGCCAGATGCTTACCTACAACTCTCTCTGATCGCCACTGCATAAATTTTAGCTCGCATGAGCAGTCTCAAATATTCGTGATAGCTCTGGTTAGCTGTGCAATATGGCTTATCGCGTTTCATGGTACTCAGCACTCTACACAGTTTGTTTTAGAAAACAACTTACAAAGCTTAAGAGTATCACACAAACGGCAATATTACACTTTGCTCGGTTTGGAAACTTTTATCTTGATTTTTTTTGTAAATTGAGTGAATATTTTGGCTAATTTTATCGGACGATTAAATTGTTGGGGAATCTGCGTTGTATTACAATTTTGCATCGTACTGTTGGCTGTGTGGAAGAGATGGCAGAAGGTGATAAACAAGACTGTCCTCAGGCACCAAGTGAAATAGGTATAAGCGCTGAAGTTCAATACTGCTGGACATTGTTCATGAAAGTGCTATCTATTTCTTTGACATTAAATACTAGTTGCTAAACAGTGGTTTTCTGTCCTCCATGATTTTTTGGGATTTAATTTGAAGTTCTTGTATATTTGGGCATTAAGTAATGATGTAAAGGTGAGCATGATCGACTGCCAATCTAGAGGTCAGAGGTCCAAATTCTCACCAAAGTAGAGTGATGTTTACAGATGTCTGTCCAATTTAGTGCTTAATGTCTTGCAGTTTTCTTATAGTTCTAAATTCGTTTGATTTCAGTCAGCATACTTTCTCCGGGTTGGAATTGTATATTTGAGTTTGTACATATTTATGTATGCATTTATGTATTTATGTATATATGTATGTTTGTGTGTATGTATGTATGTATACACAGAACAGTGATCATTGATCTATATACCAAAAGCCTTAAATTACCTTTAAAATCGGATGTAGTTGGGATGTTGAGAATTCAACTGAAAAGAAAGATAAGATAAGGCAGAGTAAACATTCCTTTATTAAAAGTGTTTATCAGCTTTAGACCTCAGGGACATAGTCTTTAGGTTGAAGGATCCTTTAGCTGAAGCATAAACATCAAAATTACCAGATAACCTATTCTTTTCAATTGTCAGTGTCTCTTGAGACATAAGGATTGGAACTCTTGATGCAAAGGTGACACATTAGCTATCTTCAAACTATGCCATCCAAATTGGCAGTAAAGTGCTGCTAGCTATCTGCTTGAAAATAGAAGCAGGAAAACAGCTTTTAAATAAGAATAATAAGTTTCAATTCTTTTAACTTCAGCATTAAAATGTAATGGCTCAATATAAATGCATTAATGTAAAGCTATTTACTTCCTTACTTTAAAGGTTTATTTTGATCGTCCAAAAATCAGTCTGAAAGTCAGTATACTTGTAGTTACATTTGTATTTGTATGAGATGCAAAGGTGAAATTAAATTATATTAAATTTTCTGTTTCGTTATCCTACATTGTGTTTTAGGAAATGATGAGGAAAATATGACGAATGTTAGGCATCTGCTTCTTCAGCAAATCGATCCGGATTCAGGCCTCGTAGATAAGTTGCTTCAGTTGCGTGCCTTGACTTATCCTGAAACCGTAAAAATTAAAAGCGAAAATGTAATATTTGATCGGAATGAAAAAGTATTGGAGCTAATTTTCAGAGAAAAGAGACACCAGGCCTTGATGACAGCACTGACTGACACAGGGCAGCAACACCTCGTCAACTTCGTGAGAGGAAATGGAGGTATGCTGGTCTTGGTCACTGGAGGTGAAGGACGTGTGCGAGACTGCGGTTTTTCTTATAATGTATGCATGTATGTGAAGATACTTAATTCAGTGCCTTTCAAATACCTCTCAAAAGGGCCTGATATTTTAAATAAATTTGTTCAATGTATTGTGATCGAGGCATCCTACGAGTTTATAAGTAGGATGTACTGGCGGCTCCAGGACTCTTTGCATGGAAGGGCAAGAGCATTTCCAGAGGGGCGCCACATTCGGCAGTCCACCATGCAGGCGTATATCTTGAGGGGCTCAGGCATGTAACCAAGAGGACTGCTTGGGGGAACCCCTCCCCCACGTCTATAGCCAAATCCGCCACTGGTAGGATGTACATTTAGTGTGCTTCTCAGAACTGGCAACTGTGATTGAGAGTATCAGTGGTTTTCAAGATTTCTTATCCCAGAATGGTATTTTGCTACAGCTGCACATTTGTGTCCTAAAGTCGGAGAAAATTTTCACAGAATGCATGGAATGGGTTTGCAAGATAGTAGGATGTCAGAACAAAGCATGATGAGCATTAAGGTTATTTCTCATTGAGAAAGCCTTGTCTTGTGCATTTTGGCCCTTTTGCCTGTGGGGGTAATCAGATGTGTAACTGATGGTGGAAGAAGTGATGATTGTTGATTTGGTAGGGGTGGTTGTGTGCAATGATAAAACAACAGCAAAACAAAAACAACAGTAGTTGCAATACTTGTTGCTTCTAGCCTTCCATATCATTCTATTTTTTTTTTTGTTTTTTCCACAGTTCATAGACCAGAATATGGCGCAGTTTGGCCACTTCGAGAGAGACAAACAGATATTTTGGATGTGAATCGGTTGAATCTAGTTGAAGTTATAGATCCATGCGACCTTATTACCAGAATGTTTAGTAAGAGTGTTCTCAATGACAGGCAACAGAAGTTCATCAGCAGCCTACCCAATGACACTGATAAAGCTGGAGCACTGTTGGATATTTTGAGGCGTGGCAGTGAAGAGAATTACTGGAAGACAGTCGCGTGTCTTCGTGAGTCAAATCAAGAACACGTTGCAGAAATTCTAAAGCATGGAGGAGGTTGGTTTTACAGGGTTTTATGAAAATGCAGTGCCAGTTTTTCCACTGCAGAAAAATTCTGACTCCAGTTGAGTATCTCCTGTTAACAGGAGGTCCCATGCAATTGCCTATATTGCACACTGGTTAATCCATCTTTGTCCATACTCTCTGAAGGTGCAGTGTAAGGCAATTGCGTTGAAATACTAAATAGTTAATGATAGGTTAAGCTTTGAAATAGAGATCGATACTAGAATATCAATAATAGCTACATTCCAGGCCGACTATAGTTACCCCTCCTAAATGTAAATGTACGCGTTTTCATATAGCGACAGTACGGCCTTGGTTTTAATAAAGAGATTACCTTGCACATTAGCGGGATGGAAAATATCTGCTGGATGGCCAATATGCACATATAATAATAAGTGATAATAATTTTGCAACTTCTAATGCGCCGATACGAGAATAACATCTGTCACCCTACTCTTATTCATAGAACACATGATGTCATTATAATGTAATTATTACCAGCAACAAGGGCGGATTCTGTTTAATGAAACCTACGACATGTATAGTTAAAGGGGAATATTAATGAGGTGAGATTGGTGAGTTTGCATACAATTCATAACTACCCATTCAAGAATTTTAAATAAAAAAACCAAACTTGAGATGGATTTTAAATTAGACAGGTCGCCGGGGTCGAGAGAAGGTTTTGAGAACTATGGCATGAGTAAACGCAGATGGGAAGGATCATTATGATAAATTTATTATTGATGTAATTATTTAACTATTAGGTACGTGTGGTATGACGACTTCTGATTGTTTACATTATTGTAATACCATATTATATCATGATATTATTTGGATAGTTAAACATTCTAGTCTTCTTGTATGCCTGTTCTGAGATATGAACAATCTGCTGATCTCGTGCAAGCTGTCAAGTCTAGTGACCGTGTGAATCTTCATTTTCCATTTATGTTTAAGCCAGTAAGAATTTTAGCCTCTGCAACTGTGCCATTCCATTATACCATCTGTCCATTGTAACTATGTGACAATTCCTGATATTAATATTCTTGTTTCAGTTTTGGTACAAGTGCATGTTTCTAATGAGGAAGATCCTGAACAAGTGAATGAGGAGGAAGACAACATTGTTGAAGCCTTGGTTAATGTACTTCAGAACACAACACTTCCCCAGTACCAAAGAATAAGAGAGCGTTTAGACCTGCGAATAATGCGAGCTAAGAAGAGCCAGAGTATTGTTTTCTTCCTCTACTGCAAGACTCTAAAGGAGCTTTTGTATCTGTATGAGTTGCTGACGAAAGGAGAGTTCAAGAAAAATATTGCAATAGTCTTCGATCTGTTGATTACCAGAAGAAAAACAAGAGTATCGACAGTGAAATGGTCAGAAGAAGAGTTCACAAAAGCCAAGACAAACTTTGAGAGTAAGTTTTCTCTGTCGCTTTCAGTTTCGCAGGTTGCAGTAGATTGGAAAATACTTTTGGGAAACTTTGTTGATTGTATTATCTGAAACTGTAGCAGTCAGTTTCATATATTGTTCTCGCATATTTATATATCTTCACACTAAAAATAACAATATGGGTTAGGCCTAAATTTTCACAGGTCAGGAGTGCATATGCTGTTATCTTACTACATTTTGCATCATCTTTATATTGAGTAATAATAACAATAAATAAATATTAATAACAATTACAAAACAACAATAAAAACAACAGCAACAACAACAAAACAACAATAAATAATAATAATAGTAATAATAATAATAATAATAGCAATGACAACAAGAATAAGAAGAAGAAAAAGAAGGCGAAGGAGAAGAAAGCGGAGAAGTACAGGAAGAAGGAAGTGAAGGAGGAGGAGGAGTAGAAGAAGAAGGAGAAGAAGAAGAATTTGTGAAAATCCTGAGGGACCTTTCTAGTTCAGAAACAAAATAACACTGGCCAACAGAGAAATTTTTTTTTCTTGTTGCCTTCGGTTTTAGACCTGTTCTTGGGGTAATTTTTGGCGCTGATTCAGAAAATGTCATTGGATTGAGTGCATCAGGTCTAGTTTCTGAGATATCGTCGATTTTGTAAAGAAAACCCAGTCCACTCTTTAAACGATGTCTTTGGCAAAACTAAAATGTCATAATAAGCTTTATTTATGGCTAATTATAATTCTTGCTGATTCATATAATGCCTACATCCTTATAATGTAAAATCAGCATATCTTGCCGCGTGCTGAGATATTGCTGATTCAACGAAATAACTATTCCGTAGCCTACAGCTTACTCAGCACTAAATTGATGGCCTCATTTAGAATTTATATGTGCTTATACAGCGTTTCATGGTTTCGAACTATGTAAATAGATTATGCTGAAGTCAGCATTTATAGCCTATATAAACCGCCTCCTGAAAGCTAGAGCAGCCGCAGTCCGTCTTAGGGCATATTAAGAGTTTGGTCGCAAGAACAATCTGTGAATGTGAGCATTAAATAACTACATGTTCTTACTATTTTTTAGGTTAGTCATTTTAATTCCTCAGATGCGAACATCCTTAAGGTTATGGCTACTTCCAGACGGAGCTGCATTAACCATCCAGACATATTCTGCTACATTTGTGGGGGAATACACACTAAAAGCAAACAGGAAACCGATTTCTGAGTTTGTAAAAAGAGCATATGTAGGTTATTTTGGTGTCAAACTTGGAGATCAAGATAAGCAATGGGCTCCTCATACAGTATGCAAAACTTGTATTGAACAATTGCGCCACTGGACAATTGGAAAGATAAGCTGCCTGAAATTTGGTGTACCGATGGTTTGGAGGGAACAGATAAACCACTTGGACGACTGTTACTTTTGTATGGTTAATATCATAGGCATCATCGAAATAATCGTCACAAGTTGTCTTACCCTGATATACCTTCAGCCAGGAGACCTGATTCCGCATTCGGATATTGTACCAGTTCCACCTTTTTGCGAACTACCTCAGCTCTCAGACGATGACACTTGCATGTCCAATATCGGACAAGATGACGAAAGTGAAGAAAGTGGGGGGCAGTGACAGTGATTTCCAATCAACTTCACACAGTGAACGTTTTGACCAAAAAGAGTTGAGTGATCTGATCAGGGACTTAAATCTTTCCAAAGAGTCCTCTGAATTGCTTGCGTCCAGACTAAAGAAAAAGAATGCACTTCAGCCTGGAACGAAAATTACAATTTATAGAAACAGAGAAAAGGATTTGCTGCCATTCTTTACCGAAGACAACAACCTAGTATTCTGTAATGACATCAGCAACTTATTGAAGAAAATTGGTCTGTCGGATTACAGCCCAGATGAGTGGCGTCTTTTTATCGACAGTTGAAAACGTAGTCTGAAATGTGTGCTTTTAAATAACGGCAACAAATTTGGTTCTATTCCAAATCGGTCACTCCACCAGGATGAAAGAAGAGTACAATGCCATCTCTTTAGTACTGGAAAAGATAAAATACAAAGAACATCAATGGGTAATTTGTGTAGACTTGAAGATGGTAAATTTCCTCTTTGGTCAACAAAGTGGCTACACAAAGTATCCCTGCTTTTTGTGTCTTTGGGACAGTAGAGCCAAGGCATGAACATTGGACAAGAAAAGATTGGCCTTCGAGGAAAGACATGGTGGTTGGAGCTCAAAATGTAATCAAGAAATCTTTGGTGGCACGAGATAGGATCATACTGCCACCACTACATATAAAGGTAGGCCTGATGAAACAATTTGTCAGGGCTTTGAATAAAGAAGGTTCATGCTTCGAATACATAGTACACAAGTTACCAGGAATTACAATGGAAAAATTGAAGGCTGGAATCTTCGATGGTCCACAGATCAGGCAACTTATGAATGACCCACTTTTCATACCATCAATGAATGAAATCGAATCTTGTGCCTGGTCTTCCTTTGTTCTTGTAACTAAAAATTTTCTTGGCAACAAGAAGGCAGACAATTATGCACAACTAGTAGAGGATATGCTTCTTCATTTCAACAAGCTTGGCTGCAACATGAGCATTAAAGTCCATTATCTCCACAGGTCACTTAGATCGCTTTTCCAGAGAATCTTGGTGACTTCAGCGAAGAGCAAGGTGAAAGATTTCACCAAGACATCAAAACAATGGAAAATCGATATCAAGGAAGATGGGATGCACGCATGATGGCAGACTATTGCTGGAATATTATGCGCGATTGTTCCGGCAGATGCCACACTCGGAAATCGTACAAAAGGAGCTTCTTCGGTGTCGAATGACTTGAAATTTTTATAACAAACTTGTTCTGTTTGGTATCATATAAGTGCAGTTTCAGGTACTACCATTTTCTTTTAAGTATTTGTATTATTATGTTTATTTAGTGTATCACATAATAAATTGAGCACTACATAATTATAGCTATAGCCTTATGTTTTATGGGCGAGCAGAGGCAAGGACTGGTATATGGCATAATGTTCTATATCTCGAAAACTAGACCTGCTGGGAGAAAACTGGTGCCTTTTCTGGAATCAGCAGGTCAAATATACCCAGAAACAGTTCTAACATTTGAAACAAAATAATTAACACCTTTGCTTTCTGTGGCATTTTGCTCTACTGGATCTTGGTAAACTATAACCATTCAGCAATTTTCTGTTCTCCAAAGAACTGTTTGGCTCATGAAGTATCTTTTCTACCCCGGAGAAAAATAATACTTTACTCTTAATCTGATTTGCTACAAAATTTTATTCGCGGTCTCATAACAAAGCTTTATCGACTGCATTTTGATAGGCTCTTTTCCGCCACAAAGCAGAACAGTTCAGACAGGTCTGAACCAGTCCTTGACTCTTCACAACGTACGTGCTGATTGGTTCCCACAGTTTAACGACATCTCCTGGCATAAAAGGCCGTTGACGTGGCCCTCCTGCTTTATTCAGGCTTGGGACTAGCAATACCCGACTAAAGGCAGTGGCGGAGTAACACCGTACGGGCGTCGTTCCCGTACGGGCGTCGTTCCCATAAGGGCGTCGTTCCCGTACGGGCGTCGTTCCCAGACACTTTAATGTTTATTTTAAGCGCGAGATACAGCCGTATGCGTACGGGGTTTAATCAAGGGCATGAGACGTATTTCACCAATATTGCATTCATTACATTGGTTGCCAGTCGAGCAAAGAATCCAGTTTAAAATCTGTCTTAAAGTTCGCACAGGACTACATTTAAATCAGCCGACCTATCTCTCTTGCATGCTGAATAGTCGTAACAACAAATATTGCACTCGATCAATTGACGCTACGATTCTCGGCATTTGCTGCCAAGTTCTAGTTGTTGTGTCAGATCTGTTATATCATTCAGATCTAAACTTATGACTTTTTTTCAACTTACTTACCCGCCGTTGCCAATAGTTTCTGGTATCTCTGACCTATCAGAATTCCGCTTGCTTCTCCAATATATTATGATCTTGAATTCGGTGCCTTAAGCATTATGTTAATAATCCGATCTATATCCCACGCATGCACTGCTCCTTGACTTTGGTACGATCTCCCACATAAAACTGCCATCCAAAATTAATTCCCACTTTCCAAGAAATCTTACTATGATCCATCCACTCCGCCTTCTTCCCATTTATGTCAACCTAAACTAACACACTGCGACAGTTACTCTTTCTCCTCTCTCTAGACTTCTGTGGCAATCACAATTTGTTTTTCATACGGTGTCTTTGACCAACACCTCTAATATGACGCAGCGATCTCGAATAAGTTGGTGCTGGCACTAAGCTTTAAGTAGCGTTTTAGAAATGTTTGAATTTATGTCTACGATTTTTATGCACAGTAACGTCAACAAAGGTTACGATGACAACAAAAACTGATTTAGCGAATTAAAAAATGTTGATGCTGATGATGAATTCCCTGCCCGAAGGTAGGTCTATGCCACAAGGGGGTGGATGGTTGAGGTGGTTTCCCGTTGCCTTCCTTGCAGACAATTGTGGTGAGCAACTTGTTCAAGGTCGCTACTTAGTGTCTTGAGGCAGATTCGAACCCCCGACCCTCCAGTTACAAAGCACAGAACATACCGCTACACCACCGCATTCAGCCAATTAAATTTAAATAGCAAATTAACGAGTTACACTAACATTGTGTAGTAGTTCGATTTACCGCCAGTTGATCGCCGATTTTCTGAGAAGAACAGATGCAAGAAACTTGAAATATCCTCTTTTACAAATGAGTTCTTAGTGAATAGCAGATCGAAGAGCAATAATGTTCGATAATATATATTCGTTGCGTTCATGACCAAAGATAGTGAAACCTTGAGAAGATTAGTCCGTCGTTGACTAAGTCGGCATAGGAAGAGGTGGCGATATTTAAGCCGTATTATATTCAGCTTCTGACTGCTTGAGTGAGATGATCATCTTAATGACATTGCAATACTAGCTGTTCGATGAAGTCTGTTTGCATTGTCAAAGACTTTCGATCTTGTGTATGAAGAATATATAGTATTATGTCACGTGCACGTTTTCAATTGGTGTTTCTTTGCGGAAAAACTCAGAACTTTTAAGCTGGATGAATTGTTTTACGGGTTGCGATACGTGGGCTCTTCTAGTTCTATGAAAATGAAGTCATAGGCTACTTGTGGTTAATGTTTTAACCATTTTGCATCCAAACTATTTTTTGGTCAACTAAATATAATAAAATCAGTTGAAATTGTACAGCCTAACATTGTACTGTGGTTACATCTTATCTCATACAGTTTACTAATGACTTAGTATCCTAATATCCAAGTACAAATCTCCGAAATTATTGGACCCTATTGCCATTGATAAAACGTGTTTCAGTTCAACAGTAGTTCCCAGCGGAGACGTAGTTCTGAAAGATTATGTTATCTTGTTTTGTTTACAAACTGTCAAGTGCGCGAGGATGACATGTGCTGCAAGTGCATTTGCATGAACCAATAATTAGATTCACAATTAAGCTCGTTACAAAATTTGAGGCTTCAGTTATGGAGATATGCAGTGCCCCTTGTTTAGTTTTATGCTACAATTTTTCTTCAAAAAACGTCATCGGATCAGTAATATAATGCATTTCTCTTGTGGACTGACCTAATTGTGGCTTGGCTTTGCTGTGCCAGTGCTTGATACAAAATATGGAAATAATTAAATTTCTTAACGGCTTTGTTTTTATTTGCAGCGAAACTTCTTTACAAATTGGATCCAGTTTTAGTTCAGACGATCAAAACAAAAACCTCAGAAGAAGAAAAACGGATCTGTGCATTGACGATCTTAGACAAAGAATTGTTTGTTGTGAGTTTCAGAAGTTCAAAAGTTGAAGTTTACGATTCGGTGAAATTCAGTTTCAGTCGTCGATGGAATTTGAAGGAATTAATTGATCCTTGGGACATAGGATCCTGCAACAAAAATAAATGTCTCTACATCTTGGCTGACAAAAGCCACTTTCGGTCACAGGAAATTTTGAGAGTTGATCCGAATGGAAAATTAATAAGCAAATGGTCAACAGGAGAAAAATATTCGGGTTGGAGTTTGTCTGTCACGGATGAATCAAATGTCATTTTTACTGTTTATGATAAAAAAACATTAAATGAATATTCACCAGATGGACAATTGATCCGTGAAATAAATCTAGCACACGCAGGTATTTATGGTCCACGCCATGCTATAAAACTGACCAATGGTCATTTCGTGGTCATTGATGGCAAATCATTTTTGGCTAGGTCAGTTGGGCCGCCGATTGAGCCGACTGTTTGTGTAGTGGATGGAGATGGAAAACTTAAGAAGTCATTCGGTGAAGAACTAGGATCGACCATTGGACAAATGAATCATCCAGGCTATTTGGCCGTCGATGGAAGTGGATTTGTGATGGTCGCTGATGAGGAGAACAGACGAGTTTTGTTACTGGATTCAGATTTGCAATTTCAGAGAGAAATTCTCACAAAAGAAAAACTCGGATTGCGACTTCCAAGGAGGATTCTTCTGGATCAGACAAATAATCGACTGTTTGTGGCTGACAGGGGACAATGGGACTATAAGAAGCACATTTACAAAGATACACAAATCTTGATTTTTGAGTTTAGATAATTAAGTTAAATATAACAATACATTAACTTGAAACCCAGGTATTGTGTATTTCTGGTATATTAAAAAGAGAAATGAACAATATCTGGACAATATATGGACAATATAAATACCTGGTTTGTTCTTTTCATGCAATGCTTGTATTCTCGAAAGGCGACAACTAATTTTCGAAGAAAAAGGCTTCCATACTGTTGTGTTGTAATTCAGAGATTAGATTCAGGATTTATTAGCTTAATAATGTTTTTCTAACATCTAGTTAAAACCAAACTACAAAGAACAGAACCTGAACTTTAGGGTCATTCCAGCTCAACTCAACCAATTCCGAGGAAAGTTCCGGCCCGACCATTTCAGAATTGGCTGAAATTTTAATCACATGTTGCAAGATGTATTGGATGGAAAAGCCCAAACTTTTTCTGCAATATATCAAATACTTTCCAAGACATCGTTGATTCCGTGACCTCACCCTCCGAAGGCATTTCGCGAAACTTCACAATGTCCACTTTTTGAGAATTGATTTCTCTAGAGCTTTTAAACCAATTTAGATGATTTTTTGTGTCCAGTTTCTTGTGCAGATTACAAAAATATAATTATTATTTCTGTGTGTCCTATGATTTCAGCTGTATTAAATGTCAAAAGTGCCTTCAAATTCATTTTATTTCTAAATTTTGCAATATTCAGTGATCAATATCTCCACAATTACCAGGCACAATGCAATCAATTTTTATAGGTATACTGTCTATTTAGCTGGCAATTACTTGGCAGAGTTTGACTTGATTACTTAGTCGCATCTGCTGGATATAGTAGGTCAAAGTTCACCAAATCTGACAAGGGGGATCAGAGAGAAAAAATATTCCCAAAAAGGGTCAGAGAAATATTGTTTTTTATTGCATTTTCTGATAGAACATAGATCATTTGATAAGTGATCCAAAATTCCCGATGGCTTTTTTGTTTTAAGGAGTTTACAGAGTGTCAAATATGGTCATTTTTTGGCATCACGAGTTGCAGTTATGGGCGGTATTAACAGACTTGTTACCCTAACATATCAATATCAAAACTGTGAAATCAATGTGATCACTTTTTAAAATATAAATGCAACATATCTAAGTAATTTTTATCTAAAATACAGTTAACATAAACATTTCTTTATCATAATTAAAGTGAATTTATGAACAAATTTCATGTTAATTGGTGGTCTATGAAACTACATATGATAAAATATTCTGTGGAGCTGCTAAACACCTAAAAATATCAAAATAGTGTCAGTTATGCATACAGCATCATATTTTGGGAGTTTTCTGTACATAAGGTGAAAATTTAGTTGTTACAGCCTTCCAAACTGCATCGTCCAACTGATACTGATACCGACGTGTGTTATTACTGCGTGCTCAAGGTGCTGGTACAAAACGAAGGATATGTTGGAATGGAACCCAGCATGTGTCATCATGTCTTAGATGTGTTAGATGATAGCTTCCCCTGCTCTGTGTACTTGACGATTTTCTTGGTGAACAGTCAAAAGAAACTTCAAATGTTATCTTTGAAAAATTAGTTTTGTCAATGTGACATCGAAGAACGACGTTGATAGTGTTTGATAATAAATCGTTGTTCGTTGCGTTCGTGTCAGAAGCGAGTTAAACTACTGTACACAGTTGTTAGTTCGTTAGTTAGTTGTTAGTTAGTTAATTAGTTGTTAGTTAGCTAATCAGTTGTTAGTTAATTAGTTGTTAATTAGTTAATTAGTTGTTAATTAGTTAATTAGTTGTTAGTTAATTAGTTGTTAGTTAGGTAATTAGTTAGTTAGTTAATTAGTTAGCTGCTGACTAAGTCGATGTCGGAAGAGGAGGTGATGTCTGAGGCGTATCATGTTCAGTTTCTGACTGCTTAAGTGAGACGATCATCTTCCTAACAAAAAAGCGAACTTTTGATAAAGTCTGCTTGCCTTGTGAAAGATCGATTCTTGTATCTGATGAATCTTTTCCTGTCGATGGCCTTGAATATGCACTTCAAAACACTCCCTCTATATTCTACTATCTGTATCTGTGTGTCCCACTGCATATCTGTGAATGTCTCTTCTATTGCTCTCTCTTCAGCCTTGCCGTCTATCGCGCTCTCTCTGTCTCTGTCTTTCTCTGATTTTCTCTTCATTACGTATTCCCTATTTTTCTGTCTGTCTTGTGATTACACTGGCCAACACATAATTATCCACATAGCCTCTCTATGTCAATTGCGTTGGTTTCGAATTGCAATATCTGCAATAATAAAATAACAGTTCTTTTACATGGGAATACTTTAAATTAATTACCGAATTTGTCTTGATTTTCAGATAAACTTCGAAGTGTATATGAATCGGATCCAGTTTTAGTTCAGACGATCGGAACAAAAGCCGCTGAAGAGGAAAAGAAATCGATCGTTGGATTGACGATCTTAGACAAAGAATTGTTTGTTGTGAGTCGATGGAGTTCAGAAGTTGAAGTTTACGATTCAGTGAAGTTTAGTTTCACTTGTCAATGGAATTTGAAGGAATTTATTCACCCGGAAGACATAGGATCCTGCAACTGAAATAAATGTCTCAACATCAGAAATTACGACGACCAACAGAAGTCGAGTGAAATCTTGAGAGTTAATTCAAATGGAAAATTAATAAACAAATGGTCAACTGGAGACGATTCGGGATGCGGTCTGTCTGTTACAGAAGAATCGAATGTCATTTTCACTGTTTTTACTAAAGACAAATTAAATGAATATTCATCAGATGGACATTTGATTCGTGATATAAAACTATCATCAGATGCCGGTGTTCTTCATCCATGGCATGCTATAAAACTGACTAATGGTAATTTCGTGGTCAGTCATGGCTTTGATGATGATGATGATCTGCACAGAGTGTGTGTAGTGGATGCAGATGGAAGATTTCAGAAGTCATTCGGTGGAAAACGTGGATCGACCATTGCACAGATGTATTGTCCTGCCTCTTTGGCCGTCGATCGAAATGGGTTGGTGATGGTTGCTGAGCGAGGAAACAGTCGAGTTTTGTTACTGGATTCAGATTTGGAATTTAAGAGAGTAATTCTCTCAGAAGAGAAACACGGATTACGACGTCCACTAAGGATTCTTCTGGATCAGACAAATAATCGACTGTTTGTGACTGACAATAAAACGGACAATGAGCGGATTTTGATTTTTGAATTTAGATAATTAAGGAAAATATAATCATATTTTAACTTGCAGTCAAAGTAATTTTATTTTTATTAGTAGATTGAAGGATATGGTGTAATTACATGTAACTTTTTTGGGTTTTAAAAACCTGTGAGAACTTAAAAGCAAATGCTTTATCACTTTTAGTTAAGAAAATTATTAAATCTTGTCTAGTGTTAACAGAGTGATATCTGTCTGTGGCTGTGGCATATTTATCCCAAAGTGGCGCTAAATAAATGCACTGAATGAACAAATGACTATTTTCTTTTGTCCAGTTCTTGCAAGCATTTCGGCCGCCTCTTAGGATAAGCCAAACATTGTTTTAAATGACATAAATCTTTTTAATCTTGGAACTTCTACAGCGCCATAGTTTAAAGTAGAAAACCTGTGTTGACTGCTAAGGGATCGTCCATAAAGGACGTCCACAAACAGTGACATGCTATGGACCCTTCCTCCCCTTGTCCGGGTTTGACATTACCATCCCATCTCCCTCGTGGACGTCTGCACTGCAGCGCTAATTCCTAGATTTGACTACCCTGTTGAGTTTCCAGGGCGAAATGTGGTACGGGGTATAATACTTTGATACTGCCTCGTCGAGCAAAGGGACTAATTAGATCCAAAGCAGTACCAACTGTCTGTTCAAATTGAGATGCGTACGTATGGATTGGGTTTAACCCCATCCATGTCAGCATTTGGATTACACCCAGACTCTCTCTCTTTGTGAAACAACCTTTCCATATGATATCTGAGTGAAAGCAAAAAGCAAGCGGTCGAAATATGTTTAACATCAAATACAGGTACTTTTTCAATTCAAATTTACCTCTTCAAATCTGACTTTGCACTGATGTTGACAATTGACTGGCGGAATCGGGAACTCATCACCATGAATGTCAAATGAAGACATATGTATATATATATATATATATTCAGCAGCTTCGTCGCTGTCCTTTTAATTCAGGAAATATCAAATAATTCGCTCCTTCGATTCAGATTTAGGAATACTGAACTTGCGCGCAATAATATATAGTCTAAGTGCTTTTAATAAAATAAATGAATAACAAATAAATAAGCTTTCCCACTGATAATTAGATAATTAAGTCCACGACTTTAGTGGAATGAATACCGTTCACAAGGGAGTTATCTGTACAGTCAGTCACCTTAGTATAGATTCTGGAGTTAAAAGAAAGTTCCTGAGATTATTTTATTCGGTTGATACGCCCAAAAGGCTGTGAGTGGCAATGCGTTTCGTAATTGTAAACTCGAGATTTCTAGTGCGCCCAAAGAAAGTTAAGTAGCGGGAATCAGCTTATCCATAGACGCTTAGTCAAAACAAAATCGATAGGCAAAAGGGGTCATATTCGGTTCCAGGTCAAGGTCCAAGATTTAGGCAGGCAAGTAGGCAGTCAGGAGGCTACGATGGATGGTGTTTGGAAATGTAGCGGAGAGATAGATAAGGGGAAGAGGAAGAATCAGGTTAGGATTTGTGAAAGAGGAGCGTTTTCGATTTTGAGTGAAAGCCCTAACCAGAGATTGCAGAGGCAAAGTGTTAGTAAATTCGTAGAATGGGTCAGGTAGTCGTTGCAATTCTGGTAGGAGTTTAATTCCAGAGCTACGGCTTTGGAACGATGTCCGAATTCTATGGATGAGGCGACGTTAGGGCAGTGGAGAGGTGGTTTGAACGGAATGGTTGAATTGTAAATAAGTGACGAAGATAGGAAGGTTGGAAGGATTGAAGGTAAGTGATAGGACTGTGTACTCTATTCGTTCAGGTATTTTAAATCATGCCTAAGCCTGTGAAGTGATTTGGTAACAGAAGTGATTTGATAGCTCGAAGGCGGATTATTTGGTGGTGACTATATTCAGGAATTTCAGTGTCTATATTAATGGAACTGCAGTAGTACTGTGGATGTGGCGATAGTAGATGCGATTTTGAAGTCAATCATTGGCCGGAATTTGTGAAGGTTCTGGATGTACACGAAGCAAGAGCGGGAAAGATGAGTGGGAGGCCTAACCTTCAGTGAAGCTGAAGTTTTTGTCGAACAGTACACGTAGGTTGCGGACAGGAGAATATGTTGGTGGAGACAGAGTCTAGGTTGAGAGTGATAGAGAGATCGGGAATTTTCTTAAGCTGGCCACGCTCACGCAGGCCTATAAGTATGAATTCGACCTTACATGGGTTCAAGCAAGTGCTTGCTGCTAGCATTGTTAAGCCAAATTCCGCTCAAGGATATGTGGATGCGCTACAGAAATTTGAGAATTAAAAACCAGGTGAAGGGAAATAATCGCACCGACCCCAAAAGACACTCATTCAAATGCATTTCCTTTCAAACGCTTGACGAGTCGTCAACTTTTGTTAATTCGAATTACTAAGGTCTAGATATGAACAACAGACTTCTGTATTTTTGACGAGTTGTCATCTTTTGCTAAGAAGAACTCATAAGGAATACACTGAATTAAAGACCTGTATTTGTCAGGCGCCCTATTATCCAGTGAGAACAAAATGTGGAGTCCCCCAGGGTTCCATTCTTGGCCCTTTGTTATTTTTGATATATATATAAACGATTTGTTATTTTTGATATATATAAACGATCTTCCACAATAATCTAAATTACTTCATTCACACTTTTTGCTGATGATACCAATGTATTTTTCTCACATAAATCACTTAATCCTCTGTTTGAAACTGTTAACAATGAGCTTATTTTAATCACCGAATGGTTTCATTCTAATAAGCTGTCGTTAAATTTAAAGAAAACCAACTTCATTCTATTTTTCTTACATAGGAAATCTGTATTTGATTCGAATCTGGGTGCTAGTATTGACGGATATAGGGTTTCTCAGGTCACTTCGTGTAAGTTTCTCGGCGTATATATTGATAACCATCTCACATGGAAAGACCATGTGTATCATATATCTTGTAAAATTGCTAAAAGTATTTGAATATTTTATCGTATTCGCCACATTTTGCCAAGTCACATTTTGTTAAAATTATATTATTCATTAATTTATCCATACCTAACATATTGTAATCTCGTTTGGGCATCTAATTACCACTCCAGAATATCAAGTTTATCTATTTTACAACGACGTTTGGTTAGAATAATCGCGGGGAAGTTGCATGGAATGACTACTGAACACTGTTTTAAAGCTCTTAATATTATGAACACATAAATAAGTATCAAATATCTTTGTTCATGTTTACATATTACCAAAATGCATTGCCACCTGTATTCAGTAATTATTTTATATGTGTTGCTGACTGTCATTCATATTCCACGAGATCTCAGTGTAACTATTATAAACTTTTTACCAGAACTAACCAGACAAGACAGTTTGCTTTGAAATATGCAGGTCCATCATCATGGAACTCAATTCCCAAGAATTTTCGTTCTTTACCTAGTTTAGACTTATTTAAGAAGCAGATTATTCGGTATTTTAATATTTCTTGCGACTGAACATAGTATAATCTATTTAAGTTTTAATTATGCCAAAGTAATAGGCTATTTCTTTTCTTCATGAAGAGATGCTGTTCTCGTTTTAGTTAAGAATTGATTAATTGCTCGTATATAAGATATTAACAATCCATATCAAGTGTAATTTATCTGAATTCTTTTATGCCAAAGTAATAGGCTATTTCTTTCTTTATGGACAGATGTTGTTCTCATTTTAGTTAAGAATTGATTAGCTGCTCGATGATTAGACATTAGCCATTGTTATATTATTGTGTTATAGGCTGCCCTAAATTAGCGGGACCTCGGCCCCTTTTGGGTAGACCTTTGCATCCAAACAAGTGTATTTTTTGTTATTTGCAATGTTTTTATTCTGTTCTTCTTTGGAGCAATAAACTTACTTACTTACTTACCTACATCTACAATATGATGTGTATGATTTGCATTCTGCTTACGTACTGTGAAGGTTCTGTTACTTGGGCAGCGCGAAGCTGTACAAACGCCTGAACTATAATCTCTGACCTGTAGGTTATGACCTGCTCTAGTTTCACGTTATCCGATTCATCCCCTTTACTCATCTGCCAATGCGATTACTTGTCCGTTTGCCCACCATAACCACCGACGTCCACCATAGCACCATGTTGTCTGCCTGGCTCAACCCTCCAGATTCTGACCTGGAACCGAAACTGACCAAACAACCTGGCTCTTGAGGACTTGTTTTGATGTAGCGCCGTTTAATAGGCTGGTCTCTGAGGGGACGTTTGTTGGCGCTGAGATATTTGGGAGATTTACATGTACACTTACAGTCTATTTACCCTCCTGTATGATCTATTTTCATTTCAGCCTTCGGCACCTCAAATATAAGATAACAGATCATCACACGCACTAGAGCCTGCAGAGTATAGAAGGATATCGTGGAGTAATGGTTACGATCCGAGTGAGGCTTGGTGACATCAGTAGTTCTAAAGACAAGACTAGTTTACTAGTTTAATAATGTCAGCCTTAAGATAAGTTCTATGGAACAGATTTATTGGATATGACTGTGGATGTCCTTCGAACTTTAATGTAAATATAGATAGATCTTTGATACATTGCAGAGGACAAGGACGTTTGCTTTGATGAATTTTTATTCTCTTCTACCCAAAACGATTAACTGACCGACACCGTCGACTATCTTGTCTGTATACTGTCCCGCTAAGACTGAGTAACAGAGGGCACGTCCGCCTCTCACAGACGCTTTTATAATGTTATCAGTACTTATCCGGCGCTGGCATCCTTCCTGCAATTATTCTGAGATAAGTCGAAGCATAGGCCTACGTTGCCTTTCTGTGCTTAGGGAGTCTAGCTCTTCTTCACATTACTAGCTTACACGATAGGTCGTCCTTTGCCAGATTCTAATTTCACTTCATCTCTAGACTCTTTAGGGGTAATTATTCTGAGCCTAGTCTATACCTGTCTTTTGCAGCGCTGGTGTTGCGTATGGGTTTCTGCTTAGGTCGTATCTTGTACGACTCCCCATCCGGGATGACAAACCTGTTATAAATGGGACACCAGCTGTTCCTACTTTTTTACTGCTTCCAAATCCTCACTCCGAAACCTAAACCTTCTTTGGCGTCCAGGCCGACTGCTCAGTGTAATACAGGCCTACTACAGCAACTTACTTACTTAGATCAACTCTGTTATAGTTGTCACATTTTCATTTTCTTAGTACGGTTTTAATGGCTGTGCGAATATGATCCCTACGTACCGTACCTAGTGCAATTAAGACGACGAAAGGTGTTAATGAGGACTGCGTAGGGCAATTTCGAAATAAATGTAAATGTACGCGCTTTGCCATAGTGACCGTGTGGCCTTGACCTTGCTAATTATTCATCGAATCTGTTGTTGTATTTATGGAGAAAAGCCGGAGTCGTACTCGTTTAACGGAACATTTGTATAGCGCTATTACCGAGTCTCATATAGGCGCTGTCAACGTGGCTATCATCAGCTACAAATAGAAATGTCTTTATTGTTGTTGAAGATTAGAGGAGGATTACACTGGATCACACGAAAAAATGTTTCGCCTGCTACTAGTCATATGTTATGTGTACTACACTAAATCGAATCTGCTGATTCCAAATCTGAAGTCAGATTTTGTGTAGCACGTCAGGATCTTAAGATATGCAGCATACATGCTAATAATTATGCAAACTCTTTACAGAACTAGTATTTCCTTATAACTGTGTAATTATGCAAACTCAGAGTATTCATAACAAGAAACAAAATGTTATTCTTTTATAACTTGAAATTAAAATATGTTTTAAAATGTAATATAAATATATGTATGTTACTCAGATGAAAGCATACATTTCGAAATTTTGTCTCTAGCTTAACTCTATACGAGTTCAAAAGTGCTTTAGACACTTGCTCTTGCGCTTGTGAGTGGCCGCTGTTGCCCGCTGCAGAAACCAGCAGTAATCGCCCATCATGTTGGAATTGCAGTGGCCCTGATTATCTTGCTTCAAAGGTGGAGATGTCTTGATGGAATCTCTGTCCATGCTCATCGCTTACATCACCCAAGTTTGGTGGGAAAAAATCCAGATGGGAATGTAAGAAATGTATTTTTAGTGACTTCCGGCAGCCGAGTTGCTTATATGCTGTTAGCATGTTGCTAACGAGTTCAGCATAGTTCTCAGCTCGGTGATTCCCAAGGAAGTTTTGCACCACCAACGTACATGCATCCCAAGCGGCAAATTCCAGTGGGTTGAGCTTGGTTCTAAATACAGTATCACGCATTAGTTCGCGGATTTCTGGCCCAATAAAAATTCCAGCCTTCAGCTTAGCATCAGTTTTGACGGCTCCAAATTTATCTCTCAGATACTGGAAGCCTTGTCCAGTACGATCCATTGCCACTACGAAATTCCTCATGAGGCCCAGTTTAATGTGAAGTGGTGGTAAGTACACTTTCAATGGATCAACCAATGGTTCGTGTTGCACGTTGTGCCGACCAATAATGTGCTCAGATCTAGGAGGCCACAGTTTCACTTTGTAATGGTTGCTGTCATCACGACTGTTCCACAAGCACAAAAAGCACATATGTTATGTGTACCCCAGCTGTAGGCCTAGAATAAGTGCTACCACTTTAAGGTCCGCACAGATGTTCCATTTGTGGTCTGAGTAGTTGATCACTTTCAAAATGAGTTTCATTGAATCATATGTCTCTTTGAGGCCTACAGCGTGGGCTATAGGAACAGACGGTTTTTCGTTACCATTGTGCACCAACACAGCTTTCAAGCTCGCTTGAAAGCTGGAATCTATGAACAGTCTCCACTGATCAGGAACGTATTCGCAACCTAAATTCAGCATGAGATCGTTCACGTCAGTACAGAAACAGATATCATTTTCCAGTTTGTAATATGTAGCTAACTGTTTGTGACGATAACGGAAGTGTGATGTTGTGGTACCTTTTTGAAGCAAGTTCCACTCCCCTTTGACAAAGATAGGTCCCTCATCAGATCATCTAACTCACCTTGCCTTATCAAATGCGGCCTACCCTCTTCCAAATCTTGATCACTGGATTCATAAACAGTAACGTCATCTTCTGTATTACCATCAGAACTGTCCGTTTCATCAGCACCCGCAGCAGGCGGAAATGGTACTGGATTCTCTTCATCATGCGGCAGTGGCTTTAGAGCGGACTCGCAATCAGGATAAACGATTTTAGACTTATTTTTCTTTGAAAATCCAGCAACTTTAGTAATGCAGAAATAACAGTCTGCATGATGATTTCTTGGCTCGCGCCACACCATAGGCACAGCAAACGGCATTGAATTCCTTTTGCCATTCAGCCACTGTGTAAGCCCAGAGTAGCACACGGTGCAGCAGACATGAGATGCCCAACTTTTATCCTGGTCTCCGATTTGACATCCAAAATAATACTTGTAAGCAATCATCACTCTCTTAGTTAACTTCTTGCGCTGGTCACAAAGAGTATATTTACCACAAACATAGCAAAAATTGTCTGGACGGTTAACACAGCCTCGCCTATTCATTTCAAAATTAAATCTCACACACTAGCTACAGCTATATAAAAAAACTTCACCTTCGTTCTACGCAATCTCGCCTTATATACTGGTATTGATGCTGACGTCAGCTCGCTGACATGCCCAATCATGTCTAGCGGCTGCTGCCGGCTTGCTGTTAGGAATATTTCAGGCGACACTTGCAGGCATGCACGTATCACTGGCAGCAATCGTGGAGACACATACAACAGAATGTACAGACATAACCGGAAACGAGTCCTTACGTCATTACTTGATTGCATGCATAACTTAAAATCTAAACGTGCTGGGCAGATTCTGACTTCATATTTGGAATCAGCACATTTGAATCAATATAAGGCACATGCATTACTTTTAGTAGCAAAATCGTTGTGATCCAGTGTTATAATGCTGCTGCTGATGATGATGATAATAATGAGTGTTACTGTGTAAAAGCGTTTTTCATCACAGAATTTGTACATATATAATTTTTAACGAAAAACTGGTTATCCGATTTTTAAAATGGTTCAGTAATTAATTTCATTTTCAGGCCTATTATTTCCCAATGTAGGCCTACTTATTCTAGCTAACAGTATCTGCTTCTTCAGTTTAATGCAATGCACTTGGGCTAGTTCATTTTTAAGTCTGCATCAGAGTGTAGGATGATAAGACTGCAATTTGTGATTGTGGACAAACATAGTCGCTGTAACAAGAATTTATTAGTGAACAAACAGGTTGAACAAGCATTCGTTGTATCTACTCAGCTCACTCTGCCAGCTCAAGTACACTACACGAGTACACTCCAAGCATGCTCGAAATTGCCGGGCCATTGTCTTCTGTCTGTAGTGACTTTATCGGTATAGGTAACAGTCAACACAACTTCGCTCCTGGCAAAGATCTTCTAGATTAAACTAAAAGATCGTTGCCCTTACGACTATAGGTTTATGGACTAATTGCTCACCCAGAGTGACTAAGCCAATGAAATTTGTTTTTAGGTAAGTGATAAAGGATATCGCACGGAATAAAAATAATTTTCTGCGCATTTTACTTTAAGGTAAGTAGGCCTAAGTGTTGTAAATGTACATGTTTTCAGAGTAGATAATGAAAATAACAATAAAGATCGTCAGAAATTTTGAATCCAATTGATGAAGAAATGGCATCCAAATGTGATGAAGGTAAAAACAGCCATAAGCAAATCTCCAGGTAGATCGTCCACCCACTAAACAGCTCATTGCTGCATTGTCGAAGTGGATGCAAAAACCACAACTTCAACTCGGCTTGTGGAACGAAGATTTCTGCTCCAACCCAAACCTGGAACTGGACAATGAATTGTGCAGGCGAATTCCCAAATCGCATTTCCACATTCCGCTATTTATGTGAGATATGGTCAAATTTTGTACTGCGACCAACAATCCTAGCAGCTGCACACAGAACGAGCTCAAGTTTTTCAAGCCCCAAAGATGGTCTTCAAAAATTGACACTACAGTAATCAACCCTATTGCTGATTTACGTGCTCTAAAATAGCGATCTATCGTCTGGGGTCAATGCAGTGCTGTAACTGCAGCCCAGTGCGCCCACGGGTGGCGGATGGTGGAATGGCTTCCTTCACAAAGGCTCCTATTGCTAAATAAGTGGGGATTTCCATGACGGATACGCATTCGCGGTCCTACAGCGGCAGATATACCAGGATGCGGTAGGGTGGCGAGGGTGTTGTCATCCTGTAAAATTGCTGGAGACAACCGATGAAGAAGGTGTGACATGGCGAGTACAGGCCGTCACTCAATAAGAATGGTCCCCACTACTTCGTGGATGACCTCGGGAGAGGAAGAGCGCTATGGTAGACAATTCAGACAGTTAATTCCGGTAGGATGGCTTGCTGGAAAGGCTTATTAGATTATGTCAAACAGGCCGGTCACCTGCCTCACGCTTTCCAGTCTAGTGGCTGGCGAAAACAGTTTTTCATAAACATGTCTGACAGCCGTGTTGTGGAAACGGCAGCGCTGCTATCTGGTATCAACTTATTAGGCCAAGTAGGTCTAAAAAACTACAGCCCTTGATTGGACCCAGGCTGATATCAGCGTATTAGGCCAAGAAGATCTAGATAACTAGAATCAATGATTGGGCCCAAGCTCGCAGGCCGTAGGACATAGGTCAAAAGAGCAGCCATCGCCGCTTGCTGATAGGTATTTAACATCTGTGTGGTTTGTTTTCAACGATGTTCGCAGTTAATGGTGTAACTCTTGGTCATCATTGTGCCTCGTGGCACGCGATGTAATAACTGTATTTGAGATTGAACTTATACTTATATTTTATGTGATGGATTGTTTCGACAAATGACCAATGGACATCACGACTTTAGATTTACAGACATCAGTTTGTCCTAACGTACGTACCACACTCCAGAGAATGCATGTAGTTAAATTGACAGCATAGGCATCACACGCCCTATGCGTGTTGCGTACTATAAATAGACTTAAGGATATGATGAATAATGTGCAGAACACTAGAATGATATATATTAGAAACAAATATCTTTGTCGAATTGTTGGGCTGTGGGCTAAATCATTTGTATATGAAGCACCTTTATGCTAGTGAATTAAGACTGGACTTCATCAATGGTAACGAGTTTTGACTACGATTTAACTTCAAAGGGTCATTGATTGTTGCCTTATGCTTTATAATAAGGGCGTAAGATTAATAATTAAAATAGTATGAATAGCAGTATCTACGTGTCGGATCCAATATCGCCGTGAACCCACACAGCCACATTACTGTTAATCTGTAGTGTCTTCCGAAACCCAAGTAGTTAGAAAGATAGCGAGTAATGAAGAAGAGATTCGAGCAGCACAGGGAATATCTGGTGAATCGAATTTATCCGGATTTGGGGCTGTTAGATAAGTTACTGACCTGCAGGACATTGACGAGAGAAGCCCTGCATATGATCAAGCTCAAAGACAACACAACCGAGGATAAAAATAGGATACTTCTTGATTTTATACTAAAGAACAAAAAGGCTAAGCAATTGGTTACGGGTTTTTCAATAAAAACTGAAAACACTCCTCTACCACAGATCCTTTCCTGATTCCTCTCCTTCACCGGCCTCCAGTCTTTTCTTGTTTGCCACCGTCATTGGCCAGTTTTCATATCCATTCAGCAGTGTTTTTAATACTATGGCTTTATATAGACGAATGTCCTAGAGCTAGACGTTTTGTGTGGCCTTTAGAAATGATTATATAATTAATTGTATGGCAGAAAGATACAAAAAATGGGCTCTAATGTCATATATTTTATGGCTGTGAGCGTTCTATCCAGTAATATTTACTCTCTTCACGCCCTGCTGTCAATCATCTTTAGCATGTCGTCGACGAATGGGCGTCTCTCCTTTTAATTTGGACTAACGCCGCTAAATATAGGCCTATGCCATAGGCCTCTGTGTATCGACATTAATTAATCGTTGTCGTAATCGTAAACTCGAGATTTCTACAGCGCCCAACAAAAGCAAAGTCGCGAGAACCAGCCTATACACAGGCGCTCAGTCAGAACAAACTCGATAGGCAAGAAGAGTTCGGTTCCAGGTCAAGATCCAGTAGTCAGGGAGATAGACAACAACTCAGGCGCTTTTCTTTTAATTAAGATTATCAACTCATCCATACTATTGCACGGCTAAATTAATAACTGGATTATTAAGATTGGTCTACGACTTTAGTGGAATGAAAAAGAAGCGGGTTAACATGGTCAGTCATCTTAACTTAGATAGTAGAGTTAGAATAAACCTCCTGAGATAATTTGATTTGGTTCATATGCCCAAAAGGCGCTCAGTGGCTAATATTTTCATAATCGCAAACGTAAACTTGAGATTTCTACAGCACTCAAAGGGAGCTTAGTCCTGGAAATCAGCTTATTCGCAGACGCTCAGTAGAAACAAATCGATGGTAGGAAGGGTCAGATTCGGTTCTAGGTCAAGTTTCAAAGGGCAGGCAGTTAGATGGCTACGATGTATGAAATTTAGAATTGGAGAGCCGAGATAGACAAGGGGAAGAGGAGGAATCAGGATAGGATCTGTGGAAGAGGAATGTACTCAACTTCGAGTGAAAGACCTGCGCAGAGATTGCAGACGGCGAAACGTTGGTCAGTTTGAAGGATGGGTCAGATAATTGTCTTAATAAATTCTGGTGAAATTTTATTCCAGAGGTTGGAGAAGCTATAGCTATGGAGCAAATTCCGAATTTTAAGGATGATATGTTGTAAGGGCAAAGCGTTAAGGTAGAAGAAAACCTTCTCTGACCCTGAAACAGCCTGGGCATGTTAAGAGAGTGAGTAAGTAAGTAATGCATTTGTTACCACGCCATATGTCCATCGACTGAGCGAGAAATCGTAGGCGTAGAATGTAGTATATAGTATGTAGAACATGCTTTTATCATCTGCGCCAGATCCGCAAAATACGTCGTTCGCTCTCTTCTAAGGCTGCTTCTAATCTGATGCACGAATTCATGTGTAGTAGGGTCGACTATGGCAACGTCATATATGCATGTATCGCTATTTTTCGTATTGGCCTGCTCCAATCTGTCTGAAATGTTTCTGCTCGGTTAATCGTGAGGATTCCACATTTTCGTCATATTTCTACTTACACTTGCCTACCCGTATTTGTATTTCAGTGTCATCTGTCTCTGGCCGTAGATCTTTTCATTCTGCAGTACAGGGTGTTCTGGTTGTCCTTCCGTCCCGTTCTTTCGCAATGCAACAATGTAGCTTTAAAATTATTTCCTGATGAATTTGAGAAAAGTAACTTTATCAAACTTCTCAGTATTTGGATGATTTCGTCGTTTTTGACTTTCTGCTTGAACTTGTCCATGAATTTACAATTAAATCGTTCGAAAATCAACAGCAGAAATGTCATTGCAGTGATTGACCTCACTGCCTCGCATATAATGGCATTAAGAAGTCAGTTACCTAAGGTCCAATTCATAGCAAGCTAAGTAAGCTAAGAAATTGAAATTAAACGCTACGGAATAGAAGGCAGATATCAGAAGCTAAATACGACCTCTGATTTCGGAAGGAAATAAGTACGTGCGGTGGCGAAGGATCTCACCCGATAAATTAACTGGAATATGAGCAAGGTCGAGGCCATATGGTCGCAAGGGAAAACCGTGTACATTTATATTTACATTTATATACGACCTCTGGTTTCGGAACGAAATAAGTCCTGTTAGAGGGCTAGTGACAATAAGTGTGTTACACAATTTTATTTATAAAGGCGGATTGGAATGCTGACATAGGATAAAGGCTATGCTAAATGAATTCTGCATGTTATTAATACCCAAAGGTTCAACTTCAACATGATATTATGATATTTTATACCAAATTATAGTGATATTTTGAGGCAACGCACTGATTCTAATAATACTTCTCTTCTATAATGTTTTTGCAGTTTGTGTAAATGGATTCAGAACAGCGATTTACTTCTATCAGGATTGTCTACTGCTCATGCATGTGTTAAAGGTATATAAGAACGGTATCCCATAAAAGATGTCTAATCTGTGGAATCTGTATTAGACACACCGTTATGAATAGTACAAACGTACTTGAGCTATGCACCTATTTTCCTATTTCCTGCTTGAACGTTGAATTTGGATTTCGAAGAGAACCTGATCATACCTACCTTACCGATTTCGATTTTGTTTTTGACAAAATATATGCGAATAAGTGGTATCCTAGGACTAATCATTTTAGGCGTTGAATAAACCTCTAAAATACGATTACAACTGCGAATTATAGCAACAACGCATGGTGCGAATTGGAAACCGACATTGAGTTATCGACTTTAGAATTCAGACAATAAAATGTCTGTCGGAGATTCCAAAATTACTGAATTCGAAATGCAAGAACTCGACGACACAATTAGTTGTTGCATATGTCTCAGTGTCTACACTGATGCAAAAGCCTTACCATGCATTCATACATTCTGCATGAAATGTCTCCAAGATACCGGGTTTTCAACCCACAAAGGGCCCGGTGATGAGATGCCTTGTCCAATCTGTAGGCGACAGTTTAAGATTCCTGAAGAAGGGTTTCGTGCACTACCTAACAATATTTTCATTGCGAAGCTGATACAAGTAGCAAATGTTTTGAACCCATCCTCATCATCAACACCTTTATGCGATTCATGTCTGGAGGATAAGGAGAAAACGGGAAAGGAAACCCCTACAGCTGGCATGCACTGTAGTGATTGCAAGCAGAATTTGTGCGAAGAATGCTGCAAACATCATAAAAAATTAAAGTTACTAAAGAATCATAAACTAACGCCAATAAATGAGCATCAAGAAGAGAACGAAAATGTGATGGCAAATCTAGCATCGAGTGTTTGTGAACTCCATGAGCAAAAAGTTCTCGACATATACTGCGTTGAGTGCAAAACCGTCGAATGCGCTGTATGTTTCATTGAGAGCCATAAAAATCACGAAGGTTCTCATGTCAGCAAACTTGTGGATGGATTTCGTAAGCAGATAGAAAATAATATCGAAAAAATAAATCATTGCAGCTCTCAGACCCAGAAGAAAAAATATGAACTCGTCAAGATAAAAGAGGATATGGAGCAGAGAGTGAAGAGGTTGGAATGTGATGTTATGAACAGAAGAGATGAGCTGAAACAGTTTGCGGATACACAGGCGAATTCTCTTTTGCAAAGCCTCTGTTCAATTAGAGAAAGCAAATTGAAAGAAATCGAAATGGAAGATGGTGATATTGATTCACAACTGTCGCGCTTACAAGCTTACAGTTCTGATTGCCAGAAAATAATGGTTAAAGGATCGGCTAGCGATATATGTCGGGCAGCTTTGGACTTATCCGTCAGGGCAATCGAATTGGAAGAATGGTGCCAGTCTTTAATCGAACGAGAAATTGTACCCCTTAAGTCCTGCTTCACGAAATCAGAATTCGAGAAGTTTTTGGAAGATAAAAATTTGATTGGGGTGATTAAAGGTAAGTGGCTTCCATTGCTACAGATAATATGCATTCTTTATCGTTTTTGGAAGATAAAAACTTGATTGGGGTGATTACTACCGCCACAACTAATACTATTGCTACTACTGCTACTACTGCTAGTATTACCATTATGATCATCATTATCATCGTCAACAAAAACAACAGTGACTTTCACTCTTCCAATTATTTCTTTTAACTAGAGCAATATGCTAATTTTAGGCCAATGCATGTCAATAGCTAAGGCTTAAAAAACTTGCTGTTTTCACGAGGTGCCTGCTTTTATCACGATCTTTGCTAAAATTTATATTATACAAATTAGTTATTTGATGTTTATCTACTACAAATTACCCAAATGCTTCATTTTGAGGTGGTTTCTAATCGTTAACGTTAATATCTGCATTCTGATATACACTGAATATCCACTTGTTTCATATAAACAAATTTTTAGGATCGATTTTATGTTGTAGATGGCACGGTGTCAGAACTCACAGAGACACTGGAGGAAGAGACGACAGAATGGGTAGATGCGGTAGAGGAGTTGGTAGAGGAGGAGAAGGAGGAAGAAGAGGAGGTGGTGGTAGGGGAGGAGGAGGAGGAGCATTTCGTGAATCAAATGCAAAAACATCAGAACGAGTTCTCAGGTAGATAATTTATGTTTCGCAATTTAATTTAATCATACGGTTTTAATCATACTATATTTAAAATTTTGGTGAGCACCCCGGCATTGAGAACTGACTGCAGCGGGACATCACAAAGTCGGCACAGAATCTTAATGGAAGTCCGAACAAATTGAGAAATGTGCCATGAGGACAATTTGCACAATGTAGGTGTCCTTGAAGGCCTAGCCACAAAGTGAAGGTCTAGCCACAAAGTTCTGAATGTTCTATTTTTCTGTGTTAAAGAGAACCAAAGCAGAGTACTTTCACCATGCTAAGTAAGAGGATTTTATTTGAACAATTGTTGACAATAATGTACATGTAGTTATACAGTGTTAAATTAGAACCAAACATTTGGGAGGCGAGCAGGTCAGTGGATGGATTCATCCGGACCGCCCCAAGATCTGAGATCGGGAACCTCAGATTTGAGATCCGCCACCAGAACAATGAGATCCAAAACCTAAAAGCGAATTCTCCTCACATAAAAGAGGAGATCCAACACCCAAAATCCGATCTTTGAGTAATCCTTGTATTTTCTGTTTCATTATGATAACATAATGAAGCAGTCTGTTATCACTGAAGCAGTATTATCACATTTGACATTTCAACCGGTCTAGTCTTTTGTAACGTGTTATTTCATGCTTTTTAGTGAGTTTGTTTTTGGTTACAATAATTAATCGACGTTAGGCGTCGTGTTTCACGCACTGTAATGTACCCGAATGGCGAATAGCTGGTACTACTATTGATCTACGGGCGTATTAACTGCAGCCTGATAGGCTTAGGTTTCAGATTTGCAAAAATGTGGTGTTGCACGATTTCTTTTGGAGCAAGTTAGTCTTTGAAGCATGTCGAGTGTGTTTGGCACATTTGGAAGTCATCAGCATGACAATTACGTCTAAGGTGACGAATGACGGCTATTAAACTTCTCCTTATCCAATCAAAGATTGAATTTCTACTACTGGGCACTCCACAGCAACTTAATAAATTTGAATGGCTTAAATCCTTGAAGCAAAGTGACTCACTTGTTGAGTCGACTGTTGCTGCTTGTGACTTGGGTGTTGTTTTTGATTCAACTATGTCTCTGACTGACTATGTAATAAGATGGAGCGAAAGTAATAGCAAAAAGTATTTTTTCCGAATCTGCATTTGGCAGGTGTGCAAAGCTTGTGTTTTGGTACTAGTTTTGCTAGGCTAAGATATCGTCCCTGCAGTATTAAGTTTTGAGATGCCCCAACTGTCAAAACCTATCTCATTATAGCACAAAAATTGAGAATTTCCAGAAAGTATACATATACTCTAATCCCACGGATACGAATCCACTAAGCTTTGCAAAATTACTGTCACATGAGCAATGCAAGTTGCTTAACTTAAACTGATTTGATTAAAAACGTTTGCTGAAAATGTCTCTGTCAAATTGCTTGTTCATAGTCTGGCATCAATCGTGCCTACGTCGCTCGAAAATCAGATTTTTATCCAAGGTTTTAATTAAGCCCCTGGATTCTATTCTTGCCCGTATAAATCCATCTCTTTGATCCTCATAATAAACAGATGCTGATGCTTCAGTTACCAGTCTGATACATCTTTCAGTTGCTTGGATATGCAAAGAAAATTCGGAATTCAATATTGGTTTCAGTCATGTTCTTGTTCTTAATGAATTCTGTAATTTCTTCATCTGACAGCAGCCTTGTAAGGTGAGATTCACATCTGTTCGTTTCTTGCCAACTTATTAACTCGTCGTAGTCTGTAGCAGCGAAGTTCTAAATTGGCATACGGAACTCTCGGACTGTAGCTGATGTGCCTTGTTGCCTTGCAGCCAGTATCCTCCGGGATGCCAATTCTCTTACATGACTTCTATTGTCGGTTAAAATCGCAAGCAGCAGATTCTCAGAATGTCCAAAGAAGGCATCCCTTTGTATTACTGGATCAACAATCGCCAGGATACCCTTGGACAAATATCTTGAAAACGCAGTCAATCGATAAAGATGCCGAGAGCCTTCTGTGTAGCAAGATGCGGTCTTGATGTGAAACCAGACTGGAGCTCCTAAACTCTCATAACGAAAGCTGTGAGTGTAGTAAGTTGATCTGATGGCTTTGCAGATGCAATATACAACGCAATATTCCGTTAGCAGCTGTTAGCCATCTTGGATGAACTATCGGGAATGGTTTTCGGTTGGCAACATCATCAGGGCATTCCCCAGCAGCTATAGCTTGACAAGTATCGTACAAATACTTTTGATCCGTACTGGGATCGTCATTATCAACGTACGGAAAATTGTTAAGTGCAATTGGTGTAAATGGAACTACTGGCACGTCTTCACATTCTTGCATCGCTTTATAAATCGGACCAGAAAAAGCTCTAGGGCCCTGCGTTACACCATCGAGATTCTGTAGAAGACGTCTCAAAGGCAATTCGTTTGCATGCAACTTACCAACGAGCCACTGCAGTGTTCTCCCTATCTCCACTTCGAGCAAGCGAATAACACCTCCTACACTACCAGCATTAACATTTTTGCCATCGCACCCAACAGCAAGCAATTTGTTGGTTGTAATTTCATTTCGGAGAAGCAGATCTGATATTCCTCTTGCGATACTTTTCGAGTCTACAGTTGATGGAATGAAATGCCTTACATTTTTTGAATCGGGTTCTGACACAACTGTAACACGTTCCTCAGTTATCATTTTCGGATAATACTTTCTTCCTTTCTTGACTTGCACTTTAGTTTTGACTTTTCTACCATCGAAGTATAAGAAGTGGTACCTGCTTTTTATGAACCGTTGTAGCTATTTCTAAGGTACAAATTAGTTATCTCATATTAATCTAGTACAAACCACAAAAAGCGTAATTTTAGGTGGTTTATTGTCGTTAACTAGCGTTAATTTCTGCATTGTGATATTTCCACTGAATGGGATATTTGTTTCACATAAACAAAATGTTTAAGACGGATTTTATGTCGTGCATGGCACGGTTTCAGAACTCAAAAAGAAACTACAGCAAGAGAGGAAAATATGGACAGAAGAGAAGGAGCATCTCATCAGTCAAATACACGAACTGCAGAAGAAATTATCAGGTAGAAAATTAACGTTACGTAATTAAATTTAATAGAAATGTTTTATTCATAATGTTTTCGAAATTTTGGTGGGCTCCGGCTTTTAGATCTGACTGCAGCTGAACATAACAGACACGGCAGAGGATCTTAAGGGAAGTGCGAACAAATGGAGAGATGTGCCATGAGGATAAATTGTTGTCAAAAATAACTCCGACGTTGCAAACTAAATTAGACGGGACAATGTAGATGTCCATAAACGTATAGCCACAAAGTGCTGAATGTTCCATTTTCATGTGTCGAAGAGTATCAAAGCAGAACCCTTTTACTTTGCTTGAGTCTAAGTGAGAGGCTTTTCTTTGAGCGTATGTGGATAAGAATGCAGTTTGGAAGTGTGTAAAATAGACCCAAAGAGTTGGGCGAGCAGGTCAGTGGTTAAATTGAGGCGGATTCCCCACGATCTGAGATCCGGCACATCTAACTTGAGATCGACTACCGAAATAATGAGATCCGCGACCTAAAAGCGGAGATCAAACACTCAAAATCTTATCTTTGGGTACTTTTTGTATTTCTTTGTTATGTGTTTCTGTATGCTCTCTCAGCATCTAGTCTGGTCTTATGTAAGGTGTTCTTTGATGGTTTTAGGTGAATGTGTTGTTGATTACATTAATCAACGTTTCGCGCCGTGTTTCACTAATTTAATATTTAATCCGAAGAGCAAATAGCGTGTACTGGTTTTTAAATTCGCCAGGTTGGAGTAGCTCTCAGATTTGCAAAAAATTGGAAATCCACGATTTCATTTTGACCAATTTAACCGCTGATGTAGGTCGAGTGTATTTGTCACAACTGGATGAACAGTACCAGAAATACCAAAAACGTGCTGAAGACGGTGTTAAAGAATGAAATGATCAGCTGTATCAAAAGCAGCTGACAGATCAAGAAGAACTAGAGCTGTAATCTCGCCTCTGTCCACTGAAGATAAAATTTCATTATGTAGAGTAAGCAGGACAGTTTCAGTGAAACGAAATTTACAATAGACAGACTGGAAGGGAGAATAATGAGAAAAGGAGGATAAGTTAACATGCATGCGGTTTAGTACTATACGGTCACTCAATCTAGAAACAAAACTTAGATTAGAAATGGGAAATCATTAGGATCTAGTGAAGGTTTCTTGAGAAGTGGATTTACCAAGGCATACGCAAAATGTGCAGGAAAAGCACCCTTACCGAAGGGAAGGGGAAGGTTAATTAAGGTGAGAATAAGACCATGGAAATCAATGAGAAGTGAGCTTGGAATTGCAATAAATAAAGCGTGTTTATGTCTTTTTAGACCAAAATCTTAAAATTTTAATTAAAAAGTCGTTATAATCTTGTAAACGGTTAATAATCTGTTTTTATTTTCAGATGAACTTCGAAATGAATACAAATCGGATCCAGTTTTAGTTCAGACAATCATAACAAAAGCCACAGAAGAGAAAAACAGTCAGATTCGTGGACTGACCGTCTTAGACAAAGAATTGTTTGTTGTGAGTACAAATAGTTCAGAAGTTGAAGTTTACGATTCGATGAAATTAAGTTTCAGTCGTCGACTGTTTTTGGATGCATTATGGGATCCACTGGACATAGGATCCTGCAACAGAAATAAATGTCTCTACATCTTAGATTACAAAAACCTCTTTTTTCCGAATGAAATCGTGAGAGTTGATCCAAATGGAAAGTTAATAAACATTTGGCCAACAGGAGAAAAATTTAGATATTTCGATACTTTCCATTTTGGATACAATCTTTCCGTTACAGATGAATCGAATGTCATTCTATCTGTTTATAATAAAAATAAATTAAATGAATATTCGCCAGATGGACAATTGATCCGAGAAATAAATCTGTCATCAGACGCAGGCATTTGGCATCCGTGGCATGCTATAAAACTTGCCAATGGTCATTTCATGGTCACTCATGGCTATGGTAAGGATCCTCTGCATAGAGTGTGTGTAGTGGATGCAGATGGAAATCTTAAGAAGTCATTCGGTGGAAAACGTGGATCAACCATCGGACAAATGGATCATCCATGCTATTTGGCCGTCGATAGAGATGGATTCGTGATGATTGCTGATTCAAGGAACGGTCGAGTTTTGCTACTGGATTCAAATTTGGAAGTTAAGAGAGAAATTCTCTCAGAAGAGAAACACGGATTACAATATCCAGAGAGGATTCTTCTGGATCAGAAAAATAATCGACTGTTTGTGGCTGACAACAAACGGGACAATCAACGGATTTTGATTTTCGATTTTAAAAATAATTAAACCATAACAATACATTTCATCGAGGTAATATTTTTGTAAAATAATTTGTAACTAAAGACTTTTATTTCTCCAGGTGAGACGTTGTGGGAACACGTTCATTTTCTTTTTCTAGGAGCTGAATTAACAAGATTATGAACAGGCAAATCTGGTTTTCAGAGATGGACGGATTTTGAATTGAATTTAAATAATTAAGTTAAATTTATTATTTCTACTTGATATCAAGGTAATTTGTTCTCAGTTTGTATCTTCTTCTATAATTTCTTGTTAATAATCGAAAATAGATCATTCACATCTGTTATTTAGTAAGGTGATCAATTCCTTTTTTATGAGCTGACCATTAAGATTCTACGATGCATCACATGACTTTTCATTTACTATGATAAGATATTTAGCCCAGTTTAATTTTCCTTATTTTAACAGGTGAAGAACTTATTTAGCTTCGAACGTAATGTGCCTGTTGTTTGGACTCTTCACCTTGTGATAAAGAACTGTTTAATTCAAACGTTGTACTCAGTTATTAAACCAGGATATTTTCTTGGATGGTCGATCGAATGCCAACTTAAATAGATTCAATTTGTTGGGATGTTAAATACTGGGAGATTCCGAGATATGCTGCTGAATTTTCTTGGATGGTGGTCGTGGTATTGGTAATTTGTAGCAGGCCAAAGTGATACATGGTGAGAGATTTGATGGTGATAAGCGGTAAATGTAATAGTTTTTAGGTGATATTGCGCTACATTTATTTGAATGCATAAATTTCAAGCCTTACAATGATAACAACAGAAATACGAATCATTTAAGTGCTTCTGAATCGTTGTTTTCGACTCGTCGACTGCTTACGAAATATAGCACTCTAATTTCTACATTATTATTATTATTATTATTATTATTATTATTATTATTATTACTATTATTATTATTATTATTATTATTATTATTATTATTATTATTATTATTATTATTATTATTATTATACAGAAAACGAAGGCTTATAGCAGTTAATATAGCATAAATGTGTAAACAGGCTTATCGCAATCAATTTAGCATCTTACATTAAGGAAATATAGGTTTATGATACGTATTAGAGCACTTCATAAGACCGACATAGGGAAAAATTGTGTTATGGTACTTAACTGTTGCCTGCCATTGAATTAAATGAATCATTTGCATTCGCCAGGTGGCAACACCTTTTTAAACGCCCAAGACAAATCTTACGTTAATTCACCTAAGATTAAATTCCACATAGCTTATTCGTGGCTAAATTCTACGTTTTCATTTGCGGAACATTTCACAAAATCAGTGACCAGTAGTTTTTTCCAGACTTTAAAGATGCTTCTGGCTGCCTTTCCGCGCATGCGACCTCAGTGACCTTTCACAAATGCTGTGCAAATCTGTTACATATTTCTGCGCCAGTTGTTGCTTATTGGAATTTTGGGACCAAGATAATTGTGGCCCTACATACCAAAATGCAGAAATCTCGGAATTACGATTACGATTTCTATGCATGCTATAAAACCTTAAATCTAAAGATAGAACTTGCACGCTGGGAGTCCAGCATATAAACTGCAAAAAGAGGTGTCAATTCGTACCCAACATTAAGCTAAAACTTCTTTCCCATTTTATTTTCTCTTATAACTAAAATTGCTTTTGTCATTTTTTGCCTCAATATTTTGCTAATATAAACATGGTTTAAACCAAAAGAAAATCTTTTTCTGGCAAAGAAAAAATCTGTTCCGCAGACAGACTCGTGTGTCTTGACAATATTTCTTTGTATTCGCCAGGTGACAGCACGTTTTTAAAAAAGCCCATTAAGCTCAAGTTCTGGCATTCGTTAGAAGGATACTAACCACATATTGATCCCTTTGTCCATTCTCGGTCTGAATGGCTGTCGGTCTCTGCTTGTCTGCCTCTTTGTCTGTGTCCATGTCTTTGTTTTTGCCTGTGATTGATCAGGTGGAAACTGTGCCGTACTTAATTTTCTTCCCATCGCAAAGTGCATATATTTTAAGATTTTGATGCAATTAAGGTGATGAAAGATTTTGGGTAGGAGCTAGATGAATGGGCAAGTATAGGCCTATCTGTAGTGAGGAGATGGCCTGAATTCTTCCAGTAGGGACGTCTGAACCGTAAGGAGAAAGAGTTTGGTAGGAGCCGGAGGGCCATATGGGAAAATGAAAAACGAACCAATGTTGAGGGAATTCTCCTTTCCCATACTGTAAACGTCACACCCCTTTTGCAGTAAATCGGGGTACCCACCAGGAACGATCTTCCCTCTACACCACTGTCCATGCATTTTTATGTGGTCATACTGACTACTGTAATTCATTATTGATAAGTAGCTTCTACTGTGCTGGTGTCTGATGCACAACAACAAACACATTCTCTCATCATCTTCATCCTCATCACCATCCTCCTCCTTCTCATCATCATCCTCCTCATCATCATCATCGTCATCATTGTCTTCATCATCATTTATCAAACAAATTATTGAAACACAAACACAGAGAAGAAAAACATCAGTCTACTAACTGAAAAATAATTGCCTTGCATAAACATTTGCACAAAAGTCACTGATGCTAAAATTAAGCCATATTTTGTAGATCTCACAAAGCATCATTTTCTGTCATTATGCAAACAATTCATAGACCTACAACTCAGTTAACACAAATTTATCAAAACCCAGTTTAACTGGAACAAACTGAACACTGTTTCATATCAATGTCAGCCTGAAGCAGTAAACACCCAACATACAATTTCTTGCTCTTCACATGAATGTTACTGGTGCAAGCTTATAAAAAACACTTTGGCAAATCAATTAAAACAACAAATAATGCAGCATTACTACGATAAAAACATTCAGAATTTTGTGTTTTTAATCCCCTTAGAACCACGTTTTTTTTCATAAAAACACATTCTGTAACTCTACGATCGTTTTTGTCATAGCACTTTTGCCATGAGACTTAGAGCGCACATCTTAACATTATTAACAAGTTCATCCACAACTTTCGCATAGAATGCGACAATCCACAGATTTTGCTTTTAGAGCCTTCAGATTGTCACACCACCAGTGTTTATAAAACCCATGCGTTGTTCTAGACACATCACCACATGCAGCATGTGTTTGACAATCAAACAACATACAGATAAAGATAAATCAACAATGTCCAAATAAAGATCAATAAATAATGTACAGTTACAAATCAATAAACAACATACAAATAAAGATTAATCAACAAAATACAAATAAAGATTAATCAGCAATGTACAGATAAAGTTTAATCAACAATGAAAAAATAAACATCAATCAACAACGTACAGATAAAGTTTAATCAACAGCGCACAGAAAAAGATCAATAAATAATGAACAGTTAAAAATCTATAAACAATGAACAGATAAAGATCAATCAACAATGTACAGAAAAAGATCAATAAATGTGCAATTAAAAATCAATAATGATCACTCAACAACGTAAAGATAAAGATAAATCAACAACACAGAGATAAAAAAATTAATCGACAAGGTACAGATAAAAATTAATCAACAACATAGAGAAAAAGATTAATCAACAACATAGAGATAAAGATTAATCAACAAAGCACATATAAAGATTAATCAGCAATGTACAGATAAAGATCAATAAATTATGTAAAGATAAAGATCAACAAATGTACTGGCACCAGGCCCATGCCCAGGACCTTGGGATTCATCCATTACTGGTTCAAGGGCCAAAGTGTGGAAGATGAATACCACCCATATGTTCCAGCCTGGGACATGGTAACACTGGCTCCTACTCACCCATTGCTGTTGTTTGGAATTTGGGGGGGTGCACACCTAACCAAGACGATGACCCTCACACAACATACATGCTGTTAAACATCTTAGCTTGTCTCCACGCGCTTGAAGTAGTGAAGTTTTCCCATTAAAGTTTCCCAACATTCATTGTCTTTCAGTCCTCATGGAGAAGTGCTGCAAGCGGTCGTCCATCCAACCCCAGTCCCTGCCTTAAACAGGATGAGGCAGGTAGGAGTTGTCTGAGCTCTAGGCCAGCTCAAGGAAGTCTACTCTTCCTCCTCAGTTCTGCTGCTGGTTTCTATGCCTCTAGTTTAATTCTTTCAGACTCATCAGCCTTCTTAGTACATTTGAATTTCACTTGGGCTCAGGTTGGTCTTGGTTTTCGTAGCGCCTGTAAAAAATCTGTAAAATCAAATGGACACAGTTTTTGCAGCATAATCCTATCATAAGCTGGACAACAACTGCATCTAAGTCTATATTATCATTATTGTTATTATTATTTTTTTTGGCCCCAAGGTATTTATGATTCCTCAGGAAGTTAAAAAATTATGCCCATGAAAAATTGCATTCTGGGATGGCTAATCTTCGTTGATGTCAGGCTCCTCCAAAGTGCCCTGGAAGGCAATCAAATTAAAACATTGAATTGTGCAGGCAACGCGTTGGAAAAGGAAAGCGGTCTCACTTGGGTCTCCGGAAACCCTGGTCAAGTGTCCACCCAGATTAGTTAAGAACTCCAGGCCCTGTAAATTTATCTGGCCAAGGGTCTCAAAGGCCAAAGCGATGAACTGATAGGAAGGTATATTTGGTGTCCTTCCTTTGAGAAGGATCATCATCATCAGCAGCAGCAGCACCACCACCACCACCACTACCACCATCATTATCATTAATTAGTAACTTCTATCATGCCAGCGTGTAATGGACAAGGCATCATCCAACAGTGCACCAAAACCAGATGCAATCAGGTCAATATCCAGAAGTCCATTAAGACAGAAATGCAGCCTATGTGGGGGGGGGGGTGAGGCAACTGAAGAAGGCAAGTCTAAAGTTGAGAACAAAATAACACAAGTGACTGGTGTCTATTAGTGCAGCTGCTTATGTCATGTGTTGCCTCCTCCTCGTCATGTGGTCTGTTTGAAAGGACGTCTTCAGTGACGTTAGGCAGGAAACTGCCATCAATATTCCTGGCCATTTTAATTTGCTACACTGCTTCTAGGAGGAGTGTTTTATCGTTTCCTGGGAGCTGCAGTGGACATATTTCCTGGTCGAATGCTGACCTATTTTGAAAAGATGTCTGTTCTGAGACGCATGATAAAAGAAACAGAAATATACCACCACACGTGTCATTGTATTCCTCATTCCTTCATCTGCCAGTTCACTCTCCAACTTGTTCCCTTGAATCTGAAGTCAAAACAACAATATTGTGAAATGTAGGCCCCACAAAAGGATCACATAACATATACAGGTGCAGATTCGATCCAAACATCTAGGGAACATGTCTTTCCCTTTACAGCTTTCCTCCCTACTTCAATCGATTTTATATGTCCAACATTTATTAATAAAACTGACCCGAAGAAAAAATCTTCCCACACAGGTACAAGTAAAACATTCTTTTATGATCGCTGGCGTCAAAAGACTCGTGCAGCTCGTTTTAAACAGCTCATTGTGTCAAATACCAAATTGGTCACGCGAATCCAATAATACATCTCCTGTACATCAGTCAGTCTGTGCATCGTTCAGTGCCTGTTACCTGCCCGATTATCTATCTCCCCTAGCGAACTTGGCTATAAATGAGTACACTGACCGCACACTATTTCGAGCTGCATGCTCGACATGCTGCTGCTGCTCTGGCTCCCACTTGAGGACACGATCGCATTAAAGATTCTGCTTCACGGTACGAGCCTCGATAATCGGCACTTCGTAGCATTTCTCATGCTTTCTCATGTATACGACCAAGTATTCGATGGTTCTGGAACAATCTTCCATGAAAATACGTACATTTTCCTCTACAGAAAGCTCAATAAACAATTTGAACTCCGATCAAATCGCGCATTGTTAGATCTGTCATATTTATGATACAAATCTTAAATGTTTTAGCGCATTTCTCAGTCTCTTAAGGTGCTATATAAATAGCCACATAGTCCTACACGCATACACAATCAGCCAGCGAGAATGAATACTGGCCACCCGCCTTCATCTGCCGAGACTAGGAAAACTGAAGTTTTTAGCACTTCATACAATGGCTGCTTCTCAGGGCCTTATGCGTGTACGTTGATTGTATGCGTTCCCTTCTGGCGAGGGAGGCTGCATACGCTCGCCTCCGATTCGAGGACACAGCGCGCGTTATAAGTGTTTTAAACGAATCATATAAATAGCATCTTTCACAAACGCTTCAAAACTGCCCACTTATGACTAAAAAAGAAATGAAAGAAAGAATTAATGAATATTTGCTTGTTTTGTAATCTATTCTAACTACACATGTAATCGTCGATATTAAATTATGTGCGCTTGTCGGATGCGAATAAAGCTTACTTACTTATTTCCTTAGATTATCAACAGACATGGTCGGGGTTCGACATTTAAATAGGCCTACATACCCTAACGGAAGCCACCCCATTTGCCTTTAGAGTGGGGAGAATTGAAGTTGGAAGGTCACGATATCTCCCGCCAAAAGCTTAGTCACATCCGTGTTTATGCCACTCCTACATGCGAAATCACTCATGCGTGAAAGAGCGTCTAGTGCCCTTCTGGCTTTTTCACGTTATCCCCGAGCATTGCTCGGTTTACGCCAGGAACAGTAGCGATCACATCATCCAGGGGCTGGTTACTTATTCACGGCGCTATAGAAGTTTCGCATAATGGACTGCATATCCGCCATTTATCTCTGAAATTAAGCCATGCATATTAACCCAGCGCTTTTGAGAGGCGCTATATTGGGTGTCTTGTTACATACATACATACATACATACATACATACATACATACATACATACATACATACATACATACATACATACATACATACGCATACAGAAAGATAGACGGACAGGACAGACAGACATACATACAAACAGACAGACAGGCATAAAATCAGGCATGCATGGATACACAAACATTTTAACATGCAAAAACATGTACATGCATACATGCATGCACACGTGCATACATACTTCCAAACACATATACAGACAGACACAAGTAAATACATAAAAACATGCATGCATGCATACATAGACACATACATACATACACACCGAGCATGCTCGGAGCTTCCGTGCTAGAGCCCTTGTCAGAGCAAGAGCCCCTTTGCTTGTCTGACACCTGCTGGGGTCATCTAAGCTACGTTCGACGGTGTACACATCGCATACGGCCCGTAGGCACTTGTACACCAACGTACACAATACTCAGCTGGCTATATAAATTTCACAAATAAATAAAAAAAAATTACCACGGCCCATTAAATTTCTTAACACTTCAAAAAACATTTGTGCTTGAGCATCCTAGATTGAATCTTGTCATAAAATAATGAGTTTTTATAAAATTAGAAGCTGAACGGGCGTTAGAAACATCCAGTTACATTCGCTAGGTGGCAGACCAGTTCCATAAATGTCCATTAAGACAGCTTCCAATGATCCAAATGCATTCGCTAGACGGCGACAGTGAAGAATGAAATGTCCATAAAACGACAAAATCCGTTCTAAGTGATTTTTACGCAACACGTGTTATTCACGTTTTCGACAAATTTCATCGATAATATGATCTGAAATGGACTTACGGTGTAGGAAGAACATCTACCGTCGTCGGAGAACAGGTAATCCATGACTTTATCGCGCTACGTTCAACGTTAACCCGACACATTGACGGACTGTTAACCTATCTCTGCCATGTGTTTCAGTCGACTGCCAAACACAGCGAAATTCTTTGCCAGATTTGACTCTGAAAATTTGAGATTTTCAAAAGTTTTCATCTTTTCGTCAAAACTTGGTGGATCTGATGCAGGACTGGAAACTACATGGGGCATTGTGTTTTTGGGGTCTGGGGATCAGAAATAATTGAGAAAATTGGGAAAGAAGTTGACGAAGTTACGTACGTCCCGCAGCCCGACCTGTGGATCCGCTGATGGCCATACATGACTCCAGGTCACATGACTTGGCAAGGCCTGCGCTAGTGGTCACATGACTTGGCACCGAGCCAGTGAACGATTTACGGATCCATGTAAACAGACGTAGAGTGGTGAATGGAGATACCAACAGAGATAACTGTGGGAAAGAGAGATAGAAACAAACAGACACCAAAGTGACTTACAGGAACACAATGCATTTAGCCTGGGACTATTTTTAGGTGCCTACATAGATAGAGTGTTTTACAGAGATACAAACAGAGATACATACAGTGGTAAATAGAGAAACAAAAGGCTTCCTACAAGAGCCTGTTTATAGTTGTCTATAAATAGACAGTGACAGGAATCGTAGTCGTAATCGTAAACTCGATATTTTACAGCGCCAAACGAAAGCTATGTCGCGGGAACCAGCTTATTCACAGGTGCTCAGTCAAAAATCAAATCGAGGCCAAGAAAATGCATCTGTGTGTGTACAGTTAAATGCGCATTTTTCTTAATTATCCGGTTTTTTGTTCCGACAGAGGTTGAAAAGCATTAATTTAAACGAAGTTTAGTTATCAGGTCAATAAAGCCTGAAGAAAATTTGACATAATAGGGCGCTATATAAACTTTGTGTAAAATATGGCTCTTTGCAAAATGTCGATCGGAATTTGGTTTAAAGTTATTGTTGAAATATAACCAAAATCATAAATTATTGGTCTTAGATTTCAGGCGGATATCGACAAGAGATAGTTGCAAAGTACTCCATTTATTTCTTAGGTAAAAGATTGGCAAGAGTTAATTAGAAATAGTCGATCGCCGTTTATCAGATATACTAAGCCAGTTGTGGGTAATTTATGATGCGCCTACAATCGCAGAAGTATAAAGTGTTTACGTATGTTAATTAATTAGTGTAGTAATATTTGATTGTCATGCATTGATGCCTTGTGCATTGTGATAAGTCCTTAGGTTGGATTCGATTACATACTGGAGCTACGTTGAGGTAAGGTAGGAGGTCCACAGTCTAAGGACCATTTTAAAGGCAAAGTAAGGAAGGAAAAATTCCATTCATTACATGTGTATCAACATAGGTAACTACCGGATCACTAATTGCGAATAAAATTTATTTTACAAATAATTTGTAAACATAATTTAGTAAAGAAACTTATTAACTTGCTTTGTTTAGATGGAAAGAAACAGGTCATTTCCAGTTTGCATTGTTCAAGACCAACTTGGACAACTTCTCAAGGTTAGCTGAAAAGATTGCTCTTTCTCAGTTGATTAATCTTTTGGATATTGACCTGATTACGGCTCAGTTTTAATGCACCATTGGCTGTTACTTTGTGCGTCAGATACTTAAGTGATAGAAGTTACTAATTAAGTGCTTTTCTTCTTCTTACCTTCAGATCTAGAAACTTTTCCAGTGGTGTTATTATGATGCACAAGGCATCAATCAAAGGTCGATCTAAGCAAAACAGAATCCACTGAATAGAACCAGTTAAAACTGGCTTCATCCTGACCTTAACGAGGGGCAAGTAGACTGCCTACCTCAGCTTGTTACAGAGATCAGCTTTTTTATATGCACTGAATTATGATGTGACTTTCCTTAGATTCAGTACTGCTTTGACTGATTTCATTGCATCGTACTTTACTGTATTGTAACATGTTTTCTTGACCAATTTATGTATTGCTTCTTAGAGAACTAACTGCTCAGAGGCACTCCCGACATGATACCTCTAGGAAACAGAAGTGAATTGGAAGAGTCCTTTCTCCCTCCAGATCTTCAATAGTAAGTGGTGATGGTCTGTCTATTAGCGTCTCAGCTAGGTGTTGCCCCTAGGTTGTCCATTTTCTGGTCCTTGTTCCTAGTTGCATCTGATTTGAATCAATAAATGTGAATGTGCATGTTTTCATATAGCGACCACATGGTGTTCACACTGTTTGTTCTTCAATGAATTTATTGGGGGTGAGATCCTTCACCACCGCTGCTCATTGGAATGGACGCCATGCCATTTAAGATCCCCTTGTATGGACCGTACTAGCCCGAGAGTCCAATTTCTGAAATAAGCCAGGATCGGTATGCCAACTGACATTCTCGTGTGCCAGGAACCTTGACGTACACTTAACCTTCATAGCTAACTGTGTCTATCTGTATGATGTCTGGAATCTCTTGATCGCTCATTGTCATTCATTATGAAATCCAGTAAAGCAGTTCATGAGAACAGAGAAAGAGCCTATGTACGGCAAAAGGCAACTTAGGAAGGTTTCTAGTTATGATCTGAAGACTTGCTTTATCTGCGTTGTACATTATTGCCATGGTAATTTAGAAGTTGTTTTTGGGCTGTTGTTTAAAGGGCCGTGGAGGAACTGAACCTCAGGGAAGAAGTTAAGAGCGGGTGTTCGTTAAGGCAGACAGCGGCTGATACACAACAGTTTTGATGCCAGGTAAATGATCGATTGATTGATTGAGTGAATGAGTATTTGAGTGATTGAATCATTTGATTCATTTTGTCCTTTCATTGTCAGCATAAAACTTATCTGTTTCAAATTGCTTATCCACCATAGGCTGCCTTTCTGTCCTGTGGGCTGAACTTCTGAATGTTGACCTGAGTTCGGCTTGGCTTTGGTGCGCCATCCGTTGATGCCCTGTGCTTTAGACACTGGCGCAATAGAAGTTACTAATTACAATTACTATTAAAATTCATGTATTTTTTGTTTCATTTAGAGCAGTTTTAATAAAAGAATTGCAGTTTCATTTAGATGATTTTCATATTTCAAATTACAGGTTCATTCATTCAGAGCATTTTTAAAATAAGTTATGGTTCATTCATCCATAATTTATTCCTTCATTCACTGATTACTTTGTTCGTCCATCCAACCATCTGCTTGTCTATCCTTGTCCATCCTTCAATCCAATATCATTCAACCATTCATGTTGGCAGTTTGTTGATGCCATATTTTTTACCTTTGACCTGCTCTAGATTGGACAGAGTCCCAAGCAATGCAGTCGAAAACTTCAGTGATTGGACGTTAATGCTCAGCCTGCGGAGAAGATATTTGATCTGCAAGTCAGACGCAGTGGGTGAAAAACATCTTCAGCGAGACAGGATCAGGTTCATTATCTACGGTTCTCTGGAAACTGTATAGGTCTTTCTTATCATAATGCATCAACTGATGGTTGTTTTAATTAAGCAAAGCTGCCTTCCAAACCACTGGAGAGAACCAGTTGATATTCATGAAGCCTCTGAGACCAGCAGACAGGATGTGGAGTCTGAAATGGATGACGATTCAGATTTAAACAACATCTCGGAATTTGCAGTGGACAGAATTTCCGAATCTTGGGCTGGATTTTCTAGAATATTCTTTTCTTCCTTTGCTTCTTTCTTGCCTTCTTTCTTCTCGTTTTTCTTTCCTTTCTTCAGCTCTTCTCAGTTGACAATTTCTCTTGCATTTCTGTTTCATCTGTTCTTTCTCTCTTTTATTACACCACGGCCTTCATATAAAGGGATTGAGTTTTTGAAGTTTTAGTGGAAAGTGCAATTTCTAGATGGCCTTTCACCAGCTTTTCACAAGTTTTTATTTTTATTAGGGCTGTATTTATTAAATGTCTCTTTCTAATGACTAAGCATCAACTGATGATCCTGTTTTATCTGAAGGACTTGCATAAAGTCTGTGCATAGTAAACCATCTGAGAGAAGATTATGATTCTATGATTTCACTTGAAGTGGCCATCGATTCTGTGACTATCATTCATGCTTCCCTTATTTATAATTTTCATTTTTGTACGTTACCGTCATTTCTAACGTAATGTAAAGCTGATATTTAATCCATTTAAACTGAAATTTCAGAAATGTTTAATATCCACACAAAAACTGTCAAAGGAGACCAGTACATTCTCTTTGAAGAGGTGTTTATCGATTTGGTCCCTCTTCTTTAAAGAGGATGTACCAAATATTGAATGAACACATATTTCCCTTTAAGTTTTTTCTTTGTGAAATACTTTACCTAATTTTATGCCTCAATTATTAAGAAAGTGGTTTGAATAGGAGGAACGTCTTAGAATACAGGGGAAGTGAAATAATAATTTACCATCGCTGTTGTGAGTGGATCGGTGCATACAAATGTTTCATTTGCATTCGCTAGGTGGCAGCACGTTTTTAAAAAAGCCCATTAGATCGAATTCTGGCATTCGTTGCGTGAAACCTATATGTAATAGCCTACACGATATATTAACAGCTCACTTGCGCTGTCTCGGTCTGTTCGTTCGTCGCTCATTCTATCTCGCTTTCACTGTCTCTCAGCTTTTCTGTCTATTTTATTGTCGCTGTGTCTCTGTACGTGTCTGTCTGTGTGTCTATGCCTTCTGTGTCTGTTGGTCTGTCTGCGCACAGTTGTCGAGGTGTTTGTCTCCTTGTAAATGTCCGCGTATGTCTGTTTGTGTGTAATTTTGTTCTGAAAGGGCGATGAGACTTCATCTGATCAGTCTGTGCTCAGCATACGATGCTGTCGCCATTAAAACATGAAACGTGCTCAAAAGAAATATTTGGATGATTGTGTAATTCTATTGACTTTTGACCCTAGAGCTTTGTGGTTGATTTACACATAGTTTCAGTTCAAACTCTAGGAGATAAACACGCACATATTGGCCTGCAGCTTTATTGGAGACCAAGACAGAACATACAGCCATACAAATTCAGTGACAGATGCAAAATTGGCAAAAAATGGTTATAAGTTAGCACTGATTACGCATGTATGTATGTATGCATCCATGCAGGCCCTATGAGCGGGGGCCATCAGGGCCATTTGGCCCGGGCCTCACATGGTTAGGGGCCTCGCTTCGAGTACTTGAGTTTTGACATACTATAAGCCAACATGTAATTCAGATATGTTGAATTTTACAAACGTCTAATTTACACACGTCTGCTGTTGTTACATTACAGTTTAGCTGTTTTTAACCGCTACATAATAGCAAACACAATATTGCGTGCGTTTCAATTGTCTCTCGTTGGAGGCGTGGGAAATGGAATCGTAATATCAAGATTTCTACAGCGCCCAATGAAAACTAAGTCGTGGGAACCAGCTTATTCACAGGAACATATGAGCCTCAATTTCTTTAAATGGCCCGAGTCTCTTTGCACCTCTGAAGGGGATTGCGTGACCCATATATGTGGCTGTTTTATGTAGCGCCGTTTGGGGGAAGCTCAGAAAGACGTTAAAAAGTCGGTTGCATTCGGCAGTTAATAGGACTTAAATATCACTTAGTAAGGCATATAGAAGTAAACAGTGCTTAGTAGCTCTTAATATATGAATTATGAAGGCTTATAGAAGTAAGCATAGCACTTAATAGCATTACTATATCACTTAGTAAGGCTTATAGAGTAAAGCATACCACCTAATAGCACTAAACTTATGACTTTGTGAGGCTCACAGAGGCAAACTCAGCAGTTATTAGCACTTATTATATCACTTAGAAAATCTTATAGGGTTAACACAGCTTAGTAGCCCTTAATATATGAATTATGAAGGCTTGTAGAAGTAAGCATAGCACTTTATAGCAATTACTACAGTAAGGCTTATAGCGGTAAACATCGCTTAATAGCACAGTGAATGGCGTCCTACCGTCTCAGACTCAATCCAACCATGTTCCTATGGTGCACCTCCCGCCCGCGTCGCCATCTTCTTCGCCCTCAGCTATGCTGAAGTTCGATGATCTTACGTCATTCGTAACCTTTGACAGTTGCACGACCATATCGGCCCAATTGAATCAACTTCATCGAGTTTGCTTCATTCCCACATCAACTGCTGTCGCTTTGCTGAACAGCTCCATTATTTCCAAGGCTGCCTACTGCAATGCTCGCCGAGAGCGTCTGCCATCTTGTCGGCTAGAGTGGATACAGTTAGTGCTAAACTCTGCTGCCTTCCTCCTGACCTATGGCGGACGCCATCCGATCGTGTCACTGACCTGCTGCGCGAGAATTTGCGCCGATTGCGCGTTCCTCCTATAACTTAACAGCACCACTTAATAGTATCGTAATCCCAAGATTTCTACAGCGCCCAACGAAAGCCGCGCCGCGGGGACCAGCTTATTCACTTAACTTAATATATCACTTAAGTGACATATTACCTACAAACTATAAACTATCACCTACAAACTGTGTCTAATCACACACAAGGCTCTGAATGGCCTTAGGTCTACTCGGGACTGTGGATCAGACTTCTGCATTCGAGCAGCAGAAAACGAGAACACTTATCAGCGACGGTCCTCATCGAGGAATCAACTGCAGGTCCTATGGACTTCCACGAGGTTAGGCGAATGTTCCTTCTCTGTCGCCGAACCCACTGCGTAGAACAGTCTTCCTGCCCATGCGAATGCTGCCCCCCCTCCCTGGGCACATTCAAGTCACGGCAGACATATTTTAAAGATATCTTATGACATTTGTGAACTCATATACAGCGCCCTTCTCTTCTGCCTTCGCTGGCTACGACGCTATATAATTTGTCTTGTTATTATCATCATCGTCGTCATCGTCATCATCAGCTTCATCTTCATCATCGTCTTCGTTATTATTGTTGTTGTTGTTATTATTATTATTATTTAGATTATTATTATTTAGATTCAAATTGATTTCCACTAGGTGTGGATCGTGAAGCCTTGGTAGGTCAGCAAAGCGACCTTCTACTTACTATATTACAAGCCCATATTGCAGAAGCTACCTCAGATTCTCCTACATTTAATTTTGGGCATTTAATGGAGAGCAAAAGTTAGTTAAAACGAGTTTTCGCATTATATAGCATTGTTTAAATTTCTAAACTACATGTAGTTCCAGTGCATTCGCCAGATGGTTTTCGTCCCGAGAGAGAACTACATTCAAGCGCTTTTATTAGAGCTAATAAAACTAAACTTCCTGACAAATACTGTGTAGCAAACTGGCGAATAGACGGTGGTTTACAGAAATCAAACGATTATATTATTGTTCTATATCTTAGATTGGTAGCTGGCCTATTGTCTTAATCTATGGAGACAATGAAATTAATCAAACTCGTACTAATTCTTCTTCAAAATTGGTCAAGATTTCTACAGCGCCCAATGAAAGCTAAGTAGCAAGAACCAGGTTATTCACCGGCGCTCAGGCAAAAGAAACTCGTTAGGCAGGATTAGAAACGGTACACCCGGTCGAGATCCAAGAATCAGTCAGGTAGGCAGTCAGATGTCTGCGGTGGATGGTGTTTGGAATTGGAGGAATAAGAGGAATCAGGATAAGATCTGTGGAAGAGGAATGTTCTCCTTTTTGAGTGAAAGACCTGCGCAGAGATTGCAAGAAGTGAAGTGCTTGTTAGTAAGTTCCTAGTAATTTTGGCGAGAGTTTATTCCAGAGGGGGAATCAGCTATGACTACTACAAGCGATTTCCGAATTTTAAGGATGAGCTGACGGGAAGGTAGAGAAGTGTTAGGTCAGAAGAGAAACGAGTTGAACGGAGTGGTTGGATGACTGACGAAGATAGGAGAGTTGGGAAGATGGGAGTGTGTAGTAGTTAGGTGATTGGACTCTCTCTCTCTAATCGTACAGGTACATGCATATTATATATATATATTCCAAAGTTCAACGACATCTTATGGCTACGGTGGCCGTTAACATCTTTGCAACGACAGTGGGCTTAGTTTTTGCGCCATGTCCAAGACATTCGCCAGATGGCATTTCTCGTGACAGAATCGTTAAATATGCTTTCATTAGAGAATACGCCATCTGGCCAACGGGACTAACTTTTCTGATAAATATTTGATGCGGTCATAAGTATTCACATCAACACAATAAATATGCCACGTGTAATATTGTAAATATTAAGCGCCAATACTTTGAGAACTCCTGCTGATGAACAAGAATAAGTTTTGAAATGTTCTGTGAGGCTTCAAACCTGTTTTTTTTGCATTCGTCATTTGAATTGAGTAGTTTAGCCATTTACACTCATTCTGCGAAGTTCTTACATTAGTGTATGTATGTATGTATGTATGTATATATGGTTGTTTGTTTGTATGTATGTACGTATGTATGCACTCATGTATGTATGTATGAAGGCACTTAAAATATCGGCTTTTTGGTACCTCTCAAAGCGTTGAACACCTGACTATCTAGCTGATCTAAAAAGTGCATTTTAAGGTAGTTTGAAAATTTAATTTGCAGCTAAAATAAGGTCTAAGAAATCAAAGGATGATATCGTCTGTGGGGTTGATCACTGATCAATTCAAACGAGGTGATAACTGATGACGCCATGATTTATAGCTGCTTGAGCTGAAGTGAAGAGTGGCATCCGAACGCCAAGACGCAAGAAAGAGTGTGGACAGGGAAATTATCTAGAACAACCAAATTTCCGGTAATTTTTAATGCAAATTATCATATTTAAACGATTGATTTTATAAAAAGGCAGAGCAAATTACGGGATTACTTGCATTGTAAAAACTGGTGACGGTGCATTGGCTTGTTTATTCTCAACGCCTCACAATAATGGTTAGTTAGCCTTAAAAAACCAGTCACAATGCAAGTTTGTAGAAGAATATTTGGTGCAGTTAAACGTACCTCGCCTGAAAATATTTTACTTTTCACATGCATTAGCAATTGAAACGTATGGAGTAACAGAACACAGTTTAAACATATAAAAGGCCTATGCTAAGTTTGCAGCGTAGTTAAAAGCCTGCAGACTATTCGAATTCATTATAGTCTTAGGATTTTGAAGATTTGAGCAGCTTAGAATTACACGGAAAACGCCTCACTGCGATATGATATGCTGGTATAGGGCCTACATCACACAGTGATGCGATTATATTCCACCACATGAGCCTTGAACACCTTGCTGTCAACGGATTCAATACATTCAGTTGGTGGTATTTTGTTAGTGCTTAAAGCGTGATATAAATTGCTTAAATAGTTCTTAATTCACTGTAGGCCTATAATCCACCGCGTGTACTCGGGTGGAAAAAGTGACATTTCAGCGTGCATCTAGGCATAATTTAGGTTATTCAGGATCAAGCAGAATCGAGTCAATGGCAAAAATTAACAAAGAGTAACTCCATCTTGATCTTGATAAAGTTGAGCAGGTCTCACACCTGGAGAAAGGAGACGTTATGATATCTGTTTTAGATAGGCATTTGAATAGGCGAGAATTTGAAGAAATGGTTTTCACGAGTCTGAGGAGTTATCAGTTAACATTATGGAAACAACAAAACATAACATAGTGTCAGAGTCGAAAGTTTTGAATTTTCTTACACAAGGAAATGTAGCAAGAAGCATGTGATTTCGCTTTCACTCAGAGGTCGTCCTGAAAGCGGTTGATATATATATATATATATATATATATATATATATATATATATATATATATATATATATATATATATATATATATATATATATATATATATATATATATATATTTCAAAAATATAAAGCGGTTGAAATATATATATATATTAAAATATATTGAATATATATATATATATATTTCAACCGCTTGCTTTTCGCTTTCACTCAGAAGTCGTCCTGAAAGGATGTCTCACAGAGAGAGAGACAGAGACAGAGACAGATGGAAGAGTAACCCAAACGTTGCACGTTGAGGGACCAGAAAGCGGGAGGCTCTGAATGTCTGCGAGTTGCAACAGGACCCGACTTGGATTCGACTCCTCCTAGCAGCAGAACCGCTACGAACAAAAATGCGGTTAAACGGTGACGGTAGAAGTCGTGAGATCCCGATAGAAAAAATGTCGATATTTCTCATGTTGTTCTGCGACTTCTCCTCAGCCACAAGTCATGCTAATTACTGCCAATTGCGACATATATTTATATATATATTATATATATATATAAACATCTAATACAAGTATTTTTTCCAATCCAAATGTTCCTTTTCAAATCTTTGACTTTGCACTGATGATGAACTAGCTGGCTCTAGCGGACTTGAGTGCCGGTAAATAAGTGATGAAACGAAAAGCTCAGATGAATGAAATTTATATAAAAAGAAACTAAATAGGTCTACACAGATATTTGTAAAATTTTGAAATAACGAAATAACCTCTACGGAGCAGAGATCGAATTACAATAAGAAAGTCATTAATATTAAACCTCAGCTTAATTAACTTCACACGATAGAAAAATAAATCGTATAGAAGCACTTTAAACGCCTCTGACACAAAATCTCTCAAAAGGGAATCTCTCTTCTAGTTCCTTTACATTCGCTATACTTGCTTGCTGTAAGCATGGTTAGGCCAAACTCCGCCCACGGATTTGGGGATGCGCTACAGAAATGTTAGAATTCAAACCCGGTCAAGCGAATAGGCCTAATCGTCGCCAAAAGACACTCATTCGTATTCATAATCGTAATCGTAATCCTGAGATTTCTACAGCGCCCAACGAAAGCCACGTGACGGAGACCAGCTTATTCACAGGCGCTCAGTCAAAACAAAATCGATAGGCAAAAAGTGTTCGGTTTCAGGTCAAGATCCAAAAGTCAGGCAGAGAGAGGGCGTGGCAGCTACGGTTGGTGGTGTTTGGGATTCATGTGTATTTCCTTTCAAACGCTTGACGGGGTAGTGATATTGCAACTTTTAAGTCGAATTACTAAGGTCTAGATATGAATAAAGGACTTATGTTTTTTGGGAGTTGTCAGCGTTTGCTAAGAAGAGCGCCTAAGGCCTACATTTAATCAAAGACCTGTTTTTTTCACGGCGCCCTGTCGTCCAGTGAGACCACAATACAATACCTAGATCTACAAATGACGTATGTTATTTAAATTCTGTTTACGTACTGTGAAGGTTCTGTTACTTGGCCACGTGCGCTGTCAATGCAGCTGTACAAACGCCTGACCTCTCATTTCTGACCTGTCCTAGTTTCACGTTATCTGACTCATCCTCTTTACTCCTCTGCCAAAACGATTACTCGTCTGTCTGCCCGCCATGACCACCGACGTCCACCATAGCACCATGTTGTCTCCCTGGCTCAACCCTCTGGATTCTGAGCTGGAACCGAAACTGACCAAACAACCTGGTTCTTGTGGTCTTGAGTTGATACAGCGCCGTGGAATAAGCTGGTTTCCCTAATTGCGGCGTTTGTTTGGCGCTGAGATATTATTTCGTAGATTTACATTTGCATTTACGGTGTATTTACGCTCTTCAGCCGTTCCGACTACTGCAACTCGCTTCTTACTGGCATTTCTAAAGCTAAGTTGATGAAGCTTCAAAGAGTTCAAAATACATTGGCGAGAGCTATCACTAAAACTCCAAAATATAATCACAAATCGTTGCATTGGTTGCCCATAGAAAAGCTCATAATGTTCAAGACTGGGCTAATTGTATACAAGACTCTACATTTCAACCAACCTCATTATCTTCACTCTGTACTGATTCCCAAGACTTACCTTCACTCGACCAGGTCTTCTATCTGTCTAAATCTGACTATTCGGTGGACAAGAACAGCTCTTGGCAGGCGTTCCCTCCCTGTCTCTGGCACTAGACTCTGGAACTCTCTTCCGGCAAATGTTCGCTGGGTAGTCTTTTTCGGCCTTCAGATCTCGGCTAAAAACTCATCTTTTCCTGAACTCATTTCCTCGGTAATCGTAATCGTAATCTCGAGATTTCTACAGCGCCAAACGAAAGCTAAGTCGCGGGAAACCAGCTTATTCACAGGCGCTCAGTCAAAACAAAATCGATAGGCCAAAGGGTCCGGTTCCAGGTCAAGATCCAGGAGTCAGGCAGTCAGGCAGTCGGACGGCTACGGTGGATGATGTTTGAAATTGAAGCAAGAAGAGAGATAAGGACAGGAGGAAGAATCAGGATAAGATTTTTGGAAAAGAAGTGTTTTCAGTCTTGAGTGAAAGACCTGCGCAGAAACTGAAAGAGGTGAAGTGTTGATGAGTTCATATGGTGGACCAGACAACTGTCGCAATTCTGGCGGGAGTTTATTCCAGAGGGGTGGGGCCAGAGGCCCGGGAGTCATGGCGCCAAAGACGCCGATGCTCACAAAAGTTTTGGCTCTGTAACGCTGAGACAGTACCATGCTCACACAACTTTTTGGCAACGGAGATATCTACCTATGCCACCGAACAAACATTAAAACTACAAAAATTAATACAGTGATATATACTCTGATATTACATCACAAATTGATTTTATCCACCTTAGGTCTGTTCTTGGCTGAGATTGGCTCACACAACTTTTAAACACTTCCCAGGCCACTAGGTGGGGCAGCTATCGCTATGGAGCGATTTCCAAATTTTAAGGATGAGGTGACGGGAGGGCGAAGAAGTGTTAGGACAGATTAGGAGCGAATTGAACGGAGTGGTTGGATTGTAAATAATTGACGAAGATAGGATGGTTGGGAGGATTGAAGTGTGTTGTAGGTGTGGGATAAGACTTTATAGGCCTACTCTATTCGTTCTGGTATTTTAAGCTGTAGGCTGTCTCTGTGTCTTCTGGACTCCTCTGTGGCTTTCGACCCGGACTCACCATGGACTTTGGCTTGGACAATAATTTTGTTTAACAGCGACCATCGACTGATGCCTTGAGCATTAAAACATTGGCGCTATAGAAGGTTTTAGATTAGATTAGATCTTCTACGGTCTATTTTCAACTCAGTCTTCGGCATCTCAAATGTAACATATCAGACCATCGCACGCAGTAGAGTTTGTACAATACAGAAAGATGTGATGGAGTAAGGTTTAGTGGCAAAGGTATTTTTAAAGACCATATTAGTTTAATGCTAATCTTAAGGTAAGTGCTTATGTTTTTATTGTAGTAGTATGGTTTTCGATGCATGTGGGATTATGCCTATAACGTACGGCACCTAGTGCAATTAAGTCATCAAGAGGCATTAACGAGGATTGTATAGGGTGCTTTCGTATACATGTTTGTGATAATTAAAATTGATTTATATGTTCGTTTATGGCGAATTATGTCGATGGTTCTATGAATGTTAATTTTTGTCGAGTGAGTTTGACTTTTATTATAGATAATTAACGACGATGTTCAATGATAGATCTTAGAGGTTAGAGCCCTCGCTGTGAATCTAGGCCAGTGTTTACTACACAACGTGTGCCCTCGATTCATGCGGCGCATAGTTAGGTTGCAAAAAAGCCAATAAAAGACGCTCAGTCGGCCGAGGTCAGGCATTAGAAAAGTCGGATCGTGTTCGTTGGTTGTTTGAAGTTAAGTCAGTTTTTACAGCTTGTGGAGTCGAAATGTTGCGAGCCGTTGGATCTTGTGGATGCCTGCGAATGTCGGCCGTGCGTGAAACACAAAGTGTTGTATGTTGTTTTGCGAAACGAGGAAGAAACACTGGTTTAAACGATGCAGACAGGATATTAGCATCACAAGTAAGGCTGTTTGGAAGTACGACGAAGAAGCAAGGATCAGCAGACGAAATGCACTTGACAGCATCACCGGATGAAACCTTTTCACCCGGTTTCAGTCACTTTGATGACCAACTGTTTCACCTCTTATGCAACAAGCAAGACAAGGTGCCAGTGTCTCGTCTGCTTAAAGGCCTCCGGAATGCAGGGCTCTGGAGGAATGACCCGCGACTGTTCGAGTCAATGAATAAAATCAATGCATACCGACGCCAGGGTGACCACGATGAACGCGGTGAAGTCCAGCTTGACAAAGAAAAATTTATTGATTGCATAAGGGACAACATTGTTCTCATCAGACGTGCATTCACTGGTGACTTTGCCATTCCAGAATTTTCTAAGTTCTGTTCTTCCATCGATAGCATCTACTGGGCATGTCGAACCAATTCCCAGGGAAAGGTCGCATCTTACATACCACAGCTGGCCAAGTACAGCCCCGACTACTGGGGTGTGTCGATTTGTACAGTTGATGGCCAGAGACACAGCATTGGGGATGTGGAGGTTCCATTCACACTCCAGTCGAGTGGAAAACCAATCAACTATGCCCTTGCAATTAACGAGCTCGGAGCGGATTCTGTCCACAAGTACGTTGGACATGAACCGAGTGGTGAGACCTTCAACTGTATCAAGCTCAGTCCAGAAAATAAGCCACATAACCCAATGATCAATGCTGGGGCTATTGTCATTGCTTCGTTGATCAAGCAAGGGCTATCAATGTCTGACCGGTTTGAATTCATCTTGAACCAGTATCGTCGGATCATGGGAGGTGAGTTTCTTGGCTTCAACAATGCCATCTTTCTGTCAGAGAAAGCTTCAGCAAATCGAAACTTTGCACTTGGCTACTACCTCAAAGAGAACCGCTGCTTTCCAGCAAAGGCAAACCTCGAAGAAACTCTTGACCTTTATTTTCAGCTTTGCTCAATCGAGGTAACAGTCAACTCGGGAGCAATGATTGCAGGAACACTTGCGAACGGAGGCTATTGTCCAATCACTGGGGAAGAAGTCTTGAGTGCAACCTCAGTCCGAAACACACTGTCCCTGATGCACTCGTGTGGAATGTATGACTACTCTGGAGGATTTGCATTCAAAGTTGGTCTACCGGCAAAATCTTCTGTCTCTGGCGCAGTCCTCCTTGTCATTCCCAACGTGATGGGCATGTGTCTATGGTCCCCGCCGCTCGAAGAGATGGGCAACAGCGTCCGAGGCGTTCATTTCTGTGAACAGCTCGTTAACGACTTCAACTTCCACCACTACGACAATCTCCGTCACACGACGCAGAAGGTTGACCCACGCATGCGGTCGTCAGACGTCCAAGGCAACCGTATTGTCAACCTCCTGTTTGGTGCTTACAACGGCGACCTCACGGCACTTCGGCGAATGGCACTCGCATGTCAAGACATGGCGATTGCAGACTATGATGGACGGACGGCACTGCATCTGGCAGCAGCTGAAGGACATTTGGAATGTGTGAGGTTTCTTGTGGAGAATTGTCAAGTGCCCGTGTTTCCGAAGGACAGGTGGGGCTACACGCCTCTTGACGATGCCTCAAAATTCCAAAGAGCAGCTGTACAACTCTACCTGAATCAGTTCTGTTGATAAAGATCATTTTTTTATGTAGATACTGAAATCCAGGCTGACAATTTAATACAGTTAAATATTACTATTGCAATTTTTAATTTTATTTAAGCAGCTATTCTGTTTTATATGACAACTCCTGTAATGGCAGAGAAGCCACTTTCTTTAAGTTGTTTTTGTGACCGAGAGGTTAAATGTTTACCTCTGCCGACCACTTGTGTGTCACCTTGCAGTTGGAGAAGAGCATTTGTATTGCATAATTAAAACCATATAAAACCAGTTGGCAGGACATTGAACTGCTTCTAATGAGTTGGGACTCCTTTTCTGTGGCTTGTTGGCTGCTTTCTGGATCTCAACACTTAACGAAACGTTGATCTGTTATTTTGTTTGAGCATTGTTAATTATCAGTAATGACTATTAACAATTACAAGGTTCAAAATGTATGTTTCTCAGTTTTATAATGTTGACATCTACAAGTATAAAGATCTGTGTTGGTTCAATGTATTATTGAATGTTTTCCATGCACTTTATTTCTCAAATTGAGAAGGACTGAAGTGTAAAAATTGTTTTCTGAATTCGTGTACGTGTTTGAACTGCTGAAGTGTTTATAAGTTAATAAGATGTTGTTTTTGTAAAAGAATCAAGGGAGGGTTTATATAATTGTTTTCAAAACTATTAAATTGTCAGAGTGTAGATCTGCTTAAGAAACTTTCATGACATGAAATATTTAAATTTTATAATTTTCATGGCATGAAGTATTTCAGTTTGTATACTAGACAATCAATTTCGTGGTATTTTTTTACGATTTGTACATTCTGTGTTTTAGGTGTTAGAGGTTTTTCTTAAATCTTGAAGATGGCTTAAATCTTCATACTTGAACTGATTTATTAATACTGTAATTCTGTTAGTAAATTTTAAGTCCAATTCCAACTAATATAGCAACATTTTAATAACTTAACATAGATTTATGAAATTTATTCTAACTTTTAGTTCAATTCCAAATAATTTTGCAATTTATTCTAACTTTTAGTTCAATTCCAAATAATATTGCAAGTTTTAGTGTTGTGTCATAGAAGAATTGTTTACTAATAATTATTCTGTTAATTTTTGTAATAATCCAGCTTTAAGTAAAGTATGTAGTAATACAATTCTCTTTTATTTAGTTTAATAATATTTTAACGATCCTATATTTACCGTGGTCTGTATCTCAAAAGGAATCAATGTTCAACTTTGTTTCCAGATTTTGTACATCTGTATGTTTTGGCCACACTGTGCATAAGAATATATTTGTTGTTAGTATAATAAAATTATAAATTAGAATTCTAAATCATTGTTTATCTGAAACATTCTTCCTAATATGATCTCTTGCAATCTACATATAGCCAAGAGTGCACTATAAAATACACACTTATAATATTGCAACATACACGTTATATTTGAAATTTATGAGTGTATATGCATGTGCAATTTTTACCGTATGTTTGTGTTACCTAGGCACATACTGTATATTTATTGTATGTGATGACACATATGATAGAAGATAAGCTTTTTCAGTAAAGGTGCTAAATAAATTATGCAAGTGATCTGTGAACTGGTTTATGTGGTTGTAATTTATCAGACATTGCATTCATCATAGTTACGTTCTGAAAAGCATTGTTTCATCTACTGTAGATGCATTAGCTGATTGTGCTATGCTAAGGAGTTTTACAATCAGTATTTGCTCAAGTCATCACTGCATGACTCTTGAATTCTGACCTGGAACCGAACCCTTCCTGCCTATCGAGTTTGTTTTGACTGAGCACCTGTGAATAAGCTGGTTGCCATGAAGTAGCTTTCGTTGGGCGCTGTAGAAATCTCAAGGTTACAATTACGATTACTGTAGTATCACTTGAAGCGACTTGTCATTGATTGATGCTTTGTGCATTTTGTTTATGGTGCTATAGAAATCTTTAGATTAGGATTTATGATCAGACTATCTTGTGTTAAAGTTGAATTTCCATACCCTGCATTCCAAGCCAACTACTCGGCCATTGTGTCTCCTGTCAAAGTTTACAGTCCAGCGAGCACCACATTTTATGTGACGACTTACATGCGGTTGACATTGTCAAAGGATAATGGTCTTTGCTGGCCTAGTTAGCCGCATTGGTTAAAATGTAGGTCAAGGAGCCTTTCTGCATTTGGATGCCGGTTCACACATTGATAGTGGTTATATTTCAGAGATTTTAAATCTCGGGCTAGCACGGTGATCTTAAACGGCATGGCCCCCATTCAACCGTGTTAAGGATCTCACCTAGTAAATTGAAAAATGAACATGGTCTAGGCCTTGTAGTCGCTATAGAAAAATGTTTAAATTTACATTTACATTTTGGTAGTTAAGGTAAATTTTAGCAATATTATTGTGAATATTGGGTCTATAATGTGCGGTTCAGGATGATGTATTTCCCAACTGAATCTGCCATGGAGTAATTGAAGTTTGAAATACCATTCTTTGGGATCGTCCATGATGGATATCTGCAAAAAATGACCTACTTTGGACAATCCTTGCCTTGTCCGCGTTTGGCTTTAGGCCTCTCCACTCCTTTTGCGGACGTCCACAATCCAACTAGGTACAAAGGACTAGATTAGGCAATCCTGTTGATCTTGTGCAGCTAACGGTGCTATGGGGTGAGGTATTTTGTCATTGAACTGCGGGTAGCAAAGGGACTCCTAATTAGATCCAGTGCAATACAGACTATACTGTCTGACTTAAGTGAATACGGACGTTCACACTGGGTAGCCCCTCCCCTTGTCCGCATCTGTTAACCCCTCACATTTTCTCTCCCACACCCTTTCTCTCTTCTCTCTTTTGTCCTTTAGGACGACTGCATGTAGAGAGAGTTATATAAATGCAGAAATTGGTTATTAAGTACTGTATTAGTGTCGTTATTGTTGATACATCTTATAAAGGTCATTTACAAGAGATGGTTGTGTTGAGCCAGATGAAGAAGCCATTAAATGACCTGGATTTAGTCCAATTGTTTTTACTGAGTTATATTTTATTAACTTCTGATTAAATTTTAAATGACTTGGATTGACATTAAAGTACTAGGCTTTAGTCCCATTGTTTTTATTGAGTTATATTTTATTAACTTTTGATTTCTAGAGGATCGTGTTTGCAAATTTAGGTGGTTAAAGTGCACATAAAGCCTGGCTCTAACTCTGCAGCAAGTTGGTGTCATCTTTTCTTGCTGGAGAGTTTTGTCTTTATATTAGCTCTACATATATTAGCTCTTTATATTAGCTTTGTGTCTGTAGATCAGGGCTACTTGATTTTGCTTTGTTAGCTGGAAGGTGCTAGTCAAATTTGGTGTTAAATATTGCCATTGCTTAACACAAATATGTCACTGCATTTGATTGTGAAATATTTTTGGCTAAAAGTTCTGTGCTTCCAGAAGCAAGTCTTCTTTGCTTTACAGGAAGCAGTTCTCCATGTGCAAAATTGTTTTATTGTGTTGTTCAGCTGGTAAATGTTGTCAAATCACTGACCCAGTATTTATAATGTGGTGCTCGTCTTTAACCTATTTTGTAGAATAATTTATATTTTTCTGTCGCAGAAATGGCAGTGTGTTGTGTCCACTGTGTGACAAAAAAACCACAAGGACTTTTAGCACTAATGTTTAATATTGTTTTTACTTATTTTCATATGATATTCTTTCACGAATAAACAGTTGCTTGCAAATTTGAGTCAGTTATGCCGAGGTATTTTCAGTTACATAGAGTGTACCATTAAATGGGTACATATTTTACCGTAGCCCTGCCTTCACATTTCTCTCAGCTTAAACTCAGCCCACCCTAACAGCTCTTCTGCCTTTTCTCTCTCTGGACTTCTGGCAACTGGACTTGTTTCTTGACATGACAACACCACTGACTTGACACAGCACTTGTGAATAAGCTGGTGTCCTCTGCTCAGCTTTTAAGTAGTACTTTAGAAATTTTGAGATTAGGATTATGTTTCTGATTACTTCTGACAACGGTAATTTAGTCTGAGTGGTTATTAAACCGTTTTAAGCTGAGACAGGTAATAACTTCATGTTGTCGTTCTCAGACCACTAATGGCGAGTGTGGATTCAAAGGCTCGGAGTTCCACACATAAAATAGGTTTTCAACCATAGCAGTCAGTGCCATTTTGTTATGATCTGAGTAACACTATTTCTGAAGCACTTTTCATATCTTACTCTATCTTTAAATATACGAAACTAACTAATTTATTAGTAAAAATTGTTTAAAATTAAATATCTTCAGTTGCTTAACAATTTTAATTAGACCTTTAAAATTAATTTTTGTGAGTAAGTTGACATTATTATTTTTTAAGGACTATTATGTGGACTGGCGACCAGAGCTCTGTAGACCGGCACTTTAAGAACCACTGGCCTAGTTCATTAAAAGTGGCACAAAAGCCAAGGCCAACTAACTGAGGCTCCATCTTAGTTGATATCTAATGTGCATGTATCTACCTTTAACCTCTGGGACTGTACCTGGGGTTTGAATCCCAGTCTGTCAAACCCTCGTCACAGTGCATGTTTCCTTTTCCCATGTCTTTGGTGTCACTGATACAGTAGGCCTATGTCATTTGTACTAACAGGACCTCAATTTATAAAGAATAATTTATGATTTATTGTCATAAGCATTATGGTCGAATACATAAATGTGTTTATCAACCCAGAGTTCCAGTCGTAGCGCCTGTTTATCAATCTGCAAAAACAGAATCTCACCCAATTATTTCTACAGGCTTTTGTTTAGATACTAGGACAAGTACAGCATGTCATTTTTAATAATAGGATCTCAATTGTAAAAAAATAATTTATGATTTGTCATCATAAGCATAAATATGTTTATCAACCCAGAATCCCGGACAGACACCCAATTATTTCTCTTTTATTTAGATTCTGGGACAAGTACAGCATGTCACTTTTAATAACAGGATCTCGATTTCTAAAAGAAATAATTTATGATTTGCCGTCGTCTGCATAAAAAAAGGTCGAATGCATAAATATGTTTATCAACTCAGTCTTCCACTAGCACCTATTTATCAAACTGAAAAAACAGAATCCAGCCCAGTTGTTTGTAAAATTTTGTTTAGTTTCTGGGACAGGTACAGTATGGCATTTGTACTAATAGGACATCAATTTATAAAAATAATTTACGATTTTACATCATAAGCATAAGGGTTGAATGCATAAATATATATCAACCCTGGGCGCCCGACATGGCGCCTGTTTATCAAACTGCAAAAACAGAATCCCACCCAGTTATTGGTAAAGCTTTTGTTTAGTTTCTGGTACAGGTACAGTAGGTCATTTGTACTAACAGGAGCTCAACTTATAAAATGTAAAAAATGGCATAAAAATTGAGGCTAGGAGCTCAACTTACAAAATGTAAAAAAATTGCATAAATATCTTTATCAAAACCTATGTTGAGGCTAGGAGCTCAACTTATTAAATGTAAAAAATTGCATAAATATCTTTATCAAAACCTAAGTGTCAAGGCTTTCCAACTGCTGTAAGGTCATCCACACTGAATGCATGTTCACATGAAACCTTAGTATATTATATGGCAAGAGAAAATGCAGATGAAAAGAAGGATGAATGATTTAACTTTCAGATCATCCAGGCAAAAACTGTTGCTTGTGCAACATTATAGCTACACCACTGGAAGCTATCTCTACCAGGATATTCTAGATGATTCGGTTTTAACGAGGACAGGCCTCTGGATCCAAATTTCAAAGACAGCTCTTATGAAAGCCAACACTAGTCAATAACAGGACAAAGGTCTTCTAAATAAATGGATTTATTTCATATCGTTCATGCTTTGATAACCTGTTGAACAAAGTTTAACTGAAATTTATGAAGTCACATGCCATACTGCAATACCTGCCACTCACAGAGTAGAAATGTTACCATAACTTCACATCTATAAGATTTACATGTATAAAAAATCTTGAGGGTAAAATGAAACATACATGTATAATAGATATATACATTTTAATATTACAATACATATACCCCGTAAATGGGTAAATTAAACTGTAACATGCACTTGTAACAAGATTTGCTTATGGAAGCATATTGAGCTATAAAACAACATTCATACTAAGTCAAAATCAACAATGGTCTCTGAGATGACCTTTTTCTACGTCCTGTCCAATGTTGGTCATACTGATACCCAAAGCAGATGCTAGGCCATTACATCATATAGTCCAGCAATCATAATACATCACTTATGCACGGAAATTTTTTTGCGACAAAATTTTGTTTATATTTAATTTTTTAATATTTCGTTTTTCTAATAATCACGGAACTTAACGAATCGTCCTTTTGTGCACAGACATGCACAGTTGCTTTACACTGTATTATCAAAGCATATCACTCATTTATTTCATTAGAGATTCTATCTTAAAACACTGGATACGCATATCACTTCAAACACATCTCTGATCTTTCCTACTTCTACAGATGATGCAACATTCACAGCATCCAAACACCATACGGTGCATGAATTCTGTGAATAGTGTTATGAAAACATGAAGTCACGAACACTTCACACCCACAGCCATCTCCTAAGGTTAGCGTAAAGGAACTGAATTTCCTCTTTTTACGATGCTTGCAATCATTACGATGTAAATTGCAGATAGGTCAGTCAACATACTGCTGCCATCAGCACCAAACATGTAAAGAAGGAATCAAGCAAAGTTTGTATAAAAGCTGCAAGACACATTCAGATGAATGTCCTGAGCTCACATAGCCTGTTTAAGAATCTGGCGCAATCTAAACAACAAATCACATCATATCATGGATAACTGATCGAAGTTGACGTGACGTAATAAAACCACAAAGCCAAGTAAGCCAATCTCTATCAACATCATAACAAACAGGATGCATACACACGCCTGATTTTTTGAATAAGTGGCTTCACTTTCTCAGAGAGATACCCATACTGCAATTAAATGGACTCCATCCTGCTTGCCAAATCTGTTTAAGACCACATCAACTGCTCACACCACCTGGCGACGGGTAGGATACTTGATCAAACTTCGTAGTAACACATTTTGGCCTGAGTTTTTACTACCCCGTACACAGGAACTTACTGAAGAGCTGTGTGTTAAGAATTTACTTGTGGTCCCTACACAGTCAACATCTCAGGCAAAGCTCAAACCACCAGATAGTGCACTCAACTAATTACCCACTGCTCAACTGGCAGACTAACAGACAGACAGACGGACAGGCAGATTATATGATGTATGCATCTTAGCCAATCTGCAAGGCTAGCACGGTCCGTACACGGGGACCTTAAATGGTGCTGCACTCATTCAAACAGGCAGCAGCGGTGAAGCATATCACCCGATAAATTCATTGTAAAATGAGCAGTGTCGAGGCCATATGGTTGCTATATAAAACCGTGTACATTTACATAAATTTACAATTAACACAGCAGGAACGAGTTAATCAACTAAACCAGTCAATTAGGTTCAGTAAATTACACTAGCCAGCCAATCATTATTATTTGCATCACACAAACAGCCAAAACAATAGACAGGTAATTCGTCAGTTAACCAGTCAGACAAGAACTATCTATTGTATAAAGCAGTCAATTCAGCTAATCATAAAATCGGCCAAAAACTTGAAGTCAGAGACTGCGACACTTGGTATCAAAATATCTCTACATTCCCTTGTGATCTGTATAAATTTATCTATATATAATTAGGATCTGTCAATAGCATATTGATTTTGTTAATTATAATAAGTTATATACACTTCTTAAGTAACAAATCTTAGCTTTTTTACAAGCGACTGAGCCAGAACAAAATGGCTTTTGATAATCATGTAAGTCTATTCTCGTCATCGAGGACACTGACATAGGGCGTCGGGAACATTCCCCTTCGATTTGGTTCACCCTCAATTTCACCCTCCTACAAATAAAACAAAACTACATGAAAACTGCTTGTTTCTATCACAAATAGTAAAAAAGGGAAATGTTCAATTAAGTTGCAGGGCATCATAATAAAATAGAAAAGAAAAATACTTAGACAACGAAACTGTACATAAGGACTAATACAACATGGAATATAAATATCCAAACAACTCATTTCGACCCATTTTATGCCTAACTGCCTTCAGAGCGCATTTCTCGCAAATTTACTTTGCTGACTTTGCAATGGTTTTCTCACACACAGTCATAAAAGCATCAGCAATGGAAAAGGAAGTTCCAAGAGGATGGTCCAACATCCAAGAAGACATGATGGAGTTGAGACCAAGATGCAGAAGCACAGCACCTGCATATCTCCATGGGCAGCAAAGCACAATGATCGTTGACCCAGGTGACTCAAGACTGAAACACAGAGCTGCCCAATGTGCGCTGGGCTGGTGCCAACAAGTGGTACCCATTTATACTACTCATACAACGGAACCTCCTTAGAACACTGTACATGGAGGCCATATCAAGAACCACCTTATAATGAGATGGTATTATAACATGGTCATTTCCTAAATATAAACCTTATTGTATTAAATATTCCCCTTCTTCCAAAGTTCACAAGTGCGCATATGACCATACAGCAGAGCATCAGTGGCACTGAGCAACTGTGCATGAAGGACTTGCATATGGTCCCAACACTTTGCACGAGGCTTGAACCAGTACTCTCCACATTACAAGCTTATGTGCCACACAAAAAACTGAACTGAATTTGGGATTCACATACTGGACCATGTTATATCAGAATCCATGTTATAATGACTCGTTTAATAAGGAGAGTCTGGTGTACACAATAATTTACTGTCTTTCTCACTGGGGAGCGATACTGACCCACCACTCGTCCTCATCTTCAGCCAAGATAATGATGATCTCTCCTGGCAGAAACGACAGTTCATCTTCGTTGTCAGCTTCACACTTGAAGTTGGCAACACATCTTCGCTTCTTTCGTTCACTCGTTTTCTAAAACAAGATTTTAATTAAACTAAAGCAAGAAGCACCTTTCACTTTGGCAAGAAATGTTGTTAATTAAGACAACCATCAAAGCAACTTAAAAGAAACTTCAAAAATTATAGGACACCTATAAATAACTCGTGCAGAAGAAATGCTCTACATCACACCTCGTGTACCATATCAAAAGGCCATAGTAACTAAGGTAACCGTTTATTTATCTTATCTTATCTAATGACTTCTACAGTGCCTAATTACTAAAAATAATTAATAATCATGTGTTGTTGCTCAACATCCTTGATGCAGCATGACCCAGGACCTCTGAAAACAGCATCATCTGTCAACTCTGAATGGAAGGAAGTCTGTCGTCTGGGCTCTGCGTCCAACTGGACTTTTCTAGGCCTCTACTCGCTAACTGATAAACATTCTGTTCTCAGTGACAATCAGCATCGTTAAGGTTTGCATACAGAGTGCATCTGATTAGTTTCTTTTGAAGTGGCGCTACATAAACTTCCAGTTACAATTATGTTGAAAATTGTATAAACTTCCAGTTACAATTACGTTGAAAATTGTATAAACTTCCAATTACAATTACTTTGAAAATTGTATAAACTTCCAATTACAATTACTTTGAAAATTGTGTAAACTTCCAATTACAATTACTTTGAAAATTGTATAAACTTCCAATCACAATTACTTTGAAAATTGTATAAACTTCCAATTACAGTTACGTTGAAAATTGTATAAACTTCCAATTACTTTGAAAATTGTATAAACTTCCAATTACAATTACTTTGAAAATTGTATAAACTTCCAATTACAATTATGTTGAAAATTGTACAAACTTCCAATTGCAATTACTTTGAAAATTCGGAGCTAGGCAACAAGCAAGAGAAGATCTTATAAGGTAGATTGAGGCAAGGCAAGCCAGACAGAAAGAACAAGTCAGTGGAGGCCAATTCAGACCCTAAAAACGAAATGGTCGTCATGTCGTCTACCTGTGGAGTTTCGTTTATTGTGGGAACAAAAATAGTTTTCCGGTCGTTGCTGAGCCCTGGCTGCTCCAGTTGGCCAAAATTCATGGTGGACATAATACGTGGCTTAGCTGGTATAGGAGGAGGAACAGGATCTGAGCGAATGCCTTCACCTGCAGTAAAAAACAAATTCTTAGATAATCAGTTTCATTGATGTTCTGCTGTCCCTGGGGGATTTTAAGGCTCCATCCTTCTGGACTTCAATTCGAGCTCAACATAGGTTTGTTTATGCATCGGACTTTCCTCTAGGAACAATCTTCCACTAAATATGTGTACTACTTCAGGTGATTCAGCTCAACATATACACCTCAACTTGCACCTGTCTGCATCTGTTAGATACCCCATATAAGTAAAGTATTCTAAATCCAACAAATGAGAAGTAGAGGAGGCATTCATTTACTTTTCTGCAGGCCCTTGAGCCGGCAGTGGACGAATTCCAAGGTCCTGGACATGGGGCCAGTGCATCGCAGGACTTGCCGTTAACTTCCAGCTTATGCCTGCTTGGTAACAGAGGCACGGTGTGTGCAAACAACTTGCCCAGGGTCACTACACAGAGTCGAACCTGCAACCGCATGATCGCTGACCAAACACATTACTGATATACCACCATGCTGCACACCAGTTTTTAAAATACCATCGCAGGTAAAAGTTTGAATATTCCCCATGTCACCCAACTCACCTGGGGGCTGTGAGGTACTTGGTATTCTTGAAGTTCGAGGGTTAGGATGCGGCTTTGAGCTAAAAAGTTAAGACCAAGAACACAATCACTGATTCCGAGTGAAAAATATCACTAATATTCCTACTCAATAACCATCTCTGCAACTATTAACTCCAAGAGAAGTAGCCAAATTAAACAAACTTGCAATTCCCTAGTACATAACAAAATCTGTAGGATTATAGCAGTAAACAGAAAAACACTGACGATGCCACAACCTTCAGGAACTCTGAACATGCCCTCATCCTTCAACTCTAGTTAAGAATCTGTTGGTAGGGCTCTGTGTGTGCGTGCGTGAGCTTGCCACTGGTGACTCTTCTAGTTATCTAAGCAATGTTTACTAAAGGATGAATATTGTTCTTAATGACATTTAACATCGTTAAGGCCAACACAGAAAATGCCTCTGATTAGTTTCTCTTAAAGAGGCGCTATAGAAATTTCTTATTACAATTACAATTTCGGTCTGATTTCTCATGACACGGATTCAGCAATTCTGCACCAGCTATATGGAATAGTCTTCCTGTTTACATTACTCATGACAATATCTCGCTAGACACATTCGTAATGCGGCTCAGATCTATTTGTATCGTCTTGCTTTTGTAGTCTGACACACCTACAATTCCTCGCTCAGTCGATGGACATATGGCGTGTTAACAAATGTATTACTTACTAACTTATTTACTTACAATTTCTGATTAATTATAATTTCTGATTACAATTACTTCACAGACACTACACATTACTAAGAAACAAGCACTGTACAAATTTCTTATTTCAATTACAATTTCTGATTAATTACAATTTCTGATTACAAGTACTTCACAGACAATACACATTACTATGAAACAAGCGCTATACAAATTTCTTATTTCAATTACAATTTCTAATTAATTACAATTTCTGATTACAAGTACTTCACAGACACTACACATTACTAAGAAACAAGCGCTATACAAATTTCTGATTACAATTACAATTTCTGATTACAATTACAATTTCTGATTACAATTACAATTTCTGATTACAATTACAATTTCTGATTGCAATTACAATTTCTGATTGCAATTACAATTTCTGATTACAATTACAATTTCTGATTACAATTACAATTTCTGATTACAATTACTTCACAGACACTACACATTACTAAGAAACAAAAACCGGAGACCTGATCTGTGGAGGGATCCTTGTAGTAGGAGAGGGCCCAGGAAGCGACAGCTCTGGCGCCCGAGCACGCCCCAACTTCACAGGGAGAGGCGGCGGTGGGTCAGATGGAGAACGCATTCGGCCAGACATCTGGCCAAAACCCGGGTCGGAGGGGTTTCGTAGGTGACCTCGGTGAGAGGGCGGTGGGGGAGCAGGTGCGGGTGCCTTCTTGCGCAGGACAGAGTCTCTCTGAGATGGCAGACTGCCTGACGCAGGTGCAGGAATGTTACCAATACTTGATCCTATGCTATCAGAGGTGGAAGCCACTGAAACAAATCATCACTAAAGTGCACTCACAGAAAAGATCAGTGCAAAAGTGTGAGGAAACAGTTGGCAGTTGGAATAAAGTGCAAGAGAACAAATGGCAAGGAATAAAAGTAGAAAGAATGATAGAAAAATGAAAGCAAGCAGTACAAGAAACAATGTGCAAATAAAAACCAACTGCAAAAAAAAAAAACAAAGAAAACAAAGAGAATAATCTCGCGCAAAAACCTCGACGACGCACGTTTAAATAACAAACACATGAAACTAGCATTGCAGAAATGATTTAGCACACATCAAAAAAAACAGTGTGACAGTGGCCTACAGTGAGACTTTAGAACCTGCATAACAACGAAGAGAAACTTTGTGCAAAACAAATAAAATGATTCTGATGGATCAGAACAGGACCAAGAGAACAGCAGAACGTACACTTTGGACGACCCATCGTTTGGAGACCCATGGGAAGAGTGAATTTGAGATTGTCAGCGGTGAGTGACCTGTCGTGCAGCGATAATCCGCTGCCAAAGGACGAGAGTTCGCGGTCATTTCCCATCACGAGACTCGGAGGACGAGACCGTATTTTCCTCTCAGGTGTCTTAACGCAGAAATCAAACCAAAAGTAATGACGTAAGCACAAATTTATATAGCACCAAGCAAAACGATGTCTCTGTTAGTGATAGTTCATATATTTTGAAATTTTCATTACATACTGTACAATGATTTTCCTCTGGTATTCACTAATGTCCTTTCAATTCGGAAATCAGTGGAATTCAGACTTTCAGTCTTTCAACAAATCAGGAACAATATAAACAGATTAACATCAATAATTAGGAAAAAATAGGCTCAGAGCACCACTGAATCAATGAAACAGGTCAAACTTGTGTAGAAATTTCTCCAGTATGTTAAAAAACAATGCTTTACAGGAGAATTTAATATAACATAAATCTGCCACAGTAAGCACACACATTGACCAGCCCACACTAGCAAAGATACACACAGATACACTGACACAAACACACACACACACATATATATAGACAGAAACAGACATATTAAAATACTAAAACTTATTGAGAAATAGGCTAACAGACATTAGATAACCCACTTATATCAGAGATGATGTTGTTCCATCCATCCATCCATCCACCCACCCACCCAAACCCACCCACCCACTCATGCATCCATCCATCAATCAATCAAAATCAATCAAAATTTCCTTGACTGCATCTACTCACAGTAGCTTCGAGTTCATCGTCACTGAAGTCATACGAATGCTCATCCTGCACAAAGACAACTGATTTGCAGTGAAACCTACTTAATGTCTGCAAAATTAAATGCAGATCCACATACATCATTCACTATCTTCAGAAACATTCAAAAACAGAGTATGCTCTTTCCAAGGATCTGGGGTAAAATCACAACCAAGGAGAAATTTATAAATTTATAAAGTTATGTAGACAAATTTTTGTTCTAGAAACTTGCACATAACAAATATTGGAATAAAAAGTCAATAATTATAAAAGTGTGAAAATAATAACATATGAAATGGCAGCCAAGTGAAACACACTTCAAATCTAAAAAGTATTTATTAGTCAGCACAAACAGGTAAGTAAGTAAGTAAGTAGCCTTTATTTTCATCTAACAAGTGCACATAAAAAAGTCATCGCTAATACATTAGTCAACGTTGCAAGTGTGAAAATAAACAAGTCAATGTTCCTTATAATGAAAGCATCGAATTAATACACGGGGCAATTTTGTGTATGAATACACAAGGAAAATTCCACCACAATTTTTAAATGCAACATCGCTCCACTGCCCTTTCCTTAGTCTCTACATATATAGACAAAAATGTATTGAGGTACTGAACAAACAAACATGAAGGAAAGTCGACCACAGGTGACAAAGCAGATGAGAAATAGCGAGAAAACTGAACGAACCACTGTGAAATTCCATTCAATATTTAGGTTCCCAAACAGATCGCATTTTCCTGCAACTGCATGACTCAGCTGAAGCAAAAATCAGAAGTCCAGAGTAAAGACAAAGAATTCTTAAACAAATCATCGAAGTGTCTGATTGGACCACCTGCCTCCTATTCCAAAGCTAAAAAAAATAAACTTGCAAACACTTCATACCCATGGCGGCCTCTTTAAGTCGTCTCAAGAGACGGCTCTTCTACCTCTCCAAGGCACCTACTAGCTCCTCTACTAATTTAACAGCCATCTATATGCATCACACACACACGCAGGCATGCACACACACACACACATCACCTCTAAGGGTCACCTTAAAACAAAATTACGTTATGATAAGGTCATTTTCTAAAGCTAAATTAAATTTGGGAATCAAGTACCTGTGTTATATAAGAGTTTATTATAAAGAATTTGTTATATAACAAAGCGTATTATATGAAGGGTCTTGTGTATGTGATTTTTCTAACAGCAACCACTGATTGAAACTGAGTACATTTTAACGGTGGCACCATAGAAGTTGTCTAAATTTACTCCATCTGGTTTTTATCTCACTCATTTGGTCTGACTCACCAGATCAACACAGACGTCGTGCTTCAACTGGGTCGCAATGTCCAATGCCGTTTCCCCTGCTGCATTTTCGTGGTTCACTAGATCTGGTAGAGTTCGTAGCAGCAGCTTCATTGCCTCTGTTCGATTGTGCAGAGCACACAGATGAAGCGCTGTGTTGCCATCCGATGTACGTCGACCCAGTTCCTGGCTATATGGGTCAAACAACATCGAAAGGTAAAACACTGAAAAATCATAGAATTATATCATCAAACAACATCGAAAGGTAAAACACTGAAAAATCATAGAATTATATCATCAAACAACATCGAAAGGTAAAACACTGAAAAATCATAGAATTATATCATCAAACAACATCGAAAGGTAAAACACTGAAAAATCATAGAATTATATCAACAAACAACATCGAAAGGTAAAACACTGAAAAATCATAGAATTATATCATCAAACAACATCGAAAGGTAAAACACTGAAAAATCATAGAATTATATCATCAAACAACATCGAAAGGTAAAACACTGAAAAATCATAGAATTATATCATCAAACAACATCGAAAGGTAAAACACTGAAAAATCATAGAATTATATCAACAAACAACATCGAAAGGTAAAACACTGAAAAATCATAGAATTATATCATCAAACAACATCGAAAGGTAAAACACTGAAAAATCATAGAATTATATCATCAAACAACATCGAAAGGTAAAACACTGAAAAATCATAGAATTATATCATCAAACAACATCGAAAGGTAAAACACTGAAAAATCATAGAATTATATCATCAAACAACATCGAAAGGTAAAACACTGAAAAATCATAGAATTATATCATCAAACAACATCGAAAGGTAAAACACTGAAAAATCATAGAATTATATCATCAAACAACATCGAAAGGTAAAACACTGAAAAATCATAGAATTATGTCAATTTACCAGGTCTAGAAACCAGAAAAGGAAAAGTCAAATTTAAGGTCACATAGAAAAATGAATGAAAGAATGTGAATAAAAGCTGGTTAAACAGATACTCTAATCTTAGAACTTCTACAACACCATTATATTAATCCAGTAGGCATCAGTCAATGGCGCTCCAAAACAGATAAGCAATATAATGTTATGCTAAATAACAATGTAACATAACATGTTATGTAAACTAACAACACATGTTATGTTAACTAACAACATAACAAGTTATACAAAATAACAATGTAACATAACGTTATGTTAATTAACAACATAACAGAACATGTTATGTTGTTAATTAACAACATAATTTACATCACGTTAAACAAAAATATAACAACAAAATGTTCAGAAATCAGTCTTGGCACCGTGTTCTAGGACTATCACTTCAGATGCATGAACTACGAATAAACTTTGAAGGATGTGTAGGGTATTACAGATCTAGGACACTTCACAAACTGAACATTTTCTATGATAAATACTGATTAACTGACCTGTTGGAATTCTGAATAATAAAATCAACAATGACTGGAGGAGAAATGGCTTCATAGATGATGGCAAGATGAAGAGCATTCTCTCCATTTTCCTAGAGCAAAACAAGAAATGATCAAATGAACAAACAAGACATTCAACTTTATATATATGTTATTAATATTCTTATTTGTTAGTATTTTGCATTTATTACATGCATAAGGTCAGTAAATCTGAATCTGAGGCATAAAATAATTGTGAGTGGACTGGTTCAAGGTCCCTGCACAATAACTGCCTCAGAGGAGGCTCGAACCCGTACTCTCTGATCACTCTATCCAATTGGCTACTGTGCCACACCTCTTCTTCTTCAAGTTCTCTACCCCCAGGCAGGTTCAAACGTCCAATGGTGCCACTCCTGATGTGAGGGCCTCTTCTTTCAGTTTACCGTGTCCAACCAAGATCATCCAGTCTATTACCATTTCTCTACATCTTCCTCTGATTTTCTTTACCTTCATTCTTCGCTCTATGGTATCCCTCAGAAGGGAATCACCTCTCAATATGTGCCCAATCCACTTCCTCTGCCTCGTTCTTACTGTAGCCATCAGAGATCTTGTGCCCCTCCAAGGCATTTGTAAAACACAACTAGAATTTTGGAAGAATACAGGCATCAATTTAGCAGCCGCTATTTTCTTCTGGCTCAACCGAATTTTAAAACTGGTTTTGCTAAGCTCCTTACTGTGTCTGGCAGGGGTTCCATGAAGTCAACGCCCTCAGCAAAGACCTGGAGAAGGGTGCAAAGTTCTTGCGACGTTATTGCTTCCTTTAGATCGTCTCTTCTGTCTTCCGGGTTAGGACACGTCACCACGATATATCGACGTTTTTCGTATTTGTTCCGAATGAACACCTTCTTCTCCTCCCTACCAAATAAACGTTAGTGCATGTAGTTCTCCAACAAATTACACAGAAATTACTACCTGCTCTGAAGGAGCTATATAAACTGTTGACTGTTTAGTTGGAGTTAATGGTTCCTGTCCTCTGTCATTGTAGTAGTGAATGTCTGTTTAATAATAATAATTAATTAATAATAATAATTAAGAGATTGTCTTGTATTTCAATATTCAGTTTTACAGTTTGGTTTGTGTCTGAAGCGTTCGTTCAGAGTTTGGGGTTAGAATTTGATTGAGTTAGACAAGGAAAGTTGCTGCTAACTTGACACCTGTTTTAAAAGCAACAGTTGAACTTGAATACAAACAAAGTTATTTGTCAATGTTATTGGGCCAGCTTCGAAATGCTTACCCTAAATGGAAAGGTCTCCCATGATCATCCAACACATCATATTTAAATTACTAAAGATTAATAAAGATCTTTTACTCACTTACTCATGATTGTTGGACTGAAAGGCAAGGGCTCTACTAATCAGGTGATGGCGGGAAAAGCAAAAACCATTAATTAATTTTAACATTTTAAAATCCATAATTCTTCTTCATGAAAAAGGGACTAATTACATAAAATTTATTACTTTCAGTTTATTTACTTAATTATTTTGGTAATATCTGTTAATGAAAAATGTTAGCAAATCCTCCAGTTTAAGTGATGCTTATTTGCTGAACAACGATTAAATGTAATTAATTCTGCATATAAAAGGGACTAATTGCATAAAATTTATTACTCTTATTTTATTTATTTAATTATTTTACTAATATCTGTTAATGAATAATCCTCCAGTTAAAGTGATGCTTATTTGCTGAACAACGATTAAATATAATTAAAGGTTAGTAATAGAAAAAGAAACAATGTATTGGACTTACATGCTGCTTCCCTGAACTGGTTTTTCAGTCACGTTGAGGTTATACTCCATAATGTCGTTGAAAGCACTGTTGCTCATATTTCGAGCCAGCTGTTAATCACAGTCACAGAAATAAAAAAATACATACATAAGGAAGAGATGCAGATGTTAGCTAATGTGAAAGTAAAAGGGATATGCATAAATTGATTGACTGATTGACTCTTTTATTGATCCCAAATTCAACATATCAGGTTGCACATAAAACGTACTGTTTGCCAGGATACAAAAGGCAAACCCAGAAGGGACCAGGGTCCCGCTTAAACAGGGTCGCCTATTAACGTCAGTAACGTAAGATGGCAATCAAAATGTAACCAAAGCAATTATCATCTTATAAGCAAACTAAATAAGTTATGTACAATAGGTACATAAATGAAACTGAAAATAAAAAAGTACAGAACATGGAAGACACATGAAATCCTGACCAGTAGTTGAGCTGTGTTGAGTTCATCAATGACTATCGACTGAGTCCGTGAAACGTGAACGCCCATGTCTCTATGGACTCCACAGCATTCGAGGCAAATGAGCACACCAAGGTTGACAGACAGCCATTCGGGACCTACCCAGAACACAAATGACAACTAAGGTTGACAGACAACCACTCAAGAACTACCCAGGACATAAATGACAACGAAGGTTGACAGACAACCACTCAAGAACTACCCAGGACATAAATGACAACGAAGGTTGACAGACAACCGCTCAAGCCCTACCCAGGACATAAATGACAACGAAGGTTGACAACCACTCAGGACTTATCAGACATAAATGACAAACAAGGTTGACAACCATTCAGAACTTTCAGGCAATGATACAAACCAAGGTTGACAGACAGCCATTCGGGAACTACCCAGAACACAAACGACAACCAAGGTTGACAACCATTCAGAACTTTCACAGTCAAAAAACCTCAAGATTTCAAAAGCAAAAGTCATTGCCTATGAGGCCATGATAAAACCAAGGTTGACAAACAACCAGTACAATAACAAAGGCCATCACCACTGCATTTTGCATTATAAATGAATTTTTCACATTGTATGTATTCAAAAGTGCATAAGAAAAAAGGGAAAGAGAAAGTAAAATACAGGGCAACAGAGACAGAAAGAGAGACATAGCCAATCAGACACACAGACAGATGGAAAGATACAAAAAATGACAGAGAGAAAGACATAGAGACAGAGGTACAGAATAGATGAATGCAGACAGAAACAGACTGCAAGAGACAGAAGGAGACAAACAGAAAGAGACAGAAGGAGAAAAATAGAAAGAGACAAGAAGGAGACAACTAGAAAAATAGAAAGAGACAGGAGACAAACAGAAAGAGACAGAAGGAGACAAACAGAAAGAGACAGAAGGAGAAAAATAGAAAGAGACAGGAGACAAACAGAAAGAGACAGAAGAAGACAAACAGAAAGAGACAGAAGGAGACAAATAGAAAGAGACAGAAGGAGACAAACAGAAAGAGACAGAAGGAGACAAATAGAAAGAGACAGAAAGAGACAAACAGAAACAGACAGAAGGAGACAAACAGAAACAGACAGAAGGAGAAAAACAGAAACAGACAGAAGGAGACAAACAGAAACAGACAGAAGGAGACAAACAGACAAAGACAGAGACCTGGTGCCCCACAATCGCAGCAGTTCTGATTCCCTGGCAGGCGCTTGATTTCCTGAATGATCCTTCTCGTCAGCTCCTTTATGCTTTGTGTGTACGGCTCGGAGTTTGATGCTGAATGTTCGCCAAAAGCTTTCATCAGAACCAATTCTTTTGCGTTGTTTAGAACTGATATCCATCTGCAAAATATTATTTCGTTAAAAGCTATGACTGTAATCCGATAAAAAAACTCCATTCGCAAATTAATCAGAAATCAGACACTTGTTTGCTCCACTGTTCAATAAGATAGGAAATCACAAATTATGTTATCAATATATTATTAGATTACCGAATTATTACTATTATTTCTGCATTCATTAAATGCTGCTATCTAATGACTAAGTATCAGTCAGTGGCGCTGAGCAAAGCGTGAGTGAAGGATTTGCTTGCTCAAGGTCCCTACAAAGGAACCATATCAGTGGAAGCTCGAACCCGTACTCTCCGTGTTATGAGCTGAGCACTCTAACCAGCAGGCTACCATGCTCCACAAACTGATGACTGGCTTTATGCCGCTGAGTCCCAAACCACAAACCGAACCTGTCCATATAGCTCTATTAACAACAGCAATCTGAAAAGCACATCAGCAATCCACCTACCACTACCACCATAATCAATTTACAACTGTAATTAATCATTGTCGTTAAAAATTTGCTATCATACACAGCAGCTAAGCAAGGAACAATCAACTCATTCAAAGGCACTTTTTATGAAATACTTACTATTCAGTTATTTTATTTATTTCAATTTTAGCTAATTTATTTATTTAAAAATGTTGTTTTTAACACTTTATTCTCATTTTTAATAATTGCAGAAACTAGCTTATTCACAGATCTACTACTCACTCATCCATTTCGTTTGAATCATCTGCTTGGAAATGATACGTTCGGTTCTCTGGAAAAGAAACATTCACTTAACAGAAACATGTTTTCCTCTGAAGCAATTTAAATCAGGTAAACAATTAAAATGCAGCACAATGCAATAACAATTTCATACAGCTCCATTTTTACACAATTACCAGAGCTGGTAAAAACAGTTTTCAGGCATTAATGAAAGGCACTTGTACTGTTTCCAAGAAGTACCAGTATCCAGTGTTTACCAACATCTTACGGCTGCCAATGTCTGTTGATGTTGACCTTACTTTACTCTTCCAACTAAAGTATTGTCACTTACGTTTTACGTTACCAAGCTACCACAATATATACATGCCTACCACACTCCATTCCAGCTAGATAGGCTGAATAAACATAATTTTATTTTAATTTTAAGAAATACATAAGATAAAATAGTGAGTTCCTGTGATCAATTGGCCGGCTACTGATGAACTGAGAGAAATCTCGATTTGATTTTAATTTTATGTACTTCAGCTGAGCTTCTTCAACAGACTGCAATATTTGTATATGGTTTCACTCAAAGCAACTACTGATTGATGTTGTTTGGATCACGATAATGTCTTATCTTGTCTTCAACCTTCCTTGAGCCGAGGAGTGGCCGCACCACGGGCAGTTCTGTGCCCACTGCTTTTGTCCTTTACCTCTTGTATAATAACTGGTTGAATGATAATTCAGTCCATGACTTGATGTTATCGATCCACGTCATTATGATAATGAAACTGTAGAAATCATTAGATTAGACAACTATTAGACTCTCAGATTAGAATAGAGGTCATTACTAGAGGACAGATCTAAGAAAGAAACCATTACTAAAAATAAACTTACAGGTAATCTAACGAAAATACAGAATTTCAGATATACAGCATTCAAAAGAAAGGCATCTTATATGGAATTTTTCATAAGTTAAAAAACAGCCAACAGGCTGGGATTTATCTTTCTCATGCAATCAAGAATCTTAAACACAGTGGAAAAAAACAGTTCTCACTGGAACTGGAGATCAGATCAAAGCATTTCTTTCCAGGATCTTCTGGAACAAGCTGTCAACAAAAATCACAAGCTTTGCAAATTTTAAAGCAAATGCGTCCAATGCAGTTGAGAATGCATTTATGACAAATGTAACATCTAACCTCTATTGTATTCCTCTGTAATTATTAGTCCTGAGAGTTGACCTGCCTTTAAGGGATGCACCGCAGCCTTGCAGTTTGCATGCAGACTGTCAAACCAGAGACTGGAAGTTCAAACCTCACCAGGGCAGAACAATGTGTCAAGATTTCCGCTCCAATTGCACCCCTAGCAAACTCAGCTATGTAAAGTAAATACTGATCACACACTGTCAGTGGGAAGTTCAAGTGGTGAAGGACAGGACTAACCACCTGCTCTAATGAGCCGAGACTAAAAAAAGAAGTTATCAGCAAATCATACCCACGGCTGCCATAGGTGCTTCTTCTTCTTATTCTCCCCCTCCTCCCTCTTCTTCTTCTTCTGAAGAATCTCTCAGTTGAAGTGCAACCAACATAATATGAGGAATACAACAACAGCATATGGGTGGACAAAGTTTTCTGCAGTGAATCTTAAACCCAGTGGAAATAGGGACCCGCTTAGTACTGAGGAAACTAAGAGTCTTTCTTCTTTTCTACTCTTTTTCCTTTCATTCCCATCAGCTGCTGGCAGGTGACGAAGATGACACAAGACATCTCCACTTTTTCTACCTATTGTTTCTGTGCCTGCCTTGCATTCTTTCAGATCTTCTTTCACATTGCCCATCTACTCTTTTTGGAGTCATAATTAGTCCTCGTCATAATTAAGTCAACAATAAGCTAATCTCTTCTAAAGAAAGTTGGTGGTGAGTGAATATACATACCTTGACCTGACAAGTGAGCAGGTTCAGTTTTACTGGCTCCTTCGTAGTCTGCGAAATAAACACATCAAAACATTCAATCACACTTAAACTAAATTTCAAGTGAACTCTGACCTTACCCAAAAGTCATACAAGTAATAAATACTTCTCTACTGCCACGTATCAACAGCAAGTGCTTACCAACATCCTGCAGAAAGACCCATGGGAATGTAATGTAATTTTATATATAATTTATGTAGCACCTCTTCAAGATATGGTATCTACTCATAACCACTTTGACCCTAGCCGTGGCAGAGTAGTACAGGTAATCATAATCAAAAATGTATAAAGTACCACTTCAAAGTATAATCATTAGCGGCACTCTTTGCCCAACGAGCCAGAACCACTGGGGAACAAGTAGGTCTTCAAGCGCTTGCAGAAGAGACGAGGAGAAAGGCTGAGAAGTTCATGTGGGAGGTCACCAGGCAGGCAGTTCCAAGATCTAGGGCCAGACACAGCAAAACTTCTGCGTTGAGCCGTGGATGTTCAAGCCAATGGGACAAGCAAGTCACCTTGATCCGTTGAACAAAGCAGTCAGCGGCCTGGGACAGAGGAGGTCAGAACACAAAGCTCCCTTAGGTAGAGAGGGGTGCATCAGGTGCTCATTTCTTGTCCGTCTGCTCCAGAAATGTAGCTTCTTATTTTGAGATCACTGAATACTACATTACTGTACAGCATGGTTGTCGATTAGTTAGTGCACTGGGATGTCACCCAACAATTGCACGTTTGACAGAACCCCATGGAACGACCTTTGACATGTTTTCCTTGCACAATTACGTCAAATTATTCCTCAGGTTCAGATTTACTGACCTTGCATATATAATAAGTGCAATAAACAAAAAATAATCACTTATAAATAAATCAATTTATAAATTAATAAATATATCACACATCAGAAGCACACAAAGTAGCCACTTGAGACAGAAGTCATCAATTTTGACCAGAATTTTCTAATAGATTACGATTTTTACTATGGCTTCAGTTGAAGTTGCTATCGATGGAAGCCTTGTGTATTATCATAACGACAATATAAAAGTCATCAGATTACATCAGATCAAAAGAGTATGCCACTAACATCAGAATGACTAATGGAGAGAATTCCATCTTTGACAGTACAGCGTCGCTTCTGCCAGACTTTCTTGATCTTTCCTTCACTCTTCTTCAACAGAAATCCGTTCTTTTCGTGGCCGTGCATCTTGTTTCCTTTCAGCTGATGAAGACTGTAGCCAGATGGCGCTGGAATCGTCTGAAATCATGAAACAGAAACATCGGTTCTCAGGCAGCATGATGAAACAATGTGCCTACATTTGCAAGATATCTAATAGTACTTGACATTCAAAAAAGTAAAAATAATCAATCCATAACACTTATTAATTGCATTCTTCATGCGGCAACTCAAAACTTATTTTAGTAACTCCTCAGTTTCATTTTCCTGTCTGCTAATTCCCTTCCTCAAACAACTGTCCATACCTCCATTTAAGTTTCACATCTAGAACATTCATCTCTTATTATCATTATCATTATAAATATAAAACTAGATTGCAAGATATTAGTGATGCAGTGTCTCAAATGAGGCAGCACTTGGCACAAGGTGATCACTAACCCGTCAATCGGATTTTATTAAAATGTAGTTCAGTTTACAATAAACAGTATAAAACAACTTATGATGGAAGGTTGTTCCTCAAAGAGTCTGGCAGAGAAGAAGGAGGCAAATGATGGAAGTTTCTGCCGCATAGTTCTGCCGATTTTTAAAAGATAATATCATTCACAGTCATTTGCCACAGACCGCTTTGACATGACCTTACAAAAACTGTATGATACATGCCAATCACTATAGCAGACAGTATAAGTCAGTACCATGCAATACACGTCTGTGTATTATAAATAAGAAATGTCTGAACTGACATTTCAAAGTTTTTGGAAATTTTAGTAAATAAACATGACTTGAACTGTCACAATCACTAGTACTTTGAAGTCATTAATAATTATGAGAAGCTGGTGCAGAGAAGAAGCCGACCTCTTTGTAGGAAGCCATTCGCTCTTTGAGTGAATCCCGGAGTTCCACAAGATTCTTTCGTTCCAAGCCATGCTTTGACTTCAACCGTTCCAGTTGCGTCACGAGTTCCTCGATGTAGCAGCGGAAGTGTTCAATTGTCTTCAGACCTTCTTGGAAAAAACTGAAACGTGCACAGATAACAATGGTTCCTTAAAGCTCCATATGCTCATTGCTCGTGTTTACCCGAGGACTTTACCTCTGAAGAGGTGTGTAAAGAAACAGTGGAATATCTGAGGCCCATCCACAAATCCACGCCTACGATTCCTCACTCAGCCGATTGACATATGGCATACTAACAATTAATGTGTTACTTACTTACACAATAAGCAGATCAATAACCAACCTAATCACGTCAATGAAGTAGTTAACTGAAAATAAACTTATAAATTAACCTAAAATACTGTATTAAACAAAATACAAAACATTTAGACAAGAATCAGAATCCATGAAATGGGAAAAAAGGAGTAAGGCGACAAGAAGGTTGACAAAAAAATTGTTGACTCACTTTGTCTGTGCCTGGTAGTACTCAACAAAATGCTGGAGTAGGTCGACTCCCTTCTTTGTCTTGATTTCATTCACTTTTATCAGAAACTAAAATAAAAACTCATTATTATATTCAATAAAAAATGCAAAACACACCCACATCAATTGTACAAATCTAAATCCAATTTTTTATTCTATACAAATGTTTCATCCTCCAGATTTAAAACTGACTGACCGATAAACCTTAAAAACTGATAAAACTGGTTGATTAATTACTCTGATTTCTGTCCAAAAGGCAAAGTAATGATTAGCTGTTCAGGTGTTGGTTGTCATATGCAAATCCATTCAGTTACTTCTGGCAATTAAATATTGATATAAACAGAATACAATAAACTAGACACTAAGATAACAAAACATGTTTTAGAGCAACACTTCTGACAAGCTCTGAAAACAAGCTGCATAAAAAGATAAAAGTTCAAACGTAAAAATAAAACACTGCAATTTGTTACCTCGCACATCTGGTACTGCAAGACCTGACGTTCACGTTCCATCTCCTCTGCAATCTACAACGTAATTCAACGTAATTTAAAGCAATTCATAACATAATGGAGGTTTTAAATGGCAAGTACACAATAAGAATCATCTCAGTCGTACTCCCAACCCAACATCATCTAATCCACTCTAGTGTCTTCTATAGCACCATTTTCATGATGTCTTGAACATTATGATAACAGCACTTCACCATATCACTCCTCACGGCTCATCCACCTTGGGAATATTAAGAGTGAAGAATGCCTCACAGCGTTATGTTCTTTTTCTGCTAAAGACTAAAGACAGATATAGGGTCAAGGGTTTAATTACAGCCATCTAGGTCACTCATAGCTTCATAGCTACAAGGTACAGTTACTACACCACAGACTAAAATTCTGATAAAACATGTTTGAAAGTGTGGATCCAAAATTAAATTCTGCTCAAGATAGTGATTACTTTATATATCACTCCCAGTGGTAGCTTAATAAGCAGATCCCAGTCTATAATAACTGAAGGCTACTTGCAACTGTATATACACGAGAAACGAGAAATGTGAATTACAGCATGACAAGCACGTTGCATAGAAACACAACACTGAAAGTTCACCTCAACTGTAACTTTCACAAGTAACAATCTTCTCAAAATTTAAATAAGATGAATCCTCGAAGAAATAAAACTTAAAGAACAGGTTATTTTTAGTTATGATATTTGTATATCTTGGAAAATTCCTTCTCAATGGAATTGGACAACACTGAATAAAACGAAATAGATGCAGACATATACCACTCACCATTTCAATCTTTAAGAAACGTTACTACGATCTCATGACTTAAAATAAAACCAAGATCACAGATTCAGACTTAAAGAAACAAACTTTGCTACATACCTCTGCTCCAGTGACTTCTGTTTTGATCATTCCAGCATCTTTAGCCAACTGCTTCTTCTCTTTTTCAATTTTATTGCTGTCATAAACAAATAAAGGAAGGCATTTTAAAAATCTGGCAAATTAGGTCAACTGTCACTTTTCTGTCTAAAAAGATTCTTAGTGTGGATGAAGACAGTCTTTAAGAAAAAGAAGATGCAAAGGTCTGACACAGACTAAAATGAAGGATAATCATTAAACTTTTTTGTCTTACAATTTACTTTCGTAATCCTTCCATGCTTTGTCAAATGGTTTCTTAAGATCGCCTCTGACACCACTGAAATCACCATGAAGAAAGGTATCCAGCGGAAATAGGACGATGTTGTTCAAGTTTTGCATCTAAAAAAAAACATAACCAACTGGCCTTCAGTTCAAATTCAATAAATACAAAATGACAAAATTGATCCCAATCTAAACTGCACAACAAGTCATTATTAGAAAAAATTACTTGTAAAGTAAATAAAAGTAATTTAACAGCAAAATTGCTACATTACTCTTAGATAGCGTACTCTTGGCCATTTAGGAGGTTGCAATGTCAGACAGACCCATTCAAGGGTGCTCCAAGCTTTGAATTCCATTCCTGAAAGGAGCTGAAAGAGATCAGTCTCATGGCCCAGAAACACCTGCCTCCACCGGCTTAAAAAATGAACTACACGCAGCCCAACACAGGGACGGTTGGCTCAGTTGTGGAAATACTAACATTTCAGAGATGGGAACACCAGTCATGGTGATGACTCCGAGATTTCAGCCACAGCCGTCCTACAGTGTTCCATAAATCATCTTATTATTATTATTATTATTATTATATTATTATTATTATTACTACTATTACTGTTACTATTACTGTTATTATTATTATGACTTAGTCATGCTTCTGAATACTTAGAAATAGATTTGGGTGGGATACATCTCACCAGATTTTTCATCAGAGCTGAGAGCTCCTTTGTAACAACAGAAAACTTGTGAAAGGCTGCATTGACATCATGCTCCGGTTCACGCTGAGAATTCAGGGCCAACTTCTCCAAGTTCTCTGCCAGGCAATTGTCACTGGAAATGTACACTAAAAAGCAGTACACATATCACTCAGCTTATTATTTTTGTCATATTATTGTTATTTAGATTTTTGTTATTATTATTATTATATTATTATTATTATAATAGGCGTCAGAAACGACTTCCAGGGTGTCGAAACATTTTAACTTATGAAACAAAACTATTGTTGCTAGAGCAAGTAGAGGTTTATTTTGATTATAATTATTATAATTATTATTATAATTATTATCATTATCATTATTATTAATATTATTAATCAGTCTGCAATGAAACACCATCACGGACTTCTAAAGCACTGCTTTCTTATTCCATTAATTGTATTCACATACCCAGTACAGCCACTTTTTAATGAATAGTGATCAATCAATGGCGCTCTGCAGTTGTGCATTAGGTACTTGGATATGTATGTATTTATGTATGTATGTAGATATGTAGGTAGGTATGTACGTATGCATGTAAGCATCTAAACACTTAATATATCGCGCTTTTAGTAACTCTCAAACACACTGTGCTCACCAGATTAGTCAAAGTGCATTAAACAAAGGTTTGTTGGTAAGCAAATAATGCTCAGATAACTGTAAAAGTCACCACAGCCAAATGAAGTCAGCAGCCTACAGTATTGCTTACCAACTGACACTCCTCATAAATCTAGAAGACACAGCTCACAGTAACCATCTCAGGGGAGGCTTGAACCCGTACTCTCCGCATTACAAGCCGAGCGCTCTAACCAATTGGCTACTGTGCCCCACTACACTGATGGTCAATGCCAAATGTTACAAACACTATGCCTTGCCACTGCATCACTGAATCCTAGATTTCCCGGTTGCAGGTGGCATATATAAGTTTAGGGCTTGGCATTGTCCAAATGGGAATCAGTCAACTTGTTACATGTTGACTCATTCAAAATGGCTGTAGGGCATTGGTGATTTTCATTCAAACTACTGTAAGAAATGCACAAAAGCGAACTTAAAATAAAGGCGAAACACAGACTTGGACATGGAAGAAATCCGAACATGCAAGGCTTATCAAAAGGCATAGGACATTTTAGAATATTACATTAAATTATAAGAATATATATAAGAATGTACAATATATAAGAATATAACTGCAAGCAACAGAATCACTAACAGTTGCCTGAGCTGTGGATGGCCTTGACCGCCTTTTTCACCTTATTTAATCCACTTCGATCATAGTCAAGTGTCTAAGGAAACAAAATCAATACTGGAAAATTTTATAATTAACAAAAATAATCATTAAATTACTAGCACTAAACATTATCAAATAACATTAACAGCAACCATGGTGAAGGATATCACAACAGGAATTCAAACCAGGCAACCTAGTCTTCAAGTGCAACATCACCCTCACCACTATACATCATTTCTGCAATATTTTGCATATCAGTGGTACAAAAAATCACAAACTTGGTTCATAAACAACAGATGACTCCAAGCCCACAAATAAATTACTGTAAATTATAAATATCCGCAAATACTTGAGAGCCAACAAATGAAATAATTACAATAAAGCTTTGTTTCTGTTATTTGTGCAACAGAGGCTAATATAAATTTTATTCAAATTTCCTAATACATTAACAATTCTTGAGGGTGAAAAAGCATGGCGGCTTGCTGATGAATGTGATCTTAATTTTTTAAGCTTCCAAATAACTTATAGAACCAAGCTAGTGCATTGCTCCAGGGTGTTTGGTGTCGTCCGGGAAGTGACACCAGACCCACCCACCGCCGAACCCACCTCCTCGAGCCCGGCAACAGTGGCCCTACACTGGCCCAGTCGAGACACAAATGTCGACGTCGTCGGCGAATGGAAGTCATCCCAAGCCTCCCGTAGAAAGTCCGTTACAGAAATGTTTTCCGGCATCGCATGTTCTGATCGCAAAACCCCTAAATACTAAAGAAAGAACAGCAAAACATAAACAGCACGTTATCCGCTGGAACGCTGGTACCCCGTCGTTAATCAGGTCAACAAGGAAGTGGTCAGAAATACACGGAATTTTATGATTTCGTAATTCAAATGTTAAGAAAATTTTAGCATTTATTCTGTTATTTTGCATTAAAGAATATAACTTTTAGACAATTATTGCTTTTTCTTCGAGGTATTTCGCGTTATGCTCTTTAGATTACAGATACCGCAGCATAAATTTATGTGGCGCTGCAATTTTTATATATTAAAATTGTGGCAACTAAAAAGCGACTAAAACCTATTCAAATACTTGATTTAAAATGGTGGATTTATATATTTTATTAAAACCTTTAGGAAATTAAAATAAGAACTGTGAAGACAGTGAAGCCCGGTATATGCAGATTTCTTTAGTCAACTGCTAAATTATTAACAAAACAACGACCAACGGCTATTCTTAATTAATTACGTCATGAAACAACCAACTCAATTCAGTTGATCTTGAATCTGTGAAAATATGTTATCCGTGTTTATTTTAAAATTCTTTGCATTTTGAGGGTTTATAGTCTGACATCCTGCTGCTTCAGTTAAGGAAAATTTTATATCGCCTTAATATTATCATATATTTTACCTCATCTCCCACTAAATTCCTGTAGAACCTCTCCTGGTTCATCATCGTATGGTCTCTACGCTCTTTATCAGGCAGAGGTTCCATTATTCGTATTCATATAATGCTTATAGGCCATCCCGCAGATATTTTGCATCCCACTGGTATGCAGGGTAATCCCTTAGGAGGGGTCGCTCACTATGTTTGGCCCGGAATGTAACTATCACTGATACCTTAGATGCTCGTACCGATTTTCATTTAAACGTCTGACCTATCAATAATCATTTAGCATTTCAACGCAGTTGCCTTCCATGGCACTTCCAGGCAGTCTAACGTTCAAGATAAACCATTGTACACAGAGCTGGAACAAACTGCGGCTCCAGGATTGCTTGTGTGGGGGTCAAGAGCATTTCCAGAGGGGGGGCCACATTCAGGCAGTCCATCATGCACGGGTCTGGTCTAAGGAGAGCCGGTATATAACCAAGAGGGGCGCGGGGTGGGCGAACCGCACCCCACGTCTATAGCTAAATCCACCACTGACTCGAACCAGTCTGCAAATTATGCAGTTGCATGGGAACCCGGTTTTAATTCACTGTCTCACTTTTTCCTAAGTGTCATGTGACTGAGCATTCGGTAAACTGAAAATCGTTAAGGCACGGCTACGAGACTTGTTCGAGAACAAAACCTGCATGGAGATGTTAAATGTAAAAAAGGTAGATTTAATGTATATGCTCTTCAATAGCGACCATATAGCCTCGACCCTTCTCATACTTCAATGAATTTATTGGGTGAGATCTTTCCCCACTGCTGCCTGTTTGAAGGATCGCCACGCCATTTAATGTCCCTGTGTATGGACCGTGTTGGCCTATAGAGGTAATGGAGAAAAATAAAATGAATATTAAGTCTGCTAAAAATGGCCGTTACGATTTTTAGAAGAGGGCGACTTGAAGCAAAAGAAAAGAAGCAAGAGAAGTCTAACAGCAGAACAAAGTAAAGAAATTGATCTCCTGAGAAAAGAAATCGAAATCGAAAGGACCGAAAAACAGTTTGCGATTAGCGAATGACAACTCAGAAGCAATGGAAACCAGGAAGTAGCCTACGTGCTAATAAGGCTTTGAGAGAAGAACTGAATAAGGAGAGAGCTAATTACATTGTACACATAAAAACATTAGAACAAGAGTTGAATAACAATAAAACAATCAACAACTCACTTCAAGCCAACAACGACAAAATGAAGCAGGAACTGGATACAGCGAAACTGGCCAACAATTCACTTCAAGCCAACAACGACAAATTGAAGCAGGAACTGGATACAGCGAAACTGGCCAACAATTCACTTCAAACCAACAACGACAAATTGAAGCAGGAACTGGATACAGCGAAACTGGCCAACAACTCACTTCAAGCCAACAACGACAAATTGAAGCAGGAACTGGATACAGCGAAACTGGCCAACAATTCACTTCAAGCCAACAACGACAAATTGAAGCAGGAACTGGATACAGCGAAACTGGTCAACAACTCTCTTCAAGCCAACAACGACAAACTGAAGCAGGAACTGGACACAGCAAAACTGGCCAACAACTCACTTCAAGCCAACAACGACAAACTGAAGCAGGAACTGGATACAGCGAAACTGGCCAACAACTCACTTCAAGCCAACAACGACAAACTGAAGCAGGAACTGGACACAGCGAAACTGGCCAACAACTCACTTCAAGCCAACAACGACAAACTGAAGCAGGAACTGGACACAGCGAAACTGGCCAACAACTCACTTCAAGCCAACAACGACAAACTGAAGCAGGAACTGGACACAGCGAAACTGGCCAACAACTCACTTCAAGCCAACAACGACAAACTGAAGCAGGAACTGGATACAGCGAAACTGGCCAACAATTCACTTCAAGCCAACAACGACAAACTGAAGCAGGAACTGGATACAGCGAAACTGGCCAACAACTCACTTCGAAACAAACTGAAGCAAGAGGGGGTGAAAGAGATTACGACCAACAGTTCGCTTCAAGCACACAATGGCAAATTCTTGCAAGAAGAGGAAGGGTATAAAACGACACAAAGAAAGACACAAGAGAGCAACGCCGAAAAACTCAGGCAAGAATTAGAGACGACGAAAGCTGGTAAGATTGAAAAGGATCTGGTTTTTTGCCTAATCTAGTCTGGTCTGGTCTGGTCTGGTCTGATCTGGTCTAATCTAATCTAATCTAATGACTTTCCTGTAGCGCCGTTATCAGAAAGCCCAAGGCATAAGTCAATGGTCGCTTAATTGGAACTGTAGTCAAATACTGTATCATAATTCATTGGATAAGCCGGGTCAAAATCCAAAAGTTCAGAGAAACTAAAGTCAGGTTACAGTAGGTGAGCAAGTTGAACCGGACGATATTAAGTTTAGACTTGAATAACATTAACGATTACGGTTTTTTAGGATCTGAGACGTTAAGTCGCATTTATTCGAATTCCTTAACTTAATTAATTTGTTCAATAAAAACTTTATACTGTGAAAAAGAACTTTTTTCCTTTATATTTGATGCCTTGTTATTTGCAAAAGAAATTTTCTTAGATGTTCTGTCGAGTACCGATGTAAACAGCTGAATTTTTTTGGGAAAATACCTACAGATAGATTCCGAAAAGGCTGAAGATTTTTTTGGGTGACGATCATAGCAGTGATGATTGTATTAGGCGTATGCGATACGTAGTTGGTGGTGGTGGTGATATCAACTGGAGAAGTTGATAGGTGATATTAAAAGGAACAGTAGACCCTATGTCTAAGTCTAACAGTCATTGCAACCGAATTTCGGATCAGCTGGCTTTGAACTGAAACACTTTACTCAGCTTAGCGGGAGGATGTAGAACATTGGTAATTCGATAAAGGGATCTTGTGCTTATTATTATTATATTGGAAATTTATAAAGCGCCTTTTGCCAAAAAGAAATAACTCCGATTGTGGTGCGATTAATTTCTGAAATCTGGTGCCGAGCAGATGAAATGTTCAGCCTTTTAATAACTCAGGACTTTGAATTTGTGAAATAGTTCGACGACATTCGCCAGTTGGCACTCACGCGACAGAATCGAGAATTACGCAGCGATTGCGTCATCTGGTGAATGAGACGAAAATTTTACAAATGGTTATCGTCCAAGTCTCGGTTCCTTACAGGACAGGTTGTGTGTATGCCTTGAATAAGCGGAGTTTGGTATTCATCCGAATATAACTAGTCCAGATCCCTCGCTGTTGGTTGCGCATGCGATCTATGGCAATGGTTACGCGCCGCCCTACCTCAGGTCGGCTACCACGATGGGCTTCAACGTGAGAACTGAGATATGGGAAACCGTGAACCACCTCTGGTTATCTGCCACCTGTACATAATCCAGAGGTGGGCAAAGGTCCATTGTCGCCTGAACTTTTTATTTGGCCAGTTGAAAATGGAAATGCTAGGTCCCCAACGCAAGTAATCCTGGATCCGTCACTGAAGTCGCGCAATAGTTAGATCTATAATTTAAATAAATAAAAGAAATTCATAAATATGTGGTACCGAGTTTTAAGATTATTCACCTGAATTGCAAACGGTACTATCCAATAAAAGGACGCCTTTAAAGATTACCAAGTTGCGTTTGCACCCATTTATCGATCCAGAAGAACTGACTTATTTTTGAATTCTATGCTGTTCAATAGCAGGTCATACGCCCAAGCATTAATGGAACTCGATTGGCATTATTTGACCTTACTCCACTTTCCTGCGCTAATTCATCGTGTGTTATAAATCAGCTACTGCACTGGCTCCCGTTTGAGAAGAGAATTCAATTCAAGATTCTCCTCACAGGGAGGGCCTCGTTAGACGGCTCGACCCCAGAATACATGAGGGAGTTTTTATTACTATTGTGACCCATCCGGGACGACAAACGCTGCTTTCGGCAGCCCGTAGAGATCTCACAGTTTTAGTATAACGGTTCGGGACACTGTTTTCTCGTATATTAGACCATCCATCTGGAACAGTCCTCTGGAAATTCGAACTCTTTCACCTCTAACGCCTCAAGAAGCATTCTCAGCCTATCTCAAAACACCTTTGTAGAACTGTTAGATATCCATGACGCACCGCCTTCGTAAGGCTCTTAAAACGCGCTATATAAGTCTTTGAATACATACATATATACATACGTACGTACGTACGTACGTACATACATACTAGAATCACTCTCGCGTTATGAAAAGACATTCGTTATGAAAAGACATTCGGTATGGAAAGACATTCGTAGCTGAATGACAATCGAATAAACGATAAAACTGTACGATGCGAAGAGCATTGGATTTATCGATACAACAGATGGGGAGGAGAAGGTTGTTATACCTCCATAAATGCGGTGTAGGCTGCACTTCACGGATAGACCTCTCACGTTAGCAGCTATAAATTATCAAGCATACATACATACACACATACATACATACATACATACATACATACATACATTTCCGAAAGAAATGATTTTCAAGCTGTTGCACAACCGGTGTGGATGTTTCAGACAATCTAGTCTTTACGCTCGCATTTGAAATGTGTGAGTCTACAGCTGAAACAGGTGAGTAATAAGATTAAACAGACCATTGTCTTATATTTTGACTTATATTTTGACAGCCTAGTAGGTAGCGTGCTGAACTGTCAAAAGCGACGTCCGAAGTAGAATTCCACTCCAGGGTACAAAGATTTTAAAAATTTCTCTTGCACCTGAGTTCTACAAGAGACTGTGACTCCCACCAGTTAAAACCCTCAGTTATTCCCTACGGCCCACACCCATGATCGTATTATTCCTCCTGCTGACAATTTAACGCGTAAATGTTTTATTGTTAGGATGTTGTATGAATATTAAGTTTTCTTGTGTTCTTAAATACTTGTAAACCGATGTGCGATTAGCTATTGGTTAATAAAGAATATACTTACTTACTTACTTACTTACTTACTTACTTACTTACTTACTTACTTACTATCGGTCGGAAGATCAAGCGGCAAGAGGACTAAACGACGGTCCCTCATGTCCCGGAGCTGAGAAAGTGAAGTCGTTAGCGCTTCACTTCCATGTCTGCCCCTCGGGATTAGCTTAAGTGCTTGATCGTCTTCTCTGCCTTATGTTAGCTCACCGCTTTGTTTTCAGATGTTTCTAGCTAGAGCTTAGTCAAATAAAATTATCTAGGTCTTATGACGAAGACTGTGGTTTGCACCTGCTGCAATAGTTTTCCGTCATTGACTATTGCAATGCGGTGCAGGTAACCATAAGTGTAAGTGGTACACATATACCTGTATCGGTAGAGGAAGTAGAATTGTCGAATTAAGTTAATAACCCAGTGTCATTAATACAAACGATGAAGCCAGTAGTTATCGACAAGTGATTTGGTAAGTGATGTGGTACATACTGTGAACAATGCATTATGCACTACAATTCCACAAGCACATTACATAGTAGGAAAAAATTGTTGAGAAATTTTTACATTTTGTAGCATTTTACAGTGTTTATTTTTATTTTTACAAATTATATTGTATTTTTATATTTGCTGAAAGTAGAGTCAAATTAAATAATTCCTTCATGTTATTAAAAGCTGAAAGACATATTCAAGGACCAGACCAGAAAGACCCAGAAGTACCACGGTCAAGTGGAGACTTACTCTACGGCTTTTCCTTCAAATGCGTTCTTCCTGTTTTAAAAACTTTCTTTTCAGTCTCTATTCATTGCAACCTGTAGGACTCACATGTGGTCCTCATACTATGGAGACCTCACAAGGATTCCAAAATATAACCATACCATAAATCGGAGGATAACGAGATGACGTTTGAGATCGAACTCGACGTCGTTAATGAACTTACAAGCAATCGTAATCGTAATCTCGAGATTTCTACAGCGCCCAACGAAAAGCTAAGTCGCATGAACCAGATTTTTCACATGCGCTCGGTCAAAACAATATCGATAGGCAAAAAGGTTCGGTTCCAGGTCGAGATCCACGAGTCAGGCTGGCAGAGAGTCAGACGGCAACAGTGGATGGTGTTTGAAATTGAAACGAGAAGAGAGATACGGGAAGAGGAAGAATTAAGATAAGATTTTTGGAAAGTATTGTTTTCAGGTTTGAGTGAAAGACCAGCGCAGAAACTGCAAGAGGTGAGGTGTTGATGAGTTCGTATGATAGATCAGTTAATTGTCGTAATTAACTAATCGAGACAGGCAAAAATGACTGAACAGACCGGATGTCTGCATTTAATGTCTGCATAAACTAAATTTATTATATTTAAAAATACGGGTGGATTGTAACGGCAAAACATTTAGCAGCTGTTTTCCTGCAGCCATACCCTTCACTCCTTACCTTAGACTGGATCTCTAATGTCCAACCACGCGACATGCATTGGTTACCTAGCTTCTATCCTAACATCAACGTAAACTGGTTCTCCAGTAACCTATTAACAAACATTGCGGAAGGCGTTAAAACATGTTTATCTAACAATTCGAAATCGGTGCGACTTAAAATCATCTGACAATGTTCCTTGAGTTATCTTGTGGTGGTAGAGTTTGAATATTTAGTGCATGGAAGGTCGTTCGTATGCACGAGAAAGTACGGCATATGTATGCAAGCATGCAGTACCTATTCAACCACTGACCGCCTCCTATATCAATTAAAAAACTATGTTGTTCCACTAATGCCTATCTCCAGATATATCCAATACTTCATTGCAATCACTCTCTGCCGCACTTTGCCAGCAAGTCTTCCTCAGGGAAGACCATGGTTTTTGTAGAACATCGCTTTTCGTTATATTAAATCCTGATGGAGTTATTAGGTCTACACGGAGCTAACTTCTGAACGAATTATTTTAAAAAAAATGACAGTGTCATAATTAAAGTAGGCCTAGATAGGTAGAGCGCCCATTTTAGCCAATATTCATAGGCCCACTATATGGCCTCTGTATGCCAATGGTAGGCTACATAAATACTTCAATTGACCTATCATCGTCCTCTTCCCGTACATCAGGCTAGCGAACGAAGTTGTAATGTCCATCGCGGCGATAAAGCAGTTATACATCAAGATTTGCAAAGTGCACCTACAAAGCCCTCGCAGAAATTATGTCCGGGTTCAAATCAAGGGCCTGTAGCAAACCTCTCACTTCCTCAATCGCAAGCAATGCATATCTATTCTGGCCTCACTTCAAAACCGGTTTTCATAAATCTACAGATGCCTTTGCTGACAATAACTAACACTTGTTCCCCCAACAGTAATATCTCTCACGTTACAATGAGTAATAAAACTTTCAAGTACTCTCAAGCGCCAAGCCAAACTCAACTCCGCGCATACGAATATTTAAGCCATACATTCCAAGACGCTAGATGAGTTGCGCTTAAAACACCCTGAGGCTCCTCCGCACAGCCCTCTTCCACCCTCACCTCTGCATCCCCAACCTACCAGAAAACTGCCATGGAAATAGCAACATTCGATCCCTTCGAGCAGTCTCCTCACTTGGACAAGTTGAAATTAGTCGTGAGCACATGTGAGAATAGCTGGAAATGATTCAGAGACGTAAGAGATTGGTCACCAGATAATTCTTTGTCGTGACGACAATCAATTATCCGGTGACCAATCTCTTAACTGAGCTTTGCTCAGAGAGAACGCACTTGATTATTTCACTGCAAATTTTTGATTGACGCAAAAAATGAGGATATCTGCGGCATATTGTAGTAAAAATATTATGTGGACTAATAAAAAATTACGTGCATTAACAAAATATTACGTTCACTAATTAAATATTAAGTACACTCACATCCTTCTAACTTCACGAGCAGTTTTGCTTTCCCGAAGTTATCTGCATTATTCTTTCTACGCAGATGGGATTGGGCTACCTGTTGTTTGTTTGCTAATTCTGGCTTAGAAACACGTTTCTAATTTAGTCCAAATCAATAAATTGCTTGACACCAGTTTCTAGTCTAGCGTTTAATCAAGAAAGTTGCAGTGATTTTTTCTTGGACTGATGTTGCTTACATTGGTTGGGCGATTTACTGAAAGAAAGATTGTGTGAGTCCTGCGCCTCCAAAGGGTCGCCGGTGAACACAAATCTTTCATTACACTGGATCACACGAAAAACTTTTTCGCCTGCTACTAGTCATATGTTATGTGTACTACACTAAATCGAATCTGCTGATTCCAAATCTGAAGTCAGATTTTGTGTAGCACGTCAGGATCTTAAGATATGCAGCATACATGCTAATAATTATGCAAACTCTTTACAGAACTAGTATTTCCTTATAACTGTGTAATTATGCAAACTCAGAGTATTCATAATAAGAAACAAAATGTTATTCTTTTATAACTTGAAATTAAAATATGTTTTAAAATGTAATATAAATATATGTATGTTACTCGGATGAAAGCATACATTTCGAAATTTTGTCTCTAGCTTAACTCTATACGAGTTCAAAAGTGCTTTAGACACTTGCTCTTGCGCTTGTGAGTGGCCGCTGTTGCCTGCTGGAGAAAGCAGCAGTAATCGCCCATCATGTTGGAATTGCAGTGGCCCTGATATCTTGCTTCAAAGGTGGAGATGCCTTGATGGAATCTCTCTCTTACATCACCCAAGTTTGGTGGGAAAAAATCCAGATGGGAATGTAAGAAATGTATTTTTAGTGACATCCGGCAGCCGAGTTGCTTATATGCTGTTAGCATGTTGCTAACGAGTTCAGCATAGTTCTCAGCTCGGTGATTCCCAAGGAAGTTTTGCACCACCAACGTACATGCATCCCAAGCGGCAAATTCCAGTGGGTTGAGCTTGGTTCTAAATACAGTATCACGCATTAGTTCGCGGATTTCTGGCCCAATAAAAATGCCAGCCTTCAGCTTAGCATCAGTTTTGACGGGTCCAAATTTATCTCTCAGATACTGGAAGCCTTGTCCAGTACGATCCATTGCCACTACGAAATTCCTCATGAGGCCCAGTTTAATGTGAAGTGGTGGTAAGTACACTTTCAATGGATCAACCAATGGTTCGTGTTGCACGTTGTGCCGACCAACAATGTGCTCAGATCTAGGAGGCCACAGTTTCACTTTGTAATGGTTGCTGTCATCACGACTGTTCCACAAGCACAAAAAGCACATATGTTTTGTGTACCCCAGCTGTAGGCCTAGAATAAGTGCTACCACTCTGAGGTCCGCACAGATGTTCCATTTGTCGTCTGAGTAGTTGATCACTTTCAAAATGAGTTTCATTGAATCATATGTCTCTTTGAGGCCTACAGCGTGGGCTATAGGAACAGACGGCTTTTCGTTACCATTGTGCACCAACACAGCTTTCAAGCTCGCTTGAAAGCTGGAATCTATGAACAGTCTGCACTGATCAGGAACGTATTCGCAACCTAAATTCAGCATGAAACCGTTCACGTCAGTACAGAAACAGATATCATTTTCCAGTGGCTGTAATATGTAGCTAACTGTTTGTGACGATAACGGAAGTGTGATGTTGTGGTACCTTTTTGAAGCAAGTTCCACTCCCCTAGTCTGGAGGCTAACAGTTCAGATTTCTCCTTTGACAAAGATAGGTCCCTCACCAGATCATCTAACTCACCTTGCCTTATCAAATGCGGCCTGCCCTCTTCCAAATCTTGATCACTGGATTCATAAACAGTAACGTCATCTTCTGTATTACCATCAGAACTGTCCGTTTCATCAGTACCCGCAGCAGGCGGAAATGGTACTGGATTCTCTTCATCATGCGGCACTGGCTTTAGAGCGGACTCGCAATCAGGATAAACGATTTTAGACTTATTTTTCTTTGAAAATCCAGCAACTTTAGTAATGCAGAAAATTTCAGTCTGCTTGATGATTTCTTGGCTCGCGCCACACCATAGGCACAGCAAACGGCATTGAATTCCTTTTGCCATTCAACCACTGTGTAAGCCCAGAGTAGCACACGGTGCAGCAGACATGAGGTGCCCAACTTTTATCCTGGTCTCCAATTTGACATCCAAAATAATACTTGTAAGCAATCATCACTCTCTTAGTTAACTTCTTGCGCTGGTCACAAAGAGTATATTTACCACAAACATAGCAAAAATTGTCTGGATGGTTAACACAGCCTCGCCTATTCATTTCAAAATTAAATCTCACTCACTAGCTACAGCTATATAAGAAAACTTCACCTTCGTTCTACGCAATCTCGCCTTATATACTGGTATTGATGCTGACGTCAGCTCGCTGACATGCCCAATCATGTCTAGCGGCTGCTGCAGGCTTGCTGTTAGGAATATTTCAGGCGACACTTGCAGGCATGCACGTATCACTGGCAGCAATCGTGGAGACACATACAACAGAATGTACAGACATAACCGAAAACGAGTCCTTACGTCATTACTTGAATGCATGCATAACTTAAAATCTAGACGTGCTGGGCAGATTCTGACTTCATATTTGGAATCAGCACATTTGAATCTATATAAGGGACATGCATTACTTTCAGTAGCAAAATCGTTGTGATCCAGTGTAATGCATTATGTATGTGTATGTATACGAACATTTATAAAGCGTATATTTAGAAATATTTCTGTAGGTGACTGTGAGAAGCAAACATACCAGCAGACACCAAAGACCCTACTGACACAAATTTTAATCAGGTTTATCAGCCGACGCAATCCTGCTTTTGCTGTTGCCCTATTAATTTCTTTCTATTACGTTTGGCCTAGTTATCCTACTTGGCATTTTGTCTACATAAATAGGAATATAGCTTAATAGATAATTAATAGAGAATTTATGAATCATAAATAATTTGAACAATTAAGCTATAACTTACGTCGGTTTCCAATCCTTGGTTTTGTTGACATTCATATACTAGAGCCATAGTCACAATTGAACTCATTCCTTCCATTAGACTGGATCCCTAACGTCCAAACACGCGAAATAACTTTGGCTTTATTCCCTAGCTTCTATCCTAACATCAATATACAGTGATTCTCCAGCAATCTATCCCCAACATTGCTGACGGCGCTGAAACACGGCCGTATAACGCTTCTAGATCGGTGCGACTTAAGATGATCTGACAATGTTTCCTCGGTTGTTTGTTTTGGTAGAGTTTGAATATTGAAATTGTGGAAGGTCATTCCTATGTATGAGTGAGTACTGCAGGGATATACATGCATATAGAAACTTTTCAACTACTGAACGGCTCCTATCTCAAATAAAAAATTATGTTGCTCCACTGACGCCTATCCCCAGCTATCCAATACTTCATTGCAATCACTCTGCCGCACTTTACCAGCAAACCTTCCTCAGGCAGGACCATGGGTTTTGCAGAACACCGCTTTCCACTATTTTGAATCCTGATGGATTTATCAGGTCATGACGGACCTAATTGCTGAACGAAATATAATTTAAAAATTCAAATGACTGTCTTAATTAATGTCGATAGGCATAAATATTTAGATGGTCCAGTGTATGACACCAGTATGCCAATAATACATAGATACTTCAAAAGGCCTATCCTCGCCCTATCCCTGGATCTCGGGAATGTGAGCGTGAGTTGTAAAGTCCATCGCGGCGATAAGGCTTTTATACATCAAGAATGGCAAACTGCAGATACATATCCCTCGCAGTAATCATGTCCAGGTACAGGTCAAGGTTCTATAACAAACCTACCACTCCTTTAATCATAAGCAACGCACATCTATTCTATTCTCACTTCAAAACCAGCTTCTCACAAATCTACAGGTGCCTTTGCTGAGAATAACAGAAACCTATTATTACCATAGCAGTAATACCCCTCACCCAAACAAAACTCTCCTTACGCACCAAGCCAAACTCAACCTCGTGCACACGTGCATTTAAGCCAAATATCCCGAGACGATAGCTGAGTTGCTTTTAGAACACCCTGGGGCTCCGAGGAGGAGGGTCCTCTTCCACACGCCACTCTGCGTTCCCAGCCTACGAGACCACTGACTTGGAAACAGAAACATTCTCTCCTTTTGAGCAGGTTCCTCGGTGGACATGATGGACTTAGTTTTGAGCACTCATGTGAATTGCTGAAATGGTTCCAAGATGGTAACGGCAGTCACTTAGATGGTGAACCATCTCTTAGCTGAGCTTTGCTTAAAATGGGTGCAATTACTGTTTCGCTACACATTTTTGATTGACGTAAAATAATAGGAGCTCTGCCCCATATTGTAACAAAATATTACGTGCACTAATAAAATATTTTGTGCACTTACTTCCTTCTAACTTTCCCAACAGTTTTGCTTTCCCAAAGTTAGCTGCATAATTCTCTCTACGCATATGGGACTGGGCTACTTGTTGTTTGGTTTATAACTTTGTTACTTCGGCTGGGTTAGAAACACGTTTCTAATTTAGCTCAAATCTATAAGTTGCTAGACGCCAGTTTCTTGCTTAGCGTTTAGTCAAGAAAGTTCAAGTGTTTTTTTCTTGGTCTGATGGCACATACACCGGTTGGACGACAAAAGTGCAAGCAGCAAAAGAGCATGGAGCATTTAAGACAGGAGCGAATAACAAAAGATCAGATGACAAAAAAGCTTATGACACAAATTGACAAACGGACAAAAAGGGCAACAAAGGTCATGTAAAGATTAACAAAGAGCAATTTACACATAATTATATAGTTTGTTAATGCAGTAAAATTTTCTCAGCCATAGATTTTCTGTGAAAAAAATCATTCGTTCTACTTCTCCCACGATATCCTGCATAAACGACATACAGAATAGTGCGTCGGATGGGTAGCAAGCACTAAACATTTGAATGTCGTCGGCGTATTGATGTAAACTCGCTGATGATCATATGAGTGAGAGCGGCTGGGTATATATGTAAAGAAGTGGCCCAAGCACAGCGCGTTGTGAACACCCGAATAGAACCGATGTCCAAGCAAGCCTTACACCACGAATCCGTCATCACCATCATAGTTTGCTCATTCAAGCAGGAGTCAAGACAGTCCAGAGACCGGCCTTCGAATCCGTAAGAAGTTTCGAGAGGCGCGATTAATATGTTATGATTAATATGTTATGATTAATATGTCTGTGCAAACAATCCGCTTAAATCCAAAAGTGCGAGCAGCGAGACACACTCAGAAACAATCGAGTCGAATATGTCCGAGATAAGCCTGAGCAGCAGATTGTACTTTTCTGTAGCCTGACTGAAGCCTAGGCAGAAATTGGCCCAAGGAAACAACTTATCAACGATAAGAGAACGGCTTTCAAATCTTCACTTATCACAATTTCGAACAGATGTAGGCATTGTGTTGTTGAATACGTGCGTGGAGCTGAGCTATATGTCTCTTGACGGACATTTAAGACTTTATCAGTAAAACGCAGGCAATCATCTACACTAAATTATGCAGTCGGTATTTCATAGAGATTTGTTAAAGCATTTCAGGCCACCTTTAACATCGTTTCCATTGTTTAGGTGTGGACAGAAAAAATCGAAGCGTCTTAGCCTGTAGCAACTAACGGGCTATAAATGAATATGCAACTCGGTCAAGAGCTTCACCACGGGAGGTAAATTATATTTCGAAATTCAAATTAAATACAATGACCTAGAAAATAGAAAATAGGCAAAATGTCAGCTTCATAACTGATGTTGAATCAGTTGAGCAGTGACCGGTGAAGGAAACACTGGACTGAATATGTTATGACTTCACTTGGATTCCTGCATGGATGTTTTTGCAATCTCTTGTCGAGTGAAAATCATTTACTCTACGGAAAGCGCCAAATGTTGGAACCCAACTCCAAGTCTTATTGTTGAAACTCGTGGTTCTTTTCTCGTTCTCCGCTGCTTGAGCTGCTACGATATTGCCGTACATGTTATGCTGTGAATAACCTGTTTCCCGCGACTTATAACTTCCGTTTGGGCGCTGTAGAAATCTCGAGTTATACGACTACTAGCTGACGTCCGTTATTCATTATCAACATTATTTTTTGTTATTATTTTTCATTTATTACTCGAGCACGATCAGTAAGACTGAATCTGAAGCGCTAGGCAGTTGTGGGTGAGGGACTTGCTGAAGATCCCAACCCAGTAACCGTCTCAGAGGAGAAGCCTTAGAAACCTCTATCCAATCTGCTACCATGCCACAAGAAGAGAAATTGTTACATTTAACTTAATGTAAATCAAAGTCACCGAAACAATTTACTCAAAAGTCTATAGGAGTGAAAATGTTTCCATGTGCTCCAACTGGAAAATAGATTTAGAGCGATCAGATTCTAAATACTTTCATTGTTTTTGTCGACTGTATTTGTTCGAGCGAAGCAGCCTCCATGCAGTCGGTGTTATGTAGTGATTTTGGATCAGTGATTGAATCAGAAGATTTAGTCAAATGAGGCAAGGTCAATAATGGTATGCATTATGTATGTGTTTGTATATGAAGATTTATATAGTGTACATTTGGGGAGCGTTCTGTAGGTGACGGTGAAAGGCAAAAATGCCAGCAGACACCAAAGACCATAATGACGCAAATTTTAATCAGGTTTTTGTCAGCTGACACAATCCTGCTTTTGCAGTTGTCCTATTAATTCCATTTTATTCCACTTGGCCTAGTTATCCTACTTGGCATTTTCTCTACATATATAAGTAAATATCTATTAAGCCATAGTCAGACATAGAATTTATGAATAAATATTTTAATAATTAAATTTTAACTTTTTCGATTTCCAATCCTTGTCTTTGTTAACACTCTTATACTGGCGCCACAGTCACTACTGAACTCACTCGTTACCGTAGACTAGACACATAACGCCCAACCACGCAACATGGCTTGGTAACCTAGCTTCTATTCTAAAATCAACGTAAACTGGTTCTCTAGCAATCTACCCCCAATGATGCTGACGGCGCTGAAACATGGCTATCTAACAAATCTGAATCGATGCGATTTAAGATGATCTGACAATGTTTCTTGAGTTGCTTGTGGTGGTATAGATTGAGTATATTAGACATGCATTTAAGGTTTCTGATTCTTTTAACGATAAAGAATTTTCTCTAGGAATATTATTCAATTTGCCTAAAGCTTTTGACACCGTAGACCACCAAATTCTGTTAAAAACTGCAACATTATAATATCAGAGGTATACATCTTCTCTGGTTCTCTGAATACCTTGGAAATAGGTCCCACTATGTCTATTTTAACGATGTTTTGTCTGTTACAAATTGATTAATTCTGGAAATCCACAGGGCTCCATATAAGGGCCATCGCTTTTCCTGATATATGTTAATGACTTGTCAAATGCCTCAAAAAATTTTCATTTTGTACTGTTTGTTGATGAAGCCAATGCCAATATTTCAGATAAATCCTCAATTTCTTTGTTTGAAGGAGCTAATCAGGAGCTTCAATCCATTTTTTCTTGGTTTAGAGTTAACAAATTTTTCTCTTTACAGTGAAAAGACTAAATTTTTTATTTTTTAGTTCTCATCGCAAGCCACTCCCCCTACACGTTTATAAGATTATTATGAATGGTCAACTGATCAACCAAACTTCATCTTGCAAGTATTTAAGTGTATACCTGAACCAGAATTTGACATGAAAGGATCACGTAGACCTCATATCCAAAAAGATGGCAAACACCATTAGTATTTTTCCCGCATCCGACATTGCTTGTCAAAATCTACTCTGAATAGCTAATATTATGCCTTAATTTTCATGTACCTATCTTACTGTAATATCTGATGAGGATTAAATTATCCCTCTCGTTTGAATGCGTTTGAAATCTTACAGAAACGTGCCATTCGACTTATTTCAAATCTACACTGGTCCTCTAGCACTAAGCCCACATTTCTATTGTACAGAATATTGCGATTACGAGATATAGCAAAATTACAAATAAGTTTGTTCATGTTTCGGCATCATCGGCTCTCAAATTTTGATAAATTCTTTTATCTGGAATTTGATGTGCAAGTAGGGCATCAGTTAATTATCGTAGTGCTATTACTACAACTAATTTAACACAATATTCTATTAAATGTGTTGGTCCGGCAATATGGAATTCTCTTCCAGATCATGTAAGAAATATATTGACTATTAGTCAATTTAAAACTAGATTACAGAAATCGCTTATTAGACTGTATTAACGTGTTTATATGTAATAAATTTTATAAATTAACTTTTTGGATTGGGTTGAAAATAATTACTTGATTTATAATAATGTTATTTTTACACTGTAATCCGTCAAAATCATTTAATCTTTCCACAGTTGTCAGATGTCAAAGTTACCCTGTTTGTATAATCGCCATATATTAGCACTGTAAATGGGCCAGCCGAGTTTCAAGCTGGTCTGTCTGACCCTTTTTGGATGACCTGCACCAGAAATGTGCGTATGCTAGGGCTTATTTGTTTTTGATGTTATACTTTCTGGTATGTTGGTCCTCTAATATCAATAAATTTTTCAATCAATCAATATTTAGTGGAAGGTCTTTCCTATGTACGAGAAAGGAGGGCATATGTATGCATGCATATAAAAACTTTTCAACCACTGACCGCCTCTTATCTCATTTAAAAAACCATCCTACAACACCATAGCCTATATCTAACTATCCAATACTTCATTGCAATCACTCTCTGCTGCGCTTTACCAGCTAGCCAACCTCAGGGAAGACTATGTCTTTTGCAGAACACCGCTTTCTGTTTTTCTAAATACTGACCGAGTCATTTAAGCGAGCCTCAATTCTGAACGAAGTATTTAAAATATTCCAATAACCTGACTTAATAAATGTCAAAAGGTAGAGCGCCCATTTCAGAAATATTCAAAAGGTCCACTGTATGACACCTGTATGCCACTAGTACATAGATACTTCAATTGGCCTATCAACGCTCTCTGTCCGGACCTCAGGAGAGCGAGCGTGAGTTGCAATATCCATCACGGCGATAAGGCTGTTATACATCAAGAATGGCAAAGTGCACTTACATAGTCCTCGCAGTTATCATTTCCAGATACAGGTCAAGAATCAAGAACCTGTAGGAAACCTTCCACTTTCCCAATCACAAGCAATATCTATCTATTCTGGTCTCACTTAAAAACCGGCTTCTCTTAAATCTACAGATGCCTTTGATGACAATGACTGACACCTATTCCCACAGCAGCAATATCCCGCATCCAACACAACTCTCACGCGTTAAGCCAAACTCAAACCCGTGCATACGCATATTTAAGCCACAATTCCGATTCGCTTGCTGAGCTGCATTTAGAACACCCTAGGCCTCCTCCGGATGTCTCTCTTCCACCTTCAACTCTACATCCCCTGCCTGCCAGACTATTAACATGGAAATAGCAACATTCGCTGCTTTCGAGCAAGCTCCTCACTTGGACAAGATGGGCATAATCTTGAGGACATATGTGAATTGCTGAATGGGGTTCCGAGATGGTCATGACAATCATTTATCTGGTGACCAATCTGAGCTCAGAGGGCGCACATTACTTGTTCCCGTGAAAATCAGGATATCTGCGCCATATTGCAATAAAATATTTCGTGCACTAACAAAATATAAGGTGCACTTCCTTCTAACTTCGCCAACAGTTCTGCTTTCCCGACGTTAGCTGCATAATTCTATGTAGGTAGGTGGAAGTGATCATTTGGCCCCAAGTGGGTCAACTTGTTGTGTGGTCTAAAATTATGTTGGCTTCTAAACACGCTTTAATTTAGCTTACATTCATACACTGCTCCACATCAGTTCCTCGTTTAGCGTTTAATCAAGGAACTGATCGTGTTTTTTACCTTGATCTGACAGTGCTTACACTGGTTGGGCCACAGAAGAGTAAGCAGCAAAAGGCCAAGTTAAAAAAGAGCATGAAACAAAGGAGCATTTAAGACAGCAGAGCTAATGACAGAAGACCATACGTATGACAAAAATCTTGTGACGCAAAATAACAAACGGACAAAACAGTAATTGCAACAAACAACATGTAAAAAATTAACAAAGAGCAATTTCAAAATAATTAAATTTATCTGTGATTGCAAATAAATTTACTCAGCCATTGCTATTCTGTGAAAAAATCAGTCAGTAGAAATGTTTTAGTCAATAATACTCTGATAGTAATATCTATCATGCTTCACCAGCTGAAAGTCAACTCCCTCCTGCTTTTTGATATGCCACAATCTGACTGGCCTCCAACAGAAATTGCATATAGTGCCTAATGAAGCCATATCTCATGTTGGAGAGCTTTCAGGAATCTAAACATTGACGGAAATACTGGTTTAAAATCCTGTATGCCAAATTTCTAAACGATTGTTTGTTCTTGGTTCTTGTCCTGGAGTATGATGGTGAGTACTGCAATAACATTCGGGTTTTTGTAGTTTGATGGAGTTGACAAGCTGCCCTTACATCACGCCTGGTCTTTTTCTAGTTAATCGTTTCCTTGTTTTTGTTGCTCAGGCGAAAAGAAAAATCATTTATTGAATTCCGCTTTTTACTGTTTGATTTGTAAATTTCGTAATTTACTGACTCACTATTCTGCTGCAAATAATAGAATCAGCGAATGTTTATTTGATATATTATTTGTTATAGCGATATAATGTTTTGGTCTGTTACAGAAATTTGTGAGAGCGAGGAAGAAAAAACACAATCCGTGGAATACAGTATAAAAACAAGAAACTCAAAATACAAAACAGTAGGTACAGTATCATGGAGTGCATTGTTTGAAAGTGTAAGAAATTGAGAATAAGCTTGTGAGAATTTTTAAAAAGATGGAAAATCGAAACATTTTGGTTAGTCACATATATTTCGGTAAAGAAAATGCCACTGAATCGCTTCTCTAAAGTTTTCTTTTATAAACTTCTGCAACTTCATAAACAATGTCAAATGTTAAATCAGTCGCTTCATCGCAATTGCATGCACTGTGCTATAAAAACATAATAAATATGCGTAAGGCACATCGCGCCAATGTTGGTTGCACTACCTTTGAGGCCTGTGAGAGGTCTGTAGTCGGGCAGTCTTTATCTAGATCAATGTCATTAAAATAGGGGTGTTTAAAGATAAGCGTAAACCGATTTAAACATACAGCCAAATGAACAGTAAATATGGAATAAATATATTATTCGAGAAAGAACATACTAAACCATTCTTAAAACTCATGGAATCATCACTTGTAACCAGTGGATATCAGACAGAGAGCGTATGTCTGCTAGATTGTGTATGTCAGTACTTTTCTGTATTACTCTTGTGTAAATTATCATAAATCTAATGAAAACATATATATTCTTATACAATTGAAAACATTTCTTGTTTTTTGCAGGAGTTTAAAACGTGTGCTAGAGTCATCACACAAACATTTTGAATCAGCACTACCGAAATATTCATCACTTGGTGACTGAAACACAGACTTTCTTGAGTTCAGTGACAAAAATTGGCCAAGATAAATTTAAATTTCAAGATGTCAAACAGACGAATCTGCATTTCATTTTCCTCATTAAGCCTGTTGCTGGTATTTGGGGTTACTATTTCTCTGCATCATAAGATTCTGTTTTATCAATCAGGAATTTTCTTCATCTTCAACTATAACGACAATGTCACTAATGCCGCTGGTTCGAGATATAACAACAATGTGACTAATGCCATTGCTTCGAATAAGACTCAGCATCAAGAAGTCTTCCATTTTGTCAGTTTCCATGATAGTATTAAAGATGGTCGCCGACTTGGAAATCAAATCTTCAGTTTGGCTGCGGTCATATTCGTTGCCCAACTGATAAATGGAACACCAGTAATAGCAAAAGACACTCACATTCTTTTAGAAGACGTTTTCCAACTGAATTTACAACGGGTTAATAACCTGTGCCCATGTCATACCATTGGTGAACAAAGACATTTGTCTTACGATGTGAACACGGAGAAACTGCATTCAAATGATCCAAAATTCGGTAACCATACGATTCTTGTTAGTGGATTTCGCCAGAGTTGGAAGTACACTTTGGCAATTGAACGACGTTTAAGACGCCATCTAGTGTTCAGAGACGAAATTCAGAGCTTTGCGGAAACATTTCTTCAAGAGAACATCCCTCGTGGTTGGAACAGAGTAGGGTTCGTTCGAGTCGGAATACATATTCGCCGAGCAGACATCTTGAAACCTCATTTTATCAAATACGGTTACACAGTTCCTAATGAGACTTATTTTTTCAAGGCCATGAAACACTTCACTGACAAGTACAGTCGTGTTCAATTCATTGTCGCTTCAGACGATTCTAACTGGACTAGGGAACATGTCATCAGTAGCAGTAGTTCAACAGATAAGATCAATATTACATATAACTTCAATCATACAGCTGGTCAGGATCTGACAATACTATCAATGTGTGACCACGTGATAATGTCCACTGGAACATATGGTTGGTGGGCGGCTTGGCTGGCCAAAGGTACAACGATCTACTACAGTGACTGGCCGCGGAAGGGATCAGGTCTTGCTGGTCATTTCAATGAGAAAGATTTCTTTCCTCCATTTTGGATACCTATGACAAGTTACTGATGCAGCAGATATTATGATAACTTTCATATAAAAATTTTGTAAGAATGATGAAATTAGAATGTTGAAGGTTATGGGCATTGACGTTTGGCGTGAATTATTTAAGCACAACTCACCCTAACAGATCCTCTGCCCTTCTCTCTCTGATCTTCTGGCAACCGCATTTGGTTCTTGTCATGGCATCTGTGGACAACCCAACTGACTTCACGCAGCGCTCGTGAATATCCTTTTGCCCTGCGCTTAGCTTTTAAGCTGCGATTTAGAAATTTCGAGTTTATGATTCGGATTACTAATTTATTTTGCAAGGTGCGAATCAAAATTTGCATGTTGTATTTAAGGAACTTAAAACAAGTCAAGGTGATCTGTCTCAAGCAAGAAGATATTTAATATCCAAATTAATGATCCCAGTGGTTCACAAGATCATAGAAGTCTGGAAATATGAGAAATTATTTAAAGTTGCCCAACTCCTTTTTAGGGTTAGGAATGGCACAGTCAAGGTGACAGTGGCGGAGTTGCAAAATTTTGTCTTTCTCAATTGTTCCTCTTAACAATTAATATACTGCTGTGAATCTCATAAATGGAACCAACTCCAACTCTATCTGAAGTTCTCGTACATGTGGCCTGTCAAGGAAAGTGATTGCCAACACAACCACATCTGTGTCCGACTTTCAAATAGCTACTGTCTGGTGACCCGACAAAGGAGAGCAGGACAAAAACGCGACGACGAAAGCGCGTGTAAAGATAATTAAAAACAATAGTTGGTTTATGGTAGTTTAATAGTAGAAGCACACAAAATATGTCGTTCTCTCCATGGCTATTTCTACGAAGCTAATAAAATTGTGTCCTGTATATACTTGCAAGAAAAGAGACAACCGGATCGCCATCATTGATCCAATCGAGAAGACATGAAAGAATTGAAGGCGCAAATATATAAAAGAATAGACTGCGAGATTCCTTGAAACAATTAAAGGCGGGAAAACAATCAAAAATTTGAAGGCGAGAACACATGAAAGAAAATTAGTAGATGTTTTGCAAATAATTTATATAAAGTCTTCTCGATAATGCTTTAATTGAACGTCAAATTGCGTTTCACTTGCACGAGTCTATGGTAGTAGCCTTCCCTATCAAAATAGCGGGTACCATTAATAAACAATAGGTATAATATTCTAAAGTTGCGCTCTTTTGTCTTGCGCGCGTTTGTCGGGGTTGTTATCATTGCGCGCATTTGTCTGCACGCTTTTGTTACTGAGGCCTACTGTTTATAAACTGCTTGATGTTACAAGCAAGCAGTTCAAACAAAAGCATATATCAACCTTTTCGTGCCTGCATGGTCCAACAGTATTTGATTCAACAATACCAGCACAGCGTCTTACATGTTCCCGCTATTCATTAGAAGTCTTGTTTCGTACTTCAGCACCAGTAATGCGTGTGTTAGCTATGAAAGTAAATAACGAAGATTTGTTCTTGTCCTTTCGCAAAAGTTCATCCCAATTAGTGGATAGTTTGTTTTTCCCAATAACACGAGTCTTAGTTCCAGAACTACACTTTTCACTCAAACAATTCAGACTGTTTGAATAATATAAATAAAACACACCATTTAAACAGTTGAATTTTTCAGTAACTAGTAATTTAGTAGACAGCCTTTATTTACATCTGACAAAGACATATTATAAAAATCAGTTACCTACATATTTAAACTAGATTATAATACGGGTAAATAAATCGACAAACATGCACGAATAAATATAACATGATATGATGATGAAAGAGTTTCACTTTGTAATCATCAAATGTAACACAGCAACCTCGATTTCTGTGCATCTGCACAATAATTGCATAGTCTACCAGGTATACATCAACTATTAGTCCTACGATGTCAGAAGCAGTAGAACTACAAGTGGATAAGGAAGTTAAGCACTCAGGTAAGTCATAATCCTGAGTAAAGTGCAAATTAAAGGATTATTTTGGTGGAAATTAACTTGTTAAGGTCATTATCAGACTGACAGGCAACAAACAGATGATCAAACAGATGATCTGCTTTTCCTTTAAGTATTTATAGTTCATAGATAATGTGCTTCTTTGATACTGGTTGGAATGAAAAAAGCAAAACCTTGTTTCTTGCCACAGGTGACAGTATTAACATTGATCCTACAAGTCTTTCATCGGCACAAGCCAAAAACTGTACACTACCAATATGGTGAGCAATATTAACAGATTCTGAAACTGAATGACACTAGACCATCAGTTCACTGTTCCTGTCAAAGATAACCTGCGCTAAATAACATCCAGTAGTTTCAAAATATCATTTTAAAGCGTTTTTGCTTAGTTGCAGACACTGAGTAAGTAATGCATTTGTTATCCATATGTCCATCAGTTGAGCGAGAAGTGGGTGTGTCACAATGGTCAGACAACTAAAATAAGACGATAGAAATACTTAAGACGCTTTATGAATATGTCTTGCGAGTTATTTTTGTGAATAACGTAAACATCAGGAAGACTATTCAAAAGGGCTGGTAAAGAATTGTTGAGTGGACATCGGGAGAAGTCAGACCGTTAGTCTCTGATGTCGTGGAGAAACATACAGTTTTGTGTAGCTGATCGAAGAGATCTGGATGGCTGGTAGCGTTTAAGGAAGACAACAGGCAAGCATGCTGATTGGTTGAGAGAGTTTAACATGTAAGCGGAGGTATCTTGTAAGATCGTTTGATATATTCATTCAGCCAGTAAAATATAGCAACGAGAATTATGACAAATGTACTTTCCTAACAGAAAAGATTCAATTTAAATTTGGTGTCTCATTAGTCCTATATAGGGTTCTTCGTGGCTTGCTGACTTTCACATGTCACTCAAACTTAGCTTTTCTGCTGCCCGTTAGCCCCATGCTTTAGAAAGACTCTCGTTAATTGCAATAATAATAGCGCCTCATTCAGCTTGAAAAATTTGCAAGAATAAATAAATTGCCAAACTGCAAAGGATTGTCTGTGTTCTCTATCACAAAATTCAGTGTTCCTTCGTAATTTAGAACTGGAGTTGTTTGTAACCAACATAGCTTTTGTAGTATGCAAGTGACCAGTTGTATCGTTCACTTTCGTAGCCATAAATGGTTCGCAACAGAGGAATGACCGATTTCCAAGTGCCAATTGAAGATACCTTTAGTGCCATATGCGCATCGAACTTGCCGTCAAGAGAACTATCTCCATTCCACCGGCTGCATTCTATTCTATCAACTGCTGTGTTTCTTGGGATGAACATCACATGATTGCTTCCATATTTTTCGGTCCAGTTCTTTATCATAATACTTATCATCATTTGATAAAGATACCAACCTTCGTTTTCTTTTTTAAGCATAGGGTGTAGAGCTACGGGACCAAACTCTCGGCATAAAAACGTCAGGATGTCTTGACAGGATTTAGGCAAGAACGAATCTTGCGTTGCCAGCTTATTCCAAGTCATGACGCGCATACCAATATTGGACATTACTGGCATCTTCTGTGTGACACCATGATGCAAAAATGGTGCACAGCAGTTGACGTTCAGAGATAGCACTGCCATATCTGAACGTAGCCGAAAAATATCTGAATTAAGTAGCCATAGATCAGGATCTGATGTTACCATATAGACTAAATCTATATCGTTAAACGTTGCACTTAGTATATTTGCAGCAAACAGCCTTCCAACCTGACTGATGATTACAGCATTTCCTGGTGGTGAATAATTGTATATAAGAACAGCATCGAGTTTAAGGCATCTTGAAAGAACGAATCGAATCAACGGATCTGCAAAAGATTCCTTTGAACAACCAACAACCAAAATAACGCTACTGAATCCAATCCTTGTCCAGGCAAGAGTGGTAAGCGGTAAATAAAACATGTAGTCTTGAGCATTGATGCCATCCAGCGTTACAGAGAATACTGCATAATTTCTTGATGAATTTATTGCACCTTCAATTTTGACACTATTCATCCAGATAGTGTCGTTTTGTTCTGAATTCAGTTGTGTGTTATGTTCAAGACGACTCATTTCGTTGGAAGAAGAAACTGTTTTCGACATCTTAGTGGTTGGATAGAGTTTACCACAAGCATGTAGCTGTACAGACTCCATCTCTTCAACTCTCTTTATAATTAAACTGTTTGCTTCCAGAAATGCTGGTTGTGTCCTCAAATGTGTAATTTTGAGGTCTACTAATATCGTTGTCGTCGAAGATAAATTCATGATAAGGATGTAGATTAGAGCGGCAGATATCAGCAAAAACAGGATGCTTCTTAACTTTGATTTTACCATTTTCGAATTAAGTCTGTTAAGCAAAAAATGGAAACGTTTAATAAACTGTTGCCTATCAAAAAAGAGTCATAAAATAATGTAAAATGTGAACGACATAATGGTCGACTGCTCCTAAATAGACTTGAAAAAAACAGTAAAATATTATTATCCGTATACGAGATGGTCTTGCATGACTGTGTAGAAACTGTATATTCTGTAGCAAAATAATTTACCATGTATGAATGTAGGTGTGTTTGTACGTATATGTATATGATGAATGTATGTATTATGTATGTACGTATGTATATATGTAGGCATTCATATAGCGCCTTTATTACATACCAGGGGTAACTGATGCTACTTTACCAAGAGTACGTGCATATGTATATTGGTACTTTATAGAGCTTTTTTGTACCTCATAAACTCATTTCTCACTAACCTAATTAATACTATAGAATTCTTAAAGAATTCTGCTTCCAAATTCAATGTTGGTTGTGTATAGGTCTCCAAAAGCAATCTTGCACAAATTCGACCAACAAATTCTATTATCTTCCAGCAGTTGACGCGGATTTTCAGGTTTGGATTGCGTCGAATAGGAAGAATGACATTGAGCAAAATGAAGCTCGCAGCACAGACTAATCAAGACAAATCATTTCAAAGTTAACAGCTGAATGCAACGCATCCTAAAATTCCTGACATCCAGGGTCAGTGATTTTCGACGGATTTGTGGAGATCCATCTGACGAGAACCTTTGCAAAATCGAAGTCCGTGTCATCCAACACAGCCTGGCAGAACCGAATCTATTTAATGACTGCCAGATCGTAAATGTTGTTTCACTATAAGGTCAGCAATGTTGAACGACCTTGGCTTCAGGTTATACGAGTGGTTATAAAACTATGCAACCATGCATGGGTGCTGACGTTTAGTAGTCTGACTCATCTGCAAATCTTCCACATCGATAATTTAGGTCCGAACATATTCGAAAACCTCAAAAATTCCACTATACACTCAGAGACTACATCGGAAAATGCAGTGGGCTCAGACAGAGTGATAAAACACATTTTCGAGCAAGTATCGTAAAATAACAATATAATGAACCAAGAATTCAGTTTTGGCATTCAACATTTGTTTAAGGTGGCATTTTTCGGATAGTAAAACTTTAAATTGGATTTTTGAATCGCAGCGGCTCTAAATATCAAATGACTTGAAGTTTATTATTCATAGTTTAGTTTTGTTATGCGTTCACTGATGTTATAAATGCAATAGACTACAACCGTAATACCTTTTGCGAGTCTGCCGTAAGACCAAGATTGTTAGTTTGACGGTTTTCAAAATTAAGCTTAATTAGTCCAATGGAAACGTTTCTTCAGCAAGATGGTACACAAATAGCAAAAGACACATCGAGCGGTTCGTTTTCTTTCTTTTTGCTTTCTTGTGCATTGAACCATCTTTATGGAGCAAGCTTCCAACTAAAATTATAGATCTTAACGTATACAAACGGCTCCAAAACATTCACGACTTATGTTAAGACCCACCTTTTAGGAAATGGAGCGGATTTAGATATTGAAACTGAACTATCTACGTATTTCTATAGGTACATACCTCTAGAGACGTACTGCGTTATGCAAATTATAACATTAACGCCGCAACCGAACACAGGATGTTATTTGCATTTGACTCCGCCCAATTGGAGAACTGACAGTCTTAACTAAGATTGACAGATTAAATTCTAAGTATTTATACCTTTAAACTAGTTTATTGGCTGTCGCAAACCAAAGTCAACGCCTCGAGCTCTGCCTAAAAGTATTGATTGGCATTATTATTACCCAAAAGTTAGGCCAGTAAAAATGGCTATTTCTCACTGCATGTCTGATTCGAAGCCATGTCTTCCTTCCAGATGTTATAATATACTAAATGTATATTATACAGTATAAAGCATTTTATATAATATATACAGGTCTCATTAAAATTAGGCATCTATATGCATTGCACACATATACATATTCATATGAAATGGAAAACTGTTGATCTGGTATAAGCAAGAGATAAGATACACGGAAAAACTAAGACCCACGAATGATCCCATTCTCAGAAACTATTCCTCAGCCTGTTAGCTTATCCCTTTATGTTGTTTTGATCTTAACTTCAGCGGATTATACCTACCACTGGGACTAAACTGTACGAAATCGACCTTAGTTTTGGCTAAGCCTTGTATTGTTTGAACTATTTGATGCTTAAGATGTCGCCAGAGTTAGGTCCCTATTGTTATATGGTCGCGGGTTTAGAAAACTACATTTTTAAACACGCGGGGAGTATGCAACTTACTTGATTTTCTGTTTTAGTAAAGTCAACTCCCGGTCTGTTGCCTATACACCGTCTGTTTTCAAGAGGTAGCATATATTGTTATTAGCCTTTTTAGTCCTAACCAGAGGCGTATACCGATTGATCCGCAATTCTGTGGAGGGGCTGGTCGGATCTACAAAGGAGCGCATGCTCAGAGCCTAGTTAGCCTATGTGCCTAAAGCCTCATTTAATCCCTTACTGCTTCTGTCTTTATATGCCTGCCACTGTCTTATATTATAGGCCTACATAAAGGTAGTAGCATTAACAAATTTTATGTATATATAGACAACACAGTATATGTTATATATAGATGCATGCATAAATATAATATTGCCTTCCATTGTCACATGTTATACATATAGATGGAAACATTAATAAAGTTTATCTATGTAGAGACAACACACTATATGTTATGTGTATGTACATGTATATATATATGTATGTGTATATGTATATATTACGTGTATATTATTATAACTATGAGTCAGGTATTATTTGTTGGAAGTCGCCGTGTAGGCAATAGACCCGGAGCTGAAATTAATACATCGCCATCACCCCACAGCTGATTAACTAGAATCCACGTGTTTTTTCTGGTGAAACAACTTCCCCTCCACCAGTGAAGCAGAGCTAAAGTCGTGACAGACCAAAAAATTGCAAAAGTATCAAAATTGCCAGGCCGTGAGAATAACATTGAAATGCAAACTTGGAGGTTCAGAGGGCTTGCAGATTTTGTTATTTTTGCGGGTCATTTATTATCCGATTTCAATAAAGTTCACAACTTTGTTCAGTATTAAATTTCTAACAGTGCAATTGTCGTTAATTTAAAATTTTAAAACTTCATCATACAATGTTTCACTTAAATTAAAAAGCTGAGAGTGCTACAGTTTCAGGATAATAGCAGGAAATTCTCAACTTTTGTTCGTAAAATAGATTTACCAGATAAAAGAGGACACATTTCTGAACGTTTTGACGCTATAAATTTGTTTTGTAGCGTTAATATTAGTCAGAGTCATGAAAAGCACAAGAAGATTATATTTTCTCGCAAAAACGTGAGAAAATTCAGACTTTTGACGTCAAGAGGTAAAATTTAATTTGGGCTTGTTAATTCTGTCAATGACTTGTATAAAATGCTGTGAATGGTTTTTTCTAAGTAATGGTTACGGAAATTTACAGGAATATCAGGACTACAAAAATAAAAATAAAGAATATGCTAATGCTTAAATACAAGGGCATTGCTGGATGCAGTTGTCGAACGAAGACTCCGATGGTTTGATCATGTGAAAAGAATAACATTTGACCGAACTTCATAAACATAGTTATTTAGTTTACTTTTCAAAAGCACCCGAATGCGCGCTGTCTGCAGTTAATCTGAATCCAAGGCTATTATCTACATGTAAGATTCGAAAGAAAGAGATATAAAGATTGACATGAACATGATAGAACGACGATATTATAAAAGGCTTAAAAAGACTTGGACTAACATTGTAAAAGCACTGGAGTTGAGAAATTAAAGAAAAAGAATTAAGATTATTCATTTGCACCGATCGCCGCCACGTGTCTGACGTCAGAATCTTATGATGATGATTATGATATTGACGACGACGCCGACGACGAAGACGATGATGATGGTGATGATAAAAAATAATAATAAAATAATAATAATAAAAATAACGAGGATGAATTTTGCGTGAATTTGTTATGAATTTTACAAATATATATCAAAATACCCGGTTGATCGATTTAAACGATTACTGTTTAGGACTTACAAATAACGTCAGTCAGTGTTATCTTGAAGTGATTTTATTTATAATCGGTAATAAACGTTTGTAAAAGTTTATTAAATGTAAAATGCTTATAAACATGCAAGAGTGAAAACAATAATTTTCTTAATAATTCTTAGGTCTAACAAATTCAAAAGGCGTCGGTCACTTTCAAATCTTTTTGGCTCAAATTATGTTTATCTTACGGTAAAGTTGTGAATGCCATTGTAAAAGTGTGATAGCTGGAAGAAAATGACTTGCACTATATTAAGGTATTGTTAGATGTTAGAAGAAGCTGCATTTTGGCAATGAAGTTGGATTTGCGGCATAAGTTTAAAGTAAACTTCGTCTCCATTAAAACATGTTTCGTTTTATCCTACTGTTTCATTATATATCAGATTATCTTACCCATTGATTAACAACTTCTCCATCAGACGGGAAACTTTTTTATGTTACTCCTAGGCGTTTATAAGTCCCTTAGTGGTTTTCAATTTCATATTTTAAACTTGGAAAGATGCCTGCGTTCAAAGTGTGATCCTGAAGATTATGATCAAAAGAGCTGTACGGTGGTATATTCACGATGGCTCACTCGATTTATAAATTAACTCTTGCTGGTTCTAGCCTGCAGAGAAGACCCCTTGTAACGACCCTCGACAAGTTCTTTGCACACACTTGTCTGGAGCCCCACACACAGATTTATTGACCATTTCGTAGAAGAATGACGTGACTTGAGATATAATCGTAAATATGGTAGGTTTCAATAGTCTCTTATGGATATTAGATAACTTGTAATTGTAAATTCATTCGGTCAGTCTATAATCTCATGGACAAAAAGTCACTATCCTAAAACGCCCTCTATAGTACTTCGCAGGGGATAACGCGGCCTACAGTATTTTTAGAACAAAATACGCAGTTCTTTCTTTAACGAACACCGATTGTCATCATCAACAGTCACCACTACAAAGGATTAAATACTACTAACTTACTTTAGATCTATACCCAAACATACATATGTGCACACATTGCACTCAAGCCCATATCCCTGTATCTCCTGAACACACCAATGAATGATCTGTACATTTGCTTTTAACCCTAACATTATCATTTGAAGTAATACGTTTTATTACATCGATTATATTAAAACCAGTGTGTTATTAACGACAATCTCTCTATAAGAATACCGATCTTAACTGCCGTTGATTATGCATAACTTAATTTGTTAACTAAAATTGTTCATCATTGACATGTTTTCAATATCTGTAGGGCTTTTAATACCATTATTGATGATATTTTTGCTTATACAGTCGGAATGCTATCGCGTCAGAAGTCTTACATTGAATTTGGTTGGCTACCAACTATATGTAAGCATGCAATTATTTTGTGTGGCAATTATATTATCTGAATGTAAGTATGATATGAATTTGTTTGGTTACTATCTGAATATAAGTAGACAATGGATCTGTGTGCCTATTATCTAAATGTAAGTGTGCAATGGGTGATGAACCATGGCAATGAATTCCTGATTCATTGCTTACCGCATTAGTAGCAACAAGCGGATTGCCAAAAGGTTTCAATACTAGAGTCTTATTGCCTCTTAAGATATTCAAATATTACTGATTGTTGACAACACAGGTTATTTTCTTCTCGATCCTAAATGGCCTTGTACAGAATATTAACGCTATTAGAATACTAGACAACATCCTAAGGTTCGAAATGGTTCGGCTCTTCACAAACTCTGCAAATTGCAATCATTATGTGTGTTGGTTTTAGCAGAGTGCTTATGTATTAAATGCACTTTTGGCTAATTGTTCTATCTGCGATAATGTTTAAACTACACAGAAGCAGCGTAGCGTCACAAAGACTTTTTCTTGAGGTATCATCATCAGCAGCAGCAGCATGATTATCATCATTATCATGATCATCATAATCAACTGTGGCTTTCCTTTTTTTGGGAGCGTTGACGTTTCCACGACATGTTGCCGGCCGTCTCCACTTGGCTCGTGTTCAGACTGTGTGTAGTTTAAAGTTCAGTGGGCGCATTCCGATTTTATACCATCGATGCAAACCGCCCTCATTGTGTCTTTCCTTGAAAAACATTAATAAAATTTCTGACTAACCTATCCCATGTCGTTAAGTAAATACTTATAAATTTACTGCTGCAGCAGTGCCGCGGCATGCAGACTCACAACCAGTTGCTAAGCAACGATCGCGGATTCAACCTTAACAAATAACACCGAAACCACTCGCCCTTAGAGGAAACACCACTCGGCTTAAGAGAAAAATTGCTTCCAACATAAAAATATCATAGATAAATTTTCCTCCAACCTATAACGACACTGCGTGGAGTGCCCTCGAGAAAGATGATTTCCCAGCAATCGAAGAACCAGTTGAATTGGTCAGATTCAATGCTCAGCAGCCCAACAGCGTAACAGTGACAACACTCATTCACTAGCGGGGATGTACTGTAACTGTCTGACCGTTGATGTGACTATAACCGACATTGGCTGACTCAATATAGCTTTCGCTGGGCGCTATAGAAATCTCGACTTTACGATTACGATCATGGATACATAGCTGCCGATGTCACTAGTGCTTCTGCTGATATTTTAGCTCAGCGAAACTTGGCATGTTACACTGACATTCTGTCGGCATACTTCTTTATTTCCTCGACTTTTGTCATTCCTTATCCACGGTTCATCGCGGACCCGGATCCCCAGCATGATGTCAGTTGTCAACTCATGATGGGAATACGTCGGTTGGGATCAACGTGTGCGTGAGAGACCAGTGGCGATTCTTCTAGGCATCTGAGTACGGTTTGTTTGCTGATGAACTATTTGTCTCCGATGACTTTAACATCATTTAGGCTATGAGAGGCAACGCTTTTGTGAAGTACATAAAAGTACTTTGAAATACTTAAATGTAAACGTACATGCATACATACATGCATACATACATACATACGTACATATACATACATACATACATACATACATACACACACACATATATACATGTATGTCAAGATGGCGAATGGTTTACACGCCTTGGTGGACGGTTGCATGTCAGAAGTAATTTTAAAAGTTAAGTGTAAATTTAACAGATGTAAATACGGATAATCTTCATTCACATCGAATTTGGTAAACTGTACAAATAACATTTAGGCCTACTACCATTAACTGAAAAAATGTCAAAAGTCGATGATCTGGTGGACTTAGTGTTGTGGGGTACGGAAGCGACTGAAGAGAGCGCTTGGCTTGTAACAAGAGGAGTACGGGTTGGAGCTTATAATCGGACTCCTGAAACATTACCGCTTTTTATGAGGTTGTTAAGAGGCGCAATATAAATAGCCAGATGCATACATACATACATATATACAACAATCCTGCCATGGACAAGTTGCTCGTGCACATTTGTCGCGCTTCAGGGCCAGTATGCATGAGTAGATCCTAAGTGCTAGTCCTAGACTAACTCCGGCTTACGCTCGACTAGCGAGTTAACTCAGTATGCATGAAGCAGTCTTAGCTCGCTACGCCTGCAGGGACTAGCTCTAGTCCACTTCCTAAGCAGGCGTAAGTAGGCTAGTCCGTCCTTAGGGAAAGAAAACAAAATGGCCGTTTTGACGTCCGATTCCACGAAGTTTTCAACGTGAAAGCGTGCTTAGCGGCCGTCAAAATCCACTCGAAGCGTCTCTGAAGATGAAATCTGTTATGTCTTTCGTTTTCACCGTAACAAGTTGCTAATAATAATGACTAAATGTCTGTCGATGACAAATTCGCTGCTCCATGTTAGAGGCCTCTGTCTCTCGTGAAGCATATACGATATTGTTTAAAGTGAAATTTTAATGTCATTACTACTCAAAAAATTGATTACTGGTTTTAATATTTCAACAATAGACCTCTCACGCTACATCAGATATAAGTTATGAAGCATTTCCGAGAGAAAAGGTTTTCAAGCTGTTGCATTACTGGTGTGTGTAATTCAGGCGATCGATGCTTTATGCTTGCCTTTCAAAGTTGTTAGCTTATACCTGAAACAGGTGAGTAATAAGATTAAATAGACCATTATCTTATATGTTGATAGTCTAGTGGGTAGCTTGTTGAACTGTCAAAAGCGAGGTCCGAAGTACAACTCCACTCCAAGACACAAAGATATTTAAAAATGTCCTTACCAGTCGAGTTCTACAAGAGGCCGTGACTATCGGTGGGAAGATCAAGCGGCGAGAGGACTACACCACGTCACTCATGTCCCGGAGCTAAAAGGTGAAGTTGTTAATATAGGAATGAAATGCTTACATTTCATCTCCACGTCTACCTCTCGGGATTGGCTTAAGTGGTCTTCTCCATCTTATGTTAATTCACCGGTTTGTTTTCGGGCATTTCTAACTAGAGCTTAGTCAAATAAAATTTTCGAGGCCCTGTGACGTTGGCTGTGGATTGCACCTGCTGCAATAGTTTTTCGTGATTGACTAATGTGATGCGTTGCTGGTAACTATGGTTGTAAGTGGTAGACATACATCTGTATCGGTAGAAGAAGTAGAACTGACGAGTGAAATTAATAACTCTGTCATTATTACAAACGACGAAGCCAAGAGTTATCGACAAGTGATTTGTCAAGTGGTGTGGTACTTATTGTGAACAATGCATTACGCACCACAACTCCACAGGCAACACTACGCAGGAGAAACTCATGAAAAATGATTACATTTTGAAAAATTTATGTATATTTTCTACATTATTTTTAATTCATATTTTGCAGGATCAAATAAAATCTTTTCCTTGTGGCATAATAAAGCTGAACGATATATTCAAGTACCAAACCAGGAAGGACAAAGTAAAGTGGAAATTTACTCAATGCGTGTTCCACCGTATTGTTCTTCCTGTCTTAACAATATTCATTTTAGTCGCCATTCATTGCAACCTGAAGGTCTCTCATACCGGTTCTCAAACTATGAAGGCCTTGCAAGAACTCCAAAAATTACAATGCCATAAATCGAGGGGATCTTGTGATGACATTTGAGAGCGGACTTCTAGTGACGTTGATAAATTTACAAGTGATTATTGAGGGAGGCTAAAACGACTGATCAGACCGAATGTCTGCATTACATATCTGCATAAACTGAATTTATTATATGTGATACTGGTAGAATGTAGCCGTAAAAAATCAGCAACTGCTATCCTGCAGCCATTCCGCCAAGTTTAGAAGATTCGAAGTCCATTACATCTTCTTAGTTGTGTCACTGGTTGAGAAATGACCAGTTGTTTTGCTTGAGAATAGCAGGTAGACACTGCAGAGGTAAACCGACATATTATTTCTGATTGTAACAATAAATTTATTAAAAAATTGCTAGTCACTAGACAGATGACACAATGGCTGATTGGATGGAGCGAGGCCTTTTACAACTTACAGGCTATAAATGAATATGCAACTCGGTCAAGAGCTTCACGATGTGAGGTAAATTCTTCGAATTTGAAGTAAGTACACTGGCCTTGAAAATAGGCAAGCATTATCAGCCTCATAAAAGATGTTGAATCAGTTGACCGGCGACCGGCGAAGGGAGCACTGGACTGAATATGTTATGACGTCACATGGATTCCTGCATGGGTGTTTTCGCAACATGCCGTCGAATAGAAATCATTTGTTCTATGGAATGCACCAACAGGTAGGGATCCAACTCGGTCTTATTGTTTAAACTCAAAGTTCTTTTCTCGGTCTTTGTTATTTAATCTGCCACGATATTGCAGCTGTTCTTTTCTCGGTCTTCGCTGATTTAGCTGCCATGATACTGCAGTACATTTTAAGCTGTGAATAAGCTGGTTCCCGCGACTTAGCTTTCGTGTGGCTGTAGAAATTTCGGGTTTTACGATTACTCGCTGACGTGCGTTAACTATTATTGTCATTAGTTTTCATTACTTTCCATTCAGTTTATGCGCCCAATGTAAGTAAATTTGAATCTGAGGCGTGAAGCAAATGGCTTGAAGCGAAGGACTTGTTCAAGGTCCCTACAAGTAAATATACCAGAGGAGGAGGCTCCAACCCGTACACTCCGCCTTACAAGCTGAACGCTCTATCTAATCAGCCATTGTGTTCCAAGAGAAATTGCGGTATTTAACTTAATGTAAATCAAAGTCATCAAAACAATAAACTTCAAAGTCTATATGAGTGATAATGTTTTGATTTGCTCCATCTGGAAAACAGATTTAGAGCGACCAGATACCAGACACCCTCAACATTTGTGTTGACTGCATTTGTTCAAGCGAAGCAACCTCCATGCAGTCGGTGTGGCGTAATGATTTGGCCAAGTGAATGCGAAAACTTCATCAAGTGAGGCAACGTCAGCATTGGTAATACATTATTTATGCGTATGTATATGAACATTTGTATAGCATAATTTTAGAAATTTTCTGTATGTGACGGTATGAAGCAAAAATGCCAGCAGACAACTAAGACACGAATGACACAAATTTTAATCAGGTTAATCAGCTGATGCCATCCTGCTTTTGCAGTTGTCCTATTAATTCATTTTATTGCTCTTTTCCTAATTAACCATTTTCTCTCTATATATCAATAAATATCTGTTAATGTTCAGCCATATTCAAAGAGAGAATTTATGAATAATAATTAAGAAAATTATTTTACAGCTTACATCTTTATCCGATTCTTGTCTTTGCTAACACTCCTATACTGGTGGCCTGGTCACTTGTTAGTTCACTCGTTCCCTTAGGCTGGATCAGTAACGTCCAACCACGCAACGTGTTTGGTCTCCGAGCTTCTATCCTAACATCAGCGTAAATTGGTTCTCTAGCAATCTATCTCCAGCATTGCGGAAGGCTTTGAAACATTGTTATATAATAATTCTAAATCGGTGTGTATTTTTCTTGAATTATTTATGTTGGCAGAGTTTGAATACTTCTTGGAAGGTCGTTCCTATAGATGTACGAGAAAATAAGGCATATGTATTGTATGCATATAGTAACTTTTCAACCACTGACCACCTCCTTTCTCATTAAAAACTATGTTGCTACATCAAAGCCTATCTCCAACTGTCCAATACTTCATTGCAATCACCCTCTGCACCACTTTACCAGCAAGCCAACGCCAGCGAAGACCAAGGCTTTTGTAGAACACCGCTTTCCATTATTTTAAATCCTGATGCAGATATCATGTCCTCATGGACCTAAATCCCGAACGAAACATTTAAAAATCAAATAACTCTGTCTTAATATCGATAGGTTGAATGCCCATTTTAGGTAAAATCATAGGATCCATTGTTCGATCCCTGTATGGCATTAGTACATATTACATTCAAGATAGGGCTACTTAAATTGGCTTATTCTCACCCTTCCATGGGCCTCGAGAAAAATGATCAAGATTTGTAATGTCCATAATGGCTGTTATACATCAAGAATGGCAAAGTGCACCTGCATAGCCCTCACAGTAATTGTGACCGGCTTTAAATCAAGGCCTGTAGCAAAACTGCCGCTTTCTCAATCACAAACAACTCATATCTATCCTGGCCTCGCTTCAAAATCAGCTTCTCATAAATCTACAGATGTCCTTGCTGACAATGACAAACGCCTGTGCCGTCAGCAGTAATATCACTCACCCAACGGTGATTAACAAAACTCTCAAGCACTCTCAAGCGCCAGGTAAAACTCAACCCCGTGCATACGCATATTTAAGCCATAAATTTCGAGACACTAGCTGAGTTGCGTTTAGAACACCTTGGGACTACCCCGGACGGTCCTTTTCCACCCTGCCCTCTGCATTCCCAGCCTACCAGACCACTGACATGGAAATAGCAACATTCGCTCCTATCGAGCAGGTTCCTCTTTTGGACAAGATGACCTTTGTCGTAAGCACATGTGTGCATTGCTGATAGCGATTCAAAGGTTATCACGGCTGTCATTTATCTGGTGAACAATCTATAACCAAGCTAATTTAAGTACGCAAGTATGTAAAGTTAGTAGTTGTCGTAGTAGATTACTAGCCTAACTTAGTTTAGTTGTTGAACTTTGGGAGAAAGAGAGGGGACAGCCAGTACGGAAACATCAACTGATGTCAACGCCTGGTCGCGCCAGTGAAGTAGGGGTAGGACGCCTGATTAATTTTTTGTTCAGACAGAGAGATGGAATCTGATAACTGGGAAGTGAATCAACCGGCCACACAGAAGCGACTGAACAATCAGAGGCAATAGAGAGTCAAGAAGCCAGACGGGTAGAGGTACAGGGAGAGATACGCAGACAGACCACGCTGAGTAAAGGAGTCCGCTTAGACGCGAGAGAAGTCAATTGAGCTCTGGATGCGACAGAATACGGTCGAACTCAGAGTTCGCTCTAAGAGCTTGAATCAGTTGAAATGTAGTCTCTAAAAGAATCCGGCGTCTACTGGCGCTATAGCAATCGCTATAGGTGGGTCAGATTAAGGTTCGTCGTGGGCTATTGTCATCTTCGCTCGCTCCGTATTGAACTCTGATTGAACTAGAGAATCATACTCGCGTTACTACAGACATTGTATCTGATGAATGACAATCTGAAATAAACGATGGAAAACTGAGCAATGCGCTCCGGACTTGAAACCAATATCATACCTGATGGTCACAGAAACTTATATCATAACTGATGGTACCAGAAACTAATATCATAATCGATAGTGAATGGAACACTACCATAAATCTATTATCTGGCGACTGTTCAAAGCGGGATGCACATTACAGGTTCGCTGCACCGTTTTGACTTGCGTAAAAAAATCAGGATATCTGCGCCATATTGCAATAAAATATTACGTGCACTTCCTTCTAATTTCGCAACAGGTCTGATTTCTCGAAGTTACAGTAACTGCATAATTCCCTATAGGATTGGGTATTTGCCTGAAATTGAGCTACCTGTTGCTTTGTCGCTAATTAAGATGGTTTTTTAACACTTTTAAAAATTTAGCGTAAATTCATACATTGCTCGGCATCAGTTCCTACTTTAGCGTTTAGTCAAGGAAGTAGCCATGTTTTACCTTAGTTTGGTTATGCTTACATTGGTTGAGCGACAGAAGAACAATCACACAAACCGGAAAATTAAAAAAGAGTAAATATATATATGCAACAAATTAGCATTTAAGACAGAAGAGCGTGTGACAAAAGATCACGAGAGAAAAAGCGTGTGATACAAAACAACATAGCATACGGACAAAACAGCAAGTGCCACAAAGGTCATGTAAGAATTAACAAAAAGCAATTTGAAAATGATCATCGGGATAAGCAAAGAAAAAATAATAGTAATAATAAACATCAACAGAGAGGAAATAGAACAGGTAAAAGAATTCTGCTGCCTGGGAAGCGTTGTCACACAAGATGCAAAGTTAAAGGAAGAATAGCATTTGACAAAGACGCATTCTCAAAACAGAAAGAGTTTCGGAGAGGAAAAATAAACAAGAACTTAAAGAAACGAATGACTAAAGCTCTGATATGGAGCGTGGTGTTGTATGGATCCGAAACATGGACCATGAAAAAGGAGGACATAAAGAGATTGGAGGCCTTCGAAAAGTGGATTTGGCGGATGATGGAAAAAGTTAGTTGGATGGAGCAAAAAACAAAAGAGGAGGTGCTGAAAAGAGTTGGATTAGAAAGAAGCATTTCTTCATGCTGGAAAGCCTTAAGGAATTTAAGTTTTTACAGATGATTGAGTTTTAAATCCGCGATGCCTACCTTCTAAATGATTACTTGTTCTTCAGGCTTGTCCTGGAGCACGATTGTGAGCGCCGAAAAATATTCGGATCTTCCTAGTTTAATGGAGTTGATAAGCTACCCCTACACTTGCACCTTCAGTTGAGTGTGTCCTTGTTTTTGTTCCTCACGCGATAAGAAAAACCTCGGAAATGAATTTTATGTCTCCGCTGTTACTTGTATATTTTCACAATTAGTAATATTGATTGTATATTTGTATGCTGCAAATAACAGAATCAGCAAGTGTTTATTCGATACCTTGTTTGCAATAGCAATATAATGTTTCGGTCTGTTACAGAATTTGTGAGAGCGAGGAAGACAAATTACAACCGAAGAATACATTATAAAAACCAAAGCTCAAGTTACAAAACAGTAGGTACACTAACTATGAGTGTATTGAGCGAATGTGTAACTGAGAAAAATTTAATGAGAAACTTTAAACTATGGAAATGCAAAAGAGTCTGGATAGTTACATACATTTTGGCAAAAAATGCAACTGGATCGCTTCCCTGTTGTTTTCTTTCAAAGACTTCTGCAACTTCATCACCCATGTGAAATTTTAAAGCAGTCAGTTGATTTGTATTCATCACCCATGTGAAATTTTAAAGCAGTCAGTTGATTTGTATTGGATGCTTTGTGTTCAAAAACGCATTATATATGCGCAATACATTTGGCGTTAATGGTTGGCTGCTCTACCCTTAAAGGTTGTAAGAGATCTGTACTCGGGCAGTATTTTTCAGCATAATGTCATTAGGGCAACTTAAAGACAAAGATTTTAACATAAGGCAATATGAACAGAAAAGATGGACCAGAGAAAGGAAATGTTAACCAAATCTTTAAAAGTCATGGAGTTATCTTCCTATACCAGTGGAAATCAGAGAGCATATATATTCTTGATTGTGTTTGTCAGTACTTTTGTGTTACTGTAGCGTAAATTATCATAAACCTAATGAAAGCATATATTTTCTGATAAACCCTACAAAATATTTTTACTTTTGCAGGATTGTAAGTCGTGTGCTAAAGCCAGCAAACAAAATTTGGAATATGCAGCAGCGAAATATGGTGACTGAGAGTCATACTTTTTTGAGTTCATTGGCAAAAATTGGCCAAGATTAACAAATTAACACTTAAAAATGTCAAACAAAGAAATCTACATTTCATTATCAAGTATAAGTCTGTTAATGGTATTTTGGCTGATTATTTCTCTGTATCATACGATTTCCTTTCATCAATCACGTATTTTCCTCATCCCCAACTATAACAACAGGGTCAATATTGCCGCTGGTTCGAATAAGACTTTGTTTCGAGAAGTCTTCCATTTTGTCAGTTTCCATGACAGTATTGCAGATGGTCGCCGACTGGGAAATCAAATCTTCAACCTGGCTGCGGTCATATTCGTTGCCCAACTAATAAATGGAACACCAGTAATAGCAAAAGACACTCACATTCTTTTAGAAGATGTTTTCCAACTGAATTTACAACGGGTTAATAACCTGTGCCCATGTCATACCATTGGTGAACAAAGACAATTATCTTACGACCTGAGCACAGAGGAACTACATTCTACTGATCCAAAATTCGGTAACCATACGATTCTTGTTAGTGGATTTCGCCAGAGTTGGAAGTACACTTTGGCAGTTGAACGACGTTTAAGACGCCATCTAGTGTTCAAAGACGAAATTCATCGGTTTGCCGAAACATTTCTTCAAGAGAACATTCCTCGTGGTTGGAAGAGAGTAGGGTTCGTTCGAGTAGGAATACATATTCGCCGAGCAGACATCTTGAAACCTCATTTTATCAACTACGGTTACACAGTTCCTAATGAGACTTACTTTTTCAAGGCCATGAAACACTTCACCGACAAGTACAGTCGTGTTCAATTCATTGTTGCTTCAGATGATTCTAACTGGACTAGGGAACATATCAGTAGCAGTAATTCATCGGACACGATCAATATTACATATAACTTCAATCATACAGCTGGTCATGATCTGGCAATAATATCAATGTGTGAGCATGTGATTATGTCCACTGGTGCATTTGGTTGGTGGGCCGCTTGGCTGGCCAAAGGTACAACGATCTACTACAGCGATTGGCCGCGGAAGGGATCAGGTCTTGCTCGCCACTTCAGCAAGAAAGATTTCTTTCCTCCATTTTGGATACCTATGACAAGTTACTGAAGCCTTAAATCTGATGATAGCTTGCATAGAACAATTATTTAAGAATGATGAAATTAGAATGTTAAAGGTTATGGGCAGTGACGTTTGCCGTGAATCGCTTAAACACAACTCATCCTAAAAAGTCCTCTCCCTCTACTCTCTCTGGTCTTCTAGCAATCGGACATGGTTCTCGACATGGCATCTGTGGACAACCCAATCGTAAATAAGCTGGTGCCCTGCGCTTGGCTTTGAAGCAGCACTTTAGAAATTTCGAGTTTGCAAGATGCGAATCAAAATTTGCATGTTGCAAATGAAGAATTTAAAACAAATCAACGTGATCTGGCTCAAACACACAAAAATATATCGAATATATTGATCTCAGTGGTTCATAAGATCATAGAACTCTGGAAATATGAGAAATTATTTAAAGTTACCCAACTCCTTTCTAGGCTTAGGAATAGCACAGTCAAGGCCACTGTGACAGAGTTGCAAGATTTTGTCTTTCTCAATTGTTCCTCTTAAAAATTAATAAACTGCCGTGAATCTCATACTTGAACCAACTCCAACTATATCTAAAGCTCTCGTACACGTGGCCTGTCAAGGAAAGCGATTGCCAACACAAACACATCCGTGTCCGACTGTCAAAGAGCTCATGTCTATAAACTGCTTTGTTTTGCAAGCAAACAGTTCAAAATAAAGCTTGTATCAGCCTTTCATGGCTGCATGGTTTAGCAGTGTTTGATTCAGCAATACCAGCACAGCGTCCTATATGTTCCCACTATTCATTAGGAGTCTTTTTTTGTACTTCAGCACCAGTAATGCGTTTATTAGATAGGAAAATAAATAACGAAGTATCATTCTAGTTCTTTTGCAAAAGTTCATATCAGTTAGTGGAGAGTTTTTTTTTAAAATGACACGTGTTTTGGTTCCAGAACGTCACATTTTACTCTTACAATTGAGCCTGTTTGAATAATATAAATGAAACAAACCATTAATGCAGTTGTATTTTTCAGTAACTAGTAACTAAGTTAGTAGAGAGCCTTTATTAGCATTTTCTGACAAGCACATATGCAATGATTTATGCAAATCAGTTACATACATATTTAAACTATTGTAATACGGGTATATATAATCGACAGATAAGCACGATTAAATATAGCATAATATGAGGAAGAAATAGTTTCACTCTGTAATCATCAAATGTACATAGGAACCTGGAGTTCTGTGCTTCTGCACAATAACTGCATAATCTACCAGGTATACATCGTCTATTAGTCCTATGATGTCAGAAACATTAGAGCTACGTGTGGACAAGGAAGCGAGACACTCAGGTAAGACATAATCAAAGGAAAACAACTTGTCAAGGTCATTGTCAGACTGATAGGCTACAATAGATGAGCAAACAGTCTGCTTTTGCCTCACGTAATTCTTGTCCATGGATAATGTGCTTCCTTGATACAGCATTGAATAAAAAAACAAAAAATTTTTCTTGGCAGATGTGACAGCATTAACATTGATCCTTCAAGTCTTTCATCAACATAGTCTGAAACTGCGTATTACCGATATGCTGAACAATCGTAACATTTTCTGAAACTGAAAGGTTGGCAGGCATGTGGGAACCCAAAGCAACCAGACCATCAGAACACTGTTCCTGTCAAAGATAGCTCCTGCTAAATCACCAAGTAGTTTCAAAATATCAGTTTTTAGCGTTTTTGCATAGATACAGACAGTAAGTAAGTAAGTAATGCAACTGTTACCATGCCATATATCCACCAGCTGGGCGAGGAGTGGATGGGTCATAGCAGTCAGACGACAATATACGTCTTAAGTTAAATAAATATGTCTTGCGAGATATTGTTGTGAGCAAAGTAAACAGGATGATTATTCCAGATGACTGGTGCAGAATTGCTGAATGCACGTCGGAAAAATTCAGACCGATAGTCTCTGATGTTGTGGAGAAACATACAGTTTTGTGTAGCTGATCGAAGAGGTCTGGATGGCTGGTAGCTCTGTACTGAAGACAACAGATAAGCAGGTTGATTGGTTTTGAGAGTTTTACATGTAAGGTAAGGTCTCTTTTAAGACCATTTAAGGTCTCTTTTAAGACCATTGGATAAATTCGTTCAGCCAGAAAAAAATATTACAACGAAAATGATGAGAAATATATTTTCTTTAAAGGAAACATTGGATTTAAAGTTGTTGTCTCCGTAGTCTAATACAGGGTTCTTCGTGGCTAGCTGACTTGCTCATGTCACTCACACTTAGATTTTCTGCTGCCCGATAGCCACATGCTTTAAAAAAGACTTTCGTTAATTGCAATAATGATAGCGGCTCATTCAGCTTGAAAAATTAGCAAGAATAAATAAACTGCCAAACTGCAAAGGATTGTCTGTGTTCTCTATCACAAAATTCGGTGTTCCTTCGTAATTTAGAACTGGAGTTGTTTGTAACCAATATAACTTTCGTAGTATGCAAGTGACCAGTTGTATCGTTCGCTTTGGTAGCCATACATGGTTCGCAACAGAGGAATGACCGATTTCCAAGTTCCAACTGAAGATCCTTTTAGTGGCATATGCGCATCGAACTTGCCGTCAAGAGAACTATCTCCATTCCACCGGCTGCATTCTATTCTATCAACTGCTGTGTTTTTTGGGATGAACATCACATGATTGCTTCCATATTTTTCGGTCCAGTTCTTTATCATATTACTTATCATCATTTGATAAAGATACCAACCTTGGTTTTCTTTTTGAAGAATTGGGTGTAGAACCAAGGGACTAAACTCTCGGCATAAAAACGTCAGGATGTCTTGACAGGATTTAGGCAAGAACGAATCTTGCGCTGCCAGCTTATTCCAAGTCATGACGCGCATACCAATATTGGACATTACCGGCATCTTCTGTGTGACACCATGATGCAAAAATGGTGCACAGCAGTTGACGTTCAGAGATAGCACTGCCATATCTGAACGTAGCCGAAAAATGTCTGAATTAAGTGGCCATAGATCAGGATCTGATGTTACCATATAGACTAAATCTATATCGTTAAACGTTGCACTTAGTATATTTGCAGCAAACAGCCTTCCAACCTGACTGATGATTACAGCATTTCGTGGCGGTGAATAAATGTATATAAGAACAGCATCGAGTTTAAGGCATCTTGAAAGAACGAATCGAATCAACGGATCTGCAAAAGATTCCTTTGAACAACCAACAACCAAAATAACGCTACTGAATCCAATCCTTTTCCAGGCAAGAGTGGTAAGCGGTAAATAAAACATGTAGTCCTGTGCATTGATGTCATCCAGCGTTACAGAGAATACTGCATAATTCTTTGATGAATTTATTGCACCTTCAATTTTGACACTATTCATCCAGCTAGTGTCGTTTTGTTTTGAATTCAGTTGTGTGTTATGTTTAAGATGACTCTCTTCGTTGGAAGAAGAAACCATCTTTGGCATCTTAGTGGTTGAATAGAGTTTACCACAAGCATGTAGCTGTACAGACTCCATCTCTTCAACTCTCTTTATAATTAAACTGTTTGCTTCTAGAATTGCTGTTTGTGTCCTCAAATGTGTAATTTTGAAGTCTATTAATATCGTTGTCGTCGAAGACAAATTCATAACAACGATGTAGGTCAGAGCGACAGATATCAGCAAAAACAGGATGCTTCTTAACTTTGATTTTATCATTTTTGTATCAAGTCTGTTAAGCAAAAAGAGAAACGTTTAATAAACCGTTGGCTATCAAAAGAAAGTCATAAAATAATGCAAAATGTGAAGGACGTTATGGTCGAATGCTCCTAAATAAACTTGAAAAACCAGTAAAATATTATTGTCCTTATTTATTAGGTGGTCTTGCGTGACTGTGTAGAAAAATGTGTAATCTTTAACTAAATTATTTAATATGTATGAATGTATGCATGCATATATGTATGTATGTTTGTATGTATGTATGTTTGTATGTATGTTTGTATGTATGTATGTATGTGTCGCGACCCTCACAAACTGCTGTCGTGGCCTCTTGAGGGCGCGGCACATTCAATCTCGAAACGGAGAAGGTTTATTCGTTTAATTTGACTACGAGGAAACTAAAGCCTACGCCTGTGTAACTGTTTCTGAAGCTAGCGAAGTTCTTAACAAATCTGCTACGAAGCGTCACAGTCTCTGAATTTGTGCGTGAATACGTCGTAGCCCAATGATGTTACTGCCTCTCTCTTCGACGTGTGAGTCCGATCCGATCCTTTCTTCGGCGTTCCATCTTGCTTATATGGAGGCAACCGACCGCGATTAACCATCAGGGGGCCCGAGTAACCTTGCTCCTCTGAGTTCTTGATGGATTACCTCTTCTAGTCCTCCCTGTTTGATTAATCCTTGTTGCCCGAGATTTGTCATTCTGTCATGTGTCAGAGTTCCCCAGTCCGTGGGTTCGGGTGGTCGTGCGGAGGGAGAGTGTTGACGGGGTCCTTGTGGAGCGTTGTTGTTTTCCCTGACCAGATTTCGCGCCTCGATGTTGGCCGTCCGCTCCAGGGTGGTCTTCGCGTGTGGCGTCCTTCCTGCAAATTGACGTCGCCCCCACGTGCTCAATTATCTTCCCGCTTCTCCCCGCCCACTCCGGTCTGTTGCTGATCCATCGCAGGCTGACACGGGCGTGTCCGCAGACTCGACCGTGACAATACGTATGTATGAATGCATGTATGTATGTATGCTTGTATGTAAGTATGTATGTATGCATGCATGTATGTGTTTATGTATGTGTGTGTATGTATGTATGTATGTGTGTATGATGAATGTATTATGCCAGGCTGTGTTGGATGGCATAGACTTCCATGTTGCAAAGATTATCGTCAGGAGGCGCTTCAAGAATCTGTCGGATATCACAGATCCGCGGAATGTGGAAAATTTAGGATTCGTTGTACTCAGTTGTTAGCTTTGGAATGATTAGTCAACAGTTTTGTTTTGTAATTCTTTTACCGGTGATATAAATGCAATGACCTACAATCGCAATAACCTTTGCGAGACTCCGGTTTGTCGAAGGTTGTTAGTTTGACGGGTTTGATAATTAAGCCTAAATAGTCCAATGGAAACGTTTATTCACTAAAACAGCACAACAAATAGCAAAAGAGGCGTCGAGTTCACCAAGCTTTCTTGTGCACTGAGCCGTCCTTCGGGAACAAGCTTCCAAATAAAATTATAAATCTAATACCACAACTGACTCCAAAACATTATCGACTTACGTTAAGACCCACCTTTTAGGAACTGTTCGCCAAGTTTGAGCACATTTAGATCTCCTGAAAATGGGCTATATAAGTCCTTGCATATATACGCAGGTCTATCTCTAGTAACGTAATGGTTTATGCGAATTATAGCATAAACGCCACAGCCGATCACGAGATGTATTTGCACGAGACCCCACCCATTCGGAGAACGTAGGCCGTTTGAACTGACGAACTTCAAGATTGACAGATTAAATTCTAAGTATTTATAACTTTAAAATGGCTAATATACTGTAGTAAGCTAAAGACAACGCCCACAACTCTTGCCTGAAAGTATTGATTGACATTTCCCAAAAGTTAGACCAGTTCAATTGGTTATTTCTGACTGCATGTCTGATTCGAAGCCCGCGTATTCTTTCCAGGTTTTAGTATATTATATTTTAGCGTATATAATATAATATATACAGAACTCATTAAAAATTACACACACAAATACATTGAACACACACATATATATCAGGAGATAGGATACACGGACAACAAGCTATTTCAGTCGCTACATGATCCCATTCTCAGAAACGATCCCTCAGCTGTTAGCTTATCCTTTTATGTTGTTTTGATGTGAACTTCAGCGGATAACCTACCATTGGGACTAAACTTTGCAAAATCGACCTGAGTTTTGGCTAGGCCTGGCATTGTTTGAAATGTTAGATGCTTAAGATGAGGCCAGAGTTAGGCCTCTATTGTTATTTACTTGCGGGTTTAGACAACTCCATTTTTAATACACGGGGGGTTGTAGACAACTGACTTGATTTTCTGTTTTAACAAAGTCAGCTCCCGGTCTGTTGCCTATACACGAGATGTTTTCAAGAGGTACCCTATTGCTATTAGTCTTTTTAGTCTTAATTAAGCAGGGGTGTATACCGATTGACCCGCAATTCTGTGGAGGGGCTGGACGGATCTTCTGAGAGCCTATTTAGCCTATGTGCCTAAAGTCTGATTTGAACCCGTACCGGTTTAGTCTTATATGCCTGCCATTATCTCATGTTTTAGGCATACGTGAAGATAGTAACACTGATAAAGTTTATATATGTATAGACAGCACAGTATATGTTATATATTTGCATGTATACGGGCCTGTTATGTGTATATAATTTAGCTTTGCATTCGTTGTGATGAGACGTGTACATGTATTATCTCTTGAAAACCGCCCTCATAGGCAAAGGACCTGTAGCTAATTTACTGCGTCCTCACCCCACAGCTCATTAACTAGAATCGTCTTATTGTTCAGGTGAAACAACCATCCATCCATAAGTTACTCAAAGTGAGCCAGAGCTAAAGTCGTGAGAAGCCAGAAAATTGCAAAGCTATCAAGTCACCAGGCCGTGAGATTATCGCTGAATTGCAAAATTGGAGGTTCCTAGGGCTTGCAGAATAATTTTTGATTTTGGGGGTCATTTATTATCCAATTTTTAAAAAGTTTCACAACTTTGTTCTAAAAGAGCTATTGTCATTATTTTCAAATTAAAAAGACTTCACACAATGTTATCGTTGAAATAAAAAAGCTACGAGTGCCTATAGTTTCAGGATAATAACAGGAAAATCCCAATATTTTTTCATGAAATAGATTCATGCACAAAAACGAGGACACATTTCTGAACATTTTGGTGTTAGAACTGTTTTTATAGAATTAATATTGGCAGAATTATAAAAACGTAATCCCGACTTTCCTGCAGCACCCAGCGAAGGCCACGTCACGGAGACCAAAAATTCCTAGGCGAAGGATGATGATGTTTTCCCGCAAAAACTCAGATTGTCAAATATGTCAAAGGCAGCGCTAAGGTCCAAGAATATTATTATTTTCTGCATTTATTAAGCGCCACTGTCTAATGACTAAGCATCAATCGATGACTCTGAGCAATTGCGAGTGTAGGACTTGTCTCTACACCGTAACCGCCTTGGAGAAGGCTCGAACCCGTACTCTTCGCGTTACGAGCTGGGCCTCTAACCAATAGGGGAGATCGGGTACACCGCGCCTTTTAGTGCATTGGACCGTCCTTCTGGAACAACCTTCCTACAGAATTTCGAACTCTTCCTCCTCTAAGGTGTCAAGAAACTTTCTCAGCCTATCTTAAGACGTACCTTTCTGGAACCGCTAGGCAGTCATGCTGCTGCGCCATTGTGAGGTCCTTAAGATGCGCTATATAAGTTTTTGGATACATAGAATATGTTATCCAGTATGAAGCCAAGCTGCTTAGCGAGAAGCCTTCACGGTTAGCTGTCCAGTAGGGATTGACGTTAGGAGAGGAAGTAACGTGTTTCTTAATCCGTATAAGAAAGACTTTCAAAAATCTTATAAATGTTTTTGAGGTTGGAGATAGGTCAAAGTTTTGAAAGGTTTTAGGGTTCAGGTCCAGGTCATCGAAATTAGCAGTTCTTCCAAGAAATTAAAGAAATGCTTATAAGTGAAATTTCCTCATCAGATTACGCGTAAGAAATTGGCATGTGTCTGACTTGCTTGAAAAGAAAAACATTAGAAATATTCAAGCAAATACCTCTAGTTATACAATGTTGACGATTTTAATCAATATACATGATTAACAGTGTCAACTCTCTACAAGCCCAAGAAGACACACTGTACATGTACATAGGCATAATAAAGTTCCTAAATGAACGCTTTTGAATATTATTGCAGTCATGTCGTTTTAGTAAAGGGTCAAGGGTGTGGTCTTTGGAATAAATTGACAAGATAATCTGGGGCATAAGTCGAATGAAGTAAAATGTTTGGTTTTGATACAAGATCAGTAGGTTGATGAATGACGTGGTACACAAGTGTACGTTAAAGAGACTAGAGTCTAAACTTAAACACTTAAACAAGGAACATGGCTGACGACAGTGAATGCAAATTGCGCATTTGGGTTTTTAATAGAGTTCCAAAGACCACCATGGAATCATATATGCCGACGGTTACTTAGCAAAACGAAGACTCGAACCTAGAAATCAATAATATTAAAGATGACGATTTCCGAGTTTGCGTTTCGAAGTTATTTCTTGGATATATTTAGGATTTGATGAGGGATTTGAAGGTGGTTGATGGCACATAATTGAAGCCCTACCGCCATTTCTATTATCAGAATAGTATGGTTCGCATCCGGGCAATGTCGACCGTCAGACCAATCAGAAAGATACCAACGAATTCCTGTCCTGCTCAGACCGAATGTCCCGATAGATGTTCATAAGCGACGTTTTCTACCATCTGCCAGGAAGTGTCGGACGGTGAGATATCCGAGTGCTGCTGATTTCGGCGACTATCGGCATTCAGCATCTTCGGCGCAACGCGGACCAGGAACTCTGAACATGGTGTCAACTGTAAACTCGATGGGAATCCGTCAGCTGCGCGTGTGTAAGAGGCCACTGGTGATACTTCTACAGTAGTTATCTGTTATATGAATACGGTTTGCTTACTGGTGAGCTATTTGTTTCTATTGACTTTAACACAGTTTAGGCTACGGCAGGCAACGCATTTGTGAAGTAATTGAAAGATACTATATTAAATTTCTAGAATCACACATGTATATACATAAATACATATATATAAATATAAAATGGCGAATGGTTGGCGGGCTTTGCTGGACGGATGTATCTTAGAAGTATTTTTAAAGTTAGGAGTAAATTTAACATACATAACTTCGGATTTTCTTCAATTACTTTTCAATCAGTAACGTGTGAACATAACATTTACTACCATTAACTCAGAGAAAAATCAAAAAGTCGTTGATCTGCTGGACGTAATGTCGTGGGGCACGGTAGGCGGTTGGAAAGAGCGCTCGGCTTGTAACGCAAAGAGTAAGGGTTCGAGCCCTGATCGGACTTCTGCAACGATCCTGGACAAGTTGCTCGTGCACATTTGTCTTGCGCCTCAGATACTAAATTATTGACGTGCCGATAGTTTGATAAATAAATAAATAAATAAAAGAAATGCATCAGAAGTGTGGTACCGAGTTTTACGATCATTCAGCTGAATTGAAACGCAACTATCCGACAAAATGATGCCTTGTAGATTACCAAATTCCGTTTGCACCTATTATCGATCCAGAAGGGCTGATTTATTCTGAGTCGTATGCTGTTCAATAGCAGGTCAACCGCCCAAGCACTAATGGAACTCGATTGGCATTGCTTGACTTTACTATACTTTCCTGCGCCAAATCCACAACATTATGACAACATGTATTGTAAATCAGCTATGGCGTAAGCAGCAGTTGGCTTTGTGGTGTTAAGCTGCACTTCAGCAATAGACCTCTCAAGTTATCTGCTATAAATTATCAAGCATTTCCGAGAAAAATGATTTTCAAGTTGTTGCGCTACCGGTGTGCGTGTTTCAGACAATCGAGCCTTTACGCTTGCCTTTGAAATGTGTAAGTCTATAGCTGAAACAGGTGAGTAATAAGATCAAATAGACCATTATCTTATATTTATATAGTCTAATGGGTAGCTTGCTGACCTGTCAAAAACCGAAGTCCGAAGTACAAATCCACTCCAGGACACAAAGATGTTTAAAAATTTCTGTTGCACCTGAGTTCTACAAGAAGCCGTGATTGAGAACTCAGCTATAATTTTTTTACTAATGGTTCACAATCGGTGGGAAGATCTAATCTAATCTAAAAACTTCTTTAACGCCGTTATCGTACAGTGTAATTCCCAAGGCATCAGTCGATATATATATAGTCGCTTCAAGTCACAATCGCAATGCAAAATCATGATCCATTGAATAAGCCTGGTCGAATTCCGACAGGTCATAGAAGATCAAGGGACGAGAGGACTAAACCTCTGTCCCTCATGTCCTGGATATAAGAAAGTAAAGCCGTTAGCACTTCATTTCCATAGGAAAGAAATGTTGACACTTCATTTCCATGAGTGCATCTCGGAGTTAGCTTAAGTGTTTGATCGTCTTCTCTACTTTATGTTAATTCACTGTTTTGCTTTCAGGCTTTTCTAACCAGAGCTTAGTCAAATAAAATTAACGAGACCTATGACGTTGACTGTGGATTGCACCTGCTGCAATACTTTTCTTGATTGACTAATGTAATCCGTTGCTGGTAACTAGAAGTGCAAGTGGTGCACATAGATCTGTATCGGTAGAGGAGGTAGAACTGACGAGTGAAATTAATAAACAAGTGGCATTAATGCAAACGGTAACAGGACAATAACCCCCCCCGGGACAATAATCCCCTGGACAATAACCCCCGGACAATAACCCCTGGACAATAACCCCCGGACAATAACCCCCGGACAATAACCCCCGAGACAATAACCCCCCATGCAAAAAACCCCCGACAGTAACCCCCTATACTGAAACAGTACATACAGTAAAGACTAGACATGAAAGAATGACTAAACATTCAAGAACTAAATATTGGACAATTAATAGACAATTGGGCACAGAGTACTCATGAAAGACTTACCATACATCAAAAACTCATTATATGACAATTATTAGACAACTGGGCACAGAGTAGACATGAAAGAATTACCATATAACATTAAAGAGGTCAACTACTATATAATAGAAATGGTTTATGGAAAATACAATGTTTAAAAATTTGATCTATTTCTGTCCATGATGGAATTTATAAAATCTGATCAACTAAAAGATAAACTAATTTTGAAGGTCATGTATACGTAAAGCAGAAAAATTCAGCAAATGACGTAGTGTCGTTTGAGTGCGAAAAGAGGCGCATATGTCTAATAAATTAATATATAAACTGTATGATTAATATTCATTATTTGTATATTTATATAATTAATATATCAGTATAGGGGGTTACTGTCCGGGGGTTTTTTGCATGGGGGGTTATTGTCTCGGGGGTTATTGTCCGGGGTTATTGTCCGGGGGTTATTGTCCGGGGGTTATTGTCCGGGGGTTATTGTCCTATAACCATGCAAACGATGAAGCCTAGAGTTATCGAACGTGATTTGCCAAGTGAGTGTGGTACATACTGTGAACAATGCAGTACTTACCACAACTCCACAAGCATATTACAGCAGAGAAAAATTTGATAAGAAATTTTTACAAATTTGTAAAATTTAAATGGTTTATTTTTATTTTTATATATTTTATATGTTATATCCTATATATTTTGGGAAAGTAGACTCAAATTATATCTTTCCTTCTTGTTATAAAAAAGCTGAACGACATTTTCAAGGACCAAACTCCACCATGTTGTGCTTCCTATCTTAACACCATTCATTTAAGTCGCAATTTATTGCAACCTGTAGGACTCTCATAACGGTCCTCAAACTATGAAGGCCTTGCAAGAACTCCAAAACTTACCAAACCATCAATTGATGGATCATGAGATGACATTTGTGAGCGGACTCTTGACACCGTTAATGAATTTACAAGAAATCGTAATCGGTATCGTAATCTCGACATTTCTACAGCGCCCAACGACAGCTAAATTGCTCGAGCCAGCTTTTTTTGACAGGCGCTCGGTCAAAACAATATCGATAGGCAAAAGGGTTCTGTTCAAGGTCAAGATCCAGGAGTCAGACAGGCAGACAGTCAGGCGGTTACAGTGAATGGTGCTTGAAATTGAAACGAGAAGAGAGATAGGGCAAGAGGAAGCATTAGGATAAGATTTTTGGAAAAGTAATTGCAAGAAATTGCAAGAAGTGTTGATGAGTTCGTGTGATGGATCAAATAATTCTCGTAATTAAGTAATCGAGACAGGCAAAAACGATTTTCCAGAACGAATGTCTGCATAAACTAAATTTATTAGATTTAAAAATACTGGTGGATTGTAACGGCAAACCATTCAGCTACTGTTAGCCTGCAGCCATTCAACTGAGGTTAGAAGATTCGAAGTCCGTTACGTCTTCTCAGTTATGTCACTGGCTGAAACAAGTGATCAGTTTATTTGCTTGAGAATAGCAGGTAGATAGAGGTAAATCGGCGAAAATCATTTCTGATTGTAGGTCTAAGAATAAAATTATTGAAAACTTGCTAGTCATCAGACAGATGACACTATGGCCGATTGAATAGAGCGTTCACCTTGTAACGTAGAGAGTAGGCCTACGAGTTCGAGCCTACTCTGAGATGGTTGCTGTGTAGGGACCTTGCACAAGTCCTTCACTTACAATTACTCGGTATCTTCGATTGATGCTTAGTCATTATTTATCGGTGCTGAATAAATGCAGAAATTATAATAATTCAGATAGTTTAGGATTCGAAAGTATGAGTCTCGTAACCGCGCGTTCGTTAGGCCTACGTTTATCTAATTCCACTGGTGAAAACAAATGGCTAACTGATATGAATGATAAAGAACCTGAAGAACAAGATACAACATAAGCCCAACGGTTTCTAATACTTCAAAATTCAAATAACATAATAATAGTTTTAACTATTTACTGATTTGCACATCGAACGCCAAGTGTAGAAGCGGCATCATAAAATGTATACATCCCTTAGTAAGTGAAGAAGTAAATTATTGGTCGCAATTAATGCAGAAGTAGTCAGCCTAATTACAGGTTGTATGTACACCATTCCAACAAATTTTGAGGAGGCGTTTTTTCTTTTAAAATAATTTATTTCCGACACTAATATATTTATTAGAACTGCTTGACTTGTATACAAATCTCAACTTCGCAGCTGATAGCAGCAAGACCTGTAGAAAAGTTAACATGGTCAGCTATGGATTGTTAGTTCTCCGTTTACATCCAAAAGAGGCATATCCAGAACCAATTGCGTCGAAGATGTCCGAGATAAGACTGAGCAGGGCCGTCACCGTAGAATATCCTTTGCTGTAACCCGACTGAAGCCTTGGCAGAAGTTGACACAATGGAACAGCTCATCAACGAATCTGTGGAAGAGATGGAATAGGGTCACGTACGCATTTTTCTGGCGTAGAAGATACCGGAAGCGCTTTCAATTCTTCTTCAGTCACCTTTCGAACTGGTCTAAGTGGCAATGTGTTGTTGAATACGTGCGTGTAGCTGAGCCCTATACCTCTTGACAGATATCTAAGAATCTCTTAGTCATAAAGCGCGGGCAATTCTCTACAGTAAATTATGCAGTCAGCATTTCATAGCATTTCGTCAAAGTATTTAAGGCCATCGATAGCGTCGTTTCAGTTGCTTAGTTGGGGCCAGAAAAAACGAAGTCTTTCAGTCTGTAACGACTGACAGGCTATCAATGAACATGCAACTCGGTCACGACAGGTAAATAATATTTCGAAATTCAAATTAAGTACACTGGCTTAGAAAATAGGCAAACAGTGTCAGCTTCAGAAAAGATCACGATTCAGAAGGGCGGCGACCGGCGAAGGAAGCCGTGGACTGAATATGTAATCACGACTTCGCTTGGATTGCTGCTTTTGTGTTTTGTGCAATCTCCTGTTGAATGGACACCATTTACTTATTGCGCTGCGCCAACTGGTAAGGATCCAATTCGCCAACTGGTAAGGATCCAATTCTAAGTCTTATTGCTGAAACTCAAGGTTCTTTTCTCGGTCTTCGCTGCTTAATCTGCCACCATATTGCCGTACATGTTAAGCTTGTATACATATGCGACTTAGCTTTCGATGGCCGCTGTAGAAATCTCGAGTTTTGCTATTTCTCGCAGACGTGCATTAATTATTAATATCATTACTTTTATTATTTTCCATACATTACCCGCGCAAGGTCAGTAAATCTGAATCTGAGGCGCGAAGCAATTGTGATTGAAGGATTTGATCAAGGTCCCTACACAGTAGCCTAACCGTCTCGAACCCGTATACTCTCCGCGTTACAAGCCGAGCGCTCTATCCCATCGGCCTTCAAAAAATTCAAATCGGCTACAGTGTAACAAGAAGAGAAACTGCGGCATTTAACTTAATGAAAATCAAAGTAGCCGAAACAATTCACTTAAAAGTCTATAGGCGTGATATGGAAAATAGATTTCAAGCGGTCAGTTGCCAGAAACTCTCAACCTTTTTGTCGGCTGCAGTTGTTCGCCTGAAGCAGCCTCCATACAGTCGGTGTTGCGTAAGGATTCGGTCCAGTGATTGCGAAATTAGAAGACTTAATCAAGTAAGCAATATTGGTAATGAATTATGCATAACGTATGTGAACATTTATATAGCGTATATTTAAACCTTCTCTGTAGATGACGGTGAGAACCAAAAATGTCAGAACATACCAAAAACACTAATGACGCAAAACTTTAATCAGGTTTATTAGCTGATGCAATCCTACTGAAGAAGTTGCCCTATTAATTCTATTTATTCCACTTGGCCTAGTTATCCTACTAGGCATTTTATCTAATTTTGTATCTAATAATGTTCAGCCATATTCAAATAGAGAATTTATGAATAATAATTAAAATAAATTGCAACTTACATCGTTACCAACCCTTGTCTCTGCTGGCACTCATATACTGGTGCCATAGTCACTACTGAACTCACTCGTTACCTTAGACTGGATCCCTAATGTCCAACCATTTGACATGGATTGGTCACCGAGCTTCTATCCTAACATCAACGTAAACTGCTTCTCTAATAATCCATCCTGAACATTGATGAAGGCGCTGAAACATGGCTATCTAACAATTATAAATCGGTGCGACTTTGCATGATTGAGCAATGTTTCTTGAGTTGTTTGTAGTGGCAGAGTTTGTGTATTTAGTAGAAGGTCGTTCGTATATACGAGAAAGTACGGCATATGTATACAAGCATATTGTAACTTATCAACCACTGACCGACTCCTATCTAAATTAAAAAACTATGTTGCTCCACTAATGCCTATCTCCAGCAATGACTCTCTGCAGCCTTTTACCAGCAAATCGACATCAACATCAATTCTGAAGGAGATATTTAAAAAATTCAAATGACTCTGTCATAATTATTGCAGATGGGTAGAGCGCCCATTTTAGCTAATATTCATAGGGTCCACTGTATGGCCTCTGCGACTAGTACACTTCATCATCCACGTGAAATTTTAAAGCAGTCAGTTGGTTTGTATTGGATGCTTTGTGCTCAAAAACGCATTATATATGCGCAATACATTTGGCGTTAATGGTTGGCTGCTTAAAGGTTGTAAGAGATCTGTACTTGGGCAGTATTTTTCAGCATAATGTCATTATGGCAACTTAAAGACAAAGATTTTAACACAAGGCAATATGAACAGAAAAGATGGACCGGAGAAAGGAAATGTTAACCAAATCTTTAAAAGTCATGGAATTATCGTCCTATATATACCAGTGGAAATCAGAGAGCATATATATCCTTGATTGTGTTTGTCAGTACTTTTGTGTTACTGTAGCGTAAATTATCATAAACCTAATGAAAGCATTTATTTTCTGATAAACCCTACAAAAATGTTTTCTTTTGCAGGATTGTAAGTCGTGTGCTAAAGCCAGCAAACAAAATTTGGAATATGCAGCAGCGAAATATGGTGACTGAGAGGCATACTTTTTTGAGTTCATTGGCAAAAATTGGCCAAGATTAACGAATTAACACTTTAAAATGTCAAACAAACGAATCTGCATTTCATTATCAAGTTTAAGTCTGTTAATGGTATTTTGGGTGATTATTTCTCTGCATCATAAGATTTTCTTTTATAAATCACGTATACATATTTTCTTCATCCCCAACTATAACAACAGTGTCAATAATGCCGCTGGTTCGAATAAGACTTTGTTTCGAGAAGTCTTCCATTTTGTCAGTTTCCATGAGAGTATTAAAGATGGTCGCCGACTGGGAAATCAAATCTTCAACCTGGCTGCGGTCATATTCGTTGCCCAACTGATAAATGGAACACCAGTCATAGCGAATAACACTCACATTTTTTAGAAGACGTTTTCCAACTGAATTTACAACGGGTTAATAACCTGTGCCCATGTCATACCATTGGTGAACAAAGACATTTTTCTTACGACATGAACACGGAGGAACTGCATTCAAATCATCCGAAACTCGTTAACCATACGGTTCTAGTTAACGGCTTTCGTCAGAGTTGGAAGTACACTTTGGCAATTGAACGACGCTTAAGACGCCATCTAGTGTTCAGAGACGAAATTCAGAGCTTTGCCGAAGCCTTTCTTCATGAGAACATACCCCGTGGCTGGAAGAGAGTAGGGTTCGTCCGAGTAGGAATACATATTCGCCGAGCAGACATCTTGAAACCTCATTTTATCAACTACAGCTACACGGTTCCTAATGAGACTTACTTTTTCAAGGCCATGAAACACTTCACTGACAAGTACAGTCGTGTTCAATTCATTGTCGCTTCAGACGATTCTAACTGGACTAGGGAACATATCAGTAGCAGTAATTCATCAGACACGATCAATATTACATATAATCCCGATCATACAGCTGGGCAGGATCTGGCAATAATATCAATGTGTGACCATGTGATAATGTCCACTGGTACATTTGGTTGGTGGGCCGCTTGGCTGGCTAAAGGAACAACGATCTACTACAGCGACTGGCCGAGGAAGGGATCAGGCCTTGCCGGCCATTTCAGCGAGAAAGATTTCTTTCCTCCATTTTGGATACCTATGACAAGTTACTGATGCAGCAGATACTATGATAGCTTGCATAGAACAATTATTTAAGAATGATGGAATTAGAATGTTGAAGGTTATGGGCAGTGACGTTTGCCGTGAATTATTTAAACACAACTCACCCTAACAGGTCCTCTCCCTCTACTCTCTCTCTCTGGTCTTCTAGCAATCGGACTTGGTTCTTGACATGGCATCTGTTAACAACCCAATCGTATTTAAGCTGGTGTCTTTCTCTTCAATTTGAAGCAGCACTTTAGATATTTCGAGTTTGCAATGGCGATTATCATTACTGAGCTCTTCTACAAGGTGCGAATCAAAATTTGCATGTTGCAAATAAGGAATTTAACACAAATCAACGTGATCTGGCTCAAACACGAAGAAAAAGTAATATTTAATATACTGATTCCCGTGGTTCATAAGACCACAGAAGTCTGGAAATAAGAGAAATTATTTAAAGTTTCCCAGCTCCTTTCTAGGCTTACGAATAGCACAATGGCGGAGTTGCAAAATTTTGTCTTTCTCAATTGTTCCTCTTAACAATAATTACATATTGCAGTCAATCACATATCTGCGCTTTTGAGAGGTACTTGAAGAGCGCTATATAAGTGCTTGTTACATTACATTACATTACATTACATCTGAGCCAAATGTATCTTAAACTCTCGTATATGTGGCCTGTTAAGGAAAGTGATTGCCAAAACAACCACATTTGTGTCCGACTTTCAAATAGCTACTGCTTTGTGTTGCAAGCAAGCAGTTCAAAATAAAGCGCGTATCATCCTTTTCATGGCTGCATGGTTCGACAGTATTTGATTCAACAATAACAGCACAGCGTCTTAGATGCTTCAACTAATTATTAGAAGTCTTGTTTTGTACTTCAGCACCCGTAATGCGTGTATTAGCTAGAAAAGTAAATAACGAAGTCTTATTCTTGTCCTTTTGCAAAAGTTCCTCCCAGTCAGAGGATAGTTTGTTCTTTCCAATAACACGAGTCTTAGTTCCAGAACTACACTTTTCACTCATACAATTCAGACTGTTTGAATAATATAAATGAAAACCACACCATTTAAACAGTTGCATTTTTTCAGTAACTAATAATTGCGTTAGTATAGAACCTTCATTAGCATTTGACAAACACATATGTAATGCCTTATGTAAATGAATTATATACATTTGTAAACTAGGTTATAATACGGGTAAATATAATCGACAGATATGTACGATTAAATATAGCATAATATGAGGAAGAAATAGTTTCACCCTGTAATCATCAAATGTAACATAGCAACCTGGATTTCTGTGCTTCTGCACAATTATTGCATAATCTACCAGATATGCATCAACTATTAGTCCTATGATGTCAGAAGCATTAGAACTGCATGTGGACAAGGAAGTGAGGCACTCAGGTAAGTTATAATCCGAGGTAAATGAAAATTAAAGGATGATTTTTGTGGAAATTAACTTGTCAAGGTCATTGTCAGACTGACAGGCAACAAACAGATGATCAAATAATCTGGTTTCGCTTTAAGTAATTGAAGTCCATAGATAATGTGCTTTTTTGATACTGGTTGGAATGAAAAAAGCAACACCTTGTTTCTTGACAGAGGTGACAGCATTAACATTGATCCTTCAAGTCTTTCATCAACGTAAGTCTGAAACTGCGTATTACCGATATGCTGAGCAATCTGAACAGTTTCTGAAACTGAAGGTGAGCACGCATGTGGGAACCCAAAGCAACCAGACCATCAGAACACTGTTCCTGTCAAAGATAACTTCTGCTAAATAACATCAAGCAGTTTCAAAATATCAGTTTTTAGCGTTTTTGCACAGATACAGACAATAAATACGTAAGTAATGCATCTGTTACCATGCCATATATCCATCAGCAGGGCGAGGAGTGGGTGGGTCACAGAGGTCAGAAGACAAAACATGTCAAGTTAAATAAAGACGGATTGCGAATATGTCTTGCGAGATATTGTTTCGAGTAATGTAAACAGGAAGACTATTCCAGGTGGCTGGTGCAGAATTGCTGAGTGCACGTCGGGAGAATTTAGATCTATAGTTTTTGATGTCGAAGGGAAACAGACGTTTCTTTTAGCTAATCGAAGAGGTCTGGAAGCCTCATAACGCTTGTACGGAAGACAACAGATAAGCAGATTGATTGGGTTTGAGAGTTCTACATTAAGGTATGGTCTCTTTTAAGACCATGGGATATATTCATTCAGCCAGTAAAACATAACAACACGAATGATGACAAATACACTTTCTTTAAAGGAAAGATTGGATTTAAAGTTGTTGTCTCCGTTGTCCTTTACGGGGTTCTACGTGGCTAGCAGACTTGCTCATGTCACTCACACTTAGATTTTCTGCTGCCCGTTAGCCCCATGCTTTAAAAATAAAATTCTTGCTAACTGCAATAATGATAGCGCCTCATTCAGCTTGAAAAATTTGCAAGAATAAATAAAATGCCAAACTGCAAAGGATTGTCTGTGTTCTCTATCACAAAATTCAGTGTTCCTTCGTAATTTAGAACTGGAGTTGTTTGTAACCAACATAGCTTTTGTAGTATGCAAGTGACCAGTTGTATCGTTCACTTTCGTAGCCATAAATGGTTCGCAACAGAGGAATGACCGATTTCCAAGTGCCAATTGAAGATACTTTTAGTGGCATATGCGCATCGAACTTGCCGTCAAGAGAACTACCTCCTTTCCACCGGCTGCATTCTATTCTATCAACTGCTGTGTTTCTTGGGATGAACATCACATGATTGCTTCCATATTCTTCGGTCCAGTTCTTTATCATAATACTTATCATCATTTGATAAAGATACCAACCTTCGTTTTCTCTTTTAAGAATAGGATGTAGAGCTACGGGACCAAACTCTCGGCATAAAAACGTCAGGATGTCTAGACAGAATTTAGGCAAGAACGAATCTTGCGCTGCCAGCTTATTCCAAGTCATGACGCGCATACCAATATTGGACATTACTGGCATCTTCTGTGTGACACCGTGATGCAAAAATGGTGCACAGCAGTTGACGTTCAGAGATAGCACTGCCATATCTGAACGTAGCCGAAAAATATCTGAATTAAGTGGCCATAGATCAGGATCTGATGTTACCATATAGACTAAATCTATATCGTTAAACGTTGCACTTAGTATATTTGCAGCAAACAGCCTTCCAACCTGACTGATGATTACAGCATTTCGTGGCGGTGAATAAATGTATATAAGAACAGCATCGAGTTTAAGGCATCTTGAAAGAACGAATCGAATCAACGGATCTGCAAAAGATTCCTTTGAACAACCAACAACCAAAATAACGCTACTGAATCCAATCCTTTTCCAGGCAAGAGTGGTAAGCGGTAAATAAAATATGTAGTCCTGTGCATTGATGTCATCCAGCGTTACAGAGAATACTGCATAATTCTCTGATGAATTTATTGCACCTTCAATTTTGACGCTATTCATCCAGCTAGTGTCGTTTTGTTTTGAATTCAGTTGTGTGTTATGTTTAAGATGACTCTCTTCGTTGGAAGAAGAAACCATCTTTGGCATCTTAGTGGTTGAATAGAGTTTACCACAAGCATGTAGCTGTACAGACTCCATCTCTTCAACTCTCTTTATAATTATTCTGTTTGCTTCCAGAATTGCCGGTTGTGTCCTCAAATGTGTAATTTTGAAGTCTATTAATATCGTTGTCGTCGAAGACAAATTCATAATAACGATGTAGGTCAGAGCGGCAGATATCAGCAAAAACAGGATGCTTCTGAGCTTTGATTTTACCATTTTTGGATCAAGTCTGTTAAGCAAAAAGACAAACGTTAAATAAACTGTTGGCTATCAAAAGAAAGTAATAAAACAATGTAAGATGTGAACGACATAATGGTCGACTGCTGCGTATATGATGAATGTATGTATTATTTATGTACGTATGTATGTTGGTATGTATATAGGTAGGCATTGATATGGCGCCTTTATTAAATACCAGAGGTAACTGATGCTACTTTACCAAGAGTACGTGCATATGCATATTGGTATTTTATAGAGCTTTTTTGCACCTCATAAACCCATTTCTCACTAACCTAATTAATACTTAGTTATGGTTGTGTATAGCTAAAAACGGTCTCCAAAAGCAACCTTGCACAAATGCGACAAACAAATTCTATCATCTTCCAGCAGTTGAAGCGGATTTTCAGGTTGGAATTGCATCGAATAGGAAGAATGGCATTGAGCAAAATGAAGCTCGCAGCACAGACTAATCAAGACAATTCATTTCAAAGTTAACAGCTGAATGCAACGCATCCTAAAATTTCTGACATCTCGGGTCAGTGATTTCCGACGGATTTGTGGAGATCCACCTGACGAGAACCTTTGCAAAATCGAAGTCCGTTTCATCCAACACAGCCTGGCAGAACCAAATCTATTCCATGATTGCCAGATCGTAAATGTTGTTTCACTATAGGGTCAGCAATGTTTGAACGACCTTGGTTTCAGGTTATACGTGTGGTTATAAAACTATGCAATCATACATGGGTGCTGACGTTTAGTAGTCTGACTCATTTGTAAATCTTCCACATCAATAATTTAGGTCCGAACATATTCGAAAACCTTAAAAATTTCACTATACACTCAGAGACTACCTCGGAAAATGCAGTGGGCTCAGACAGAGTGATCAAACACACACTTTCGAGCAAGTATAGTAAAATAACAATATAATGAACCAAGAATTCAGTTTTGGCATTCAACATTTGTCTAAGGTGCCATTTTTCGGATAGTAAAACCTTAAATTGGATTTTTGAATCGCAGCGGCTCTAAATATCAAATGATTTTAAGTTTATTATTTATAGTTTAATTTTGTTATGCGTTCACTGATGATATAAATGCAATAGCCTACAACTGTAATACCTTTTGCGAGTCTGCCGTAAGACCAAGATTGTTAGTTTGACGGTTTTCATAATTAAGCCTAATTAGTCCAGTGGAAACGTTTCTTCAGCAATATGGTACACATATAGCAAAAGACACATCGAGCGGTTCGTTTTCTTTTCTTTTTTGCTTTCTTGTGCATTGAACCGTCTTTATGGAGCAAGCTTCCAACTAAAATTATAGATCTTAACGTATACAAACGGCTCCAAAACATTCATGACTTCTGTTAAGACCTACCTTTTAGGAACTGGAGCGGATTTAGATATTGAAACTGAACTATCTACGTATTTGCATAGGTACATAACTCTAGAGACGTACTGCGTTATGCAAATTATAACATTAACGCCGCAACCGAACACAGGATGTTATTTGCATTTGACTCCGCCCAATTAGAGAACTGACAGTCTTAACTAAGATTGACAGATTATATACTAAGTATTTATACCTTTAAACTAGTTTATTGGCTGTCGCAAACCAAAGTCAACGCCTCGAGCTCTGCCTAAAAGTATTGATTGACATTATTATTACCCAAAAGTTAGGCCAGTAAAAATGGCTATTTCTCACTGCATGTCTGATTCGAAAGCAATGTCTTCATTCCAGATGTTATAATATACTAAATGTATATTATACAGTATAAAGCATTTTATATAATATATACAGGTCTCATTAAAATTAGGCATCTATATGCATTGCACACATATACATATTCATATGAAATGGAAAACGGTTGATCTGGAATAAGCAAGAGATAAGATACACGGACAAACTAAGACCCACGAATGATCCCATTCTCAGAAACTATTCCTCAGCTGTTAGCTTATCCCTTTATGTTGTTTTGATCTAAACTTCAGCGGATAACATACCACTTGGACTAAACTGTACGAAATCGACCTGAGTTTTGGCTAAGCCTTGTATTATTTGAACTGTTAGATGCTTAAGATGTCGCCAGAGTAAGGCCTTTATTGTTATTTACTCGCGGGTTTAGAAAACTCGATTTTTAAACACGCGGGTAGTATTCAACTAGCTTGATTTTCTGTTTTAATAAAGTCAACTCCAGACCTGTTGCCTATACACGGGCTGTTTTCAAGAGGTAGCCTATTGTTATTAGTCTTTTTAGTCCAAACCAAGGGCGTATACCGATTGATCCGCAATTCTGTGGAGGGGCTGGTCTGATCTACAAAGGAGGGCACGCTTAGAACCTATGCAGCCTATTTGCCTAAAGTCTCATTTAATCCCTTACTGCTTCTGTCTTTATAAGCCTGCCATTGTCTCATGTTATAGGCCTACATGAAGATAGTAACATTAATAACGTTTATATATACATAGACAACACAGTATATGTTATATATAGATGCATGCATATATATATGTAACATTGCCTACCATTGTGACATGTTATACATATAGATGGAAACATTAATAAAAATGTATCTATGTAGAGACAACACACTATATGTTATATGTATGAATATTCATATACGTATATAACACGTGTATATTATTATAACTTTGGATTCGTATTCCATGAGTCAGGTATTATTTCTTGGAAATCGCCGTGTAGGCAGTAGACCCATATCTGATTTTATTACATTGCCATCACCCCACAGCTGATTAACTAGAATTCACGTGTTTTTCAGGTGAAACAACTTACCCTCCACAAGTAACTCCAAGTGAAGCAGAACTAAAATCACAAGACCATAAAATTGCAATAGTATCAAAATCGCCTGGCCGTGGGTTTATCGTTGAAATGCAAAATTGGAGGTTCAGAAGGCGTGCAGATTTTTTTTATTTTTGTGGGTCATTTATTATCCGATTTTAATAAAGTTCACAACTTTGTTCAGTATTAAATTTCTAACACTGCGATTGTCATTAATTTAAAATTTTAAAAACTTCATCATACAATGTTTCAATTAAATTAAAAAATCTGAGAGTACTACAGTTTCAGGATAATAACAGGAAATTCTCAACTTTTGTTCATAAAATAGATTTACAAGATAAAAGAGAACGTATTTCTGAACATTTTCTCTATAAGTGTTTTCTAGCGTTAATATTAGTCAGGGTTAAGAAACGCACAAGAAGATTATGTTTTCCCGCAAAAACGTGAGATAATTCAGACTTTTGACGTCAGGAGGTAAAATTTAATTTCAGTTTGTTATTTCTGTATGTGGCTTTTATAAAATGCTGTGTATGGCTAATTCTAAGTAATGGTTTCGGAAATTTAAAGGAATATCCGGACTACAAAAATAAAAATAAAGAATGCGCTAATGCTTGAATACAAGGGCATTGCTGGATGCAGTCGTCCAACGAAGACTCCGATGGTTTGATCATGTGAAAAGAATAACATTTGGCCGAATCTCAAATATATATATATATATATATATTTTTTTTTATTTAGTAAAGACACTTAAATGCGTGATGTCTGCATTTAATCTCAATCCAAGGCGTATAATGTAGGCTACTATATACATATAAGAATCGAAGGAAAGAGATATAAAGATTGACCATGAACATGATAGAAAGATGATATTATAAAAGCAGGCTTAAAAAGACTTGGACTAAAATGATAAAAGCACTGGAGTTGAGAAATTAATGAAAAAGAAAAATTATTCACTTGCACCGATCGCTGGCGTCAGAATCTGATGATGATTATGATGATGATCATGATGATGATGATGATCATCATCATCATCATGATCATCATCATCATCAGCTTCATCTTCATAATAATAATAATAATAATAACAATATTGAGGATGAATTTCACGTGCATGTTTTAATGAATTTGACAAAATTACATCAAAATATCCAGATGATCGATTTAAATGACTACTATTTAGAAGTTACAAATAACATCAGTGTTATCTTGAAGTGATTTTATTTATAATCGGTAATAAACGTTTGTAAAAGTTTAGTAATTTTAAAATGCTTATAAACATGCAAGAGTGAAAACAATAATTTTCTTAATAATTCCTAAGTCTAACAACTTCAAAAGGCGTCGGTCACTTTCAAATCTTTTTTGCCTCAAATTATTTTTATCTTACGGTAAAGTTGGGAATGCCAATATAAAAGTGTGATGGCTCGAAGAAAGGGACTTGCACTAAATTAAAGTTTTTATATATGTTAGAAAAAGGACTTGCATTTTGGCAATTAAGTTGAATTTGCGGCATAGTTGAAAGTTAACTTCGTCTCCATTAAAACGTGTTTCGTTTTATCCTATTGTTTAATTATATATCAGATTATCTTACCCACTGATTGACAACTTTTCCATCAGGTCGGAAACTTTTCTGTTACTCCTAGGTGTTTATAAGTCCTTTAGTGGTTTTCAATTTCATATTTTAAACTTGGAAAGATGCCTGCGTTCAAAGTGTGATCCTGAAGATTATGATCAGAAGAGCTGTAGTGTACGGTGGTATATTCACGATGGCTCACTCGATTTATAAATTAACTCTGCTGGTTCTAGCCTCCAGAGAAGACCCCTTGTAACGATCCTCGACAAGTTCTTTGCACACACTTGTCTGGAGCCCCACACCCAGATTTATTGACCATTTCGTAGAAGAATGACATGACTTGAGATATAATCGTAAATATGGTAGGTTTCAATAGTCTCTTATTAGATAACCTGTAATTGTAAATTCATTCGGTCAGTCTATAATCTCATGGACAAAAAGTCACTATCCTAAAAGCCCCCTCTAGTACTTTCCAGGGGATAACGCGGCCTACAGTATCTCTAGAACAAAATACGCAGTTCTTTCTTTAACGAACACCGATTGTCATCATCAACAGACTAAAAGTTTAATATAAACATTTCACTTACATGTAAATAAGGAACGTGGTAGAGAACGCTGAATGCAAATTGCGCAGTCGGGTTTATTAACGGGTGGCAAAGGACACAAAGACCACAATGGAGCATATCTGCTGACAGTTACTTTGCTGAACAAAGATACGACATCAGGAATCAAAATTATTACAGATGAGGATATCTGAGTTTGCGTTTCGGAGTTATTTCTTGCATATACTTATTGTTGGTGCAGGATTTGAAGGTGTTCGATCACATGTGATTGAAACCCAACTGCCAGTTTGCATTGGTAGAATAGTCTGATTCCCTTCTGGACAGTGTCGTCGACCGTCCCTCACGGAGAATTTCTACGACCAATCAGTCGGCTACTGACGAATACCTGTCCTGCACAAACTTGGTAGCACGAGCGATGTTCGGACGCGGCGTTTTCTACCATCTACGAGGAAGTGTCTGATGGTGAGGTAACCATGTGCTGCAGATTTCTTCGGCTGTCATCATTTCTCATCCTCGGTGCATCGCGGACCCGGACCCCCAGCATGATGTCAGTTGTCAACTCATGATGGGAATACCTCGGTTGGGATCGACGTGTGCGTGAGAGACCAGTGGCGATTCTTTTAGTTACCCGAGTATGGTTTGTTTGCTGATGAACTATTTGTCTCTGATGACTTTGACATCATTTAGGCTATGGGAGGCAGCGCTTGTGTGAAGTACTTAAAAGTACTTTGAAATACTTAAATGTATACGTACATGCATACATACATGCATGCATACATGCATACATACATACATACTTACATATAGATACATACATGCATACATACATATAGATATATACATGCATACTTACATATAGATACATACATGCATGCATACATACATACATACATACATACATACATACATACATACATACATAAACATACACATGTATGTCAAGATGGCGAATGGTTTACACGCCTCGTTGGACGGATGCTTGTCAGAAGTAATTTTTAAAGTTAGGTGTAAATTTAGCAGATGCAAATTCGGATAATCTTCATTTACATCGAATTCCGTAAACTGTGAACATAACATTTAGGCCTACTACCACTACCTCAAAAAATGTCAAAAGTCGATGATCTGGTGGACTTAGAGTTGTGGGGCACGGTAGGCGATTGGAGAGAGCTCTCGGCTTGTAACAAGGGGAATCCGGGTTGGAGCTTATCGGACTCCTGAAACATCACAGCGTTTATGAGTTTGTTAGGAGGCGCTATATAAATATCCAGATACATATATACATACATACAACGATCCTGCCATGGATAAGTTGCTCGTGCACATTTGTCTTGCTCTTCAGGGACCGTATGCATCAGCAGGTCGTAGATGCTATAGTCACAGATTAAATCCGTTTTACGCTCGACTAGCGAATTAACTCATTATGCATGAAGCAGTCTTAGTTCGCTACGCCTGGACTAGCCGTAGTCCACTTTTCAAGCAGGAGTAAGTGGGCTAGTCCGAGCTTAGTGAAATAAAACAAAATGGCGGCTGTGACGTCGGATTCCACGAAGTTTTCAACGTGAAAGCGTGCTTAGGGGCCATCAAAATCCACTCGAAGCTTCTCTGACGATGAAATTTATTATGTTTTTCCTGTTCGCCGTCACAGGTTGCTAATGGTAATGACTAAATGGCTGACGATGACGAATTCGCTGCTCAACGTTAGAGGCCTCTGTCTCCTGAGAAGCACGTGCAATATATCTAAAGTGAAATTTTAATGTCATTACTACTTTAAAAATTGACTACTGGTTTTAATATTTCAGCAGTAGACCTCTCACGCTGCGTCAGCTATAAGTTATGAAGCATTTCCGAGAGAAAAGGTTTTAAGATGTTGCATTACTGGTGTGTGTGATTCGGATGATCGATGCTTTATGCATGCCTTTCAAAGTTGTAAGCTAATACCTGAAACAGGTGAGTAATAAGATTAAATAGATCATTATCTTATATGTTGATAGTCTAGTGGGTAGCTTGTTGAACTGTCAAAAGCGAGGTCCGAAGTACAACTCCACTCCAAGACACAAAGATATTTAAAAATTTCCTTACCAGTCGAGTTCTACAAGAGGCCGTGACTATCGGTGGGAAGATCAAGCGGCGAGAGGACTACACCACGTCACTCATGTCCCGGAGCTATAAAAGTGAAGTCGTTAACACACTGTAGGAATGAAATCCTAACACTTCATTTCCACGGCTACCTCTCGGAGTTGGCTTAAGTGGTTGATCGTCTTCTCTACCAAATATTAATTCACCGTTTTGTTTTTAGACATTTCTAACCAGAGGTTAGTGAAATAAAATTATCTAGGTCTTACGACGTTCACTGGTTTGCACTCGATGCAATAGTTTTTCTTGATTGACTAATGTAATGCATTGTTGGTAACTTAAATTGTAAGTGGTGCACATGTATCTGTGTGGGTAGGGGAAGTAGAACAGATGAGTGAATTTACTGAGTGTCATTTATGCGAACGATGAAGCAAATAGTTATCGCCAACTAATTTGCCAAGTGATGTGGTACATGATTGTGAACAATGCATTATGCACTACAACTCCACATGGAACATTACACAGTAGAAACTATTTTGATGAAAAATTTTTACATTTTGTAAAATTTAAATAGTACATTTTAATTTTTATATATTTTATGTTATATTATATTCATATTTTGGAAAAGTAGTCAAATTAAATCTTTTCTTTATGGTATAATACAGCTGAACGGCATCATTCAAGTATCAAGCAAGCAAGACCAAGAAGTACATCGATCAAGAGGAAATTTACTCCGTGCGTGTTCCACCATATTGCGTTCTTCCTGTCTTAACAATGTTCATTTCAGGCGCTATTTATTGCAACCTGTAGGACTCTCATGCCGGTCTTCAAACTATGAAGGCCTTACAAGGACTCCAAAAATTACAATGCCATAAATCGAGGGATCACTAGGTGACACTTGAAAGCGGGCCCTTAATGTCGCTAATGAATTTACAAGTTATTATTTGGGCAGCATAAAACGATTGATCAGACCGAATGTCTGCATTAAATGTCTGCATAAACTAAATTTATTATATGTGATATTGGTAGAATGTAACCATAAATATTCAGCAACTATTAGTCTGCAGCCCTTAAGCCAAGTCTAGAAGATTCGAAGTCCATTACTCTTCTTAGTTGTCACCGGTTGAGACAACTGATAACTTGCTTTGATTCAGAATAGCAGGTAGACTGTGCAGAGGTAAACCGACTAAAATCATTTCTGATTGTAACAATAAATTTATTAAAAATTGCTAGTCACTAGACAGATGAAACGATGGCCGATTGGATGGTGCAAGGAGATCGCTATTTTCTGCTTCGTTGTCTCAGCCTACAACAACTAGCAGGCAATATAAATGAACATGCAACTCGGTCAAGAGATTCATGATGTGAGGTAAATTTTTAAAATTCAAATTAAGTACACTGGCCCCGAAAATAGGCAAACATTATCAGCTTCATTAAAGATGTTGACCGGCGACCGGCTAACGAAGTACTGGACTGAATGTCATGACTGCACATTGATTCCTGTACGGGTGTTTTCGCAACCTGCTGTCGAATAGAAATCACTTGCTCTACGGAATGCACCAACTGGTAGGGATCCTCTTCCAAGTCTTATTGCTTAAACTCATGGTTCTTTTCTTGATCTTCGCTGCTTAAGCTATCACGATATTGCAGTACATGTTAAGTTGTGAATAAGCTGATTCCCGCGACTTAACTTTCGTTGAGCAGTGTAGAAATTGTGTTTTACGATCACTAGCTCACGTGCGTTAATTATGAGTATCTACTTTTTATTATTTTCCATTTATTACAGGCCCAAGGTAAGTAAATCTGAATCTGAGACGCGAAGCAATTGTGAATGAAGGACTTGCTCAAGTAACTGTCTCATGGAAGGAGATTCGAACCCCTACTCTCCGCGTTACAAGCAAAGCGCTCTATCCAATCGAAATTGCTGCATTTAACTTAATGTAAATCAAAGTCACCGAAACAATTTACTTAAAAGTGTATAAAGGTGATAATGTTTCGATGTTTAGATAATGTTTAGGTTTAGACCGATCAGTTGCCAGACACTGTCAATGTTTGTGTCAACTGCATTTGCTCGCGCGAAGCAGCCTATATGCAGTTGCGTAATGATTTGGCCCAGTGATTGCGAAATTAGAAGACTTAATCAGGTGAAGTTACGCCATCATTGGTAATGCCTTATGTATGTTTATGTACAGGCACATTTATATAGCTTATTATTAGGAATTTTTCTGCAGGTGACGGTGGGAAGCAAAAATGCCAGCAAATATAAAAGACACTGTTGACACAATTTTAATCAGGCTTATCAGCTGGCGCAAACCTGCTAGTGCAGTTATCCTTTTAATTACTTTTTTATTGTTCTTGGCCTAATTACCCATTTTCTCTACATATGTCAGTAAAACTTATTAATGTTCAGGCAAAATATTCAAACAGAGAATTTATGAATAATAGTTAATAATCACCACACTGGTGATCACAAGCGGCTCTGGTCTACTCTTAACGACCTATTGGGTCGTTGAAGTTCCTCCACTGGTGCGGTACTACCGTCCTTCACTGCTGCTGACTTCGTTGAGTTCTGCGCGGCCAAGATTCGCTCTGGTTGTGATGCTACTGCTGGGAGTCCTCCGCCTGTCCTGCTACCGACGGCTAGGCGGCTCTCAGTCCTTCATCAAGTCTCTTCAGATGAGTTGCGTCGACTCATCCTTGCCTCTCGACCAAAATCCCGTGAACTAGACTCTCTACCGCCGTTCGTCATTCAGCACTATATCGACGTTCTTCTTCCCTTCCTGACCTTCCTCTGCAATCGCTCATTGGCAGAGGGTCTTCTACCTCCGTCTCAGAAGAAGTCCATCGTCATTCCGGTTCTCAAGCGTGATGGCTTCGACGTCTCGGACATGTCTAACTTTCGAACAATATCTAATGTTACTGTTTTGTCCAAGGTCATTGAGAAAATTGTATCTATTCAGTTAGTTACCTATCTCGAAACTAATGATCTACTACCTGTTTCTCAATCTGGCTTTCGTAGATTTCACTCTACTAAGACACTCTTAACTCGACTTCTGTCTGATATATATGGTGCCATAGATCGTTCTCAAGTTACCTTACTTGCATTATTTGATGTTAGTGCTGCATTTGATTCGGTCAATCATGCTATACTTTTGGAACGTCTGGCTATTTCTTTTGGTTTATCTGGCAACTTTCTCGATTGGTTGGCCTCTTTTCTATCTGAGCGCACGCTCTGTGTGGTTTATGGCCCATCCCGCTCACCTTGGGTTCCTTCCTTGTTTGGATTGCCTCAGGGGTCAGTTTTGGGTCTCTTGCTTTATATACTGTTTACTGCTTACCTTGGCTCTTTGCTAGCTGCGTGCTCGGTTTCAAGCCAGTCCTATGCCGACGATGTGCAGGCCTATGTTCATTGTTCTGCTTCTGATGCCGCAGCTGCTGTTCGAGCTACGTGTTGTGCTTCTGACTCCCTTGTGGCTTGGATGTCTTCAAATCGATTGAGATTGAATCCTTCCAAGACTCAATATATTTGGTTGGGCACTAGGCAGCAATTGGGTAAAATCAATCTACCTGTACTACATTTAGAATTTCCTCACATCACCTTCTCAGTTACTGTTTATGACCTTGGCATTGAGTTGGATCAGGAGCTCTCTTTTAAGGCTCAGGTACATCGTCTTTGTCGTAGTTGCTACTACCAGCTACGGCAACTTCGTGTTGTCTCACGTTCTCTCTCAGTCACCTCATCTAAGACTCTGGTTCATGCATTTGTCACTAGTCGGTTGGATTACTGTTCTTCTTTATATGTAGGACTTCCTGATGTACGGCTTTTGTGCCTGGATCGTGTGGCGGGCGGCTGCACGGCTTATTGGTGGCATCTCTAGGTTTGGTCATGTCTCTGATTTCATGCGAGATGAGTTGCACTGGCTTCCTATGAGTCAGCGCATTCATTATAGGGTCATCGTCTTTGTTTGGAACTCCTTGTTGGGTATTGCCCCCTCTTACTTGAGGGAGCTTTGCCTACCTGTCCGGTCCAATTTGGGACATGCTTCTCTTCGCTCCGCTGCTAGTGGTAATCTACTAGTACCTCGCGCTCGCACCTCGACCATGCAGCGTCGTGCTTTCTCTGTTGCTAGCCCAACCTTCTGGAATGGACTTCCTGTTACTCTACGTCTTCTGCCCCGGGATTTTACTTCTATCTTCTATTCTTCTCTTAAGACTGTTCTCTTTCGCCGAGGTTGGTTTGGGAGCGCTTCTGGGTAGCTTTCTTGAAAGGGCGCTATATAAGTGTTCTGTATAAATAAAAAAAAATTAATAATTAAATTACAACTTGTCTCAGTCAGATCCTTGCCTTTGCTAATATTCTTATGCTGGTTTCCTAGTCACTATTGAACTCACACGTTCCCTTAAACTGGATCCCTATTGCATACATATGCCGTGCTTTCTCCTACATAGGAACGACCTTCCACTAAATATTCAGACTCTGTGTAACAACGCGACATGGCTTGGTCACCGAGCTTCTATTCTAACATCAAAGTAAACTAGTTCTCTAGCAATCTATCATCAACATTGCTGAAGGCGCTGAAACAGAAGCGTTAACAAGTCTAAAGAGGTGCGACTTAAGATGATCTGACAATGTTCTTGAGTTGTTTGTGGTGATAGAGTTTGAATATTTAGTGGAAGTTCGTTCCTATGTATGAGAAAGTACGGCATATGTATGCAAGCATTTAGTACTTATTCAACCACTGACCGCCTCCTATCTCAATTAAAAACTATTTGCTCCACCAACACCTATCTCCAACTACCAAATACTTCATTGCAATCACTCTGCAGCACTTTACCCGCAAGCCAACACCAGTGAAAACCATGGCTTTTGCGGAACATCGCTATCCACTATTTTATATCCTGATGCAGATAACAGGTCCTCATGGACTTTAATGCTGAAGGAAACATTTAAAAATCAAATAACTGTCACAATTAATATCGGTAGGTTGAGCGCCAATTTTAGCTAATACTCATTGGATCTACTGTATGATCCCTGTATGCCATTAGTACATACTCCAATTCAAGGCACTTAAAATGGCCTATCCTCACCCTGCCCCGGTCTCGAGAAATTGAGCGTGATTTGTAAAGTCCATGATGGTTGTTATATGTCAAGAATGGCAAAGTGTCCCTGCAAACCCTCGCACTAATCATGTCCAGCTTCAAATCAAGGGCCTGTAGCAAACCTCCCACTTTCTCAATCACAAGCAACGCATGCCTATCATGGTCTCGCTTCTAAACCGGCTTCTCGTAACTCTACAGAAGCCTTTGCGGACAATGACAAACACCTTTTCAAACAAAAGTAATATGCTTCACCCAGAACTGGGCCTAATTAATAAAACTCTTCAACACTCTTAAGCGCCAGGACAAACTCAATCCCGCGCATACGAGCATTTAAGCCATAAATTCCGAGAGGCGAGCTGAATTGAGTTTAGAACACCCCGAGGTTCCTCAGGATGGTCCCCTTATAACCTCACCTCTGCATCCCAAGTCCTCCAGGCCATTGGCATGGAAATAGTAACACTTGCTCCTTTCGATCAGTTTTCTCACTAGGGCATGATGGACTTAGTCTTGAGCATATGTGTGAATTGCTGATAGTGGTTCAAAATTGTTCAGGGCAGTCACTTATCTGTTGAACAATCTCTTGGCTGCATATTTTTGACTGACGTACAAAATTAGGATATCTGCGCCATATTGCACATTGCAAATACGACGTGCACTAAGAAATATTGCGTGCACCTACTTCCTTCTAACTTCGCCAACAGTTCTGCTTTCCTGAAGATATATGCATAATTCTCTGTTGGCATTTGTGATTGGGCATTTGCCTGAAATTGGGCTATCTGCTGCTTGTTCGCTAATTAAATTGGCTTTTAAACACATTTTTAATTTAGCTTAAATTCATACATTGCTCGACATCAGTTCCTAGTTAAGCGTTTGTCAAAGAACTGGCCGTGTGGTTTTTACATTTGTCTGACGGTTGGACGACAGAAGGTCAGGAAACAAAATATCATACTATAAAAGAGTACATAACAAATGGGCATGTAACAGAGAAGCATTTAGGACAAAAAAGCTTGTGAAAATAGATCATGTGACAAATAACTTGTGACACAAAATAACATGCGGACAAAACAGAAAGTGCAAAAGAAGTCATGTAAAAATTCACAAAAAGCAATTTAATAAAAAATAAAATTGTGATTGCAATTAAATTTACTCAACCATAGTAATTATGTTATAAAACCATTCCGTAGAAAGATATATCGTCAATAATGCTCTGATAGTAATCTCTGACAAGCTTCACCAACTGAGAGTTCATTCTTTCCTGCGTTTTTGACATGCCACCACGAGAGCGACCTCCAACAAAAATTTCATATCGCCCTTATTTAAGCCCTTCTTCAATCTGGAAAGCCTTACGGAATTTGAACATTGACGCATGAATGGATTTGAAATCCTCGATGCCAACTTTGTAATCGAGTATTTGTTTTTCTTTCTAATCTTGGAGTATGATTGTGAGAGCTGTGTTCCGCACAAAAATATTCGGGTAATCATCTTTTATGGGAGTTATCACCTCGGACGCATCCTCATTTGAGCTTCACCCTGTTTTATTGGTCAGGTGAAGAGAAAAACCACGGAAATCTGTTTCAGTTTTTCTTCTGTTTGACTTGCATGTTTTCATTTTCTCTATTCTGTTGCAAATGCTAGAATCAACAAGTGTTTATTTGATAACTCATCTGCAATAGCGATATAATGTTTCGGTCTGTTACAGCAATTTGTGAGAGCGAGAAAAAATACAATTCTAAAGAACACTGTATAAAAACGTAAACCTCAGGAACAAAACAGTAAGTACATTAATATTGAGTGCATTGCATGAATGTGTAAGAAATTGAGAACAAGTCTGTGAGAAACTTCAAAAAGATGGAAACGTAAAACAATCTGGATAGTCACATACATGTTGGTAAAGAAAACGCAATTCGATCGCTTTCCTGTTGTTTTGTTCTACAGACTTCTTCAGCAGCCAAGTCAATTGATAAATCAGTCGATTTATCGGTATTGCTGCGTTGTGATTTAAAAACACATTTTTTATATGCATTTCGCGTTAATGTTGGCTAGACTACCCTTAAACCTGTGAGAGGTCTCTAGGAGGGCAGTCTTTATCTAGGTCACCCTTTTTCAGCACAATGTCAATAGAGCGGTTTAAAGGCATGGGTTAAACGAATTTCACATAAGGATTATGTACCGTTAAGATGTGATAAATGTATTAGTTCAGACAGGGCATGTTAACCGAATCTTTAAAAGTCATGTAATTATCGCCCTACACCAGCGGATATCAGGAAGAGTCAGTCTACAAAACTGTATTTGTCAGTACATTTCAGTATTATTGTAGCGTAAATTATCATAAACATGAAGAAAGCACATATTTTCTGATCACCTGTAAAACATTTCTTGCTATTTGCAGGAATTTAGATCGGGTCCTAGAGTCATCACACAAACATTTTGAATAAGCAGCAGCGAAATATTGATGCTTTGATGACTGAAACGCAGACTTTCTGGAGTTAAATGATAAAAATTGGACAAGATTAACAACTTTAAACTTCAAAATGTCAAACAGACGAATCTGCATTTCATTAACAACATTAAGTCTGTTACTGGTATTTTGGATAACTATTTCTCTACGTCATAAGATTCTGTTTTACCAATCACATATTTTCTTCATCTTCAACTATAACAACAATTTCACTAATGCCACTGCTCCGAAAAAGACTTCGCATCAAGAAGTTTTCCATTTTGTCAGTTTCCATGACAGTATTAAAGATGGTCGCCGACTGGGAAATCAAATCTTCAGCCTGGCTGCGGTCATATTCGTTGCCCAACTGATAAATGGAACACCAGTCATAGCGAATAACACTCACATTTTTTTAGAAGACGTTTTCCAACTGAATTTACAACGGGTTGATAACCTATGCCCATGTGTCACCATTGGTGAACAAAGACATTTGTCTTACGACCTGAGCACGGAGGAACTGCATACTAATGATCCAAAATTCGGTAACCATACGATTCTTGTTAGTGGATTTCGCCAGAGTTGGAAGTACACTTTGGCAGTTGAACGACGTTTAAGACGCCATCTAATGTTCAGAGACGAAATTCAGAGCTTTGCCGAAGCCTTTCTTCAAGAGAACATCCCTCGCGGTTGGTAGAGAGTTGGGTTCGTACGAGTGGGAATACATATCCGCAGAGCAGACATTTTAAAAACTAAATTCAGCAACTACGGCTACACAGTTCCTAACGAGACTTACTTTTTCAAGGCCATGAAACACTTCACCGACAAGTACAGTCGTGTTCAATTCATTGTCGCTTCAGACGATTCTAACTGGACGAGAGAACATATCATCAGTGGCAGTAATTCATCGGACAAGGTCAATATTACATATAATCCCGATCATACAGCTGGGCAGGATCTGGCAATACTATCAATGTGTGAACACGTGATAATGTCCACTGGTACATATGGTTGGTGGGCCGCTTGGTTGGCGAAAGGTACAACGATCTACTACAGCGACTGGCCGCGGAAGGGATCAGGTCTTGCTGGTCACTTCAGTGAGATAGATTTCTTTCCTCCATTTTGGATACCTATGACAAGTTAATGATGCGGCAGAACTTATGATAGCTTGCATAGAAAATTTTTGTAAGAATGATAGAAAAGGAATGATGAAGGTTATGGATGACGTGTGGCGTTAACTATTTGGTTGTTGTGCGAGCTATGAATTAGAATTTGAATATTGTACTTCAAATTTTAATGAAGTAAGGAACTTAGAACAAATCAACGTGATCTGGTTCAAACAGGAAGAAAACGTAATATCCAATGTATTGATCCTCGTGGTTCACAAAACCATAAGTGTCTACGTTAGTGGTGCTATCATATGTTTTGATTGCTGGTAAGGAAGCAGCGGGAGTTGGGGTCGCGGCTAAAGTGTGCCGTGCTCGAGCTACCCTACAGGGGTAACGTGGGGCAAACGTATTCCCGAACTGCAGAGCGTAGAGATCTTTGACTCGAAAGACCCGAAACAGGAACTCAGAGAGACATGTATCATTTCTCTCTGTTTTTGACTCCGTGCCTAGAGGTGCACCAGTTTCACATCTGTTAGATATAGGCTACTCATTTGCTATGTATTGATAGTGCGGTGGCTTTTGTTATATTCTTCAGATAGGGAGTAAAAGCAAAAAGTACTGTAATTTTGTAAACAGGAAAACTCAATAAAAAGTGAATATAGGTCCAAATTTCTTCTGACATTTTTTCTTAGCGTTTGGGTCATTTTATGCAAAACTCACCAAATTTGGAATTGCCCCAACTAAGCCATCTAAGAATATGATGATATTTGCCAGTGAGGAGTATAATAAAATAGGTATGTGTGCAAAATTTTAGCATGAATTCGGTAAATGCACCAGTAGTTGCCTTTTGAAACTGGCATTGTAACATTTTGCAAACAATTAAATTTTATAGCAGGTTTGAAAGATTGTAGTTTCTTTACTAAAATACATAGAATTTCATTCTTTACCATATAATACGCTGTACTTGGTCTTTGCAAATAACTAAAAATTGCCAATGCGGTTCATAAATGGCAATTTATTCATTCTAAATGAACGCAAGTCACTTTCTGAGCAGGCGCAGTACAAGATCATCAGCAAAACTAGTAACTCTACAATCTCCAACATTTTTGGTAATGTGGGACAACAACTGTACACTTCACAGTTATATGAAAACAAAATGGAAAAATGTATGCAATGTTCATCCTGTGGGCTTAGAAGTATCATAGTCATTTCTTTGCACCATGAGAAACTATGTAGTTTGTAAGCAGTAAAATTATGAATTTGGATGGAATGAACCTTTGGCATGTTTTACTAGGTGGTGATATATATTAACATTAGTGCATGAAATATCATATGTCGCTAGAACAACACTAACTGAGACTTTTAAATGTCATCGCTGTTACGGCGCAATATTCGACAACATGCACACTGGGAATATGAGAAATTATTTAAACTTTCCTACTATCTAGCCTTTGGACTTGCACAGTCAAGATGACTGCAGTGGAGTTGCAAATTTTTCTTCGTTTTTTGGATAAATAATATAATGCAATCAATCGTGCTTTTGAGCGTTTGAGCCAACTCCAAAATGTATCTAAAGCTATCGTAGCCTGCCTGTCAATGAAAGCAATTGCTAAAGCAACCACATCTGTGTCCCACTTTCAGATAGCCAGTGTTTAAAAACTGCTTTGTGGTGCATGCAAGCAGTACAGGCAGTACAGAATAAAGCATGTATCGGCCTCCTCTTGGCTGCATGGTTCAACAATGTTAGTGTCAACAATACCAGCACAGTGTCTGACATGCTCCCCCACTAGTCATTAAAAGTCTTATTTTGTGCGTCAGCACCAGAAATGCGTGTTTCAGCTAAGAAATTAAATAACTAAGTTTTATTCTTGTCCACTCACAAAAATTCATCCCAAATAGTGGATAATTTGTTTTTTCAGTAATACGTCTCTTAGTTCCTGAACTATTCACTTCATTCAGTAATAAGTAAGTTAATATGTAGGTAGCCTTTATTAGCGCCTGACAAGAACATATGCAGTACATTATGTAAAATAGTATAACATGCATATTTAAACTAGATTATGCTACGGGCAAATATAATCGACAGACATGCACGATTAAATATAATATAAAATAAGGAAGAAATAGCTTCAATTTGTATTCATCAAATGTCACATAACAAACTGGCCCTAAGCACCTGCACAGTTGCTGTACCATCTACCATGTACGCATCAACTGTTAGTGATGTGATGCCAGAAGCAATAGAACTACCGATGGACAAGGAAGTGAGAAACTCAAGTAAGTCATTCTCCGTATTAAAGTGCAAATTAAAGATTGAATTTTGTGAAAAATAACTTGTCAATGTCACTGCAGACTGACAAGCTACAAACAGATGAGCAGTCTGCTTTTGCTTCACGTAATTCTAGTCCATGGATACTGTGATTCTCTGATACTGCTTTGAATGAAAAAAGCAAAACTTCTTTTCTTGTCAAAGGTGACAGCATTAACAATGTTCCTTCGTCTTTCATCAACACAAGTCAGATACTGTTCATTACCGATATCCTAAGCAGCCTACATAGTTTCTGAAACTGAATATTGAGCACGCTTGTTGGAACACAAAGCAACCAGATCATCCGTATTGGTCATGTCAAAGATAATCTCCACTAAATATTATAAAGCTGTTCCAAAACCTCAGTTTTTAAGATTTTTTGCATAGTTGCAGACAATTCATATCGGAGCATATTGCGTGCAGAGATTTTTTAATGCAAGACTTGTAGATTGTGGAATAGTTTGGAACTGTCACAGACTTAAAGAAGAAACTAGCAAGGAACGGCTATAAATCACTTCCGGTAAATTTGCAGTGGTTCTAACACAGATTGTCTTCTGATCTACTTAAAACCCTAGTAATGTTAAGTCGAGTTATGTTATTCATGTTAAGAGACTAAAGTTGCCTCATTATGCGTCATAAAATTAATTGGAACTTCGTAATCTAGTTTTTCCTTCCCTTCCAAACTGTTTATCTTGCTATTTTTTATGAATTAACAGATAAGCGCGTTTTCGTTTATGACAATTCGAGTCAGTTGAACAGCACGTTCTTTTGATCGCCAGGGATAATTAATTATCTGGCTAATTATGCTCTCAAACTTAAAGGCCTGAGCAATATTATATTTGTTCACTTGTGTTTAATTATTACCTGCATCTGCCCATCTCCTCATACGCTACTATAAAGCAACATAGGCTTGACCTGTGCAATATATGAGGAAAACTGGGTTTGAGTAGTTCAAAGGGGAGCGATGGTGAAGGATCTTATTCAATTAATCCATGAAAATTGCCAGGGTCGAGGCAATGCGGCCCTTTAGAAGAACGTGTACATGAACAGTTTAGAGAACAAATAACAATTGTTATAATAACTAGACTCCAACTCTGACGCGAAGCCACTGGACTCAGACTTGCCTTAGATGGACTCGACTGTATAACTACGGAGTGGCTAAGTACTCGGTATTTGTTCCTTGTGCATTAAGTTGATTCATATGAACTGATTGAGTACGACAGCACCGGTAAGATGCGAACCAACTGACAAAATTTGTTCAGTGTACTACTATAATTCATTTCTCGGTTGGAACTCTAAAAGAGATTTTATTTTTTATTTTTTCGCTTAGAATTAGAAAAGTCATAGAATTGATAAATTTGAAACATTTAATTTGCTAGCGCAAAAATTTATATAAATTGTCATAGACTATAAATAAACAGCCTATCGCTTAAGTATACGAAATGGCATTTTGTAATCCGTTTATAAATCCTGTTATCGTTAACGTTTAAAATAGTGATATAATTCAATTACCACTTCTTAATATCTAAATTCAATATGCCCTTAAAAAGATGACCGATTCTGTAATATCGTAGACATTTTTCATTCCCGTTATTCCTCGAGTGATTTTCTTGTCATTTTGAAAAGCATATGTGCGCAAAATGAAAGCAAGCACATTCCATGGACTACGTGTAACGTAATCTGTGACGTAAAGCACTCACTCTCACGAATACGATGTGTTGGAATCACATCGTAGTCGAAAGTTCGAGATTTCTACAGCGTTCAACGAAAGCTAAGTCGCGGGAACCAGCTTATTCACAGGTGCTCAAGCAAAACAAAATCAGTAGCAGAAAGGTTTCGGTTCCAGATCAAGATCCGGGCGTCAGGCAGGCAGACAGTCAGACGGTTGCGGTCGATGGTGTTTGCAACTGGAGCGGCACGATAAATAAGGGGAAGGGGAAGAATCAGGAGAGGAAACTCCTCCCCTGCTGCACTCGGGTGTTGCCAGTCCCAAACCTGGAAAAAAAGAGGAGGGCGACTTCAATGGTCTTCGGTGCCCTAAGATATCCTTAAACAATGAAACTACTACTAATCAGGAGGGGACTTGTGGAAGAGGAGTTTTTGCAGTTTTGAGTTAAAGACCTTTGCAGAGTTTGCAAGGGGTGAAGGATTGGTGAGTTAGTATGTTGATCGCCGTGGTGGCATATTTTAATAGGCTTAATTGTGTAATGTTGAATTGTTTATATTGCATAATAATTTTTTATAGATTTTACTTAAGTTGTTTCTGATGAATGTTTTCTATAATCCGATAAATTTTGATACACATCGGTTCCAGCTTTGGTTCACATGATCAGCACAACTCAGCATATAATGGATTTGTGATGGTCACTGATCAAGAGAACTGTCTAATTTTGGTATTGGATTCAGATTTGAAATTTAAGACAGAAATTCTATCAAAAGAAAAACACGGATTACAAAGTGTAGAAAAGATTTTTCTGGATGAAACAGATGGTCGACTGTTTGTGGCCAACAACGAATGGAACAATAAACGGATTTTTATTTCCGATTTTAAATAATTTTATTGAAAGTGATAACAAATTAAGTGGATTATAATAATATCTTTAACTTGGAAATCAAGATAATTTGGTTTCAAATTGTATCTTCTTAAATTTCTTATAAATTTTCGATAATAAGTAATTTCTTATATCATATTACGAAGCGGCTCTCATAATCTTTTCTTAGGACCTGACCCTTTTAGGGTTCTAGTGACTATGCATCATATCATTTTTCGTTCACTTCACAAAATGAATATCAGATAAAATGTCCAGTTCAATTTTTCTAATATTCAAAGCTAAATTTACCTAGACAATAATTTGTTTCTGTATAAAGTGTATAATGTGGGGAAATATTTCCATGAAACTTGATGCCTTGTTATTTGCTGAAGAAATCTTCTTATATGTTGTATCGAGTACCAGCCTAAACACGTGGAATTTGTTGGGAGGTTACCTACAGAGAGATTCCGAAAACGCAGGTGAAATTGTTTGGTGGGGGTTGTTGTAGTGGTGATTGTACTAGGCGTACGCGATACGTGGTTGGTGGTGGCGATGCCAGTTGTAAAAGCTTATAGGTGATATTGTTCTCGATATTAAATCCATTAATATGTATCAAATGATAGGTATAACAATAGCAGCATATGAATTTTTGGATCAGTTAGGTTTGAATTGGGAGAGTTTGCTCAGCTTTGCTGGAGAATGTAGAACATTAGTGAATCTATAAAAATATCTTGTAATTAATATTACAATGGAAAATTTTACTAAGCCCTCTTGCAGAAAAAAGTACGATTCCAACGCGATTATTTAGGTATCTGGTACCGAGCAGGTAAAAAGTTCAGCCGTATACAGTATTCATTTCGGGCTTTGGATTTCTAAACTAGTTCAACGATAGAGAACCGATAATTACGCTGCTATTACGCCATAGGGTGAATGGGACTAAAATATGAGACAAACTTGATGCAGCCACCTGGTGAATAGACCGTGCTTCAGAAAAATCAACAGATAAATATCGCTTCGGTGTATACTTATCTTAGATTGCCTTTGCACCATTGTAATGTGTTCATCTATACAGAGAGTAAAATTTACCGAACTTCGTAACGATTCACTTTCATCCTTGGTGCCAAAATAGATGAGCCCGGATTTGAAATTGTTGGGTAAGAACCTAAAGCCATTGCTGCTGAAGAGACCTCTGCAAAAAATCAGCCCAATCAAAACAATTTCTGGCAAAGATGGTGCTGGTAGTGATGGCGGCGGTAGTTACGTTTGGTTGTGTTGATGTTATTATTAAGAACAATACCGATGACCTTTTCAGAATTAACAAAAGTGTAAAAATTTAAATATATCGACTGTAATAGCTGAACAAAATTAAATAAGCCTAAAAGAGACAGTTTGCTTAACTAAGCGTTGATACGGAACCGAAAACGGCCCTATCTGCTTTTCGAATTTGCTATGAGTGACGCCTTTGAATTGGCTGTTTCCCGCGAATATTACGCCATTAAAAATATTCAGTGAGTGAGAGATAACTAAGAAAGCGCTTTCATATAAAGAATTTGTCGTCGGGTGAATTAAACTGAACTCTTCTTACAAATTTGTTGCAGCCATCTGAAGAATGGACCGTGCTTTATGGATACCAAAGGATGCAGACTATACGTAATCTCGGCTTTGAATCAATGAAGCTTTTTTATAGGCCTACACAAACAATTTTTCATATGATATAAACGAAGCTAAGTGTTTGAATTTTGTAAAGGTAAGGTTTTTGGCATTAATTTGCATATGTCTATACCATTTGGTAGAGTAGTTTTCGGTTGCCCAACTAAGTCCTAAATTCATTACATTATCAAAGTGGGCCTGTTATTGTACAGTCTACACTTATTCAACGCCGAAAATAGTCAAGAAAATTCTACAGTTTACTGAGAGTTGTTGGACTTTTTTCTGATAAGTTTAGACCCTCACAATAATTTTTAATGTGAAATTGACGTGAGTGGTGCTGCCAACATTTACTGATCGGCTGAAAGGCCGGGAAGCTTGCTGGGGAAGGTTTGAAAGTAAGAGATTGCTTAATATAGAACTACCATGAAAACTGCGACAGCTAAAACGTCATCAGAAATCAGATTATATTAGATCAAGTTGGACTATATGGAAATGGATGGGATAGAATTAGACTGAGTCAAACCATAAAAACATGCGGCGGCGGAGAATTAGAAACAGTTAGTATGTATGCCATGAATAGGCGCAGTTTGGTATTCAGTCGAAAGCTGGTACCCCGATCCCTCGTTGTAGGTTGCGCATGCAATCTCTGGCAATGGCCACGCGCCGTCGTGCCTCAGGTCTGCTACAATCTTAAGCCTCAACGTGAGAACCGAAGTAGGGGAACCCATGTATCAGCTCCTCTTTGTTACCTGCCACCTTTACGGAGTCCAGAGTTGGGCACTGGTCCACTGTCGTCTGGATTTTTGTCTTGGCCCAGTTGATTTTCAGCCCAAATTTGTGCTGTCTGGTCCATTATCTCCACTGACAGAACCAGTAGGCCTATATCCAACATATCGGCATAAACAGCACTCTGTGGCCATGTGGAGGGAACACGGAGTCGAGGAAGGGAGACAAAGACAGGGATGGACAATGTGAAGGAAGATCTGGAAATCAAAGGATTGGACATGAGAACTGTCACTCATACAATCAAGGATAGAACAAAGTGGAGGCATCTTGTTCAAACCTCATCGTCGGCACACACCTGACTGAAGAGAGACGAAGAAGAATCCATTATCTCCACTGACAGAACCAGTAGTCCTATATCCAACATATCGGCATAAAGAGCCTCACCATCAGCATTAATCCAGATCCATGAACCGGTCAGATTCAGTGCGTGAAATGCACCTGGATGCCGTGCTCAACTTTCTCCTTCATAATCTCATCAGTAGGGGCAGGAAAAACGTCCGAGGCTATTCTACATCCTTGTCGCACTCGTCTATCCACTCTAAACCATTCCTATCCTACGTACCTAACTCGTTGTGTTTTTCCATGATGTAATTAATGTCAATGAAATTTCTGACTACATAACTTTCGGCATTATAGTGTTTTATTATCGATTTACTAGCATGTATACATTGGTTGAAGGGCTATTATCCGGCTCCATATTGTTAAGTAAATACATTTATTGAGCTGTTCTATAAGTGCCCTGACACGCAGAGGCACATTCATTCAGTTACGCTATGCATACGTATATCGCGGGTTCAACCTTAACCTATAACGAGGATCTCACCGATAAATTCATTACAAAGTGAGCTGGGTCCAGGCCATACGATCGCTATATAAAACCATTTGTAACATCGAAACCACTCGTCAGAGTCTCGACTTAAGAGGAAAATTGCTTCCAATATAAAATTCTCATAAGTTATTGTAGCTGAAGATACATTATCCTCCGACTTGTAACGACACTGCGTGGAGTGCCCTCGTAAAAGCTAATATAGCTTTCGCAATCACAGCAATCACAGAACCAGCTGAAATTAGTTAGATCCAATAGTTGGGTGCCCAATAGCGCAACGTACCAACACTCATTCAATGGCGGGAATGTAACTGTGTGAAAGTGGAATTGACTCAATTTAGCTTTTGTTGGGCGATGTAGAAATCTCGAGTTTATGATTACCGATACGATCGATGCATAGCAGCCGAAGTCACTGGTGCTGCTGCTGATATTAAATTGAGCTCAGCATAGTACAATGACGTTCTGTTGACATACTTATTTCCTTGGCTTTCGGTTTTACCCTCATAAAAAAGTGTCTATTTCCTTACCCGATTGTCGGAAGACAAAGATAGACTTCATTCCCGTTTCAGCATCTTTTTGTGGCCAACCAGCTCGTCACAAATGGCTCTGTGCAGCAGTTTCACTGAAAAAAAATAAAAGAAGACCAACCGCTCCAGATCAAAATTCTCTCGGGCATAAATTAATGAATTATGTCGCAGTCATATCGTGAGCGGTATGGTGGTCTATCGGTAACGCGTTTGGTCATGCGGTCGCGGATTCGACTCCGTGTAACGACCCTGGGCAAATTTGCTTGCGCTCATGTGCCCCTGTCACCAAGCGGTATAACTGGTACCGACAAACGCTGGGAAGTAAAGGGCAAGTCCTGCGATGCACTGGCCCCATATTCAAGACCTTGGGATTCGTCCATTGCTGGTTCAAGGGCCTAGAAAAGGAAATGAGCGCCTCCCTTACGTCTCACTTGTGGGATATGGGATTCCTTGCTTACTTACTTACATATCGTGTTAGCAAGAGTTAGGGATATGACCATTTGGAAGTTGATTGCAAGGTAATAGGAGTGCATACGTCAAATGTAGTAAGCAGTCCGTTTTAGGAACCAGAAGTGTAGGCTAATGAACGAGCTGATACGCAAGTGTACATTTTGTAAAAGTATAATATAAACACTTTACTTACATGTAAATAAGGAAAGTGGTCGAGGACGCTGAAAGCAAACTGCGCAGTTGGGTTTGTTAGCGGGTGGCAAAGACCACTAGCGGAGCACAGCTGCTTACAGTTACTTTGCTGAACAGAGACTCTAGCTTATAAATCAATATTATTACAGATGAGGATGTCTGAGTTTGCATTTCGGAGTAATTTCTTCTATATATTTAAGATTTCGAGAAGGATTGGACGGTGTTCGATCGCATGCCCAACCGCCAGTTTTCATTGGTAGAATAGTCTGGTTCCCTTCTGGACAGTGTCGTTGACCGTCAGTCACGGAGAGGTTCTACGACCAATCAGTCGGCTACCGACGAATATCTGACCTGGACAGACTGTTTTTCGGAAGCGATGTTCGGACGCGGCGTTTATACCATCTACGAGGAAGTGCTGGAGGGTGAGGTAACCGGGTGCTGCGGATTTCATCGGCTTTCGCCATTCCTTATCCTCGGTTCAACGCGGACCAGGAATCCCGAACATGGTGTCAGCCCAACTCTTGATGGGAATCCGTCGGTTGGGTTCAAAGTGTGCTTGAGAGACCAATGGTGATTCTTCTAGTTATCTGAGTACGGTTTGTTTGCTGAAGAACTATTTGTCTCTGATGAATTTAACTTCATTTAGGCTATGTTAGGCTGCGCTTTTGTGAAGTATTTACAAGGGTGTTCAAGTACTTATAGGCTATGTCTACATACATATACATACATACACACAAACCTACACATATACATACATGAAGCGTAAGCAGCAAGTTGCTTTATGATTTTAGTCTGCACTTTAACAATAGACCTTTCATGTTAGTAGCTATAAGTTATCAAGGATTTCTGAGAGAATTGGTTTTCAAGCTGTTGCGCTATTGGTGTGCGTGCTTCAGGCAGTCGATGCTTTATGCTTGCCTTTGAAATTTGTAAGCCTATTGCTGAAACGGGTGAGTAGTAAAATTAAATAGATCAGATCTTACATTTTTATAGTTTAGTGGCTAGCGAGTGTACTGAACTGTCAAAAGTGAAGTCCGGAGTAAAAATTCACTCCAGGGCACAAAGGTGTTTAAAAATTTCTGTTCCACTCGAGTGCTACAAGAAGCCGTGACTGTCGGTGCAGAGATCAAGGGACGAGAGGACTAGACCACCGTCCCTCATGCCCCGGAGCTAAGAAAGTGAAGTTGAGTTGTTTACACTTCATTTCAACAGGAATGAATTATTAACAGTTTATTTTCATAGCCATCTCTGGGGGTTAGCTTAAGTGGTTGAACATCTTCTCTACCTTATGTTAACCCACCGTTTTGTTTTCAGGTGTTTCGAACTAGAGTTTAGTCAAAGCAATTAGCGAGGCTTTATGACCCTGACTGTGGATTAGCCTACACCGGTTGCAGTAGTTTTCCTTCATTGACTTTTGTAATGCGTTGCTGGTAACCAGAATTGCAAGTGGGTCACGTGTATCTGTATCGCTAGAGTAAGTAGAATTGTCGAATTAAGTTAATAACTGATGTCATTCAAACAAACGATGAAGCAAAGGGTTACGAATAAGTAATTTGCCAAGTTGTGTGGCACATATTGCGAACAGTGCATTATGCTCTACAAACCACAAGCACATTACATAGTAGAAACAATTTTGATGCAAAATTTTTACATTTTTAAAAATTCTAAACAGTTTATTTTCATTTTTGTATATTTTATATATTATATTTTATATTTTGGAAAAGTAGAATCAAATTTAGTCTTTCCTTTACGGATTAATAAAGCTGAACGACATATTCATGTACGAAACAAGCAAGACCAAGAAGTGATTCGGTCAAACGGAAACTTACTCTAATCGTGTTCCACCGTGTTTTATGTTCTTCATCAAAGTCGCTATTCATGGCAACCTCTGGACTCGTGCGGTGCTCATGGAGGCCTTGCAAGAATTAAAAAGAATTGCAATAGCATGAATCGGAGGATCACGGCATTTGGTGTCCTTAATGAATTTATAAGTAATTGTCCATGCGGGCAAAAAAGAACTGATCAGACCGAATATTTGCATTTGATGTCTGCATTAACTAAATTTATAATGTGCCAAAAATGCTGAATTGTAACGATAAAAAATCAGTAACTATTAGGCTGCAGCCATTCCGCTGAGTTTATAAGAATCGAAGTCCAATAATAATGAAAACAGTATGACATTTTATATAGCGCCGTAACAAAACCGAGTTCAAAAAAGGAGCGCTGTACATATACTAGTGAATTCAGCACTCTAAGGATGTGCTGAAAAGGAATGTTCTAAGCCGTGATTTAAAGGTCTTCAGTGAGGGGGAAGACTTGACATACTCAGGAAGACTGACTGTTCCATGCCACAGGTCCGGCAACCGCGAAGGAGCTTTTTCCGAATTTTGTCTTCTTAGCTATGCCACTATTTGATACAAGTGACATGCTGATTTGCTTGAGATTAGCAGGTAGATAGAGGTAATTTGACTAAAATCATTTCTGATAGGAAAGATAAATTGTTTTAAAAATTGCTAGCCACTGAACAGAAGATGTTCAGACAGTTTATGAATTAGGCATTGTGTTGTTGAATTCAAGCGTGGAGCTGAGAACTGTCTCTTCACGGACATTCAAGACTGTTTTAGTCATAAAGCGCAGGCTGCAGTAAATTATGCCGTCTGTATACCATAGCATTTTGTTAAAGCATTTCAGTCTATCTTTAAACGTCGTTTCACTTATTTAGCTGTGGCCTTAAAAACAGCAGCGTCTCAGCATGTAGCCATAAACGGGCTATAAATGAATATGCAACCAGGTCAAGAGACTAAACACCATAGGTAAATATTGATTTGAAATTCCAATATGTACACTGGCGTAGAATATAGGCAAACAGTGTTAGCTTCATATATGCTGTTGAATCAGTTGATCGGTGACCGGCGAAGGAGACACTGGACTGAATGTATTATAACTTCACTTCCTCCATCGGTGTCCTTTTCGCAGCCTGTTGTTGGATGAAAATCATTTACTCTATGGAATGCGCCAAATGGTAGGAACCCAACTCCAAGTCTGATTGCTGATTGAAAGTCAAGGTTCTTTTCTCGGTCTTCGCTGCTTAAGCTGTCACGATATTGCAATATATTTTAATCGGTGAATAAGCTGGTTCCCGCTACTTAGCTTTCGTTGGGAGCTGTAGAAATTTCGAGTTTTAGGATTACTAGCTGACGTGCATTAATTATTGTTATCATTATTTTCTATTATTTTCTATTTAATACGCACGCAAGGTCAATAAATATGAATCAGAGGCACGAAGCAGTTGTGAGTGAAGGTCCCTACACAGTAACCGTCTCAGGAGAGGAGGCTTGAACCCCTACTCTCAGCATTACAAGCCGAGTGCTCTATCCGATCGGCTGGCGTGCCCCAAGAAGAGAAATTTCGACATTTAAGTTAATGTGAATCAAAGGCACCGAAACAATTTACTCAAAAGTCTATTTTGGTGATAATGTTTCAATGTGCTCCACCTGGAAAAATATTTCGACCTTTAAGATACCAGACACCCTCAACCTTTGTGTCGGCTGCGTTTGTTCGAGCTAAGCAGCCATTTTGCAGTCGGTGTTGCCTAATGATTTATTAAATTAGAAGACTTCATCAAGTGAGGCAACGTCAATATTGGTAATGAATTATGTATGTGTATGTATACGAACATTTATAAAGCGTACATTTAGAAATTTTTCTGTAGGTGACGGTGAGAAGCAAAAATGCCAGCAGACACCAAAGACCCTATTGACACAAATTTTAATCAGGTTTATCAGCCGACGCAATCCTGCTTTTGCAGTTGTCCTATTAATTCCATTTTATTCCACGTGGCCTAATTATCCTACTCGGTATTTTTTATACATAAATAAGTAAATATCTATTAGGTCAAACAGAGAATTCATGAATAATAATTAATTTATATAACTAAATTACAATTGCACCAGTTTCCAATCTTTGTCTTTGTTAACACTCTCATACTGGCGCCATAGTCACAATTGAAATTATTCCTTCCCTTAGACTGGATCCCTGACGTCCAAACAAGCGACATCACTTTGGCTTGATTCCCTAGCTTCTATCCTAAAATCAACGTAAACTGGTTCTCTAGCAATCTATCCCCAACATTGCTGACGGCGCTGAAACATGGCTGTCAAACAATTCTAAATCGGCGCCAGTTAAGATGATCTGACAATGTTTCCTCAGTTGTTTGTGTTCGTAGAGTTTGAATATTAAAACAGTGGAAAGTCGTTCCTGTATACGAGAAAGTACGGTATGCGTATGCACGCATGTAGTAACTATTCAACCACTGATCCCCTCCTATATCAATTAAAAAAACTATGTTGCCCCACTAACGCGTATCTCCAACTACCCAATACTTCATTGCAATTACTCTCTGCCGCACTTTACCCGCAAGCCTTCCCCAGGGAAGACCATGACTTTTGCAGAACACCGCTTTCCGCTATTTGAAATCCTGATGGATTTATCAGGTCATAACGGACCTAAATTCTGAACGAAACATTAGAAAATTCTTATATTTCTGACTTAATTGATGTCGATAGGTATAAATAGTCATAGGGTGTACTGTGTGACCTCTGTATACCATTAGTAAAGAGATACTTCAAATGGCCTATCTTCGCCTCTCCCCGGATCTCGGGAATGTGATCGTGAGTTGTAAAGTCCATCGCGGCGATAAGGCTGTTATACATCAAGAATGGCAAAGTGCAGATACATATCCCTCGCAGTAATCATGTCCAGGTACAGGTCAAGGTCCAATAACAAACCTGCCGTTCCCTCAATCATAAGCAACGCACATTATATTCTATTCTCACTTCAAAACCGGCTTCTCATAAATCTACAGATGCCTTTGCTGAGAACAACAGACACCTATTGTTACCACAGCAGTAATACCCCTCACCCAACAGTGATTAATAAAACCCTCTATCACTCTTGCGCACCAGGCCAAACTCAACCCCGTGCATACGTACATTTAAGCCAAATATTCTGAGACTATAGCTGAGTTGCTTTTAGAACACCCTGGGGCTGAACTTTGCTCAGAGAGGCAGCACATAATTGTTTCGTTACACATATTTGATTAATGCAAAAAATTAGGAGATCTGCCCCATATTATGATAAAATATTGCGTGCACTAATAAAAAATTACGTGCACTTACTTCCTTCTAACTTTGCCAACAGTTTTGCTTTCTCGTAGTTAACTGCGTTATTCTCTCTGCGCAGATGGGAGTGGGCTACCTGTTGTTTGGCTTATAATTCTGCTAGTTAGGTTGGCTTTCAAACATGTTTCTAATTTAGTAGTTTAAATTTATAAATTGCTAGCCATCAGTTCCCAGTTTAGCTTTTAAACAGAGAAGTTGCCGTAATTTTTCATGAGCTGATGGTGCTTACGCGAGTTGGGAGACAGAAGGGTAAGCAGCAAAAAAGCATGCATCAAAAAAGCATGAAACAAAGGAGCATTTAAGACAAAATAGCGTATGACAAAAGATTAGATGATAAAAAGGCTTGTGACACAAAGAAACAAACGGACAAAACAACTGAAGCAAAGGTCATGTAAAAATTAACAGAGAGCAGTTTAAACCTATCTAAAATTGTTTGAGAATGCAATTAAATTTACTCAGCCACATTCTGTGAACAAAATCATTCAGTAGAAACCTTAATCGTCAATAATGCTCTGATAGTAAGTATTCTCTGGCATGCTTCACCAGTTGAGAGTTAACTCGTTCCTGCTTTTTTGTCTTGCTACTATGTGACTGGCTTCCAAAAGAAATTGCATATAGTGCCTATTGACGCCCTACTTCGTGCTGGAAAGTTTTAAGAAATTTGGCCATTCACGGATGATTGGTTTGAAATTTTCAATGCCAACCTTCTAAACGATTAATTGCTCTAGGTTCTTGTTCTGTAGCATGATTTGAGCACTGTGTTCCGCCAAAAAATGTTCGGGTCTTCATAGTTCAACAGAGTTGACAGACTGCTTTTACAGTCACGCCGGTCGTACCTCTAGTTGAGCGTTTCCTTGTTTTTGTTAATCAGGCGAAAAGAGAAACCTCGGAAATGTATTTCGTTTTTCCCCGTTTGACTTGTAAATTGTTTGATTTATTGACTCCCTAGTCTACTGCAAGTAATGGAATCATCATATGTTAATTTTATATCTTATTCGTAATAGCGATATTGTTTCGGTTTGTTACAGAAATTTGTGCGACTGAGGAAGAAAAAAATACAATCCGAAGAACACAATATAAAACCGAAAAACTCAAGATACAAAACAGTAGGTACAGTAACATGGAGTACATTGTGTGAAGCTGTAAGAAAATGAGAACAAGTTACTAAGAAATTTACAAAAAATGGAAAATCGAAACATTCTGGATAGCTATGTATATTTTGGTAAAGAAAATGCAACTGGATCACTTTTCTACTGTTTTGTTTTATAAAATTTTCCAACTTCGTCACCCATGTCGAATGCTAAATCAGTTGGTTTATCGTTATTGTATGCACAGTGGTTCAAAACACATTAAATATGCGTAAGGCATTTCGCATTAATGTTGGCTGCACTACTTTTGAAGCATGTGAGAGGTCTGTAGTCGGGCAGTCTTTATCTAGGTCACGCTTTTCAGCACAATGTCAATAAGGGTGTTTAAAGACAAGAGTAAACGATTTTAACACGAGGCCATATGATCAGTAAAGATGAAGTGAATATAATATTGGAGAAAGGGCATGTTAGCTCAAGCTTTAAAAGTTATGGAGTTATCGCCATATATCAGTTGATATCAGACAGAGAGCGTATGTCTGCTAGATTGTGCATATTAGTACTTTTCTTTATTACACTGGCATAAATTGTCATGAAAGCATAATGTATAATCTTACAAACTCTAAAAAATTCTTGTTTTTTTTGTAGGAGATAAAAACGTGTGCTAGAATGTGTCATCACACAAACGTTTTGAATAAGTAGCGCCAAAATATTGAACTTTGGTGACTGAAACGCAGACTTTCTTGAGTTCAATTACAAAAATTGCCAGCATTAACAAATTTAAATTTCAAATGTCAAACAAACGAATCTGCATTTTATTATCCTCATTAAGCCTTTTATTGGTATTTTTCATAATTATTTCTTTGAGCGATAAGATTCTGTTTTATCAGTCACGTATTTTCTTCATCTTCAACTATAATAACAATGTCACTAATGCGGCTGGTTCGATATATAACAACAATTTCACTAATGCCACTGTTTCGAATAAGACTCTGCATCAAGACGCCTTTCACTTTGTCAGTTTCCATGACAGTATTAAAGATGGTCGCCGACTTGGAAATCAGATCTTCAGCCTGGCTGCGGTCATATTCGTTGCTCAACTGATAAAAGGGACACCAGCCATAGCGAATAACACTCATATTCTTTTAGAAGACGTTTTCCAAATAAATTTACAACGGGTTGATAACCTATGCCCATGTGTCACCATTGGTGAACAAAGACATTTGTCTTACGACGGGAACGCGGAGCAGCTGCATCAAAATGATCCAAAACTTGGTAACCATACGATTCTTGTTCACGGCTTTCGCCAGAGTTGGAAGTATACTTTGGCAGTTGAGCGACGTTTAAGACGCCATCTAATGTTCAGAGACGAAATTCGGAATTTTGCTGAAAACTATCTTCTTGAGAATATCCCTCGTGGTTGGAAGAGAGTAGGATTTGCTCGAGTGGGAATACATATTCGCCGAGCAGACATCTTGAAACCTCATTTCGTCAACTACGGCTACACAGTTCCTAACGAGACTTACTTTTTCAAGGCCATGAAACACTTCACTGACAAGTACAGTCGTGTTCAATTCATTGTCGCTTCAGACGATTCTAACTGGACGAGAGAACATATCACCAGTAGCAGTAGTTCACAAAACACGATTAATATTACGTATAGCTTCAATCATACAGCTGGTCAGGATCTGGCAATACTATCAATGTGTGACCATGTGATTATGTCCACTGGTACATATGGTTGGTGGGCCGCTTGGCTGGCCAAAGGTACAACGATCTACTACAGCGACTGGCCGAGGAAGGGATCAGGTCTTGCTGGCCATTTCAGTGAGAAAGATTTCTTTCCTCCATTTTGGATACCTATGACAAGTTAATGATGCGGCAGAACTTATGATAGCTTGCATAGAAAAATTATATAAGAATGATGAGAATAGAACGATTTGTTATGGATGACGTTTGACGTGAACTATTTTTTATTCGAGTTGCGAATTAGAATTTGTATATTGTACTTCAAATTAGAATAAAATAAGGAACTTAGAACAAATCAGCGTTATCTGGTCCAAACAGGAAGAAAATATTATATCCATGATTCTCGTGGTTCACAACACCATAAGAGTCTAAGTCACTGGTGATATCGGATGTATTGATGGTTTGTGAAGAAGCAGCGTGAGTTGGTGTCGGAGCTGAAGTGCACCATGCTCGAGGCATCCTACGAAGGGAACATGGGGCAAACAGGTCTTCCCTAATTGCAGAAGGTAGAGAGCTTTGACCCGAAAGACCCGAAACTGGAACTCAGAGCGGCATGTGGGATTTCTCTTGTTTTTGCTTCCGCCATTGTCAGTGCCTGAAAGTGCATCGGTATCACATCTGCTATATATAGGCTTCTCATTTGCTGTGTGTTGATAGTCCGGTGGCTTAGTGTAAAATTGTCTGGATTGGGAGTAAAAGCAAAAGCAATAATATTTTGAGACCAGGAAAGCTTACTAAAACATTTTTTTCTCAATTTGTTTCTTAGTTTTTTATGTCACTTTGTGCAAAATTCACGAAATTTGGAAACGTCCCTACATCTAGGAAATTGATGATATTTGCCAGTGCGTAGAGGATAATAAAAAAAGATATAAATGCAATATTTAGCATCAATTCTTTAAATGCACTAGAAATGGCATTTTGAACCTGGCATTGTAATATTTAGAAAACAACTAAATTTATATAGCAGGTTCAAAAGATTGTAGTTTCTTGATTAAAATATATAGAATTTCAATCAATAACATATAATACGTTGAATTTGGTCTATGCAAATAACTAGAAATTGCCAGCTCCAACATTTGCTGCAGATACCTAAAGCTGTTCAAAAATGGCAATTTATTCATTTTAAATGAACAAATGTCACTTTCTGGGCAGGCGCGGAACGAGGTCCCTAAGCAATACAGTTATGAAATTGCTACTATTCGTTTAGACCTAGCTATCACAGTCCACTTCACATCTATATGAAAACAATACGAAAAAAATGTATTCCATTTTCAGATACCAAAGTCATCCTTTGGGCATAGAGGTATCATATTAAAGTCTTTGCACCATTAGAAACTAAAATAGTTTGTAAGTAGCAAAATCATGAATATGGATGGAATGACCCTTTTGGAATGCTGTGATGGCATATATTAACATTAGCGCATGAAATATTGTATGTCGCAAGAACAATACTACCTCAGACTTTAAAATATCATCGGTGTTACGGACAGTATTTTATCAGAGTGTACACTGGAAATATGAGAAATTATTTAAACTCGCCTCCTTTCTAGCCTTAGGACTAGCACAGTCAAGATGAATACGGTGGAGTTGCAAATTCTTTTCGGTTTCTTGATAAAGAATATAGTGCAATCAATCGCCCTTTTGAACCAACTCCAAAATGTATCTAAAGATCTTGTATGTGTAGCCCGTGAAGGAAGGCAATTGCTAACACAACCACATCTGTGTCCCACTTCCAGATAGCCACTGTCAAAAAACTGCTTTGTGGTGCTTGCAGTCAGTACAGAATAAAGCATGCATCAGCCTCCTCTTGGCTGGATGGCTCAACAGTGTTGGTGTCAACAATACCAGCACAGTGTTTGATATGCTTCGCACTAGTTATTAAAAGTCTTATTTTTTACTTCAGCACCAGTAATGCATGCTTCAGCTAAGGAATTATATAATTAAGTTTTATTCTTGTCCACTCACAAACATTCAGCCCAGATAGTGGATAATTTGTTTTATTTTCAGTAATACGTGTCGTACATGTAGTTCCAGAACTAAACTTTTCTCGAGAGTTTGTCATACAATTCAGACTGTTTGAAAAATATAAATGGCACACACCAATAAAGCAGATAGTACGGAGCCTTTATTAGCATCTGACAACCACACATGAAGTGCGTCATGGAAATCAGTTACATACATATTTAAACTAGAGTATAATAGCGGTAAATATAATCTAGAGACATTTACGATTAAATATAATATAATATGAGGAAGAAATATTTAAGTAATTTCTTAAAGGTAATCCTAGGGATTCAACTGGAGCATCATGCAATCCTAAGGTATGCCACCCAATCCGTAGACCTATGACTTCGGGTCCAATATCCAGTGGGTTAACCTCTTTGCCCAACCACTGAACCTCTTATTACTTCTAGTTAATTGCTACAGAGCTCTTGCGTTGTATTAAATCTCTCAACTAAATTCCCTTCTTTCCGGCTCCAAGAACAATCAATCTACCACCATCTCTTATGCCGGATAGCTACAGAGTCCCGTATACTACATACAACAGACAAGCATAACAGTCACCATGTAAACATGACCTATAAATAGAAATGCCTGCCAGCCTACCATAGGCTCATTATTAGACAGTATACAAAATAGGCCAGCGTACAACTCAGACACTAGCTTTATATACAACTACTTAAACCTCCTATTTCTTGATTTCGGTCCTGCAGAATACAGGATAAATGCAACATTAATTAGTAAGTCATCAAAACTTGGTCATTTACAGGATTATATACGAAATGCTTTTTACAACCATTCGCAGTTAACATCAAAGCAAAACGACAGTCACCATTTGTCTACATTCATCAAAAGCAAATCTAGCTCAAAGGCTTTTATGCCTCAGTCAAATAATGGTCGCAATTACACGACTACCAGGACGAATGCAATGATAAAAGCGAACATCACCAAATTCTAAATACACCCCTTATATAATAATAGACACTTTATAATACTATGACTACAATTAAATAGTAATAAAACAGACATACTGTAATATCCAAGCAAAATATTTTACACTGTAGCACTAAATTTTAAACGTCGTTCAGTAACTTGAGCCAAGAATCTCCTAAGACTGTCATTATTGTTCTATGCATTTTACGTGACTAACCCCTTCCTCGAAGCAGCTAGGAAACGGTTACGATACGTCACTTTGCAAATAGAGTTCTCTATAAAATAAATAACTTCATCAAAGCTGAACAAAAAACTGATAGAACCCCATAAATCTAATAACAAAGACCCATTAGACACTGTAATAATAAGAGTCAACCATTAGGATAATAACAACAGACAACCTATGATCTAGGATCATAAAGTAAATAAAAAGAAAGATAAACTCGTGATCAACTTTCAGCTTAGGCCTAAAAGGGTAGATCTTTACAACAGACATTATAAATTTGGGACCCTACAAAACAAATAGCACACTTGCCTGTCACATGATCGCATCAGACTAATCAGGACACGAGACCTGACGCGGTTCCGGTCATGTACACTAAGCCCGCTAAACTTAGACGGCTACATTACGTAATGGATAAAAATAGATCGCCTGCTTCGTCAGAGGAACGTATCCAGGCTCCGTTACACTAAGAGGCTATAAATGAATGTGCAACTCGGTCAAGAGCTTCACACTGCGAGGTAAATTCTTCGCAATTCGAATTAAGTACAGTAACCTCGAAAATAGGCAAACGCTGTCAGCTTCATAAAAGAATCTGAATCAGTTACGCGCCGATCGGTGAAGGAAGCACTAGACTGAATACTATGACTTCACTCGGATTCCGGTATGGGCGTTTTCGCAACCGGCTGTAGAATACTTCAGCACTAGTAATGCCTGTATCATCTAAGGAATTATATAATTCTGTTTTATTTTTGCCAATCACAGACTTTCATCCAAATTAGTGGATAATTTGTTTTTTCCAGTAATACATGTCTTGATTTCAGAACCTACTCTTTTCTTTAGAGTTAGTCATGCAATTCAGAATGTTTGAAAAATTTAAATGAAACACACCATTACAGCAGTTGCCTTTCTTCTGTAATAAGTATTTAAGTTAGTAGGAAGCCTTTATTAGCATCTGACAACCACACATGAATTGTATCATGGAAATCAGTTACATACATATTTAAACTAGAATATAATACGGGCAAATGTAACGGAAAGACATGCACTATTAAATATAGCATAATATGAGGAAGAAATAATTTCAGTCTGTAATCATCAAATGGCACACAACAAGCTGGCCCTAAGCATCTGAACAGTTACTGCACCATCTACCATGTATGCATCAACCGTTAGTACTGTGATGTAAAGTGCCACAGAACTACCTCAGGACATGGAAATGAGGCACTCAAGTAAATCTTAATCGGTAGTGATTTCTGTGGAAAAAAGTTGTTAAGGTTATTATCACAATGATAGGCTACAAACAGATGAGCAGCTAGTTTGCTTTTGCTTAAAGTAATTGTGGTCTACAGATAATGTGCGTTTTTGATCTTACTTTGAATTAAAAAGAAAAATCTTGTTTCTTGGCAGAGGTGGCAGCATTAACAGTGATCCTTCAAGTCTTTCATCAAAGTAAATCTGAAACTGTGTATACCGATATGCTGCAAAATCTTAACAGTTTCTGAAACTGAATGGTGAGATCATCAGTACTCGGCATGTCAAAGAAAACCTCCGCTAAATAACATTATGTTGTTTCAGAACATCAGTTTTTAAGCGGTTTTGCATGGTTGCAGACTGTTCCTTGTGGCGCATAATCCCGACAGCGATTTGTTAGTGCAAGAGTTGAAAACTTGTGGAATAGTTTGGATGACAGTACTATCTGGCTAATGGACACTGCCAGAGACTTTAAGAAGAAGCCAGGAAGGTTTGGCCATAAGCCATTCCCGGTTAATTTGCAGTGGTTCAAACACAGATTATCTTCTGAAACACTTAAAAGCCTACCTATGTTATGTTGTGTCATGATATTATAGGCTTTGTTAGTAGGCTAAAGGTGACTCATTATGGGTCACAAAAATAATTGAAACTTCATTATTAGTTTCCCCTCCATTCGCAAAGTGTTTGTCGTGCTATTTTATATAAATTAACAGTCAAAGAGTGTGTTCATTTATGCCCATTCGAGACACTTGAACAGCATAATCTTTTGATTGTCAGGCGTAATAAGAAATCGACGGTAATTCGCTGGATAATTTTGCTCTCAAATTTACAGGCCTATAGAGTAGTCAATTTGTTTACTTACATTTAATAATCGCCGACATCACTCCATCTCCCCATACGCTAATATAAAGCAACATAGGCTTGGCCTACACAATAATATGAGGAAAGCACGGCTTGCGATAGTTCAAAGGGCAGCCATGGTTAAGGTTCTTACGCAATTAGTAATAGATTAAAAAATTCGCAGGGTCGAGAGCAATGCGGCCGTTATAAATAATTTTTTTTATATTTACAGTTAGTTTAGAGACCAAATGTTATGGATGACTAACAAAAGGACGCTTGAGAGATGCAGTTTTATATATAGTTGAGCAGCAAATCTGAACAAACAAGATCTTGATTTTGACCCAGTTGGCTTTGCTATATCGCTTAGTTTGGACATTGTTGGATGGGTAACGTTTATTCTATTGACAGCAAGAGTAAACTGATTGTAAAAATTACCTACACTTGAAGAGTTCTAAAATGCAGGCTAGTAGCCACAAAAGCTTGGGCTAGGAATGTATGGGGCAGTCTTTAACCAATAGTCGAATTATTGCTCTCAATTTCTATCAAGCTAGTGCTCAGCATAAATGGGGCATTCATGGGCCTAATCGAATTTGCGAAAATTTTTAATATATTTAACGATTTCTGAAATGTAAAAGGGATAATTTTAAACCTAGAGAGGTCTAACTTTGTTAATTCTAAGAGCGATTTTTCTCGTTTTGCTTTAAAATAAAATGGCTGGTTCTGTGTCAAAAATATTTGAAACTTTTGCACAAATTGTAGGCATATGAGAATCCTATGCAGAATTCTATTTGTGCCCAAAGACAATTTTTGGAACCTATGCTGAAAATACAGGCTCATTTAGTCAAAACTATCGAACCAAAATTACCAAAATCGATGTATATTTTTCATTGTAGCCAACGGCTTAGATCTCGAACTCAAAAATATATTGGCCAATATATTAAAACTGTTGGTATAGGCTTAGCTGCAAGGTAAAAAGGACACTTTCAATTTGAGTGTCATTCAAGTTGCAAAATTTACAGTTGCCGACAGAATTGCAGAGACAATTGACATTACCAACACTAGTATTAACATATTAAAACCATAAAACTAACTAAGTAGGCCATATAACGAATGAGTCCTGTTACCGGTTAGTCTATTGCTACTAAGATGGCAGATAGCGTACAGCTGCAGTCTTCAGGTATTTTGTGAGATTTTGTAATTTTTACTCGATCTAAATTTCTCTTCTTGTTAGTCAATTCTGGCATGTGAGCAAACGACTATGTGTAGGTCTATTTGAATGCAAAAACGCATTAATGATAATAACGAAAACTGGAGTGTTGTCGATTTTAGAACTCTGACTATAAAATGGCTGCCAGAGAATCAGACAGTGGTGATATCAGAAAGCAAGAGCTCGAGGATATAACTACATGTTGTATATGCATCGAAGTCTACACCGATCCGAGAACCTTGCCGTGCAATCATACATTCTGCATGAAATGTCTTCAACAGACCGGGCTTAAAACCGACAAAAGACCTGGAGATGAGATGCCATGCCCAATCTGTAGGCGACAGTTTCAGATTCCGCCAGAAGGGTTTCGTGAACTGCCTAAGGATTTTTTCATTGAGAGCCTGATACAAATGACAAATATTTCAGATCCATCTGCATCATCAAAGGCCTTATGTTATGCTTGTCTGCAAGAAAGCAAAGAAGATACGGGTAAGAAAATTCCAGCAGCTGATGTATACTGTGTTGAATGCAAGCACAAACTGTGCGAAGAATGTTGCAGTGAACACATAAAATTTAAATTAACAAAGAATCATAAATTGATACCAATAAATGAACAACATGGTGGTGAAGAAATTCTAGCATTGAATGTTTGTGAAATGCATGAACAAAGGGTTCTGGATATATACTGTGCTGATTGCAAAACAGTTGTGTGTGCCATCTGCTTCATCGACAACCATAAAAATCACGAAGGGTCTCATGTGAACAAATTTGTCGATGGCTTTCGGAAACAGATAGAAAGCAACATTGAAACAGTGAATAGGTGCAGCTCTCTAGCTCAGGAGAAACAGACGGAACTTCTGAAGAAAAAAGAAGAAATGCTGAAAAAAGTAAAAAATTTAGAATGTGATGTAGCGAACAGAAAAGATGAAATAAAGCAACTTACAGATAACCATGCATATTCTCTTCTACAAGGTCTATGTCTCATAATACAGAGAAAATTGAAAGAAATCCAAATGACATCAAATGATTTTGATGCATATCTGTCGAATTTCGAAAGTTACAATTCTTACTGCCAGAAAATAATGGCTAAAGGATCAGCTAGCGACATCTGTCGCGAAGTTTTTGACTTATCTGTTAGAGCGGTGGAGTTGCAACAACAGTGTAAACCTATTATTGAACAAGAAATTCAGTCTTTTAAATTGTGCTTCAGGAGATCAGAAATCGAAAAGTTTCTAGAGGAAGAATGTGGCAACTTGATTGGTCAAATTGAAGGTAAATGGCTTCCGTTGTAAAATTATCATAACTATACTTGTCAAAACCAGAGGCAGACTGGCCATTAAGGTTACCGAGAAATCGACGGTGGGCCCATAGCAGGTGAAGATTACTGAGGTATGGTTGAAATTACAGTAACCCTAAGATTTCGTTATTTATTTGAGGTTCCATATATTATCTCTGCACATTGTTAACAGTAATTCAAGATGAAGTTAGGAAGTCCTTACATTGCAGCAGGCGTCTACTCAGGTTCTTGTACATCATTCAGTTTCTGCAGGTTAGGTTGTGAAACCATGTGAGAGAAGGGTCTAGCAGGGTCATTTGGCGGCATAATCTGTTTCTGCGTCCCACAAATCATATACATTGAATTCAGACTCTGCCCGGACCACTTAACTGTAATTATTTTTACTCAGAATTAATTATAAAGGCTTCATCTTAGCTGGCCTCTTCTTAATCCAATACAGAAATACTCTAAGAAGTGGGATAGTCCCATTGAACGCCGCCTGGCGCAATACGTCGACCTATATTGAGAAACATGTTAAGATGAGATCATTTATATTGTGCTTTCGGTGTGATAGCGTATTCATCATAAAGACTAGCACCATTCTACAACGAGCTGCAGCCTCTGGGTTAACATATATGAAAGTACGATTTTTTACCAAATAAGTGTTTATTTCTGACACTATCAATGCTCAGTAGTATATTGATACTTGCCTAACTTCTCTGGCTTGTCTTTCTCCTGTTCTGTAGTGTATTCACTTCTGAGTAGGCCTACGTATGAGGCCTCGTATTTGCAGTGACACAAGCCTCCCTACATTTCTCAGAAAACCCTGCAAACCACTAGATGCTAAATATTTAGGAGTTCAGGATTTTACTAAAAATGCTTCTTCGAATACTGTCTTCATTTTCTGTTATTTATGCGTGCTCAACCTGTGCGAAAATGATGTTGTTGATAACTTGTTTTATATGAGGAATCAAGTGGGCCTGCTACAAACTACAGCATTGAATGTTATAACTCGGATTCATGCACAATTGCAAATGATTGAATGTTTGAATGGATGTGCATGCGAAAAATACACATGTTGAGAAAAACTGAAGAAGTTGTGCACATAAAATTGGAGACATCCGGTAGTAGTCAAAGTAGGCAGCGCTCCGGGACATACTCGATAGATAGGGTGATCTGCAGATATAATATTTCTGTTTGCTCCTTGAAGTTCTGAGCAGTAACTACTAGTCGCCGTTGTTGGTGTCGAAAGTGATATTTGAAGCAATTATGTTGCCTGACTTACTGGATTTCGACCTTACCTCTCGAACGGATTATGATTACGAGTTCACATGGAGCGACCATCGAATGATGCTTGATGATAACGGTGTTATAAAAGTCATTAGCCAAGATAAGATAAGATACAGGAGAGATAAAGATTTGATACAATTCTTACAGCCTTTGAATCTCGGCTAAAACGGTCCGTCCATGAGGACTCTAAGTGGCGTGGCACCCATTTAAACGGGCAGCTACGTTGTTGGATCTCACGCGATAGTTCATTGACAAATGAGCAGGGTCGAAGTCATACAGTCGCTATAGAAAGACGACCTCGTGTGTACTGAAATTTTCCAGGTGCCGCCAATGGTACAATGCGGGCCCAGTATTCGCCCAATCAATGTGGCTATCTGGGACAGATGAAGACATTTCAAAAACAGTGACATTCACTTGAAATACTACCAGACGAAATAACTGCAATAAAATGTCCACCTTTTTATAATGTGTTAGGCTGTCTGTTCATAATCACTTCACGGTCCAGGTAGTTTCAAGTTTCAGCTAACGCTACTTGTCCAACCTTGGCCTGAGCTGGCTTTGCGGACCCTATGCCGTCCGCAGGAAGGGGTATGTTAAAGATATGATTATTCGGGCCCCTCTACTCGTTTTATAGGTAGCTTTTACAGCCCAGTCTGCATCTGGTTACACCTTACTTTGTGCTAATGTTAAAAATATAGTTATATTGGCCTTCATTATTGCAGTGAATTTACAAATTGGTAAGGCCTAGCATACGACCGATACTTAATGTACTTAACAGTAAAGGCTACAAGACCACTTTCTATAGGCCTGTGCAAGTATATCAAAGTAATAGAGAAAAATGCCAATGAAGATTATTCTGCTGCATATGAGCGTTTATAATTTTTAGAAGAAGGCGACTTACAGCGAATGCAGAGAACAAAAGAAATTCTAATAACAGAACGAAGTAACAAAAATGATCTTATGAGAAAAGAAATCGAAATCAAGAGGACAGATAAAGAGAGTTTGCAGTTGGCAAATGAACAGCTCAGAATTAAGTTGAAGGAAGAAACGCAGGCTAACAAGGCTTTGACAGAAGAACTAAACACAGAGAAATCCAATTACAATGCACATTTGGAGAAGCTGAAACAAGAGTTAGACAACAAAGAAATGATCAGCAACATACTTCAAGCAAACATTGATAAACTGAAGCAGGAACTGGAAAAAGAAATCAGGACCCGCAATTCGCTTCAAGACAACTCAGCACATTTCTTACAAGAAGAGGAAAGGTATAAAACGACGGTGAAGAAATCAGAAACCAACGCCGAACAATCTAGACAAGTACTAGGGACGACTAAAGCAGGTAAGCATGCATGTGATCTTGATCTAGTCTAATCTAATTTAATTCAATTCAATCTAATCTACAATAGTAATTCCTGTAGCGCCATTATCACAAAAAATAAAATAGCATACGAATAGTAGTTTAAAGAGCTATCAGTAAGTAGTGAACGGAGTGGCCGACAGTGATATCGTACTCGATTCCGGTTAAGTGATCGGATTCATTTCTTGGACGCGGCCACGGACTCTGGCTATAATGTCATGAAATGGACTCAAACTTTGACCCGAATTCCCTGGACTCGGACTCGCCTTAGGTGGACTCGACTGCGTGATGGCGTATTTGGACCCGTTTCAAATCCTGTGATCGTTAAGGTTTAATATAGTAAGTTTTAAAATTTAATTAAAACTTTCATAATGTTTAACTTCTATTGGCCCCAAATACAACAACCGATTATCAAATAATGCAGATATTTTTATTCCCGTTATCGCGTGGGTGATAGGCATGGTTCCATAGCCTACTGTAAGATAATCTGAGGCAAAGCATTCGTTGCATTCACATCGTAATCGTAATCCTAAGCTCTAGATTTCTACGGCGCCCAACGAAAGCTAAGTTCAACCAGCTTATTGACATGCGCTCAGTGAAAACAAAATAGATAGACAGGAATGGTCAGAACCGGTTTCAGACCCAAGATTCAAGCAGGCAGATAGTCGGACGGCTACGATGGATAGCATTTGAAGCGAAAAGAAAGGTAAGGGGAAGAAAAAGAATCAGGATAAGATTTGTGATAGAGGAGCTTTTTCAGTTTTGAGTGGAAGACCTGCGTAGATGTTGCAAGTGGTGAAATGCTAGTGATTCGTATGTTGGTCGTCGTTGAATTCTGTAGTAAGCTTATTCATGTAATGGTGAATTGTTTGAATTGTGTAATAATGTTTTTTAGATTTCAATAAAATTTTATATATTCAGATAAACTTCGATGCAATCTGGATCCCGTTTTAGTTCAAACGATCAGAACAAACTCGACTAAAAAGAAAAAGAAATCTATTCGTGGATTGACAATCTTAGAGAAAGAATTATTTGTTTTGAGTCAGTGGAATTCAAAAGTCGAAGTTTACGATTCGATAAAATTCAGTTATAGTCGTCGATGGAATTTGAAAGAATTAATTTATCCATTGGACATTGGATCCTGCAACAGAAAAAGATGTCTCTACGTCCTTGAAGGCAAAGACCGGGGTCAGTCGAATGATATTTTGAGAGTTGATCCAAATGGAAAGTTAATAAAGAAATGGTCAACAGGAGTTAATTATGGAGAATGTCTGTCTGTTACAGATGAATCGAATGTCATCTTAATTCTTTATGAGAAAATTAAATTAAACGAATATTCGCCAGAAGGACAATTTATCCGAGAAATAAATCTATCACCAGATGCAGGTATTTGTTATTTATGGCATGCTATAAAACTGACCAGTGGTCATTTCGTGGTCAGTCATGGTTGGAATAGCGATTCTTTGCACAGAGTGTGTTTAATGGATGCAGATGGAAGGCTTAAGAAGTCATTCGGTGGAAAATGTGGAGCGACCATCGGACAAATGAATGTTCCAATCTATTTGGCCGTCGATGGAAATGGATTCGTGATAGTCGCTGATCAAGAGAACAGTCGAGTTTTGTTATTGGATTCAGATTTGGAATTTAAGAGAGAAATTCTCTCAAAAGTAAAACACAGATTACAGAGTCTACAGAAGATTCTTCTGGATCAGGCAAATGGTCGACTGTTTGTGGCCGACAACGAATGGGAAAATCAACGGATTTTGATTTTCGATTTAATTAAGTGAAAATGATAACAAATCAAGTGAATTGTAATAATATCTTTTATTTGGAAATCAAGGTAATTTGCTTTCAAATCTTATAGTCTTGAATTTCTTATAAATCTTCAAAAATAAGTCGATTCATGGCTTGTTTTATAAAAGGAGCTAATATCCTTTCTTTAGGAACCCAGCCATTGCGTTTCTTGTGACAAAGCATCGCATGACTTTGCTTTTACTTCAGCACTTAATATCAGATAAGGCATCCAACTCTGTTCACATTTATAATTTCGAAAACTTAATTTGTTTCTGAATAAAGTCTGCATTGTGAAAAAACTTTTCCATGAAACTCGATGCCTTGTTATTTACTAAAGTAATTTTCTTAGATATTGTATCCAGTAACGACCTAATCAGGTGGAATTTGTTGGGAAGTACTTGTAACCTACAGAGGTTCCTGAAAACGCTGGTGAATTTTGTATGGGAGTCGTTGTAATGTGATTGTAATTATAGAACTTTTTAGGCGATATTGTTCTCCTCGATAATAACTGTATTTCAATGTATCACATCATAGGTTTAACAATCATTATAACTGAATTTCGGAGCAATTAATTAGCTTTCAATTGAGACAGTTTGCTCTGATTAGCTGGAGAATGTGGAACATTAGTAAATCTATAAAGGGATCTTGTATGTGTTGTTATATTGGAAAGTCTTACAAAGCGCCATTTGCAGAAAAAATTTTCGAATTCTTGCCTGATTAAGGTATCTGTTACCTCGCAGCTGAAACGTGCATCTGGCTGTGAATTCTGAAATAGTTTATCGACATTCCCCAAATGGTGTTCGTGGTGACAGAGCCTAAAGTTGCGCAGCGATTACTCCACCTGGTGGATGGAACGTAAATTGTGACAAATATGATGTGTCCATCTGGCAAATAGACCGTCCTTTATGGAAATCAATAGATATTCATCACTTTATTATTTTAAATTTGTTAAACCAATGTAATTGACTATGTTCACCTATACAGTCTGAAAAATTAACCAAACTTCATAATAATTTACATTCATCCTTGGTGCTACAAATGGTAAAATATGAAATGATACTTTTGACTAATATACGATTAGTGGATGAGCCCAGCTTTAATGTTTGTGGGTAACAGGCTGCGTTATGTCAATAATGCATTTGTTAACACGTCATATGATGAGGGTGCTGTAGCCATGAAAGTTGATACCAATATAGCAAACGAGAGCTCTGCAAACCAATCAGCACAAACGAAACAATATCCGGCAAAAGATGGTGGGGTGGTGGCGGAGGTATTGGTAAATGTAAATGAATCAATGTAAATGTAGGCCTAGACTTTTTTCTATCGCGATCGTGTGGCCTCGACCTTGCTCATTTTGCAATGAATTTATCGGATGAGATCCTTCACCGCCGCTAACCATTTGAATGGGCGCCACGCCATTTAAGGTCCCTGTGCATGGACCGTGCTGTATTTGGTAGTGGCGTTGTTTAATGATAAGAATAATACCGAAAACTTTTTCCGAATCAAAAAAATTAAAAGAAAAAAGAAACATATCGACATCTATAGCTGAACAAACTATAATAAGCCTAAATGAGAGTTTGTTCAGCTCGACTGTGAAGAGTTGACCACGGATAGCCTAAAAAGAGAGTTTGTCTTGTTAGCTGTACTTGTAAGTAAAACTTCGGAAGGATCCCTGAAATAAAAGCAAGTCGTGGGCATAACAAATATTGTGTCATTAGAATTATCTGTTTGTGAGAGATAACTTTAAAGTGCTATTATATGAAGAATTTGTCGTCGGGTGAATTAAACGAGAACATTTCTCACAAACTTGTTTCAACCATTTTACAGATGGACTGTGCTTAATAGATATCAAAGTATACAGTCTACGAAGTCGTCTGCTTTGTATTACTGATAAGTTCTTTAAGAAAATACAAAAATAGACTGTTGGCTGAAGTAAACGAAGCTAGATGTTTGATTTTTGCAAAACTGTGGTTTTTGTAGTAATAAATTGCGTATCTTTATTTAAACCAGTTGTACCAGAGTAGATTCTTTCGTCCGACTAAGTCATACTTTTATTATATGATCACAGTGTGTCAGAAGTATTACACTGGTCAACATAGAAATCGTTACTGACTGGAAAAGGCCCTAATGTGTAGCATCTTGGTGTGCTGAACACGAATATAACCATAAAATTTTTTATTGGCTCGCGTTTTGAAAATATTTCATATAGTTCATTTTTTATGTTTCACCATGTAAATTTATGCAGTAGGACTGCGACAATATCCTAAATAAGTCTAGAATGATGTAATATTCCACCTCATTGCATAATCCCATCATGGACACATCATGCACAGTTGATTACGTCATTTTCTGATGCAATGTAAAACTACAGCCAGTCGGCTGCTGACGTAAGATGACGTCAGCAGTGTACTATATAAAGCGAGTCGGAACGGTTGAGCATTTACAATATTACAGACTTTGTGCGAGACAGTTTAAGTTACTGTTTTATAAAACTATTATTACTTTATCCATTTAGATACAATACAGAACAGTAATGCCTCGGAAGTGCGTAAATACTGTGGACAAGTTTTGTTACATTTGTGGGGAAGTGACATTTGCCAACCAGAAGAAAAGTATCACTTATCAAGTCAAGAAGGCATATCATGCTTACTTCGAATGCAAGGTTGGTGACCAAGACAAGCCATGGGCCCCGCATATATGCTGTGCTACATGTACAACACAGCTTTCACAGTGGTTGAATGGCAAAAGACCATCAATGCCGTTTGCAGTTCCCATGGTGTGGAGAGAGCAAAGCAACCACGTAGATGACTGTTACTTCTGCTTGGTCCCTCCTCTTTCCGGTGGAATAACGAAGCAAAAGAAGTCGACAATAGTCTACCCAAACATTCCGTCAGCATTGAGACCAGTTCCACATGGTGATGGACTTCCTATTCCAGAACCTCCAGCAGAAAATATTTTCCTTGATTCATCTGATGAGGACAAGGGTGAGCCGACATGTTCTTCTCCTGGTCCGTCAGCGTGCAGTGATCCCGATTTTCACTGTGCTGCATCATCAACCCCACACAGAATAACACAGGAAGAACTAAATGACCTTGTTCGTGATTTGGACTTATCCAAAAACAAGGCAGAATTGCTAGGATCAAGACTCCAACAATGGAATCTTCTAGAAGAAGATGTCACAATTACTTCATATAGAAAGCGCCATCAGCAGTTGGAACCTTTCTTTATGAAGGAAGGTAATCTGGTATTCTGTTCCAATATTGACGACCTCATGAATGCCTTACAGATCACTCATGACCCACAAGAATGGAGACTCTTTGTAGACTCTTCAACACTGAGTCTTAAGGCTGTGCTTTTGCACAATGGAAACCGTCTTCCATCTATTCCATTAGCGCATGCTGTCCACATGAAAGAGACATACGATAACCTAAAACAGCTACTGCATTCCATTGACTATAACAGGTACAAATGGCACCTGTGTGGTGATTTGAAGGTAGTTGCCATTTTAATGGGACTGCAGCAAGGATATACAAAATATATGTGTTTCTTGTGTGAGTGGGATAGCCGAGCAAGAGAGTTGCACTACGTGCGGAAGGAATGGACTCCCAGACAAAACATGGCAGTTGGACAGAAGAATATCCAGCACCCAGCTCTGGTCGAGGCTCACAAAATCCTACTACCACCCCTTCACATCAAACTAGGTTTGGTGAAGAACTTCGTGAAAGCCATGGACCGCACTTCGCCAGCTTTCCGATACCCCTGCATGAAAAATTCCCTCGACTCAGCGAAGCAAAGATTAAAGAGTGAGTTTTTGTGGGTCCTCAGATTAGAGAACTCTTCAAAGATGACCGCTTCAACAACTTGCTGGAGGGTGATGCGAAACAAGCATGGAATGCTTTTCGTCTAGTGTCTACAGACTTTCTGGGGAATGTTAGGGCAGAAAACTACAAGGAACTAGTAGAAGACATGCTCAAGCAGTACCAGAAATTTCGCTGCAATATGTCTCTGAAGATGCATTTCCTTCATTCCCATCTGGATTTCTTCCCTGACAACTGTGGTATGGTTAGTGACGAACATGGCGAACGTTTTCATCAAGATATCGCAACAATGGAGCAAAGGTACCAGGGAAAATGGTCCACTACAATGTTGGCTGACTACTGCTGGACACTCCGCAGAGATGCTCCCGAACAGCTGTACAAGAGACAGGCAAAAAAATCTAAGAACTAGTCTATGACCTGGTTTTTACAAATATTAACAGTAAGTGTATCACTATTGGCATGCATTGTGCGATATAAAATTACTTCATTTCAGATTACAAAAAAACTAGAGCCAATTCGGCATTTTCACTGTCATATTCGTGTTCAGCACATACAAATTGATAAGAACTGACTAATTTCATTTCAGTAACATGACTTTTGTAAAAATTTGTTGTCCAGTGAATTATTAATAGCTTACGCATATTCAACGCCGAAAGAAAATCCTACAGTGAATCCTACTAACAGTTGTTGGGCGTATTTGTGATCGAAAATAAGTTTAAATAAATTTGTCTTTCAACTTAATTTTTAGTAAGAAATTTACATAAGTGTTGCTGCCAAAAAATGTATGTGCTGAAAGACTGGGAAGTATGCTGGGGAAGGTTTGAAAAGGAAGAGACTGCTTAACTCTCGAATTACCACTGGGGTCAAAAACGACCCCAGAGGTTGTTTCCATAAGCGCTGCTTAGGCCCCATAAGTGATATCTAAACGAAATTTTATGACATTAGAGGTATTCCTGTTTTATACAAAATTCCGAGTTTTATTCTGCTTCTTCTCTCACCAGATGGCGCAGGTATTGCATTTATACACTGAGTACCAATGGGGTCGTTTTTGACCCCAATGTAAACTGTATGATTATGGCATATGTTAATATAATAAAATACATTTTTATTGAAATGATATTCATTTTTGAAAGTACATTTACAAAGAGAAACTATTATAATTGATTATTTAGTGTTTTTATTATACACGATCAAACCTTTTAGTTTAGATCATACACTCTCTCTCTCTCTCTCTCTCTCTCTCTCTCTCTCTCTCTCTCTCTCTCTCTCAATTGGTTATGTTGTACTTGCGCATTTATTGCTCTATGAATGAAACAAAGATGGCTGGACGTAAATTTTTAGCACAAGAAGTAAGGAATATTCTTTTACAAGATTTTGACAGCGATCAATCTGAAGCTTCAGTAGACGATTCGGACGAAGGCGAAGATGATTATCAGCCATCATCTGAAAGTACTGATTTTTCTGAAGTCAAAGGCAGTGATCAAAGCGAGCCTGAACTTCTAGTAGCTGTGGAACCTGTGGCGAATAGTGCTGCAAATAGAAGAGGAAGAGGTAGAGGAAGAGTCATCTCCCGTGGTGGTGCTGGGAGTAGAGGACGTAGGCCGCTGCCTGACGTTCACAGCCCTTCTGCAGTGACAACGGAAAACAGAACTTCAGTGGGTCATCAGGGTAAATCTTGGCAATCAAAAGATGGAAAAACTTCATGGCAGAAAGCAGCTGTCAAGCAAGCCTCACGACGACAGAAAGCCGCAGATGTCTTGCAGTGCTCCGGGTTCAACCAGATTTGCTGCCAAAAATGTTGACAGTCCACTTACAGCCTTCCAACTATTTATGAGAAGTCCTATCCTAAAAGAAATACTAAAGTGGACAAATAAGGAAGGCAGTGCCATCTATGGCAATGCATGGAATGATAGTTCTGACAAGTATGGAATCAAGCTCTGGATGCTTTGTGGCAGCATTACCTCCTATGTCTATTGCATGCAGATGTACACCGGAAGACAGAAAGGTCAGGACAGGGAACAAAATCAAGGAGAAAGTGTTGTCCTTGACCTGACCAGCAACATGCAAGGTTGTGGTAGAAATGTCACAGCTGACAACTTTTTTACCAGTCTTATTCTAGCACAGAAGCTGTCAAAAAAGATGACTGCTCGGCACCCTCCGGAAAAACAAAAAGGAACTACAGCCAGAGTTCATGAACTCTAAGGTCGCGAAGCACTATCTTCCATCTTTGCCTTCCGAAATGATGCCACACTTGTGTTGTACTGTCCAAAGAGAGGTAAAGTTGTTGTTCTCCTCAGCAGCCTGCACGACCAAGCCAAGATTAATAACAACCACCCTGGAAAAACCACTAATAATCCTGGACTATAATGCATCCAAAGGTGGTGTTGACACTGCAGATCAGATGCTTCGTATGTACACTACAAAACGAATGACAAGGCGTTGGTCCATGGCAATATTCTATAACATGTTGGACATTAGTGCCCTGAACGGATTTGTTGTCTGGATTGCACTAAATCAACATTGGCATGTTCAAGCAAAGCACAGGAGATGCCACTTTCTGTTGCAGCTAGGTAAAAAGCTAATTGGACAAAATACTATTGCTGAACAACCTATGCCTATGTCATCAGGTAAACCTGCTAATTGGACAAAATACTATTGCTGAACAACCTATGCCTATGTCATCAGGTAAACCTGCCAAGAAATGTGACTACTGCCCAAGAGAAAAAGACAAAAAGACATGCATTTGTTGTGCTGAATGCGGGCGTACTGCTTGCAAAGAGCATTCAAAGAACATTTGCACCAGCGGCAAGCCGTGACTCTGATGTTGTTTAAACAATCTGACATTTATATGTTTGTTAGTTTACTAACAATTCTTGACAAATTTATTGGTTCCAAATATAATAATATCAGTGAATAAATGATACATTTTAAATTTAGACTTTATTTTTATTAACCAGTTACTGAATTGAAACCAAAACTGCCCAAGTTTACATTGGGGTCGTTCTTGACCCCAGTGGTATTCAGTGGTTGTAAAAATTTCTGGTAATTTGAGGGTTAATATAAACACACTACACAACCGCGATGACTAAAACGTCATCAGAAATCAGGTTATATTAGATCAGGTTGGACTGTATTGAAATGGATTGGATTGGAATGAGTCAGACCAGATAAAAGCATACGGCGGTAGAGAATTACAGACAGACAGCTATGCCAACAGAAAGACCAACAGAAGCAAAACTATGAACAACGTACATTAACAGAAAGAGTCTTATAGACAGCCGTATGAAAACGCGTCGGAGTTGTTTCATTACCTAATTGCAAATGGATTCCAATGAGTAAGAGGAAAAAAAGGAGGACGAAGAGAAGGAGCACTGATAATATTCCTTAATACTACACCCGACTCTAAATCCACCTTGCAGTTCTTCGAGTTCGTCGAGTGCAGTGAGGAGTTGCCTACGATAGGCGACCAGCGGGAGAAGAGAGGCAGCAAGTAAGAGGTAATTATGGGGAACCACGGGAGATCTGTCGAGTTCATCCAGGGCGATAGAAAGTTTTCACAGTATGTAGCCAAACATGTATATAGTGCCTATTGTCAACCTCTCAAAGGTGAACGCAGCGAGATGTGCACAGTAGGTCTTCCAAAATTGAGTACCCTTCCGTTCACATGAATAGAAATTAAGGCGCCCGCTTGTTTTAATTTAGATGGACAATTTCTGCCTAGAAACGCTATCCAAGCCAACACACAGCATTGGGACAACATATATCCAATGTCACAAATAGGATTACCACGAACGTTGGTCTTATATGTTCGCCCTTTGTCGACTGCTGTGGACCTCCTATAGGCGTAATTTAGGGTGCACGACGTATATTCCACGTATACTTTTTCTTTCCAATGGTGAATGTATATAATAACTTATTTAAGGTTTTACCTGAGCCACTGTGATCAGGGACACGGAATTGAACATATGTTTATTACTACAAATTATATTATTTTCAACATTGACGATGTAGGTAAAACGGAATTAAGGTACTTTACATATGCTATTAACAACAAAAAGTATACGTGAAGTATATACGTTGGCCCCCCTGTATTGCGTCGAAGCATAGAAATGGACATAGGGCGAACATAGGGTAAACGTTCGCGGTTTTCATGACACTGGATGACCACTGACCCAGTGTTGATATGCGGATGAGATCTGGCATTGGGCCAACATTGGTTCCATGTACGAAAACGTGACAGTATCTACATGATGAATACCGAAAATAATATAATATCTACGTATCAACAAATGTATAATTCAGTGTCCTTGGATCACTTACTGAGATCAAATGGAATTAAGTTATTATATGCATGCACCATTAATTTTAAAAAAAGTATAAGTGGAATATGTATCGTACACCCTGCATTACGTCGATATATCATTCGACATGGAGCGAACATAAAGCCAACGTTCGTGGCTGTTGTGACATCGGATGTGCATTGACCCAATATTGGTATGCCGTTAGAATTCTGAGGCTAGTCCAACATTAGTTCCATGTTCGAAAAAATACGCCATAAATGCCAAAGTAATAGAATATATATTATCAAAATATGAAATTCCGTGTCCCCGGATGCACTTACTCAGACAAAGACGGAGGAACGTTAATACATACAAAAGCAATTGCGAAGTACTGAAAGGCGATACCGAAATATTCAGAAAAAATGTATACGTAGAAATAGACAATGGAAACATAAAAAACAGAAGGACGTTCTGCGTTTACGCAAAGGAAAGCGAGAAAGTGACGCTGGCGTCAAACGGCCAAACAGAAGCGACTACAAAGACAAGATCGGATGGATATCATCACAGTGTATAGCGAAGTTTTTTTGGCTGTCGCGTGTGTTAAAAACATTGATACTTGGTAAAATACACGGCTGCATGACCGCCGAACTACGAACTCACGGACGAACTAGAGTACGGACACACAGTGTCTTTTGCACCGAGTCTAGTCTATATACATTATTAACGTAAAAACCTTCACAGTGTGTGAATAATTTTCAGCGACAATTGAACAGAAATGATACGTGTAACAGAGAAAAACATTAAGCTCCAAAGGTTTTTAGTTTTTAGATCTTTAATATTTTTCAGGTCTAAAATTTAAGGCTCGTCTGTTTTAACTTGTTTATCCATCATGGCCTGATTTCTGGCTTCTCTCGCCGGCACGGCGGTCTATCGGTAACGCGTTTGGTGAATGATCATGAGGTTGCGGGTTCGACTCCGTAGAACGATGGGCAAGTTCTTTCAGCACACGTGCCTCTGGTGACCCAAGCAGTAGAATTTGGTACCAGGTGGAAAGTAAATGGCAAGTCTTGCGATGCACGGGCCCCGTGTCCAGGACCTTGAGATTCGTGCATTGCCGTCTCAAGGGCCTGAGAAAAGGAATGAGCGTCTCTAGATCGACAGACCACACTTGGAAGGGTCTGTAGCGCCGGAGTCACAGGGTTACCAGGGTTAACAGCGTGATAATGTAGTGCGTCAATGCAGTTGAATGCCAGAGGTCAAGAACTTTCGGGGTAGTTAGGGTTTTTTGGTGATCCGGATGAATGATGTAGGGGTGAACTGATTTAGTTCGCTTTGATAAGACAAGATAAACAGATGTACGTCTAACGAAGACTTGGTTGATTTAGTACCGTGGGTTTTACAGTCAACAAGTGCGACACATGAGAGAGATTTATGGACACAAATCGTCCATTGTTCCGCCAAAGTTCAAAAGATCGAATAGGGCATCGACGACGACGACGACGTCGGGTATTATGCCAAGTTCGCTTAGATCCGAGGGTAAAAAAATCAGACTCTTTGTAAACGAAAATAGCTTATGAATCAGTGTAGTCTTAGTAATAATGTTTGTGACTGGTAGACACCATTAAAGATTTAGTAGTCTTCGGCCTTGCTTATTATCTGGCATGTATCTGAATATGACATTTACGTAGCGTCTTTCAGGAACCTCACAAAACCCGTCCCTGACAACAACTCTCGTTGGGCCTATGTTGGTCCCATACCTGGCCACCAGTGATACAATGCGGGTCAGTTATGGGCCAAATGAAGGTGGCTGTCTGGAGTGCTGTATATTAGAAGTTATTTGAAATTGATTTGTTAAATAATTATAGAATGACTGTGCATGGATATCTTAATGGTGTTACATTCCCATGGTTCTTTGAAGCTGAACAAGCAGTTGTTCCGTGTGTGAAGCTGTGGTTGTCGCTGTCCATATGCCTGAGAAATGTCTGTAAATTATTGCTTTCCTTTGTAAAGTAACTGTCAACATCTATACTTTGACTATGACTGCATAACATTTCTCTAATACCGTTTCAAATTTCATGATTGCTTTTAAGTTTAAGCTTGATTGACCAACGTTTCATTGCGATAATCTAAGTTTCGCAGATTGGCAGGCGACTTTAACCATATTGACTCCATAACGAGACAATTTATGACCATATATTGTTCACATATAGTTCCTGTCGTTAGCAAGCATTGCATTTAGCAAGCTAATATAATCTTATGACTTTTGTGTGGCCCTTGTTATAATGAACAAGACATCAGTCACCTTTATGTCTATGTGCCATTCTGTATGTTTGTCTTTCTGGTTGAGTGTCATTCTCTATGTCAGTCTTTGTGATTGGGTGTCATTTTGTATGTCTGCCTTTGTGGCTGTACATCTTTCTTTTTTGTCTGATGTGTTATGTATTCAATTGTCGTGTGTTTGTCCGCGCCTATGACTCCTCGCTCAGCCGATGGACATATGGCGTGGCAATAAATGCATTACTTACTTGCCTACTTCCTAATCTGCTTACTTACTTACTTACTTACTAACTTACGCTGTCTTCACGGCTTGATTTCCCGGATTTGAACTTGGCACAGAAACTGACCCAACTACCTGGCTCTTGCTGACTTTATATTATATATAGCACCAGTGAATAAGCTGATTTCCACAACTCAGCTTTTTGTTGATTTACACTTATATTTTCATATATCGATGGTCGTTTACAGTAAAACCGTAGTCAAAAGTCGTAATACGTTGCAGAAGCCCCGGGCGAAATCCAGTAGGTCAAGGAAACGGCTGTAGAATTTCGCTCGGGCAATCTCTGGGTTAAAGGACTCTCGTTGAGCGGCCCATTGTCTAAACATTCTAAATGTGAGGCTAATGTCCACATACGTTGACAGCTTTTTTATACTGTAGCAGTTTATGTTTCGGTTTTCCTGGCTTGGCACTTGCTGTTGATGAGGTATAAATTGTATCGAGATCTTGTGTGGTATACATAATCCAGGACGTCTCTGACTAAAGGCTCGGCACAAGAGAGCAGCTCATCGACGAATCTGTGGAGCAGAGTGGTTGGAATAGGGTCACGTGAGCACATTTTTGACGGAGAAGGTAAGAGAAGCGCTTTCAATTCTTCATCATTCACCATTTCGAACAGGTATAGGCATTGTGTTGTTGAATATGTGAATGGAGCCGAGCTCTGAGTCTCCTGACGGACAGCTAAGACTTTCTTAGTCATAAAGCGCAGGCACTCCGCTGCAGTAAATTTTGCAGTCGTATTTCATAACAATTCGTTAAATTATTTCAGGCCATCTTTAAGATGACTAAGGATTTTTGATCGGAAGACATAAAATAGCAGACGAACGTTCTTCAATTCAGTCGTGGAGCCTTGCAGTAAGACTAAAAGACACGTAAACGACGCATCCAAAGAAGTTCACCGACAGGTAGTCTATTGCAAGAATTCTTCTCTATGGGGATTGACTCTTGTCGTGACTGGGACCCTCCTCACTTCTCATTCATATCCAGGACAAGAAATAGGCTGCGACATTCTTGCAACTTAGCCGGTATCTGAAATCAATGTTGAACTCTTACAAGGTAAGAGCCCAACGATACAGTTTCGATGTTCGATGAGAGCGCTATAACCACGATTTTCAGAAAAAGCATCTGGGAATTTATCAATTACTGCAAACAGCTGCCGCCTGTCCCTTTCAGATACTTATCATTCATCTTGGGAAAATAAAAACCTAGTTTTATACGATACCGCGTAGTCTTAAAAGCCATGCGACCAGAAAACGGAGTATAAAGACCCATTTCTAGTACAACATTAATCCGAATCTCAGACAAACACAGTTGCTTAACCCTATGACCCATAATTGTATCCCGATGACATAAAAGCTTATTCTGCTAGTTTCCTTATAATGGTGCAAGGGATGTACGTTTATTTTGCTCCCTCGCTAGAGGGAGGGAGCAACATCAGCCACGCGTTTGCTCTGCGGCTTATCGGGTTCTTCTATATCTAGGAATGCGGGGTCGTCTTCACTTTTAGTGCCACCATTCACATTCGTCCATCATTCGTCACTTTTAATCCCTTTAGTGAAGACTTATCGTCTACGAGGTCGATATCTCGATTCTCATTCTCCTCGACTTCTGCTGCCAGTTGAGCAGCATTGTCGGTGTCATCAGACTGAATCGGCCCAAATCCTCACTCGGGTTCGTCCATGCTGACAGCCAGTACGTTACACCGTGAGATGTCGCTTAATTAAGAGCGCCACCACTCTGGGGGTTAATATTAGGGTTTCGTTGAAATGAGGTACGACTGCGAACTATACACGTAAGGCTGGGTCGATATTTATTATAACTTCCCGGTCATTAATAACCGGTTCGCGTGAAGCCTGACCACGTCGACTAAATCTGTTTCCCATGCAAACCAGATAATAGCACCTTCTTCCCTACGTGTAAATCTAAGTAATTCCCTAATGAATCTTTGATAACACAGATTTCTGCTTCTTCATCAATTAGCACTATGTTATGTTAGACCTAGATTATGCTTTGTTAAAAGACTAAAGGTGCCTCATTATGATCCACAAAATTAATCGGAACTTCATAATCTAATGTTTCATTCACTTCCAAGCTGTTTATCTTTCTATTTCATGTGAATAAACAGACAAGCGTGTGTTCGTTTACGCCAAAGCGATCCATTTATTAACAGCATCTTTTTTGTCCTTCAGGTGTAATAAGAAAGCGACGCTACTTCTCTTTCTAATTTTGCTCTCAAGTCTACAGGCCTAAACAATAATAAATTCGTTCACTTATATTTAATAATCGCCTGCATCTCTCCATCTCTTCATACACAACTGTAAAGCCACAAAGACTTGGCTTACACAATAATTTGAGGAAAACTAGACATCTCAAGCACAGCTATGATGAAATATCTTAACCTATTAATTCAATAACAAATTTGCAGGGAGAGACAATGCGGTCTTTGGGAGAAAACGTGTACTGTACATTTACAATTAGTTCAGAGACCAAGTGATATCTAGAACTAACAGAGGGACCCAGGGATATAAAATTTCTATATGCAGTTCAACAGTAAACCTGAACAAACCAGATCTTTATTTTGACCCAGTTGGAATAATTATGTTGCATAGGTTGGGCGTTGTTGGTGGCTAACGTTTATTCTGTCGGCAGCAAAGGTAAAGTGATTCTAAAAATCACCTACACAACTACTTCAAGAATTTTAGATGTGAAGATGGGTAGCCACAATATATGCTTAGCTCGGATTTAGTATACATGGGGAGTCGTTAATAAATCATCGAAATGTTGATCTCAATCTCTATCAGGGTCGTGCTTACTATAAAAGGGGCCTACATGGGTCTAAGTAAATTTGTGAAAAATTATAATATATTTATCGATTTCTGAAATGTGGAAAGGATAATTTAAAACTCAGGGAATTCTAACTTTTGACAACTTTAAGACGATTTTTCTTGTTTTGCCAAAAAAATGACTGGTTCTGTGTCGCTAATAGGCAAAATGTTTCAAACTTTTGCACGAATTGCAGGCATATGAGAACCATTTGCAGAAATTATTTTTCCACAGATAAGTTTTGGAACCTTGGCAAAAATTCAGACTCATTTAATCACACTTTCAAACAGAAAGTTTTTGCGGGTAAACGGCGGGAGTAACTATGACTCTCTACCTGAGTAGTGTGAAGGCATACCTTGATCAGCATGCTGTGCGATTAACTGATCTCCTCTCGAGAAAACCTCCCAAACGAACCAGACGAAAGGCATGTAAACCCACCACCTCATGTGGTGGGAGTGGCGGACCCACGACCTCGTGTGGCGGGAGTGACAGATCCACCACCTCGTGTGGTGGGAATGACAGATCCACCGAGAATGGCGGTGGAGGTGAGATTCCGTCTGTCCAACGGAAAAGAAAACCGAACCTTGTGCGTATTGCACGCAAGCGGGCAAACGCCAGAGTTCAGAGGCTTTCCGGACCAACCGTAAAATATGTGCTGATATGGTTCTGGAGGAAAATTGGGAGCAGGAGGCGGCAACATCGGGTTTGGAGGAACAGGAAGGCTTTTGGAGGGCATGTTTGAGGCACCTCTAAGCCTGATGAGAGGCCGGTTACCTCGGTGCCTCAAAACTGGTCTATCGTTGCTCCTGTTACCATCGAGGAGGTGGCGAAAGCTTTGCACTATTCGGAGGAGAGTGAGCCGGGTCCGGATAGGATTACCCTCAAGGAGTTGAAGTCCGTCTCACCCTCCATGCTAGCTGCAGCCTTCAACATGTGGCTGTTAGCTGGATGTATTCCTGCACGCTTCGTTAGGGGTGAGACGATTTTGATCTCGAAGCGGGGAAGCTTTGAGGATTCGGTAAACTACAGGCCGATCACCATGGCGTCGCGTATGACGAAGATCTTTCACAAGATTTTGGCCGCTCGTTTAACCGGTTCGGTACCGTTGGATCCTAGGCAGAAAGCGTTCCGACCAGTTGACAGATGGGCTGACAACTTGTTTTTGCTGGACTAGTTCTAAAGGATGCCATGCGGCGAAGGAAACCCTGTGTTTTGCCTTTATCGATGTTTGATAGTGTGTCGCACTATACTTTGGCTAGATCCCTACTAAGGCTGGGGGTTTCCGAACCGTTGGTTGACTACGTGAGCCAGATGTAAGGACACACCTCTACCGTCTTGAGAGTTCAAGGAGAAGGAGCGCGCCCATTGTCTGCGGGCGAGGCGTCTGACAAGGTGATCCTCTGTCGGCTATTCTGTTCAACTGTGTTATGGATGAGGTGATCGCAGGACTGAGCAAAGCCATCGGGAATGAGGTTGAACTTGACCTGGTGGTGAGATGTATTGCGTTCGCAGACGATCTTGTCCTGGTAGCGTCTTCTGCCGAAGGCCTGCGAGAACAGATGGCCCATGTTATCGAGGGTCTGCGACAAGGGGGATTGTTGATCAACCCAGACAAGTGTTCTTTCCTGAGGATTGACGTCGATGGGAAAGCCAAGCGCTGGGTAATCAATCCATACTCCTTGCTCACGCTTGAGGAGAAAGAGAGATAAGACCTCTCGATGTCGTAGAGACATACAAATATCTGGGATTGCAGGCTGGACCAGCGGGCCTAAGGAAGGCGTACGGGAGCTTCCTGAAGGAAAAACTGGACTGGTTAACACAGGCCCCTCTGAAGCCACAGCAGCGTATGTACATCTTGCGCTGTCATTTGCTACCGAGAACATACCATGGACTGGTCCTCGGGGAGACGCATTCGGCTACGCTGGAGCAGTACGACCGTACAGTGAGACAGTATGTTCGGAAATGGTTACGACTACACTTGACACACCTATGGCGTACTTCCATGCAAAGGCGGCATACGGGGGGCTAGATGTACCACGACTGCGTTACGCGATTCCGGTCATGAAGAATCGGAGGATGAAGATGGGAACATCTGACGACCCAGTAATGCAGTTTTTGGTGAATAGCCCAAGTTTCCTTGTCGCCAGATCTAGGAGTGTCAAGGCGGCGAAAGTGGCTGGTAATGTGCTGAGCACTGGTAAGGATACGCAGAAGCTCTTGGCAACCCAGCTCTACGCATCTATGGATAGTAGAGGACTCAGACAGACTCCCCATGTCAACAACTGGGTGTGTAGCGGGACCAGTGCGTTGAATGACGGAGATTACATACAGGCAGTCCAAGTCAGGGGCAATCTACTCCAAACGCAGGAGCGGAGAGCGAGGGGTAGAAGGACAGTGCCTAGTATTGTGATGCAGGGAGTAATTCTCAGGGCACCCTTGCTCACATATCCCAGAGCTGCATGAGGACTCACCTTCTGCAATGTGCAAAGTATGTTTCGGTTCTCGAATATGTCATCGCTAAGACAGTAGCGAATGGACACTCCGTAGTCCGAGAACCGGTTATCCCTACTAGGGCTGGTAGGAGAGAGCCTGATCTGGTGGCCAATGTGGATGGCGTGATCCTGGTTGTCGATGTCACGATTGTAGCTGATCATAGTGATCTCCGCATATCGTTCTCGGAGAAGGTTGATTACTACAATACCGGTGATGTCGTCGACTGGGTCAGAGCTACCTGCGGGGGACGCCCGTGCGAATTCGGCGCGGTGGTATTCAATTGGCGCGGAGCACTAAACTGTGAATCATCGGCGATTCTCCGAAGACTCGGAGTAAGTGCAAGATATGAGTCTCTGCTGTCTGTCCGGTTGTTGACCTTTACAGCGAACACATTTATGGTCTTCAATAGGTCGGGCCGTGCGATGAGTGCTGTCTTGGGAGCCACATTTATGAAAACGTCACACCCGTTGTGATCTTACAGGAAGGTCACCCATTGCGATCGCTCGAAAGGCGAAGATTCGCAGGGAGTCAATGTCCTCGATAACCTCGCTGCTCCGGAGGCACGGTCATTGAGCGATCTCTGGCTCAGGCAGTTCCAAAGAGCAAACCTAAACAGAGCGAATACCACGACGTGTAATGATGACTGGTTGCTAACCTACTCTGACGCAAGTCTGGCAAACTAGCCTTGTGAGTTCTTGTTAGTCTATTCCCGGTGAGTCTACCCCGCAGAGCAATGCTTAGCTGGACGAGTGGTGACCTATGGGGTTAAGGTGTCTGCAGTAAAATCTGGCGACAGCTTCACGGGCTTTAACTGTACCACTCATATGCATAGTGGCTACCCCAGAGGTCCAGCCGATTCACTCTTCGCACGCTTCGCGGCTTGGGGGTCGGTCAATGTTAGATGGCAAACGGGGCATACCGCCTCGCCAGATGTTGATTGGTTGGATACCATGAGAGGAAGAGCTTAGTAGTTAGTAGCTGCATGGTCTCGTCGCGACGAAAGCGAAAAGCTTGGAGCCGAGTGGTGAGACCAGCTTCGACTCCCTGAGCGGGGTGCCGCAACACCCGTCTGCTCTATCTGTCTTGTCAGGCAACCATAGGCTCGTTGTGTGGCCTTGCCTGCGACCGGCGTATGAGCAGTACTGTGTCCCGCAAGGGACCGTGTTCTGCAAGGAACCAATTGTCGTACAGGACGGAGGGGGAATGGGCCTACCGCTACCCACTTAATGCGGAAATGTTAAAAGAGTCGGATCGAGTGCCAACCGATCGGTGCAGTAGTGATTGCATCTTTCTCACTGGTCGTCATTGGGACAGAGTATTTAATCCGGGGTGGAGGACTGTCACACACCTTTATCGATGGGCCACGTTGGACGTGCCTGTCTGGGGACAGGTGCCAGTGGTCCGGCTTGAACTGGAGAGTGACTTAGCGGCCACCTGTAAAGCAAGCGCTGGGCTTGGACTGTGTCGCCCTGTTGCCTGCAGGATGAAATCCCGGAACCACCACCCAGGGCGAGGGCACTACAGCAGACTTTGAATTGGTGACGGAAACTATATCGATACACTTGATGGATGAGTGCCTTGTGCACGAGTCCGCCTCCGGGCCACTCCCGAGAGGGAGGAGATTTGCCCATAGCTAGCTGAATATCAAAGTGAAGAAATTAAAAAAGCGCCGGGCAACGGCCTGGAGTGATTAGTACTCTCTTAAGGTAGTTTGGAACCTTGCCAAAAATTCACAGTCATTTAATCAAACTTTCAAACCGAAAATTAGCAAAATCTGTCAGCCTATATTATTATTAATTACAGCTAACAGATCAGATCTCGAACTCAAATACCTGTTGGCCAGTAAATGGTAACTGTTGATGTTGGATTAGCTTCGAGGTACAAAGGAAAGTTTAATTTTGAGTGTCACTCAAATAGTAAAGTTTACAGCAGCACTCAGTGACAGTTGATTTTGCCAACACTAAGTATTAACATACTGGAACCATTACTGTGACAGTAGACCATATAACGAATAAGTCCTGCAGGTCTATTTGCTACTAAGATAGATAGCATAGAGCGGGCAGCTGCAGTCTTCAGAAAATCTTGTGAGATTTTGTAATTTTTACACGATCTAAATTCCTTTTCTTGTAAGCCAATTATGTAAGCACACGACTATGTGTAGGTCTACTTGGCAAGAAAAAAGCATTAATGATAATAGTGATAAACGGAATTGCTATCGATTTTAGGACTGATACAATAAAATGGCTGCCAGAGAATCCGAAAGTAATGATAAAAGAAAGCAAGAGCTGGAGGATATAACTACATGTTGTATATGCACCGATATCTACATCGATCCGAAAGCATTGCCATGCATTCATACATTCTGCATGAAATGTCTACAACAGACAGGGCTAAAAACTAACAAAGGACCTGGAGATGACATGCCTTGCCCAATGTGTAGGCGAAAATTCAAGATTCCACCAGAAGGGTTTCATGGACTGCCTAAAAATTTTTTCATCGAGAGGCTGATACAAATGGAAAATATTTCAGATCCACCTGCGTCATCAAAGGCCGTATGTGATGCTTGTCTGCAAGAAAGCAAAGAACAAACGGGTAAGAAAATTCCAGCAGCTGACGTGTACTGTGTAGACTGTAAGCACAAACTGTGCAAAGAATGCGGAAGTGAACACAACATTTTTAAATTAACAAAGAATCATAAATTGGTACCAATTAATGAACAACATAGCGTTGAAAAAATTCTAGCGTTGAGCGTTTGTGAATTGCATGAACGAAAGGTTCTGGACGTGTATTGTGCTGACTGCAAAACAGTTGTGTGTGCCAATTGCTTCATTGATGACCATAAAAGTCATGAAGGTTCTGGTGTTAACAAATTTGTGTACAGCTTTCGAAAACAAATTGAAGGAAACACTGAAGCAGTAAATAGGTGCAGCTCTCAAGCTCAGATGAAAAAAGCGGAAATTCTGAAGAAAAAAGAAGAAATTCAACAAGAATTACAAAATTTAGAATGCGATGTATCTGACAGAAAAGATGAAATAAAGCAGCTTACAGATAGACATGCAAATTCTCTTCTACAAGGTCTAAGTCTCATGAGACAAAGCAAGTTGAAAGAGGTCGAAATGGCAACAAATGACGTTGATGCATATCTGTCGGATTTGGAAAGTTACAATTCTTATTGTCAGAAGATATTGGCTAAAGGATCAGACAGCGATATCTGTCGCGCATTTTGTGACTTATCTACTAGAGCGATGGAGCTGCAACAACAGTGTCAACCTATAAATGAACAAGAAATTCAGTCATTTAAATTGCGCCTCAGAAAATCGGAAATCGAAGAGTTTCTAGAGGACGACTGTGCCAACTTGATTGGTCAAATTGAAGGTAAGTGGCTTCTGTTGCAAAGTATCATAACTACTTACTGTACATGGGTCAAAACCAGAGGCGGTCTGGCCATAAGGGTTACCAGGGAATTGCTCGTGGCCAATTGGAAGGTCAAGATTGCTGTGATTTGGATCCTAAAATTTTGTAATTTATTTCATTATGGTTCTACCGATTATCTCTGCATTTTTAAACAATACTTCAAGATAAAGTTAGGAAATCTTTACATTACAGATGGTGTCAACTTGGTTTCTTTCACATCATGCAGGTGCTGTAGGTCTAAGCTGTGTACTTGACTGCCATACTACTATGGTCTATCAGAGAAAGAAAGAGCTGGGGACAACTTCGCGGCATAGCCTGTTTCTGTGTCTCACAAATCGCATACATTGAATTATGACTCTTCCTGGACCACTTACACTATAAGTCTTTCCACACATCATCATACAGGCTTGATCTTTGTTGACTCTTGTGAAAGCTGAGACGAGGTAATTTTTAGAAATCGGTTATTTCCTTCAGCGCCCCCTAGAGCAATACGTCAACCTATACACCTGTCGAATATTGGGAAACATTTATATTCTGTTGTTGTTATCCCAAAGAGTAACCTTTCCACAATAATAGAATAAAACTTCATTTCATACCAAAGATATCTCGCTATTGCAACCTGCAGCCTCTGGATAAGAACATATGACATTTTGATTTTTTACCAAATAAGTGTTCATTCTGGTACAAGAAGTGTTTTATAACACAATAGCTGCCTAACTCCTCCCTCTTTTTTCTCCTATGCTGCATTGTATTCATTATTGCGTAGGCTCATGTAAAAGCTTCTTATTTGCAGTGACTCTGGCTTCTAAATTTCTGAAAGACCTTGCAGCATAGGCCTACTAGACATTAACTAAATTCGTTCAGTTCAGCGTTTCTTCAAAGATGTTACGCCGAATACTGTGTTCATTTGGTTCTATTCAAGCTTCCTCAACCTGTGCTCCACTGATGTCGTCGAGAGCATACCTGCTTTGAAAACTCTAGTACGACAAGGATGATTGTATCTTGGATTCATGCATATGAATGAATGCGTGGATGGCTCTATATGTCAAAAACGTACATGGTAAAAAATTAAGAAGCTGTGGACATAACACTGGAGATAAAAGGTGGTGGTTAAAGGAAGCAGCGCTCCTGGACACAGTAGGTATTCCAAGCTCCACTTACCTTAGCCGTCTGACTGCCTACCTGCCTGAGTCTTGGATCTTGACCTGGAACCGAACCCTTTTGCCTATCGATTTTGTTTTGACTGTGCTCCTATGAATCAGCTGATTCCCATGATGTGGATTAGCATTCAGTATACTCAAGTTCGTAATCGTAATCGTAATTCCGAGATTTCCACAGCGCCTAACGAAATCACGCCACCGGTACCAGCTTATTCACAAGCGTGAGACCTAAAGCACTCAGTTATTCTTACAAAAATTACTGAAGTTTGTTTCATATCCGATTTAATATAAAATTTACATGTATGAAATTTGCCCTTATTACAGACAGCACAGGGAAGATTTGGGAATTCAAAGAAAATCAGGAACAACAGAGAAAAGCATGGATAGAAGAGATGGAAGAACTCTTTAAACAAATGCAAGAACAGCGCCAATTAATCGGTAGATGTTAACGTCTGTAAACCAATAATAGACGTATCTAATACTGCATAACTTATATTTGTCTTCTCAGCAAGTTATCCTTTAATTTCTGGCAGTTATGCTATTAGAAACTTTTCACTAACAGGAACTTTTGATATTTTAAGTCCTACATTAAGTTATTTTATGGCAGCAACACAAGTTTATTCTGAAAAGCCTATTTTTAACAGATTACCGTAAAGCGTTTTATTAAGAAAATTTTTACAGGTTTTTATGAAGTTGTTTTTGACGACTTTTTTCAATTTTCGTATATGAACTTCGTTACAAATTGGCTCTAGGGACAATCATAACAAAAGCCTCATCGGAGAAGTTCGGTTCGGATGTCGTTGGATTGGCGATCTTAGGCGAAGAATTGTTTGTTTTGAGTGAAAAGAATTCAGAAGTTGAAATTTACGATTCGATTGGATTCACTTTCAGTCGTCGATGGAATTTGAAGGAATTAATTCATCCAAAGGGCATAGGATCCTGCAACAGAAATAATTGTCTCTACATTATGGATTACAAAGGCCTTTGGAAGTCGAAGGAAATCCTAAGAGTTGATCCAGATGGAATATTAATAAAGAAGTGGTCAACAGGAAGCGCTTATGGAGTAGGTTTGTCTGTAACAGATGAATCGAATGTCATTTTATCTGTTTATCGGGAAAATAAATTAAAAGAATACTCGCCAGATGGACAGTTGATCCGTGAATTAAATCTATCAGTAAACGCAGGTTTTAGTTGGCCAAGGCATGCTGTAAAACTGACCAATGGTCATTTCGTGGTATGTCATGGCGAACGTACTAATGATCTGCACAGAGTGTGTGTGGTGGATGCAGATGGGAAACTTAAAAAATCGTTCGGTGTAAAACGTGGATCGACTATTGGACAATTGAACTGTCCGGGATATTTGGCCGTCGATGAAAATGGATTCGTCATAGCTCTGGATTCAGGGAACTGTCGAGTTTTGTTATTGGATTCAGATTTGGAATTAAAGAAAGAAATTCTCTCAAAAGAAAAACACGGACTATATTGTCCACGGAAGATTCTTCTCGATCAGACAAATAACCAACTGTTTGTGGCTGACAACGATTGGCTCAATGAACGGATTTTTATTTTCGATTTAAGTCTCTTAAATAAGTGAAAAATCGTAACAAAAAAGTAAATGCAAATAATATCTTTCACTCGAAAATAAAAGTAATTTCCTTTCAATTTTATTTTGATGAATTTCATATAAATATTCCAGAGTATGAAGTTTCTTATCTCGTTTTACAAAAAACACTCATATCATTTTCTTAAGAACTGAGCCATTATTATTTTAGTATTGATGTGTCGCCTGATTTTCGTTTACTTTTCAACGGAATATCAGATAAGGTGTTCAACCTAGTTTAATTTTTTTCCAATTTCCAAAAAGTGATTTATCTAACGAAAATTTGTTTGTGTATATAGTCTACATTATGCAAAAGAACTTTCTTCGTGAAATTTGATGCCTTGTTGTTTGCTGCAGAAAGTTTCTTAGTTGCTGTATGGGACATCATGCTAAATAGATGTAATTTGTTGGGAAGTAATACATGTGAGCGATATATGTCTGAATAGGGTGTGTTGTAGTTATGGTAATTGAAGAACTTTATAGGTGATGTTGCTTTCGATAATATATGTATTTAAATGCAAAATAGGTTTAACAATTCATACAATTGAATGTCGCATAAGTCATCTCTGAATAGAGATATATTGCCCAACTAGCCAGAAAATGAAAAAGACTGCTAAATCTATAAAGAGATCTTGGTTTATTATTATAATGGAAAAGTTTACAAAGCGCCTTTACAAGTATCTGGTTTGTGAGAGATAACTTAGAAGGCGCTTTTATATAAAGAATCAACTCTTCGGCTAATTTTCGCTCTGCCTAAACAAGAATAAATTCATTCGCTTGTATTTAATAATTGCAAGCATCTCTCCAACTCCCCATACGCAAATACAAAGCAACATAGGCCTACACAATAGTTCAGACGGGCAGCGGTAGTGAACGATCTAGCCCCACTAATTCATTAAAAATTGACATGGTTGAGGCCGTGTGGTCGCTATGCCACCCGGTTATGAGATGATGAGGTTTGAGGTGGTTTCCCGTTGCCTTCCTCACAGACAATTGTGGATGAGCAACTTGTCCAAGGTTGCTACGCAGTGGCTTGAGGCAGATTTGAACCCGCAATCCTTCGATTACGAGGCACCGATCATACCACTACACCATCTAACTACCATGTCCCGCAGGAAAGGTTTTAAAAAGAAGAGACTGCTTAATAGAGACCTACCACAAAAAAACGCTGCAACTATAACTCCATCAGAAATCAGATTATATTAGATTAAGTTGGATAATAGTAGCCTAATTAGCTGTATTGGTTAAAGCATACTTCAAGGCGCCTCCATGCGTGAAGATGTCGGTTGGCATATGGATTGTCGCCACATTTCAGAGAATTTAATCTCGGGCTAGCACGGTCCGTACATGGGGACATCAAATGGCGTAGCGCCCACACAAACAGGCAGCGGTGGTGAAGTATCTCATCCGATTAATTCATTGAAACATGAGCAGGGTCAAGGCCATATTCTCGCTATGGTATAACATATACGTCTTCATTTCTATTTTATTGAATGGGATTAGTTTGAGTCAGACCACACAAAGACGTACGGCGGTAGAGAATGAGAGACAGACAGCTATGCTGAGACAAAGACTAACAGAAGCAGAACTAAGAACAACGTACATTAACAGAAATAGACAGCCATATGAAAACGCATCGTCGTCGTTGTCGATGTCGTTGTCCGGTTCATTATCTAATTGAAAAGGGACTCCGGTGAGTAGAAGGAGGAGCAATGATAGATTCTCCGTAATCCTACCATCGACTCTAAATCCACCTAGCAGTTCGTCGAGTGCGCTCAGGAGTGCGATAGCAGACCAACGACAGAATAGAGGCATAAAGTAAGAGGCAATTATGGAGAACCATGGGAGATCTGTCGAGTTCATCCAGGACGATATAAACTTTGCACAGTATGTAGCTAGACATTTATGTAGCGCCTATTGAGAACCTCTCAAAGGTTGACGCAGCGAGATATGCTTTGCGAGAAAAAGAGTACCACTCCGTTCACATCCATAAAAAGTAAGGCACCCGCTTGTTTCAATTTAAATGGCTCAGCGCCATCGATTGATTCTCATTCATTAGATGGTGGTGTTTAATAAATACAGAAATAATAATAAAAGCTTTGTCTCCGCTAGTCAGAGTGGTGTTTAAGGCACTTGTTTGCATACTCGGGCTAGCAAGGTCCGTTCACCGGGATCTTAACTGCCATGGCACCCATTCAAATGGGCAGCTGTGGTGAAGGATTTCACCCAATAAATTCATTAAAAAATGCGCAGGGTCGCGGCCATATGGTCGCTATAGAAAAACGTACACATTTGAATTTGTGTATACATAGCGACCTTGGACAATTTTCTCACTCACAATTGGTTGTGAGAAAGTCAACGGAAAATCACCTCACTCATCTCGTCCCCGGGTGGCATGTAGCCAATGGACCTGCTTTCGGAGAGCGAACTCATCATCATCGTGGGGCACGATAGTCTATTTGTGGGGCACTGTAGTCTATTGGAGAGAGTGCTCGGCTTGTAACGCGGAGAGTACGGGTTCGAAACTTTCCCGAGACGGTTACTGTGTAAGGACCTTGAGCAAGCCCTTCACTCACAATTGCTCGGCGCCATCGATTGATGCTAGTCATTAGATAGTGGCGTCTAATAAATGCAGAAATAATAATAATAATAATCATCATCATCATCATCACGCGCATACATGCATACAGTGTATACTATAAGCGCGTACGTCGGTGTCGTATACGAACAAGAGTTGGTATATTATACATTGATGGATGCCCTTGGTGCATCCATCGCTGATGACAAATGCGTGTAGTTGCGTGTGACACAACATTGTCGTTCATTCGTCTATTATCGATATTGCACCATTTGATATTGTGTTCATCCATTGTCTGTGATGCCGCCTCTGTTAGTGTAGGAAACGACACAGTCGATATGAATAAATAAAATCATACACACGGTGCATGTGCTATTGTTCACACTGGGGCCTCTCATACACATTCATACGATTATCTATGTACATACAGTCATACGTTGACCCGCATACACAGAAAGGTAAATGCACACGTTTTTTCTGTAGCGACAGTATAGCCTTGACCCTGTTCATTTTTCAATGAATTTGTCGGGTTAGATACTACACCACCGCTATCCGTTTTGAATGCACGCCACATCATTTAAAGTTACCATGCATGGACCGTGCTTGCTCCAGATTCAAATCCTCGCCATTAGAGGCCCCTGGACGCACGCGTTAACCAATATGTACAGTATTGTCTATGAGACTGTTTTGGAATCATCCGCGTCTGGCTGTGTCTTCTAACACCTAGGGTTTTCAGAGGTACTTAAAAAGCGCTATATTAATTGTCCAAGTACATATAAACATAGATACATATGCCTACATACATAAATACATACATATACACCCATACATTTAAGATACCTGCACGAGGTGGTACTTCTTCGGCTAGTCCGCTGTGCGTAACGTTTTCAACATATTATCGTTCAACATATCTAATGCTTTCCTCACTACACAGTTCCGTCTTACTGTCACCTAATAGTTACCTCAACGCAGCACCTACCAGGGACTCAGAACACGGTTTCAACTGTGAATCTTGGGTGGGACTGGGTGGGTCGGTTCTAATTATGTGCGAGCGTTTGCCAGCGTATATCACACGTAGTTAAATGAACATTTTTCTTCTCGTTAGCTTAAATGGTGATAGAGGTAACCAAGGACCACACATTTACCTGTAAGAAAACGGAGTTCTAGCATCTGATAAAGTGACACATTACTAGAACTTGCTTGCTAACAGATTAATGTGTGGTCCCTAAAGAACTCTTTCACCATTCAAGCCGACGAGAAGAAAGAAGATTGTTCAGTTACCTACATGAGATATAATCGTCGTAACTTATGAGGTTCCCAAAAGGTTCCATATAAATAATCAGATACGTTGCTAATGATTACTCCATACTAACGAAGATGTATTGTAGGCTTCCTCGATGTGTTGAAAATTATCATGAGAAACTGAATCTAATCTAAGCTAATGACTTCTATGGCGCCGGTAGCATAGTGTGCAAGGCATCTGGCGATGGTAAGATCGTATTCAAGAATCATAAGTCGTTGGAGAAGCCCGGTCGATATCCTATAGGTCAGTAAAGTAAAGTAAAGTGTCTCATATTCCACAAGTGAGACGTAGGAGAGTCGCTCATTTCCTTTTCCTTAGGCCCTTGAACCGGCAATGGATGAATCCCAAGGTCCTGGACACGGCACCAGTGCATCACAGGACTTGCCGTTTACTTCCCAGCTTAAGCCGGTACCAAATTATACTGCTTGGGGACAGAGGTGAGCAAACAACTTGCCCAGGGTCGTTACACGCAGTCGAACCCGCAACCCTATCATCGTTGACCAAGCACGTTACCGATGGACCACCGTGCCGGACAGGGAAGCCAGAAATCAGGCTATGATGGGTAAACAAGTTAAAACAGACGAGTCTTAAATTTTAGACTTGAACGATATCAAAGAACTGAGGTTTTGCAGGCTATTTCATGGTATCTTCCATTATACACTTCTGTTATCGAAATGGAAGCGTCATCTTCCTCTTACTACTTTCCTCTCTCCTCCAGAATGTCCTCCTCATCTTCATCCTCCTCCTTCTTGTCATTCTCCTCCCCTCCTTTTTTGTACGCGTTGCAAGCTTGGACATATTCTCGCTGAAGTGTTCGGTCGGTCAGTGCAGACGACCTTCATGCGTCTGCGAACTTCTGCATAAGAGTACATGGACCAGATACGCCTAGCGTTGTGAGTGTTCAGATGCCTGATGTTTTCATATAAAGCCACAGCTGAAGCAGGTTTCTGGTACAAGTGCAATAACTGTCAGAGAAACATACGTCTATGCGCCTTCTAACAACTTAAGTGTCTGGCATCTGCGTAAACTTGTCTGATTTATTGGGAAAGACGTAACTAGACGCTGGTATGGCGAAGAAGGATAATTAACAGGTGAGTCTTGGTTCTTCTATTACATCATACTCTAGATACGGAGTAGTGTTGGCTGATGCGGCATGTACGGCAACTGAGAGGCTAATGCGTCGGCTCTTTTCATCTGCAACCTGGGTTCGAATCCTTGGGCTTTCCTGTGAAGTCAACATAGATCGCATTGTCTAACTGTGCACAGCCTCTGAGGCGATCGTCTTTGATCTGAATGCCTTCTTAAATCCAGTACAAAGAATATAGGGAAACATCGCCGGCAAGGTGGTCTATGGGTAACGTGTTTGGTTAATGATAATGCGGGATCGGGTTCGATCCCGTGTAACTACCATGGGCAAATTATTTGCGCACACCGTGCCTCTGTCACCAAGCAGTGTAATTTACCACCGGCGTAAGCTTGGAAGTAAACTGTAAGTCCTTTGATGCACTGGCCCCGTGTCCAGGACCTTGGGATTCGCCGACTGCTGTCTGAAGGGCCTAAAGAAAAGGAGATGAGCGCCTTCCCTACGTCTCACTTGTGGGATATGGGATAATCTTACTAACATCGCCGAGTACCATTCAGTGATTTTCAGTGCACGCAGCATTTGACCAAAAGCTATCCCGTCAGCCTTGCAGTACCGGATCTGGGCTTATATACTGTTGCACTTAAGATTGCTATTTTGTTATGGAGTTATGTACTCCCACCGAGCTACTGATTGAAGGCTTCTGTTGATTGATTCATCAACTGAAAGATACAAGTTTAATGCAATAATAATATAAGTTTTGTACATCATCCATTTATTATTTATTCCTGGACTCTTGTGCGCCCCGACATTTGATATTGTTAAGCACCCTTGAAGTAGCTTGCTATTGACAATGCTGTGTAAATTGTCGTTATTACAATTACAGTTACAATTACAAAAATTTTCTGCTCATGCTGTCAAAAGGACAACCCTAGAGGGTCAATTAACACGCCAGATATAGGGTTGTCCTCTTTCCGTTAGAAGTATTTCAGATATCCATTGTAAATTGAAATTGTAAATGAATACAATTCAAATGAAAATAAATAAGATTATACTTCTAAATTTACAGAACAGTTCCATATTAGTACACAATGAAATGGCCAAATAAATTAACAGATAATTCTTCAATTCTATTCTGAAACGTGATAAAGGCGATTTAGTTGTCCTGCAAGCAGGAATGGAGTTTACAATTGGGGCTAGAGTATTTGATAGAAAACAATTTTTATTAATTCTGTTGTTAGAAAAATAGATCCATAGATCCTAACCTGATTCCTATTCTTCTTCCCTCTTATCTATATTGTCGCTCCAATTCCAAACACCATCCACCGTATAGCCGCCTGACTGTCTGCCTGCCTGCCTCTTGGATCTTGACCTGGAATCATTTCTAATCTTCCTGCATAATAATTTTGTTTTGACTGAGCGCCTGTGAATAAGCAGGTTCCGGCGACTTGGTAATCTCGAATTTACAATTACGATTACAACTGGAATGCTTTTTTCAGTAACTGTTACAGAATATTTGTTAAGCCCTCTTATTAAGTAACTAAGTAATCTTTAATAGCATAAGACTAACGTCATTGAGGCGCTCTGTACGTGGCTGACATTGAGATGGAAAATGTATTGCCTGTTGATTAAAGATTCCTTGCCAGAGGGTAACAGGTGTGTCGGCTCTTATTCATTGTGAATTAGGAATATGTATGAATTACAAAAATTTATATGCCTTATAGGTAACATATTCTTCACCATACACTTCTTATTCCAGCCACGTAAGTCTGCCGAGTTACTATGCATACAGTTAATCGTATGTGGATATAAATGTGTTTATGCAAGAATTGTTTGTGTATATATTTATTATTCATAAACATAAATGGTACATATTATGTGCAAATTCAATCTAATCTAATGAGCATGATATATGATGTCGTTTTATCATGGGTCATTCATTACGAATCGAAGTCCACAATAATCGCATCGAATGATAGTCAAGACAAATCGTGGAAAACTGTCAGGTTGCTCCTGCACATTTTCAGAGATGGAGACAGTTACAGAAGCAGTGATAGTTACAGAGGCAAACACAGAGATATTTGCAGAAACAGAGACAAATACAGATGCAGATTGCCCTGAGGGGATGCTAAGCACGAACAGACTAGAGTAAGCGGACTATAAAGATGGCGTTTTGGGTCTAAAATGGAGTTTCTGTCATAAGCTTCTAACTTGTCGTAAGACATTGCACAGATCGCTGGAAGTAAAGGGAAACTGAAAACAGTAAGTAGGCGTCCAAAGACTACGAAATGACTACAGTTCCACTTGAAGTAATCATCAAATTTGATGCATTGTGAATTATGATAACGGCGCTATAGAAGTCATACGATTGGCGCAATTGAGACCAGTTTCACGTGAATTATATCAATAATGAATAGGTCCTATATAAGCCAAAAATTCTTGTGTAAGCATAGATATATACATAGATCAGTATTTAAATGTGTACGTGATAGTTAGAAAGGCTTGAAAGGCTACAATAAGCATAATGCAATAATAATATAAGCTTTGTACATCATCCATTTATTATTTATTATTGGACTCTTGTGCGCGCCGACATTTGACATTGTAAAACACCCTTGAAGTAGCTTGCAACTGACGATGCTGTGTAAATTATCGTGATTACAATTACAATTACAAATATTTTTATGCTTATGAATATTTGTGTATAACTGGGCCAATATAATTTTCACAAACATCCAGAGGCTCCGGACAGTGACACGCTGATGATATGACGATTATGACAACATTATGATGATAACGACGATAAAGAGGACTAAGATAATGACAATGATGATAATAATGTTATGATGATGACGCACAAACAGACACGCACACGCACAAACAACCGCACACAGGCGCACACAGACACACACACATACAGGCGCAGACGCAAAGACCCGAAAGAATTGGTCGTTCTGTTAAATTCCTCCTAAAATATCGTTGCTGTAACAAGTGGAAAGTTCAAGATTAATTTGGAGCTTTTCTAATATATATATAGATGTATATATACATATAGATATACATATATATATATATGTATTCCCTTCTAATATATGAAGGGGATGCATATTCTAATACGCATCCCCTTCCCTACAGATAGGCAGGAAAATGGCGGCTGTTGCAATTTTCGTAGAGCTCCTCTTCATGCACTGTTTCTTGTGCGTGTAATATGGACGTTAATCTGGCTGTCATTCGGTTCAATGCTTCCGATTTCACAGGCGTCAAACCCCTGCATCGTATAGTGACTGAGTCAGTCTGGTTTAATTTGAAGCTCAGTTGCATCAGCAAACAGTTGACACGACTACTGCAAGAGATGCATTCTTCAGTTGCCCAACAGGCAGAAAGGGATGTATGTACGTGTGTATGTTTGTGTGGACGTTTGTAGATGTGTTTGTCTGTATGCATATTTGATTGTTTGTTTGCTTGCTTGTTTCTCGATCATATAGCATGATAACGATGGTGGCGGTGAGTGAACAATAGGTTCTCTCTCTTTGTTCATCTGGTTCTCACCCTCTCTGCATCTGCCCTGGATCTTAATAGTCAGTCTCCATGTAGCATACACACGTGATTATAACTACTACGTCTTCTGCACAGTAGGTGTAGAAAAGCAATCCCACGAGAGGACATCATGGCTATTAAGCGTTGACAACTTCCCTCACGTAATGTGCGTCATTTATATTTTAAAAATAAATCGCCAGTATTATGTAATATGTATGCAAATATACGACTCGTGTATATACATTGCATGTCGGCATAAAAACACACCATATAATTATTATATTTACCGGGCTAAGCCATATACTAACTCGTAGGATTTCTTCTGGACCTTTCTATAATAGATTACAATTGGGGGCTACGCAAAACAAACACCAATAATTGCCTTTTGTGCAGATAACGGCGCCATAGAAGTCATTGCATCTCTGGAAACAACATGTACTCTGTAGGACAGATGGTTGACCAAGGTTGGACCGTCGATATTTTATGTTTGGAAGACAAAGAATGTCAACGCCTAAGGTTCATAGTGGCAAATGAGAAGATAACCAACTGTCTTAGAGCACACTAAGATTTTACACTTCCCATCTTTGTTGTGTTACTGGCATGTGTTATAGTCAAAGGCGCCACCTACCGGAAGGTATTAAAAAGGTTAGGATCAGATGATAGAGCCACGTTCGTGGGGCCCTTTAAAATAAGACCATCTTGCTGATTGGGTCCACAACTTTGTCGACTGCAGCGCCACCATGCGATTGGGCTTTTATGAGGTAAGGATACTAAGATGAACTGTCATTTCTTAGAATACTCTCAGATCTTTGCTATAACTATAATCTTACTAACGAGGATAGGCTTCACCATTTTGACCTCTAATGTACTAGAATAGACCTAATTTATAGATACACTGAAAACTCACAAAAATCACTTACACACAGTGGTTGTATTGCTCATCCAGATATCATTATATCCAATTTTTGGCGAATCTACAACCTAATCCTAACAGGAGAATCTATAACCGATATGCGCTATTCGGATTAAATATTAAATGCGTGAATTACGATGCACAAAGTCGATTACTACAAGCAACACAAATCTACTACAAAGCGTTAGGTAATATGTTACAAAAACCAGGCTTAGATGAAAATCTCAAATGTGATTATATACAAAAGCGCATAACAACAAAACAATTTTGGCCGATGTTCCTTTTAAGTGGCGGATCTTCTGCTGTAGGTGGCAGATCTCACAGTTTTGGGTGGTGCATATCAAATCAGATATACCGGATCAGCACCTCTGATTTGATTGAATTTAACTACTGTTAAATTCAATTTAGACTGAATTGAAAAAAAGATGAAGTTAACTACTGTTAGTACCACAGTACATATAATTTTGTCTTTTGCATGTCTGTGTCAATCTAGTCTGTGTGTCGGCAAAAATTTCGCCAATTTTCTTTCAATCTGTATCTCCTTTTCATGCCCAGTATCCACGTGGAAGTCATATTGTTACTCTGTATTTCTATCCATCCTTCATTATATAGTTTTTGGTCTATTACTACATGTGTATGGACTTGTAATTTATTAATTTTAACACTTTGTCATAAATGTGGTATTGCTCTGTTTGTGTTTCTATGTTGCAACATAGAATATCGTCTGTACCAATCTAGTTTGTATGTCTGTCTAAATTTGTATGTTGCAACATAGAATTGATCATGCATATGTCTGTCAATTTTGCTTCATTTTCTGTTTCAGAATGTTCTTTCTTTGTCGTGAATAAAATTAAATGTAAATGTACTCGTTTTTCTATAGCGACCGTATGGTCTGGACCCTGTTCATTTTTCAATGAATTAATCGGGTGAGATTCTTCACCACCATTTTCCTTGTCTATATATTTGTTTGTACGTCATTCTCTAATTTTCCATATCGTGTTTATAGCAGCGATTGTCTGTCGGTTCCTTCAGCCGATATCTTGATCCGTTTCAGAGAAAACGCCTCAGGTCATTTGACGGTTACTTCGCTCAAGATTTCAGTCAGCGTCGGCCGATTCAAAGTGAACAAACTTACAATAAAAGCCAATATCCTAAAAGCTGTATTTATTTGAACAACGGTCTCTATAAAGCAGACATAAACGAGTTAATCGTTCAACAATTTGCCGTCACAAGACGCCGCTGATTCAATAAAAACCCGTCGCTGGGTGTCGGGCCATCTTTTAAGTTGATCATAAACCCCATCTGGCCATTCGTAGATGATTGGTGGGGACGCCTTCTGGCGCCTAACGGACTCCATTAAGCTGTGGCGGAGTGATAGGGCCTCCGGAGTAAGAGGCCTTTGAACTTTCAGTACGGATGCATAAAGCGGAAGAGCACAGAGAAGTACTTTCCCGAACTCAGCGGGAAGTGATACTCGAGAGAGAAACATTACAGCATCAAATACATATCTTTACAGTGAGGGTTCTCTCTTCATGTTGCACAACCTAACATTCGTTTATTTATCTAAGTTTATTTATATTTATTTATTTAAAATTTGCGGATACTTTGATCAGGCCTAAATATAAATAAATATGCAAATGTAATAACGACCTATAAATGAAGTAGATTTGCGTGCGATTCCTTTAAAATCCAAAGATCAGCATATAACTCGCTAATATAATGAATAAAATGTATTATTTACTCTTTAATACGAATATTTAACATATCTGTTATAAATCTACCTGTTTGATAGCCATGTTTTGAACTCTTGTGAGGTACTTAAAATGATAACGGCGCCACAGAAGTTACTAGATTAGATTAAGGAATTTTGACTGACCAGATTGCAAATTCCTACATCTGCAATCAATTAATTTCATTACAATGCAAATTCCTACATCTGCAGCAATTCGTTTAATTACATTGCAAATATATACATCTGCAATCAATTCATTTAGTTATATTGCAAATGAATACATCTGTAATCAATTCATTTCATTACATCGCATAACATCATTACATGTGTGTGAGGCTATTACATCTTCCAACATGTGATTCCAATTTATTTAAGAGACTATCAACTGCATAGGTCATGTATTGTATATGTATATACAACCTAGTATACATACCTCAATTGTTTATACTTAGACCTTGGTTAGATATATTCGACATATACACGTAAATGGAGCAACATAGTACTACATAGTAGGTCTTTGGGGTCGAGGACTTTGGTTATCGTATCTTTGCACGAGAGTTCAGCCTCTGGGTCTCTGAAGTAGTAATTGCCGTGCGCATGCGCGGTGGGTCGTCGCTTGAGGCCATCTATCGGCCGATTCGGATTAAGAGTAGACACGCGAACGCCGCTCGAAAACCATTTTCCGTTCAGTCTCGTGTCTGTCTTTTATCGGTATTTCTCCTAATTCTCTCAACAGCTCCGTTTCTGTCTCTATTTATTTCTAATTCTCTGGCAGTCCCGTTCCATCTGTTTCTTCTCTCTCTTCCTTTGTATGCGTCTCTGTTCTGCTGTGTGTAGCTCTCTTCCTCTGCGTGTGAATGTCTACCTCCTTTTTTCTATCTCTTTTTATCTGCATAGGAATCTTTTCCTCTGTGATCGTCTCTCTTCCTGTTTGTGTGTCTCCCTTTCTCTTCTTTGCATGTGTCTCGATATCTTCTTCTGTATGTATCTCAAGATATCTTCTTCAGTATATGTCTTAAGATATATTTCTCTGTATGTGTCTCAAGATATCTTCTTCTGTATGTGTCTCAAGATATCTGCCTCTGTATGTGTCTCAAGATATCTGTCCCTATACGTGTCTCAAAATAGCTTCCTCTATATGGGCCTTTCTTCTACCACATATATGTCTTTCTCTGTGTATCTGTCTTGCTCTCTGTATGCTTTTCTCTCCCTCTCTGCGATAGTCAAACGTACTGATACAGGGCTTTGCTTTTGATTTAATGTGTGGTCATTTGTTGATGATTGTCATTTGTTGATGATTGTCGTTTAGGCTTCTGTCTCTTGGTGGAAGAACATGCTCAGTTTAACCCAAATAAAATTATCTATGTTTTCGCTGCCATGTATGCGTTATTTGTTATGCTAAGAATCGGTTTCAAAAGAGTACGAGAGAGCAAACATGCGAGATCAAAATTTCAGAAAGAGATAAAATGATAGACAGAGGTGGAATCCGTTAAGAACACAGAACCCTGGATATTGCTGAGGCATCGACATGAATAGTGAGAATGAGAGATAAAAACAGAAAACTGGATAGGTAGAAGAATGGGCGCAGGGAAAGAGCGAGAAACAAAAACAGAAGAATGAGAAACAGTGGAAAGAAGAAGAAAAGACAGAACCTCAAGGAATAAATCAGAGACGTGTGCGTTCTATTACGCGCTTTATTTTCGTTTGTCGACATTTACAGGTGTTCTGGGGATCATTTTTCTTTGCTATTTCTTCTACTATAAATCGTTGAGTCCCTGGCCAACTGATGCTCATAATTCCAGTTGCTAAAAGAACCATTCTATAGCTGATTGCCGAATGCAGCTTGTTGCACACTTGTGCTTGCCTCCAGCTTGTTTCTTTTTCCAGTTGTAGTGCCGTATGGTCCTGGAATGCTATCTTCATTCAGATCTGTTATTCCAGGTTGCAGTACACCTCTAGTCTGTATCTGAATATTGCGTCATTTCAATAGGCCGCCTCTGAATATATTTGTTGAAATATCGATATATACCCCAAATCACAGTACATGCATGGTAATTTGGAAACGAATAGCAATAGATGTAATGTAAGTCTTGCTATTTTTGTAGCCACAGTAATTTCGCGTGGTGCCAAAAATCATTTATTTAGCGGCGCTAATATGAAGCAAATTTCTAAGTAGTACATACTAATTATGACGAATCGAATATACATCTTGAAATACATAATGTTAAGAGAAATAGTAGAATTAGTGAGAAAATTGGTAAAGAATTAATAGCAGCAATTAAGACTACGAAGAACATTAGTTGTCAGGTTTAATACGTGAAACTAGTGGCGCTACACAATTTAGAAATGTTGATTTTTTAATGTTTGAATGTGAATTACTCCCAGAAGAACCGCAGGACATGTTCCGGGAACCTTGATCAACGTATTCGTTGCACGTCATTGTTCCTATAAGTACTGTCTGTCTGTATGTATGTCTGTCTGTCTGTCTGTCTGTTCGGCGTCGAAGAAAACCTTAGTTGAGACACAGGCGGACTGTTAATCCATCTGTATAAATCATTTCTTCAGGCGCGGTCATATTCGGACTCGGAGTCTCTCGGGGCAAACATAAGACGACTACGACAACATTGTCGAAATAAGAGATGATTGTCCGCCAACTAATTGACGTCTGATGTTCAGATTAATCGAGAAATTCATGTTCAGACGACCAGAAAAATCCTATTTGATCAAATCGGAGGCTCATGGGTTTTTGTTTGTTTGAAAGCAAACGAGACACATGCGATTGTTTATTCTGTAGATATCTTGTAGTAGCTATTATCTGCAGAATCCAAGCAGTGTATTTACATGGCCCAGTCAGTAAGGTGTATAACCTTTTGTGGAACTAAGACAAAATAATATAAGACGAGACTTGAACGAACGTGATAGAAGCATGTAACGATAAGCGAATACCTTAGAACTTAACCGTACCTTTAGACACCAGGCCCTACAAGTCTGCAAGCGTTTTGGCTGATCTAGTATCTCTTATTTTAACTCATGACTGCTCTGTTTTCAAAATTTACCTTCAGATAATTACTTGCATGCAGAGTAAATTTTGTCTAACTGTAGGCACAAAAATGGCGTTCCGTTACGAAATAATCTGCATAAACGAGAGTACTTATGATGGCGCTTTTAGGATGAAACACAAACAATTTTCGCCGAAGAAATTAAAGCGGTATTGCATGAGGCAGAACCGCCGCAACCAACGGCATAAGACTCGGCTCAGAACGTTAAAGGTCGGCTAAAGAAAGCACAAAAACTGTCTGAAGCGAATTATCTTGCAGTGGATGCTGAAGAGTCGGCTGCTGTTCAGTGTTTAGCGAAAAGCTTGGCTCAGTTCAGTCTTTATTTCCTGGAAGCGAAGGAGTTGGCCTCTTTGATGAATTACTGGACAACATGAATGGCCCAAGAGGCGCACCGAATCGCCCTCTCACCCTGGCAGCGCGTCTTTTTCCTGCCTTTTACTTATCCTAACACGGAAAGATTACCGTCAAGTGTTTATTTATGGTCGCGCCGATAATGCAGCCCCACAGAAACGAGCTTCGCAAGAATCGCGTAATTAGAAGCAGCAGTCTGTCTGTCTGTCTACCAGTCATAAAGGCCGACTCACTGGGCTCTGCCTTGGACTGTTTGAAGTGTGCTTTGAAGACAAAGAAAGCCTCAGGTCAACATCCAAATGACGGCTGTCGACAACATACAGTCATTGGAGTTCTCTTTCATGGTTCACCCTCTCAAGTGATGTGGCAGGCCATTGTGGGTCGATTGGATAGAGCGTTCGGCTTGAAACGCGAAATGTACGGGTTCGAGCCTCCTCTGGGACGGTTACTGTATAGGGATCCTGAGCAAGTCTTCACTCACAATAGCTCAGCGCCATCGATTGATGGTTAGTCATAAGATAGCGGCGCTTAATAAATGCAGAAATTATAATTCCCGACAACAGAGGACAGCAATGCCCTTTTGTGAGACAATTAAAAGGAGCTATATTAAGTGTCTTGATACTTACTTATTTGATACTTACTTGTCTTGGTACTTACTTACTTACTTACAAACATACATACTTATGCTAGTACGTGCTAGTACTTATGCTACTATAACTTATTTGACAGCAAACGCCTGACCGTTGAGTTTTGTCCAATATTATTGAGTTTCCTTCAATCAGATGATCAGACGATAGATAACAACAGTGATCGTATTGCGTATGATACACTCTGATATCAATGGAGATTACTTTACATTTGGTTTCCTTTGAGAATTATTGTAATTGTAAATGTCGACCTAAGAGACTATTTATTTGCATAGCGCCTTCTTAGAATCTTGTAATGGTCCGCTTCATGACAATCAGTTCACTGGAACTGGTGTGTCTTTAAAGTTTATGAGATTCCACATATATGTCCTATTCATTGTTGCGGTCAGACTGTTAGAATATGTCTCCTCAAGGGTATTACACCACAGACTCTGTGGCTTATGTGATCTTGTAGTGAAATGGCTTTTTAAAATGGTTTCCACGAAAGCTACATCGAATATCTCTGACATTATGCATGAACCAGCAGTTTTGGATGGCTTTATAAATTGATTTTTGTTTTAAGCACATACAATCGTCCAGAATAGCAAATGATTGAGGTAGATATACAAAAATACCAATTGAACGATATCTCCATTGATGTCAAATGCTTCGGAGTTCATGCTGTAGGCGAAGTATTTTATATATCCGAAGACAGCACACGCCGTGGAGTATGTATGGTATAATCCCTTGAGCACATGCCATCTAGCGGTCTGGCCACAGTAGTGACTATTCATTCCAGACAATACTTTCAACATGGTTGCTATTCGGCTGGATGCCACCGCCAGGCGAAATAGTTCCTCGGCCGTTATGACGTCACTCAGTTCGTATAATTGCTGCGGCACTATGTGGATTTCATCGCTGTAAATAATTGACACCGATATCATGTGCTCATTCAACGCATGCTGAGCTTTCGGCGCTTGTAGCTGAACTTGATAGATGGCGCTGCGCTGACGCGACGTGCGGGTCATACTGGCGCCAAAACCCACGAGAGGTTCCTCCAGGCACAGCCGGTACATGTTGCCTATGCACTTAAGGCCGCGGTAGTGTGTCTCGACTACCGTAATATCTGTAGAAGTTAGACGTCGCTTTTGTGTGCACAACAAATATTGTGTAGTTCTACTGAGTGTGTTCTGAAAGTGAGATATGATCTGGTGAAGATCGTCTTTAATAATAGAGCATTATGACTTTGATAAAAGTCCATTCAGTAGTTCGTTTGTCTGGTCCATCATGCGAACTCACCAACACTTCACCTCTTTCCGTTTCTGCGCAGGTCTTTCGCTCAAGACTGAAAACATTTCTTTTCCAAAAATCTTATCCTGATTCTTCCTCTTCCCATTATCTCTCTTCTCGCTTCAATTTCAAACACCATCCACCGTAGCCTGGCTGCCTGACTCCTGGATCTTGACCTGGAACTGAACCCTTTTGCCTATTGATTTTGTCTTGACTGAGCTCCTGTGAATAAGCTGGTTCCCGCGACTTAGCTTTCGTTGGGCGCTGTAGATATCTTGAGATTACGATTACGATTTTTACGATGCAGTAAATACTTCAAAGTCTGATAGACTGGGCTTTTCGAAAATAAACAGAATTAAAGGAATTGTTGTTTGAATTAATGAAAGCAGGCACTAATTACGGCCGGTTATTAAAAGAAGCAGATTAAAGAAATGTCTCGGGAGGCTGTACTGAAAGCTGTCGCAGAAGTCTGGCTCAAAGAAAAGTAAGAGGAAGACGCAGTGGGAAGCACCATGGAAAATGTTTATAGAAAAACCGACAAGACCTATGTCGATAAATATGCTAGTGCAATGGATGATGATGACCGCAGAAGACGATAAAGAGAAGGAGAAAAAACGCAGACTAGGAGGCGACGCTAATCATCTTCGTTATGACACAGCGTCTGTAAAAAGCAACTACACGCATACTGCTTCGTATGTCGATGACATTCCTCTTTCACATATCCTATCCTGACATCCCTTCTTCCTCTTATCTCTCTCTTCTCTCCAACCCCAAACACTATCCCCCATAGCTGCCAAGCTCTCTCTGTCTGACTTTTGGATCTTGACCTGAAACCGAACCCTTTTGCCTATCGACTTTGTTTTGACTGAGCGCCTGTGAAAAAGCTGGTCCCTGCGACGGGACTTTCGTTGGGCGCTGTAGAAGTATCGGAATTACGATTACGATTACATTACTGTGCACTCAGGTGATTAGAAAGCTTAAGCGCAACATTTAGATTTGTTTTAAATCAACCGAGATTGCATAATGTTACGTTGAATTTGAAGAAATGTTTTTTTATAATAGTGATATAAAATTAATTGATCATGTGAAGGGTTCTGGAAAGAAGGAACTGGCAGGAGAGCATAGTTTAGAAGATAGAGAAGACTGACCACAGCTTTAGTTTAAGGTTTTCAAACTGCCTTTAAAAAGCTCCTGCAGTCGGTGGAATCATAGAACGTCAAATGCTGTATCGGGAATTTGACCCTGAAGTAAAGTATTCCATATCCCACAAGTTAGACGTATACGGGAGGCGCTCATCTCCTTTTCTTTTTCGGCCCTTCAGTTGGCAATTGACGAATCCCAAGGTCCTGAAAACGGCGCCAGTGCATCGCAGGACTTGTCGTTTACTTCCCAGCTTACGCCGGTACCAAATTATACTGCTTTGTGACAGATGCGCGGTGTGCACAAACAACTTGCTCAGGGTCGTTACACGAAGTCGAACGCGCAACCGCATGATCATTGAGCAAACGCGTTACCAATAGACCACCGTTCCGCACAATTTGCTCCTGGCGCCATATAAATCACTGAATCGAGCAGTGGCAGCATTGATTGGTTTCCTCCACGCCTCTTCTGGAAAAAAGATGAGCAGAAGTTTCATGTAAAAGGCAAAAGCATAAAAGACGTGACTTCAGTATCGACTGAGCCTGCATCATAAACATCATGCGCACCAGTTCCACTTAAACTCTTCCGTGCATTTTCGGAAACGACCTCTTCTAAATCCAGAAGACCTCCTGCTAATTTCGGAATGGGACCACAGAACATACCCTTTTACTGGCGATAATTATGTGAAGGGCCAACCAAAGCTGAATTCTTTCGGGCACGAATGCGGAAATCGCGCGCTTACCCCACGCCTGACCTCCACACTTGAACAGCGTCCCAGTTTTCGCTCCTACTGTTTTTTCACAGAGCATCGATGATAAGCCGACGATGAGGGACCAGCCTCATCAGCAGCTGCATTCCGTTCGGATGACTTGAGACGCGCGGGCGACTCCTGCACGCCGTGCAGCTACGGTATACATTTGCGCGAGCGAGCGTGGCTGCTAACGCGCACAGGCGATTGATTTCGACGAATTACGGTATCCGCCGGTCGGCGCAACGCATTCGACCGCTGCCTGGCATTGTTACGATTAGCGGGAAATCGCTTGCGAACCCGTGCGACAGATAGACGAGCTCGTCGGCCGAACCACACACGCCGAGAGAGGCACCGCGCTCGTCGGTCGGTCGGTCGGTTGGACGGACGGGTATTCAGCGGCGGATAGAGTTCGAGGAAGCCACTCGTTCGCTCGCTTGCTCTGCGGCCAACGGGCAATTGAAACGATCGAAAATATCACCGACGAACAACGAAGAAGTCCCGCGAATGGGCGAGGACGATATCTAGACGGTCGGGAGAGGTAGCCACGGCGCCGAGGAATAAGACCGACCCAGTGGGTAGGAGGAGAAGGAGGAGGAGGAGCATTTAGAGGAGAAGGAGGAGGAGAATAAGTGGAAGAGGTTGAGAAGAGAGTTGCCGTTGTGGATAGAAAAAGCGATCGGGAAGGCCGGCGTTTCAAAGGTGAAGGAGGAGAAATAGAGAGGGGTTAATAGATGGAGGAGGAAGAGCAAATTGACTAGGAGGACGTGAAGCACAAAGAGGAGGACGTGGAAGAGAAGAAACAGAAAGAGGAAGGAGGAGGAAGAATTTAAAAAACAGGAGAGGTACAAAGAGTAGAAGAAGGAAGGTCAGAGGGATGAAGTAGAAGAAGGAGAGATTGCGTTGTATGGGCGCTGGCCGTGGACCAGTCGCCGAACACATCTGCATCTCCTGGTCGACCGACGGCCGATCGGTTTTATTGCGTAAGTGGCCACTGAGAGAAAATAAAGGATGAACTGGTTGAATACGATACTCTTTATCAACGTTAGACAATTCGTCTTCTCGGCCCACCGATATTGCATGCATCCTTCTTCCTCCTCCTCATCACCTCCTCCTCCTCCTACCCCTCTCCATCCTCCCATCAGTCCTCCCTATCCTCTGTATACCTGTTATGGTATTGATCAGAAGCGGCCTGAGCTACATGTTGAGCTATTCGTTTTACGATCCCACAATGTGGTGACTTTACTGTGGTAAGACGATATAATATCGGGAACGGTCGAACAACGACTTGCATAGGAATAAGGGCTGAAGAGAACAGGTACGAATGTTTATTCTTACTACTTAGCATACGCTGCAGTATACGTTCGGACGCTTATGCTGCAATTCTATAGTTTTGATGGTCAAATAACTACGGTATTCAATCGCAAATATTGGATTGAAGTGTAAGTGAAATAAGTCATTTGAATCTGTCGCAAATATTGGTTATAATTATTTGCAAGTTGTAGGCGTAATTCACGTATTAAATCTTGGATATGTGCTTTTCGGCTTAATTTAGTTTAAGCGGCTGTTTTCTTTGCGATTTGACTTATTATGAGTGTGCAACTTACTGGAGGGAATCCACTTTGCATTTATACATTTTGTTTTCGAATTTCTTACACATTCTAAAAGAAATCTCGAGAGCTGTAGCTTGCTGCATTAGATGCTGGGCTGCGAACGATGTTGCGATTTGTTCTCTGGCTGCCATGAACATTGCTTTTGTTCTCCTCGCGCAGAAAGACGTTTATTCCTCGCGTGTATTGATCTATCATGGAATTAAACTCAATTTTTGGCCTTTTGGGATATTAAGGACTTTATTCCGTTTATTCCACATATGAATCATGGGCTTCTTCAAGGGGTTATGGTTTTTTACTATGATTTCACCTCCTGAAGCGACTACAGATAGATGCTACATTATGATAACGGCGCTATAGAGGTCACTAGATTAGATCTAGGGATTAATTCTTCTAGTGTTACAGTGATTTTATTCTGTTGTATTTGTGCAAGGGGTTTTCTCTTGAAGATATTATGCGAGACGCTATTCTATGGTATATTACCATCCGTCAAGGCTCTGATGCAGTTGTGCCTCAAACGTTGTATTAGGAATTCAGCTATTCTTCAAAACTATTGAACCTGGCTTCCAGTTACCAGATTGTAAGATATTAATACCACTGAACCTGTTCATACTCGCTGCATAATTTGAGTGTCTAGGGATTCTCGGGATTTTTTCTCTGGCATCTGCTATAGATTACCAGGGTTTTATTTCTCGCTCAGTCTTTGCCTGGATTCTTGAGGCTCAATTGATCTAAACCGAATCTTCTTATCATTAACCAGTCATTAGCCATGCAGTCTCTCCTCATTTTTCGACCGTCTACCTGTATTTTGGTCCAGGTCTATTCACTTAGCTCAAGACTGTTGTTGTTTTGCAAGATAACGAGCACAATCGATGTCTGTTTTTGTTGAAGGAGTCTATGGAAGAAGTTGGTTGGATTGGTGGGTAGGTGAGTGCACTGTGTAGCGTTATACTATAGTTTGCACATATCGTTTCAGCTTAAAAATGGGAATCACATTTCTTATAACGGAGGCACCTTGCGGTTATGCTCTCGGCGGGATATTTTTGCCTTGATGAAATTAAATTGTTTTCAACCACCTATGGTACAGTATACATTGAAAAGTAGCAGACGAAAAACTTTGCCTAATGGAATATTGTGCAGACATATAGACTATAAGTCATGGATTAATTAATGTTTTAACAGGCAGACAGGCATACAGGAAGGACGGCAAGAAGGCAGGAATTAGGGCAGGCAGGCAGGCGGGCAGGAAGGAAAGCAAGCAGGAAGGCAGGCAGGAAGGCTGACAGGCAAACGGACTAACTGACGGTCAGACACGCAAATAGATGAAAGAATAATTCTTAAGGAAATAATAATGAAGCTTTTTCAACCTCGAGTTGATTTTTTGTGTATTAACGTTTACATGAAAGCTGTTCATTTTCCAAATGCTTTATTGCGAAGACGTTAAAGACTCGGGGCGTCGATATTTTTATTCACTATAAGAAACGAATCCATTTATTACATCACGTCTGGAAAATAATCAGGCAGACAGGCAGAGAGAGGCAGTGAGACAAACGGACGGACAAGATGACTGATGAAGCAATGAAGGCGCGACAGACTACTTAAAAGGAAAGAAACAACGAACGAATGAACGAATGTCGAGATTTTTGTTTTATTTCATCTATGGCTTTTGCATTCGTATCTGACAACATTTGCATCTGAGATATGAAAGGGAGTTTTTGACAGCTGCATTCAGCAATTGTGTCTTGTTTTTCGGTACCGACAACATTCGCTGCTCTGCCGGCAATCATCTTTGGTGATCTGCGAATACGATTGCATATTATAATTGATAGGGTTAGGATTAGGGTTAGGGCGATGGATACTTGGAATCTCACTGAAAGACAAGAAAGGAACGATTGTATCAGACAGAAATTGGGATTAGCATATATATCTGACAAGGTTCGAGAAGCCAGGTTGAGATGGCATGGTCATATGATGAGGAGAGAGGAGGAAAACTGCATTAAAATAATTATGACAGCAGAGGTTTAAGGACACCGCAGTCAGGGACGACAAAAGAAGAGATTGGGAGGCATGATTCAGCAAGACCTAAAACTCCTCAGACTGAAGAAAGAAGATACTGAAGACAGAAACAAATGGAAAAGAAGGATTCGTGTGCATGGCTGACCTCTCCCTAGGAGGGAATAATTCCAGCCAGAAGGCGAGAGAGAGACAGAATACGGTTGTAATAGATATAAGGATGTACTTCAATCATAGACGAGTCTGTGTGTAATAGTAAGTAGCCACTTTTAACCTAGATAGTAGCTTCCAATGTTTCGCACACTTTTACGGTGCTATTTAAGTCGCTTTCAGATGGCATAATGGTAATATCCATCCATGCTTTAGAAGCTAAAACCAAATCGCTAGTCGTCTGGTCACCTTGTCCCTCTGCATGCATTTCTAAGTCGAAAAGACCCTAACATTAACAGGCTGCACCATTGTACCGTACGTTTAAGGGCAGAGTATATAAAAATATTAAACCGGTTAGGGGTTTGATCGGCTTTAATCTGAAACCTCTGATTAACTAGGTTTAAAAAATTAGCACAAATTAGCACAAATCATTATAGGGACCTACTTTGGAAATTTGCATTTTTGGTGCTATAGAGTAGAAAATGTTTTCAAATAAACTGCTCGAACAAAAAATAGAATGAATAATTAAACTTGGAAATTTGCACTCAGGAACAGAATTGTAAAGGTTAGACAATGCTTTAGCGTTTAATTTCTTGCTGTTATGCACTCTTAAGTTCTGTTGTGCTGCTTTTAACACTTGTTCTTGAACTGTCAAGATTTGGCATCATTGCCGTATTTATGTATGCAAGAGTGAACCATGAGTTCAAAAACACCTTCACCGGATTGAATTGATTCACATATCACAATGCGAATATTTAAACAGTTGGCACAAAGCTTCATCACAGCGAATGCTGTTCTCTGCGCTACAAGATCTACTTTGACTAGGGGTCGATTTCCGGCTGAGAAAGAAGTTACATCTTGCGAGATTACTTTCCAAAGAATAATGAGGTCAATTATCCTCTTAAACTTTTGAAACAATTAAAAGTAAAACAAGGCGCCTCCATGGCGAGGATGCCGGTTCGCATACCGATAGTGGCTATATTATTTCAGCGATTTTAATCTCGGGCTAACACGGTCCGTACACGGGATCTTAAGTGGTGTGGCACCCATTCAAACGGGCAGCGGTGGTGAAGGTTCTCACCTGATCAATTCATTGAAAAATGTGAGCAGGGTCGAGGCCATACGGTCGCTATATAAATCCGTTTACATCTACATTTACGTGTACTTCATCACTCCTCTGCACACTGTTGAAAGGCTGGCTACTGTGTCCCATTCGCCAACGACTCTTCAATTACTTGAAGCAAAATTCCACAGTGGATGCCATTCCAGCGTGTGGCATAGGTGGACGCCCTTGATTGCAGCATAGCTTCCGAACTGTATTTTTCTAATGTAATGGATCTTCTAGAACAACCGAGACACCTAACCGAGGTAGATAATGCAATCTACAATAGAAAAAATTCTAAGGCAGAATGGTTACTATAAGTGGAGAAATGCGAGCTGCTTGAACCAGTCAAAATAACAGAAAATAATCGCAACACGAGCGTAGGTAAGTATTTGAACAGCTGCGTAAAGCGAAAAAGCCGTGCATTTCTGAGGCCAGCGAACAATCGAAAACTCCATCAAAGTGCGTGAGAACCACGGAATATCTGTCTAGATATCTGCTTAGCTGTCTGTATTAATCAATTCATTCTTCCCTTTGAAGAAACTTCTCAGCTCACAAAACCAAACCGCTCTAAAACTGCTCCGCCGATGAAATGGAGAAACTGCGTGTCCAAGCAATTCTTGCCTTTCATTCGAGACACGTTATTCTATTATCTATTTATAAATGATATCATGTATCAGCGACGTTTCCAAATGCCATGTGATCGATGGACTATAAGCTTTTTCGTTTCCCGTGTTGTGAAAAGCTCGGCTCGTGTAGCATAGTACCAGAAAACCAGTGAATTATACAAAATTGCCTAAGAATCATTTTTCTTTTCATATCGTACAAGAATCGACACACAACAAAGCGCAAAGACCTACCCACGGCTAACCGTTAATTCAAACATTGAATAAACACATTCTTGTTTTAGTATGGTGCAAGAATCGGCCCATGGGATGGCGGAAAAGATTTACTTTTTAATTGATTGATCGATTGATTGGTTGATTCTAATCTAATCCAATCTAAGAACTTCTATAGAGCCATTGTAATAATGCTCAAGGCATCAGTCGACGGCCGCTACTAAGCAAAATCGTCCTGTAGCCAAATTCCATGCTGAGAATATATACTTAATTCGAAAATATACTTTATTCGAATACATACTTTATTCGAATACATGCTTTATTCGAATACATATTTTACTCGAAAACATACTTTATTCGAATATATACTATATTCGATTACATACTTTATTCGAATACATACTTTATTCGAATACATACTTTATTCGAATACAAACTTTATTCAAATACAAACTTTATTCGAATACAAACTATATTCGACTACATACTTTATTCGAATACATACTTTATTCGAATACATACTTTATTGTTTTTCATATAGACACAGATTGGGTCGTTGCAAACAGGGCAGGTATTGTAAGCCCTAACCATGGTTTCCGTTGCTGCGTGGCTCCCGTTCGTTCGGGCCGCAGCGATCGGCTGGATCCCCATCGGACAGAATCCAGTTCCACCCATTCCTTCAGTGGCAAAGCAGAGAACCAGCGTCGATCGGAAGCTGCGCATCAACGTCAGCGGACAGATTTTCGAGACGTGGCGACACACGCTGGAAAAATACCCGGATACTCTGCTCGGCTCCAACGAAAAGGACTTCTTCTTCGACGACGAATCCGATGAATACTTCTTCGACCGTGATCCAGACATCTTCCGACATGTTCTCAGCTACTACCGGTCGGGCCAGATGCACTATCCGCGCGACGAGTGTATCTCGGCCTTCGATGACGAACTCGCCTTCTTCGGGATATCCCAGGACATCATCGGCGACTGCTGCCAGGAGGAATACCGAGACCGGAAACGCGAGAACCTCGAGCGACTGGCCGACGACCAGCAGGACACGGAAGAGATCGAGGTCCACCCGACGACGAATGTTCGAGAAAAGATGTGGCGCGCCTTCGAGAGCCCTCAAACAAGCACCCCTGCCCTCGTCTTCTACTACGTCACGGGGTTTTTCATAGCCGTCTCGGTCCTGGCCAATGTAGTCGAGACGGTACCGTGCGGATCGGCCCCGCCAGGGTCAGACCGCGTTCCAAACTGCGGCGAGCGCTTCGAGCCCGAGCTATTCTGCCTGGATACGGCGTGTGTCATGATCTTCACGACCGAATACCTGTTGCGACTGTACGCGGCCCCCATGCGATGCAAACACATCCGGAGCGTGATGAGCGTCATCGACATCGTCGCTATTCTACCCTACTACATCGGTCTCTGCATCCCCGACAATAAGGACGTCAGTGGGGCGTTCGTTACCCTGAGGGTCTTCCGTGTGTTCCGTATCTTCAAGTTCTCGCGGCACTCGCAGGGGCTGAGGATCCTTGGCTACACGCTCAAGAGCTGCGCCTCTGAGCTCGGCTTTCTCCTCTTCTCGCTCAGCATGGCCATTATTATCTTCGCCACGATTATGTACTACGCCGAAAAAAACGTTCCGGATACGACCTTCACCAGCATTCCGGAAGCCTTCTGGTACACGATCGTCACCATGACAACGCTCGGGTAAGCAGCGTTACTTTGTCGCCATAGGAACTTTTAAACTAAACACACGTGTTCATGTATGCATATGTATGTATGTATGTATATGTATGTGTATGTATGTGTGTATGTATGCATACATGTATGAATGTATGTATGCATGTTGGTATGCAGGTATGTATATATCTTTGTATGTGTGTAGGTATGCATGTATACATGAAATAATGAAATTATATGTGTGTATGTATGAATAAAGACACTACATATAGCGCCTGTTAAGTACCCCCACAAAATGCTCATATAAGAATTAACTCGATTACTGATACTAATACTTGAAAACTAATTCTAGTAATAAGTCTAATGCTATCATAGTAATAATTCACCCATGTATCCATGCAGATATGTCTATGCGTCCATGCGTCCGTCCGTTCATCCATGCATCCATGCATCCATGCATTCATTCATTTATTCATTTATTCATCCATCCATCCATCTATCCATTCATTCATTCATCAGTTCATTCATTTATATATTCATCCATTCATTCATCCATCCAGTAATTTATGCATTCATCCATTCATTCATCTGTTTATCCGTCCACCAATCCATTTTGCTCCAGGTTTATATAAGCCAGCCTGTGCACTGCACCTTTCCGGCTTTCATGTGTGCGTAATGCGTCGATTCCATAAACATATATAAGCTATTGGCATATCTGTGTATGCTATCGTAATCTTCCTACTCGATGAGGTTATTAAGGTCGCAGTCAAGTGAAATATGACGTCAGGCAGCATCCAGAGTAATTCCATAAAGTGGGATGGGGAAGTTATTGGCGTCAATAGGATAACGTTTCCGGTCCCAGTAATAGCCGACCAGCCGATGGAAAGATGGAAATATGGAGGAGTGGATTGAGGGAGGTCTTGAGAAGCTGATGGAAGCAGACTCGCTTCTTGTTAGCAGATTTTCTGCCTTTGGCACCAAACTGTATTACGGCGGAGAAATTTGTTGTCGGGCATATCTCAGTTATAATTCCAACGACTGTATTTCTATCCGAGGGGGCACCACGTTCCATCAACTCCAGGTTTTTCTTCGACTTGCATCGATTTGTTTAGCTTGAGTTGCCCTCAGTAATATGGTTCAACTCAAACTAGGAAAATAAGAAGCCTTATTCTGAAAAATCAATCGCATTTCGAAGGCTTATTATGTGAGACGGTGCATTTATAAACGGGATTCTGCGTTGAAAATGGGCCAAGTGTAATGAAATTGTAAAAAAAAATTAAATTTAAACTTTTGCGGCCTTACCAGAGCAAGCTTCATTATCTGTATGAACTATCGCGGCAAACGCTCTTATTAATTTTGATGGAACAGAATATTTGTGTAGTTTATTGAGTCCAAATTTTCGTTTAAAAACAGCAGTTGAAGTTTATTTTACTCAAACTTATATTACTATTGTGCCATTTGTACTGCTGTTTGACGTTTCATATACTTAATTTACAAATGTAAGACATTATTAAAATGTTGGGTGTTGGCTTGTATCTTCTAGTGTTCGTCGCCATATGTGTTGTTCTGTTCTGCATGCCCCCGAGTATCTATCGTTACAGAGTCACTCAGTCTGTGACGTAATACTATGAATATATGAATATATTGCGCTTGTGACAAATGTAAATTATTATTTGCCTTGTGACGTAGGGCCTGAGCGCCATGGCCTTTCTTTGCCTCTTTTCCACAAGCGTTTGAAAGTTATTCTGTCTTATCATGGTTTTGTGCTCGGAAGCGCTTTTGAGGCGTTTCTCCTGAAGAGACTTTATACAATTACAGTATTACAATTACCAAGACTAATGGTTCGTTCAACATTCAACAAATTTCCAGACACTTTTTGAAAGTTCACCAGTGGCAGGTTAAGCAAAATGTAAAAGTAAAACTCAAGGTTTGTAGTAAGTTCCATAGAATAAATAATTTTCAGTTGAATTTGCATATATCGTTTAGGACTTTAGATAGTAGCCCATAATATGACAGCTCAATCCTCCAACTTGACCTTGTTTCTGTTTTTAATCTGCTCACATAACGCATATCGTATGCATGGAGTAAATACACCAAGAATCAAATCGTTGTGATGTAATACCGATCACATCCACAGAGTAAGCTTTGCAGAACCAAGGCTGCATCGTACATGGACAAGAGTTTTCAAATATTATTAATTCGTTCTTGGCATAAGGTTCGTATCTTGTGCAAAGTCCACTTTCGAGTTTTTTGTCGAGTGCTGTGAGAATCTACAGCGCGACATTCGAAAACAAACATGTCAGTCGTAGAAGATATCGGCGTTTATAGCTGCCGAAAAGATGTTGAAGATCTGGCCACACAGCCGATACTGATAGCCTTTGAGACTCAGGCAGAGACTTGAGATTATCATGGAATAGTTTTGGAGCGATGATAACGGCGTTATCTTTGGTAGTGACGTAGGTGTTACGTCATCCGAGCAGCAGAAACAACGATTATGCATTCTAGAAGATGATGCTACAGAACTGTTTAAGACATTTCAACCGATTTGGGATTTAAGAAACTCAGATACTAGTGGAGCAAAGGTTGTGTGAAATTTATCACTAGAATAAGCTATTTGAACAAATCAGCTTTTCAGTAATCATGTAAGTAGGCTATTTAATCTTGTTAATATCTTAATTAGGCCGGTTGCGTCATTGCTTCAATATTTTACAATACATAGGCTAAAAAATTTAAATGGTTTGTATGTAAGCATGCAAATGTAATTATTTATTATGTACTAATATCATTGTTGCTGTTCTAATTTCTTCATAAGGTTGCAAGGTTTCCTCTTTATTATTAATATCATCATCATCATCATCATCATCATCATCATCAACAACAACAACAACAACAACAACATCATCCTCATCATTCTCATCATCATCATCATAGTTTTTATTATTATTATTACCGGTGTGCGGCACGGTAGTCTATAGGTAAAGTGTTTGGTCAGTGATCATGTAGTTGCGGGTTCGACTCCGTTTAACAAACCTGGGCAAGTTGCTCGCGCACACCGTGCATCTGTCACCAAGCAGTATGATTTGGTGCCTGCATAAGCTGGGAAGTAAACAGCAACTCCTGCAATTCGCCTACCAGTGTCCAGGACCTTGAGATTCGTCCATTGCCAGCTCAAGAGCCTAAAGAGAAGAAAATGAGCGCCTTCCCTACGTCTCACTTGCGGGGTACAGGATACTTTACTTTACTTTGTTGCATAGAAAATCCATAATTAGACACCTTTAACATTGTTTTGATAGCCGAAACAAATTTCACAATCACGCTTAATCGATAGCTCTCCTCCAAATACCGTTCCTAGCTTCATGCTGTTAGAACTAGTCTACATTTAGATGCATGTATATTATATTCATTGTCATGAAGTTTATGAAGTTTATTTAAGTTTATTGAAGTTGTTTATTGAATCACCAACAACCAGCAATCTAAACAGTTACAACAGTTTAACCTAAAATATTACAAGTGCTGGCGTCAAAGGGCAATCCAGAAGGAACCAATGTCCCGCAGCAGTATGAATTACACTCTCACATAATTGATATACAGGCGGTTAATACAAACAATATGGCATGTAAGCTCATAATTGATTCAAAGTCAAATTTATCATCATTCATACATTTTCACAGCGATAATTAATTCATTTGAATAGCTCCGACATAATAACAGTTAGCAAATACTTGTAAGAGAATGACTGCGTATATAAGCTGCATATGCAAACGCAGGACATGCAGCGTATGCATAAAGACAGCCGTATGTATACATAGTTGTAAACCAGAGCAAATTGACTCAGTCCTCGAAGGCGTTTACTATGTTGCTCGATCGTTGTTCGATGTCCTTCAGGGAGACATTGTGTCTAACTCTCACATCATCAAGATGTCACGATGAAAATGTCAAGCGTGCATATAGATCTCGACCTACATGCGGTTTGTCTATACCTATATGATTGCAAACATGCACAAAAATATGGAAAGCCGTAAATCTATCAGGATTAATAGCATTAGCCATTATATTACGATCGAAACCAGTAGAACACGTGCTATTGTCTTCGTGGTATTGATATTTATGGACGCCACTGGATGAGATCGAACTGCCAAATGATCTCAGTATCTGGTTCTAGGGAATCATCTCCGAATGGGCATTTGCAGACAGACAGACAGACACACACAGACACACAGACAGGCACACACGCAGACAGACACACAGACAGACACACACACTAATAGACAGGCACAGAGATAGACAGACAGACACACCCACACACAGAGCGACACACAGACACAGGCGGATAGGCACAGAGACATGTGGCAGATCTATGGTAAGAGATCCAATTCAAACAATATAACCCGTACAGGGACGAACGCATCAACAAAGCGTTGTTTTATAGTCCTAATTATATCCTTAACTACGTGTGGTTTCTAACATATATAAATGTACACAGAACATGCGTTTTTTCAAACTCAGGCTAATGAAAAATCCATGACTGCTGGCGATAACTTTACTAAAAGTATGCCTGATGCATTAAAAAATTCGTTCTAGAAAAATGTTTGCAAGAAGGTTTTGAGGCTCCTTTCGCTTAGAACCGGTTAGAAAATTATTGCCTATCATTGACAGAGAGAGAGGCGAAAACTGGGAAGACTAAGTCAAACTTTAATCAATTATTTCAATTCTTACAGTCCTGCCAGACTGGCGGAAACGTCATGCTAATAATACTAATATCAATACTAATACTGATACTGATACTAATACTAATACTGATACTGATGCTGATATTATTACAAATACTAATACTGATACTGATACTAATACTAATGGTAATACTAATACTAATGGTAATACTAATACTAATGGTAATACTAATACTAATGCTAATACTAATACTGATACTGATACTAATAGTAAGGCTAATGCTAATGCTTATACTACTACTATTACTACTACCACTACTACTACCACTAACACCACCACTACTACTACTATTAATATTAATAATAAAACAATAAAAATAATAAGACGACTTGTAGAGCGCCGTAGTACGTACGGCCGAGGTCGAAAAGGGGCACTAAACACCATTTATCAGATTTCTGACACTCAGTGATAAAAACAGCCTATGTTGTTCAGGGATGCGCTATAATTGACTGTAACCTGGTTTGCTGGCCAGAGATATATGTCTGAAATCCAAAATGGCGGAGCAGAAATAGACCGCACTAACTTACAGAGGCCAAAAGGCTATCCGTTGGTTAGAGAACGCTTGGTCTATCTCTTCCTATGCCATATGGGCAATAGCATGTAGACCGATGTGGCGTGATATCGCATATTTCTGATGCTCTGCCACTGTTGTACTCTGGTAGTGCCAGTCCCAAGCCTGGATAAAGGAGGAGGGCGACGTCAACGGTTTTTGATGCCATAAGGTGTCATTAAACAGTGGAATTACTACTACATATTTATGATGCGCCTTTACATTGGTATTTCGTTTAAATCAACTAGGACTACGATGACATTTGCTGGTGAATGAAATCTTGCACTGGGCACTCGCTGTGCCTGTAGAAGGGCACCCCGTTTCATTGCTGCCCTGAAATTATCAGTAAACGCCCGACTGTGTTGCAACGGAGACTCCATCTAATTATCATGGACATAAATCTATCCCGTGCGATCGACCTTTGTAGAAAGGATGGTCCACACGACGAGCTTAAACGTCAAACACGAAACACTTGGCAGGGGGAGTGTTCAAGGGCGTATCCAGGATTTCACCACGGCGGGGCCACATGGCGAGCTCGTTGAGTCAGACTACATGGGGTCTGGAGCGGAGCCCCTGGTAGGAGATCAGGGGGCTGGAAGCTGGGAGATTTTTTTTACATTATATGTCCTTTTGGGCTAAGGTTTTTACATTTATTTCTAGTCCATATTTTGCAGCTTGATACACGATGTGCTGCATAGTCTAATAAATGCTGACAAAATTTTATGCTCAACTACAATAGTGATACTACCACAGATAGCATCTCTGATTAGTTTCTTTTCAAAAGGCGCTATAGAAATTTATGATTACAATGACACTTATTATTTTAGAAGACCTCCGACGAGTGCAATCCAGGCAGAAGAATCGAAGGCCCCCTAAATCAAATCAGTGTTTTAAATCTAGCATAGCAAAGTTGTTTACTAATTTCAATGGAAAAATGTAAACAAGGTTGTGCACTACTTTTCGTGCATAGGCCTATGCACTACTTCTCGTGTGTAGGCCTATGCACTACTTCTCGTGTGTAGGCCTACTGCAAACATAAGTTTAAGTTCTCTTAGACTAACTTCAGAAATAAATTTCAATGAAAACTTCTTTTGCAAATTGATTTTACCAGCTAATTATTTTTTCACTTACTTTATGATTTGTCTTATAAAAGAATATAGACCTATCTACTTCACCCCTCACATCTGTCTCATAAAATATGCCTACAGTGACATTAGCATCATTGACTATTCAGCGCCAACACCTGCATTCTGTAGACTTTCAACAGAAAGAGCTCTTGATGGTTCAGACCCAATTCCAACTGAAATAATATAAGACTGCTTCTTTGCTTTCTAACATAGCTTTCTTTGCGTTTCTGAGCTCATTAATTGTGTTTATACTACATCGTTTTTTTTTCTAAAATAACAGTATAATTATCTATAAGCTTTCATCACACTGTACAGTGTAGACAAATTCTAATACTGATAAACAGGGACCTACACAGCTATAGGCATGTTTACACGAGAACATGTTAATATAGGACTCAGTCATCACTCGTCACTTCAACTTAGTGTATACAACCCATCTGCATTTTCTCTCTTTCCTTTCTACTGGGGCCTTTAGGGTTCAGAGGTCAACGGAAGTTAACCTAGTGATATACTCTAAAGATAGAAGCAAAAATGTAGTGTAACTTCCGTTGACCTCTGAACCCTAAAGGCCCCAGTAGAAAGGAAAGAGAGAAAATGCAGATGGTTTGTATGTGTATATTTATATATACATAAACTACATTTTTACTTCCATCTTTGGAGTAGATCAGTAGATCTTTTGGAGTAGTAGTTAATTTGCAGTAGCCTCTGAAACCTAAAGGCCCCAGTAGAAAGAAAAGAGAGGAAATGCAGATGGGTCGTATTCACTCTCTCTCTCTCTCTCTCTCTCTCTATATATATATATATATATATATATATATATATAAAGAGAGAGAGAGAGAGAGAGAGAGAGAGGGAGAGAGAGCAGAGCTCAATGTTTGGCGAAATAGCCTCACCTCCTAGGTAGAATAATCTGCACATGTGTACATACATGGAGTGCTTTTTTCAAGAAAAAAGTTCCGGAACTCAACAATTATGGAATTTTGTCCTAAAATTTCATTATTTTTATCAATCAATAAACCTGAAAACAGTGTGAAGTTGTAAACACTGAAATTGAATTAAAATAAGTTACATTATATTACATAATTAAAATAACTTAGTAACACAATTCTTTTATTAAAAACTAAAAATTTTTCATTAGACGAAAAAAGGTGCCGGAACGCCATTCCGGAGCATTCCCTCTGAAAAGAACACTGCATACATGCCTGCGAAATAAAATATTGATACAATGTCTACAATAACATATATTTTGTAAAAATAATTAGAACCCCAAAATTCATAATTTATGTTGTTTTCCCTGCATTAATTTAAGGGTTTCAGTTTGTATTCTAGCCCTAGTTCGGGTCTTCCATCCAAACACTGTATACAATGGAAAGCTTGGCCCCGGCTCTCCTGATCCGCCCTTGGGAGTACTTGCCACTGCGGTCGACATGTGGACGCCGGTGTATTTGCCTCTGCCACTGCAGTCGTCCGTGTGTTTGCCGTGGGGCGTTCAACATATGTCTGCCGGAACATTCGCCACTGCATGCGATCGACATATTGCTGCCGGAGTATTGTCCGCTGTGCATCGCAGGCGGTCTTCTGCCGTGCGCCACGGGACGCGATTCACAATACGCCAAGCACGACGGGCGATAAAAGGGGAAATAAAAGATGGGGTGTATACACAAACGAAGCGGTCTTATGTATATGCGCCGAGCGTCTGTCTATACTTGACCGACATGGTCTTGACTTGAGAGAGGGATGTGAGCCTGGGTGAATGTCGGAAAGAGCACAACCCACTCTAACAGCTCCTTCTCCCCTTTTCTCTCTGGTCTTCTGCCAACCGGACTTGGTTCTTGACATGCCATCTTTGGACAGCCCCACTGACTTGACGCAGCGCCCGTGAATAAGCTGGTGCCCTGTGCTTAGCTTTTAATTGTCGCTTTGGAAATTTCGGCTTTACGATTTCGATTACGAAGAATTGGAGGATTATATAAGCCTTTAAGAACTCTATGAAGCAGTTGAGCAATCCCCTAGGCCAGGATTTCAAAATACACTGAGAAAGAGAGTTAGACAGAGGGAAACAGAAAGAAAGCAATAGTCACACTGCAAGATGGAGACGGAGGCATATGTGCATGAACATAGCGAGAGAAATAGAAGCAGAGACAGATACATTGGAGAAGACACAGACAGTGTAAGACGAAAAGATGGCGAGCACCCGCTGGGAAAGAAAGGTGACTGAATATAAATGAGACTCTGAGGTTCAGTGTTGTAGGATCACGTTTATGGGAAGTGAACCTATATCGTGTGTTCTTAAGTAACTTGATTTTCAAGACTAAGCATCTTTAGGCAGAAAACAATCTCTGTAAAGTAAAGTATTCCATATCCCACAAGTGAGACGATGGGGATGCGCTCATTCCTTTTCTTAGGCCCTTGAGTCGGCAATGTACACGGGGCCAGTGCATCGCAGAACTTGCCGTTTACTTCCCAATTTACCCCGGTATCAAAATATGCTGCTTGGTGACAGAGGCAAGGTTTACGCAAACAACTTGTCCAGTGTCGTTACAAGGGGTCGAACCCCCAATCGCGCGATTATTGACCAAACGACTATGCCGTAGATCAAATATAATCTGACAAACTATCTCTAAGATTCGTTGACTTTGTCCCGTTGTTTGCGCAATATGATTCCGCCATCTTCAAAATCAGTTTGAGCTGGTGAACGACCTAAGCTTTGCCACTGATTAATATTCCAGTTTGACAAGCTCATATGTACTTCGTTACTCCGGGAAGAGTCCCTAGAGGAATGCCAAGGTCATAACTAGTGGACATGTTATGTGAAGGAGAAATTCTAACTGAGCACTGAGACATGTTCACCGATATGCACCGATACATCAATAAAGTATTAAGTTCCCATGTCCCATGTGGAACGTAAGGGATGCGCTTATTTTATGCTCGTCTGCCCTTGAACCAGTAATGGACGAATCCCATGGTGCTGAACACGGGACCAATATATGACAGGACTTGCCGTTACTTCCCAGCTTAAGTCGGTATCAAATTATACTGCTTGGTGCGAAGAATAATTGTCCAAGACGGATTCCACTAGCAGCTGCGAATCCGAAACCTGTATATTATAATCCCAACGCACTGACTGAATGGACCAAAATGTCTCCATCCACTGTCTCCAATTATTGGAATAACTTGGCCATTCGTAGCTTAGTGGCAAATAGGCGAGGAGTTGGTCTTTCAACACTAAATCCAGTTTTTATATGGTCAGTTCTTATTAAAACTTGGCAACCATTAAGTACTGGTGTTCTTTTATGGGATTGTTTTCATGTTTGAGCGCTGAGGCAAAAGCAGTCTCCTCTGAGCAGTTACAGGTTGTTTTTAGTACTATACATGTAAATGATAAATACATGTAATAAATTAGTAAGTGCCTTACATCGTTTTACCCTCGTTTACCTTGCCGTATCGTACCTTAACTTACCTTAGTTCATTATCTTACCTTATTTGCCTTGCTTACCTTACGCTACCTTATCTTACCTTATCTTATGATATATCGCGCATTGACTTAGCTCACCTTTCCTTACCTTGCTTCAGATTTCCTTATCTTGACGTTATCTTATAATCTTTCCTTATCTTGCATTAGATTTCCTTATCTTGACATAATCTTAAAATCTTTCCTTATCTTGCATTAGATTTTCCTTATCTTGACATAATCTTATAATCTTTCCTTATCTTGCATTAGATTTCCTTATCTTGCCTTACCTTAACTTACCTTGAGTGAGCTTCTCTCATTTTCCTTATCTTACCTTTCCTCCCCGTAGCGCTTTTACACATTGACATAAAAATGACCAATTGAAAATCGTTCTCTCAAGGGATAGTAACTAATTATCACTGATGTCGACTGCCTGAAGTCGTAACTCTCGTCTCGTCGTTCAGACCAGACAACATCGTCGTCTTCGTCGGCGTCTTCCGGTGATGTGATCGGTAATCCATCACGGAGCCGGTAAGCCGTCAGTGGCAGGTCCGCCATCTGGTGTTCGCCGGTATCTTTAGACTCGGCTGCGCACTGTTGGGAAGCCCGAAACAACAACAGAAGCCGCATAAGCACAAATTGGAGATACCAGTTCCGGTCGAGTAATTGGTAATCATTGGTTTCTCTGATAATACGTCGTTCTCCCTTGAAGACGACGATGCCACTCCTGACCAGCGAACCATTCCAACCGAATCAGCTCAGTGCCAATCTTCTTGGCCCAGCTTAGCCACCGTGTTCTGCTCGTTTATTGCACCGGATTATTAGCATTATCTAATGTAATACAATTCTGTAACGTGATGCAACGTAATAGATTATTTATGCAGCGCATTTTCTTGCATCATTCTGTCTAAATGTGGCTTTTAAAAAACCTAATTATGGCCAACGCATTTGTAGCATGTTGGCCAAACGTAATGCATCTAGGCACCGATGGACTGCCATTTGACAAACACGGGAATTAAGATAAAGAGACAGACTACGTTGGACAATCGCCTATGCTGGAAATATGGGAAAATAAAATTTGAGTCTTATCTTATCTGATGACTTCTATAGCGCCGTTATCATAATGTGTAAAGCATCAATCGATGGTCTCTTCAGTTGAATTGCAGTCGAAATGAAACAAGTCATAGAAACAAGAAATCAAGCAAGGTATTAAGCTTAGGTCTGAATAACACTAGAGAATCAACAGAATATACAATGCTGAGCAGTGAATTCCAAAGTCTTGGACCAGCCACCGATAAAGCCTGAGAGCCCAATACTGTTTGAGTACGCGGCACAACAAGAGTCAAGTCATCTTTGATCAAGTGCTATATATTTGTTAATGTGACGGTTGAGAAAGGAGCAGAGAAGGACGTGAACTGCATCACAGAACTTAACAGAGTGGTTTGGAAATTGGGCAGCAAATCCAAAACGTTTAGTCTGGCCACAGAGAAACCTAATGATTGATTTAGCTCGACATATCAGACCCAATATCAAATTACCGCAGTATATCGTAAACGCGGCGATATTGCTGCAAACACTGCAGTGCTGCAAACCCCGTTCAATGTAAACACAGCAGCATTGTTGTAAACAAAAAGACGTCCTGTTGTGGATTGTTGTGATCGTGGTTGCGTCTCAATCGATAGATTCTTTAACCCCAGGGAGTCTCCGTAGAAACGTGTAAACAACTCTTTCCTCTTCTTCTGGAAATACTGATAAGTTGTTGGTTTTTATTATCATTTCTCTATAAATCTGTAGTCTTTATAAGATGTGGCTTAAGTTAACTATTATAATTTCTCCATAAATCTCTAATAAACTAGTCTTTATAAGATATGGTTTAAATTTATTATTATAATTTCTCTATAAATCTGTAAAAGGCTAGTCTTTTGAGATATGGTTTAAATTTATTATAATTTCTCTATAAATATGTAGTCTTTATAAGATATGGCTTAAATTAACTATTATAATTTCTCCATAAATCTTTAATAGTTATGGTTTAAATTTATTATTATAATTTCTCTATAAATCTGTAAAAGGCTAGTCTTTTGAGATATGGTTTAAATTTATTATAATTTCTCTATAAATATGTAGTCTTTATAAGATATGGCTTAAATTAACTATTATAATTTCTCCATAAATCTTTAATAGTTATGGTTTAAATTTATTATTATAATTTCTCTATAAATCTGTAATAGACTAGTTTTTATGAAATATGGTTTAAATTTCCTTAAGCTAATCGCACCAAATGACGTTGAGAAGAACAGAATCGACAATTCGTCGAATCCAATTATCTCAATTAGGCTGTTTATTTGAAAGGAATCGATAGGACTTCGGCAGAATAATTGATCGGAAGGAAATTACTTCGTTAAGCCGATTTGCACTGATGTGGTTGACTTAATTTCGTAGAAACATCAATAGTCAATATCGAAATTTAAAAATATAGTCTGACAATTTTACTTAAACTCCTGTGATGTTGACGTTTCTGATTCTGAACCTATTTATGTTTCTACATTGAAAAAATGGCGAGTTTCAATAACATATGGAGGATCATGGAGATAAGTGTACACACCAAAGTGAAAATTATCAAAACATACATAGTCAGTGTGTTGCTGAATGCAAGTGAAACTTGGAGGCTGCACAAAAAAGAAAGAAGATTACTGGCATTTGAGATGAGATGTTACAGATGGATATTAAACATCATATGGCAACAGAAGTTCACAAACACCGAGGTGCGAAGACGAGTGGGTTGCACAAGAAACATCGTGCAGCAAGTAATGGAAAGGAAACTAGATCTCTTTGTACACATCTCCATATTGGATAATAGGATGGTCAAACAGGTTGTGTTTGGAATGATGGATGGCAAAAGATCAGAGGTAGACCAAACAGAGAATGGTTGGGTGATGTCAGGGACTGGTACGTGACGAATGTGCACAGGCTGAGTCTGTTGGCACAGGACAGAGGACAGTGGAGATCTAAAGCGAAGCCTGCGACCGACATCAAAGGGCGACGAGCCGATGGACTCAAAGAAGAAGATGTTAAATTTATTACCGGCGTTCTGTTTTTGTTTTCGTTAGGTTTGAACGTTGAGTTTGTTCAAGATTCAATTTGAACTACTTTTAGTTATTGTGTTGAATTTCTGTCAGCTATATGTTGGACTAGTTTGAGTTTTGTGTTTTATTTATTTTATTTTCAGTTTTGTTTTAGATTTTCTTTGAGTGTTCAGACTATTTCAGATGCGTGTTCAAGATGAATTTGCTACACTTCTTTATTCAGATTTTTCTTTTCCATTTGTTTAAGCTTCTGCAATGAGACTGGTTGGGTTCACGGGTTCAAATTGTTATCGCTGTAATCTACATTTACATTATATTTCTTTAATGAATCACATTTTCTGTTTTTCTTCTTACTGTCTTTTATTGATTTATCTTAATCTTTCCGTTTCTTCGCTTTTATTTCTTATAACAGCATTTTTATGGATACGTTTGGGCGTGGAAAACTGACTGAGATTATAAAAGTCGTGCTAATCGAAGCTCTATCATGAGTGGCTTCCTGTTGTAAAGCTTGCAAAGGGTCTATATGTGCAAGTTTTATGAGTAAAGAACTCTACCTCGTTCAGTACTAACATCCTGAGAAATATTTCCTTAATTGATAGAGTGGTAATTTTGTGCCAAACTGCGCGATGAGTACATAATATGGCTTCAATTAATCGACACTAATGACGATAATATTCAATAAATCGATACCAAACTGTTAGTTAAATAGACGCTTAGACTTGATTTGATAAAGTCTCATTAGAATCATACATAGAGAGACTCCAAACATTGATAAATTGGAGACAGACAAGGACATCTAGTCATATTACATTTTCTCCTAAACGTCCAGAATGTTTTGCTTAATGTATGCATTCGCGACAGTAATGGCTCTATCCTGGCTCCATACAGACATGTAATTCAGTGTCTATTGCGACCATATATAGTGCCTTTTCCTCATGAAATGAAACGCCTGGTCTATGTATGTCGATCTCGTCGAATGACACCCGCGGGAGATTTTAGCCATAAAAGCCACAATGAATCTGCGTTTGGGCTTCGTAACACCCAAGACATTTCAAAGAGCGATGATATCGCCGAAGCTGCTGTCGCTGGCGTCCCTCTTGCATTCGCGGCGTCGCATACGCTTGCATTTCATGGCCCTCGATGATATCACCAACGTACAGCAGCCTTCTCGAACAATCCCCGGCACAGATCAATGTATCGGATTGTGTCCTGCTAGGCGTATGTTGCAACAATGCCTCAGCCTGATGCACACAGTTGGGCAGCGCAGGGTTAGTTGTATATTCGAATAGCTTCCATATTGTGTGGCTGATAAAAGGAGAGCTATAAATTGCCAGATACATGCATATATGCACACATACATACATACATACATACATACATACATACATGTACATACATACATACATACATGTACATACATATATTGACACCTACATGCATACATATATTACATACATACATACATTATATACATAGTTACATACATACATGCATACATACATACGTAAATGCTTGCCAACGTACATATATTACATACATACATACATCCGTACATTCATACATTCATACATACATTCATACATACATACAAATACACTCATTTTGCAACACTTTGTTTCCACCACGTTTACTCGAACATTGTCTAATCCAGATGACGCATTTGGTAGCGTTCAGTGTGACGTATATATGGTCGTGGCTGAAAAAACTCTCACAAAATCGGGAAAAAACAAAAACTGGGTTTGATTCTGCACTGGATTGGGCTGTAATTTCTTTATAGTTTGGCGAAAACCGCAAATTTCTATCACAGTTGGAAAAGTGACAGTTTTTATTAAAGATGTAGGACTCTTCTCGTTTACTTTTGAGAAATCGCGAGTTAAATTTTCAATAACTATGACCCAACCTCAGTCGCTGTGCCTAGAATCGTGAATGTTTGTGAGTATAAGAAATTGGAGCTCATTCCTGCCCCTCTGAGGATGCCATCAGTGAAACCTCCATAAAACTGGCTGCGGTCTTGGTCAAAGTCAGCTGCATTATGTGCTTTTCCTGCTGAATAAATCCTATAACTGCATTTCTTGTCAGGGCCGTCTTAATTATCCTTTAGGCACAGTAGGCACTGTGCCTACGACCTACGAACTTTATAGGGGCCAACGAAAGTCAAAAATGAGATATTGAAAAAAATAAATTTATTGATTGACCCGAAAATAGAAAAAGAAAATACAAATTTAATAACCTTAAAGTTTGTACTGAAACAATTTAAGTTAAGCTGTGCTACATTATGTTAACTTTGCGACTCTTTGCATTAGCAAAATCACAAATAATGTCCTCAAATGTCATTTCCCGCATTAAGTCGTTTTCTATGTGTTTAGCTCTAATGCAGAGTTGGAGATGAGGCCTACGAATGCGAGAGTGCCTAGGGCCTACGACGACCTTAAAACGGCCCTGTTTCTTATCTTATCTAATCTAGTCTAATTGAAATATTTCTATTCTATTTAACGACTTTTACAGCGATGTTGTCACAATGCATAAAGCAAATGAAACCGAAGTCAAACATGTTAATCGGTTGCAGAAAGCTGGTGAAATTCAATCAATTCAAGGGAGTGAACCTGCAGAGTTGGTGACATGACAATAATATGACAGAAGAGGTCTACGGACGACGCAGTCGGGGACGACAAAAGAAGAGATGGGGAGACATGATTCAACAAGACTTAGAGCTTCTCAGGCTGAAGAAAGAAGATACTGGAGATAGAAACAAATGGAAAAGGAGGATTCGTGTGGCTGACCCCTCCCCTAGGAGGGATTAATTCCAGCCAGAAGGAAGGAAGGATGGAAGGAAGGATGGAAGGAAGGATGGAAGGAAGGAAGAAAGGAAGCAAGGAAGGAAGGAAGAAAGGAAGGAAGAAAGGAAGCAAGCAAAGATAGGAAAGAAGGAAGCAAGGAAGGAAGGAAGCAAGCAAAGGTAGGAAAGAAGGAAGCAAGGAAGGAAGGAAAGAACATGTAGAGTTGGTTTGGAGGAACCAGAAATCAAGCTACGTAGGGTTATAACCTCATAAAAATACTCCACCTTTAATATTATTCTCTCTCGTGTTAAGCTATTGTTATCCCTTTCCAGTACATAAGGCGCCGTTTAATTTACGACGCTTTGGCTCCGTTCTACACTGGTCGACAGCATCCGTTTGGTATCAGTCTGTTGCAGCGCTGGACGTTTCATGCAAAACACGACAGCGTTGCCTTTGACATTTTCCAATCTCTCTTATGTCCAGCGGTGGCAAATGGCTCCAACAGGACGGTCATTAGTTCGTAATATCCCTCTGGCATGTTCTACTCTCTCTTCCTAGACTCTGCGCCTTTGAATAATATAAACCATTAAAGTAGACCTAATTCTTAATTAAACTGATTACAGCAGGCCTTTTAGAGTTACCGAATAATATATTCAGTCATAAATACATGACGGTTTAAAGCCATCAAAATCGTCGTGCTATGAATACGAGATGGATTTATTTAATCTTCGATTTCTTAGCCAATAATCCCGCTCATAATGTGTATTTATAACCTAATGATGAGCTAAATCCGAATCTCACTCTGTCGTTCTCGTATCAGATGTTATACGGAAGCTTTGCTTTACGTAAGGCACGGTATCCGATTAGCTAGGGCGCTCGGGTTGTAACCTGGAGAGTACGGGTTCGAACCTCCTATGATGCGGTTACTGTGTAGGGACCTTGACCAAGTCCTTCGCTCTCATTTTCTCAGCGCAATCGATTGATGATTAGTCATTAGATAGTGGCGCTATATTTAAAAAATAATAATACCATTGTTTACTACTAATGAGCATGAATCACAATTAGTAGACTTTGTGTGTAGTTCATTGGTGGACAGTTGACTAGTATAGTTTTATTACAAGCGCTTTAAATTCAGCACATATGCTATTCGAACTGCATAATTGCATGTATTATTTGCATTATATATCTACAGATGGTTATGCGAGATATTGTAATTGCTTGTGCTGGTGAAAATATTCATTTGACTGCGAACGAACTTAGACTTTTTCTTGATCTCTCAGATCTTGTATTGTTACAGGCCTATAAAATACTATGAATTCTTTAAAAGGCCCTTTATAAATTACCCGTTCCATTACATTACAGCACATAATAGATCCGTGTGTATATCTATGTATATATACATACATAGAGAGAAAGAGTTCAGGCTTTTTGGTCTACATCGACGAAGTTCCTGTGAAGCGTCGGTTGTTTAGACAGCTGAGCGTTGGAGACTATTTTAAGTGCACAGAAGATGCTTTGGTCTCCAGCGAACAGGTGTTGTCGGCTAGAATCTTCCTCTAAAATACCAACCTCAACCAAAACACAGCCTGCTAAATGTCACAACAGCATATAGACCTGACACTTATACATACGCATATGTCTAGAGGTATACAATACACGTGCATATATCTGCAACACGTAGCAGAACGTTATCGAACATTGCCACACGTGCGGTGGCGAGCATTGTAACCCTATATATAGTAACATAATATGGCCTAAGTTACACACAGTAGACAATATATATATATATATATATATATTATATATATATATGTAGAACATATACAAAACTTTGTATAAGTATTAACGCGTCATATTTCAGCTATAATTGGGAATCTGTTGGTAGGGTTCTGCGCGAGTTAGCCACTAGATATCTGAACAATGTTTACTAATGTATGAATGTTCTAGGTATCCGAACAATGTTTACTAATGCATGAATGTTCTATTCTTAATTACCATTAACGTCATCAAGGCTAGCGCAGAGAGCGCCTCTGAGTAGTTTCCCTCGAAGAGGAGCTATACAAATTTCTGATTACAATTAGGCCGACAATTACATTGCGTGCATAAAAGCTGCAATTTGATTACAAGTATTGCAGATGACAACGTGCAAATTGCAGTTTTATAGTTGAATATATTTTTTGCGATGCGACCTTTGCCCTTTATAAAGTACAGGTAGACTGCGGTTATGATGCATTTATTACAAACAATAGTTTTCTGCGATGAAACGACACACACATGTATTGCTCCGAAAAACCACCAGCCTTTACTACCAGACAATAAATGTACGTGGAGTGGAAGGCTTTAATGTCGTTGATTCGTTGTCAATAAATACATGAGATGTGGAAGGCTTTAATGTTGCTATTATCTCTCTATGTATACCTGAGCCAGTGTTACCTGAATAGTATCAATTGTTACTGCAAATGTCTGCTCATCAACTCCGGTTTCTGTGTTCTACTGCCAAAAAAATCGTCGATGAGCACTCTAGGTAGATTGATTAGCTACCGAAGAATTCTTTGAAGAATTAAATACGCCGTTAATAGATATTCAAATATCGTTTCTTCTGCGTCTTGGGTGGTTGAGGTGGTGATGATGATGATGTTGCTGATGATAATGTTGCTATTTTTTGCTAATCCTTCTGTTTAAGACGGTGATGGTTATGATTGTAATTGTATTCTGCAAATTTGTATAGCGCCTATTCAAGAGAAAGTAATCAGAAGCACTTTCTACGTTAATTTAACTAATGATAAACTTTATTAAGAATAAAAAAGTACATAGGTGAGCACACAGTACTCAGAAAACCAGAACATCGTAGCTGGATGGCTCCCTAACACAGGCGGAGCCCCGCCAACAGATTTCCATCCAGAGATGACAATTGATCTTTGTTCAGAGTTCCTGGACCGGTTGCACAAGTACTGAGGAACGACGAGTGGCGATGATAATGGCGACAATGATGATAACGGTAATCGTATTGTAATTGCACATTTATATAGAACCTCTTCAAGTAAACTACTCAGAAGTCTTCTCAACCTGATGGAACAAGATCCCGATCAAATAGAATGGTCCTCAGTCGCTGGCGGAATAGAGACAGAGAAAGGGCGTAATGATGATGATGATGATGACGATCATGATGATGATGATGACGATCATGATGATGATCATGATGATGATCATGATGATTACGATCATGATGATGATGATGATGACGATGATGATGATGATGATAACGATCATGATGATGATGATGATGATGATGATGATGATGACGACGACGACGATGATGATGATGATGATGACGATGATGATGATGATGATGATGATGATCATGGTCATGGTGAATCATGAACAAAAAATGGAAAAGGTGATATAAAGACAACTGCATCAATTGCATCATAGAGGACTCTGACCTTGACTTCACACCTATCGAATCTCGGATATGAAAATCAACCTCCTTTTCCGCTACCTGTTTTTCCTCTTGTTCTTCCTCTCCTATTCCTTCTCATATTCCTGTTCTCCTCCTCCTCCTCTTTTATTCCTCGGGTTGAAATGGTTTCGCCACTTTGCTTTTCTCAGTAAAGCAAACATCTTTGTTACAAGAACAGAAATCGCTAAATATACATCAGGTTTCATATTCTCCCCAAGTATCTTTTCCTCAACACGTGCTTGAATGTGTATTTAAAATCACACATATGTATTGAATACACGTTCCTCAAGCATACATGCATGCAATCATACAATGCTGTATTGATCCAATATATACTGCCAATATGCAGATATAAAGACTGTATATAAAGGTTTATGGTTCCTCAATATGTATGTGCATATATAAACGAAGCATACATTAACATATTGTGTATATCATACGCCGTATATGAAATGGCCTTTATGTACTGCGGAAGAAACGTGTAGGTTGGTCGCTTTTCGATTGCCAGTTACTGTTCTGTTTCCCTCGATAGCATATGGAGATGGCAAGCGAGCGGCAACTGTCATGTTTATTGGCGATTGCCATCGTTCAGATTGCCTTCGACCAGTAAAACAACAAGAAGTGGTTGTCTTTTAGTCCACAAATCATGCACGCCTAATATCCACATGGAAATCCATAGACGTCTGTTTATCTGTGAACAACATCGGTTATGCGCCGGAAGAAAAAGCCAGCTTTTGTAGTCGGCGTCAGATCGACTTAGCCTGGTGATCTGCAACGTAATAACGCACAGCATTGTTACTTTGGTTTGTTTTGTGTTTATCCTAGGATGAATCCATAACCAAGAAATGTTATTTACATTTGTTAAAGACTGTCATATGTAATACAATGTGATGTGATGTGATTTGACACAATTTACTCAGTTTTACACAATGTCACAGTTTTCGTAGAAGACGTTCAAGATGATACCCAACTATTCCTCTCAGTCGACGGTTGCACATGTAATCCTGCTTTTCAACTATTTGCTTTGGTTTTTGGTGATGTCCAGTCTTGGATGGCTTGTAATAAACTTCTTCTGAATCTCTTAAAAGTTGAATTTCTTCTCCTAGGCACTAGCTAACAACTCCGTAAATTTGATTGCATGACACCTATTCAGGTGCGTGGCTTGCTTTGTCAATCGTACTGAATGTGCACGCAGATTAGACATGTTTGACTCTACTGCATGATTTTCTAATCACGTCGGCGCCATATACAACTCAACTCATTTTCCTATATTTGATGTTCGTAGAATCATATCTCTTTTGGCCCAAAAAGTCTTAAACCCACTAGCTAATGCATTGGTTTCCAGCAGACTTGACTGCTATAACTAACTTCTTATTGGCATGCACAAACTACCAATGGTTCAAAACTTTCTTTCCAGAACCAAAGCAAAAGCACACAAGTATCAGTATATCACACCAATATCGCATTCATTGCACTGGTTACTAATCGGGCAAAGAATCCAGTCTAAATTCTCGCGCATAGTTCACAAAGTACTACATTTAAATCAGTCAGCCTGCCTATGTTCCATTCTCACCCCTCATACCAACAAGTGTTGCACTCGATCAATGTACACCGTGACTATTGTGCCTCGTACCAAAACAGTTTGGTTTCCCGAGCGTTCTCGGTTGTGAATGCAAGGCTTTGGAATTCACAGCCAAGTTCAATTCGTTTTGTCAGTTCTTTGTTATCATTCAAGTATAAACTTAACACTCATCTCTTTCAGCTTGCTTACTCAGCGTATGTTATAACTTATGGATTCGCTATTCTATCGGAATTTCGTCTGGTTTAACCCCAACGGATTATGATTTCTGACCGCAATTTCATTTGGAGAGATCGTCCATTGATGTCTCGGACATTAGGATAACGTCGCTATAGAAATAACTAGATTAGATTAGATTTAACGTTGAAACTCTATTAAAACTAATGTATCACTTATTTCTTCAAATGTAAGTCTAGTCGGCCTACGCGAATAGTGATAAGCATTACGACAAATAATTATTAAAATCATACAAAGAAAGGAGAAACTTATCGTACGAAAAGGGAACAAATATGTGCGACACTGGCAATACTAATTATTCGAGCTGCTATTGTACTATTACCACAAAGTTAGGTTGTGTTAACATATTATTTATAATGGCTGATAAGCTGAGGAAGATCTTTCATTGAAGTTATAGTCGTTATCTGTACCTCGCAATTCAGTATGAATTTCCAGGCGGTCGGTGTTTTTTACTCCACGTATAAATTATTGCACTACTGATAAGACCGAACAGCGTTGTATTTGCACGGATGCCTGGCTGTGCAGACGGTCTCGGTCGTATTCTGTATAGGTCAGAGATCTTGAATGAGGCGTGAAGGGAAGAAAGCGTAGGTACTCGTATGCTTTGGATGGTTATGGAGGTGAACACCAGAGATAAGCGGTTTACTGCTGAAAAGCAGTCGCTGTCTGTGTCTCTGAAACACAGTGAGTCCAGAACTTTCAACTGTCTGGTTGATGAACACAGTATCTGTAGCTTATAAAAAGGCTCTGCCTGATTACCTCCCAACTGTATAGTAATTGTACACATTACAATTCTCAAGACACTCAAGACAATATTCAAGACATTACAATTCTCTGACCTATAGGAATTCGACCCGGCTTCTCCAATTGATTGTGAGGCTGGACTGCGATATTGATTTGAAGTGACCATCGACTGATACCTTGGGCATTATGATAACGGCGCTATAGAAGTTTTTTTATTAGATTAGTAACTGAATGTATGCTACAATGAAAACATTGCAATATAAAACAATATAGTCCAACTGAAACGTGATAATGCCCTTCACAAAGTTCAGAGGGGCGCATCAAAGCTGGGCAACAGGAATCATTATCAAGCATAAAATGACTGGAGGAGGTAAGTTTACGGTTTAGAGCAAACGATTACAAGGCCTGGTCACAATAGTGACTGCTATACACAGACATTGGGTTAGGAGGACGATGCAGCTTCAAGGTTGCGAAATATCGACAACAGATGATGGAGGTAAAGAAGCTGCGTCTGACTTTGCCCTAGATTGCAAAGGATGAAAAGATGGAGACATCGCTGGTGAGGGAAGGGATGAGCCTCAGTGATGGATGATCATCTAGTCAGGCTATGCGTATGTACATTGGCGGTTGATGAGCTTATGACTGAGACGAGTTGATGGATTAAGGATAGTTGACAAGACTTATGACCTGATGTTAATAAAAAGTTAGACTCCTTCTGAAACAGTAATAATGGTTACAACTCAAATAAGGAGAGTTACAAGATTTTATTCAATTATTGAATTAGGAAGTAAGATATTTATGTCTTCAATGCCTACCGTATAAATATTTCCAAAAATCCATGTACTTATAGAAAATATATTTCGTAATCTAACAGGCTGTAGCTTGGATTGTTCATCTAATAGCTACTGTATCAGTTAATCAATTACATCATTAATTGTTCGAAATTAATTATTTAACAGATCAGAGAACAGATAAGAAAATATTTTAAACTGTCTGATGTGTCTGTTTATTTGCTTAACAGTGGTTGATTTCATTTGAAAATAGACATTTAAATGTTTATGCGGCGTTATACCTACATTGTTAGGAATGTGTAAATTGATCTATGATTTTGCTATTGCAGCAATTCGCTGTCGGCTTTGATTCTAACAGTTCTGTCACACATTGCCCTGAGTTAGCTTCGGTTTTGCTCACGTCGTCTGGACTCCATTCAAGTCTATTATATAATTGTTTAGTGTCAGGCATCTCGTTAGAAGAAGATTAGATCAAAGTGCCCGGCTTCTTTGCCTTCATCAGATATTTTTTTCTTTTGTGTACGTTATGCTCAATAAATTACTCATCGAATTCCACTGAATTTTCATTCTATTAACGATCCTGCCACACCTGGTAACTTTTCAACAACTCCTTAGCCAGCTTTTCGATTATACTTTTTTTTCGTTAGAATTTCCTCTAGAATTTTAATATTGTATTCAAAACCAGACTTTTCTTATCCTGTAGTAGTGTGATTGGTTTTCGCTGCTGTGTTCCGGATGGCAATGTCACTTCATCACAAACGACAATTTATTTATTTTGTGCTCCTCCTCCGAATCCTTGTACAGTTTCTCGATTACAAATTTCTCTGCAAGTTAGACGTCCAAACATTCAATCTAGAGTCCTTAAGTACCTCACAAAAGCGCTGCCTATTCCTCCAACTCTTCCACTTTTTGAGTTTTTTCACAGAATTCCATCCGCTATATGAATTCTGGTCTCGCCTTCTGAACTTGCAATAAGCCCTTTCATACTCTGGACAATACTTCACTTCTCTGCTTTCTTTTCCAAAAATTTGACAAAAAATTGCCAGTTACTTGAACTGTCACCTCTCGTCCAACAACGACGTTGACCTTCTTCAGCATGCTCTACTATGCCATCTACTCGCCCGTCCTTTAACAACGTCCCTCATTTCTTGTTCATGTTTTGTTGTGTTAGAAGTCTTTAGTAAGATTAAAGTAGAGTTTTAATATTGTTTTACCTACTCTACTCTTCAACCTACTGGAACTTCTTTGTTAACCTTCCTCAACATGCTCTATTCTAGCATTTACTCAATGTTGATCTTCTTTCACCGGCTCTACATATTCATCCCAGAGCTTCTCCGTGTTCACTTTGTTTTCCCTTACACACTCAACCTCTTTGTCCTTCACTCCAACTCGATCTGACGGCTTCGGTGGAGCAATTAGCCCGACAGCTTAGCTAGAATATGAATGAGCAACAAGAAGGCAACAGCCTGTCGCATTCACCATCGGGCTACCATCTTTGGCATTCTGTCGATGGTTACCAACCAACGAACCGTAATTATATCCAGTGTTCCATGACCATCGAATTACGCCCGACCTATTTCTATTGAGACTGATCACAAATAGCCTTTTAGTTTACATGGATATTCGTATATAAGAATATATAATTATACATAACAGAGAATTATAGAATTATACATAACAGAGAACATTTATGAATGTACTCTTTTATTAATTTTTATGACTTATTTTTACCTGTTGTTCATTTACATGTGCTCGCTGTTGCGGTTCCTTTTATTTCAAAATCTACTAATAGTACGCCTTCGTAGTGAAATGCAATTACTTATACCTATAGAATATAAATAGGTTCTGATACATTTAATGAATGCTATGTGGGTTGTGTGGTGGCAGAAATATATTTGTCCTCCACCTTTGCGTCTAAGGATTCGAATCTCTCTCGTCATGTAAATTGAACAACACGTTATCAAGTCGTTTAGCTCTTAAGTAAATGTTTTGAGGTTGTGGACTGCTAGTGTTTGTGCTTCACCCAAATTATCCTTCAGATTCAGAATCACGCCTCTGACGTCATCAAGCCGTGTAAACCTTAAGTAAATGTTTTGAAATTGGTGGACTGCTGGTGTTTGAGTTTCTCCCAAATTATCCTTCAATCTCAGGACCACGCCTCTGACGCCTAATGGCTCACAAGCCCCTGCCTTTCCAAACCTAACTGCCTTGTGTTTAGATGTTTACTATAAATCAGTCTTTATATCTTCAATGTTAAGGTAATTTCGGTAATCCGTTAGATCCAAAATCCCATTATTATTCTGTTTTTTGCCATATTATAAACTGAACACTAACAATTCAGATTCAAAATCATTAAAATAGAGCAAACAAGTGATTTATATAATATAAACAACAAACTTTGATGATAAGAATTAAAACGTCAATTAGAAAATAATAAAATACGGTTAAGGATGTGTGAAAAATACTGTTTTTAAAATCAGGAGCTGCTGTGTTGTCTAGTTTCTTCTCCTGAATGTAATTTACGAGTTATTCAGATGAACAAATTGACATTTGTCGAAATCTGATTGCAACTAAACACCTTGCTCGTCATCTTAATGTTTCTTGATTTTTTTAAACAGAATTTGTCTGCTACTCGATCGTCGTCGGCATCTATCTCAACATCGACCTTATCAGCGCAAAAACACTGTCCACGATATCTGTGTCGATTTTGAATACATATTCTGAATGTGCCTTGTGCTTGGGGCGTTACAATGGCTTCCGTCAATCCCTGGACGGTGAAGATAACGCTGCAAATTGCTTGGAATTCTATAGCGATGACAAGTTGTCCGATGAATGCTTTTACCCTGGCATATTTTCTGTTAGCTGTCAGCCGATGCTGTCTAAAATAGGAACCTGACACCATTTTGTGCGACTTCTGCTTCCCAGGGTTCATTTATTTCCTGTTTCGCTACAGTGACCTTGACACTAGTGACCGAAAATATCCTAATTACATTACATTGACAGTTGTAACGTGATTAAAAGAATTGAAAAGAACATTTTCTGTAGTGGCGTTGACACTTTTCAGTTACAATAAACAATCAATCTTCTTTTCGTTTTTCCTATCCTGTTCTGTCCCCTGCTGTCATTACCTCTCCCCTCCTCTTTGAGTTTCAATCTCACCCATCGTGCCTGTCAGTGTTCCATCTTTATTCATACTTCTCTAGTTTTGAGTGATAGATTAGATGGAAGACTCACCACTTTCAAGTTGCTTACCCGCGTAGCCTGTCTTCAGGCTTTCTGACATATTAGATATCGACCTGGCTTCTTTTGCAACGAATTACGAATTTGACTACGATTTCTCTTGTGCGACCATCGACCGATACAAATGTGTATTATGACAATGGCGCTATACAAGTTATTAAATTAGTTTACATTGTACAAATTTCGTGTGCGACATCGTTAGGGCGCTGGGTTTGTAAGCGAAAAGATTGCGGGTTCGCCTCTGAGCGACCATGGGCAAGTTGTTTGCGCACATGTGTTTCTGTCACCAAACAGCAGAACTGCTATCGGCATAAGCTGTGAGATCCTGCTATGCATTGGCCTCGTGTCCACGATCTTGGGAATCTTCCACTAACGGAAGAGCAGAGGCCGAAGAGCAGAAAATGAGCACCTCATCTAAGTTGCACCAGCCACATGGAAAGTTAAATTACTTTTAATTATCGTATGTATGTGTTTGTTTAGTTATGGTGACATGGTTCCGAGCACAGTGAGTGGTAAGATCGTCGGTGGTGTATGTTCGCTGAGTGGAGTCCTTGTAATCGCTCTTCCAGTTCCCGTTATCGTCTCCAACTTCAGCCGAATCTACCATCAAAACCAACGATCCGACAAACGAAAAGCTCAGAAGGTAGACAGTTATCACGTATATCAAGTATCTCTCTCTGTCTCTTTCTTTGTATATCTGTCTCCCTTTCTTTCTCTCTTCAAACCTTTTGCCGCCGCTTCTCCAATTTTTTGTCTTTAATTCTGTATCTCTGTCTCTTTTTGCCATTGTTTGTGCTGCAATGCTCCTCTGTGGCAATAATGTCTCAACATGCTTGACAGTGTTAATCACTGTTTCGACCTGTCCATGGCATTACGTATCGGTTTCTGGTTTACTTCCAGTCTTCTTTGTAGGCCCTATTTTGTATTTCTCTAACTCTACTTGTGTGCGTTTTTTAGTATCTCTATTTCTGGCTCTGGATGCTTCAGTGCTTCTCTATGTACATTTCCCTGTATTTCGTTACGTTTTTGTCGCTGTATTTTCAGTTATTTATTCATTTTAAAAAACTTCAGGTTTTCCTTCGAACCTCTATATTATTTTTCATTTATTCCTTTATTCGTTCGTTTTACCTTGTTCGTTCATTCGTACATTGAGATGTTAAGAAATTCCGATCACCTACCTACAAATATCACGACCAAGCGCAGTGTGGTTTTGAATAGCATTTTGTGTAAAGGTTATTATCGCTTGGGAGAATTTGCATTTTACATTGTTGAGCTGATAGAGTTTACCGAAAGAGTCCCGGCCGACTTATTTGAACTGAAAATTAGAACAGGACTTGTGTTGTCAAACTTATGGTTTTATCGATATTTGCTGAGAATTACAAATTTTCATAAATCTTCTGACAGTTTAAGCTACATTGGAGTCTCGCAAAACATAAATCACTCGGAAGTAACATGTTTTGTGGTCTCAGCACCTATTCTCTATTACACTAAATCCAGTCAACCATGAAATTAGGCCTACGCATAGTGCATTATGCATATATCGTCACATGGCACATTGTCGATTCGAAGATCAAATACGCACATACTGTATATGGCTTACACATCATCATACATAAATACATCGAAGTACTTAAGCCTATAATATAGAAATCCATAAAGTGGTACAAATGCATGATGCAGCATATAAGCAAAAATACGCAGAGCCGTTTATACCTAAGTACCTACAAAAGCTTCACGAAAATACATGCATGCGTGCATACTTCAAAAACATTTCAGGATGTAACTAATAGTATTATATATGTGCATGTTTTATGGGTAATGTTTTCTTATGGCCTTTTGGGTGTACTGCTTGAACTTTTCAATATTATGGACACAAAAAGTCCATAATAAGTTGGAAGTTACTAAGTACAATTACAATTACAGAAACTTATTTCAAAATAACGCTTCATGAATAGCCCAATACGCGACTGTACAAAAGAGGAATGGTTGTTGCATGTACAAAGATAGTCAACTCTGGCAAGGTCCTAGCACCAGTCAGGTGAATATGGTATCTAATGATACCAAAGAAAACAAAGTTCTGAATGATCAGCTTCAAAGGGGATGGATGGGAACACGATGGCGTCTTTGAACATTGGTCCAAATGTATTTTAAGAAACTAAACTTTACTTCCACCATTAGTTGCGTCTTCACAAATTGCCTTAATTGAGATGGAGTCAAATTCTTTAACACAAAAAGGGCTAATGCTTAATTCAAAGCAGATTTTTTTTTTCCAGATTATTTGGTTGGTATGTTTACTTTCAAACGTAGCATTTATTTCAAAAGTCACACGTAGACGTGTATACAGAAAGCGAAAGTATCCAACTGCATTCCTGTGTCTATTACTCCTCGATCAGCTGTTGTCTATGGCTTTAGCCGGACTTAAGTTGTTTTCTTTTGGAAGCGACCGACACTTCGTGACCTTGGGCACGTAGTGTTAATCTTCCTGCTGGGTGTGTGCGCCAATTAACCGAGACGTTTCCAGCTGGTAGATGTGTGCACCGTTCATCCATTTTGCATGATGGTTAAAGTCTGTACCGTGGAGTACAGGCCCGGTGCAATGTCTCATGCTGCGCAAGCACCTACGGACCTGTGCCTAAGACGATACCCGCACGTGTCTAGTTGAAGTTTAAGCAATGGGAGACTGATGCAACTTGCACCAAGTGTGGTGGGCACCGAGGGAAAAGTGCAGGAAGCGTCGGGAATTGGAGGAAATGAAGTAAACATGTCGAACCAACCTCTCTCTTTAGAGATTTCGTATTTTCCGACCAAGTGTACTACTTCAAACTCTCCAGCGATTCACATAAACAGCATCTCTCCGTGGGCAAACTATTCCGCATAAACTATGTTCGCATTCACATTTTATATATGTAGGGGTGTGTTGTGAATAATTGATGTCTTATAGCCGTATTCTATATTCTCCTAGCATTAAACACTTCTTTGTTGCACCCATTTAATAAATTTATTAAATTAATTGACTTAGTCCTAGTAGTGGATTCTGTTATTAGTAGTTTTTAGAAGTTCCTAAAAGGCGTGATATATATATATATATCCAGGACATGCGAACATATAATTAAATGCACAAAAGTCTACAAAGCTTTTGCTTTTCAAGTCTTGTATGTACAAGTCGTTAAGACATCAGGTACTATAATAAATACTGGTGGCGCAAATAAGTGCAATTTTGTCCACATGTTCTCCAATTCTAATGCACCACTTACGCCTTCACTGACCAACAGCACATCATATCGTCAATCGACTTAAGGTTTTGTTTACCGGAACGTCTTTAGCTGGAGCCGAAAAGTTCATACCTAAAGGCATGACTTAGCCGAAAAAATTTGATTATAACATGCACACGTTTGCAACAAAGCGTGAGCTCCGAGTAGGGTAATTATTTACTCAAAAGTGCTACCCGCCTAGTACCGGCTGATGAAAACACAGAGGCTAATGTAGCGTCCGTAATCCATACCTCAAAGGCATGGCTTAGCATTGTCCAGGCGTGTACCAAGTTCTAAGCAATTTGCTGGTATGCGTTGAAATATTTATTTATGTATGTATGTATGTAATACATTATGAGATATGAAACATATTAAAAAATATAGTTTGACCTATTGCTAGACTGTTTTGGTGGCTATTGATTAAAAGTCACTACTTCTATTAGGCCATGACAACATTATTTTTCAATGCAAACTAGAGGATAAGTAATTGGCTGACAATGTTGATGACGGCTACGACGATGAAAATGATTAAATGAAATAAATTTTTATTTTTAATAAATTTTAATTTTAAGAAATAAATTAAATAAACAAATAAAAGAAATAAATGAAATAAGATGATTAAATGAAATAAGATGATTAAATGAAATAAAAAAATTAAATTAAATAAAAAAATAAAATTAAATGATGATTAAATGATGAAGATGATAAAGAAGATAAAGACAAAGATAAAGATGAAGATACTAAAACATGAATTAAACGCACATTGCTATTATATCGATATTAATTATTGCTATAGTTGTGTCCTGGGCCTTAGTTAGATGACTTGATGTAATAGCAACGTCCTACGCACAATAAACTTAATAAACAGTCGTAAAACTGTCTTTAGCTTACAGTTCAATTCAGGCTATTTATACATATTCTTCACAGGCCTCAAAGTTCTCATGTATATTATCTGAAAATATAGATGGTCTATTCATAGGTTCTATAAATATTATACCATTTTTAAAATAGTAGATATATATAATAGCATTGATCATTGGTCCTAAAAATAGAAGTAGTCGTAGGGCTGTTCGATGTGGTTGCTTGGCGTTATTATTGTTATCCTTGTTATGATTTGGTATGCTTCCACCTGTTCTTGGTCCGCTCACGTGATCCATCCCTGCTTGCATATATGCAGTGAACTAGATCACGTCTTTTTATACATGCTGTAATTTAGTATCGTCTCATTCTGTCGTTGCAAAATACTCGTATTTTATCCTGAAAGCAATGCTCTGTATTACAGCTCATAAAGACGGCTCTGAGGATAAGTTACAGCAAAGCCAAGCTAGAGAATAATTCAAAGTTTTACCTTAAAGATGCATTGGTTTAAGCAGTAGAGAACTGAGTTCTTTTAATTACGTGAAATTGATTATCAGTCAGATGATTACAACTGCAGATATCAGCGAAATAAACAATTAGCAAGCAAATAATATTATGTCTAATGCTATGACTTGTAGGGCTAGCACGGGCCGTACACGGGGACCTTAAATAGCGTGGCGCCCATTCAAACTGGAAGCGGTAGTGAAGGATCCCACCCGACTTGAAAAATGAGCAAGGTCGAGGCCATGTGGTCGCTACAAAAAAGTGTACATTTACGTTTACGTTTAGACCTAAGCTGCTGTAACCAATATGCCCAGTATGCATATCTCTAAAGATAAGCTACTTTTACTATAATTTTAACGTGCACACTTTTGACTTGGAGAATTACAGAGAGAAATTGAGAAAGGTCAGTAGGTAAATTATTTTATCGGATGAAAGCTACAGATAGAGGCAGAGAAACAGACCGGCGATCAGGCACAGACAGAAAGAGTGAGATAAGGAGTTGAGAATTGAAAAGCATCCTTCATATTAGGCGCTTGGTTACAGAGAACAATATATGAGTAGTCGCCATGGGAATCATAATTCTGAGATTAGTAAGATAGACTGTTAGCCACAATGGTGCGCATTATGCTCCCAAACACATTAATCACTCAATCAGCCAATTCTTGTTTGGCAAGAACATTTTGCATTCCATCCTATGATTATTAATCCAGCAGACAATGGAAATTCTGTAGCATTCGCAAAGAAAGGCCAATGAACTCCAATCGTAATCGTGAACCCTGCATTCATCCTTCATATATTAGGCGCTTCATTTATATAGCGCTTCATTCAGAGTTAAAAAGAATGCAGGCGACAAATGGTAGTGACAAATGGTAGTGAGTGTAAACATAAGAGGAAGACGGATTTGTTATGAACCTTATCAATCACAACTACCTGTGTGGACATGAAATCGACTGCGTTGCCATTTGTGACAAATTACTGTCAGTGATTCTTATCAATGAACCAAAAGCGCATGCATGTATGTCGACCATGAAAAAGTAGGTCATTAGATTGAAACGTGACCTAGAATTAAAAATTGCAGACATGTTTAGGTGGGTGGCAATGACAAAGACGATGAATGCATGGACGACATAAATTTTATTCAAGCTTAACAGCTAATGAAATTTGATGGCTGTCTACTTGTACTGCTTATAGGCTTACTACTTTTTCCTATCTGGTGTTTTGTCTACGAATACATATAAATATCAGTTCAGTTCTGTTATGTCGAAACAGAAAATATTAGTTAATTAAATATTAAATTCAACTAATGTTTGTATTCGATCGTCCTTGCTTAGTGTCTCTACTAATACTCTGACACTAAAATGTCGTTTTCTCCACTGATCTTAGCAGTTCCCTTAGGTTGCTTCCTTAACGTCTCTCCTTACATCATCTTAGACTGGTTCCCTATCGTCTTTCTTAACATCACCATAGACTGGATCCTTAATGTCTTTCTCAACATCACTTTAAACTAGTTCTCTAAATGTATATTAATTAATTAATTAATTAAACAGACATTTATAACGCGCGCAATTAACAACAGCCTCAAAGGCTATTCCCTGTATGTTTCTTATTATTCTAAACTCAAACCAAAATTATCAGCACTTTCTTTATTGAATAAAAGCATAATTTTATTCTTTCCAGACAAAGTTTTTCATCAAGAGAAGGATTATCGAGCAAATATTTGGTAGAAATATCAGCTTGAGAATCCCCTTGTTTTATACATTCGATATTCACTGCGCATCAAATTTCGCTTTGCTTAACATTAGGCCTAATTTGTGTTTCGAAAGAAGAATAATGGTATCGTAAGCCCTAACTTGTGAACACTAATTATGCCTAAAATTACAGTATATGCTTAAACTTTCAAATGAGGATGTGAATATTACGATAATTGTTATCTAGATGGGTGTTTCTTAGCTATAAGAATTACCTAAGCCAAAACTTTGGCAGTCTATTGGCAGATTGATCAGCCCTTGCATCCTGTGCTGCTTTGATGTTTCTGTAGAAAGCTAGATTATCTCGCATTCAGATGGCGAAGACTTCGGCTGTGAAGGCCTTCATTAACACGAAGAGGAAGACGCAGCAGATGCTAATGGCACTTCAGACGGGAAATGAGACAGACGTTGAACTTAAGAACGAAGATCTATTCCAGCTTCAACACCATCACATGCTCACCTGTCTAGAACGAACTACGGTCAGTGTCTGAGTGTCTCATTTACTACCACATACTTTATTATATTCTCACCTGTCTTTAATTAACTATAAGGTGTTTATGGCTCTAATCTATTGCCAAATGCTCATCTGTCTTCAGCGAATTAACGCCAGTTCTACAGTATGATTTTTCAGCAAAATGTTCACCTGTCTCGAAATGAACTAAAGTCATTGCTAAAGCTTCTAATTAATTATTGTGTAGGTCTACCAAATGCTTACCTGCCTAGAATATAGCATAATAACTGTACAGGTATAGCGCCTTTTTCTGCTGCGGCCGTAATACGGCGCTCTATAATTGTCTTTTTATTCATATTAATATAATTATAATTATAATAATACTTATAATAATAATTATTATCAGTATTAGTATTGTTAACGATTTTTAAAGTGATTTATGAGATTTATGATTGTGCCATAACCACGGTTAATGCTAAAGTCTATCTCCGAAAAATGGCTAACGCATTGTCAGACCGTTGCATAATTTCCCACATTAACTTCAAATCCTCGATGTGTTCACAGTTTTCACTGAAACATTAAAATATTCAAAGAACAGTCTAACCCAAAGACTTCATAGCTCCGTGATCATAATGCCAAAGCCGCCAGTCGATGGTCGCTTTAAGTCAAAATTGCAACCCAGCAGTACCTTAAAAAATATTTTTAGCCAAAGTAATCAAAATGTTTTTTGTTGCGGCATAATATTGCAAGGCCTGTTAGACCATAGAGTACAGGAGATGTGTACCTGTCTGCTTTTTGGACAGCATTTGCGGAAGCAAGGAGGGACTCTTCTTCATATTCTCTCAGTGGCGGATCTGCATGTTGGGTTTCTTTGTTTCTGTTTAGGATCGGGAGTTCGTGGATGTTGAATTTCCGGCTGATGTTGCAGAGAAGACGATCGATGTCCCTCTTCTGAAGACCGTAACAACAGACAGCTGCAGCCATTCAGCAGCCGCTTCGCATCCCACTCTATCGAAGACCACGAACACGATCTGTCCCTGCCTCCGCAAATGCTGTCCCAAAAGCAGCCAGGTATACATCTCCTGTACTCTATACTCCAACAGGCCTCGCAATATTATGCCACAACAAAAAACACTTTGATTACTGTGGCTAAAAATATCTTTTTTATTTCATCGCGTATCAAAATAAGTTGTACAAAAATATATTAGGTGATTTCAATTCTACAAATTATAGGTTCGTAACAAAACCAGGAGAAAGTACATCTTTACCATTCTTTTTGCATCAAACAGCAAAATACAATATGTTGCATTAATTTCTTTGCAGCCTGTTGGGGGGGGGTTAGTGGACAAAGCTCCCTTGAATTGACGCCAAAAATAACGGATGGCATAAAATTGCAGTCATACTTGTTTATACTTAAGGCCTAAATTATAGCCATAAAAGAAAGTTGACTGAGGGGCTTTCTTCACTAGCCATGACTTTCCTTTCCATCTCTAAACGAAGGAAAGCAAGGCGTTCGAAAACTGTATTTCTTGTCGCATCCTTTTATCACCCCTTAGCAAAACAAGGCAAAATATATACATATACACGTACGTACTAGCATACAGAGACTTACACTGTATATGCTGCTAAATAGAAGGATGTGACGGTTGGACCACTGTTTCCGTTAGCCAAAGATTGATTTTCATAAATGTCAGGCATGGATTATTACTGAAGTAGAATCATGTTATCATATTGATTGAAAGTGAAACAAGAACAATCGGAAAGTTGTCGATTGAACACCTGTTTTATTTCCTACCGAAGTTTGCCGATGGTCGACGATTTGTTCCGATGCGATGATGCATTTGTCAGGGTTGCATTGTGATGCAAATGTCAATGCGTCCTTTAATAAGGATATTACGAAGGACATCAGCAGGTCACCTGTTAACTGGAATGCGTAGACATATAACACTTCAAATAGGATGGATCGGTGGATGGATGGATGGATGGGTGGGTGGGTGGATGGATAGATGGGATGGATTAGATGCATTGATGGATGATTAGATGCATTGATGGATGATTAGATGGACTCGGTACGGCATTATTCTGCATTTCTGTAATCATAGTATTCTTGATATTCTCTACTTCAACTTGCTTGCACCACGGAAGTTTGAAGCCATGCAATAGCGATATCCCAGGCAGCCAGGGTCCGTGGGTCCATATCGGGCTAGCTTAGTGCCACTGGTGACAGCTGTTGGCCATATAGCCTACATATGGGCCTAAATGTTGAACCAACGATTGGAATGTGAGGGACATAGACCATTTGTCTCATTCTCTCAACCTAAGCATGACTAACCGCAACAGCTCCTCTGTTCACATATAATTACATAGCGCCATAACACGCCAGCAGCTAATTCGGATAGAGTGCCTAGAGAATCAGTCTCAACACGCAATTCGATGCATTGCCGGACAATGGATGGACCTAATCGAGAACTGTTCCATATAGGATGACCGTTAAGCACAGCGAGTGTTCTACCCTATATCGGTCTATTTGTCTGTCTGGTTGGATCGCTGTGTGCTTCTGGTGTCTGGGTGACATTTGACCGAATGCTTGAGCTGAAAACGGAGCGCACTTTCTCTCGGGACGGACAGTAAATCGGCATATAAGGCTCCTTGTGAGAGCGAATGACCAGGACCATCGCCGTTTCCACTGCTCTCTCTAGTTAAGTCACCGTTGGGGACTCCAGTGTTTTAGTCGGTCTGTGAAAGTCGGTTATGTTAAATGCCATTTCGTCTCATTCCGGATCGATTATGTCCGTCCTTCCGTACGTTGTGGGACATATGTCAACAAGTGCCACCAACACGAAACAATAACGCAAAGGTCCTCCATGGAAATTCAGCCGCACACGAATCGATGCAAAGACGGGCGGACGGTCGGAACATGGATAGAATGAGAGGAAGAATAAGCAATGGAAACCATGGGAAGCACATGACTCAAAGAATCGCGATGAACATGGAGTTAATAGGATCAATTGCAGAGTGAATGGACTCCTAAGATATCTCCCGCCCTCAAACGACCCGCAACAACAGCTAGAAGCATTTATAGTCAAGGCGTCTAGGCAAGTTGACCAAAATGATGCTCTTAATTAACGTGCTATGATATATATTTTGCCAATGATATAAGGTTATAATACTATATATCTTTTGGGCCAAGATTGCAGCCCTATACCAACAACAGTCTTTTAAATGCCGCATTAGTTGGTTTGAAGGATATTTTAAATGAAGACAGATGCAGGCCATTAAAATAACTTCAAGTCAAATGGTCTTACTTAATTGAAACATAAGCAAATATTGCTTCACTGCTGAAAGTCTATCTATTTATTCGACTTATGTAAAGTTTTTATTTAAAAATTAATTTCCAGCAAATCTAACTGTATGTTTGAGCATAAATAATTTGTACTCTTTGAACAACTAAATCGGGAGTAAAAGGATTAACTGGCTCAATAATAATACAAAATGGTAGGCTACATGTTAAAAGAAAACAATAGGCTTGATAGCAAATGTCAAGCCCATTGCACAGGTCGACGCATTTAATAAGACAATTATTTAATTTATGGCTTCACAGCATATCCCAGTTGTTTATTAACTTTCAACTCCGTGAAAAAAGAAGACTAACTTCCTTTAAAGACGTAAAAGAACTTTGGATGTTAAGAGATCGTTTACTGAGACTGCGTTTCATGCTGACATCACTAAGGTCCACGATACAATCACATGGTGCTCGGTAGGTAGTGTAGCAAGTGTCTTAATGGCCAAACGTTTTATGTATAGAAGCAGTTAAGGAATTCAACCTTCTGTGAATCCAAAATCTGTGAACTGAAAATTCTAAATAGGGTGATTATACACAAAGATCGACGCCTACACAATGATCGGAATCTCCCATAGACACTCAAATAAACGCACGGTGCCATTTTAAATGTTTTGTTTGATTCTTCTTGGGTTGATTCGCTTCCAGCCTAACCCATTGGCCTATTTGATGCTATTTGGTGAAGAGATGTGCAGATAGACAGACAAACAGACACATATCTTGTTGATAGAAAGGCACAGACAGACACAAAGACAGACATGCTAGCCAGTACAGTATCAGGTGCAAAGGTTGAATGATAAACACTACGGACTCTAACGCAGATAGAAAAAAGCATTGTGAGAGACTAAACCACACACACACACATACAAAGGCTTCGCTGTCTCGATGGCACAAACACCGTGAATAGAGAGTTCTTGTTGACAAAACCAACAAACTATTCTAAAACTTCCGATAATTTTAAATTCAAATTCAATAACGTTCTACATGTTTCCAACAGAAAAACGACTCGCGAAACGACCACAGTATGCAGATCGAAAAGTCGCCTCAGCTGCGAAGCCACAGAACGATGGCCTGGCAGTCGGCTCCTCACACCTCCACCTCCATCACGAACGACACTCCGAAACAGTCTCGGTCGAGTCTAAACGCAATCATACACAACGATGGAACGAAAAACGACAGCCGAACATCGCTCGATAACAACACAGGCGTCGAATTCCACGGTCTCAACGACAACTTGAACCGATTCTCGCTTCCTACGGTTCGACCCGACCTTCAGATATCCGAACTGTAAAACGGTGACGACGGCTTATGTCCTGCAGGAAATGTAGAAATAATAACCCTCGTTGTTATGCAAGAGTCAATGAGGAAACTGAAGGAGGAAACTGCCATTCAGGCGCAGAGCCATTCAGGCGCATAGCTCTGTTATCGATGGCCACCATTCAAGGTGGAGGATGAAACGCGAACGATCTAAGAAATTTATCCTTGCAGAGCCGCAGTAATTGAATAAAATCGTGGTTTATTAAAAAGTTGCGAAACTTCTGGAAAGTTATTTATTTAACGTATCTTTACTGGTTTGAAGCATACTAGACTACTGTAAAACACTTAGCAGTGTATTGTTGCAGTTATTCAAAAATAGCAAAGTTCAGACAAGGTCAAAGTTTGAAGCAGCAACCTTGATCAACCTGTGCGTTGCATACATCCTAAGCCGGCGTTTTTGAATAAATAGGCGATTGTTGGCGAAAGGATGGGTTGATACTTTTGGTTTAGGTTACTATTAATATGCTCAGCGTTAATTCAACCGATCATGTTCTTGATTCGTGGCTGGCTAAATATCTCAGTTAGAAAATGAGCAAAGCCTCTTCTGTTTATTCATTTGTAATGTATAAAGGACTTGAACTCAGTTATTTAATTAATCTGAAGTCGCTTTGTAATTGTGGAGTTACGGACTTTCAAGGTAATGTCATATACTGTGACGTTACAAATCGGTTACACGATTTACCCCGACGAAGGATGACTCCGCGCATGTTATGCAGAACTCAAGAACCAGTCGTAGCATTTTGTAATAAGCCAACGAAGAGTCCCATCAAAATATCAAGACCAAGAAAGTCGTAGAAACTGAGAGGGTGGGACACCATAATGGTTAACAAGTCAGCTGTTTATTTCTAGGACCTCAGTTCGATTCTCGGGTTTGCCAGATGAAGCCGACATAGATAATGGAAGTGACATGCCGAATGGTTGCGAGAAAAACAGTCTGGGATTTGATTAGCCAATAGCATAAAGTAACCCAGTATAAATATTTGCCAGTAAACAATTAAAATTACTTAATAATCCACCAATTTTGGCGGCCATTAACGTTTACGAAATTGAATAAAAAATTATTTTTGTGCCAAAAAATTGCGTTAATTATGGTATCTCTAAATGGCGCTTCGTACGTGAAAATGTTGGCAGCCAGAAAAGTTTGCGATTTTTGGACACTCGCGAAATTCGCCAAGTAAGTGGCGTGCAAAAAAACCACTTCTGTATTTGCAGTATTTGCAATGACTGTTATTCTAGAGATACAGTAATTTACCGCACCATATTGCGCTCGACTATTCCTCCTTTTGGTTTGGCGTGAACGCATCCTCCAAAGGCTAAGAGGTACGATCATTTTCCAGTGTTACCTGGTTCACTCACGACGGCTTCAATAAGTTCACCCAAAAGGGCTGCGCATGACGCTCTTGCCGCTCGAGGAATTCATATAACGAGCGCGTCTCTTACGAATGGGTGCAAGGGTTTCCATACTGCAGGTTCAAGACGGCATAGTCCTTCCTTAGCTGACTGCAATAGACTACTACTACTAATAATACTACTACTATACTGATTGTATAGCTAGTAGGGTAGCCTATGCGCTACAGAATGTCAACAGACATAAAACTGGAGAACATACTGTTTACCTAAACAAAATCTGCAGAGATTTTATTATGTTCATTTATGAGTGCAGCTGATTTAATTATATACTCTTCTGATTCGTCAGATGGCCAATGACATGTCGCATGTTTTCTGGTAATTCGCTGGATGGCGCATTCCTCATGAAATACGTTACTACGTTAATTCCTTCAGTTAGAATCGTCAACTAGCGAATATCACGGAACTAGAAGACGGATTAACCTTGAACTGGTTTTAATAATTTTTTTAAATAAAAGCGGTAAAGCCTTTGCTTGTAGGTACTTACAGTGATTTTCTTTTTAAAATTTCAATAGGCTATATACCTTAATTTACTGATAAAATAAAAACAGACATTACCCTGGTTTCAAGTTAATATATATTATATTTTGCTTAATTATATAAATTGAAAATCAAAATTTGTCCATCTGTGTTATTATCCTTCTCAATGTCATATTCGTTTTCAGCCACAAACAGTCGATCGTTTGTCTGATCCAGAAAAATCTTGCATGGAGTTTGTAATCCGTTTTTCTTTCGAAAGAATTTCTCTCTCAAATTTCAAATCTGAATCCAATAACAAAACTCGATTGTTCCCTGGATCAGCTTTCATCACGAATCCATTTCCATCGACGGCCAAATAGAGTGGACGATTCATTTGTTCGTTAGAAGATCCACGCTTTCCACCGAACGACTTCTCAAGTTTTCCATCCGCATCCACTACAGACACTCTGTGCAGACCTCAATGGTCAGTCCACGAAATGACCATTGGTCATTTTTATAGCATGACTTGGCCAACAAATACTTGAATTTGACGACAGATTTATTACAAGGATCGGGTTAGGTAGCGTAGAGGTTAAACAGAAGAAAATCAAGAACGGAGCTTTGAGGAACTACGCAAGTAACAGGGCATGGCTGGGATAAGACTTTCGGTGTTTTAACGGAGAAAGAGTGGATGAAGAGATAGGACTGCACTCAAAGAAGAGCAGTGTCACTAAAACCAAACCAGATTTAAGCACCCTGTCTGTAACTTGCAAAATGTTCACAGTTGAGACCGTTAGTTAGCTAATTCACCCAGACAGCCTTCATCCACTCCCTAAGGTTGTAATTCATAATTCTGAAGACCAAGATAACACGACTGGCAATCTTTTAGGTTTTCTTACAAGAGATAGTGAGTCACACACTAGCTGAAGTCCTTTTCCTGTCGTGAATACACTATGTCTTCATTTTGAAGCTCACTGCGGCGTTTCCGCCTTCTTCAATGTTTCTGGTCTACTAAGGCCCACTGTCAACTTCTCGGAGTGTTTTGCTATACCTCATGTCACTGGCTGATCTTGCATCTCTATACACTGTTTCTGTACCTCCTGTTAGTCAACACCGGTCTTTTGTCAATCTTGTCAACTTTTCAATCAATCAACGTAAGTTTTTTCCTTCTATTGTGATCTCTCTTCTCGATTGTTATCTGCCGAACTGATTCTCTTCCAAGATAGTTGTATATTACCTCAGCTAGAAACTGGCAACAAGTCGAGGTTATTATATAGAAAAATTAAAACTTCTGCCATTTGAACGTTGCCTCTACCCGTTCCAAAGCCCTGCACTCACATATACCTCATTGGGCAACAATTTCAAATCATGGCGCTTAATGAAAATTGGTTATGTGCTGATGACACACATTCCTTCCTTTCAAACATAACTTTCCCTTCATTTTCACTGCTGTAAGAAACATTACTGAGCGGAGACGGTAGTGGATTAGCCTTCCTTTACAAATCCCTCTTGCCTTTGTTTATATCTGTTCTCTCTACACCTTCACCAACGTCTTTGAAGCTTCGGCTATGGTAAAGGGAATGGATAATCTTTGGAAAGGTGTCAACCGACAACCATGTAGAGGTTTCTCGAACATTTAGCTGGTTAATAGCGAATACTTGCGCTGCACAATCTAGATAGACCAGGTGACTCGATAGATACCAGTACGCTCTGTCACACCTTTTATGAAGGATTGCTCTGATTCATTTGATTTCCATTATTTTTACAAAAATATAGGAGTATAAATGCCTGTGCCGAAAAATACTTATAAGTATTAACCTATTTTAAACATTCAGCAATCATATCAGATTATTTTTACTGAGCATTATATTCCTCAAAACTCCTCACTTAAAGTATTATGTTTTGCATAAAAATTATAAAAACAAAATATGTCAAAATATCTAACACTACATGGACAAAACTGAAAGCCAAAACTAAATAGAAACTGTGACGACCTGATAGATATAGAGACAGAAAACCAACGGCTAATAATAAGCGGGAGAATTTAAAGGATTGATGTAGCATATAGTGGCACAATTAAGGTCTGGTCCAGTATATACATTTGGTATACAAAGCATAAACCTGAGCCACATGCATTTGTGGATAGGCCTAACTAGACTAGGCCTATAGGGTTGCGCGACAATCTAGTATTCATCAAAACTCCTCACTTAAAATATTAACGTCTGGAAATGCTCTTGCCCATCCAAGCAATCAATAGTGGAGCCGCCACTGACCTATGGCACATTTTAGAAAAAGGACCTACATGTACTGACTCCACATTCCATCATAAGAGCACGCCTCCAATGTCAATAATTTACCTCTTTCTCAGCATCGGCAAGATAAGAGGTTTAATGAAACGGCAGACATGGAGGTTTGCATCAGAGCAGCGGAAAAATATCAGAATTAGCACAGGTGATTTGCCTGATAGCACTCTGATACAAACGATTCATGATCTTTGTAATATTAGCCCAAATCTCTGTTGTTTTATATGTGTACATTTGTCTGCCTTTTCGAGTTTTATGTGGGGACCTTTGGAGGAAGTGTTTTGATGTGCAATTATAAGCTATCAACAGGAAAAGTATGGATGACCTTTTCATTCTGAATACCTTAAAACAGCATAATCCTAACAAACATAATTGTTTCATATCGATATTAAAAAGTGGTGAAAAGGATATTACAGAAATGTTTGAAATTATTTAAAGAAAAAATTTTTATCAATGACAAGCATCATTTGATGATTTTTACATAAGTCCATAAGTTATAATCAAAGAAACGTCCTTATAAATGTTGGCCCAGTTTTAGAATGAACGAAAAATTAAATGGTTGAATTAACCTGGAAATTGGCGCCTAAAAGTTGGATGTTCATCTCCTTGAAAATCTGTGAATAAACACAATATCGTAATATTTTGAAATTTCATGAGCAAGTTTGATAGACGGTAGCATTGTGTTTTAAGGCTAATTTATGTCGTAATCACAAATCTCTAAAGCGCTACTTTTAATCTTAGCTCAAGGCACCAACTTATTCAAGAGCGATGCGTCATGTCAGAGGGCTTGTCCAAAGATGCCATGGAAAGAACAAAGTCTGGTTACAGGAAAAGCAGAGAGAGGGTAAAAGAGCAGCTGTTACGGCGGGTTGTGTTTAGGCTGAGAGAAATGGGAAGGATCAGGGTAAGATTTTTTGAAAAGGTACGACGTCACATTTGAATGGAACGCCTGAGGTGTAACAGACAGAAAAGCTTGAGATAGAAGGTGATGGGCGAACGACAGAAGGGAAAGCGGAACGGAGAATTTGCGAAATTCAGGAGGGAAATCGTTCCAGAATAGAGGTGCAGTGTGCTAGCTGGATCGATTAGCGGACTTAAGGTAAGTAGTAAATACAACCTAGTTAGAGATTATTTATTTGTAGTATAATCCGGTACCTAATAGTCTTTGCTGCTCTTGTTCTGGTTCTTCCTCTGTTTCCACCTCTGTTTCTGATTTTTCAAACGGATTGGGGATGTGTTCTTCGAATTATATAAAACAATAAAATACAAAAAATATTACTATTATGAGTAACTTTGCATCTAAAGTTAACCTGGAGTCATTCTTAATAAGACAATATATGACTATAAATAATTATAAGGGCATTTTGTCATGATATCCTTTAGGCCTGGTCGGTTTGTTTCTCGCTCTTCTCAAAATGAATTGCTGTTCTCAAATAAATTCATTGGCTTAAATTCCTGAACGAATAAAGTACAAAGGCCTATCACTTACCTTCAACAAACTTCAACCCTCCCAATCCTCCTATCTTCGTCAGCTATTTACAATCCAACCACTCCGTTCAAACAGCTCCTCTTCTCCCCCAACACCTATCCGTCCTTCCGTCACCCTATTCTTAAAATTGAGAAATCGCTTCACCCCCTGGAATAAATTCCCACCAGAATTATTACAACTGACCCATCATACGAACTCACCACCACTTCTATCCTTGAAATATCTGCGCAGGATTTCAGGCAAAACTGAAAACTCTCCTCTTCCGCAGATCTTTTCCTGATTCCTCTTGTTCCCCTTATCTATTCTGTCGATCCAATTCCAACCACCATCCACCCTAGCCCTCTGATTATCTGCCTGCCTGACTCTTGAATTTTGACCAGAAACCGATTCTGACCCTCCTGTCTATCGATTTTGTTTTGACTGAGCGCATGTGAATAAGCTGGTCCTCGTGACGTGGCTTTCGTTGGGCGCTGTAGAAATCTCGCGATTACGATTACGTTGCCCTAAATTCACGAAATAGACCACGGAATACGCATGTAAGGTTATTATTATACAGATTATAGCTACTGTTAACTCGAACTTCAATTCGCCATATTTTGCTTTGTAAATTCTTTCTCTAGTATATACGGTTCATGCCCAGACAACTGCAAGGGTCATCACCAGCGAAATGAAGAGTCATTGAAACGCGTTTACAGAAGGACGTCGACAACGCCAAGTCTTGAGGGGATTGGCCACCCTCTTATATGCTAAGGCTAAGAAAAAGAAGTCGCTCACACCATATGCCAAGAGCTAACTCTTTTGTAATGCGATATAACTGGACTTCATAGAATCTTCTGAATGCACATAATGATTAAAAACAGTTGTTGCTAACCCGTGCAGAACATTTGTGCTCTAGTTCGGCGAAATGGCCTTTTTGGGAAAGTTTCCTGTTGGCTGACCCCGTTAGCTACGAGCCATGAAAGCAACTGCCATGAACTGTCCCGAAATTTTACCCAGCAAACCGCCGTTTTTGTCATCCTTTTTTATTCTCATAGTATTCACCAGCTAGTGTAGGGATTTACCCTCACGTTCAGCCGTATCACGTATGCACACACCTGAAGCGGTTTATATGTAGATTTCATACAGCGCTGATTAGTCTGCGTTATACTGCAGTGCTTTCAAGTACAAGACAACGTAATACAACACTTTGCAACACAATTCAGCACAACACGGTTTAGTATAAACTTGATATATACAATTTGATCAGTTTTGGCTTATAATGGAGCAAATTAAATACAATGAAACATTTAAAAAACGTAGAACATTGCTAGCTTCTTATGATGCTATATAAAACTTTACATGTATATACACAATTAATTTAAATATTAGTATTAATTTTACTGATGATATGATATTTTACCCAACACATAGATCATCTCTCAGGATAATAAAACATACCAACAGCATTTTCATGGGGTTGCTGGATTTCGTTGTTGTTGTTATTATTATTATTAGTATTATTATTATAAAAAATATATTATTATTATTATTATTATTAAACAGACATTTAAAACGCGCGCAATTAAGAACAGCCTCAACGACCCTAAAAAGTCCTAGTCCGAGTAATATCATGGTTGATGCAAACATGGTTGTATACTATAGCCTAATACTCAACATTTGCTAACCTTTTCCTTTTCCAGCATCTCCAAGTTCTTCAAGCAGGTATTTCATGTTCTCCTGTGCTTTAGAAGAGTCACTGAAATCCAGCACCCGTTTGCTTCCAACTATTACTCCGAGCCATCCATCAGGATAATACTTCGTCTGAAGGCGAATGGGAATTACCTTTTTCTTCAAATGAAACGTGTATTCAGCTTCTAAAACGTAGAAAGATGGCACCAAAGGATTGGTTTTAATCAGTTTAGGACACTGTCCTAGATATTTCTTCCTGGCCATTTCAGACTTAGCCCCTGTGAATAAACTGGTTCCAGTGACGTGGTTTTCTGTGGACACTAGAAATCCCGGGATTACGATTACGATTATGATCGAGGAAGATTCCTGTGGTCACGCTGTATATCAGAACATGCACATGAGATAAAAATGACACAATTCTCAAAACTGACATTATTAAAATTCAAATAACGTAATACATCATGTCTGTGGCTATATTTCGAAGATTTAAATCTCGGGTTAATACGGTTCGTGCACCGGGACCTCAAATGGCGTGGCGCCCATTCAAACGGGCAGCGGTGGTGAAGGATCTCACCCGATCAATTCATTGCAAAATGAGCTGGGTAGAGGCCATAAGGTCGCTATAGTAAAACATGTACTTTTACATTTACATTTTAAAATATATTTCGCTCAAAACTTCAATGAACATTGAACTCACCCTTCGTTCAGTTTCAGTTGTTTTATATTAAGTTAATACAAAAAAAAATTGAAACTGAAGTTTTAAATTAAAAAAATATCATTAACAAAAATGTAAAACTATTTATTTGCTGGAGTATGCTATAAACATTTAACCATAATGTTTTTGTTTTTAACATTTCTTTAATATTAGGCTTAACATAGCACATGATCTGATTTTTAAAGGAGTGTAAAAACTGAAAGACTCATGACCTGTTCGGCAATCTGGACTATCTTTGTACTTCTGAGAGAGACAGATGACAACAATGGCGGCCTTTTCAACCGCCGTAGCCAATGCATCCAAGATGGACTCAGCTACAAGCAGCAGGAAATTAGACGAAGTCTTAAAAAGGTCTTTCTGATGCAGTATTCTAATCTAACCTGATCTGATCTAATCTTGTCTAATCTAATCTAGTCTAATCTGGTCTAGTCTAATCTAATGCAACCTAACCTAACCTATTTTAATGTGATCTAATGAATTCTGTAGTGACGTTATCTTAATGAATAAGGGTATCAATAGATAGTCGTTTCAAGTGAACCGTTGTCAAAGCCATAACCTGTTGGGAAGGCACATATTATAAGCAATCTATTTTTATAGGCCTACTTGTTTCAGTATTCGGCATTTAAGTAAATTATTATACTGACACTTGTCACCTTCGTTGATCCAAACCCGAAACCCTGCACCTTTCAGACGATCTCTAATCTCGAAGACCGTAGCCTTTGAATCCCATTGGTAACTGATAAAAACATGACCATCTTTGTCGCCAATTTGACCTAAAGCGTAGAAAGTATAAAGCGTCAAGATTCACTGTTTAGACCATTTAAACAACGGGCATTCGGCTATAAGCAAAGGAGACTGATCTTAGCGGAGTATCCAGAGCATCTGGAAAATAAACTATATGGCTTGGATATTAACGATCAAACAGCCTACCATGCAGCGCGTGTTCTGTCACAATAAATCAAATACAAGCGAAAAGGCCCAAATAATACAATAAAAGCGAAATAGCTAAACTTTATCAATAAAATAAGAACAGTAGGCGCAATATTATATTAATATATGCTGCCTGTAGTGTTTTACAGGTTCCTCTCTTCAACACATCATAACTATCTCATCGGGTTTTATCGTACATCGGACCTTCCTCTTGGAACAATCTTTCTTTAAATCTTCTAGCGTATACGGTCCGTGCCCAACCAGTTGCAAGCGTCATCATCAACGAGATGAGGAATCAACAGTCCACCAGTGAAGCGTGTTTGAGGACAAACATCAACAGTGTGTTCCATTGTCTGTACTGCTCCACAGCTGCACAAAGCGTCCTTTAACCATGCGTATTGTGTGAGTGAATTCATCCCAACACATTTTCTGTTTACATTAAGTCGCACATGTTCAGATCAGTTAGATAGACTTGTAGGTTTTTAAAGGCGCTATATAACTGTTTTTTAAAATTATAATATAATATTATGAAATTAAATGCCAAGAACAATTCGTATGAATACGTCCTACTTTACAGGCGCATGTCCTTCAGTTGGCGATCTATGCATAAGTAATTAGGCAAGAGAGCATCTGGTAAAAAATAGAAATATGCAGCTGACAATCATAAACCAAGGATCTTCGGGATTGGGACAACATATATATTTTCGCTAATTTAAAATTCAAATTTACGTGACGTAGTGAATGATCACTAACCCCCTGCAGTTTCAGCTTCAGGCAGAGGTTCGTTTTTGTCTTCAAGTATCCACAAAGCACCTATTGCTTCTTTCATAACTTGCTTATCAGAGCTCTTTAGCAATGCCTTTAACGCTTGAAAAACAACGAACAAGTGAATCAATACATTGATTACTGGATAATTTTTGGTAATGCCGGTCTAACCAGAGATTTTTTAAAGAAATGCTTGCTATTAAACGTCAGCTTTAACAATAAAACGATATTTCTAATGCAAATTTATTTGTATGTACAGCAGTTAGAAATTTATGTAGCGCCTCTCGAAGGCGAACTGCACCAGTCTAAATCTGGCTAAAGTTCGTTAATAATGACAAGTTCAATCGCCGGCGAATGATACTCGAACACCTGAAGAAGTTTCCAGTGTTCGACCCTAGCTCACACGAAGAACCAACTCAGCTTCACATTTGACCACATACTCAGAGTTCCGAGTCCGTGATGCATCCAGGATGAACGACGACAACCGAAAGAAACGCTCGCAGAACACGGCTATGCTCACCAACGGACATTCACTGAGAGTCACTATGGCAGATCTGTGCAGGAAGGGCATTCGTCAATACCCAGGCCCTTTGGTCGTCGAATGATGAATAATAATTCTAACTTTCTACGACATACACAGTCGACGCTACTCAGAAGAGCCTGAAATACCTCTGCTTCACGGAATCAATGATTTCACGATCGCAGGCTATGTGTGGACCCGACACTGTCCAAAAGTCCCAATTAGCCGACCTGTTTACAAGTCGAGCAATCCAAAATGATGGCTGGGTTTGGACGAGATACACCTTGCTATTTCGTGACGATTGTAATAATACCGCTAAACGACTTTGTACAGGTTAATTATGGCTAGAATATTTTATTCGTAAACGATGTTTAAAGAGCAGTCATCAATCAAGTAGACCGACATATGTATAACCTACATAATACTGACCTTTGCTAATCAGCATAATATTGAAGTTAAATTCATGCTTCTTTTGGGCCAATAAATGGTTCAAATGCCACCTTGATGGCGCATACATACCTTTGATACAACCAGGTTCTTTGTTGATTTCGTCTTTACATTTGAATGCCAAGATCCACAGCCCTTGTGCCGCTTCCGCCTGTTCCCTTGGCGTCCGCTTTGGACCCATGAGATCCACGTAGCAGGGCAAGGCTCCGCTCTTTACGATTCGGTGCTTGTTGTTGTCGTTCGCCGCCAATTTATTAAGTGACTCAAGGACTTCGATGGTGGAGAAGACTATTTTCATGTACGACTCCTTTATGGCGTCGTTCAGGAGTTTAACAAGCAGTTCAAAAACTTCGTCACCCGAATTAATCTTTTCGTTTTCTTCCTCCGTCACCAGGTAGGACTGGATCATTAATGATAAACAGGATATCATGCGATTGCTGCACTCACGAAACGGCTGGATGCGTTCAACGGCATCACAGGCCCGCAGCGATTCTCTGGCCCCTGAAGCCCTTCGGACGACGTTGTGCATAATTCCTATGGATGCCTGGACAATGTCGCTCGGCTTCTCGTCGTTCATGAGATTCGGTTTGAGGTGTTTGGACTTAAGGAATTTCAGCAGATCCGAGTGAAGCTCCACTTTAAGGATTCGTTCGCAAATGGTTGTGCACTTATCGCTCATGGTCCACATGACCCTCAACAAAACGTCCGCTTTGTACCAGTTCACACGATCGCAGGTTTCCTGGACGACTTTTTTGAAATTGTCTTTCCAATACCGCTGAAATGACTCCACAAAATTGAGCGAGGCAAGAAGTTTGCCTAGTTGTTCTGCTTGACTTGAACATCGGTATTTAGCTTCGACTGAGCGAAGGTAGGACGCTTGTTTTACTCTAACTTTTCTTGCCATGCTGGGTACGATTCTACTGAGCTCTGCAATTATGTCTTCCATTGAGACATTGGACAAGTCGAATTTTACGTTATCTTCGTCATCTTCTCCATCATCACTGCCACTGGATTCTTTCCCCATCTTTGAGTCATCGTCCGTCTCCGAAGTGGTGTATCGTCTCATTGATTCAACGGACTGCAACCAAATTTACACAACTCATTTAATGTCGCATTACTATTTCACATTTATATAAAATGCCAACACAAAATGGCCATTCTTACTACGACCTGACTATCAAACCTTGACCTCTCACTTCTGACCACATTACTGAACTACCAGTGAAATCAACATCCAAACACTTTACCTTGCGCCTACATGGCATATAAAGTCCCAGCCTTGAATCTTTGCCATAATCCTAGCTTTCCTAATTTATCTTTCTCTACTGACATACTTCCTCGCTCTCAGAAGATTGCAGCAATAAGTCCTTGTCTTAATAAAAGTTGTCTGAGTCTCATTGTTTGCCATAGTTTAATGTCTATGTCTAACAATGCTTTCGTATATAAGATGATAGAGAAAATGATCCATACTCATTCAGCTCGACTGTTAACAGGAAAGAAGTACTCCATATCTCACAAGTGAGGCGTAGGGAAGGTGCTCATTTCCTTTTCTTTAGGCCACTGAGCCGGCAATGGATGATCCCAACGTCCTGGACACTGGGCCAGTGCGTCGCAGGACTTGCCATTTACTTCCCAGCTTACGCCGGTACAAATTTACTGCTTGGTGACACAGGCACGGTGTGCGCAAAAATCTTGCCCAGGGTCGTTACACGGAGTCGAAACCGCGACTGCATGATCATTGACCAAATGGGTACCGATCCTTATCGTAACCGTAAACTAAAAATTTCTAAAGCGCCACTTAAAAGCTGAGCGGAGGGCACCAGCTTATTCACGAGCGCTGCGTCAAGTCAGTTGGGTTGTCCAAAGATGCATTCAAGAACCAATACAGGTTGCCACAAGACCAGAGAGAAAATTGGGAAAGGAATTCTTAGAATGGGTCTATGTTTAAGCTGAGAGAAATGGGAAGGCAGCGGATTCGATGGATCAAGGTGGGATTTCTTGAGTTTTGAATGGAAAAACTGAGGAAACAGATGATGATGGGTGAACGACAGAAGTGATATAGGAACAGAGAATTTGCGATAGGCCACCATGCTGCACAACTCTATTCCTACCTGTCTGTAAACAACCTACTTGCACTTCTCAAGTCAGGCCTTAGGTATATGCTTTCTCCAGGACCTTAGGGTGGAGCCCCCAACCATTTCGGATCACATTCACTCCACACCTTCTCCTGTAGCCGGTCTTCGCCATTAGATCTTTCCAGGGATGGAGGGTCCTGGATCGGGAGACCTTCCGAGCTGGGCTGCTAAACAGTTCACTACTGGGAGATTTATTGCTTTTGGAGCAACACACCTCCGAGGAACTATTTGCAGTATACGACTCTACCATCAGTTCTCTGATTGATCGTCTTCTCCCTCTTAAAACCATCAAGACTCGCCAAAGACCTCGTGCATCTTGGTTCGACGAAGCTTGTCGAAACCTTCGTTGAGACGTACGGCGCCTTGAGAGCCGTTTCAGACGAACGCAGTCCATCAGACCGTAACACCTGGATCTATCGACTGCTTCATAAGCACGGCGAATTCCGCTAGAGGGAGATGCGATATTGGAAGGTGCTAATCAATCGCGATAAATCCAACCCCCGTCGTCTGTGGACGTCGCTTTCCAGGAATTTGATTCGCGCCACGTTAAAGCATCACCCTCTCACCTAACATTCACAACAGGATACCATCTGGATTATATGCTTACCAAACTCGCCTTGGCCCGCCGTTCCACCGAGGGCGCGCCCCACCGACCTTCTCTTCAGACGATCTCTGTGGACGGACTGTGACGGTTATTGTCAACGTCGTCATCGAAGTCTTAAGAACTCGACTCCTTACCGTCATTCCTCCTTAAAGAACTCATAGATGACTTATTGTCTTTCCATCACTTATTGTTTAACCGGGCTCTGTGTGAGAGCTCTTTCCCCTTTTCAGAAAAGGGCTATTGTCTTCCCCTCCGTCAAGCGTCCAGGTTTGGATATCAATGATATATTGACCCACCTCAAACCTATCCTTACTATCTAAGCTAGTTAAGATACATGTATCCATCCAGTTAATACATTATCTTGAGGCTAGCTCTCTAATGCCTAGCCAACAGTAGGGCTTCAGATGATTTCATTCAACTGAATCCGTCATCACCCGCATTCCATCTCTAACCGAATTAAAGTACGTAAACAAGTAGTAGTAGTTGTTGTTGACGTAGTAGATTACCAGACTTAATCATTTTAGTAGTTGTTGAAGGTTAAGATGAAGAATGAGGGGAGAGTTAATCGCAGAGAACTGATACCAACAGCTGGTTTGCATTAGCGTCCTGGCCAGCGAGTAGGCAGTAGGGCGTCTAATTTCTTACTTTGTCCAGACAAGGAGAGGAAATCTTGAATTTCAGACAACTGAATCACCAGTCGACTTAGAGAGCTGTGCAGAGACAGAGCCAAGAATACATAAGGCCAAACGTGTACAGATACAGACGCAGGTCGAAACAGAGTCAAACCAGCGGACACGCCGAGACCAATAGAGAAAGACGGAACCAGTCAGAGATAGATACACAGTCAGACCGAGCTGAGTAAGCTGTACATTTCAGACAAAGAGAATGCCAGGGTACCAATCAGATGGAGCACCCAGAGGTAATTCTATGAATATTGTTCAATAGTCGCCAGGTGGCCAAGATGGACGCTGAAATAGTTTATCCGTGTTTACAGTTCGATAATTGTTCAAAATTTTCAAGTTTATTTTATATTTTATATATAATTATATATCGGCGAACTGGATTTATTCTTCTGTCTTCGTTAATGCAACGGATATTCAATTTCCTAAACACAATAATTTTATTTCTACAAACCCGTCCAGTCGTCTGTTATCGTAAAGCGTCCGTTACGAACTCAAAATGGCGGATTGTTATCTAACTTGGTTTGCTGACTGTAGCGTCTCCATTCGTTTAGAAAACTAGTTTGACTATCACTGGTCGTCATCTACACAATTTCCTTGGCCAAGTCAAGGATGCAACACCATTAAGCCTGGAAAGAGCACGAAGTGTTCTTCGGGCGAATGCAGTTGGCTCACGCAAGCGTATTCTGGTTGCGTTAATCCTGAGCTTTGTCATGTCACAGGGGTCCTGCTATGGTCTCGTACAGGTTGGCCTTTTCGCCCTCAGCGCCGCCGTTCCTTGTTCTCTGCATTCGTTGCTGTTCTACTGCTCAAGTCCGAAGATGCTGAGAGCAACCCAGGCCCATCTTCCCACAAAGTCCAGACTGGGAAGATGACGTCGAAACAAGTAACCATTAATTTCGGTAGCTTCAACATCCTGTCGTTCTGCCATTATTCACGACCTGATCATCGACGAACAGCTGGACATTCTCGCACTTTGTGAGACATGGATTGGTGCTGACACACTCGACTGCATCAAGCGAGATATTGCACCGGATGGCTTCTCCGTTCTTCACGTTCACCCCCGTGGAACCCAAGGTCGCCCTCTAGCTGGTGGTGGCCTCGCGGTGATCTACAGGTCCTCGCTGGACATCAACGTCCGTCCGCGGGCAGAAATGCTCTGCTTTTCCTCATGTGAGGATCAGCTGATACGACTCGGCAGATCGTCGACGACAATTACTCTCGCCAGCATCCACCGTCCTTCTGGTGCAGTCGGCGATTTCTATAACGACCTGTCGACTTATATCAACTGTTTACGTTGAGGCTGGTGAAAGACTTCTACTCTGTGGCGATCTCAACTGTCCTGGGTCTAATGGTTAGATCAGTGATGATCTCGCTGATCTCTTCTCCAGCTGCGGCCTTCGTCAGTACGTCGACGTTACAACTCGAGAGGATAACCTTCTAGACGTCCTAGCTTCTGATGACCGGACCACTGTGTATGATGTCCAGGTGAGCGACGCTGGTCTTGTTTCAAATCACAAACTTATACTCTGTAAGTTCACTACCTTCTGCCACTGCCAACCTGTTAGGGACACATATCGTAACATCAAGGCGGTAGATCCTGTACAGTTCAGTCAGTCGCTTATTGATTCTGATCTATTCACTGCGCCAGCAAGCACTGCAGACGATTTTGCTGAACAGTACAAGAGAACTGTGTCACTCATATTGGATAAAGTCGCCCCTATTCACATCTGCTACCGGCGATCTTCCAAACCTGTAACAAGGTGGCTTTCCTTAGAGGCAATAGAGGCAAAGAGAGAAGGTCGTCGACTAGAGCGAAGATGGAAAAGTTCAGGCCTTGAGGAGGACAGACAGCGTTACCGTCATCAGTGCCGCCTCACAAACAAGATCATAAATGACTCCAGGAGTTCTTACTACTCCAGCCAGCTGAAAAGTGCTCAGACCTCTCGTGATCGATGGCGCATCTCTCAGCATCTTCTGCATTCAAAGAATGCTGTCATCTGCCAACGCTCAGAACAAGAAAACCAGAAACTATGCGCTGACTTCGCTTCATTTTTTGCCAACAAAATTAACGATCTCAAATGTAAAATTGCACATTGTACTAGTTATCTAACTTGGAATGACTTGCTACTTGACTCTGACTTCTCTGGTACTGCCTTTAATGACAATCCACCTGTCACATACTTTGAAGTCCTGTCTCTTCTTAATCACACTGTTCCTAAGTCCTCTCCAGTGGACTTCATACCAATATCACTCATTGTCTCTTGCTCTGATGTTTTCTCACATCTGATCGCACACTTGGCCAACTTATCTTTTGCTCAAGGCTGTTTTCCATCATGTTTTAAATCAGCATTAGTTACGCCTTTACTTAAAAAAGCTGACCTAGACACCAATAACCTCTCAAATTTTAGACTCATCTCCAATCTTAACATTTCTAAGATTCTTGAACTTCTCTTCCTTGCGCGGAATAAGAAACACGTCACTTCATCTCCTAACTTCAGTCCTTACCAATCAGCCTACCGTGAAGGCTAGTCAACTGAAACTGCTCTCACTTTCACACTGGACAACATCTTTTCAGCAATCGATACTGGACAGGCGTGCCTTTCAGTGTGTCTCGACCTTAGTGCTGCTTTTGACACTGTCGACCACCATCTCTTTCTAGAATCTGCGAAACCTTTAGTTTGTCTGGGACTGCCTTAAACTGGTTAGCTTCTTACCTATGTAGTAGTTCTCTGCAAGTGGGCATTGGTTCTGCTCGGTCTGATCCTTCTTTCTGCACTGCTGGTGTTCCACAGGGATCTGTCCTTGGCCCCTTATTATTCACCATCTTCAAATCACCAGTCAGCCGCATAACCAACAACTGTGGAGTGAAGTTACAGCAGTACGCTGATGACAGTCAGCTTTACATTGCTCTGTCACCCACTGATCTGTCAGGCAAAGCAACGCTTGAAGAGTGTCTCTCTCCCATTCATGCATGGTTCTGTTTCAATGGTTTGGCCATAAATCCTGATAAATCTGAAGCGATCATGTTTGGCTCACGTCAACGTCTGCATTCTCTCACTTCACGTTCCAGCATTGACCAAGCTGGCACTTATGTTCCGCTATCAAACATGGTCAAAACACTTGGGGTAACTTTGGACAGCAATCTTACATTTCGACCTCACATAATAAACCTCTGCAAATCTTGTTTCTATCACATAAAGGCATTATGTCACATCAGGTCAGCTCTTACCAAAGACATGGCACAAACTGTAGCCTGTTCTCTAGTCTGCTCTCGCTTCGATTATGCCAACGTGGTCTTTACAGGTATCTCAAATCTTGAACTCAAAAAACTTCAATGCATCCAAAATTCCCTGGCTCGTGTGGTGCTGCGTGCACCTACTTACACAAATACCTTAGCTCTATTAAGCCAGCTGCATTGGCTTTCTGTGGAATTCCGGATAACATTCAAACTAGCCTGTTTGACCTATAAAACTCTTACCATGAGCACTCCTACATACCTTCAGTCTCTAGTCTCTCCTTACATCCCCCCGCAGTCTACGATCTTCAGGTACGGGTCTCTTGGCTGAGCCGCGACGCAGAGCTGTCCTGGGCTCTCGTACAATCCACATCGCTGCCCCGAAGGAATGGAACCGTCTACCAGTGTTTCTCCGAAGTTCGAACTCTTCCTTCTTTCAAGAAATGCCCGAAACGTCACCATTTCTCACTGGCTTTCAAGCATCTGGATATCTAACTCAACTGGCGACTGACTATCCATGCCTCCGATTCACATTCCGGTGTGACTTTGCGCGCGTTACATATTTTTGTAATAATAATAATAATAAAAATAATAGAATCTTAACACGTAACTACAAGCTAGATCACATAGACAGAACTCATCCTTAGGCCGTTTGGCTTGAGATGCCATACAGAACAGTCGATGAGCTCTAAGATTCTACTTTCGGAGATAGAACGCAGTTAGAAATGTAGCCGGAGTAGTGTCTAGTGTCTTATCGACACTACCGGGTAAAATAAAGTTTGTCGTAGGGTAATGTCGCTCGCTTCGCAATGTAACTGTTGAACTAGAATCTCGCACGCGTTGTCAGCCATTGATTCGAAGAACATTCAAGTGCTGAATGACAATCTAGAATAAACGATGAAAACTGAAAAGTGACAACTGGACGAGAAACCCTGTATCGTAATATATAGAAATGAGCACTACCATATATCTGACACGCACGGGGCTTTCGATCGGGGACAAGTGGCCCTTCCTTGCCCTTTTGACATTACCGCCGCTTTCGACACAGTCGATCATAGTATCCTATTATAGAGCGTCTAGTGAGGTCATTCAGCATTTCTGGCCCGGCTGTGTCCTGGTTGTCCTCCTTCTCTCTCATCGCTCCCAATCTATCGTCTTTGGAGAAAGTCTGGTCCCCGGTAACCATGGGTCTCAACCAGGGTTCGGTCCTTGCTCCGCTCATTTTCATTCTTTACATGCCGACGACATAGGCTTATACTCATGGCCCAGCGGCAGAGGCTGTCTCCATGACCCAGAGATTGCTTCATGCATCGTCGGTACTCAGGCCTGGTTTGAAATGTAACCATCTTCGTCTGAACCCAGCAGAACTCAGTTCATCTGGCTCGGCGGCTACATCCAACTCTCAAAGATGGACATAGTAAATTTATCCCTCCTCTTTCCCCACGTCTTTTTCCATATCTCGGTGCGAAACCTGGGAGTGACCCTGGGTCGGGATCTGACTTTGCGGGAGCAAATAAATAACGTCTGCCTTACTTGTTTTACCACCTGCGTCAAATATGCACTATCCGATACTCCCTTTCAACCCAAGCCTCCATTATAGTCCACGCACTCATCTGCTCCAGAATTGACTTTGGAAACACGATTTTTGCCTCTATTGGGTCCCTCTCCCTTTCACAAATATACGTGTATGCATGTGTAACCCCCGTGTCTTATACTCTCTTGTCTAGGTTCTGGTGACTTGATTGCAGTCACTTTACATTACACTATGGTGCCTACAAGCTTGCTTAGCCAGTAAGTAGATACACACGTTAATTGGGGTTTAGTCTCCTAATATGATAATTATAGGTCAGACTCAAATCAACATGTGATCTCTAGCGGAAATTGTAATGATGTTACAATAGCTCGTATTTTCCACTACCATCTTGTATCATAATGTATGATTGAATAAAAATGAACAAAGTCAATTGTTGTAAATCAATCAATATATTATAAAGTTTAATGTCTTAATTAATTCTTAACTAAGGCCAGCTTCTTATCAAGCCTAAATCTATGATCCTATCCAACCACAAGCTTTGATGGCCATTTTACCTCTGTATCCTGACTCTTTGATAAAGTCTGAAACAGTTTCACCGTGAGTTGCAGTGAGTTTGCATCGACGTAGAATGGTTAGATTGTCACTCACCACTAGTTGTCCCTGCGCAAACAATTCAATTCACCACGCCGACATACCTGGCATAGTTAGCTACATCAGTAAGCGCGTACCCCAAGGAAGCCTCGGTGCGTGAGGATCCCAGGTTCGCGTCCCGGTCGTGGCTTATTTCAGAGATTTGAATCTCGGGCTACTACGGTCCGTGCGCGGGGACCTTAAATGGCGTGTAGCGGTGGTGAAGGATCTCACCCGTGCGCGGGTGGAGGCCATATGGCCGCTATAGAAAAACGTGTACAATTTACAATTTTACAATTTTTACCTTGTAGACCATCGATTATTTGTCTCTCGTAGTAGGTATTCTAAGCGAGTTCCTTGCAGTTCAAGGAATGGAATTCACACGATTCAATCGTAACCGTCCAAAGGAATGGCTCTTTGACGAGATAGAGTTGTACTGTAGAGTCAAGAACAAGGTATATTTGCTGTCTTTCGACTCACGCAGCTAAGTCCGTATCGACGCACTTACATGGACTTAATCCACGACTTTCTGACGTTAGTTTCTCGACGAAAACTATGTCATTTCACAACGAAAACACAGGTCAATTACCTGTAAAAACACGAGGCCTTATCCGCTCATCATACGAGAATGCAGTTCAACTTGACAAGTCTGCAACTGACCGCTTATTTCTCGGAGTTACGCTGGATCGCAACGAGGACCTTTCCTGTCCAAAATCCAGCCGTGAACTGACTACCGCAACGGTTTTTCACATCGATTGTTCAATCGTTACAAGGTTTCCTATTGGCCGAAATGATCGTCTGCCTCTTTCACTTATCCTTGTAGCAGTTTCATAGTTCTTCTATGAAATCTTCGTCTGCTCATTTGTTTACAAAGAATAAGGAGTCGCGTCTACTGCGTCCCCTCATTGGCTGACGATTTCCTATAGCAACGCGTCGCCATTGGTCAAAAATCCAACACGTACAATCACGATTGGCTGGCAATCAAAACATCAGTTTGAAATATCGTTCGTATTGATTCACAAACTATGGCAGATTGCGATCAAAATAATCCATCAACAACCACGTTGATCACCCGTAAAATCAGTTCAGAAAACTACCTTATATTCCCCGTATTTAATAGATTTTTAGAACCTACGCTGGCCTTGCTATTTTTATTAGTTTCAACGCCTTAAGCCGGCCAAGTATTTATGTAAGTAATTACGTTAGTCAATACAAACTCTTATTCTAATACACGCATAAATACGTCAATAATACGCACAACTTATATAATAGTAAAATCAATTGGAATTGCTAAACATGGCGAGAATATATATAGATTCAGTCTACAACAACATCAATCTGTCCTAAATGCTGCAGCTCGCTTGACTGGCGGCATCCCTAAGTTTGGCCATATTTCCTCATTCATGTTAGAAAAAACTTCACTGGCTTCCAATTCGAGAGCGTATTCTCTTTAAAATTCTGGTCCTTGTGCGCAGCTGCCTTGTTGGCTGAGCTCCGATTTACCTAAGGGAACTTTGTGTACCTGTTCCTACTCTCCCTGATGGCGACCTTCGGCGGGAATTCCTATCTCTCTCCCTCTCTTTTCCGCAAGCGTTTGAAAACCGTGTTATTCCCCACTAGTTCTGGGACATTGGACCGGAAGCGCCTCTGATGAGTTTTTTGTCAAAGTGGCGCTTTGTAAGTTTTTGATTGCAATTACAATAACCATTCCATAATGCAGCGGTCTTAAAAAGTCTGTTAAAATCTAATCCTTGTTGCTGACAAGGCATATGTAACTGTATATTCCTTGATTTCTCTACTGCTTTGGTTGTGTACTGTTGATCACTGCATCTGACTCAAAGTCAGCAACAGTTCTTCCGCTTCTCTGATACATTATTCCTCAACTGGTTTTTATCCTGCCTCTCTAATCATACTCAGCATGTTCGCATCCACTCTGTCATGTATCCATCACTGTTGTGCTCTTTGGTCTCCCGTCAGGTTCAATCTCAGGGCCACTGCTGTCCTCTGCATGTCAGCCGTTGCCTTCTCGTTATCGCATGGAAATCCACCTTTATGCCGACTAAACCCAGCTCTATGTACATCTCCGGCTAAATGAGGTCTCAGATTCTAGCAAGAGAATTGGCACCTGCACGAATGATTTTATGCCATGGAGTCTGTCTATGCCTTTCGAAGTTAATCCTGACAAATCTGAGCTCATCTGGCTTGACCGTTTCTCTAAGCTCATACAGTGCACTGAGCTATCACTCTCTACTTCTCTACTCTTCCCGACCTCTACTGTTTGAGATCTTGAAGTCAGTCTCGACTCAACACTCTCTCTTTAACTCTAAATAGCTTATGTACAACTTTCATGGAGACATGTTGCAATTTTCTTAAAATTTGACTTCCCATTTAAACCGCTCACAAATTATAAAACTACTCAATTTCACCCTTGGCATAAAATTGATTTAAATAAGCTGAAGCATGATATATTAACATCTCTGTTGTGGTTATCTCCTGCACAAACAGCGAATGAGCTAGCTATGCAGTTCCAGTCCACTTTAACTGAGCTTCGTGGCAGGCAAAATCCTTCTAGAATCAAGAGAGTAGTAGAGTGCACACCACAGCCTTAGTCCAACTCTTCTGTTTCTGAAGCTAGGCGTTGCAGAAGTCAGAGCGTTGGTGGCGCCACTCTCGCCTTCCCTCTGACCACAACAGGTTTAAGCAACTGTGCAAACTTGTGCGCAAACTTGTTTCATCTGCAAAATCCGAATATTTAACGAATTTAATTGCTGAAAATTTTACATCACCAAAAACCTTGTGGGTGGCTTTGAACAAGTTATTACATACAGAGAAGTTAAATGTGTTCTCTGCTGTGTACTCTGCTACCCAAGAGCTAGCCAGTAAATTTTTGACCTTTTTTGTTGATAAGATTTCGGATATTAGGCTGATATTCGTTGGTTATTCGGTATCTGATAAATTTCTTCATCCTAGTTCTTCACCTCCGGTCTTACATTACTTTGAGCCAACAACTCTTGCAGAGGTTCGCAGGCTCATATTTTCTTCACCTAGCAAAAGCTCTCTCCTTAACACCATTCCTACATCTTTCTGAAAGAATGCTCTGATGCCCTGGGTCCTATCATTACATCAGTAATCAATTTCTCATAGTCTGAGGGATCTTTCCATCTGTTTTTGCTCATGCCATCGTTCAGCCTCTGCTAAAGAAACCTCTCGACCCGGGTAACCTGTCTAATTTCAGACCCATCTCAACTTTAAATTTTGTATCTAAAATTCTTGAACGGGTAGTTTTGAATCGTATGCAAATCCATCTATCTTCAAACTCGATAATCTCTCCATTTTAATCTGCTTACCGCAAGTTTTGGTTCAGAATCTGCACTTCTTGCTGTTCATGATGATAGCATGTGCTCCATGGATAAGGGTAAGGTGAGAGCTCTTGTTCTCCTTGATTTGTCTCTCTTTTTGCATCGTCTCCAACATTGGTTTGGGGTTTCTGGTCCTGCCTTATATTGGTTTGCTACTTATCTCAGCCCACGCACTTAATCAGTGCATTTGAATGGATATTATTCTTCTAGTGCTTTCTTGAACTGTGGTGTTCTGCAGGGTTCAGTACTTGGTCCTCTCTTGTTTACATCATACACCACACGTTTAGGCAAACTGCTGGACAATCATTCACTGGGATATCATTTCTAGGAAGATGATACCCAAAACTACATTTCATTTGATAATCCGTATTGTCACTCACCTGGCAGCTGTTGTCTGATGCCTTTGAGGAGCTACAGTCTCGGATGGCAGCAAATACACTCCTCCTTAACCCATCGAAGACTGAATTTCTACTTCTGGACACTCCACAGCAACTTTATAAGTTTGAATGGCTTAAATCCTTAAAGCTGGGTGACTCATTTGTTAAGTTGAATGATACTGCTCGTGACTTGGGCGTTATTTTTGATTCTACTATGTCTCTCACAAAATATATAAATGGTATTTGTAAATCATTATACATGTATATTCGTGACATACGCAGAATTAGGCGTTATGTCCCCATGTCTTCTAGAATTTCATTGGCTAATGCATTGGTCTCTAGTCGCTTTTATTACTGTAACTCAATCCCTGTTGGTATCTCAAAGTCAAATATGAAGAAACTCCAAAGGGTTCAGAACTTCTGGGCTAGAGCCATAACAAATACTTCAAAATATGAGCATATTAACCCTGTGCTTAAATGTTTGCATTGGCTTCCCGTTCAGCAAAGAATTTGTTTCGAATTGGGACTTACAGTTTATAAAACATTGAACTACAGCCAATCACAATACTTAAAATCAGTCCTTATTCCTAAGACTTACCATTATTCTGCAAGGTCATCTGATTGTATTCTCTGGTCATACCTTGGCCTAGAACTGTTCTCGGTAAACGGGCTTTTTCGGTTGCTGGGCCTAAATTTTGGAATTCCCTCCCTGTATCTGTTCGTTTTGCTCAGTCACTTTTGTAATTTCATTCTCAACTTAAAACTTACCTTTTCAAATTGCCTATCCACCGTAGGCTGCCTTTCTGTCCCATGGACTGACCTTCTGGATATTGAGCTGATTGCTATTTGGCTTTGGTGCGCCATCAGTTGATGCCTTGTGCATTAGATACCAGCGCATTAAAAGTTTATAACAATAATAATAATAATAATTATTATTATTATTATTATTATTATTTTGTTTTCGAACATGCTTGATTCACCTAAGAAAGATCCGACAGCTTCGTTCTACTGTAGATTCAACATCGCTGAAAACACTGACATGAAGACATATTCTGACAGATAATACTCGATACTGCAACTCTATATTCTAGGGTCTCCCTGACTGCACACTATGTCCTCCAACTAGAATCATGTGAAAGGCTGCTCGACTGTCTTGGACTCCCTTACCGAGATCCTTTCATACCAGCTCTTCGTTCTCAATACTGGCTTCCTGTATTTTAACGTATATCGGCTTCAAATGCATCCTTCTTGTCATCCATGGTTGGCTCTGTTTTCGCTCAGCATCTTCTGGAAAACGTGTTGTGTCTGGTACACGTGTTGTCTTTGGCCAACATTCATTGATCTCTCTATCTGCAACGCTCTACTTCCTCATCTTCGCAACTATCTTTTGCTCTAAACTGAAAATATAATTCTCTTCAAGTCTGTGTATTGTTCTTGATGTTTCTCGGTTTTAGTGTGCACTTCTGAGCTTTGTAAGGAGGATATTAAAAATTTGCAGTTGTAAGCAAGCAAATACATACATACATACATAAATAAATACATACATACCTGTATACATACATACATAAATACATATATATATACATACATGTTTACATACATATATATATACATTCATAAATATATACATACATACACACATACATACCTTGCCTACATATACTCACATACATACCTATATTTACATACATATACATTCATAAATACTTCAATATACATAAATACTTCAATAAATACATACCTGCATACATTCATAAAAACAAAAATGCTAGAGTGGTCCTTAAGATAAATATTGCAAATCTAATCCTCTCACCCTTCCAATTTTATCGTCTGTCCAATATTCAGCGGTGGCCATCCATGTTAAAATTTTATGGTTTATCATAAATGGGGCCGAATGTAAAATTGGGGCCACGGACTTTGGTAAATTTTACTCACTGAATACTCTAATTAACATTATGCCAGAACATTATCTAATGCCATAACGCTTATAACTATTCCAGAAGACATGGCTTTTCTTCTCTCTTAGAGGCAGAAGGGGCGTCAGGGGTCGGTTGACCCTGTTAACATTAAGAAATTGACTTCCCAGGGGCACGTTGATCAACTCCCAGTCCTCATCTCGATAGTCTTCAGCCCGATGATTGGGAACCTAATTTAATATTATCAATCTACTTATAAATTGTAATGTTAGCCACTCTTATCTGATCTAATCTAATAGAAACTAATATAGGTCTAATCAACTCCAGTCTGAAAACTTCTATTGCGAAGTTGAAATAGTTCATGATGAAAACTTCGCAGCTAAAAGAATGATTGATGTAAATGTTGAACAACCACAATTCCTGTTCTCAAAACTCTTTACTGGCTTAAAACACCCGAATGAATGGAATATAAAAGCTTTTTACTTACTTGCAATTCACTCCAATTCTCCCAGTCTACGTTCGTCGTTTATTACAATTCAAACACTTCGTTCAACCCGCTGCTCATCAGAACTTCTCCGCCCTTCTGTCATCTTATCTTCAAAATTCGGTAATAGCTTTATAGTTAAGCTCCTGCACCTCTTAGGAATATACAACTATTTGACCTATACTACCAACCCAGATGGCTGTGCTCGGAACGCGCGGCAAGGTCATCGAATGCAAACTGTTCTCAAAGCCTCACGTTGCATTTCGGGACCCGCACCGCCTACAGCGCCCGCTACACACCGCCCACTGCACGCACAGATATACACATGCCCACTACTTTCAGATCCTCATTTTACATGTACTACTCGTCAAAACAATCGCTCTTACGTGACCAATCTCCAAAACACACACGGTATTGACTTGCATACTTAAGTAACATAGCTGTGTGTAATATCAATATCATTGGGTCCAAATGGACTCAATGGGAGTTCATATTGATCTTACAGCACCTACAAATTCAGAACTCAGGTAACTCACTTCTGCGGACATCGTGTTCATCTCAACTAAACTTGGATCGGATTTGCGTTTGTTTTGACGGTTTTCTGAAAATAAAAACAATTCGTTTATATTATATACAATTTTTCATAATCTTTTAATAAAAACTCGTTCGGAAACGAAAAACATTTCATTGACAATATTCGTGTTACAATTGTGACCACAGCATCAAAGTGTTCAAACTCAAATTAAGACACAGTCAAACAGAGCACACAAAATGATGCTGTAGAGAAAAGGATATGGAAATAAAGCGGTAGTCGGCTCAGAGGAACAGCCAGAATGATAGAAACCGACATTCACATATATGGAGTGAGATACATGGATAAGGATGGCAGAACGTAAAGGGAGTATTTTCAAGTTTATTTATAAGGTAATCAACAGGAAAAGTATAGATAAGCAGTGCGTTCGTATACGTTAAGACAGCATAATTTTACTAACATAATTATTTCCAATAGATTTTAGAGTGGTAAAAGGGACATTACAGAAATTGTATGAAATTATTTAAAGAACACTTTGAAGCACTGACAGGTATCATTTGATGATTCTTACATAAGAATCTATGCAAAGAAGCGTACTCATAATAATTGTTTCCTAGTTTTAGAATGAACTAAAACTTAAATGGTTAGTCTGGAAATCGGCGCCCAATAATCGTATGCACGTCTCCTTGCGAGGCCGTGAATAAACAAAATACTGTAATCTTCTGAAATTTCATGACCAGTTTACTTTAGAGTAACACCGATAGACGCTAACATTGTGTTTTAAGGCTAACTTATTTCGTAATCGTAATATCAAAAGTTTCTAAAGCACCACTACTAAATTAAGCAACATCAAAATGCGGGAAATGTTACTATTATTAGTCACTGTGCATTGAAAGATTACCTAAACTTATTTTTGGAAAGACAACATATAAGTAAACTAATTTTACTGGTATTTATCATGACATTCTTTATGCCTGATCTGTTTGTTTCTCTTTCTTCTCGAAAGGAATTGTTAAATTTAATGAATGCTCTTGCTCGTTCTGTGACCAAAACTCCGAAACACCATCACATCACTTCTGTTCTCAAATCACGCCACTGGCTTAAGGTACCAGAACGAAAAGAGTCAATCTCTCCTTTTGTGACAGCCATTTTCCATCTGCTTTTATAACTGCTTCTGTGACACCATTACTTAAACAGTCTGATTTAGAAAATGGCTGCTTGACTAAATATAGACCTATATCCAATCAGAATAATGTCTCTAAACTGTTCAAAAGCCTATTTGTAGTACTTCTTTAGAGGCGTATAACATTTCTCAATTTTAATCCATTTTAAGTCGCTTATCGTAAACATCAATCAAATGAGACTGCTCTCAGTGGCATACTAACAACGTAATTTATTCATTGGATTCTGGCAAAGCATATTTTCTAATGTCTCTCCATTTGAGTCCTGCATTTTCGATTTGAATGCTGCATTTTGAAACTGAAGATAGTGGTATTTTATTGTTTCGACTCTTCTGGTTCTCTGCTCTCAGACAGGTTCAAACTTCCGATGACGCCACTTCTCTCGGTGTTGGGCTTCTTCTTTCATCCTGCTCTATCCGCCCGTCCTTATCCGTCCAGTAGCATCTGTCTGGGTTTATAAGAATTCCTTCAACAGAAGACAAATGCACTGGCACATTAGATCCAGGGAGAGTGCGGGACTTGTAGAAAACGTGTTGAAGGGAGGGGATGGGAATCCCCACATAGTGATGCAGCCTACTGCTTCCGTGTGAGTGGGGAAGCAGTCGGCATATATAGGGCCTATCAGGAGGTTCGAGTTATAATAAATCTGATTAGATAGAGTATGGTCTGTCCCCGTGTATTAAGTTGATTCCAGTGTGGGAGTAAGAATGTGTATCAATGTTGGAGTAGATAGTTGGGATCTAAAGTGGTTATATAATTGATGGTGGGATAACTCAGATATTAGTTCATGTTGTAAGTTCTTTATCTTTTTGGAGAATGGTTAGGTGTGGTTTTATGTAGTTTTGGGAATAGGTATGGAAATTGAAAGTTAGAAGAAAAATTATATGGTTTGTTGGTAATTAAGTGAGGTGTATAGGTCCCTAAAAGCAACTATTATATTGAAGTTCGTGTGTATGTAGAAGTGTGAAGTATGGTTTAGTAGTTTGAAATTAACTAGGGTACAATTAGTGATAATGGTGGGGTAAAGGGGTCCCCGGTGATACAAAAGGAGTTGATACAAAATGAGGAATAATTAGTTAAGTTAGTTTATATTTTTAAGAAAAAATTAATTTTCATTTTTCAATTTTGTAGGTCTGATAAAGTGGAAGAAGTGGATATAGACAGCTGTCACTCGAGTTAGTCGGAGAGCCGGCTGACGTTTCGGGGGTGGTGACCCTTCTTCAGAGCCCTACTCCGACTAGCTGTATCTGGACCCCGGTGTTACTGGTTTTTAATTTTTGATTGTGGTGGAGAATTTTTTCAGTAAATCTGTTTAAAGTTTTTTTGGAGTAGATGTTAAAAGTGCCTGCAGGTTTGTTATTGGTATTAAATCCACAGTTGGAAAGGTATAGATATTGTGTGTTTGAGTGTTTTAATTTAATGGATTAGTTAGGTGTCTAAGATTTGTGTCTAAGATTTAAACGGGTGGTGTACAAGGATTGCATGAATAAATGATCTGATTATGGATTATTTGGGTGTCTAAGATTTGTGTCTAAGATTTAAACGGGTGGTGTACAAGGATTGCATGAATAAATGATCTGATTATAATTTTGGTGCGGTTCTTTTTCGTTATTTACAGTTAAATTGTTATAATATCCAGTAAATAATGGTGGAGTATTAATGTGAAAAAGGTGGTTGGTTGGGTGAAGCTTAGCTGGAGTGATATTTTTTAGTTTTGATTTGAGTATATGCATTTAGTTAATTGGGGTCTTTCTTTGATAAAAATAAGTTGAACGGTATGTTAATTATGGTAAATAATTGTGAATATATGTGGGGAAAAGTATTATCTTAACTTAGGTAGGGTCTTATAGTTGGATGGTTAAGTTAAGTAATCAAGAATTTAAGATAAAAATTGTTTGGTGGAACATGTGGCTGCTCTGCGTTTCCAAGATGGCCGACGGAAGGTCGGGAAATAATACTCCACCATTATCACTAATTGTACCCTAGTTAATTTTAAACTACTAAACCATACTTCACACTTCTACATACAAACAAACTCCAATATAATAGTTACTTTTAGGGACCTATACACCTCACTTAATTACCAACAAACCATATAATTTTTCTTCTAACTTTCAATTTCCATACCTATTCCCAAAACTACATAAAACCACACCTAACCATTCTCCAAAAAGATAAAGAACTTACAACACGAACTAATATCTGAGTTATCCCACCATCAATTATATAACCACTTTAGATCCCAACTATCTACTCCAACATTGATACACATTCTTACTCCCACACTGGAATCAACTTAATACACGGGGACAGACCATACTCTATCTAATCAGATTTATTATAACTCGAACCTCCTGATAGGCCCTATTTATGCCGACTGCTTCCCCATTTACACGGAAGCAGTAGGCTGCATCACTATGTGGGGATTCCCATCCCCTCCCTTCAACACGTTTTCTACAAGTCCCGCACTCTCCCTGGATGTGATGTGCCAGTGCATTTGTCTTCTGTTGAAGCAATTCTTATAAACTTATCCAATCCAGTAGCATCTGTCTGGGTCTTCCTTCCCTCCATTCTGCCCTCAGTGACGGTTTGGGAGTCCCTTCTCAACATGCGACCAATTCATTTTCTCTGTCGCCTCCTTATTGCAGCTATCATAGATCTTTCTTCCCCAACTCTATATGGACAAACTCTTGCACTCAACCACAGAAGTCAGAGGATCGTCTCCCTTTTCGACTTTATGCATCATAATTTGGCATTTCAGATTCTGCTCTTCTCTGGATATCTTCTTGTCTTAATGATCGTTCTCGACTAATGGCAATAATATCATCTCGCCCTGATCCTGTTGCCTGTCGCTCAGGTGTACCTCAGAGTTCTGGCCTCGGGACTGTCCAGTTTTCTATCTTTATTTCACCCATTCATCAAATTCTGCTTATGCATAATACAACGGTTCAGCAATTTGCTGATGATACTCAACTCATAGTAGCTCACTCTGCCACAGATTCTTCAGCTGAAACAAAACTCTGATTGTCCTCATTTCACATTTGGTTCTGCTTCAATGACCTTGCACTCAACAGACATAAGTCAGAGACATTTATTTTTACAACTCACTAGCGTACGCTGTCTTTCTCTTCTTATTGACCTCTTGACCTTGCAGGACCAACAAATCCCGTCATTAGACAAAATTAAAACTTTTGCTGTCATCAATGTTCACTCGCCCAATAAGACTTCGCAGGAGTCTTCTGTTTGCAAGACTTGATTCTACCAGTTCAAGGCATTTCGTCACATCAGACATACTTTGACTGATGACATGGCTAAAGCATGCCATATGGACTTGTTACCTCTAGATTAGACTCTGAAAATGCATTGTTATACGGCATATCCTCTTAATCTAAAGAAGGTCCAGAGAATGCAACACTCTTTCGATGGTTGTTACATGTTCTTCTTCATCAATTGCATTAGATCAATATAAAATCAGAGGTTGTTCAATTAATTAAAGTCATTTTCTGGTTAAAACCTAACCAAATACCGGCAGAGATAACCCATTAGGAGAAGTAAACTCAAAGTAGTTGAGTAGGATGGAAGTTATCTTCCACAGAAGGCACACGAGCCTGCTATAAATCTCATTGAATGTGTGCGTGCACCAAGTCTAGTATGTAGCAACTTTGCAAAACTGCTAAAGAATGTGTAAAATAATCTTTCATAGCAGGTTTGACCAAAAACAAAATTAGAAGCTTGAGCAACAGAAACAATTTCAGAACACTCGTAACTGAAATATCTCTTTGCAAAACTATTTAGATGATCATAGAAAACAAAAATGTAAGCACTGGATTTCACAGACATGCACATCAGATCTATCTAATATGGAGTTCCCTAATAAACGACCTTCCGAACTCATCTAAATCACTTCATTTTATATTGTTTGCCGAAGACACGAATGTTTTTATCTAATAAATCGTTGTCTGTCAATAAAGAACTTGTGTCAGTTGCTGACTGGTTTCGTGCTGATAGGCTATCCTTGAATTTACATAAGACTAATTTTATAATATTTAGATCACATCCGAAGGTTTTTTGTAAATCAACGGTTAATATTTTTATTGATAACTAACTCATTGTACAAGTGAATTCATGCAAATTTCTTGGAGTTTATACTGACTTTCATTTAATATTGAAAGAGAATATATCTCATATATCAAGTAAAATTGCTAAATGTTCTGGTATATTGTCACGTATTCGTTATATTTTACCCCAACAAAAATTAACGAATTTGTATTATTCGTTGATTTATTCTTACTTGTCCTACTCAAAGCTTTTATGGGCCTCTAACTGTCCCTCGCATATAAAATGTTCGTCTGTTTTGCAGCGCCGTGTTCTTAGAATTGTTAGAAAAACTTTCCAAGGGAAGGATATTGAACACTATTTTGTCAATCTAAATATTTTAAAAATTAGTTCCATTAATAAGTTTCAAATTTCTGTGTTTATGTAACAATGTCAACATAAATTATTGCCATCAAAGTTTGATGGCTACTTCAACATCACCGATCATCACTCATAGTTTAACAGGGCTCAGGATAATTATTATGCCAGTTTTGCTGGCACCAACACTCGACTATTCAATATTAAATGTGCTGGTCCTTCAGTCTGGAACGCTTTTTCCAATGAGCATTCGTATGCTGTCAAGTTTGAAATTGTTTAAAAGGCAGATGCGTCACTATTTCATAACATCTGTTTGACTGCTAACTGAATTGTTCATACAAACCAATAGCTTTATGGTTCTTTATCTGAGTTTCCAATAGGACTATCTAATGCACTGGACTTGTATATAGTTTTCTTTTATGTTTCATGAATGTACGGATTGTACATAACTTATTTAGTTTGTTCACATAATGATAATTGCTTTGTTTACATTTCGATTGCCATCTTACGTTAATGATGTTAATAGGCGACCCTATTTAAGCGGGACCCAGGTCCCTCTGGGTTTGCCTTTTGTATCTTGGCAAATTACGTTTTTTGTGCAACTTGATATGTTTAATTTGGGATCAATAAAGAGTCAATCAATCAATCAATAATTATTGTTTACATTTAGGCATCGCATCAACATCCGTGAACGGTGCTGAACAAAAATTTCTGGATAATGGAGCAAGGATAAAACCCTCTTGATATAATGACCAATTCCTCTGATCACTCACCACCTCTTGTAAACTCTCAGGTAAAACAGAAAACCATCGACATCAGTTCCAGGATTTTGGCTTCAGATTCATAGGTCCCTATGGTATTTAGGCAATTCTGATGGTTTTTCTCAAAAGTTACTTTTAAATGATATGTTTTATTGTTATAGCAGTGCCATATAAGTATTTAGATTTTGTCAGACACGTTATCAACTTAGCCAGCGAATGTTGCACCGACATCGCTTGCAAATCATTCAATTCTCACTGGTCACTTCAAAACTGGACCGTGGCTACCCAGTTTTCAGCAATAAAACTTTAGTGCACAAAAGTCTGAGTCCGTCATTCACCTGCTATCGATAATGCACTGCTAAACCGTCTTCCTCTCCCTACAAACCTGTGTTGCCTTCAGTGCATGCACAAACACACACATTGAAAAAGGGAAAAAAAGAAGTGTTTAGGGTGTTTTGGTTGATATCTGTCTCATTGGTGGTGGATTTCTCAAACTTTAACTTGTTACTTACATTAAGCTACTGGCAACAGGAAATTTAAACTATAACAAACGCGGTTTCTACATACGCATTGTCCTCCTGCGATATATGACCACAACGATTAGTACAATCACGGGTAGAACAAGCAGAATCAACAATGGCAACCAAGTTTTTTCGCTGGCAGCTAAAACAGCTAAAACAAAAAATATGTTACCTAATATGTTACCTACATTAAAAAACAGTATTGTCGTTTATAAACTGTTAGAGATTGAAATATTCATGCACAGACTTGTCCAGCTCAAGCGATTGCTAAAGAGTTGGGATAACCGTAAATATCTTCCATTGGTGCAGAAAATGTTTATGCGCGCCAGAGCAGTCAAAGCAGTCGATTTTTAATGCATAGCTTTGGAATAGAAAGTTAAAAGTAACCCATCGATACAGAAATTTTAGGGCAAGAAATTAAACATGAAAGCACCCATGACTCAAAAATAATTATGAGAAATGAGTGCAAATTATGACGAATAACCTAAAATAACATGGAAAAAAGAAATTGCGGTTACCATTGCTATACAGACAGCTAGATTCCGTGAAATGACTGAAAAACTCTTACCTAGAGTTGAATAAACCTCGACATACATGGGCTCCACTGTACAAGATTTGTTCCCTATGGAACACCTAGCTTCGCACCGGTGCCATCCAACTCTATTTGGTTTTAAAGTATGATCATCAGATACTGTGATCGAATCATCGCCACTGAACCACTTCCATTTGTAGCTGCATGATTGGCTGGTGTTCGCTTCACAACTGACTTCGTCATTTGTTGTCACGTAAACTGTTACTTTGCTGCTGAATACATCTGAATGAATTAAATACCAAAAGCGTTGATAAACCAAAATACTTCATACATATACAATGCTGATGCGTCCAGGACCTTGGGATTCGCTGGGGATGAACGTCTGCTCTATGTTCCACCGTGAGACATTGGTGCAATGTTTCCATTTAGGTATCCGCAAATAGAACGTTTGCGATGTTCATGTGCACAACCAATTCATAGGACAACTTAGAGCAATACAATTAAGTATATTTAGCCTCCCTTTCAGGTCAAGACATAATTATGTACTCCTGGTATTTTATGAGTGCATGGCATGTTCCTGCCACCATCCATCGGAGTACGTTCATTTGATAAAAAAGGAGTAGGCCTATTGAACAATACTGGTTATCAATTATCCGCCTTACAGCAGTATTTGAATATAAACAATCGATCAATCATGAGTCCTGGTAACGAGCGGTACTAATTCCAACATCTTTTGGGGGGGGGAGCAATCGGGCAAAATAAGAAGACGAATCGGTTTTGTAATATGATATTATGTGCATACAACTATTTACGACTACGCCGATTCCTAGCAAATTCCTAGCAGTATTTCGAAATCATCCTGGAATTTTATCTACGTTAAACCAGGAACCGCTAACTGGAATCTTCCGATGTCACCCCATTGTAGAACGTTTTAGAGCGTCTCTAAGTTCTACCCGTTTGCAGAACAAATTTTGTATGGTCTCTCTTTTCGCTTCTAATGTTCTTCGGGTTATTTTCGTTCCTTCGCTTCTCCTGTCTGCCTTCCGCAAACAACTACTGCAAATCATTAATTAGCCCTTTGCCCTTTCTTAAACCTTCGTATCTCGTAATCCACAATTTTAGAAAATGTGCATTTTAGTACTGAAAGTTTAGACTGTCTAATTTCTAGAGCCGTACAAGTCAATCATTTAATAGGCCTAATGTAAAAAACACAAATTAAATTAAATTTTGTCCATAAAAGTGCCTACTCCTAACCTTATATTTTAATCCCGAGGGATCATTTCTACCTAATGTAAACAACGATGCCCTGCCTTTGTTTTATTACACATAAAAAAATGTACTCACATAAAATTTTGATGACGTCAGATGAACAACTGTAGTTTCTGTTGGAAGTTGTCGTCGTCTGGCAAATAAACGAAGAGTTATTTAGATCAAGTGTACTTTTCATCGTTAGTGTGCAGGTGACTTCATTCTTATTGGAGGTAAAGTTGGACAGTCCCCCTATAATGGATTGATTGTCTTCTCTAGCTTTCCATTGAAGAACTGGAAAAATGTTGCCGTAGTAGGTTACACTACACGAAAGTTTGAGTTCGTCTGGTTCTATGTCGCAGTTGTTTGGTCCAATTACACCGCTTGAATGCATGCTAGATTTGCAGACTGGATCATCATCTGAAACACATTAGAATTCCAATATCTTAAAGATGCCTCCGACTATCCCACTATAATCACTCAACATAAAACTAAGAGTAACATGTTGGAATTGGTGAATTTATAGGAATCTACTGCCTGAACAAGTTCATTTTCAAGTTTACCAATATAGCAATTCTCTGAAAAGTATTTAAATAGAAAACGTTTTGCCACCATAGGCCTAGTTTGTTTATCTGGTTATTTCTATTGTGTTTTAAGAGTTTCGTCGACATATTTTGCTAGCATAATATAAGTAATGGCGATTTTAACAGTTTTGGCATGATTAGGTGAATAATAGGGTTTGTCCGTTGGAAGGCTGATTACAATGAAAGCAGAATGTCCATATGATGTTCACATGTTACATGAAATTTAATATCAAGACAGATTCGTTCTAGTAATTGAGAACTGTACTTGCAGTCTATAACCAGACCACTGCCTTCTGAAATGACTGGACAAAACTATCTGGCGGGCAGCTCTGATAGTGTTTCGACAGTAGACAGTTTATATCTGATGTTTGGTCTTAGTAGAAACTAATCTCTAAATTTTAAAAGAGGCAGATGTAAGCAAGCCTAACACTATTAGCTGAGCCGATTTTCGTTCTCCATAAACTTCCTCCTCTAAACACTCGTATCCATCAAGTATTAGTTAAGATCTGTACTTGCAGTATATAACCAGACTACTGTGGCCTTTTGAAATAACTGGACAAAACTATCTCGCAGGCAGCTCCGATAGTGCTTTGACAGTAGTCATTTTATGTCTGGGGATCTTCTGATACCCTGATGTCGGGTGTTGTCAGACACTGTGTTCAAAATTTGAAAAGCGGTAAAATGTAAATATACCTAACACTATTAATTGAGCCGATCTTCGTTCTCCAAACCCTTCATCCTCTGAGCATTGGTATTGTCCAGCATCTGAAGGTTTGACTGATCGAATAACTAAATTGCTTGTTCCTGTAGATGAGTTTATTTCGACTGAAAACCTGACATTATACGGCTCTAGTATATTTCTTCCGGCATAAACATAATTGTTGTCATGACGCCAATGTATTTTCTCCGCTTCAAGAGACGTCGTCGAACAGTTCATGAAAGTCGAATCATTGACCTTCACCTCTGTGTCGCTAGGTATCAAGTTCAACTCTGCGTCTGAAAGTCAACAAATAAAAATAATGTAATAATTTTTGTCACTTGGTTTAACGTATTTCTGTGAACTGAAAATCTCAACTACACATTATATGATCATGGCTTTCCGTTTTGTCATGCGTTTTAATGTTTTTGATCCCAAAGTCGCATATAGAAATCCATATTATATAAAAGCCCAGTTCACAGTGATGTAGCGAATGGACGTTCGTTAAGTGAGCGCTATATAATGCATTTGCGTCTAGACGGTCACGTGGTTGTCCGAGAAGCGATTGTGTTAAGTACTGCACAGTTTACTGAAAAGGGGGGATTTCGACGTTTGGCTACAAGACGTGCTGGATCAAAAATACTTGAATTACCATAGCGTTGTCGCCAAATTCCGGAATTACTGGATTAGTAACTCCTCTGGCTAAATGATATATTCGATCTGTCAACGTTTATATAAAAACCAATATGGTTTTCGTTTGGGACATTCAACATACATGGCCTTACTTAAATTGCAAGATAAGATCTCAGAGGCAATGGATAATAAACAGTTCTCTATAGGCGTTTGTTTGACTTGTCTAAAACATTTGACACCGTGAATCGTGATATTCTGTTAAACAAACTTCAACATTATGGCATATGAGAAATGTGTTTAAAATGGTTATCTGATTACTTACATAATAGAAGGCAATGTGTTTCGTATAATGGGTACACTTCCTGTGAATCTTACTTTACCTGTGGTGTGCCTCAAGGCTCTGTCTTAGGCCCAGTACTGTTCTTAATATATGTCAACAATATGTCGAACTCTTCCACATTATTCCATTTTATTCTGTTTGCCGACGACACCAATGTATTCATGTCAGACAAATCTTTTGAATTGCTGATTAATAAAATTAATGTAGAGTTAAAAATGGTGGCAGCATGGTTTAAAGCAAATAAATTATCACTAAATATTAAGAAAACGAATTTCATATTATTTAGCTCACAGATGAAATTATACCTAAATGTAATCTCAGTATAAAAATAGATAATGTCAATATAATTCAGGTATCATCGACAAAATTTCTAGGAGTTCACATTGACGAACATTTGACTTGGAAAGAACACATAAATATCATATCTAAAAAATATCAAAAAATATTGGTATTATCTCTGGTATCCGCCAAAAATTACTCCAAAATATATTATTGAACCTGTATTACTCCTTAATATATCCATATATCTCGTTTTGCAACATTGTTTGGGCTTCCACATATCATACTCGCCTGTGTAATCTTAGAACCCTACAGAATCGCATCATCAGAATTATATTTAATCTACCCTTCAGAACCAGCACTCGATTGTCCTTTCATAGTCATGGAATATTGCCTTTTGATTGTATTAATAAGTTGCAAAGAGGTTTATTTATGTTTAAACTAAAAAATACTCTATTACCTGTGGACTTCTACCAATACTTTGTATGAATTCAGATGTGCATGGTCACTATACACGATCATCTCATATGTATCATAAACATCCTGTTCGCACTACTAATAGACGATTTAGTATTATAATTTGTGGACCGTCATTCTGGAATTCTCTGCCAACTCTCCTTACTAGCTTGGCAACTTTATAAAAGTTTAAAACAAGTCTAAAATCTCATATACACAATGCACTTAATTGAGTATTTTTGGTGCTTAGTTAAGTGTTTTTGTTTATGTTTATGGAATGACATTGATTATATTAATTACTTTATATTTAGATTATTAATTGTTTTACTCAGTATTATGCTGTCACCTATTTGTAATCCATGATGTAAATAGGTGACCTTCGTAGCGGAACTGCTTGTTCCTTTGAGGTCAGCCCATTGGCACCATTGTGACTGACTATGATTGTATTTGTTAATTATTTTGTTTGTCAATAAATCTCTCCGTCACGCTCTTAGCGGTCGAGTATAGTCCTGGTCGCTTGGAGGTACGAGAATATCTTACGCGCGGACCCTCAATTCACGGAAATACTTGGATTAATCCTTCGTCTGTCCCCACTGTCGTTAGTTAACGGGGCGGGTGCTGTTTCGACAGAAATTACATGGATTAGTAGTTTTTCCGCAGTCTTTTAAAGAGCGTCGCGGTTCTGAGACCGACTTCGGGATCCAAATTTCTCGATTACCGATGTGTTGAGTTTGAGTGGTCGTTTGGCTTATGCTGGCATAGTGGATGGGCTCTGGGGTGGATAACTTCCCAAAGGGTTTAAAATAAAAATTGGCGCCAGATCGGAAGAAATCGGAAGAATTCGTAATGCTCCGGGTTCACGCGCATCCCGTGGAGTTTGTGAAGAGGGTACAGTAGAGTAGATTTGTAGATTCGAAACATTATATTTAGATTCGATGGTAGCGTAGACTTATAGATTAGAAACACTAAATTCTTTTATTTCGTTTACGTTCGAGAGGTGGCACCGGGTTGCCCGTTTCTCTGTGTTGCTTGAATAAACCGGTTAATATACTCTGTCCATTATAATTATTCGTGCGAGTATGGACCCATGAGAGGGAAGGCAAGCCGACCCTGACCGATACATTCTGGTGAGTGCAAACTGGACATCCCCCGTGGCTCAAGTGTTAACCAGTCTAACGGAGGAGATGCTAGATCAGCTTCATCAGCTTGGTCAAGAGCTCTGGTCCCGGTAGGAAGCCGTGTTGGGGAGGTTTATGGAGAGCCTGGGAAGGTCTAACGAGGCTATCACAGCCGAAGAAATTGGAAGTCACAACTAGTAGATAAATGAACCCTGGCTCTCGAGGACGGGGAGCTGGCCCCAACACACGGGCCATGGACATTACCTTGATAGAGGAGTCGGACTGGCCATCCGCTCAGGGCCCCAACATTTCTGATTCCCAAAGGGAATCTCACGACAAACGATGCTGTAAGAAGCTTCGTTGTCGGACCCCAGTGTTCTACGACCTGAAGACAAATTGGACGAGAAAACGCCGTGGATACGACCGGGTTTCGACGCCGGGTTCTTCGCGAGGGAAAAAGACACCCCGACCTTGCGGACCTTTGACCGAAGAAGACCTGGACGGTATTGTTCATTGTTTTAAGGACAACGGTCCCTTATTTACAACCTTAAAAACGTTACATAAAATGAAAATGCCTAAGCTTACACGAACTAAAAATTGTCAATAACATTTAGAAACTTTTAAACACTTACCAAATTCATGAAAGACGTGCAGTATTAGGCTAGTAGCCAGAAGTATCTGAGCATGTTCCATTGTTGAAAGCAATATCGAGACTCAGGGTTGTGATGGAAACTACAAAAAATTCGGTATAATCCATTTCAGCATTTCTTAAAGCTCTAACAGGGTGATGTGTCAATATCAAGACATATACGTACTAATTCCATAGTATTACATTAATGCATACATACCTATGTAGTGAAAGGCTGAGGCTTTATGCCATAACCTACTCGATAGTCATCTCTCTCGAATCTTTGGTGAATTCGCGATCTTCTGATTGGATTTTCGACAGTTTTACGTTAGGAGTTGACGGGTGAAGTTCGTTGAAGGACTTCTTAGAAAATTCCGAGTCAACGTTGGAAAACTTCATGATTTTATAGCTAACCGCGTAGCTATGTCACTCGTTAAAATGTTTTATATGCAGTGAGCGAAGCTGCGATAGTTGCTAACCTGTAGGACGTTTGATGACTACAAAGTGAGGCGATTGAGATCGTTATCATCGTTGGCTGTGTTGGCTGTACGAACTATGAAATGTTGGGTATGAAGGTGCCAATAGTTTGATAATTAGTTGATTAACTTATGGACACGTTGTGTTGGCGAACTGCGGAACATCACCGAGCGAAATCGAGAGAACTGCTGGAGAATTTGGCCCTAATCTTACGTCTTCACGAGTAACGCCATTTTTCCTGTTTTTTTTTTAAACTGCGAGGCAAAGTGCACTGCTTTGAGATCATTGGATCCAGAAACATTCGACTCCTGAGAAACTGAAGCCGGAAACGTAGCATGGCTACATTCATCGTGGAAGGTTTGTAATAATTACTTATATTTCGTAGTGTGTAGATAACTGATGGCTTTAGGTAAGATAACATGTAACATATCATCTTTTTTATAGATTTGTCTTTTGGTTGAAGATACATGGGAAATTGTTTGTAATAAAGAATCATTTCAACGAAACAATAAACATATGACAGCCTGAGCGGTAATATTATCCAACAAAAAGTTTGGTGGGGTAAGTGCTTGAGTTAATGTGAACTGCAGCAGATGATCATTGACTGTATCACACCCCTGGCTTAAGTACTTATTACAGTGTAGAGCGGATTTAGACCCTCTACTAGATCATGCTATAATAAAGAGAGGTAAGGTGGAGTGAGGCTCCGTGTTTAATGACCATAATGAGTACTAGTGAGTTAAAATTGTGGTATAGTTTAAGGCTGCATAACAAAGTAATGTGGTGATGTAATGTAATGTAATCGAAAATTTATAAAAGCCACTTCGAGATAGACTCCTCAGAGGTACTTTCGGCCTCACCCAGAAGCACTAGGAAATAAGGTCTTCAAGCTCTTACGGAAAAGAGGGGGAGAAAGACTGAGAAATTACTGGAACAGGTCATTAAGAAGTCCATTCCAAAAAGCGGGATCAATCACAGCAAAACGTCTACGCTGGGCCGCAGCTGTTCGGACCGATGGGACAAGCAAGTCATCCCGTGATGCTTGGATGTCCTGGTGATAGATTGTGCACGTAAATTTTGGATGAGTTGAGAAAGCTTTATTTGAGTGTATTCAATGCTAAGGAAGATGGAATTACAGTAGTTAAGGTGAATGTGGACAATGGAGGTAGCGATGGTGAAGGTAGTATCAAAATTGAGCATAGATCGAAAACGGCAAAGGTCACGAATATGAATGAGCAGTTCAGGACAGACTACAGTTGGCGCAACAGGAACTTGGATACACCTGCAAAATTTTAATTGCAATAATCTCGGTGAGTCAGTGTAAACGAGTGAATGAGGAACATTGCAGCGCTGAATAAGGGATTGCGGAGTATATCTCGTATGACTCTATAGCTGATAGAATCGAGACCTGTAAAGGAAGTTCTTGTGACCAAACATCGATAGGTTAATGTCGAGAAGGAAAGCACCCACGTCGCGGAGTTGCTGATTCGCGCTTTTATAGTTTCTGCGGTGATCGTCTGCTCATTCAATGACGTCCAACCAATTTCACTTAGTCATGCTGCACAGTTAAATTTACTTCAAAACCTATCCTCTGCAAATTAATGGCCAACAGTACAGTTTGCTTTGTCCTTAGCATATCTGGTTCATTCCGGTTTTCTCATTTCCACGAAAGTCCTTCGTCATCATACCTCAAACTCCATAAAGCTATATTAATACTGATTAGTAGCTATGTTTAAATGGAAGCCATAAGTTGATGTGACATGCAGCAAAAGTTTACATAAGACCATTAAAAAATACAAATTACAACAAAAGGTTGTGTCACCACAAGAAATCTGCACCATATTAAAGTAGATTAGCAAACTTTAATATGAAGCTTGAATACATATAATAAAGAGAATATGAAATTAGGTCTCTCTACTGATATAGATGGAGGTTTAATAACATATAGATCTAAAGTATGCTGTTTGGACTTATGGAATATGCGACAAGAAAAGGAAAAACTTTGCAGAGAATGGCTTAACAATAGAGAATGCTGGTGTCAAACAACAATTCATGGCAAAACTTAACTGTTGCAATACAAAAAAGAGAAGTGTAGACGGAAGCAATTAGATGACAACAAGTGAACAACTACGGACCTTTCAGCTCATGGAGAGAGATGATTATGACAGTGACCTCCAAATATACAAATATATAGTCATTTTTGACTGTGAACATTACAAGTTTTCATAATGATAATGATACTACTACTACTACTCTGCTACTCTACTACTACTACTATACCACTCTACTATTACTGTTACTACTTACACTATTACGTTCAATGCACATCTGAGTAGGCTACTACACTATAAGCCTATAAGCCATTATATGCTGCTTACTGCCTTGTGTGTTTGCTCGCAGTCTGACAAATCTGGTTGAGATGCAAAGAAAAACCTACCGCAAGCACGAATGTATTTTATTTCAGAAATCACAATACATTTCTTTGGTTCTCTATCGTTGTCTCTGTGCTGCTCTCTCTTGCTCTATCTATCTCTCTGTCTGTCTGTCTATATATCCGCCCGTCCATGCATAATCTATCTACCTACCTACATAGCTATCTATTTATCTATTTATTTATCTACCTATCTATCCACCTAGCTACATGTCTGTAAGTCTATCTATCTATCTATTTATCTCTCAAACTACACACCCAGTTTCAGCGAGACTTGCGACCTATGCCATTACACATGTAGACGTAAGAACGTGCACACATACACACAGAATAATGAACTACAGAAACACAACGCATGTAGAAATGCCTACAAGATACATTCATATTGATATACATACACAGGAATTACATAGATACACATCAAAATAGAGAATTAGATATAAATACATATAAGCGGAAATATATTCAAAAATGAGTATGTTACATACAGATATTCGAACACATACAAAAGAAATGAGCGCTTCATGTATATGAGGCTTTCATATCTACAAGTCCTACATCATACACACATACTTTTACCAGAGTACAGTACACACACACATACATTCACCCACCCACATACATACTTACTCACATAGAGTTGGGTTTAGGCAACAGACTTGCTAGCCTTGAATTATGATCAGTGAGGGGATTTTCTTTACGCATGGTTTCTCCGTATTTACGTGGTTTTTGCAAATCGCGCATGTTGATGCGAACATGGCCGATCTTTATAGCTGTCTGGCTGAGGTATCTCTGTGTACTTGTCTGCGTGGAATGGCTCTATTACCTGTGGACTTCTACCAATACTTTGTATGAATTCAGATGTGCATGGTCACTATACACGATCATCTCATATGTATCATAAACATCCTGTTCGCACTACTAATAGACGATTTAGTATTATAATTTGTGGACCGTCATTCTGGAATTCTCTGCCAACTCTCCTTACTAGCTTGGCAACTTTATAAAAGTTTAAAACAAGTCTAAAATCTCATATACACAATGCACTTAATTGAGTATTTTTGGTGCTTAGTTAAGTGTTTTTGTTTATGTTTATGGAATGACATTGATTATATTAATTACTTTATATTTAGATTATTAATTGTTTTACTCAGTATTATGCTGTCACCTATTTGTAATCCATGATGTAAATAGGTGACCTTCGTAGCGGAACTGCTTGTTCCTTTGAGGTCAGCCCATTGGCACCATTGTGACTGACTATGATTGTATTTGTTAATTATTTTGTTTGTCAATAAATCTCTCCGTCACGCTCTTAGCGGTCGAGTATAGTCCTGGTCGCTTGGAGGTACGAGAATATCTTACGCGCGGACCCTCAATTCACGGAAATACTTGGATTAATCCTTCGTCTGTCCCCACTGTCGTTAGTTAACGGGGCGGGTGCTGTTTCGACAGAAATTACATGGATTAGTAGTTTTTCCGCAGTCTTTTAAAGAGCGTCGCGGTTCTGAGACCGACTTCGGGATCCAAATTTCTCGATTACCGATGTGTTGAGTTTGAGTGGTCGTTTGGCTTATGCTGGCATAGTGGATGGGCTCTGGGGTGGATAACTTCCCAAAGGGTTTAAAATAAAAATTGGCGCCAGATCGGAAGAAATCGGAAGAATTCGTAATGCTCCGGGTTCACGCGCATCCCGTGGAGTTTGTGAAGAGGGTACAGTAGAGTAGATTTGTAGATTCGAAACATTATATTTAGATTCGATGGTAGCGTAGACTTATAGATTAGAAACACTAAATTCTTTTATTTCGTTTACGTTCGAGAGGTGGCACCGGGTTGCCCGTTTCTCTGTGTTGCTTGAATAAACCGGTTAATATACTCTGTCCATTATAATTATTCGTGCGAGTATGGACCCATGAGAGGGAAGGCAAGCCGACCCTGACCGATACATTCTGGTGAGTGCAAACTGGACATCCCCCGTGGCTCAAGTGTTAACCAGTCTAACGGAGGAGATGCTAGATCAGCTTCATCAGCTTGGTCAAGAGCTCTGGTCCCGGTAGGAAGCCGTGTTGGGGAGGTTTATGGAGAGCCTGGGAAGGTCTAACGAGGCTATCACAGCCGAAGAAATTGGAAGTCACAACTAGTAGATAAATGAACCCTGGCTCTCGAGGACGGGGAGCTGGCCCCAACACACGGGCCATGGACATTACCTTGATAGAGGAGTCGGACTGGCCATCCGCTCAGGGCCCCAACATTTCTGATTCCCAAAGGGAATCTCACGACAAACGATGCTGTAAGAAGCTTCGTTGTCGGACCCCAGTGTTCTACGACCTGAAGACAAATTGGACGAGAAAACGCCGTGGATACGACCGGGTTTCGACGCCGGGTTCTTCGCGAGGGAAAAAGACACCCCGACCTTGCGGACCTTTGACCGAAGAAGACCTGGACGGTATTGTTCATTGTTTTAAGGACAACGGTCCCTTATTTACAACCTTAAAAACGTTACATAAAATGAAAATGCCTAAGCTTACACGAACTAAAAATTGTCAATAACATTTAGAAACTTTTAAACACTTACCAAATTCATGAAAGACGTGCAGTATTAGGCTAGTAGCCAGAAGTATCTGAGCATGTTCCATTGTTGAAAGCAATATCGAGACTCAGGGTTGTGATGGAAACTACAAAAAATTCGGTATAATCCATTTCAGCATTTCTTAAAGCTCTAACAGGGTGATGTGTCAATATCAAGACATATACGTACTAATTCCATAGTATTACATTAATGCATACATACCTATGTAGTGAAAGGCTGAGGCTTTATGCCATAACCTACTCGATAGTCATCTCTCTCGAATCTTTGGTGAATTCGCGATCTTCTGATTGGATTTTCGACAGTTTTACGTTAGGAGTTGACGGGTGAAGTTCGTTGAAGGACTTCTTAGAAAATTCCGAGTCAACGTTGGAAAACTTCATGATTTTATAGCTAACCGCGTAGCTATGTCACTCGTTAAAATGTTTTATATGCAGTGAGCGAAGCTGCGATAGTTGCTAACCTGTAGGACGTTTGATGACTACAAAGTGAGGCGATTGAGATCGTTATCATCGTTGGCTGTGTTGGCTGTACGAACTATGAAATGTTGGGTATGAAGGTGCCAATAGTTTGATAATTAGTTGATTAACTTATGGACACGTTGTGTTGGCGAACTGCGGAACATCACCGAGCGAAATCGAGAGAACTGCTGGAGAATTTGGCCCTAATCTTACGTCTTCACGAGTAACGCCATTTTTCCTGTTTTTTTTTTAAACTGCGAGGCAAAGTGCACTGCTTTGAGATCATTGGATCCAGAAACATTCGACTCCTGAGAAACTGAAGCCGGAAACGTAGCATGGCTACATTCATCGTGGAAGGTTTGTAATAATTACTTATATTTCGTAGTGTGTAGATAACTGATGGCTTTAGGTAAGATAACATGTAACATATCATCTTTTTTATAGATTTGTCTTTTGGTTGAAGATACATGGGAAATTGTTTGTAATAAAGAATCATTTCAACGAAACAATAAACATATGACAGCCTGAGCGGTAATATTATCCAACAAAAAGTTTGGTGGGGTAAGTGCTTGAGTTAATGTGAACTGCAGCAGATGATCATTGACTGTATCACACCCCTGGCTTAAGTACTTATTACAGTGTAGAGCGGATTTAGACCCTCTACTAGATCATGCTATAATAAAGAGAGGTAAGGTGGAGTGAGGCTCCGTGTTTAATGACCATAATGAGTACTAGTGAGTTAAAATTGTGGTATAGTTTAAGGCTGCATAACAAAGTAATGTGGTGATGTAATGTAATGTAATCGAAAATTTATAAAAGCCACTTCGAGATAGACTCCTCAGAGGTACTTTCGGCCTCACCCAGAAGCACTAGGAAATAAGGTCTTCAAGCTCTTACGGAAAAGAGGGGGAGAAAGACTGAGAAATTACTGGAACAGGTCATTAAGAAGTCCATTCCAAAAAGCGGGATCAATCACAGCAAAACGTCTACGCTGGGCCGCAGCTGTTCGGACCGATGGGACAAGCAAGTCATCCCGTGATGCTTGGATGTCCTGGTGATAGATTGTGCACGTAAATTTTGGATGAGTTGAGAAAGCTTTATTTGAGTGTATTCAATGCTAAGGAAGATGGAATTACAGTAGTTAAGGTGAATGTGGACAATGGAGGTAGCGATGGTGAAGGTAGTATCAAAATTGAGCATAGATCGAAAACGGCAAAGGTCACGAATATGAATGAGCAGTTCAGGACAGACTACAGTTGGCGCAACAGGAACTTGGATACACCTGCAAAATTTTAATTGCAATAATCTCGGTGAGTCAGTGTAAACGAGTGAATGAGGAACATTGCAGCGCTGAATAAGGGATTGCGGAGTATATCTCGTATGACTCTATAGCTGATAGAATCGAGACCTGTAAAGGAAGTTCTTGTGACCAAACATCGATAGGTTAATGTCGAGAAGGAAAGCACCCACGTCGCGGAGTTGCTGATTCGCGCTTTTATAGTTTCTGCGGTGATCGTCTGCTCATTCAATGACGTCCAACCAATTTCACTTAGTCATGCTGCACAGTTAAATTTACTTCAAAACCTATCCTCTGCAAATTAATGGCCAACAGTACAGTTTGCTTTGTCCTTAGCATATCTGGTTCATTCCGGTTTTCTCATTTCCACGAAAGTCCTTCGTCATCATACCTCAAACTCCATAAAGCTATATTAATACTGATTAGTAGCTATGTTTAAATGGAAGCCATAAGTTGATGTGACATGCAGCAAAAGTTTACATAAGACCATTAAAAAATACAAATTACAACAAAAGGTTGTGTCACCACAAGAAATCTGCACCATATTAAAGTAGATTAGCAAACTTTAATATGAAGCTTGAATACATATAATAAAGAGAATATGAAATTAGGTCTCTCTACTGATATAGATGGAGGTTTAATAACATATAGATCTAAAGTATGCTGTTTGGACTTATGGAATATGCGACAAGAAAAGGAAAAACTTTGCAGAGAATGGCTTAACAATAGAGAATGCTGGTGTCAAACAACAATTCATGGCAAAACTTAACTGTTGCAATACAAAAAAGAGAAGTGTAGACGGAAGCAATTAGATGACAACAAGTGAACAACTACGGACCTTTCAGCTCATGGAGAGAGATGATTATGACAGTGACCTCCAAATATACAAATATATAGTCATTTTTGACTGTGAACATTACAAGTTTTCATAATGATAATGATACTACTACTACTACTCTGCTACTCTACTACTACTACTATACCACTCTACTATTACTGTTACTACTTACACTATTACGTTCAATGCACATCTGAGTAGGCTACTACACTATAAGCCTATAAGCCATTATATGCTGCTTACTGCCTTGTGTGTTTGCTCGCAGTCTGACAAATCTGGTTGAGATGCAAAGAAAAACCTACCGCAAGCACGAATGTATTTTATTTCAGAAATCACAATACATTTCTTTGGTTCTCTATCGTTGTCTCTGTGCTGCTCTCTCTTGCTCTATCTATCTCTCTGTCTGTCTGTCTATATATCCGCCCGTCCATGCATAATCTATCTACCTACCTACATAGCTATCTATTTATCTATTTATTTATCTACCTATCTATCCACCTAGCTACATGTCTGTAAGTCTATCTATCTATCTATTTATCTCTCAAACTACACACCCAGTTTCAGCGAGACTTGCGACCTATGCCATTACACATGTAGACGTAAGAACGTGCACACATACACACAGAATAATGAACTACAGAAACACAACGCATGTAGAAATGCCTACAAGATACATTCATATTGATATACATACACAGGAATTACATAGATACACATCAAAATAGAGAATTAGATATAAATACATATAAGCGGAAATATATTCAAAAATGAGTATGTTACATACAGATATTCGAACACATACAAAAGAAATGAGCGCTTCATGTATATGAGGCTTTCATATCTACAAGTCCTACATCATACACACATACTTTTACCAGAGTACAGTACACACACACATACATTCACCCACCCACATACATACTTACTCACATAGAGTTGGGTTTAGGCAACAGACTTGCTAGCCTTGAATTATGATCAGTGAGGGGATTTTCTTTACGCATGGTTTCTCCGTATTTACGTGGTTTTTGCAAATCGCGCATGTTGATGCGAACATGGCCGATCTTTATAGCTGTCTGGCTGAGGTATCTCTGTGTACTTGTCTGCGTGGAATGGCAGTGCAGTGGCCATTTGGTGTCTGAGGTGTAGGCTGTGAATGAGTAACGCGAGATTAACATTTTGTTGTTGGGCTGTTGATCAGCAGCAGCGCCTCAGTAACACGTCTTGTATGTATGTATGTATGTATGTATGTATGTATGTATGTATGTATGCATGTATGTATGTATGTATGTATGTAAATGTACATGTTTTTTATAGTACCGTATGGCTCGACCCTGCTCAATTTTCAATGAATTTATCGGGTGAGATCCTTCAGCACCACTTTCCGTTTGAATGGGTGTCACGCCATCTAAGTTCCCCGTGTAGGGACTATTACTAGCCCGACATTCAAATCTCTGAAATATGGCCGTTTCAAGAATATAACATGCAGTGGCGTAAATCAAGGAAGGACAGAGGAGGACTGTCCTCCCCAAAGTTTTGACTGGGGTAATTATTCCCCCAAAGTTAAAACTTCTAATGAGGGGGACAGTGAGGGGGGACAGTGCTAAACCAAGCACTGTCCCCTCTGCTTCATTAAACTTTTATCGTAAATTATTGTAGAATTAAATTACTTATATGATAAAAGACAGGACCTTTAAGACAAGTAGGCATGACTCATGCAAAAGCGAAAAGGCAACAGACAGAGGCACACAGATATGAAGACACGGCGAGGTATGACCCCAAAGGCAACGAGTTCAGGTGAGGAAGGAAGAGTGCGATCTGTAGGACAGACGGCGGGGCTCAGGAATGTGAGGGGAGGATGCTGCTGCTGTGTATGAGAGAAGATGGAATGCTACTGAAGTCTGCCACCAAATCAGGATGACCAAATAAGACCGCGTATCTCGATAGGCCTACAGGGAGAGCGATGTAGAATGCTAAATATGCGGTAAGGCAGCCTAGACGGACCACCATATGAGGAAAATAGCCAGGACTAGAGAAGAGGATAAATATAGGAAGACAAAGGGTGTCTGGTTTAATATCAGCAAGACACTATTGAGGAATTTATTGAGATAGTCATTATTCACTAATACTCCTTGCTATTTGTCTCAGACTGAGACAAATAGCAAGGAGTATTAGTACTCTCAGAGTTTGGCACATGGTGTAGTAGCACCTTGTTGCGTGTTTAGTTGTTAACGATAGTTAAGAAATCTGAGGGTACAGAATACAATAGTAAGTGCTTCAAACACAGTATCACAAGTCAATTCACTTTAGCTCTGGATCCAAATCTTTACATTGAAATTAATTACATCAGATAAGATAAGCCGATGCGAATCAAACAGTAGGTTTTAATATTACACTGACTTTAAGGTCAAAGCAAATCTCACCCGTATGTATACACTTTTCTTTTGCAGCAAATGAAACTAAAAGTGCGTACTTATTAATAAATATCCCTTGAAAATCACAGCAAGTTTGGCCGCATATTCTTCGTCAACGGATGTCTCAAGCAATACACCTGAAGAGGCCTACACAGATTGCGATGCCCAGTAAAAGATACGTTACCTTTTGGACAGTTCGTGCCCAATAAATTCTTGTCAAATGCGAAAGCCAAAGCATGCGTTGTGGATCGGTAAGGGTGCTCACACACAATATTCGTCGATTATAAAGGCTTGATATATTTCATCGAGTTGTCTAAGATCGCCATAGGTAGACCAATAATTAATAATAATGTTTGAATTCTACGGTGGTATGTATGTCTGTTTCACGGTCTGATTAGCGCTGTCTATGTCTTGGTCTATGTGTTCGTGAGCCTCAGCCCATACTGTATAAAGTTATTTAGTTTACATGCTATTATTCTGAATGCCTTGGTAGCCCATATGAGTAGAAAGACCCAAATTCAGAAAAAACTAGGAAGTAGAATTCAATACTATTCCATGGGAACATATGATTTCTTCAAAACCATCAAATATCGATTTTCTGTCAAACATGTAAAGAACCACCAGACCAACCTTTGGGAGAAAATGATAAGCAGTCTATTTTTACTGCAGCCAGAAACCAGAGATCGGACAAGTATGGCTACCGCATGCTACCCCACACTGGTGTCTGGCTAATCGCTCTCCCATTCCTATCTTTTGATCTCTGTCCTGATAATGAAGCAGCACCGCGAGTGGCGATAGATCTTCCTCTGAGGCTTGAATTGTTCAACTCCTGCATCTGTAGAATCTACTATGGCCCTGATTTTCTCATTGCCGAAATTTGTAAATCTCTCGCTGTCAAATGTTTCCATTTTAGTAAGAAACATTTTGTGTAACATTTGAAGCAGATTGATCTACATTTAAAGGTTGCTGACGGGTGCAAAAGTTTACTATGTAATCAGCATGGTATGAACTTTCATAAATTGCTTTGCACAGTGCACATGGCTCTTTTGCACACGGTTCTTTGCAAACGGGTCTTTTTCACAATGCACAGTTGCACACGGCTCATTTGCACACGTGTCCGTTTGCACACGGGTCTTTTGCACACGCGACCGACTTCCTATATAAGACGGTCAACTAGCCACAACAGATGAGATGAACGTCCACTCACCGACAGACAATCGGAGACGAATAAGAAGAACGAAGCAGACGAAGACGGTCGCAGCCGACACTCATCCATCGAGAACGGTTGGAGCAGCAGACAAAGGAGACGGTTTCAGCCGAAGAAGATGGGATCGCGTTCGCAAGATTACATGCAGAAGGGATAGAAGGAAGTAAACTACTGTTGGAGAAGCAGGTCCTTGGCCACTTTATGCATCGTCACAGTGTACCGAAAGAGGATATCCGAACGGCAGTACCCAGAGGGAGTCAAAGATTTATGGTCCCGCTCTAGAATTCCACCAAACATCGCCAACACTCGATCAAAAAGCCTGAGCAACTATTCTATGAATGCCAGGGGCTGAAGAAGAACAAGAGTCGTCAGTTCCAGACTCAAACAGCCAAAGAAGCTGCGCTTTTAGGCAGGTTCGGGAACTGTTTGGTATCGCCCATCCTAATGCCATGGAACGCATCGAGAATCAAGAAGACAAGCTCTTTCTCGAATCACAGCGGGAAAAGGGACGACAGGGCTGCATGACAGGAGTCGACAAGGCGCTGCTCAAACAAGAGCAGAGGCAGCTGGAAAAATAGGAAACGTTGCAAAGGAGGCGACAGCTTAATGCTCTCTCCTGAAAACGGTTGCTTTTTCTCCGGGCTATTCGACCGGAGCCTAAGGTACAGGAGAGCCCGTGTGAGACGTGCGGTGACCAAGGTACTGCAGGCACATGTATGTGGCTCGCTTAAAACATGGACTCCTCTGTACTATTATAGAGGAGTCCATGCATAAAGTTATTCCGGGGCGCAGGCCAACGGCTATTCTAATGGCCTTATCCTCGAGCATCAGACCGCATGTTGTTATAGGTAGTGCCTATAGCTATAGTCAGTCGCCTGCGTGCGGGGCGGAGACAGCTTTTATGCGTGCTTGATCGTAGGTATCTTTAAGTGAATTACTCAGAACTAGAGCAACCCTTTCGAGCAAAACGCAAACAGAAATAGAAAATGTACGGAGGTAATATACAGATACCCATACACAGAAACATATTATACAGAATTACATAGATATATACCGAAATACCTGTCACTAAATCTACGAGTCTCTCCGGTATGACAGCTCAGCTGCCGATATTACGTAGCCAACTACTAATTCTCAGGCTAATCATATGGTTCTTAACACGACTGTTGATGCGGATTTTACCCAATTTCACGTGCTCTTTAAGTGTTGCTTAGGCCCTATATTTTGATAAATTGGATACCGCTTGGCCAAAAGTCTAATCCGGCTGCTACTAAAATGGGTCACAAGATAGAATTCAACCACTTCATGCTGATGTAAAGCCAAATCATGCCCGGGTGAAAACTGTTTGGAAAAATAATTATTGTGATTCATCCATGTAACCAGGACACTGAATTGTTCTTCAAAAATAAAACTGTTGCTTCGATACCGTTTGCAGCCGCTTCGTTTTGCCAAATTGATTTGTTGCTAAAATAAATTTAGTTTTTAAAAATAGAAGTGTTTTATCGATACCATTTACTCCCGCATCTTTCACCAAAATTAACCCAGATAACAGTCACGTGGGGCCGACGTCAATACGACGTCTTCCATATCAGAATTTGGTGGTCTTTAGGCTTCTGCTTGGATATGATGAACTCTCGCTGAATTAGGTACACAAGTCATCGCAAGAGGGAGCGCTGCTGTCAGTCGGATCATGTGGGTGAGGAAGGAGGCGGAGTGTTGGATTATGTTTTTTGTATTTTTGCAATATAGAGGCTAAAGATTAAGTTATTAAATAATTATTCTTTAAAAATCAAATTTTATGGTTTAAAGAACAACAATTTTGAATTTTCTCTTACACCTCACAGCTTTGATGCGCCATCGGTTGTAGACTTGTGCATTGTACACCGGCGCCTTTGAAGTTACTAATTAATTAATTAATTAATTAATTTTTAAAGATGTTTTATCCTAATCACGACAGCATTAGCACAGACTGCTTGGGGGACTACATAGGCTTTTATTTTTGACAATATTTTTACTAAGATATTGTTTTCCAACAAATACTGCATTCAAGGCAATATGTTACATCAAACCTCGCTTCACTATGTTTTGCCTAAAGTGGGCGCAGTCGGAAACATTTTCGCCCTAGAATCGATTCTGCAACACGCCCCGACCCTAGTTCAGTCCTATGATTTATCTTTGTGATGCATGTATACATTGTATAGTAATTGAATTCGGAAAATTAACTGCCAGCCGGCCTGGCTAGAGGCTGCAGTTTAACCACTGCAGCGCATGGAATGAACTTTGGATCTAAAGACAAATAATTGAATATTCATGTATAAAATGTGCCCGTGCATGAGGAAACTTTCTCAAAGTCGGAAGAATCTACATTAGATTGGACTGGCATTGCTGCGTAATTACGTGGAATAACCGCATGCTTTTGTCATAAAGAGCATGAAATTTAAACCTTTTAAAGATATAGATGTCTTCGCGGCTACGTTTGAGAAATCTTGAGTTGAAGTTTATCATAACTATTAATCGACCTAAGTCGCTCTACCCATAGGGGTTGTGAATGTTTATGAGAATAGTAAATTGGAGCGTTTTAATATGCTTTGATGTCGTCATCAATTAAACCACCTTAAAATTTGGTTAAGATGAGTATCTACTTGACTTGTTCATTTGCACAATAGTCGATGTACGCGACTTCAAATTAAGCAATCAAAGGACATGTTTAATTAAGTTTTTTGTTGCAGGGCATTATAATAAACTCGAAAATAGTTGGAAGCGAAGCTGACTAAGAGCCAAGCATTTTAAATATACCAAAAGCCCTTCTTGAATGATTGCATGCAATCACAAAAGTTGAAGAGGAAAAAACACGTTAAAACTCTGTTTTAAAGTGTTTGTTTGAATTAAATTGAAGCCTTTATTGAACACCAAGTAATACTTGGTATAACGTTTCATTGAGGCAAAATATTAATGGATATCCAAAGGTGAGACTGTAGCGAACCTCCATTTATTGCGCATTTAATTAGAATTATCTTGCTTTGTGTGTACATACTAATCAGTGTTAAGTTTATTGTAAAGATTAGATAGAGTAGCTTTTTAAGATTATAGACTTAAGATTAGCTAGCCATCTATAGTGTTGGTAGGATTTTATTACTAATAATTGGCCAGCTTATGGCCAGCTTAGGTAAATAATTAGAGTTTAGTTAGTTTAGATGTACGTTTAAGTGGTAATGACTGAGCGTTTGTGTGTAAGTCAAACGTTCAATGGGGAAACTATAGACGGCGAATCTGCAGAATTGAAAGACGCAGTTGATTTCAAAACAGCTGTTTACCATGGAAACGAGATCAGGCGATCTCGTTTTCGCCACGTATGATGTATACGTCACGCTTCGCGCAGACGAACTATGACGGGTATTTAAATGAAAGAACGTTGAGAATAGTCAGTCTTGTGTTGAGCAACGGTGGCGTAAAGACCGTTTTAACTGCCTTCACATCACTCGTGTAGAAAAGTCGAGTTTTCAGTGATTTAAGGGCAACTAATTGCTGTATAACCCGTGGATAATTGAGTCATAATTGCGACAAAGTAGGGCCGATGACTCACCGATCGAAAGTTCTTTGATTCGGTCGAAAATCGAACTGTGGATATAATCCGTAGCCAACGACGTGGCTGAAAGAACTGCGAATCTTCGTCTCAACGCGAAGTCGTTGAACTATACTCGTTGCGAATCATCGGTGTAGCTGTCATAGAATGAAGTCGTAGGATCAGTGAACTGATCACGAGAAACGATTACGAAGGATTAATCTTCAATCGTCGTTGTACTGTGTTCGAGAAACCGCCTGCTAGCGTCGCCATTTTCCAATCGCATCAAAAGCCAAAGGAATAATGCACAGTTACCCTTCAGTTTGCAAACTGTGGACTCTCATCCAAGGGACTGGAAGAAAATCGGACTCAAAACAGAACTACAAGTGGGAAGGGAAGTCTAATATATCATTTATATAGCTCAAGATTAGCTGGCCTTAGGTAAGGTAGCTAAGAATTTGAACTGCATAGCTGTCAAGAACATTTGTAAAGAATAACTTGATAATATATGAAATCAAAACCTAACTATGTGACTGTCTATGAACGAGCCTAAACACTAGATTAGTCACACGAATGAACAGATGCTTGAATGAGATGCAATCAATATGTGATCTATTGTTGTAGCATGGCCTCAACTGCAGCTGACTAATGGAGAAAAGAGTTAGGTCTGCATTCCAAATTTTGCTTCAGAAGACCTTTCCAATTACCATCCGATTTCAATCTTAATTTATTACCTAAGCCAATTGCACGCATTGATGTTGCCCGGTAAAAAGATTAACTTTCTTCTAAGTCGCTACTGAATCCCTACAAATCTGGATTCACTAACACCATTCCATTGAAACCCTGCTTGTCTCTGTACAATAAACTAGTATCTGCCATTAGCTATCAGCAATTCTCTTCCTTCTGTCTTCTCCACATCTCGGCTGCTTTTGACTCCATCGATCATGACTTATTTCTCCAACAGCCATCTTTCTGGTTTGGCATCTCTGATACTGCTATTCTTTGTTTCGGTTTTACTTCTCATGCTGCTCCTTTTCTTTATAAACTGCAAGTTATTGTTCGCAACCCTCCCATTTTCTTCTGGTGTCCTCGAGGCTCCGTCCTAGGGCCATTTCTCTTCAGTTTGTGCATTACGCATTTGAGCCATCTCACAGAATCCTTTTCAATAGATCACCTTCTTTATGCTGATGACACTCAACTCTTCATATTGTTCTCTCCACATTCCTATTCCTCATTCATCACTCATTTCAAATCTCTAAAATGATGTCCTCTAACCTTCTTTGCCTCAACCCTGTCAAAACTGAATTCATTGTTCTAGGTTTATCAGATCGGATTAAGAAAATCCCTTTCTCTTCCATCGACCTATATCAGCTAATTTCTCCACTCTCAATTCCGCGTCTAATCCGGATGCTCACAATCTTTGCATCAAAATTTGACCCACATCTCTCGGTTTCAAATCAGATGACATCTTGGGTACCTGTTTCAATCACATTCGTAACCTTTGCCGTATTCGACCTGTACTCGAGTTCACAACTGCTTCTAGCATCGCTACCTCTATAGTACATTCCAAGCTTCACTACTAGAATTCTCTTTCTTTTTAACCTTGAATCCACTAATATTCAATGTCTTAATCTCATAATAAAATTCACTTGCTCGAGCTCTCACCAGCACACCCAAGCATCACCATATCAGTCCTGTCACATCACTGGCTGAAACTTCTCGAATGCATTCATTTCAAAGTTCTTTCTGTAACCTATAACTCTTTGTAATACTCCAAACCAAGTTATCTTCGTAAACTCTTTACCATCCAATCACCCGCTCTACCCGTTCATCCCCTTACCTCACACTTGCCCGTCCTTCAGTATCAACGCTTCCTAAGTTCTCTAACCGATCTATATACCACATCACCTCAACTCTGGAACGATCTCTCTCAATTATCCGTTCCTCTGTCCCCTCCGTCGTTCACCCACCACCATCTGTCTCAGGATCCTCTTTCTAATATTCCACAGGTGTTCCATTCAAAATAAAGACTCAGTTTTTGCGGAAAACTTACCCTGGCCCATCCAATCAGCCACCTTTCCATTTCTCTCAACCTAAACAACCCACAGTAACAGCTCCTGCCCCCTATCTCTCTGGTCTTCTGGCAACCGAACTTTGTTTTCACGTGGCATCTTTGCAAAACACCACTGACCTGAGCGGCGCTCGTGAATAAGCTGGTGCCCTGATGACTTTAATGGATTTTTTAAAGATTGCGATTGCTGTAAGCAACCTTGGTGCCCGTAATTCCGTGCACAGGGTTATGTCGGCTTGAGTTGTAAGCGAACAGCCTATTGTTCGACCAGACTTAGTTGGGATTCCCTTTTATTCACTTACCTGAAAATTATTTAGGGTCAGCGCGTAGTCTATACTGATTCACATCTAGGCCTATGCAAGAAAGAGTTTGTGTTTCCATTTAAAACATAACTAAGCTACAACGTTTCATCTTTTTAGTCTTGTCATGTCAGATTCTATATTAAATGCAGTTTTTATTGTAATATACAAGAATATCTCACAGACAATATGCAGTCCTAGCGATACGTTCGTATTTCGTAGGCGAAGTATTAATATTAACCAATATTAACTCCGGCACAGGGAAAGTAGGTCGAATGGTCTATGTAAAGGTTAACAGACAACTGCAAGCTTTGTATCTGCCTATATCATCATGCAGGCTATCGAATCTCTCCTGCTCAAGAGACCGTCTACTCTTTCGCCCGTGCGTTCTGTGGCCTTCCGCGTCGGCAGTAGAGCTCACAGTAGTGGTGTTCTTGGCTGCTGCAGCGTCCAGCAGCGGAAGTTTATTAATTTAGCTCCAAGGTGGTACGGACTGTTGTCTAACTGAAGTTGGTGTTTAAGGCACAGGCTATACTGAAATAACAGTATGCATCAAATTTAGATTTGGCATAACCCCTCACCCCTGTATATTTATTTATTTATCCTCTTGTCTGCATTTGAGTAACCCCTCCCTTCGCCCTTTTCGGTCGTCCTTAATGTGCGATTGCCAAAGACCGTAGACCTACATATGATCCATTTCTTCTTTTCTTCCAATGCACGTCCATTAGTGTACAAAAGTTTGCATAGTCGATTCCTGAAGCGTCTTGAAAATTGTATCTATAGCGCCTCACTTAAGCAAGAAAGTGTCTGTTTTACCTACCTAATATATGGTTCGGCTGTTTCGTTTCATTTTGACAGTCTTGTCACGTCGTTTGCTAATTAAATCCAGACGTTTGGAGTCATTTTCACAATCATCGTACCCACAAAATGTAGCCCTAGGGACATTGTTCGTATTCCAGTTGATGCGAACACAGAGGATGTAGGTTGGAGGGACTATGAAAGGGTTAAGAGATATAATTATTCCGCTACGGACTGTAAGCCTGTATCTACAAGGTACTGCCAATTGGCAACCTATGGAAGCTCATAGGCAACAGAGGCTTAATGTTCGTATTTCAGTTACAAACTATTCCGTTAAGCTAACGCAGAGTGACAGCCATGGATATGGACTGTTAGCGACCTCATTTTCTTAGTCTACGCATATGGGATGGGTAGCCATTCCTCTCCCTCGCTGCCTGATCTTCCCACCAACAATGTACTGTTAGTGTGATCGTTTTAGGGGTATAACGTGGAAGAAAAGGCACAAGTGAATTAGAATTCTCTTAAATCTTTCTGCCCTTGCCGTCACCAGAAATCTCAAACCAGTGCTGGAGGTGATGCAAAACAAGATCATGATCAACATTGTTAAAGGCAGCAAACAATTAAAAAGAACAAGCGTTGTCGCGCTGCCGTTGCCCAATGAGTTCATGATGTCATTATGAAAGGTAAAAAGGACAGCTACCATTGAATGAAACTTACGATATGTAGACTGAAATGGAGAGATTAGTGAGTTGAAAGATAGATGAGTATGCATACGATTAACAACTACCCGTTCAAGAATTTTAGATACAAAATTCAAAGTTGAAATAAGCTTACACTTGAGCATATGTGTTTAAGTGTAAGTCTTTGACTGACCATGAAAAAATTCAGCTGTACATCTACGTTGGTCTGAACATCAAAAACGTTCTTCCGTTACTTTCAAAACCATTCAAACGACCGGTTGCAGTCTTTCTCCAGCAAAGTCTTGAACTTTAATTGGCATCGAATAAACCTCACTGTCGCTGATCTCTGAAATTTAATTGCCAATTAAGTTTCTTTTATTATAATTACAATCATCATATGCTATATAAACAGCAGATATTGTAATCCTGGACTAGTTAACTACATCGGTAAATGCGTACGCCAAGAAGCCTCTAAGCGTGAGCTTCCCCGGTTCACGTCCCTATCGTGGCGTCATTCGGAGATTTAAATCTCAGGGTACGGACCATGCACGGGGACCTTAAATGGCGTGGCGCACATTCAAACGGGCAGTGGTGGCGAAGGATCTCACCCTATAAATTCAATGCAAAAATCAGCGGTGTCGAGGCCATACGGTTGCTACATAAAACCTATACATTTACAGTTTACATTGATATTACATACGGAATAGAGTAGGCATATAATGGATACCTAATATCCTTAACACATATGACTAAGAAAATAAAACTCGTTTTTCGATGGGTTTCGTTTAATGTAAACTGGTCTAACGCAAATTAGTAAGTAGGTGATGTCTTATAAAATATGCGATACATGCAAGTACAAATAACCTATGAAAGTACACCATAACACCGTTAATAACACAGAAAAGCCTTGAATGATTAACTGTAATAATTAACTAAAATAAACTTTTAGATCATATACATACATTGTATTGGAAAGACATTCATATACTGAATGACATTAAAACTACAGAGAAGAACTCTGTTACAGATGGTACGAGAACCTTGCCACAGTACTAGCCCGATATTTAAATCTCTGGATTAAGCCACGATCGGGAAGCGAACCGGGGATCCTCACATATAGAGGCTACTTGACGTACTCATTTAAGTATGTAGCTAACTAGGCTAGGATGGTGGATAGCGTTTACTGCCGCTTCGTTCGTCAAAATTATATTTGTTTATATTTCAAATTTGGCTCTAAAAATAGAACTGTTTTGTCGATACTCTTTGCTCCCCATCTCTCGCCAAAATAATTCCAAATAATCAGTACACGTCGGGCCGACGTCAATACGAATTCATATCAGAATTTGTTGGGTTGTCGGTTTCAGCTTTATTCTTTTGAGCTGCCGCTGTACCAATAGTTATCCTACCGGATCTGCGAGAGGTACGCCTGCACCAATGCGCCTCAGGATCCGGCTGTAAGTTGCCTTGCGTAATCAGCTGGTGCAGGGTGTCATAGGACTTCTTTAAAGCTAAGAACCTTACCCGGTACTACCGAACTGGCATATGAGGTGGATGACCAGTCCTCCACCTCGCTGCCTGATCTTCCCACCCACAGTGTACGGTCAGTGTACTCGTTTGAGGAATAAAACGTGGAGGAAGAGGCACAAGTGGATTAGAAATCTCTAGAATCTTTCTCCCCTGGCAGGAATTTTAACCCCACTCCTCAGTTTACAGTGCATTACGCTAACCCGTGGACCATCGCCATCCCCAACTAGGTATAACTAACAACAAATAATTTTCGATTAATACTTTCGTATAGTATTAATACAAGAATATGATAACGATAACGACATGATGATAATGATGATGATGATGATGATGATGATGATGATGATTCTAAAGATGAAGACTTGCAATGAGTTAATACTGTTACAGCCGGCTATGCTTTAATGGCACTCAACCAACGGGCACAAAGGACCTCATATTCTCACACATGAGTCAGAAATGGTCGATTCTTAAATGTGCTATGTCGCAGAGGAACCTCTCATTCCAAGCCTAAGCCACTAAGTTATACGGTTATTTGAAAGATAAAGGTAACATGCTGTTTACAAGACTTTGTGTAGAAACGTGTTCCCGGGGTTGAGAGATTTTTGTCTGAAGTGTAGGCCTAAACGTGGTCACAGTAGACCAATAACGGAACCTCATTTTAATCTCCAAAGTTGCATTAGTAAGTTACTCACCCGATTAAATCATTGAAAAATAAATAGAGTCGAGGCCAACCGGTCGCTATAGAAAAACGTGTAATTTACATTTACATTTACTCATTTATCGACACAGAAAGGATGAAGAATTGATTTGGCGTCATTTTTTGATATTCCGTGGACAGTGACCTAAACAAAGCGAACCACTAGGCCTTCATACAGACACAAAAAATTATCAATAAACTGTACAACTGGTCTTTTTACGGCAGGAATTCAGTTGCGGTTTAATGACTTGCACTCGGCCTAACACATTCAGACTGATGTTTTGCCTAACTCCTCTACCTTTGCGCCTCAGACCCTATTTATCCACTGCCAAAACTTCAAATCCCGATAGTATGCGTTATGAAACCCATCTTAATGTTGCCGATGGATTTCCAGGATAAGCTTAGAACCTTCACGGATCACAGATGTACAATTTCAGCAAAGACCAGAACTGTACGTCATTCGAATTATGAATATTATCCGCTACCTTACCATTTCTCCCAGCACAACCCACTTTGACAGCTCCTTTTCTTCTTTTCTATCTGGTGTTCTGGCAACCGGACTTGGTCCTTGACACGACATCTTTGGACAACCCCATTAACTTGAACCGCGCTCGTGAATAAAGTGGTGCTCTGCGCTTAGCTTTTAAATAGCGCTTTACAAATTTTGAGTGAACGATTACGATAATAGTCGTCTCTGAACAGAATCAACGTCACGACTGCGTTAACAACCGACGAAGTCCGAGGTAAAGGAATGTCAATTCACTTCATGGTCTTCACTGTTTGTTCTCTGAACAGATAGAAATTCTCAGAGCGACATTAAATGATCACAATTTAATTAAATTTTGTATGCATACACGCAATATGCTAACACCAATGAACGCAATACTTTGGCCTAGTTCCGAATCCAGTGTTCCAGACCGGTCTTCATCGATAAGATAGGCTAAGAACACGAGACAAAACATGTGCTGTGCTTCTGTTGCTAGTTGCTTTATTGCTTACATGGAGTTTATTAGGCCTACGTCTTATTATGTCTTGGTTTTTCAACTAATTCCAGTCTTGAAATGATGAATATTGGTCAATAAAATAAACTTCTAACAGCAGACAGTGATGACGCCATATCATTCATATTAGGCCTACATACTACATTGTCTAGTAGGCCTTATGCCACACAATCATTCTGTCCACAAACAAGAAACATGCAGTCGGATTTCAAGTCGTACCATAACAAAGCCAAAATGTCTGGCTAGATATCACTCTAACTGCTACCATTAAGTCCACTTGACGCATCCATTACACTTCTAACAATAACACACACCTGAATTATCTGGTGCATTTTTAGAGGTGGATCAATAGGGGTGGGGATTCCGGCCATGCCATTAATGTGATTTTTGAGGGCATGCCAGAATTTTTAAAGTATGAGCACCTACAATAAAACTGCGGGAGTAAACAAAGTTGAAAAATCTGGGAAACTAATGCAAAGAGGTCTCGAAAATGCATGAAATTCAAAAAGAACATAAGATATCAATAGAAAGAGATTTGAAATTTAAGAGAGTTAAGAGTCAAGGCAATGGGAAAAGCATCAAGGAAAATTAGAAAACAAACAGGATAAAACATGGCTGACTAAAATACTCATGAAAAACTTAATGCTGATTTCAAAGATCAGATGAAGTCTCGTGATAAATCTATAGCTTACATCACCGGGACCATTTGTTAATGAATTTCAAGTTCTTAGGCATTTCTGTCATACAATGCAGCTGTTCAGCCAGCAATATGGGTGTTGAATTTGACTCCAATCACTCATTCAATAAACACATTAACTTTATATGTAGGTCTGCTTACTGCCAAATCCGTGATATTCGTAGGATTAGGCACCACATTCCCTTTCTGTACTGATTTGTTTGGCTGTACTTTGGTCTCCAGGTGTCTTGACTACTGAAACTCGCTTCTTACTGGCATTTCAAAAGCTAACTTGATGAAACTTCAGAGTACAAAATACATTGGCAAGAACTGTCATTGTAGCACCAAAATCTTAATGTATATCACCGATCTTAAAATAATTGCATTGACTCCCCATGAAAAGCGAATAATTATCAAGGCTGGGCTAATTGTATACTAGACTACATTTGAGCCAAACTCACTATCTTCACTCTGTAGCAACTCCTAAGACTTGTCTCTACTCAACCAGGGCTCCTGGCCGTCTTAGTCTGACTAGCTATTCCATGGATATGGAGTGGTCTCGGTATGTGCGCTTTTTCTGTCTCTGTCCCTAGACTCTGGAACTCTTTTCTGGCAAATATTCGCAAAGTTTGTTTTGGCCTTCAGATCTCGACTAAAACTCATCTCTTTCTGGACTCGTTTCCTCCGTAGGCTGTATCGTGTCTTATCGGATTTCCTTCTTGGCTTTTCGACCAGACACCTGGAATTTTGCTTACACAATGATTTGCTTAGTAGCAACCACTGACTGATGCCTTGAGCATTATAGCAGTAACGTTATAGAAGATTTCGATACGGTGCTCTTGTAAAATTTCATGCCATTTTTGAACAGTGGGTAAGTCTTCACCTGTTCTAAGTATTCGGATTATTAATTTATTATCACCATGGTAAATTTGTCCTTTCCTCGTCACCTTCTGAAACCGCTAGTTATTTCAAGTTATCAGTTTCGCTTTAAAATACGATACACGATTAGCCTATACATAGAATTATCATGCAACCCAATCAGGGCATTGATATTGCGCGTTTCTCGTGACCCCATAAAAGTACTCATCTAAGTATTAATGATGATTTTTTGTCCAGTTTCTTCACAATTTAGTTGTGCCATCTATCGTGATAATGAAACAGATGCTGAACTTTCTAAAATATGCTAATATTATTGTTTTGGCCTTTACATAAAACTGCAGATACTGGCAGCGAAATATCAGAAAATATGAAATGAAATCGTGAGCACTTACACATTTGATAAATTCGAACGTTCTTGTCCAAAATGTTGCTTACAAACTCAGTTCCTTTGGACCAAGGGGTTGAATTTGGGCAAAATGTCGTAGGCTTAGTCTACTGCGTCTATAAGTCGTGGGTTTTGACCATGGGTTTATCATGGTTTTTCCACTAGGTATTTTCGACATAGGAGATTAGATAATAGGAGGCAAAATGTTAACATAGTAAGTAAGAAAGTAAGTATAATCTTTATTAACCAATAGCTCATCGCACATCGGTTTACAAGTATTTAAGAACACACGAAAACTTAATATGCCCCACACTGGGCGCCAATTGACACAAGCTTGAAGTTTTGCCAATTTCCTGTGGGTACGGCTTAGCTCTTGTGACTTAAATGTAAATGTAAATGTACACGTTTTTCTATAGAGACCGTATGGCCTCGATCCTGCTCATTTTTCAGTCTTTTATGGCTACGCTACGTCATTCCTCTTTCTTTAAAACTGCATCGGTTAAGATGACATGGTGGCCGCGAGTTTAACGATTAGGCTTTTATCTATGTTGCCTGATTTCGAGCAGTAGCCCAACAAACTTTGATATTAATAGCTAAATGTAATTTGATCTCTTTGCCCGGAAGCGGCTATTCGTAATTTTTAAATTTCATAAGTTTCTGCGTGTTCAGTTACTTTTTTTTATAAATTTCATTCTTCTTAAGTTTTATTATTTACCGACGCTCAAATCCGCCAGAACCATAGTTCTGTGATCATCATCGGTGCCAAGTCAAAATTTTGAATAGGTACATTTGAATTGGAAAGCACTCGAATTTTTATTTACAGAGCTTTCGACCGCTTGCTTTTTGCTTTCACCCAGAGGCTTCACTCCAGAAAAGATGTCCACAAAGAGGTAAAAGCCGGAGGGAAGGGTCACCCAAATGCGTACTAAGGGAGAGGGAGAGCCCAAGGAAGACGTGCACTTCTAAATTTGGTGAAGTTATTTAGTACATCCTGTGCCTTAAATGCCAGCATCAGCAGACTGTATTGCGCTGGATCTAATTAGTCACTGCTGGACGCGGCAGCATGAAAATCAATCCACCCAGCAGCACTGTTAGTTCTGCAAGATCAACAGTGTAGCTTAATCTAAGCCTCAGTACCCCGCTAGAGTGCGGATGTCAACGAAGGGTGGTAGGGTAATGCCAAAAGCGGATAATGGAAGGGAGGAGTCCCATAGATCATTGCTTCCGAACGTCCTTTATGAGCGACCCCCTAGCACTCAGCAGAAACTTCATACTTCAAACTATGGAAGTTCTAAGACTAAGAAATAATTGATATAATTTTAAAACAGGCAAATGCTTGCAAGAACTGGACAAAACAAAATAATTATTTATTCAATCAAAGCATTTATATATCGCACCTATGGAATAAATATTCCACAGACGTAGTTAGACATCACTCCAATAATTTTGAAAAACAATTAGTAACTTTAAAAATAAAATCAGCAAAGCCGTTGCTTATAAGTTCTCACAAAGTTTAATTAGGCGATAACTTCATTATCAATTTACCCATAAAATAATCAAATTTCCTTGATTGCAAATTAAAATGGTAATTTATTTCACTGAATTATGTCAAATCAAAAACCAAAATTCGTCGATTGTCCCATTCCTCGTCAGCTACAAACAGTCGACGATTTGACTCATCCAGATGAATCTTCAATGAACCTTTTAATCCATGTTTCTCTTTTGAGAGAACTTCTCTCTTAAATTTCAAATCTGAATCCAGTAATAAAACTCGACTGTTCCCTGAATCAACGACCATCACGAATCCACTTCCATAAACGGTCAAATAACTTGGATGATCTATTTGTCCAATGGTCGATCCACGTTTTCCACCGAATGACTTATTAAGTCTTCCATCACCATGCACAGTAGACACTTTGTGTGGCCCATCTTTTCTAAAGCCATGACTGACAACAAAATTATCATTGGTCAGCTTTATAGCATGCCACGGGTCACGAATATTTTCTGCTAACAGATTTATTTCACGAATCAAATGTCCATCTGGCGAATATTCGTCTAATTTATCTTTATTAGATACAGCTAAAATGACATTCGATTCACCTGTAACAGACAGACCAGCTTCATAATCGTCTCCTGGTGACCATTTCTTTATTAATTTTCCATTTGGATCAACTCTCAAGATTTCACTCGGCTGACCATACGATCCTTTGTAATCGAAGATGTATAGACATTTGTTTCTGTTGCAGGATCCGATGTCCGTTGGATCAATTAATTCCTTCAAATTCCATCGACGACTGAAAGTGAGTTTCATCGAATCGTAAACTTCAACATCTGAACTTTGATAACTCACAACAAACAATTCTTTGTCTAGGGCGGTCAATCCAACGATCGGTCTCTTTCGTTTATCTGAAGCTTCTGATTTTATCGTGCCAACTAAAACTGGATCGAATTCACGTTCGCTTTGAAAGTTTTCTGAAAATAGTAACAAGTCTTTTAAATAATTTAGAGCCTTTCCTCGTATTTTATAAAAACTCGTTCCGAAAGAAAAACATTTTATTCACAATATTCCTGTGACGGTTGTGAACGCAGCATTATAGTATTCAAAATCAACATGTGACAGGATGGTGCTGTGATCATAATAGTATGACAGACCGATAGACAAATTGACAGAGAAACGGATACAGAGACAAAGCGGCAGACGGTTCAGAAGAAGAGCCATAAAGATAGAAACAGACATTCACAGATATGAAGCGAGATACGCGGATACGGATGATAGAACAGACAGGAAGTGGTTTCAAGTGCATTTATAAGGTCATCAACAGGAAAAGTATGGAGGGTCTTTGCATTCCGTATTCCGGTTGCCAGCAGACCAGAGAGAGAAGGCAACAGAACAGCTATTACGGCGGGTTGAGTTTAGGTTGAGAGAAATTGGAAGGTCGTGAATTGCATGGAACAGGGTAAGATTACGTGTAAAGGTGAGACCAGTTTTCAATGGAATACCTGATGACTATTAGATAAAGAAGTTTGAGATAGATGGCGGTGGATGAACGACAGAAGGGCAAGAGGAACAGAGAATTTGTAACATTCAGAAGGGAGATCGTTCTAGAGTCGAGATGCAGTGTGGCAGATGGATCGGTTAGAACTTAAGATGAATAGTAAGGTTGTAATTCATAATTTTGGGACCCAAACTAACACCGCTGGCAATTCTTTTGGTTTTCTTGTGCTACTGAGTCCCCATAATCTGAAGTCCTTACTTTCTTTTGAATACACCCTGCTTCTTGTGAAGCTTACTGCATTCTTTTGCAGTCTTCAGCGTTTCTGGTCGACTATGGATGCCTCCATTGGCAATCTCACCGACAGCCGTTCTATGCCTGATCGTTTTATTCACTTCTTGCCTGCCGTTTATGCATTGTCCCCCGTTTCTGTTTTTAGTCAGCCACCAGTCTTTTGTCATTTTGTCAAAATTTCAAAACTAGTAATTAGGCTATTACCTTCGATTGTGTTCTCTCTTTTCGATTATCATTCACCATTTAACTAATTCTCCTCCAAGATTGGACTGTCTTGCATGGTAAAAAGTTCGATTATCATCTAAAAACCGTAATGGTATACAAGTGTGTAAACTCATTCTCATACTGCTGTTGGCTTTGAGCTGAAATCCTGGTCCATCGCTCCTATAAACCTTAAATTTCTACCATCTGAACATTGCCTCTATGCGTTTCCAAACCCTTTGCTTTGACAAATTACCTCATTGAGGAACAACTGCACATCAAGGCATTTAATGACACTTAGCTACGTCTGATGACACACAGTCCTTCCCTTCAAATATAACTCGCCTTAATTTTTACTGCTACAAGGAGCATGACTTAGTGGAAACATTTGCGGATTAGCTTTCCTCTAAAAATCCTTGTAACCTTCGTCTAGATCTGTTCTGCCAACGTCTTTTGAAGCTTCAATTGCCACTACTGAATTCAGGCAATAAACATATTACACTCTTAAATATATGTATTGACCTCGGTCACTTTCTTTAACGGATTTCTTTTCTAAATTTCAAGCTCTTTTTGAGGCTATATTCTCATTTACCATAATGGGCGACTTTAACATTCATGTCAATTCAAAAGATCACATTTCTACCACCTTTCATGAACTCTGACTTCTTTAGTTCTTAGGCAGCATTTCTTTTCCTACCAGACCACCATCGAATTATACAAGAACAGCTCTTGGCAGGAATGACTTTTCTGTCGCTCGCATTAGACTCTGAAACTCTCTTCGGGCAAACGTTCTCTCTGCAAATTCTGTTTTGGCCTTAAGATCTTCACTAAAAGCTCATGCCATTGCAAGGTCTTACAGCCCGTCGCTGTGTGCCACCAAGGAATATTACAATGGCAACAAGGACGGGCCAATGGGGCGCAATTGTCTGGATAGACAGCATGACAGCAAAATTTTATTATTTACTAATAATTACCAACTTCTATAACAGTTGTGTCTAGTGCAAAAGGCATCAACCGATTTCACACCAGAACCAAGTTGTGATCAATGTCCAGGTCAGTCCATTGAAACCCACACTGGGCCCACATTGCTGCTTTAGCTGGAAAACAATTGCCACGAGTGCCAAATGAGGGCCAGCTATATATAAGTCCCATCTATATTCTCAACTTTATGTCCAAAAATCTCGAGTCCTGAGTTTCCCGCTCATCGGATGTACTATCATATCTATTTTGTCATTCCACCAATCAGCCTGCCATAAATTCGGTTACTATCCAATTTAACATGACAATATTCATTTTGTCGTTCACAAGAACATAATTTTGTTCTAATGACAAAAAAATGCTATATTCTGATTATCCTGTATCTCTCAGGCAAAACTCCTGTTTGCTGCCATGTATTGGCTAAAAATAGGCCTTAGGCTACTGTTGTATGCAACATGCGCCAGTGTTTAATGCTGTCACCACACTCGTGCATCTACAACTGTCCATCCGAAGCTACTTAAAACTTGTTTTATAAAGTGACCAATGAACAAAACTTTTCAGTTTTCTTTCAATAATAAGTTTTTTTACTTTCAATCGCCACTTTACAAATCGTCTTTAGTTTATAAAAATTTACAGTTAGCAGAAACAACGCTATCGACATCAGTCTAACACAGTCAATGCCTACACCTTGACCGCCAATACAACCAATATAAAAATCCTATAGTTTTAAAATTGTCAAATAAGCCTCATTTACAATATTTTAGTCCAATCCTAATCATTTTCCATTAGCAACGATCGGCCTAGAGCTGCATTTGAGCCGACGAGATTCAAGACTCTTCTCTCCTCCGCTTAAACCCGAACAGCGTCATCACCAGTGGGCTTTTGCGCATGGAATTCCCAACCCCGTCCTAAAATGCGCCGACAGGATCCATGGCCGATGGCTGACATCCCATAATTATTATCTATAGAAGAATATTATCCAACTAGACTATTGTATATATAAGGCGAATATGGCCTCTATCTGTAATGCTCGATGACCATGAAGTGTGGGGTTTGAGCTTCCTTTGAGATGGTCACTGTGTGGAAACCTTTGACATAGCCTTCACGCACAATTGCTAAACGGTATCACTTCATGCTACAGTCATTAGACTGTGACGTTTAAAAACACAGAAATAATAAGTTTTATGAATAATCATATAGATATAAATATGCGATTGTGCGTGTGCATTCCACTTTTTAAAGTTAAGTAGAATTTTAAAATGGGCTGCAAAGAGGGCCAAAGTTTGGGGGTTCAAATCTCCACCAGGACAGAAATTTGTTTTGAGACTTCAGTTTTCCATTTGTGCCCCCTAGCGATCTTAGCTTTAATGAATACATAGACCGTGAATGGGACGATCAGGCGGTGAGGGGAAGTTTTGCTCCCACCGCCATAAGACAAGGCCAAGATATTAAGTATAAATTTCAAGTGGAGGAGTATCTGTAGTACATGTTTGAAATTAGACGCTACTGACTCTACACTGTGTCCGGAAAAATTCCAAGGCTCTAAAATATGAATGAAAAAACTATAGTAGATAATAATCAATTTAAAAATTTAAAAACCTTTTTGATCCGTACATAATTACCAACAAAATTCTTTGTAATTTATTAGCGGCCCCCGTTTAAAGTTACGTCACAGTGACGTATTTGAATTTTATATTTTGTTAATGCTTGGGATGAACTTGATCAACTGGTCGTCGATGCTGCTGTTAGTCAGTGGCGTGTACGTCTCGAAGCTTGCGTTGAAGCCAATGGCGGACATTTTGAACATAAATTATAGTTCAATAATATTTCAGGATTAAACTGTTTTTGGAATTTTAAAAATCGATTAATGTTTACTAATTATTTTCATATTTACCGTAAAGCCTTGGAATTTTTCCGGACACAGTGTATATTCCGTCCTAAATGCAGGCTTCCAATGGTATTTCAGTTCAATTCGTGCCCTTAGCGAACTTAGCTCTAATGAGTATACAGACTACACACTGCATGGGGAAGATCAGGTGGTGAGAGGAGGTCTGGGTAGCCAAACTCATAAACCAAGGCCAAGACAATGCTAATTGTCTGTACAAGTGGAGGATTATCTATGGTACAAGTTTCAAACCGGCGCTATTGACTATATTCAGTCCTATATGCAGGCCTCTTTTTCAGCATTGGGACTGTAAGAGGTTCTTTAAAGCGGCAGAATTGGAGATTTAGCATCAGAGCAATGGAGAACTAGAATTTACACAGATGAGTTGCCTCATAGCACTCGGACGCAGTGTGTTCATGATTTTATGATCTGAGCCCAACATGTGAATTCCCTGTTGTTTAATCTGTCGACATTCATTTGTATTTTCCAGCTTCACGTGATTATCATTTCGTCTCATAGTTTCAAATATGAAATAAGTCAAAAACATTAAAAGTGCAAAGAATACGGAATACAGAAGGAATCCAGAATCCTTAAGACAGCTTAACCCTCACTGTTATATAAGAATTTTTTAACTCACCCAAATTTTCCTTTTCTTTTTTTAGATACTGTCGAATACTTCCCAAACGAAAGACAAACAAACTTACCTTCTCCCAAAACGTTCAGAATACGATCTTGCTTTAATTCCCGCAGAGATTCGATGGTTTTCTTGTAATGCTCGATGCTGCCGTGTCTAAGTATTTCCAGCATGGCCTCGTTTTTCTCTAAGTTGGTTGGTTTGGACAAAATGAATTCGTGTTGCCTCTTGTTGATTACGTTTTTGAAGTATAATTTGTCGTTCAAGTACGATACGTCGAGACCATCAATTAGTGCTGGACGATTTGAAATTAGCTTCCCGAGTTCATATTCTGACATCGGCCAGACATCACCATATATCTCTTTGCATTCTAAACACGTCAACATTTTCTATTTTAAATAGTATTACAGTAATGTTTTAGCCCCTCGTGAAAATTATAAGCATTACCATTTTAAATAACAACAATTATAACAAGATTTTCCTAAAAAATGACTCTACATAATTGGTTTCTGATTAAAGGGTCTTTGGATGTTTATAATACTCCCCATCATGGTGAAGAGCAGAGATTTCAAAGTGTAGGCCATATCATTAAAAATATTAAAGAGTATACAAATTTGTACGTAAAATGGACCTGCAAGGGCGTGGAATTTACACCCTCTGGAATAGACACTAAGATGGTTGACTTTTTACCTACATGAATTATTTAAGCTCTACAGCAGAATCCTGGGCAAAGCATCGAACGTCCCACAACATTCTTCATTTGTCCATTTCTATTGAAATTTTACTTGTAAAAGATATTTCACACGCACACAGCTCCTGAATTGCACAGGAGTTAAATTCAAGATCTCTAAAGTTTGAACTGCTTGAATTTCGTTGTAGTTATCAATTCATATAGCGCCTCTTACGGACAAACTACTTTGGGTGCTAATCAAGACCAGCGTTGAATGATGACTTTGATGATAAGATGACTTTGGCTTCTATAGTCATAAGCCCCTAGTTGTCTCTTGGTAGACAGATTTTGGAACATTTCTTTTTGAAATATCTGTTCGAAAGCTGACTTTTTGCGGGTAATTTAAGCATAAATGGCTTGTGATGCCCAGTTGTTAAAACTGAAAACCTTGCCCAAAACATTCTGATTAGACTGATTAGTTTGGCTTGGTTCAACAACCCGAGATATCTGGCAAATATAACCCAGCAGGCAACCACTGTTTGCAGGCAAAGCAATGGAGAAGTTTGTGGACCTACAGGTAGGACTGCACAATGACTGTAGCATCTGCTGCAAAGTCATGCCGAGGTCAACCAAACATAAAACTAAAAACTGCTAGGGCAGAGTCTCATAGCCATAATAGCTAAGCATTCATTCACTGTTGACTGTGGACGTGATGATAACAACTGTTACTTAACTTTGATGGGGATCGCAGCGGGTTAAATCCGGCCACTAGGGTCGATTTTTATTACGATTGGACATTGATTTTGGCCTTGGGTAGAACCCCATCACACCTAGGAAATGCAACCTCAATTTTGGTTAAGTGTCGTTCAAACATAGCTACCAAAGTACAGCATATGTGAGACTCAGTACAACAAAAAATTACGTTTTGGACACATTACAAGAATTGCCATTTACTTTGCAGATGAAGTTATTTTGGTAAAATACACAATTTTAAGCTGCCCAAGATCGATTACACTACTTGCTGTGCATTATCGAACCGACAACCGTGGGGTGACAATACATATTCACTGCCAACCTGCTGCATTGTTGTATGAGTCAACTCACCCCCATTTGACCTCAAGAAGTTGGCACAATAATTATTTGTATGCTGCCCAAGATCGATAACAGTAATTGTTTTGCATTATCAAACCGACAGCCGTGGGATGACAATACATATTCACTGCCAATAGGACCAACCTGCTGCATTATTGCATGAGTCAACTCACCCCCATCTGAACTCAAGTAGTTGGCCAAATGCATCTGCTTGGCTTCTTCTAGAGCCAAAATCAGTTTGTCGACTTTGTTTTTTTCAATGATGTAATTTAGTAGTTTCTGATTTCTCTCTTCAACTGTTAGCGTAGATCGAATCTGATGAAACTCCGCCATGGTGAGATCTTTATGGGCGATCATGATATCCAGAAGACCAAAATCTGGATCTATTCTGTCCACCAGGAAGTCCATATGCGTTCTAAGCACGTTTATCTGCATGTCTCCTTGAATCACGTGGCCTGAAAATAGCAGCCCGATAAAATAAGCCAGTATGCAAATACTGTCAAATCTCAAAATTCAGTGAATAACATTTAACTCTAGCTTCAACCAAAGCAATATCTCGATCATCCTCTCTAATGCAGAAAAGAAGCAATAACCCAGGGTAAGTGTTTGGTCAAAATTTTTAAATTAATGTTACAACACAATCAATCATCTCTCCAGCTTGATTTTGATTCAAACACCTCGTGGCTTGTTTTTCTCCAGTGGACATAAACATTCAAAAAACTTGACTAAACGAAACTAGTCCTCTCTAATCTTTGCAGACATTGAACATTGCAGACGAATTAGATTTAAGTTACTCAAGGTTCTAGATCTTGTTTAAATAGCAACCATAGTTTGAAGTAACACGAATCAGAGGATTAGAAAGGAGCATTAAAAATACCAATTATACTGAAACTTTGCTATTGGTCAATTATAGCACAAGCAATCACCCGCATTTTAAAACAGATTAGCAGACTTAAAATATAATGCTGGAATGCACTTAAACAAGAGAATACATAGCTAGGTCTCTTTGGTGATATCGGTGGAGGTTTAATAAAAGATGGATCAAGACCATGATGTTGGGAATTATGGAAGATGTAACAGGAACAGAAAAACTTTGCAGAGAATGGCTTAACAACATAGGACAATGGTGCCAAATGGGCACTCATGAACATCTCAAAAAGAGAAGTGTGGAGGGAACAGTTAAATACACAGTGGATACCTACTGATCTTTCAGCACTTTTCAGATGATAATGATACATGTAGTCACATCCAAGTCTTTGCATGCATTACAAGTTTTCATAACAATACTGATATTGATAATGATGATGATAATAATGATGATATTGATGATGATATTGATGATGATATTGATGATGATTATGACGGTATTGATGATGATGATGATGATGATATTGATGATGATGATATTGATAATGATACTGATGATGGTATTGATGATGATATTGATGATGATATTGATCATGATCTTGATATTGGTGATGCTACTGCTGATGATGATGATGATAATAATAATAATACCAACAACTTTCCAAAAATTTGAATTGTGGCATGTAACACAGCTGTAGTTAGTAGCCGTGTGTTCTCGTCGCGGTGAAAACGAAAGGCTTGTATACGAGTGGTAAGATCAGCTTCGACTCCTGGAGCGGGGTGCCGCAACACCCTTAGCTCTACCGTCTTGTCAGGCAATTACGGGCTCGCTTGTTGGCCCTGCCTGCGACCGGCGCTCTGAGCAGAACAAAATCCCGTCAAGGACAGCGTTCTGCGAGGGGACAATCACCGTACAGGACGGAAGGGGAATGGGCCCACCGCTGCCCACTTAATGCGGAAATGTTAAAAGTGTCGGGTCGAGTGCCAACCGGTCGGTGCAGTAGTGATTGCACCTTCCTCACTGGTCGTCACTGGGACAGAGTATGTAATTCGGGGCGGAATAAACGTCACGTACCATGGTCGTGGGGGCTGCGCAGTGGTGCCCGTCTGGGGATCGGTGCCTGGTGGCCCCTGGTCGAACTGGATGGTGTCGGAGCGACCGCCTGTAAAGCAAGCGATGGGCTCGAAGTGTGTCGCCCTGTTGCGTGCAGGGTGAAAACCTGGAACCCCCGACCCAGGGGTGACGGGCGAGGGCACTACAGCAGACTTTGAACTGGTGACGGAAACTGTATCGACACACTTGATGAACGAGTGCCTCGTGCACGAGTCCGCCTCCGGGCCACTCCCGAGAGGGAGGAGGTTTTGCCCAGTGCTAACTGAATAAGTCACAGTGAAGAAATTCAAAAAGCGACGGGCAACGGCCTGGAGTGACTAGTACTCTCTTAAGGTAGTTAATTACTCGTTCATTACATGCTTTCATCAGTACAAGAGGTTAATTAGAAGATCGAACAGACGCTGCCCTAACTCGTTAAGCTATCCAACCTAATCTAATCAGATCTAAGCATACAGATGATTTTCGTGTTCACTTATTCACAAATTCATTCACAAGTTCATTCATTCGTTTAAACGAAACAGGATGCCGGTCTTGCAAAAACATGCCAATGTCAATGTATTGGCCTTTACCTAAAATTGCAGATACTCGCAGCTAAATAATACAAAATGTGAAATGAAATCGTAGTACTTCAAAAATCTGTTTACATATTTGACCTAATAAAATGCTGTAGGCCTATATATAGGTAATGCGTCTACGCGTGTGGGTGTGTCAATAGTTTTATCATTGTTTTACCGACATATTCTGAATCCAGGATGTTAGATGACAGGATCATAATGGAAAACTCGAGATTTCTATAGGGTCAAACTCAAGCTAAGTCGCGGGAACCAACTTATTCACAGGCGCTCAATCAAAACAAAATAGATAGGCAGGAAGGGTCAGAATCGGTTGTAGGTCAAATTCCAAGAGTCAGGCAGGCAGGCAGCCAGGCGGCTACGGTGGATGGTGATTGGGATTGGATAAGAGAGGGGGAAAGAAGAATCAGGATAGGATTTGTGTAAGAGTTGTGTTTTCGGTTTTGAATGAAAATCCTGAGCAGAGACATATACTTCATGCAGCGCTGTCGGTTCCTTAACTGTCCCTTATAGAATATTACGTCCTTATATGGCATTGCTCGGAGTAGCATGCCGACCATAAACTTGTGTCGGGGTCCAACAGGAGTGTCACTGTAGGCCAGTCTGTTGAATCTCTGAACCCACTGGGAGTGTCTGCTCATGTAATGCACGGTAGTCGCCAGCTTCGGAAAGAACCGAAGCGCTGCAGTAAAGCCATCTTCACTTCCTCGTAGGGTGCGGCCATCCGGTGGTGCACTTAAGCAATAATGCCCCTTGCGGGGACATAGCTGGTGTAAAGAAGAGACGAAGCTTCCTCCTGATCTGACCAACAATTGTGCCAAGCGGTCAGTGAAGCTGGAAGGGGTTATCCTCTACTGAAACTTTCCCAGTGTAGCCGTGAATTTCGACTTCTTTCTGTTTTACAAATGTTGATCCAGACGATGACCTCCTTGGTCGCCCCGTACAGGAGTGGAGTCCTCAGCGCAGTATACTTCAGTCCATATAGACAGGAGGCGGTTAAGAGGTGCATCAGCGATGATGGCATGGTTCGCTGACCAGCTCGTGCTTTATCTTTTCGTCTTGGAGTGGGGTTGAAGGTCCATCGACTAGGGCTGCCAACCGTCCCAGATTCGCCTGGATAGTCCCGGAATCGGCCTTGTGCGGCCCGTGTCCCGGACTGATCCCAAATTGTCCCGGAACTTGGTTTAACTATCCACTTCACCAAATGTTCTTTTCGCACACTAAACTTGAACAGCCGGCCGTAAATAAGTTTTACAGAGTGACCATAGAATAGAGGGTAGTTAGATTAGTAGACCCCATGTATGGCATCTGCAAATTGCATGCATCATGCATGTATATACGAACTTCGCTCGTTCTAGACCCTGAAGCCTGCTAGGTTACTGGAATTTAGGAAACTTTTTGCTCTTGAAGTTGATTCAAATTTTATATAAAGGCTAATTGTCTCTTCATGACTTGAGTCACGTCATTTGACTGTAATTTTTAACGACTATTTGCAGTAGATCCTACATTAGGCTGACGCAACATTCATTATCTGCAGTGATGTGGACAGGGTGAATTGGTACTGACATATCGAGTGACTATGCGCGCGCCCCGAATTGCCAGAAACAAAAGTTGGCAGCCCTACCATCATCACGTAGCATGACTGCTAATACCCCCAAAGAAATGTTTTGAAGTGTCAACCGGAAAGTACGAGGCAGAGAAGGTAGTCGAGCTCGTCCTGGTTGGAGACGTTCAGTGACCAACGCAATCTGTCCAAACTGAAGGCATTAAACAAGCAGCGTATAGCGTCTGAGATGCAAAAGAGGTGCAAAACGCGATCAGTGACCGTCGAACATTAATTGCTGCTTGTTGATGTTCGCAGCTGCTGTTTAACAAAGCAGTGTCATAACGAAGGTGACTAGCGTAGCCGTCCTCCTTTATCCATTGGCATTACCCGAAAACGAAAGTGGCAGAGTTGTCATTATTTATTTAAACTTCGGGGAACTTATTACCAAGACGATGGCCACCTCAAGCAATATACATGATATTAAATGTTAAAATTTGTCCATGAACTCGCGTAATGAAAAGTTCCCCGTTAAACAGTTCATGGTCTCTGAACATTCATTATCATTAGTCACTTATGGGGAAGTGCGACGAACCGGCTATCCAACCCTAATCCCTTCCATAGCATGGCGAGAGAGGTAAGATATCGTTGTGCTCTAAGATGCAGATTTCTTAAAACATGCATCACCTCAAACAAGTATGCGTATAATTGATTAAATAATGTCAATGTTAAGTTTCCTTTACTCTTAGTAATATAAAAAATTGATAATTACACTGGCCAACACATAATTTGTTGCCTCAAATGTTAGAACTGTTTCTGGGTATATTTGACCTGCTGATTCCAGAAAAGGCACCAGTTTTCTCCCAGCAGGTCTAGTTTTCGAGATATAGAACATTATGCCATATACCAGTCCTTGCCTCTGCTCGCCCATAAAACATAAGGCTATAGCTATAATTATGTAGTGCTCAATTTATTATGTGATACACTAAATAAACATAATAATACAAATACTTAAAAGAAAATGGTAGTACCTGAAACTGTACTTATATGATACCAAACAGAACAAGTTTGTTATAAAAATTTCAAGTCATTCGACACCGAAGAAGCTCCTTTTGTACGATTTCCGAGTGTGGCATCTGCCGGAACAATCGCGCATAATATTCCAGCAATAGTCTGCCATCATGTGTGCATCCCATCTTCCTTGATATCGATTTTCCATTGTTTTGATGTCTTCGTGAAATCTTTCACCTTGCTCTTCGCTGAAGTCACCAAGATTCTCTGGAAAGCGATCTAAGTGACTGTGGAGATAATGGACTTTAATGCTCATGTTGCAGCCAAGCTTGTTGAAATGAAGAAGCATATCCTCTACTAGTTGTGCATAATTTCTGCCTTCTTGTTGCCAAGAAAATTTTTAGTTACAAGAACAAAGGAAGACCAGGCACAAGATTCGATTTCATTCATTGATGGTATGAAAAGTGGGTCATTCATAAGTTGCCTGATCTGTGGACCATCGAAGATTCCAGCCTTCAATTTTTCCATTGTAATTCCTGGTAACTTGTGTACTATGTATTCGAAGCATGAACCTTCTTTATTCAAAGCCCTGACAAATTCTTTCATCAGGCCTAGCTTTATATGTAGTGGTGGCAGTATGATCCTATCTCGTGCCACCAAAGATTCCTTGATTACATTTTGAGCTCCAACCACCATGTCTTTCCTCGAAGGCCAATCTTTTCTTGTCCAATGTTCATGCTTGGCTCTACTGTCCCAAAGACACAAAAAGCAGGGATACTTTGTGTAGCCACTTTGTTGACCAAGGAGGAAATTTACCATCTTCAAGTCTACACAAATTACCCATTGATGTTCTTTGTATTTTATCTTTTCCAGTACTAAAGAGATGGCATTGTACTCTTCTTTCATCCTGGTGGAGTGACCGATTGGAATAGAACCAAATTTGTTGCCGTTATTTAAAAGCACACATTTCAGACTACGTTTTGAACTGTCGATAAAAAGACGCCACTCATCTGGGCTGTAATCCGACAGACCAATTTTCTTCAATAAGTTGCTGATGTCATTACAGAATACTAGGTTGTTGTCTTCGGTAAAGAATGGCAGCAAATCCTTTTCTCTGTTTCTATAAATTGTAATTTTCGTTCCAGGCTGATTTTGTGCATTCTTTTCCTTTAGTCTGGACGCAAGCAATTCAGAGGACTCTTTGGAAAGATTTAAGTCCCTGATCAGATCACTCAACTCTTTTTGGTCAAAACGTTCACTGTGTGAAGTTGATTGGAAATCACTGTCACTGCCCCCACTTTCTTCACTTTCGTCATCTTGTCCGATATTGGACATGCAAGTGTCATCGTCTGAGAGCTGAGGTAGTTCGCGAAAAGGTGGAACTGGTACAATATCCGAATGCGGAACAGGTCTCCTGGCTGAAGGTATATCAGGGTAAGACAACTTGTGACGATTATTTCGATTGATGCCTATGATATTAACCATACAAAAGTAACAGTCGTCGAAGTGGTTTATCTGTTCCCTCCAAACCATCGGTACACCAAATTTCAGGCAGCTTCTCTTTCCAATTGTCCAGTGGCGCAATTGTTCAATACAAGTTTTGCATACTGTATGAGGAGCCCATTGCTTATCTTGATCTCCAAGTTTGACACCAAAATAACCTACATATGCTCTTTTTACAAACTCAGAAATCGGTTTCCTGTTTGCTTTTAGTGTGTATTCCCCACAAATGTAGCAGAATATGTCTGGATGGTTAATGCAGCTCCGTCTGGAAGTAGCCATAACCTTAAGGATGTTCGCATCTGAGGAATTAAATGACTAAGCTAAAAAATAGTAAGAACATGTAGTTATTTAATGCTCACAATCACAGATTGTTCTTGCGACCAACTCTTAATATGCCCTAAGACGACTGCGGCTGCTCTAGCTTTCAGGAGGCGGTTTATATAGGCTATAAATGCTGACTTCAGCATAATCTATTTACATAGTTCGAAACCATGAAACGCTGTATAAGCACAAATAAATTCTAAATGAGGCCATGAATTTAGTGCTGAGTAAGCTGTAGGCTACGGAATAGTTATTTCGTTGAATCAGCAATATCTCAGCACGCGGCAAGATATGCTGATTTTACATTATAAGGATGTAGGCATTATATGAATCAGCAAGAATTATAATTAGCCATAAATAAAGCTTATTATGACATTTTAGTTTTGCCAAAGACATCGTTTAAAGAGTGGACTGGGTTTTCTTTACAAAATCGACGATATCTCAGAAACTAGACCTGATGCACTCAATCCAATGACATTTTCTGAATCAGCGCCCAAAATTACCCAAAGAACAGGTCTAAAACCGAAGGCAACAAGAAAAAAATTTTTTTCTGTTGGCCAGTGTTATTAAACTATTGGGAATGCTTGGATAAGGTCCAAGAAAGCAGTGAATTGTTCAACAAGTGCATAAAAGCATAAAACTTGGCATAGGTACTGAAAACATTATGCTGAAATCTGAATCCAAATTTAAAGGAATGCAGCGATTTATATTTCCACCAAAATAGCCGGATCGCTTTCCAGGCACTGACCCTATCCCCTTCAACGCTATCACGTGAATTATCTTAGCTTCTAACTGAAAAAACAGAGACTTCTACTCGGCCCGAGTTTTGGTTTAAATTCCTTACCCCTGTTTATGCCGTGGCCGGCTGTTTCTCCGTCTCTCGGCGACGACCACTTCACGAAACACCTTCTCCACGGCCGGCTGCAACACAGAGTCACGATCGGTCTGCGACTTCCCTTATATCCTCTCTCTACTCGGGCGTCTACTACCTCCATCCTGCTGACTGCCTGCTTTGTCCGACCCGGCTTAACCCGGTTCCAGCCAGACTTCTGCCTCCACCCCGCCTGCTGTAAATGCCCCTTTCAGACGTTAGTTCGCATGCACAATCACTTATACCATACCCTCTGGCGTGTAAACGAATGTCAAGTAGGGCGGTTACTTAAATGTTATTCTGTCGGAGTCCGTTTCCTCATAATGCGTTGGATAACGTTAATCAGGCGGAAGGCAGGGATGAAAGGAGATCAAAGGAAGCATGATGGGGCGAATATTAGACGATGAAACTTCATAATTAGAAAGTAGAAAATTAGAGGAGACGCAGAAATTCAGGAAAAATAGCTTACAAAATGAGAGCGCTCAGACACCACGACGCTGGTTGCCTGCTGATAAGTTTAGTTTGATATTGAGGTAAGGTTATTTGTAATTTATTCCGTAGATAATCGCACTCATTCAGCTTAAAGAGATTTTATGTCCGAAATAGACGCCTCAGCTAATGCTTCAAGAAATCAGTGTGTAGTCTTACATCATTAAAAAATGTCATATAATTCCCATTTGATATTCTTTTGCTACCTAAACACATGACTACTACTTAGATCTCATTCTATATCTCAGTAACTGGCTCCCACTGTTGGTTACCCCAGTGCTTGTATTTTCACAGATCCCTGTAGGTAAAGATGCAGTTAGAAGGTACCTTTCACCACAGCACAATTTCGTAGAAACGATGACTTGTTGAAGCCGTCACCGATTGGATTGTTCGTGAAACATGAAGGGCACTAAAAGCAGTCTACAAATATTTGAAGTTTGGAAACCAGAGCGAAGCGGATCTTGTCGCTTGGGCGACCGGGCGTTCTTGCCAGTGCAACGATCTCCGGTCAACTGAAAAATATTGTTGTAGCGGTCACCTTCAAATGTCACAGATCGTCTGCTCGCCCAAACGAAAAGATCAGCCTCGCTCTAGTTTCAAAACTTCAAATAATTGTAAACTGTTTCATTGCCTCTCGCGTTTCGCTTGACGAATGATCCAGTGCTCTCAAGGCGTAATGTTAATGTTATATCTAAAAGACTAGTTTGTATATGCGGGCATAAATTAAGTAAATACACATCTATCCACCTACTGTAACTTACAACAGTATTGCAACACGTAGCTGAATTTCAAAAACTATGAGATCTGCAAAACGTAATCCTACATAAATATATACATCCACCCAAATATATATGCATCCATATATATATATATATACACAAATACGTATGTGCATGTGTGCGTATGTATACACGGTGCATACATAGTCATACGCGCATACATGCATAATACATACGAACGTGCATACGGACGTGCATGCCTACGTAGAATATATGCATGCATAAATACAAACATTCACACACATGCATACATGTATACATACATACAAACTTACATATATATATACAGCTGCTGGGTCCCACTCCAGGTATGTTGACACTGACTTGGGACATTGGTTTGTTCGTGTCGCCAGTTTATTAGTAGGCGTAACTCATGACATCAATTCATTTGATTCAGTTAAGCTTTGGCCTACAGTCTGCGTTCCGCGATGCCATTGCTAGATAGTTCATATGACAGATACTGTATAACATTAGCATGAACCCAAATTTTGTCCAGCATTATGTTATCGGTGGAGCAAATGTTTAGAGTTTTCGTGTATAGCCTCAGAGTATTTACCAAACTTGACACTTTCCGTATACGTTTAAACTGCTCGTTTGCGATTATTTTAATTATATTCGCGTTTTAGGCCTACTGCACATTATGACTTTCTGCGGCCTACTTATCAACACAGCAAGTTAGGAAAGTATGAGGCAGTTTAACGTACAATGGAGTTAGCGTTAGATCAAATTACGTGGCATGTAGTGTTGTAACAGTGTTTATCTGTATAAATTGTATTTGCTTCTGTTTACTTGTAAGCCACTTTCTTATTTCAATATCGTATGGGTCTATCTCATTGCTGTAATAAGAACATAATACGATACATGTTGTCAACTATGCATTAGCCTTAATTACAAAGACATTTGAGATTCTGTGTTGACAGTATAATGTTTTCTCAATTACAAACAAAATTATATTTACCTCTTATTACGCTGATGCCACCTTTTCTTCCAACCATTTAAAAAGGTTGTCCTGAATCGTTGGAGGAAACACATCGACAGAGAGTTTTTTGTTAACGAAAAAGCTAAAAGCTATTCCAAAACTTCCGATAATCTGAAATCTTCAATAACGTTCTACGTGTTTCCGACAGAAAAGGACTCGCGAAACGACCACAGTAGGCAGATTGAAAAGTCGCCTCAGCTGCGAAGCCACAGAACGATGGCCTGGCAGTCGGCTCCTCAACTGCAGACAAGACCAAAGTTTCAAGCAGTAACCTTGATCAAGTTGCAAACCTATGCGTTGCATGTATCGTAAGCCGGTGATTATTAGTAAGTGGGCGATTGTTGGCGAACGGATATGGTTGATACTTTTGATTTAGGCTACTATCAATATGCTCAGTGCTAGTTCAACCGATCACGTTCTTGATTCGTGGCTGGTTAAATATTATCAGTTAAAATGTGAAAAGTGCTTTTTCAGTTGATGCATTTGTGGTGTATGAAGTCGTTGATTTTTAGTCACCTAGTAAGTTAATTACTCTCAAAGAGATCGAGATAGCAATCGAAAAGATGAAAAACAACAAAGCACCGGGACCACCTGGAATGACCACCGAAATGTTTAAAGCACTTGGACACGATGGCATCGAATGGCTATGCATCATTTTAAACGACTTTATGAAGCAAGAAAGGGTGCCACAAGATCTGAAGGAAAGTGAAATAATAGCAATATATAAACAAAAACGAGATGTATTGGAATGTAGTAACTACAGAGGAATTAAATTGCGGGAAATTGGACTGAAAGTGTACGAAAGGGTGATCGAAGGGCGCATTAGGGAACGGGTCAGACTACATTATAACCAGTTTGGCTTTAGACCAGGTAGAGGCACAACGGATGCAATATGCATACTGAGACAGGTGCAGAAGAAAATACTAGAAGGAAACAGCAAGATATATTGGACTTTTGTAGATTTGAAGAAGGCTTTTGATAGGTCGTATATTGGAGTCTGAGGAAAAAGGGAGTATCGTAGAAAATAGTGCGACTGGTGAAATCAATGTACGAATATGCACAGACTTCGATGAGGAGCAATATAGGAAACACAGTAAAATTTGAGATTCGAGTGGGTGTACATCAGGGACCCTGCCTGAGTCCTCTGCTGTTCATCATAGTAATGGATGCCATATCAGAAAATGTGAGAAGTACCATGGGATATGTTGTATGCTGATGACCTGATAGTGGCAGACGACGCAGCGACAAAGATACAAGGGCGTTTCACTGATTGGCAGAGAGCACTGGAGAGCCAAGGTCTTAAAATAAATATCAATAAAACAGAGACCATAGTATGCTCCAAAATGGATGAGACACTTGTGGTCAAGGACATCACAGGAAATGCATTGAAACAAGTAGAAACCTTTAAATATTTTGGGTCGATAATGAATGCTAAAGGAGAATGCAAACATGATGTTAAGAACAGGATCAAGGCAGCATGGCAAAAATGGAAAGACCTATCAAGTGTATTATGCGATGTCAAAATGCCGGTTCAACTCAAAGGAAAGGTGTAGAAAGCAATGATAAGACCAGTGATGATATACGGAGCAGAAGCCTAGGCCTTGACGAAAGAGGAGAAGCTGCTGGAGAGAATAGAAATGAAAATAATGCGATGGATGCTTGGAATCTCACTGAAAGACAGGAAAAGGAATGAGTATATCCGACAAAAATTGCTAGTGTCATGTATATCTGACAACGTACGAGAAGCCAGGCTGAGATAGTATGGTCATGTGACGAGGAGAGAAGAGGAAAACTGCATTAAAAAAATTAAGACAGAAGAGGTCTACGGACGCCGCAGTCGGGGACGACAAAAGAAGAGATGGGGAGACATGATTCAACAAGACCTAAAGCTTCTCAGGCTGAAGAAAGAAGATACTGGAGATAAAAACAAATGGAAAAGAAGGATTCATGTGGCTGACCCCTCCCCTAGGAGAGATTAATGCCAGCCAGAAGGAAGGACAAATTAATTAATCCCAGGTCACGTTGAATTAGTGGTGTTCTGCGTGTCGAAGACCAGATCTAAGGAATTCCAAAATGATGTCAACATTTATTCGGATTTTAAAGGGACTATATAAATAGCCATAGATACATACATGTACATACATACATACATACATACATACATACATACATATATTATGACTTTACAAATCGGTAACGCCATTTCCCCCAACGAAAGAGGGCTCCGCTCATCATATGTAGTACTCAAGACGCCAATAGCGGCATTTTGTAGCAAGCGAAGCGTCAACGAAGAGTCACTTCAAACTATCGAGATCAAGAAAGTCGTAGACACTGAGGTGGCATTACGGTTAACAAGTCAGCTGTTCAACTCTAAGACCTGGGTTCGATTCTCGGGTTTGCCATGTGTGATCGACATAGATAACCTCGTAGGAAGACACGTAGAAGTGATAGGCCTATGCCAAATGTGCGCTTTTAAGCAAATTGTGGAATTTGATTAGCCAATAGTTTAGATTAACAATACAAAAACTTGACAGTAAACGATGAAATTACTTTATTTTAACAGTTCACTATTCCTAGATAAACTGCTGGTATCTAACAGTGATAGATTACGAATATTAATGAGAGTCGCTTCAGCGTATACCATGCTAGAGTGCATACTCAAAAGCTTGATGATTCTAGTTAGACAATTCTAGCAGAAGGTACTTTTAAGTAGGCCTACATAAAGTTAGGGTTGAAGAAGTAGTGATGTTAGGTCATAGCGATGTAAACGTCTACAATAATGAACGTAAATTGCAAATATTACGCGTTTGTAATTTCCAAACTTTACTGTTGGTGCATATGAGCAGTAGTAAGGCTTGAAAGCATTGGCGCTTAATTTAGTTTTTTATGTGAAATGTGTATCACTTTGTAAAAAATCTTACTAAAGCGCTCCCTATACATAATCAATTCTATGAACCAAGGAAAAGTAACTGCTCTCATTCTTCTTGACCTATCTGCCACTTTCAATACTGCTGATCACATGATAATCCTTCATCGCCTCGAACAAACCAGTGGAGAGCGGGGCCGAAAAGTGCAGTTGCTCTCCATTGGTTTGCATCTTACCTCCACCCTCGTACTCAATCAGTCTCTACCAACCAAATCAACTCCGCGCCCACTCTCTTGAATTGTGGCGTTCCACAACGTTCGTATTGGACCCGTTCCTATTCACACTGTACACGACTCCACTTGGTTCACTACCTTCTGATAGCTGTCTTTACCACTTGTACGATGATGATACTCAGCTATTCCTCTTATTTGGCAGTTGTGCGCCTAATTGTGCTCTTCAACGACTTGATTCAGTTTTTGATGAAGTTCAGTCTTAAGTGGCTAGTAACAAGCTTCTTCCGAATCATTCAAAGACTGAATCCCTTCTTCTAGGCACTAGCCAACAACTCCATAAATTTGGTTACCTCACATCTATTCAACTGGGTGGCTTGCTTGTTAATCGTACTGACTGTGCACGCAATCTAGGTGTAACATTTGACTTCATTGTGTCATTTTCTAAACATGCCGTCGCCATGTGCATATCAGCTCATTTTCACATACGGGATATGCGTAGAATCAGATCTCTTTTGCCTCATACTGTCTTGGTCCCCTAGTTAATGCATTGCTTTCCAGCAGGTTTGACTACTGTAACTCACTGCTTATTGGCATTGCAAAGAAGGATCTACACAAACTGCAAATGGTTCAAAAATCTCAGGCCAGAGCCATAACACAAACACCTAAGTATCAGCATATCAATCCAATACTCCATTCCTTACACTGGTTGTCCATCGAACAAAGAATCCAGTTTAAAATCAGTGTTACAGTTCATAAAGTACTACATCTGAATCAGCCGACCTATCTCTGCTCTGTTCCATGCTCAACCGTCAAACCAACAAATATTACACTCCAACAATGAACAACAAATAAATCAACTGTTAGCTGATAGACCATTGAATAGTTTAAAAGTCCCCAGGCTCATCCTTTTGGCTGAGGGCAAAAAGGTAATGGTAGAAGTCTAAAATTATGTTGCAATTTTTGAGTAGTGAATTCTTTTTCTATACCTGGTAGCTTCCTATGTGTCATAATGAGGCTTTAATTAGCCAATTAGTTAATTAAAGAGTCTGTAGTGTTCATTACACTACATCACACTTCATTGCTGATCAGGTTATTGGTAAGTTCCGATTAGTGCATCTGTCCTTGTTCCATTTATTACCGAGAAAGTTGATCTTTTCTTGTTTATTGGTAATTTCCGTCTCCTTTTCAAAGATTCTCTCTTCTAAAAAATTATCTCTTTATAAAGAAATCCGTTCGAACTACCAACTAGGTTATAACCTCTCCTTCATCTCCAAATCAACCAAACTTTTGTCCTCTCGAATTAATGACCATCTTACTTCCAGCTCACGCCTTGACCGACATCAGTCTGGTTTTCCTAAACGGCACTCAACTAAATTACTTGTTTCTGCCATCTCTCATCAACAGGTTTCTTGCCTCCTTGATATTACAAATACTGCCAGTACAAATGACTGTCTGCTCGTTTGTGGCGACTTTAACTGTCCAGGCAGTGATGAAAATCGTATTGACCACTGGGTAGATGATCTATTAATATTACTCGATCTCAACCAGCAAGTTTCAACTCCAACTCGCGGTGGAAATCTGTTGAATTTACTAATCATTGATAATTCTGAGACCGTTGGAAATGTTCGGGTCATTGATGTTGGCTGTATCTGTGACCATAGTCTTATCACTGCTACACTAGCAGTGGGTACGTCCAGCCATCCAGTTGCTTTTTCCTTTCGCCCAATCAAGCAGATCAACCCAGTCGATTTTGAGCAGGCGCTGTTTGGTGGAAGAAAACTCTGCAGGAAAGCGATCGAATTGCCTGCCTAGGTTTTTCAAATTTTTGTGCTGCTAAAATATCTAACTTAAAGTCTGCCATATCAAAGCGTAGGTCTGGGTTAGACAGAGCAGAACTGTTTCCTGATGTTAGATATCCTGTTAATGGGTTTTATACCTTAGCTTCCGTTAGAGTACAGGAAGTTGCTAGACTCATCGGAAATGTTCCATCTAAATCATCACACCTGGACTTCGTTCCAACTTCCTTTATTAAATCCTGTTCAAATGTGTTTTCTATTTACACTGCTCATCTGGCTAATCTCTCCTTTTGTGAAGGTCGTTTTTCCTCTGCTTTTAAAACTGTACTTGTGATACCTCTACTAAAATCCTGATCTTGAAAAGGACTGTCTGGCTAATTATAGGCCTATTTCCGATCTGAATAATATCTCCAAACTGCTTGAACGCCTATTTCTCATACGTCTTCGGGGCATGTAACGTCTTCTCCGAATTTTAGTCCTTTTCAGTCGACTTATCGTAAACATCATTCAACTGAGACTGCTCTTAGTGGCACACTTAACAATGTATTTAATTCAATGGATTCTGGCAGAGCAGCTCTTCTTATATCTCTTGATTTGATTGCTGCATTTGATACTGTAGTTCAGGGTATTTTGCTGTCTCGACTCTACACATCTTTTGGAATTACTGGTCCCGCTCTTCACTGGATATCTTCTTATCTCAATGATCGTTCCCACACAGTGGCAATAAACTCATCTCGCTCTGATCCTATTGCCTGTCGTTCTCCTATTTTCAATCTTTATTTCACCCATTTGTCAAATTGCCCGCATGCATAATACATTGGACCAGCAATATGCTGATGATACTCAACTCTACGTTGCTCTCTCTGCAACAGATCCCTCACCTGAAACTGAACTTGAACACTGTTTGTCCTCTGTTCACACTTGGTTCTGCTTTAATGAACTTGCAATCAATCCAGATAAGTCAGGGACAATTCTTGTCACAATTTACCACCGTATGCAGTCTTTCATTCGCATTCTTCTATTTTTGCTTCTATTTTTTTCTATTGTTGCAGGAACCAAAATCCCACTATCAGACAAAATTCAAACTCTTGATGTCACCCTTGACAACTCGCTTACTATGTATCTTCGATTTGCAGGTCTTGTTTCTATCATATATCAAGGCATTTCGTCACAAAAGACATTCTCTGACTAATGACATGGCTAAAACAGTAGCATGTGCATTTGTTGGTTCTCGATTAGACTATGCAAATGCAGTGTTGTATGGTATATCTTCCCTTAATGTAAAAAAGCTCCAGAGGGTTGAAAACTCTCTTTCTAGGGTTGTTACATGTTTTTCTTCATCAAATGCATTAGATCGCCTTCGTGAACTTCACTGGCTTCCTGTTGAATGGCGTATTAAGTTTAAAATTGCATGCTTGACCTTTAAGGCTTAGAACACTGGCCTTCCATCATATCTTAATACTTTTGCTGACTCCATATCGCCCTCCCAGATTCTTGCGTTCTTCTGATACCGGTTTCTTGCAAGAATCTAGATTCAGGACAATTGTAAGATCATGTGCCTTTTAGCTGTTGTGCTCCTCGCATTTGGAATCGTCTGCCACAAAAGGCCCGACTTGCACTCTCGCTATCATCTTTTAAAACACTTGTTAAGACTCGCTACTTCATCCTGGCTTTTGCATGATTCCATCCTGGCCCCTAGCGAACATACATCCTCGCCTCAGATTGAGGTGTACTGACATTGCCCGCGTTACAAGTGCTTTAAATAAATAAATAAATAAATTTCAGCAGCCTTTGATATCAATGACCATAGGATCTTACTCCAAAGATTTTCAATCTGGTTTTGTTTTACTGACACTTCTGTCCTCTATATACAATCCTACCTCTTATCCCACTCTCTTTCTTCGTTGAAACATGGGAAACTTCATCCCAACCATGCCCTGTAACTTGCGAATTACTGCATCAAATCTGCTTTTGGTCCTCTTACTTTTGTTTACCTTTTACACATATGCACAGTTCACTCATTAAACTTTACCATCACCTCTATGCTGACGACACCCATCTATTCATCTCTTTCTCTCCGAATCGATGCAAAGCCTGCAAACATCATCTTTTGCCTATGATTACTTAAATATCTCCTCTACAACATCTAATCTTCTGTGCTTGAAATCAATTAAAAAAGAATTCATACTTCTAGGCCTCTTTGACCAACTAAGAAGAAAGAAGTGGCTAACACTTCATAACCTTGGCTGCTTCAGGGTTAGCTTACAGGACTGCTCTTCTTTTCTTCTGTTTATACGAAAAATACAGTATGAAGCCAATTCAGATTTGTGGTACTAATAAAACAGCAAATAATAGTGTAAAAGATGTCACACTTTAAGAAATGAATATATACGGCGACACAACAAAAATGACACATACAATACCACAAATTAAGCGTCAAATCTTTCTGACTTTATTATTGGGCAGGTGACCAATATTAAGTTTGAAAAGCATTGATGCCTAAATTTGGGTTGCTTTTTATATACATATTTACGTTTTGTGATTGATAACACTGTGTTATTATTATATATTTGAAGGTTATCTTATGGGTCCGCTATTGGGTTCGCAATAATTCAATTTATATGCATTTATTGATTTATTGCTTTGATTTTTAATAACTTGTTAGACAAGATTAATCTTACTTGTTGCTGTAGACCGTTTAATTATTGCAAATTTTTTCTTCATGTTTTCATCAATTGGATCAACTTTGTGATCTTCAGATGTTTTTTGGCTCTTGTGTGCTCTACTGCAGTCGTCAAAGTGACTTTCTTCACAATTAGTGCAATACATCGTAGCTGTTGAAAATTTGTCGTTCTCATTGTCTATGTCAGTTTTGCAAGAATCAAGAATTATGGCAGAGTCCGTTGATTTTGAAGAAATTTTATCTTTCAGCAATTTTTTCTTCATGGTTTCATCAATTGGAACAACTTTGTGATCTTTAGATATTTTCTGTATCTTGTGTATTCTACTGCAGTTGTCACAGTGACTTTCTTCACAATTAGTGCAATACATCGTAGCTGTTGGAACTTTGTCGTTTTCAATGTCTTTGTCAGTTTTGCAAGAATCGCAGAAAAAAATGTCTGGTGATTTTGAAGAAAATGTCTCTTCTAGCATTTTTTTCTTCACGTTTTCATAAATTGGAACAACTTTGTGATCTTTAGATATTTTCTGTCTCTTGTGTGCTCTACTGCAATCGTCACAGTGACTTTCGTCACAATTAGTGCAATACGTCGTAGCTACTGGAATTTCACTTTCCTTTTTATCGTTGTCGGCAGCACAACTTTCACATAAAATGGAATCAAGAGCCAAGCCACACATTTTTTGTTCGAATTAGCTGGCGAATTATACTGTTTATTGGAATATACTCTATTCTATTCTTGAAAAAGCGGAGTTCATTTAAACAAAATGGGCATAATATACGGTCTTGTAGTTGCCTAGGAAACACACTGCTCAAGCATTTTAAGCAAAATGTGTCACCACAAGGCAACATTCTTGGATCAGTGAAGGTCTCTGTAAAAATCCTACATTCAATATCAAAATGATCCATCCGAACGATTTCATTCTCTCTTAATTTTCTTTTGCTGAGTGTGCTTGCGCATGATTTGATTTGCAAAAATAAACCCAAGGGAGCATAACACTGTTAATGGGAATGTAATAGGGACAATACCGTTAAAATCTGGGAGGTCACTGTGCGATCCCCTTTCTTTAGGATATATTATGTATTTTTATTGGGCACTTGGCAATCTAACATATCTTAAACAAGCCCGACTTGTTGACTAAGTCGTAAATTAGAATGTTGGGCAGGCTCACAGCACCGCCTGAGTATGATCTGGACATACGTAAGGACTGTGGCAGAGTTCCGCCTAAACGAAGTTTATCTTGGTAGCCTACGCACAGAGGTGAATGGAGGCTAGAATGGAAAGAACAGGCTAACAACAGAAGGATCTTCGCATTGAGGGCATTGTCAGACTCAACAGAGTAGACACTATATCAAAGAACCGAAGTTTATTATAGGTCAGAAGACCGTATTTCTGCATTTACCAAATGGCTTGATTGGAGATCTCGCCAATAAAATCATCACCGTTAAATTTCAAGTCAGTCCGAAGTTTTATATAGAAAGCGCCGTATAAATACTCCCATTGCATATGAGATGCCATGCTTTTTAGTTATTCTCCCTCTCTTGTAATTATTATGAACAGTCTTTAAACTGCTCGCATTGTCAACTTTTTACTTTCAACTAATCTCTTCAATGTAAATATAGTCCCTCAGGAACTAAAAAATTACTCAAGAAGCTGTTAAGAGGTGTATGAGAAATCAGGCCTCGTCCTCAGCAACATCAGGAAACGTGCCCCGAAAACCGATACTTCAAGTATTTTACTCTTCAAGTATTTTAAATATTTAATGAAATGCCAAAAATGAACAGAGGAGCCTAAACTGACATCACTCTTGCTAAACGATCTAGGCGTCAAAGACTTAAATTTTTATTCCGATACTTTGACTTTTGCTTTAAATAAATATATCTTTCAAAATGTGAAAATCCTAAATGATCCGCCTCATGTAGCAAAACCTCCATGTATTTTAGTTGTTAAGCAAAATTTCAACAAGACGTTTGGATTTTATAATCTTTCACCAGTACTGCTTTAGCTTTTTGCATGAAATGGCATTTATTTTAGAAATTTAGAAATTAAACAAATGGCGTTTTAGAATTCATTGTTTCTAACCTCATGAGCTATAATATAGATATGTAAGACAGCTGGAAATTGCGCTATATCAATGAAGAGATACATCAAGCATTCAACAGGAATTTTAATATACAGGCAAGCAGAACGCCGTGGGCAGATAAAAAGCAGCAGGACAGTAGCCCTAAGCTACAGTGGTCAGAATCTTAGCAACAGACAGGTTACAGGTTGCGCCGCGTAGAAAGGCTATTATTAATAGCAATGCAGGTGAGCCATTGGAATACAGGAACAGTGTAGCTTAGTCAAATGGTTACTGCAGAGGCAAGTAGAAAATTTCGAGACAAAAAGGGCATACCTCTGAGTCCAAAACGTAACCAGCTCTGCAAAGCCTATCCAGCTATGCACAGTCAGTCAGAGAAAGAAATGGAAGAGGAATTCTAATTCTAGCAGAGACGGTCAGGCAAAGTCTACGTAGGAGCCGTAGTCTGGTCAGCAGAGAGACTGAGGATGGAAATTAGGCTGCGCCGTGGCCAGAAGTAGTCAGAGAGAAATCCGCCGTCTAGCAGGAAAGTTGGTTGACCATGACAGCCGGGGAAGAGGGAGGGACGGAACGGACGGCAGAGACAAGGTTATGTATATTCTAGTTAATCATTTTCTGATTAGGAGTTAGATTAGATTAAGTGAAACTTTGTCGATTCTGTGCAACGCCGATCTTGATGTATGGAACGTAAGTTCATTGTTCATTAAACCATAATTTTATAATAACCTGTTCGCCGGGCATGTAGCTAGTTGCCCCTAAGAGAATCAATCACCTTACAGATATGAAAATCGCTTGGTCTTTGAAATTCACATTGATTTAAAAATAATTTTGCAATTTGCTCTTTGTTTCACTTGTTAGGCACTTATTTTTCAACAGTATGTACCAATAGCTGGTAGTACTGACAGTTTTTAATAAATCAGAAGTAAGTTTTTAAAAATAATATAAGTTCAAGATGCAAAATTTTGCCCTATTTTAAAATTTTGTCATATGTCTCGTATTTACATTAATTTTAGGCTTTGTTAAATAATTACAATTAGTTTTTAATTTTAATTTCAGCTCGTTTAAGGCAAATATTCCACAAAACGTTTTCAGCATATCTTAAACCCTGAAGTAATAAAAGAACATAGGTTACCTACTTCAATTGCCGTTTAGCAAACGTATGTAAAAATCGGTCTAGATAAAACTGACCTGTAGGTTGGACTAAGTGCTTAGAAACAAAAATTAAGTTTATGCAAAAGGTGCATATATCAGGAGCGGCACCTGAAATCCGCTCGATCCTTCAGTTTTAGAGTCGGATATTTTTCCTGAAGAATCATCCCTATAAATTTTTATTCAGTCTTTTCGTAATTACAGATGGTAAAATCCAAAATTCCTATTCTTAAACAAATAAAGCAAAACTGTTGTTATTAAAATTGAAATAATTTAAATACATTCCGATTTGGGAGAAATAGTATGATACGGAGTGATAACAGACACCTTTCCAATTGATCAATATTTGATTTTTGAAGAAGTGTGAAAGGTATCTAAAATTTAAAAGTTAAAAACAATAGACATGACAAGTGCAAGATTTAAAAACCAAACTTTTCGCACTTGCTCCATGGATCGTTAAAATGTGGCTAATGTTTTGATTCCAGGACAAAAGCAAAAGTTACCTAAATGCTGGCGTACTTACTGTCCCTAATTTTTCTGACCGGCCAACACCATGTAGAATCTAGAGGAGCTCCAAGCAGGCGTTCAGGCGCAACAACTGTGTTCTTCAACGTCTGCAAAGAGAAGCATACTAGACTCTTCCGGGTATTAGGCAAACGTTTTATAGGTGTCCTGTGGTTCCAAAAGTGAAAGGACACAGAAGTATAATGGTTATACTTAGGTAATGGTCGAAAAGACACAGGACATATCTTTTATGCATGTGTGCATCGATTTGTACCTGTATCTCTACAGTGGTTACACACCTGCGTTTTACTAAGAGGTCAATTGTTTTTCTATAGCCAGCAATAGCTTTATCACCTAATCTAATCTGATATCTGATATCTCATATAATTTGTAACTGAGTGTATTGGAGATTTTTAGCCATTCAGAAAACATAAGTATTGATACAGTGTCATAACATACACATACATTTGATATTCTCGGTGCTACACGGACCAGGATCTCCGAACATGACCTCAGCTAGGAACCCTGAATTAGACTTCGTTGAATGGGATCTATGTGTGTGCGAGAAGACCCAGCCAGCGGTGACTTTTCCAGTAATCGTTGCATTATTTGCTTACGGATTTACCTTTTGCTCTTTAACACCACTTAACTGCTTTAAAAACTCTTAAATTAAGTATCTCGGTAACAACATGATACCTGATACACACATACATAAATACATACATAGATACATACATGCATACATACATATATGCATGAGTGCATAAGTACACAACTATATACGGCAGTTTTAGCAAGAGTGAATTCACCCAAACGCACAACACACTTATAATCTTGCATGTTCGGACACATAACCTTGTTTGAAGTGGTAGGTGTACACTGCGAGTGGAAAAAAGCGACCTCTAGAAGACGTCATCTTAATTTGCATTCAAAATTAATAACAATTAAATTTCTATTCAGATTTGAAAAACAACCAATTTAGTCATTATGTTTGATGCATTAAGCTATAATTTATGCTCAAAATGTCCTCCTTTGCATTCGACGCAGGCAATAAGCGTATTTAAGCATTTCGGTCACACTGTAATATGATATTACTTTATGAGTGCTTCACCTCAGAGACGACTCGGACTGTTCACTGCTTCTCAACTATAAATTCACCGAATGGTCTTTCGACCGCCTTTGTCATGGCTACAGTGGTCATTAACACCCCTTCAAATGTCGAACAAGTGGATGCATAATAATACAAAGTTTAGACTAAGACCCGATCTGTTACACTGTCTCACTCACCCAAAAGCAACTTCATTTGTAGGACATATAAGCCCATACGGGCTACATTTGAAGTTGCTGTTGGAGTAACGGTCGCTCGGCGAAGACAGACCCTGCATAAATTTAAAACGTCATTCGAGATGGTTATGAGCAAAGAAAAAGGATGGCGTGATATTTAATTAATCTGCACACAATTCACCATTCAATGTAAATATAATGCGAGTTAACAACAGTTCTTTTGTACCAACCCACCCGCATAAATTTCAGTTCTTAATTTGAGTCAGCTTTACAAGTATATCTGAAACTCATTGAGAACACATATAAACAATGACACTTCTGAAAAGCATAAGTTTGTGCAGTGTTTTGTAGATAAAAGGGTAAAATTCGCATTTTTGGGTACTTAAGACCTTCGCAGTCATTCTAGCTCATTACGAAAAAGTTCTTTTTGCAAATCTCAGAATAACACAATAGTTGTTTTGAACAATAGTTTTCTTATAAAGAATTACACATTCATTATTATGCGTACATCTCAGTGTTGTTTATTATTTTAGGAGCTTGCATCTGTGGAACAGACACTTCGAATTTCTAAGATACCTCCTGGGAAAAGTAAGCTGCAGACAACTAATAGGTATACAGGGGAGTAAAGCGTATATAGCAGTAATAGTAGTGATAGTAGCAATAGCAGCATTGGTGGTGGTAGTAGTAGTAGTAGCTGTTTTTGTTTTTGTTGCTGTTGTTGTTGTGGTAATAGCAGTAGCAAATTTTCCAATGCGTATGTCTAGTACGAAATACATCAACCGATTGTGCATTTATATCAAGTCGAAAGGCAATCACTGGCCTGTAGGTCAGTCCATTGAGACAGTCTTCACTAATCAAAGTCATTATTATCTTTAAAATAATAGTAATAATAATAATAATGATAATAATAATCTGAATCGTGGACATAATCATACCTGTAATGGTCGTCATCGTTGTCATCATCATCCCCACGACCACCGTCCGCGATCGTTTCTGTAAAATGCGTCCTAATAAACAACGCTTGTAGGACCTCAACCATTGCTGTTTCTCCTGAAATTAAAACTATCAAGTCATTAACTTGTAGTTTTCATTAAAGTACACTGGTCAACATAGAATTCGTTACTGACTGGAAAAGGCCCTAATGTGTAGCATCTTGGTGTGCTGAACACGAATATAACCATAAAATTTTTTTATTGGCTCTCGTTTTGAAAATATTTCATATAGTTCATTTTTTATGTTTCACCATGTAAATTTATGCAGTAGGACTGCGACAATATCCTAAATAAGTCTAGAATGATGTAATATTCCACCTCATTGCATAATCCCATCATGGACACATCATGCACAGTTGATTACGTCATTTTCTGATGCAATGTAAAACTACAGCCAGTCGGCTGCTGACGTAAGATGACGTCAGCAGTGTACTATATAAAGCGAGTCGGAACGGTTGAGCATTTACAATATTACAGACTTTGTGCGAGACAGTTTAAGTTACTGTTTTATAAAACTATTATTACTTTATCCATTTAGATACAATACAGAACAGTAATGCCTCGGAAGTGCGTAAATACTGTGGACAACTTTTGTTACATTTGTGGGGAAGTGACATTTGCCAACCAGAAGAAACGTATCACTTATCAAGTCAAGAAGGCATATCATGCTTACTTCGAATGCAAGGTTGGTGACCAAGACAAGCCATGGGCCCCGCATATATGCTGTGCTACATGTACAACACAGCTTTCACAGTGGTTGAATGGCAAAAGACCATCAATGCCGTTTGCAGTTCCCATGGTGTGGAGAGAGCAAAGCAACCACGTAGATGACTGTTACTTCTGCTCGGTTCCTCCTCTTTCCGGTGGAATAACGAAGCAAAAGAAGTCGACAATAGTCTACCCAAACATTCCGTCAGCATTGAGACCAGTTCCACATGGTGATGGACTTCCTATTCCAGAACCTCCAGCAGAATATATTTTCCTTGATTCATCTGATGAGGACAAGGGTGAGCCGACATGTTCTTCTCCTGGTCCGTCAGCGTGCAGTGATCCCGATTTTCACTGTGGTGCATCATCAACCCCACAGAATAACACAGGAAGAACTAAATGACCTTGTTCGTGATTTGGACTTATCCAAAAACAAGGCAGAATTGCTAGGATCAAGACTCCAACAATGGAATCTTCTAGAAGAAGATGTCACAATTACTTCATATAGAAAGCGCCATCAGCAGTTGGAACCTTTCTTTATGAAGGAAGGTAATCTGGTATTCTGTTCCAATATTGACGACCTCATGAATGCCTTACAGATCACTCATGACCCACAAGAATGGAGACTCTTTGTAGACTCTTCAACACTGAGTCTTAAGGCTGTGCTTTTGCACAATGGAAACCGTCTTCCATCTATTCCATTAGCGCATGCTGTCCACATGAAAGAGACATACGATAACCTAAAACAGCTACTGCATTCCATTGACTATAACAGGTACAAATGGCACCTGTGTGGTGATTTGAAGGTAGTTGCCATTTTAATGGGACTGCAGCAAGGATATACAAAATATATGTGTTTCTTGTGTGAGTGGGATAGCCGAGCAAGAGAGTTGCACTACGTGCGGAAGGAATGGACTCCCAGACAAAACATGGCAGTTGGACAGAAGAATATCCAGCACCCAGCTCTGGTCGAGGCTCACAAAATCCTACTACCACCCCTTCACATCAAACTAGGCTTGGTGAAGAACTTCGTGAAAGCCATGGACCGCACTTCGCCAGCTTTCCGATACCTGCATGAAAAATTCCCTCGACGCAGCGAAGCAAAGATTAAAGATGGAGTTTTTGTGGGTCCTCAGATTAGAGAACTCTTCAAAGATGACCGCTTCAACGACTTGCTGGAGGGTGATGCGAAACAAGCATGGAATGCTTTTCGTCTAGTGTCTACAGACTTTCTGGGGAATGTTAGGGCAGAAAACTACAAGGAACTAGTAGAAGACATGCTCAAGCAGTACCAGAAATTTCGCTGCAATATGTCTCTGAAGATGCATTTCCTTCATTCCCATATGGATTTCTTCCCTGACAACTGTGGTATGGTTAGTGACGAACATGGCGAACGTTTTCATCAAGATATCGCAACAATGGAGCAAAGGTACCAGGGAAAATGGTCCACTACAATGTTGGCTGACTACTGCTGGACACTCCGCAGAGATGCTCCCGAACAGCTGTACAAGAGACAGGCAAAAAAATCTAAGAACTAGTCTATGACCTGGTTTTTACAAATATTAACTGTAAGTGTATCACTATTGGCATGCATTGTGCGATATAAAATTACTTCATTTCAGATTACAAAAAAACTAGAGCCAATTCGGCATTTTCACTGTCATATTCGTGTTCAGCACATACAAATTGATAAGAACTGACTAATTTCATTTCAGAAACATGACTTTTGTAAAAATTTGTTGTCCAGTGTTATTTGAAACGTGTACAGCAGATGCCCAAGGTCTAACTGGGATACGGGCGAGCATTCAAAACAGGCGAAACTATTAATATTTTTAAAAGCTTCGCATTACACACAATATATACAAAGCGCCATGTCTCATGTCTTCTAGAATATCTTTAGGAAACCCACTGATGTTCAGTCGCCTTGATTACTGTAACTCACTTCTTGCTCGTACCACAAATTCAAACATGCAGAAACTCCAAAGAGTTCAGAACTCCTTGGCTAGAGCCATAATAAATACTTCAAAATATGAGCATATAACCTCTGTGCTTAAATCTTTACATTGGCTTCCTGTTCAGCAAAGGATTTGTTTCAAATTAGGACTTACAGTATATAAAACATTGAACTCTGGCCAATCCCAATACTTAAAATCCCTCCTTAATCCCCAGACTTACCACTATTCTGCAAGGTCATCTGATTGTCTTTCTCTGGTCATACCTTGGATTAGAACTGTTCTCGGTAAACGGCCTTTTTCAGTTGCCGGACCTAAATTTTGGAACTTCCTCCCTGTATCCCTTCGTTCTGCTCAATCGCTTCTGTCATTCCATTCTCAGCGTGAAACTTACCTTTTTCAAATTGCTTATCTACCATAGACTGCCTCTGTCTTGTGGACTGACCTTCTGGATGTTGACCCGATTGTGGCTTGGTTTTGGTGCGCCATCGGTTGACACCTTGTTCATTAGACACCGGCGCATTAGAAGTTACTAATTACACTGGCCAACAGAAAAAAATTTTTTTCTTGTTGCCTTCGGTTTTAGACCTGTTCTTGGGGTAATTTTGGGCGCTGATTCAGAAAATGTCATTGGATTGAGTGCATCAGGTCTAGTTTCTCAGATATCGTCGATTTTGTAAAGAAAACCCAGTCCACTCTTTAAACGATGTCTTTGACAAAACTAAAATGTCATAATAGGCTTTATTTATGGCTAATTAATTATAATTCTTGCTGATTCATATAATGCCTACATCCTTATAATGTAAAATCAGCATATCTTGCCGCGTGCTGAGATATTGCTGATTCAACGAAATAACTATTCCGTAGCCTACAGCTTACTCAGCACTAAATTCATGGCCTCATTTAGAATTTATTTGTGCTTATACAGCGTTTCATGGTTTCGAACTATGTAAATAGATTATGCTGAAGTCAGCATTTATAGCCTATATAAACCGCCTCCTGAAAGCTAGAGCAGCCGCAGTCGTCTTAGGGCATATTAAGAGTTGGTCGCAAGAACAATCTGTGAATGTGAACATTAAATAACTACATGTTCTTACTATTTTTTAGGTTAGTCACTTAATTCCTCAGATGCGAACATCCTTAAGGTTATGGCTACTTCCAGACGGAGCTGCATTAACCATCCAGACATATTCTGCTACATTTGTGGAGAATACACACTAGAAGCAAACAGGAAACCGATTTCTGAGTCTGTAAAAAGAGCATATGTAGGTTATTTTGGTGTCAAACTTGGAGATCAAGATAAGCAATGGGCTCCTCATATAGTATGCAAAACTTGTATTGAACAATTGCGCCACTGGACAACTGGAAAGAGAAGCTGCCTGAAATTTGGTGTACCGATGGTTTGGAGGGAAGAGATAAACCACTTCGACGACTGTTACTTTTGTATGGTTAATATCATAGGCATCAATCGAAATAATCGTCACAAGTTGTCTTACCCTGATATACCTTCAGCCAGGAGACCTGTTCCGCATTCGGATATTGTACCAGTTCCACCTTTTCGCGAACTACCTCAGCTCTCAGACGATGACACTTGCATGTCCAATATTGGACAAGATGACGAAAGTGAAGAAAGTGGGGGCAGTGACAGTGATTTCCAATCAACTTCACACAGTGAACGTTTTGACCAAAAAGAGTTGAGTGATCTGATCAGGGACTTAAATCTTTCCAAAGAGTCCTCTGAATTGCTTGCGTCCAGACTAAAGGAAAAGAATGCACTTCAGCCTGGAACGAAAATTACAATTTATAGAAACAGAGAACAGGATTTGCTGCCATTCTTTACCGAAGACAACAACCAACCTAGTATTCTGTAATGACATCAGCAACTTATTGAAGAAAATTGGTCTGTCGGATTACAGCCCAGATGAGTGGCGTCTTTTTATCGACAGTTCAAAACGTAGTCTGAAATGTGTGCTTTTAAATAACGGCAACAAATTTGGTTCTGTTCCAATCGGTCACTCCACCAGGATGAAAGAAGAGTACAATGCCATCTCTTTAGTACTGGAAAAGATAAAATACAAAGAACATCAATGGGTAATTTGTGTAGACTTGAAGATGGTAAATTTCCTCCTTGGTCAACAAAGTGGCTACACAAAGTATCCCTGCTTTTTGTGTCTTTGGGACAGTAGAGCCAAGCATGAACATTGGACAAGAAAAGATTGGCCTTCGAGGAAAGACATGGTGGTTGGAGCTCAAAATGTAATCAAGGAATCTTTGGTGGCACGAGATAGGATCATACTGCCACCACTACATATAAAGCTAGGCCTGATGAAAGAATTTGTCAGGGCTTTGAATAAAGAAGGTTCATGCTTCGAATACATAGTACACAAGTTACCAGGAATTACAATGGAAAAATTGAAGGCTGGAATCTTCGATGGTCCACAGATCAGGCAACTTATGAATGACCCACTTTTCATACCATCAATGAATGAAATCGAATCTTGTGCCTGGTCTTCCTTTGTTCTTGTAACTAAAAATTTTCTTGGCAACAAGAAGGCAGACAATTATGCACAACTAGTAGAGGATATGCTTCTTCATTTCAACAAGCTTGGCTGCAACATGAGCATTAAAGTCCATTATCTCCACAGTCACTTAGATCGCTTTCCAGAGAATCTTGGTGACTTCAGCGAAGAGCAAGGTGAAAGATTTCACCAAGACATCAAAACAATGGAAAATCGATATCAAGGAAGATGGGATGCACACATGATGGCAGACTATTGCTGGAATATTATGCGCGATTGTTCCGGCAGATGCCACACTCGGAAATCGTACAAAAGGAGCTTCTTCGGTGTCGAATGACTTGAAATTTTTATAACAAACTTGTTCTGTTTGGTATCATATAAGTACAGTTTCAGGTACTACCATTTTCTTTTAAGTATTTGTATTATTATGTTTATTTAGTGTATCACATAATAAATTGAGCACTACATAATTATATCTATAGCCTTATGTTTTATGGGCGAGCAGAGGCAAGGACTGGTATATGGCATAATGTTCTATATCTCGAAAACTAGACCTGCTGGGAGAAAACTGGTGCCTTTTCTGGAATTAGCAGGTCAAATATACCCAGAAACAGTTCTAACATTTGAGGCAACAAATTATGTGTTGGCCAGTGTTACCAGTGAAAGGAGGCGGTTGGCTTTCCATGGAAATCAACAATGTATAATGAAAGCCTAAAACGCATTAGAAAAATTCTTTTCCATGCGAAAAGTTATAGTGCGCAATTGTGGAATGGCTTAGATGGAGAACGGAGAGGGAGTTGCAGTTGGAGGGCGTAACCATGTGTTGCCAATGTTGCATTCCGCTTCGTTATCCTGAGCAACACTGAACGTGGTGTCAACCGTCAACTTTGGCTGGAACTCTAGTTACGGTTTCTTCATGTGCGGAGACTCTAAATCTGCTAACTTTCCCGGTTAGCTAAGAATTAGTTGTTTATAACACACGAACTTAGGCTATCGAAGAGTGCCACTTAGAATGCGCTAAAAACTGTTCAGTTGCACATATGCATACATACATCCATACATCCATTCATACATGCATACATAAATGCATACATACATAGGTGTGTACGAACCTACATATATACAAACAAAAATATACATACATACATACCTGAAATTGACTGATCTTTTAGTTGACGTACTTGTTGTTCCAGCAATCTCGTCATGTTTAGTAGTGTCGTGTAGTTTTCTAACTCTTGATTCATTGCTGTTTATAATTTTGAAACATTCCAGTAATTATTGAAGCCTATTATAAAATTGTAATATAGGTAAAATGGCGGAATATGGCCCTGGATGACATTGTATGTTCTGTATATATGGTGAAGATATAATATTTTCAGTTTATGTATCGCTAAGATTAATCATAAGACTAAGACAACTGCATATATGGAAAAGCAAAAGTGAAACGAAGATTGGAATAATCAGTACCTTGCCGACATAGGTTAACCACCAAAAAGTATTACTACCAAAAAGTATTAAATGGGTGTATTCACTTGGACGTTTCAATCGATATTGCGCTCGGTATCCTATAGAGATTGTTGAAATATGGTGCAACTATCGTATTAAGGAGTTTAGAGAATAAATGATAGCAGGGAGTTACGTTCCTTGCCAGAATAACTGAAAATTTATGAAAATTTATCCAGTGAAATAGATGAAGTCAAGCGACGACGAGGGTCTAATTGATACGCTGAGACTAAGAAATTAACACTTAACACCAACGGTCGCATTTTATGCTGGTTGAAGAGAGGACACATTGATCTTGGAATATGTCCTTTCTCTTACTTTCTCATTCACTCTCCCTTCCTCTCAAACGACGTCGTCATCGTCACTGTCACCGTCGTCGTCGCTGTTAATGTCGCCATTAATGCAAAAATGAACCTCAACTATATGCATCGTCTGTATATATTAAAGCATAAACCAAACACACGACGTACAAAAATGATACTCCTGTCATATTACGTACAAAAATAATACCCTTGTTATTTGGCTCATTTTGAAACTAAAATTATTGTATAGAAATTATCCTAGGGAGACAATGGGGCCTCTATATTCTCGCCTAAATAATACAGACAAATTACATTAAGCTCAGACTTGATCCTGGAATACTGGAATGGCAGTAATTGGATTTCTTAAAAAATTAGTCCCGCGTTTTTCGCTTTTTCAGTCGCAGAAAGTATTATCTGAACGCCATAGCTAATAATCATTAAAAATTTGTGTTATCTTAGGCATTATGTTTCTAAAATATCCTTTAATAAGACAAACGGAGTTTAAATTGCATGCATCAGCACTGCTTTTAAACCATACTGCCGTCTGAATTTGCACAGAACAATGCTTTTAATGTTTTTAATTTGATTTTCCAGCTGAGCAACAGCAAATTTTAATTTTTTCATTTGTTTCCTGCTTTGTCTTTTTGTTCATGTGAAAGTCGAATCTTAGAGAAAAGTCAGTTTATCTTTTATAGTTGATTATTAAATTCATACTGCTTTCTAAAAGCAGCTGTTTCCTTTGAGATATTCTTGAAAACTTTACTGTTTCCGAATCCATTAATCTGATGAATGTGTCATGGATTCTTTCCGATCATCAAGACAAATATTAACAGTTAGTCGCGTATTTAGCATAAATATAGCCTATTACGATAAATATGCAAACAATACGTTGACCTCGTAGCACTGTCTGCTTGTTAGGTTGGTTGCTCACGGATTCCAGATGCTTGTTCTTGGTTGTCCATGAATTCGAGTAGGTATTGATTTTCTTTAATTAAGGCTTGACGTACAAAGAAAAATGCTCTATGATATTGAATGGCTGAGTAGAGCCCGACATCGACTCTTTGGTGTCGGATTTTCGTGCTCGATCTCCAACTACTGGTCAACACTGATCACTTTTTCTTGAATCAACCAATCAGTGGAGGCGATTCAACATCAGACACAAATTTTTGCGAAGACGACCAATATGCGACGCTTTAACACATCATTTGTCAAAGAACCTGCAGCAGGGTATGAATTCTCTGCAACGAACTAACGTTTTAGCGTTCATCGTGTTAATGTTATGCTATGCAAATATTTCAGCGCCACAGAAAAGATGAGACGGGGCAGTTAAAACCCTGGCGCCATATCAAATCAAAAACCACTTTGTTTAGACAGTTTCGGTGCCAGGTCAGAATCCGGGGAATCAAGAAGTGGTGACATCGTGATGCTAAGATGGAATTCAAATTTGATTGGCTAAGGCCGTAGAATGTGCAGGAGCTGAAGAAAACTGCAATAGGTTGAAAAGTTCGGTTGTCAATCTGAAGGGAAACCCTCCACGAGAGAGACAAGTGGAGGAGAGCTTGCACTGACAGACTGACACACGCACATTCACTCACTCATTCCAACTCTTCAAGTCCCTCCGCCACTGTGTACCTCTTTCTCTTTTTCACTTTCTCTCACTCTCTTTACTGCCCGACGACGTTCTTAGTCCTGTTACATCTTTCTGCGGTCAATCTACCAGAATACCTAATTGGGCTGCCCTCATCGGATAAAATGAAGCCCAAGGACCGGGTTGGCTCAGACTGCAGTCACAAAAAGATGCGTCATTGCCGCTGTTGCTTTAACGTTGATAAGCATTGGCAACAAATAATACCTCAGAATTAAGATCACATGAAATCACGGCAGTTCAGCTAGAGTTAGCACTCGTCCGTTCAAATGAGAAACGGCATATTTTGACCCTCTCAGACTTTTTGTTGCAAGTTTACATTGTCATTTGTATTTCATAGCAGTTAACAAATCATTCAGAGACTGTAATGTTTTTTCACTTTGTGCGCGAGGATGCCGGTTCGCATACCAGACCGTGGCTTATTTTGGAGATTTGAATCAGGAACTAGCACGATCGGTGAACTTGGACCTTAATGACATGGGATCCATTCAAACGGAAAGCGGTGGCGAAGGATCTCACTCGATAATTTCATTGAAAATGAGTAGGTTTCGAGGCCATTCGGTCGCTGTGAAAAAATGTTTACGTTAACATTTACATTTCCACAGTGTCATCGAGTCGAATAAGCGCTGCCAATATCCCCTCATTCGGACCGTAACGGCATCTTCTGACTGACTGTGGTGAATATATTGCGACACTGGAAGCTCAATACAAAAGTAGCGCAAAAGAAATGAACTATTGTATTTTATCATATAAAAGCAACTAATCTGTTAACTCAGTGCCTCCAATGATCAATCATTTTGGCAAGACTTGGAACCCTAATCATACGCACATACAAAAATGCACAAGCCTACTGGATCTTTGCCTCACTGAGAATGTTGAAGAAAATGCTGATGACTGAAAGTATAAGTTAAACGGCTTCTGAGTAACGCAATATGATATAGTACTGTATAATATACAAGAAATCAATAATTAGGCTGATTGAGTAAACCTCTCAGCGGTTACAAAGCAAGTGGAAAATTACGGTAGTGCACAGCCGCAGATAAATGATCTTTGCAAATCTTTGCAAGACTAATTCGTTGGTACACGAAAAATTGCATACTGGGGTTGTGTACATCGATGATTATGCAAATGAACAAGTAATGTAAATATTTTCTTGACTAGATTTAATGGAGATTTCATTGATGATAGCCTTAGAGGCGTATGAATACACTCCTTTTACTATCCTTATAAATAACACTGGCCAACAGAAAAATTTTTTTTCTTGTTGCCTTCGGTTTTAGACCTGTTCTTGGGGTAATTTTGGGCGCTGATTCAGAAAATGTCATTGGATTGAGTGCATCAGGTCTAGTTTCTCAGATATCGTCGATTTTGTAAAGAAAACCCAGTCCACTCTTTAAACGATGTCTTTGGCAAAACTAAAATGTCATAATAAGCTTTATTTATGGCTAATTATAATTCTTGCTGATTCATATAATGCCTACATCCTTATAATGTAAAATCAGCATATCTTGCCGCGTGCTGAGATATTGCTGATTCAACGAAATAACTATTCCGTAGCCTACAGCTTACTCAGCACTAAATTCATGGCCTCATTTAGAATTTATTTGTGCTTATACAGAGTTTCATGGTTTCGAACTATGTAAATAGATTATGCTGAAGTCAGCATTTATAGCCTATATAAACCGCCTCCTGAAAGCTAGAGCAGCCGCAGTCGTCTTAGGGCATATTAAGAGTTGGTCGCAAGAACAATCTGTGAATGTGAGCATTAAATAACTACATGTTCTTACTATTTTTTAGGTTAGTCATTTAATTCCTCAGATGCGAACATCCTTAAGGTTATGGCTACTTCCAGACGGAGCTGCATTAACCATCCAGACATATTCTGCTACATTTGTGGGGAATACACACTAAAAGCAAACAGGAAACCGATTTCTGAGTTTGTAAAAAGAGCATATGTAGGTTATTTTGGTGTCAAACTTGGAGATCAAGATAAGCAATGGGCTCCTCATACAGTATGCAAAACTTGTATTGAACAATTGCGCCACTGGACAATTGGAAAGAGAAGCTGCCTGAAATTTGGTGTACCGATGGTTTGGAGGGAACAGATAAACCACTTCGACGACTGTTACTTTTGTATGGTTAATATCATAGGCATCAATCGAAATAATCGTCACAAGTTGTCTTACCCTGATATACCTTCAGCCAGGAGACCTGTTCCGCATTCGGATATTGTACCAGTTCCACCTTTTCGCGAACTACCTCAGCTCTCAGACGATGACACTTGCATGTCCAATATTGGACAAGATGACGAAAGTGAAGAAAGTGGGGGCAGTGACAGTGATTTCCAATCAACTTCACACAGTGAACGTTTTGACCAAAAAGAGTTGAGTGATCTGATCAGGGACTTAAATCTTTCCAAAGAGTCCTCTGAATTGCTTGCGTCCAGACTAAAGGAAAAGAATGCACTTCAGCCTGGAACGAAAATTACAATTTATAGAAACAGAGAAAAGGATTTGCTGCCATTCTTTACCGAAGACAACAACCTAGTATTCTTAATGACATCAGCAACTTATTGAAGAAAATTGGTCTGTCGGATTACAGCCCAGATGAGTGGCGTCTTTTTATCGACAGTTCAAAACGTAGTCTGAAATGTGTGCTTTTAAATAACGGCAACAAATTTGGTTCTATTCCAATCGGTCACTCCACCAGGATGAAAGAAGAGTACAATGCCATCTCTTTAGTACTGGAAAAGATAAAATACAAAGAACATCAATGGGTAATTTGTGTAGACTTGAAGATGGTAAATTTCCTCCTTGGTCAACAAAGTGGCTACACAAAGTATCCCTGCTTTTTGTGTCTTTGGGACAGTAGAGCCAAGCATGAACATTGGACAAGAAAAGATTGGCCTTCGAGGAAAGACATGGTGGTTGGAGCTCAAAATGTAATCAAGGAATCTTTGGTGGCACGAGATAGGATCATACTGCCACCACTACATATAAAGCTAGGCCTGATGAAAGAATTTGTCAGGGCTTTGAATAAAGAAGGTTCATGCTTCGAATACATAGTACACAAGTTACCAGGAATTACAATGGAAAAATTGAAGGCTGGAATCTTCGATGGTCCACAGATCAGGCAACTTATGAATGACCCACTTTTCATACCATCAATGAATGAAATCGAATCTTGTGCCTGGTCTTCCTTTGTTCTTGTAACTAAAAATTTTCTTGGCAACAAGAAGGCAGACAATTATGCACAACTAGTAGAGGATATGCTTCTTCATTTCAACAAGCTTGGCTGCAACATGAGCATTAAAGTCCATTATCTCCACAGTCACTTAGATCGCTTTCCAGAGAATCTTGGTGACTTCAGCGAAGAGCAAGGTGAAAGATTTCACCAAGACATCAAAACAATGGAAAATCGATATCAAGGAAGATGGGATGCACACATGATGGCAGACTATTGCTGGAATATTATGCGCGATTGTTCCGGCAGATGCCACACTCGGAAATCGTACAAAAGGAGCTTCTTCGGTGTCGAATGACTTGAAATTTTTATAACAAACTTGTTCTGTTTGGTATCATATAAGTACAGTTTCAGGTACTACCATTTTCTTTTAAGTATTTGTATTATTATGTTTATTTAGTGTATCACATAATAAATTGAGCACTACATAATTATAGCTATAGCCTTATGTTTTATGGGCGAGCAGAGGCAAGGACTGGTATATGGCATAATGTTCTATATCTCGAAAACTAGACCTGCTGGGAGAAAACTGGTGCCTTTTCTGGAATCAGCAGGTCAAATATACCCAGAAACAGTTCTAACATTTGAGGCAACAAATTATGTGTTGGCCAGTGTAATTATTATCTACCCCTATACACAGCGACTTAGGTCTGGTCATACCTATGGTAAACTTTAACTCAAGATTTATCAACAGTAGCTGCAAATGAATCTCCAACTTTATAAATTTATAACTTTTTACTGTTTGTGACAGAAACATGCGATGTTCATCAAATTGTTCTGCAATTTCGGCCCAATCCAGTACAATATCTGACTCAATTTTTAATTCTACAAAGGTTTTGAGGGTTTTCTAATGCACGGGCACATAGCCTATAGGCCTATGCGCGAAAGCCAACGCTCATGTCGATTTCGCCAAACTAGCCGTGGTTGACGATGGAATGCATAAAAGCTGAATTTTTTTAAAGCGACACCTGACGCGAAGATTCATATCGATTCCGTTACAGAAAATCAGAATATAGATAAAAAGGCATTTTCTGCGTTCGTTCATTCGTGGCATTCGTTATGTCAGTTCTATGATGTAATTCAGATCTAAACTCAACTCTTTCAAATTGCCCACCCAATACAGCCTGGCTTCTGATTTTTTGACTCACCAGATTCGACATGGCGTCTCCAACGGATTATGACCTTGGATCTTAATTTTATTTGAAGCGACTATTGCTTGATGCCTTGGGCATTATGATAACGGCGCAATAGATGTCATGAGATCAGTTTAGATTAGATTTTCAAAATGCTCCAGGAGTCGACTATGCAGCCTTCGTAATCGTATCGTAATCGTCAACTCGACATTCCTGAAGCTCTATTAAAAGCTACTCGCAGGGAACAAGCTTATTCACGAAAGCTGCGTCAAGTCCGTGGGGTTGTCCAAAGATGCCATATCTACAACCAAGTCCGGTTGCCAGAAGACCAGAGAGAGGAGGGAAGAAGAGGCTAGAGTGGGTTGTGTTTAAGCTGAGAGAAAAGGGAAGATTGATCAGGGTGGGATTTCTTGAAAAGGTAAGACTTTTGTAGCCTAATAAACGTGCATTGGAAGAAATAACCCTGGATCATATGTATGCTCGTTGGCAATCACACCGAAATCTTCCGTTAAGGACGCTAGAAAAAGGCGGAGAGAGGGGTCACCCATATGAAGACAATGGGAAGGGGTTATGCCCAATGCGGAAATCTAAATCTTAATTTCGTACATGTTGTTATTTCAGTACATCCTGTGCCTTAAACACAAACTTCAGTCAGATAGCAGTCCGTACCGCGTTGGATCTAAGCTTTTAGTGTCCCACTTCTGGACACAGCATTATCAAAATACTCCACTACATATAGCTCAGTTAGATCTGCAAGAACAAAAAAGAAAAACCTAATTCATAGGTTTGTGTGCTTCCTTGGAGTGCCGACGTCCGGAAAGTGGATGGGGAGGGTAATTACGAATGCGGACAATTGCAGATAAGGGGAGGGAGGGGTTCAAGGTAAGTAATTCTATGTGGATGTCCTCTGTAGACGATTAAAAAGACAAATGAGGGACTATTGTATTCTAAGTTTAAATTATTTATAGTAGTTTTCTTATTAGCCAACGCGATTTCATAGCCTTTTAGTTTAGGCTCAATAGTTGTGCACTTTTATATTACTACCCACGAAGTAGGTCAGTGCGCGAACGGCGAAAAAAATTAGACGGACCATTTTAGATCAGGCGGTGAGGTGTGATCTGGGTACCAACCTTCAGAAGCCGAGACTAAGAAAATTTAGGAATCAGAATAAAGTGGAGGAACACCTATGGCAGGGTGGATTTAGCGGTTCACCCACCCTCGCAACTCTCTTGGTTATATCCCGATGGCCCTCAGCCCAGACGCATGCATGGCGGACTGTCAGAATGTGGCACCTCTCTGGAAATGCTCTTGCCCCTCTACTCAAGCAATCCTGGAGGAGCCGTCACTGGATCTATGGCACATGCTAGCAAAAGGAGCCACTGACTTAACATTCCGCCCTAAGTGCACCCCTTCAATGACAATAATTTACCTCTTTCTCAGCATCGGCAAGACAAGAGGTTCTATGAGGTGGCAGAAATGGAGGTTCGCATCAGAGCAGTGGAAAAATATTAGAATTAGAACAGATCATTGCCTCATAGCACTCGGATTCAAACGATCTTTCATGGTCTGTGTAATGTTAGCCCAAATAGGAATTCTCTGCTGTTTTATCTATGTACATTAGTTTGCCTTTCCGAGTTTTATATGGTGACCTTTGGAAGGAGCGTTTTCATGTGTTTTTATAAGGACATCATCAGGAAAGGTATGGATGGCTTTTTCATTCTGAATACCTTAAAACAGCATAATCCTTACAAACATAATTATTTCATGTAGATATTAAACAGTGGTAAAAAGACATAACAGAAATGTTTGAAAGTATTTAGAGAACAATTTTGTATCAATTATATGTATAATTTGGTGATTCTTACATAAGAACGTGAGTTCAACGAAAAAACATCCTTATATATGTTGGCCTAGTTTTGGAATGAACGAAAATGAAATAGTTAAATTTCAAAAGCCTTACTTTAAATCTTAGTTCAGGACACCAACTTATTCGTTAGCGCTGCGTCAATTCATAGGGCTTGATCAAAGATGCCATGGGCAGAACAAAGTCTCGTTGCGAGAAGAGCAGAGAGAGGGGTAAAAAGCAGCTGTAACGGGGAGTTGTGTTTAGGCTGAAATGGGAAGGCGGCGGGTTGGATGGATCAGGGTAAGATTTCTTGTAAAGGTGAGATTTCACATTTGAATTGAATGCCTAGGAGTAATTGATAGAAGGGCTTGAGATAGTTGGTGATGGGCGAACGACAGAAGGGAAAGAGGAAACAAAGAATTTGCGAAATTCCGGAGGGAAGTCGTCCCAGAGTCAAGGCGCAGTGTGGCAGATGGATTGGCTAGCGAAGTTAAGATGAGTAGTAATTACAACCTAGTTTGCCATTATTAAATTTTATATTTATCCGGTTTCTATTTGTTTTTGCCCCTTGTACTGAAAGAAAGATTGTTTGTGAGTCCTGCGCCGCCAAGGGTCGCCGGCGAACAAAAATCTCCTTTCAGTATTTGGTAGCGAGTTTTGCTGTTAGTAAACGGCTTTATCTTCGAGGGTCTTTAGGCTTTAGCAGCACGTGAATGGATCTGTTCGACCGTACAGAGACGTAACGACGATTATTTCTTTCCCAGGTGTATTACAAATATGTACAACGTTTATACAGCAAATTGAGCAAAATCAGAGTCTTTTGATTCGTATAAGCCTGTTAATCTAGCGTGGTCCGTTTAGAAGATGCAGAATTATTCTTAATCTTTCTGCTCTCCAGAATCTAACGCCTCTTCGACCTTTATCCAGCGAATGCCCTCTTTGCTTGGTACTCTTGCTTAACTTTCCCTTCCGTCTGTCAATCATCCAACTTCCCCCTTTCGCCATACGATCAGCGTCCCTCTGTTCCATCTCTCTCGCTTTCTCTCTCTCTCTCTCTCTCTCTCTCTCTCTCTCTCTCTCTCTCTTCTCTCTCTCTCTCTCCCTCGTTGACCTCCATCTGTCAGAGACGGGCGTCCTATCCGCCTCGCGTTAATCATAGCTTCGCTTAACTGTTCTTCAATGTTCCTTGCAAATTAATTACATGAACAAATAAGCTAAATGATCCGATAAAATACGATCTACAATATGCAAAAACTAAAACTCCTCATTGATTTCCAAATTTTCACTACAACTTCCCATTTCGAAAGCTGATGGTCCTCGCAGTAGCTTTGGAAAGAACACAGTTGGCTTTATTTATGTGGAAAAACAGTTCAATTTAACGCCGATTTGTTTTCAGAAGCACAGACGAGCATCACACGGCGTTCGATTAAATGTCTTTCAATGCCGTTCGTTAGCGACTCATCAGGCAGTCTAATTACAAGTCTCTAAGTATCTATAACACAAAACCACTAAAAGCAATATCGTTCAAATACATATTATTATAATCGTAAAACTGTTTAACTACTGAGCTAATTACATAATTTTCTACTATAAAGCATCAGAATGAGCTAAAACATCTTACAGCGTAATTACAATCAATTCGTCATGTACGCTCTAGATAGTCCATCTGCCAGAGAATTGGGTTTTCCCGGGACATAATTGATTTCAAGATCCGCCTCGCGTTAATAATAGCTTCGCCTAACAGGGTTTCTTACAAATTAATTACACAAACACATAAGCTAAATACCCCAACTAAATACGATCTACAATATGCAAAAACTAATACTCCTCATCGTTTTCAAAAATTTCACTACACCCCTCTTGCTCTGATTGTGATTCATCTTGTTCCAGTTCTTCAAACATTGTTGGTTATTCCAGCCAATTGCGGTTTTGTTTTTAGAATTCTGTAAAACAACAAAATGCGAAAATATCACTATTATCAGTCACTATGCATCGAAAGATAACCTAGAGTATTTCTTTTTAAGACAAGGTATGGCTAAAACTAATTCAAATGGCATTCATTATCAAGCATTCTTTAGGCCTAATCTATTTGTCTCTCTTCTCAAAACGTATTCCTAAATTTAATGAATGCCTCGCTTGTGCTCTCAGCAATCCCCACATCCCCAAAAAAACACCATCACATCACTTCTGTTCTGAAATCAATTCACTGGCTTAAACACCTGAAAAAATAGAGTACAGAGGCTAATCACTTACCTTCAAGTCGCCTCAATCCTCCCAAGCCCCTGTCTTCGTCCAACCACTCCGTTCAAACCGCTCCTCGTCTGCCCCAACACTTGTACGCCCTTCCAAACCTATCCCTAAAATTTGGAAATCGTCCTTAGCCATAAATGATCCACCCCTCTGGAATAAACTTGCGTTGACACTCATTTACGGGCCCCGAAATGACTAAGACCTGAATGGGCACCAGATGGCTTTCAGTGGACGGTCGTGGTATTCAACAGATGGTCACCATCCACACTCTGACAAATAGTGTGGAATTGAAGAGCCTCACTCACTGAGGATGAACTTTAGTCCACATTAGTGTAAAGCGTTTATGCACAGTAGTGAAGCAGGTTACCAAGTGCAAGCAATTAATGGTCCATCAGATCGTATACTGAATGCCATTTGGTGCCCATTCAGGTCTCCATCATTTCGGAGTCGGTAAATGAGTTTCAGCGCAAGATGGGATGTCCAAAAGAAGAACCTGTAGTTGGATTACGGTTGTTGCTTTTGTGCCTCAGCCGAAAGATCCTTCTACCGGTACTACATTTTCACTAACTGGGCTCGTTCTGCTTAAGTTAACTGCAATTGCATGCCAACTTTGTGTCTACTGCCATGCCGCCGCTCATAACGTGTCCTCAAATGCTTCCGAATATATATATATATGTATGGGGCCTATATTATATACAGTATTATATATTATATATACATATACATACATATATGCCTATATATTCTTTTATGTGAATATATATATATATAGGCCGTGTTCCACTTGTGAAGGTTTAAATCAGATGTAGATGTGAACATGTTCGCATTTAGTAATTTTACAGTTCTGAGTAAGCTCTTGATAAGAAACTCTTTACTCTTGAATGTCTTTCGCTATATAGAACGGTTCAACAAGGCATAAGACAACTAGACAAAGAAATCACAAAGGCAGGTATCTCAAAGGGTTAAAAATTCGTTGGTAAGGGCTGTCTCCAATACTTCGTAGTACGATCTTATTACTTCTTTGCAGATTCAATTTCAAAATTGATGTAACTGTTTATACGACACTGTATTCTGGTGAATTAAAGATAAAGACGGTAAGATGCTAACTGAGGAGAATGCTATCAGAGCTAGATTGAAGATATACTTTGAAGAACTGCTAAATAAAGAAAGTCCAAGGAAGCCGCTAGAGTAAGCCATTCCTTTGACAGGACCGGAGAATGAAATTACTTGCAAAGAGATTGAGATAGCAGTTGAAAAGGTGAAAAACAACAAAGCACTGGGACCATCTGGAATGACCGCCGAAATGTTTAAAGCACTTCGACATGATGGCATCGAATGACTGCACATCATTTTAAATGACTTTATGAAACAAGAAAGGCTGCCACAAGATCTAAAAGTGAAATAGTAGCAATATATTTATACAAAAAGGAGTAGTATTGGAATGTAGTAACTACAGAGGAATGAAGCTGCTGGAAATTGGACTGAAAGTGTACGAACGGGTGATCTAAGGGCGCGTTATGAAACGGGTGAAGCTACGTGATAAGAGTTTGGCTTTAGGCCGGGTAGTGGCACAACAGATGCTTCATTTTTCTTAGCATTGACATATGAGGGCGAGTGGCTCAGCCCTCTCTCTCGCCGCCCGATCTTCAAACTGACAGTGTACATTCAGTGTAACGTACTCATTAAAGTTGAGTTGGTTTGGGGGCGCAAGTGAAGCCGATATCTCGAAACAAATTTCTTCCCTGGCGGGGATTCGACTTCATGACCTTGCAATTGAGAGTCTAGCACGCTAATCACTAATCGCCAAAATCCACAGTCGATTCCGACCCTAAGAGCGCTATAGATGTAATACAACATTGCACAGCAGAAAACTCGAAGTTTTTGTCTATTCAAGGCTCTTTCTTTCTTCAAACTGCTCCAAGTAACCATGACGTGTTACAAGTTTTCAGCACTACTTTGAGAACACCATTCAGTCCCTAGAGTATAGAAGAACACTTCTGAGATTCAGAATTTCCAGCTAGGCAACATAAAATTTAGTTCGACCTTTGATGAAGTTTCTTTCAATCGCAGGACTACCCGTACTCTGAGTAATTTATATAGGTCCGTAATGACTTTATCCCCACTTTGGAAAAGCAGCTGTTTTCATTGAAAACGCTTTGCAAAATTTACTACTTGCATACCCATTATTTTGTGGATGTGTCTTAGGCATATACTGTTTATGATTAAAAATTGCTTTTATGAGTTGCTTTTTTAAGAATACTAATATGAATAAGTGAATAATGACCTTGTAAGCTGAGTTATCTGTCAAACTGTTCATGGATTCCACATCCTGATTCTTGGTTGTCTATGGATTCGAGTAAGTAATGATCTTTTTCAACTAAGGCTTCCCGTACAACGAGAAATGCTCTTGGATGTTGAATAGACAACAAGTGGTGGAGCAGGGCCCGACAACGACCCTCTGCTGTTGGATTACCTTCTTGGATTCTCTCCCATTGGTTCGTAGTGATCACGTTTTCTTGAATCAACCAATCACTCAGTGGATCCGGCTCAACATCGGACACGAATTTCGCAGAGATTTTTTTTATCCGTTTCTTCACTTCATCATTTGTTAAAGATCCTGAAGCAAAGTAGAAAGATTCACTGCAATGAATACCACAATTTTTAACATAATGGTCAAATTGTAATTATAGTTAGTAGCTTCTATCGCGCCGATGTCTAATGCACAAGGCACCAATCGATGGCGCACCAAGGCCAAGCCGCAATCAGGTCAGTATTCAGAGGGTCAGTACACAAGACAAAGAGGGAGCCAATGGTGGATGAGTAAATTGAAAAAGGTAATCAGATCAATATCAATCGATGATGCACCAAAGTATACCCACAATCAGATCAATAAGTAAACCTGATGATTATGTAAACATTTAATGCAGAAAGTATAATTAAAATGTAATTTAATACAAAAAATTTCGAATCTTTTTAACGATGACAATAAATATGGCCTGGTTGGAAAAAGCGCAGAAGTTCACAAAATCCTGCTTTTAACAATGTAGCATACAGCTAGATTAGTAATCTAGTCTGTATTTGACCACTAATTCTTCCACTGGATAACTAATGCTGATAGTAATTCAGTTCACTGTGCAGATTCAAATCACGTGTGGTGTGTGAGAATCGGTCCGTCTCTCTGACTTATTGACATTCGCTTTCTGATTTCCTTCCTTTACGCTGTCCTTTTGCCACTTTTTTATCGTGCTCAATTCAATAATCTTCTTTGTCTCTATTTATTTATTTTATTCATTTCTTATATAGGTAGTAGGCCTATAAATATCTGTTGAAAAGGCATCATTCAATGATCATAAGCAATCATGCGTTAAGATCTTGCCGCTCCGATTATATAGTCGCACAGATCACGTCGCATACCAATGCAGAAAAACCTGGGATCCTTCTACGACTATGACGTCTACTGCCTAAATCGAGGTTCTGGGAAGTCTGATTTTCTCTTATAGGCTCGGTGTCTTTTCCCAAAACGCCACAGGAATAATACAACCTCTTAAAGGTTCAGCACTCAACAGTATACTTTACGCACAAATATAAGTTACTGTTACGTAGAAAACATATTTTGGACGTTGTGGAAGTCAGAGATGAGAATTTAACGTCAACAGCGTCATTATCAGTTGCAGCTATTATAATTATTAATGAATGCTCTAGACTTAGCTGCCGCTTCCTAGAATTAAATCAATATAATAAACTTACTCGACCGTTCCACTGGTGCAATCCTATTGGTTGCTAGGTTCGAATTCCTGTCATATGTCTCTCTTCCTATGAATAAAATATTTACTTATTGAAAATAGCTGCATATTTCAACAAGCACAATAGACCTATTTCTGAATCTAACTTTGGCTACACTTCCATAACTTATTCATCTAACCACATTCGATTCATTGGCATTCTTCTCCTTCGGCACAATCCTAAACAAGAATTCTGAATATCATAATCGTAATTGTAATCCCGAGATTTCTACAGCGCCCAACGAAAGCCACGTCACGGGGACGAAATTATTCACAGGCGCTCAGTCAAAACAAAATCGATAGCGAAAATGGTTCGGTTCGAGGTATAGATCCAAAAGTCAGGCAGGTGGGTGGTGTTTGGGATGGAGCGGAAAGAGAGACAAGTGGGTGAACTGTCAACCGTTCCTCTGGTAATTTCGGCGCTGGTCTTTCACTCAAAACTGAAAACATAATTTTTCCTAAAATCTTATCCTGATTCTTCCTCTTCCTCTTGTCTCTCTTCTCGCTCCAATTTCAAGCACCATGCACCGTAGCCGTCCGACTGTCTGCCAGTCTCCTGGATCTTGGCCTGGAACCGAACCTCCCATGCCTATCGATTTTGTTTTGTCTGAGCGCCTGCGAATAGGGTGGTTCCCACGACTTAGCTTTTGTTGGGCACTGTAGAAATCTCGAGATTACGATTAAGATTACGATAAGCCTACATTTGCAATATTGGACATCTTAAGGTATCCGAAGTGCCAGACATCTTTAGTCTAATGTTAGCCTCCAGAAACATATGCCTACGGGACTCACATTAAACATTAAATCCAGGCGTTTCAAATAATGCGTCTTTTTCAGATTAACAGGAAATGCTGAACATTCCAGAAGAAAATAGCATACTTATTTACTCAGATATAGAGAATGTGGATTGAAGATTGGGTTATAAACGGAGGACTGACGCAGCGGTTTGTCTCTTTCAGTTTCAGTTTATTATAACCTGAACAATTTGTCATCAGTTCCCGGCTGCCTTGAGGTCTCCAAACGTGCCCCTATAAGCGGCCGCGTTATAATGTTGTGTGTAAATTGAAAGGCGCTGAAAAGATGGATTGTCTCACGTGGATCACTAGAAACAGCAGTTAGTCGGCGACCCAATTCAGAAATAAATTCCAGGCTTGTCAGGTTGGTTGGTCTCAAATGCAACTGGGACAAAGTTGTGTGATCGAGGGAGACCTGAGTATTTTGGGTGTTTACGAATTGCAGCTTATGCAGCTGCGAAAAATGGTGATATTGATGTCAGATGAATATATGACGGAACACGTGTGTGGACAATTGTCACATCCGATGCAAGATTACCAGACGACCACTGTACCAGCGTTGCGCCATCCGAACGTTTTCTGTCATTACGAAAAAGTCCAGATGGCTGCCTTTCGAAGTGCTCTCTAGAAGATGTCGTTCATGGCTTGGTGTCTACTGGAACGTCCACTTGCCGTTTTACATATCAGTCCATGATGTCCTCCTGGGTCAAGTGTCTTTCCACAACGGATCTGGTGCGGCGTACATATGTGCAAGCCAGGCCGAAGTCCCACTGCAACGCGGAAAGCCTCGTTGTTGAGAGAAAGGTCGAATGATGAAATAGGCTGGGTCGTAAGCCAGTCACCGGAATCATGCGAAGACACTGGGCCAACCGTGCATGGTTGAGTGGATCATTGAAAGAGGTCTAGACAGCTGTCTTGTCCTGTTCGATCAACGGTTTGTCCTAGGTACTCTGCTTTGCTGGTACTGGTTCTGTGATTACAAGTAAGGACGAACTGCGAGCTCGCTCTTGTATATATTTTAACAAGTCTTCTCATCCGAGTGTGGATGACCATAATGTCTGTGTAAATGCAGCTGATGCTAAATAAGCAGATCAAGCCAGCATTGATACCCGTCTAACACCAAGACCCCATCACTGATTGTTATCGTGTTTAGCATTTAGGATTGTAGCGGTTTATTTCTTTTTATAACTTAACATCTCTTTATCTGTTTTGATTACTTACTAACTTAAATTAGGTGTCTAAGGATCACTATATAATTACTTGAGCCCGCTACGTGATACAGACATTGATCATATGCTGTTGTTCACTTTACTCAAGTATTAACTGTTATCATTAGTTAATCAATAGTTTATGGCTCGTTAAATGTTTATGTAAAAGTTTTATTAAAACAATGTATTATATTCAACAGTCCATTTACACTTATGCAATGACAGAATCTAACTAGCTTACTTAGAAAGCCAGCAATTATTTATACTAAAGATAATATATAGTTTAACTTCCCCAAGATGAGTTTCTCATGACATATTCTCCAAAGTCTTTCAGCAGAGGTATGGATCCATTTCCATCTTTCGTGTGGCAGTGCGATTTTCCCCAAAGTCCTTCAACGTATAGAGGCAATATGGCGACTCCTCTATAACACGCAGGATTACTACTTGGTAGACAAGCAGTCACTGTTCTTTCGAAGATTTGTTGATCGAAAGTTCCTTCATTCGACGACCTAACTCGATGGTGAGTTAGTCCAAAGTTTCACGAACAAAAGATACGTTCGAACACGACGTTCTAAGTTCCTCCGATTAGCTAACACTGGCTACGAATCGACATCGTCCGATTTAGCTTCAAGTTCGACATGCTTCGAACGGTAAGCTTCAAGTTCGACATGCTTCGAACGGTAAGTCTTTTAAGGCTGCTGCTTGCAGCTAAGACTTAGATTCTGCAAGTCTTAAACGGCGACTTTGTATCATCAAATCGACTGAATATTCTCCACAACTCGAGAATTACGAGGCGTCCACAACGACCATCGCGTCTGCTACCTTTCGTAAGACTCCCTAATTTCAACCGCTTTCACTATTACAACCTTTGCAGAAGATCGTCTGCTGATGATGTCAGAATGTTTAAATTCTTTACTATCATGCTTGGCCGTGCAATTTCAACGGTTATACTGATCGTTTGGTAAGTTATGGCTGCCGTTAAAATTCGCCTTGTCACGGTTAAAACTGTCCATGTTGAACAACGGATCTCCTTGGCGTGCTTAGTCAAGACCCAGCAAACCCACAGTAAAACCTATTTACTATTCATTAATTAGCTAAACTGGCCTTCTCCATATAACTATTTACTTATATAATTGCCGACCAGCTTAAGCTAATACTAAAACTAATCATTCTTAACTAATTTCTGACCAATTATGATAACTAGTCAGTTAGAGATAAAACTAGTCATGTAAGTAAGTACAGAATTACAAAACAAATGCGGATTAAAGAGGACAACTCACTACAAGGATCAGTTCCAATCCATGACGCATCTGTTTGTCCGTTTCCTCCAGTAAAATATGACGATTACTATGACTATAATTATTATTTTTTTACCAGAGGTATTTATGATCCCTCGAGATTTCAAAAATTAGGGACTGCATTGTTCTGGGATGGCCAATCTTCAGTGACATCGTGCTCGATGACAAAAGTGCTGTGAAAAGCAACTACGTAAAAACGCTGGATGGCCATTGATAAGCGTTGGAAGAGAAAAGAGGTTTCCCTTGTTCGTCCGTTATTTGGGCGACACAAGGGAAATAGTAAAAATAATAATATTTTTATTATTATTATTATTATTATTATTAAACATACATTTAAAAAGCGCGCAATTAAGAACAGTCTCAATGGCCTTTGCAACGACCCTAAAAAAGTCCTACTACGAGCAATATAAAGTAATATCATGGTTTATGCAAATATGGTTGTATACTACAGCCTAATATTCAACATTTGCTAACCCTTTCCTTTTCCAACATCTCCAAGTTCTTTAAGCAGGTATTTCATGTTCTCCTGTGCTTTAGAAGAGTTACTGAAATCCAGCACTGGTTTACTTCCAACGATTACTTCGAGCCATCCATCCGGATAATACTCCGTCTGAAGGCGAATGGGAATTATCTTTTTCTTCAAACGAAACGCGTGTCCAGCTTCTACAAAACATAGAAAGATGGCAGCAAAGGTTTGGTCTTAATGATCTTGGGACACTGTCCTAGATATTTCTTCCTGGCAATTTCAGACTGAGTGCCTGCTAATAAGCTGATTTCCGTGACGTGGCTTTTGTTGGACGCTGTAGAAATCTCAGGATTACGATCACGAATACGTAATCGAGGAAGATACCTATTGTCTAGCTGTTTTTCAGAATAGGCACATGAGACAAAAATGACACAATTCTCAAATCTGACATTATTAAGATTCAAATAACGTAATATACCATGTTTATGACTATATTTCAAAGATTTTAATCTCGAGCTAGTACGGTCCGTCCCATTCAAATTGGCAGCGGTGGTGAAGGATCTCACCCGATAAATTCATTGCAAAATGAGCTGGGTATAGACCATAAGGTCGCTATAGTAAAACACGTACCATTACATTTACATGTTTAAATATATTTCGATTCTGTTTAACCATTTAACTTCAATGAACATTGAACTCTTACCCTTTGTTCAGTTTCACCGGATTTATAAAAAGTTAATATAAAACAATTGAAACTGAAGTTTTCAATTCTTAAAAATACTGTTAATTATATTATTTTATATTTTAGTTAATATTATTAATTATTAATATTATTATTAAAAGTTAAAACTATTTAATTACTGGAGCAAGCTATAAACATATAGCCATAATGTTTTTGTTTTAACATTTCTTTAATATTAGGCTTAACATAGTGGTCATTAAACTAACAGCACATGATCTGATTTTTAAAGGAGTATGAATAGTGAAAAGGCTCGTGACCTGTTCGACAATTTCGACTATCTTTGTACTCCTGAGAGAGACAGATGACAACAACGGCCGCCTTTCTAACGTTCACCATTGCATCCAAGACCGATCCAGCTAAAAGCAGCAGGAAATTAGACGAAGTCTTTAAAAAATCTTTCTGATGCAGTAGTCTAATCTAACCTGATCTGCTCTAATCTTGTCTAATCTAATCTTATCTAATCTAATACAACCTAACCTATTTTAATGTGATCTAATGACTTCTGTAGCGCCGTTATCATAATGCATAAGGCATCAATCGATGGTCGTTTCAAGTGAAACATTGTCAAAACCATAACCTATTGGGAAGGCACATATTATAAGCAATTTATTTTTCATAAGCCTACTTATTTCAGTATTCGGCATTTAAGTAAGTTATTATACTGACACGTGTCATCTAGGTCGATCCAAACTCGAAACCCTGCAGCTTTCAGACGATCTCTAATCTTGAAGACCATGACCATTGACTCCCATTGGTAACTGATAAAAACATGACCATCTTCGCCGCCACTTTGACCTAAAGCGTAGAACGTACAAAGCGTTGAAATTCACTTTGACCACTTAAGCATCGGGGGTTCGGCTAAAAGCAAAAGAAACTGATCTTAGCGGGGTATCCAGAGCATCTGGAAAACAAACTATGTGGCTTAGATGTTAACGATCAAACAGCCAACCATGCATCGCGTGTTCTGTCACAATAAATCAAATACAAGCGAAAAGGCCCAAACGGTACAACAAAAACGAAATAGCTAAACTCTATCAATAAAATAAGAAGAGTAGGCGCAATATTAAATGAATATCTGCTGCTGGTAGTGTTTTACAGGTTCCTCACTTCAACACATCATTACGATCTCATCGGGCTTTCTCGTACATCGGACCTTCCTCTTGAAACAATCTTCCTTTAAATCTTCAAGCGTATGCGGTTCGTGCCCAACCAGTTGCAAGCGTCATCACCAACGAGATGAATAGTCCGCCACGGAAGCGTGTTTGCGGACAAACATCAACAGTGTGCTCCATTGTCTGTACTGCTCCACAGCTGCACAAAGCGTTCCTTTAAACATGCGTACTGTGTGAATGAATTCATCTCAACAAATTTTCTGTTAACATTAAGTCTCATTAGTTTAGATCAGTTAGATAGACTTGTAAACAGCGCTTTTGGAAGGTGTTTAAAGGCGCTATATAACTGTTTTTTTAAATTGTACTATATTACTATGAAATTGAATGCCAATGATAATTCTTATGAATACGCCCTACGTTACAGGCGCATGTCTTTCAGTTGGCGATCTATGCATAAGTAATTAGGCAAGACAGCATCTGGTAAAAAATATAAATATATGGTAAAAATATAAATATGCAGCTGGCAATCATAAACCAAGAATCTTCGGGATTGGGACAACAGATCTATTTTGACGAATTTTAAATTCAAATTCACGTGGTGTTGTGAATGATCACTTACCCCCTGTAGTTTCAGCTTCAGGGTGAGGTTCATTTTTCTTTTCAAGTATAAACAAAGCGCCTACTGCTTCTTTCTGAACTTGCTTATCAGAGCTCTCTCGCAATGCCTTTAACGCTTGAAAAATAATGAGCAAGTGAATCAATACATTGGTTACTGGATAATTTTTGGTAATGTCGGCCTAAGCAGAGTTTATTTAAAAGAAATGCTTGTTATTAAACGTCAGCCTTAACAATAAAACGATATTTCTAATGCATATTTACTTGTATGTACAGCAGTTAGATATTTATGTAGCGCCTCTCGAAGGCGCACCGCACCAGTCTAAACTTGGTTAAAGTTCGTTAATAACGACAAGTTCATTCGCAGGAGAATGATAACCGAACAACTGAAGAAGTCTCCAGTGTTCGACCCTAGCTCACACGAAGAACCAATCCAGCTTGACATTTGACCACATACTCAGAGTTCCTAGTCCGTGATGCATCCAGGATGAACGACGACAACCGAAAGAAACTCAACACACGTTTATGCTCACCGACTGACATTCACTGAGAGTCACCATGGCAGATCTGTGCAGGACGGGCATTCGCCAATAGCTAGGCCGTTTGGTCGGCCAATGATGTAGAATTCTACCTAGTAGACGGTCAACGCTAATCTGCCTCACGGAATCAATGATTTCACGATCGCAGGCTATAAGTGTGGACCCGACACTGTCCAAAGGTCCCAATTAGCCGACCTGTTTACAAGTCGACCAATCCAAAATTATGGCTGGGTTTGGACGAGATACACATTGCTATTTCATGATGAATGTAATAATAGAAGATTGTGTTGATCATTCTAGTTCATTTTATACTTCTTTACGAGTTAGTACATATTATTTAATGCTAGAATTATTTTATTCGTAAACGATGTTTAAAGAGCAGTCATCAACATATGCCAAACCTGCATAATACTGAAGTTAAATTCATGCTTCTTTTGAGCCAATAACTGGTTAAAATGCCACCTTGATAGCGCATACCTTTGATACAACCAGGTTGTTTGTTGATGTCGTCTTTACATTTGAATGCCAAGATCCACAGCCCTTGTGCTGCTTCCGCCTGTTCCCTTGGTGTCCACTTTGGACCCATGAGATCCACGTAGTAGGGCAAGGCTCCGCTCTTTACGATTCGGTGCTTGTTGTTGTCGTTCGCCGCCAATTTATTAAGTACCTCAAGGACTTCCATGGCGGAGAAGGTTAAGCCCATGTAAGACTCCTGCTTTATGGCGGCGTTCAGGTGTTTAACAAGCAGCTCAAAAACTTCGTCACCCGAATTAATCTTTTCTTTCTCGGCCTCCGTCACCAGGTAGGACTGGATCATCAATGACACACAGGATATCATGAGATTGCTGCACTCACGAAACGGCTGGATGCGTTCAACGGCATCACAATTCCGCAGAGATTCTCTGGCCTCTGAAGCCCTTTGGACGACGTTGTGCATAATTAATATGCAAAGCCTGAACAATGGAGCTCGGCTTCTCGTCATCCATTAGATTCGGTCTGAGGTGTTTGGACTCGAGGAAACTCAGCAGGTCCGAGTGAAGCTCCACTTTAAGGATTCGTTTGCAAATGGTGGTGCACTTATCGCTCATGGCCCACATGACACTCAACAAAACGTTCGCTATGTAGCGTTCCCTATGTAGATCATCGCAGATTTCGGAGACAACTTTTTCGAAATTGTCTCTCCAATACTGCTGAAATGACTCCACAAAATTGAGCGACGCAAGATGTCTGCCTAGTTGATCTCCCTGAATTGGATTTCGGTATTTATCTCTGACACAGCCAAGATAGAACGCTTGTTCTACTGTAACGTTTCTTGCCATGCTGGGTACGATTCTACTGAGCTGTGCAAATACATCTTCCATTGAGACATTGGACAAGTCGAATTCTTCGTATTCTTCGTCATCTTCTCCATCATCACCGGTACAGGATTCTTTCTCCATCTTTGAGTCATCGTCCGTCTTCGGACTTGCGATCGGTGGTAGAGGAGTGCAACGACTCATTGATTCATGGAACTGCAACCAAATTAATATAACTCAGTTAATGGGACGCGATGGTGTAGTGGTATGGTCGTTGCCTCGTAACCGGAAGGTCGCGGGTTCAAATCTGCCTTAAGCCACTGCGTAGCGACCTTGGACAAATTGCTCACTCGCAATTGTTTGTGAGGAATGCAACGGGAAACCACCTCACTCATCTCATCACCGGGTGGCATAAAGCCATTGGACCTGCCTTCGGGCAGAAAACTCCTCATCATCGTCATCAAATACGCAATACTATTTCACATTTAAAATACCAACCCATAAAATGGCTATTCTTACTACGACCTGACTGTGAAACCTGGACCCTCTCACTTCTGACCATATTACTGACATACAGGTGAAGTACGCTTGTTTTACTGTAAATTTTCTTGCCATGTTGGGTGCTACTCTGCTGAGCTCTGCAATTATAGCTTCCATTGAGACATTGGACAAGTGGAATTCTACGCATTCGTCGTAATCTTCTCCATCATCACCACCATTGGATTCTTTCTCCGCCCCTGAGTCATCGTCCGTCTTCGGACTTGCGATCGGTGGTAGAGGGGTGCATCGACTCATTGATTCAACGGCCTGCAACCAAATTAACACAACTCAGTTAATGTCACATTAATATTTCACATTTATTTAAAATACCAACCCGTAAAAATGGCTATTCTTACTACGATCTCACTATCAAAACCTTACCCTCTCACTCCTGACCACATTACTGACCTACCAGTAAAATCCACATCCGGACACTGTAAGCTTTACCTTGCGCCTACATAGCATCTAAACTCTCAGCCTTAGATCTTTGCCATAATCCTAGCTTTCCTAGTTTATCTCTTTCTCTCTCTACTGACTTACTTACTCGCTCTCAGAAGAGGGCAACTATACGTCCTCGTCTTAACAAAAGTTGTCTCAATCTCACTGTTTGCTCCAATTTAATGTCTATCTGTAACAATACTTTCCTATATAAGATAATAGAGAAAATGGTCAATACTCACTCAGCTCTACTGTAAAAAGTAAAAAAGTTTTCCATATCCCACAAGTGAGGCGTAGGGAAGGTGCTCATTTAATTTTCTTTAGGCCCTTTAGCCGGCAACGGACGATCCCCAACGTCCTGGACATGGGGCCAGTGCTTCGGCAGGGCTAAACTGCCCCACTTCTGCCGCTGGCGGACCCACACCGCTTCCACCAAACTTATCAACCGGCTTTGTTTTTTTTCAAAGAAAGATCGCGCCGATCTAAAATATAGCTGCAGAGTTCGAGTATAATTAATGTCTTCAAATTCTCGGTTCGCATCAAGCTCTCTGAGCACACGCAAGCAGAGGTGACCGCATATCACGTCATCGAAGTGTTCGCTAGTGGCGCCGAGATGGCTTTTCAAATTTGGCTCTGGCTTGTTATTTTATTAAAAGGTAAAATTTACGAGTCGAACACTGTTTTATGCAATGAATATTAATTATAATCTTGAACTATGTGCAGAGGTTGAAGCGTCTTGGAATATTTATTCGCATTTTAACGATCTTTCGAATTTAATCGTTGAATGCCCTGCGTACATTTACACCGGTTTACCTGAACGTTTAACGGTTGATAAATTAAATGCTATCGTTCGCCCTCGCTCCTCTCTCTACAGTTTTCCGATCGTTCTTTCTGACGTGGGTTCGAACTGGATGTCTGTTTTGTCTTCGGAAGAGAAGGTCAGTAAATGTTTTTGTGGCACTACTGATGATTGTGTCTGGAAACATCGAACTCAACCCTGGACCACACGGATACGTAAAACAAGGCAACGCTTTGATCTTCATCACTGAAGTTTGGAACCCTGAATATTCGTTCTGCTGTGCATCGTGCTGCGATTATCCACATCACAGTCAATGAACGTCTGGACATTTTTGCTCTAACCGAGACGTGGATTACATCAGATGCACCGATTTGTACCAAACAAGGAGTGGCAACTGAAGGTTTCTCCGTACTACATGTTCACTGGCAGCCTGTTGACGACGGCCCTGGCCGAGGCGGTGGTCTTGCTGTCATCTACCGTCACTGTCCATCCTCTGTCCGACTCCTTTCATCCAACGTCGTATGAGCTTCAGTTGGTCCGAGTAGGTAAATTAACTTCCTTTTTGATTATCGCCAACATCTATCGTCCGCCATTAAGTTCCATTCATACCTTCTGTGACGAATTGTTGGACTTGATTTCCACAATTACTGCCAGTACAAATGACCATCTGCTCGTTTGTGGTGACTTTAACTGTCCAGGCAGGGATGGAAGTCTTACTGACAATGGATTAGGTGATCTACTAATATAATTCGATCTCAATCAGCACGTTTCAACTCCAACTCGCGGTGGAAATCTGCTTGATCTACTAATCACTGATAATCCTGCGACCGTCGGAAATGTTCGGGTCAGTGATGCTGGCTGTATCTCTGACCAGTCTTATCACTTCTACAGTAGCAGTGGGTACGTCCAACCGTCCAGATGCCCTTTACTTTCGCTCAATCAAGCAGATTAATCCAGTCGAGTTTGAGCAGGCGCTATTCGACACTGAACTGTTTTCAGATCCAGCCCAGACAGCAGATGCTTTTGTAGAGCAACTCTCTACCGTTGTTTTGAGGGAGCTAGATAAAGTGGCGCCTGTTCGCACCTGCTTTAGAAGACCTCCCAAACCAATCCGAAAATGGCTTTCTCATGAAGCAAAGCAGGCCAAACGTGATCATCGTCGTCGTCTGGAACGTCGGTGGAAGAAAACTCTGCAAGAGAGCGAACGAATTGCCTATCGAAGAGTATGGAGGGTATCGAACAAACTAATCGTAACAACTCGACAGCAGTTCTACCGCAGCAAGTTTGACATTGCCGAATCTTCCAAAGACCGATGGGATATCATAAAGAAGCTGCTTCACTCCTCGAACAGTGCTGCCAATTTTTCTAGGGACTTTGAAGACAAATAGCTGTCTTGGTTTTTCAAAATTTTTGCTGCTAAAATATCTGACGTAGTCTGCAATATCAAAATGTAGGTCGGGGTTAGACAGGGAAAAACTGTTTCCTGATGTTAGACATCAGGGTAATGAGTTTTGTACCTTACCTCCCGTTACAGTACAGGAAGTTGCTAGGCTCATCGGGAATGTCCCATCTAAATCATCACAACTGGATTTCATTCCAACTTCCTTCATAAAATCCTGTTCAAATGTGTTTTCTATCCTCATGCTCACCTGGCTAATCTCTCCTTTTGTGAAGGTCGCTTTCCCTCTGCTTTTAAAACTGCTATTGTAACATCCCTACTAAAAAAACCTGATCTTGATAAGGACTGTCTGGCTAATTATAGACCGATTTCCAACCTGAATAATATCTCCAAACTGCTTGAACGCCTATTTCTCATACGTCTTCAGGGGCATGTAACATCTTCTCCAAATTTTAGTCCTTTTCAGTCGGCTTATCGTAAACATCATTCAACTGAGACTGCTCTTACTGGCACACTTAACAATATATTCATTAATTCAATGGATTCTGGCAAAGCGTCTCTTCTTATATCTCTTGATTTGAGTGCTGCATTTGACACTGTAGATCATGGTATTTTGCTGTCTCGACTCTACACATCTATTGGAATTACTGGTCTTGCTCTTTACTGGATATCTTCTTATCTCAATGATCGTTCTCATCGAGTTGCAATAAACTTATCTCGCTCTGATCCTACTGTTTGCCGTTCAGGTGTACCTCAGGGTTCTGTCCTTGGGCCTCTCCTATTTTCAATCTTCATTTCACCCATTTGTCAAATTGCACCCAGGCATAATACATTGGTTCAGCAATATGCTGATGATATTCAACTCTACGTTGCTCTCTCTGCAACAGATCCCTCAGCTAAAACTGAACTTGAACACAATTTGTCCTCTCTTCACACTTGGTTCTGCTTTAATGATCTTGCAATCAATCCAGATAAGTCAGAGGCAATTTTTTCACAACTCACCACTGTATACAGTCGTTCAACTCGCATTCTTCTATTGACCTTGCAGGAACCAAAGTCCCACTATCAGACAAAATCAAAACTCTCGCTGTCACCCTTGACAACTCGCTCACTGTGACTTTCCACGTATATTCGATTTGCAGGTCTTGTTTCTACCACATAAAGACATTTCGTCACATCAGACATTCTCTGACTAAGGACGTGGCTAAACAGTGGCAACTGCACTTGTTAGTTCTCGAATAGACTATGCAAATGCAGTACTATATGGTATATCTTCTTTTAATTTAAAAACCTCCAGGTGGTTCAGAACTCTCTTTCTAGTGTTGTTACATGTTCTTATTCATCAAATGCATTAGGAAGCCTTGTGAACTTCACTGGCTTCCTGTTGAGTGGCGTATTGAGTTTAAAAGGCTCAGAACACTGACCATCCATCTTAATACTTTGCTGACTCCATATCACCCTCCCAGATTCTTGCGTTCTTCTAATACTGGTTTGTTGCAAGAACCTAGGTTCAGGACAATTGTAGAATCACGGGCTTTTACCTATTGTGCTCCTCGCATTTGGAATCGTCTACTACTAAAGGCCCGCTAAGGGATGCCGGGAGGAGAGCCATTATAGGAAGAAAGACGCCCATCTTAACCATCTTTTTCGGCTGCGTTTTGCTTAACCTCAGCTCAGCGCCGGCAGCATCCGCCTTCTTTTCTGGATGTGGGAAATCTGCCGCCTTGTCAGACCCAGTTTGTCCTCCATATGAGGTTGGTTAGAGGCGAGACGGATCGTGGCCTCAGTGCCCGCACTACTTTTTGCCCTTCAGTCAATGTAAGGCCAAAGGCAATATACTCGGAAGCCATTTAAGAATGAATTGAAAGTGGAGGTTTTTCATAAATGCTAGTAAAAGGCATTGAACTTGCCACCATGAGATTCGAGGTACAGAAGACGATCGCTAATCAAGACTGCGAAGGCCATCGTATTGGCCGGCACCGCGGCGTCGAAGTCCACCTTGATTTGGATGTCCAGGTTAAGTTTTGGAGCAAATTTCTTATATTAATGTAGTGACACAATCAATCATCTTTCCAGCTTATTTTGATTCAAACACCACGTGCTTTGCTTTTCTCCAGTAGACATAAACATTCAAAAAACTTGACTAAACGAAACTGGTTCTCTCTAATCCATGCAGGCTTTGAACATTGCAGATGAATAACATTTACCTTACTGAAGTCTCTAGATCTTGTTTAAATAGCAACCATAATGAAATGAATCAGAAGTTTACAGAAGATCATTAAAAATACAAATTACACTGAAAACATCGGCATATTAAAATGGATTAGCATACTTAAAATATAATGCTGGAATGCACTTAAACAAAGAAATACTAAGCTAGGTCTCTTTGGTGATACAGGTGAGGGTTTAATAACAGATAGATCAAGAGCATGATGTTGGGAATTATGGAAGGTGTAAAAAAACAGGAAAACGTTGCAAAGAATGGCTTAACAACATAGGACAATGGTGCCAAATGAGCAACCATGACACAGCTCAATTGCAGCAGTGCAAAAAAAGAGAAGTGTGGAAGGAACAATTAACTGCACAGTAGATAACTCTTGATCTTTCAGCGCCGCAGAGAGATGATAATGATAGTCATCTCGAAGTACTGTGTGACTTTTCACGCATTATAAATTTTCGTAGCAACAATAATGATATTGATAATGATATTAATGATGATGATGATGATGATGATCAGTGCTTTTTATAGAAAAAAGATTCTGGAACTAAACAATTATGAAAGGGCTAAACCTTACAAATAAATAACAATGAAACCAGTCTTAAGTTGTTAACACTAAAATTGAATAAAAATGATTTACTTTATATTATATAACTGAAATAACTTAGTAACATTAAATTCTTTTAGTAATAACTATATTATTTTTTATTAGCCGATAAAAGGTGCCTGAAGGCCGTTCAGTAGCATTCCGTCTGAAAAAAGCACTGATGATGATAATCATCATCATCATCATCATCATCATATAACAATAATAATAACAATAATAGCAATAATAATAATAATAATAAATAATAATAATAATATTATTATAATCGGGTAAAAATTAATATTAATACCAAGAACTTTTTCAGAATTTTGAATTGTGCCATGCAGCATAGTCGTCAAACAAAAACTTCGAAATTATTGCTCAAGGCAAATCAATATTGAAACTCATTAATTAAACTTTAATTCCAAAATTTCAAGCAAAATTAATCGAGACTTTTTAATTAGTGTTGTATGAAAGTAATACCTCCCAAGATGTGACTGATTCAGTTTCTTGTAGATTCTCTAGTTCTTCCACATCATCCATATTATCAGCCATGGCACCGTTTGAATCAGGATACCTGCGAAAGATTTAACATTTATTGCATTAAATTAAGTTTTCAAACAAATAATATAGCGTATCGGAGGAAACGCAGAAAATCAGCAAGTTGTATGAAGTAAGCTGAGGCAATTACTCATTCTTTACATGCCTCCATCAGTATTACAGGCTATGTCACGGCCGTGTCAGATTCTCCTCGATTCACCATTATCGCAGCAGCCAGTCCAGACGACGACGATACCGAGAGCCCCCGGAGAGACGGCGACAACTAGCGATCGCGATGTTAAATTGACGCCTTTCGTCACGCATTTGACAAACCTTTCGGAACGAACGTCTAAAGTACATGGGTCAACGATGCGGCGGCCATCTGATGGTCACCTGCCGGCCGACACTAACGGCGCTCGACGTCCTAATGAACGATCGTCGCCCTATGAATAGAACGTTAATTTGTAATTGTAATTTGAGATTTAAAGAGCGCCTCTTAGAGAATAAACTCAACAGAGGTGCTTCCGACCCGAAAAAGTAAAATCAGTGTTAAACAGTACAGTCTCCAGGCGCCTGCGGAACACCGAGAGGGGGAAATTAAGGAGAGAAGTCGCCATTCTCGAGGGAGACGATTCCAGCAAGTGGGACCCACGTAGGCGAAGCTTCTGGACTGAGCAGTAGCGGTGAACATTCGAGGACAAACAGAAGATCCTGAGTGGCCTAGCGAAGAGTAAAGGGCCCGGCAACGAGGAGACCAAAGTGCAGAAGTGAATGAGGTAAAGGGGAGCAGAGCCAAGAACACAATTGCGCATGAGGGAGAGGATCTTAAAGTGGACACGCTACTGGACGGGGTGCCAGTGAAGGGTGTCACGAATATAAGACGAGATGTGGCCATATTTTGGAATGCCCCCAATGAGACGAGCAGCAGAGTTAAGCACAGATTGCAGCTTTGCAGTGTTGGCTAGCGATAGGCCGGTAAAGATGGCGTTACCAAAGTCAACCCTAGTACAAATGAGGGCATGGACCAGAATGGAGATAGGGGCATCTGGTGGACGCCATAAAGTGATAAACTGGAGTAGGCTGTTAGGAGTAACTGTATATAAAGATTGGCTAGATCTGACTCGGGACATCACTCTTGAAAAGCGCGTGAACATAATATTCGTAGATCCTGACGGACGCTTCGCATACGCTAGTTTTTGAACAGTTTTAATGATTGCCATAGAGAGTGATTTCCAGACGTTGTACTATTCTCCGCAGTTGCTTTTATTAAATTATATAAGAAAATTCCCTTTCGGTTCGAGTGAAATCTACTTCACGATTCTAGACGCCACGCTCGAGCAGACAGAGTCGTGACATCTCTGGTGTCAGATTTGCGATTGATAGTGAAACTGAAACTTTGAAATTTCAGTTATCTCAGATTCGAGCAAGGTGACGAAGCTACTCATCAATATGCCTTACTTCACACGAGCCGATAGGGAACCGATCAGCGCAGAGAGACGGTCAACCGACGAAACAACCGAAGAAACGGGCAACGGACGAACGATCCAACTGCCGACGAGACGATCATCGAAAGAACGAACTGGCGATCCGGCTACGGAACGATAGGAACATCGAAGGAACGAACCACTGACGATCCTGAAACGGAACGAGACGATCCTCTGAGGAACGAACCGACAAGACGAACGACAGGCGCCAACACAGCACCGAAAAGAAGAATCGGCAGACAACACACGAACGGGTAAGACTCTTCGTTGTCGACTGGGTTCAATCGAATGATCAGGAGTGGCAATCATGGGGCGAGATTTGGTTGCGATACGTGTTAGTGTTGAGTCTGATAGAACTTTTTTGATTGGGTGTCGATTCCGCCAGAATCTATTTTGATTTGTGACTGATAGAACTTTTTGATCTATTGTCTTTCTATTCATTTTCTTTTGATTGAACTCTTGATTTTTATGGACAATTGTTTCTGATAGAATCTTTTTGATCTTTTGGCTGTACAGTTATTTTGACTGAAGTGCATTTTTGCAATGCTCTTCTTTGACTCACATTTTCTTTGAACGTCTGTCCTTTTCTTTGAACAGGGATGCTTTAACGCCTGAGAAACAGGCCGAGATTTAAAAGTTGTCGAGCGAGCGCCTTAAGGTATATTTGCTTAGGGCAGAATTAGAGGAGGAGGCGGTCCACGCCATGGATCGAACCCGACTCATGGAAGAATGGGCCAAGCAGGTGGCCGGTGGGCAAGAAAAGAGGCCCCTTGGTGTTTGTGTAAAAACACCTAGATATATAACACTGGATCACAACGATTTTGCTACTGAAAGTAATGCATGTGCCTTATATTGATTCAAGTGTGCTGATTCCAAATATGAAGTCAGAATCTGCCCAGCACGTCTAGATTTTAAGTTATGCATGCATTCAAGTAATGACGTAAGGACTCGTTTTCGGTTATGTCTGTACATTCTGTTGTATGTGTCTCCACGATTGCTGCCAGTGATACGTGCATGCCTGCAAGTGTCGCCTGAAATATTCCTAACAGCAACCCTGCAGCAGCCGCTAGACATGATTGGCATGTCAACGAGCTGACGTCAGCATCAATACCAGTATATAAGGCGAGATTGCGTAGAACGAAGGTGAAGTTTTCTTATATAGCTGTAGCTAGTGTGTGAGATTTAATTTTGAAATGAATAGGCGAGGCTGTGTTAACCATCCAGACAATTTTTGCTATGTTTGTGGTAAATATACTCTTTGTGACGAGCGCAAGAAGTTAACTAAGAGAGTGATGATTGCTTACAAGTATTATTTTGGATGTCAAATCGGAGACGAGGATAAAAGTTGGGCACCTCATGTCTGCTGCACCGTGTGCTACTCTGGGCTTACACAGTGGCTGAATGGCAAAAGGAATTCAATGCCGTTTGCTGTGCCTATGGTGTGGCGCGAGCCAAGAAATCATCATGCAGACTGTTATTTCTGCATTACTAAAGTTGCTGGATTTTCAAAGAAAAATAAGTCTAAAATCGTTTATCCTGATTGCGAGTCCGCTCTAAAGCCAGTGCCGCATGATGAAGAGAATCCAGTACCATTTTCGCCTGCTGCGGGTGCTGATGAAACGGACAGTTCTGATGGTAATACAGAAGATGACGTTACTGTTTATGAATCCAGTGATCAAGATTTGGAAGAGGGTAGGCCGCATTTGATAAGGCAAGGTGAGTTAGATGATCTGGTGAGGGACCTATCTTTGTCAAAGGAGAAATCTGAACTGTTAGCCTCCAGACTAGGGGAGTGGAACTTGCTTCAAAAAGGTACCACAACATCACACTTCCGTTATCGTCACAAACAGTTAGCTACATATTACAAACTGGAAAATGATATCTGTTTCTGTACTGACGTGAACGGTCTCATGCTGAATTTAGGTTGCGAATACGTTCCTGATCAGTGGAGACTGTTCATAGATTCCAGCCAAGCGAGCTTGAAAGCTGTATTGGTGCACAATGGTAACGAAAAGCTGTCTGTTCCTATAGCCCACGCTGTAGGCCTCAAAGAGACATATGATTCAATGAAACTCATTTTGAAAGTGATCAACTACTCAGACGACAAATGGAACATCTGTGCGGACTTCAAAGTGGTAGCACTTATTCTAGGCCTACAGCTGGGGTTACACAAAACATATGTGCTTTTTGTGCTTGTGGAACAGTCGTGATGACAGCAACCATTACAAAGTGAAACTGTGGCCTCCTAGATCTGAGCACATTGTTGGTCGGCACAACGTGCAACACGAACCATTGGTTGATCCATTAAAAGTGTACCTACCACCACTTCACATTAAACTGGGCCTCGTGAGGAATTTTGTAGTGGCAATGGATCGTACTGGACAAGGCTTCCAGTATCTGAGAGATAAATTTGGAGCCGTCAAAATTGATGCTAAGCTGAAGGCAGGAATTTTTATTGGGCCAGAAATCCGCGAACTAATGCGTGATACTGTATTTAGAACCAAGCTCAACCTACTGGAATTTGCCGCTTGGGATGCATGTACGTTGGTGGTGCAAAACTTCCTTGGGAATCACCGAGCTGAGAACTATGCTGAACTCGTTAGCAACATGCTAACAGCATATAAGCAACTCGGCTGCCGGATGTCACTAAAAATACATTTCTTACATTCCCATCTGGATTTTTTCCCACCAAACTTGGGTGATGTAAGCGATGAGCATGGAGAGAGATTCCATCAAGACATCTCCACCTTTGAAGCAAGATATCGGGGCCACTGCAATTCCAACATGATGGGCGATTACTGCTGGTTTCTGCAGCGGGCAACAGCGGCCACTCACAAGCGCAAGAGCAAGTGCCTAAAGCACTTTGGAACTCGTATAGAGTTAAGCTAGAGACAAAATTTCGAAGTGTATGCTTTCATCTGAGTAACATACATATATTTATATTACATTTTAAAACATATTTTAATTTCAAGTTATAAAAGAATAACATTTTGTTTCTTGTTATGAATACTCTGAGTTTGCATAATTACACAGTTATAAGGAAATACTAGTTCTGTAAAGAGTTTGCATAATTATTAGCATGTATGCTGCATATCTTAAGATCCTGACGTGCTACACAAAATCTGACTTCAGATTTGGAATCAGCAGATTCGATTTAGTGTAGTACACATAACATATGCCTAGTAGCAGGCGAAGAATTTTTTCGTGTGATCCAGTGTAATTGTAGATCTAGAATTTGACTTTCAGAGGTTCGAATTCGAACTGAGGAAGTACGAGGAGGAGAGGAGAACGAAAGAAGAAGAGAAGGAGCGCCAATGGAGACGGGACTAAGAAGAATGGATAGTGAGGGAGGAAGAGAGAAGGATAAGGGAAAGAAACTGCAGTCGAGGGAAGAAGAACGAGCGGAAAGCGGATTGATAGAGGAGAGAGAACGGCAGCTGAGAGAAGATCGAAATTTTAAATTTTCTCTGGGTAATCGTACGAAGCGTTTTTGAGAAATTATGAAGTGTGCTTTGGAAATTCCCCCAAGACACTGTCGAGTTCCCCGGTTAAATAGGCTCCACCCAAATAAACCGCCTTCAAGCCATACAGAATGCTCTTGCTCATGCTGTCACCAAAACCCCCAAACACCATCCCATCACTCCTGTTCTTAAATCACTTCACTGGCTTAAAACACCTGAACGAATCGAGTCAAGGTCCTATCACTTACCTACAACACACTTCAATCTTCCCAACCCTCCTATCTTCGTCAGTTATTTACAATACAACCGCTTTGCTCAACCCGCTCTTCTTCTGCCCTAAAACTTCTCCGCCCTCCATTCACTTCATCCTTAAAATTTGGTAATCGCTGCATAGGCATAGCTGCCCCACCACTCTGGAATAAACTCCCCCAGAACTGCGACAGTTTTCTGACCCATCATACAAACTCACCGATGCTCCACCGCTTGCAATTTCTGCTTCGGTCTTTCACTCAAAGCTGAAAACATTCTTCTTCCACAGATCCTATCCTGACACCCCTTCTTCCTCTTATCTGTCTCTGCTCTCCAGCCCCAAAACATCACCCACCGTAGCTGCCACGCTGTCTCTCTGCCTGACTCTTGGATCTTAACCCGGAACCGAACCCTTTTGCCTATCGATTTTGTTTTGACTGATTGCCTGTAAATAAGCTGGTCCCTGTGGCGCGGCTTTCGTTGGGCGCTGTAGAAATCTTGGAATTACGATAATTACGATTACTTCGACCATAGGGAAAACTTGCTTGAATTATACGAAATAGATGATGATGTTAGGGCGAAACTGTTATTAGAGAATCTCAACGACAGAGCTAAAGCCTTAACAGCACGCTTGGCATTCGAGCAGTTAAACTACTATCAAGTGTTAGAATTGGCATGTTGTACACAGTTTACACCACAGGTGGCGCTAGGAAAGAACTCTCTTCTTAGCTCTTTGTAATTTGTAGTTCTGGTTCTGTTCGTTGTAGTTCGGTTTTGTCTAGACATTAAAAGAATGTTTCCTTAGGCTATTAAATCCTGAATCTAAACTCTGAATTCTAACTCAAAGGCCTTAAAAATTTTTACTCAGAAAATTTAAACTCAGTCCTATTCAGTTAAGAGAGAAATTTTACACGATTCATAAAGTACCAGACGAAACTTACACCATTCTCGCCTCTAAATTACGCAACACCGTAATGTACTATTTACGCAGTCGTCAAATCACGAACGATTTTGACAAGCTCGTAAGTCTGCTTTGCGCGGGCAGGTTGAAGGAATTGATTCCTAAGACCTGCCTATATTTTGCTCTAGCGCACGAAAAAGACGATTGGCTTAGGCATGACGCACTCGCCACCTCAGTAGATAATTGTATGACCTCACACAGCATGAGCGGTGAGCCATTCAGGTCTGGTAATGTAACATCACACAATGGCAACCAGACGGGGCCCAGATCCCGTTCAGTCCCAATCCCAAGGTAGACGAAACGGAAGGTAAGAATAAGGTAAGAAGGGAAAATCAGCTTTCTAAAGAAGAAGCCATGCGGAGAGGTCTTTCTTTTCTATGTTCCGAACGCGAGCATACACGTAAGGAGTGCAAGAATTGGGAATATCAGGGTGGTGACAAGAAACACGTACGAGTTAGCGCCTGCACGATCCTCAGCCACATTCATTACACCACGCGCCAGCCCAAGCGAAGGGCGAGTAATTACCAAGGCGACTTGACACCTGACGGCGAGAGACGTGGACACAGAGACACAGATACCAACCTAAGGGAAGTTAAGTGAGAAGGAGAAGGAGGTTGATATAGACAGATCATATATTGATACAGAAGCGCTTCATATCTGAAGTTATCTAGATATTCAAATCGAACACCTGCCTGAGCAAAGCGCACTTACTGATGGAGGAGCAGAAATTTGCTGCATCCGAGAAACAATAGTGCGGCCATTTAACTTACAAGCAGAAGGGCAAGTGCAATTGTTCGTATGGCAGGGAAAGACTCAACTGGTAGACTTGGTCAGGCCCACGTAAAACCCGTCGTTAACGGCCGAAAGGGGTATGGATAACAACCACAACGTGAGAATCTGGTGTGGTGTAGTGCCTGAACTCAATGAACCCGTTATCTTAACACCCAGCGTCGTAGGATTCTACGTAAGACCTCGCGGCGCCAAGCTCCATCGAGTCAGAACGGGCGAACGTAAAAAAGACATCACCTCAGATCCGACCGGTGAGGCTGTCAACGCTCCCCCAGGTGGCGACAGTAGTGGAGAAGACAGAGGGAATAAGTCTCGATCTCAAAGATGACAACCGGTCACCAGAGGGCGATGATGACACGGACGAGAGCGACACAGAGGAGATCAGTCAGGCGGAAATCGATCTCATCTGTATAGACATTGAAGACGCTAAGAGGCGCGCTCAGGACGAGCCGAGTAAGTAGTTTGAGGAAAGATTTGAACGAGCCAAGGTAAATTTCTGCTCGGTGCTGTTTGATGAAGACGGAGAGTTTGGTACGGTGAATGGAGTGAAGCAGCCTATAGTGCCCGAGGTGCGACCGAGCACACAGGGAGACCTCCTGAAGTGGCACAACTATCCGAAGAGGAGAGACAACAGGTGTTCCCTGTGCGGGATGGGTACCCTGCTGTATTTTATGATACCCCCGGTTATCGTACTTTAATGGAACATAAAGGTAGACCCCTCCCCGATTTCAAACAAAGTAGGACTAGGATCCAGCAACCCGTAAGAAACATCACGGAACCGTTTGTCGAAAACATGTCGGCGTCTTCAAGCACTTGGCCCGATTATCTGGATCACTTTGAGAAGTTTCGCCAGGCGAATCAGAACTCCGGCTTAACGTTAGCTCTTAAGAAGGGTAATTTCACTGAACACAAAACTTTTTTGTTGGCCATGTATTGGTCCAGATATCATTGGATCGAACCCGAATAAAAAGTGCAAAGCTAGCTTGGTGGACTCTTGTACTGCCAGAATTTAATCACGATGTCTGCTATCGTCCAGGGCACAAGAATATTGCAGCTGATTTCTTGTCCCGGATTTGAACGAAGAGTAAGAAGGTGAACCAGTCGCAGCGAGGGTCAAACTTCGTAGATTGTACATAACCGTAGTTAACGTATTCTTTTTGTTCTGGGGACATGATCCCCTTGGACGACGTCACTGGAGCCGTTCGATGACGAAGATCTGCGACGTGCGTCATCGTCTTCAGGAGGGAGGAATGTCACGGCCGTGTCAGATTCTCCTCGATTCACCACTATCGCAGCAGCCAGTCCAGACGACGATACTGAGAGCCCAGGAGGGGACGGCGACACCTTGCGATCGCGATGTTAAATTGACGCCCTTCGTCACGCATTTGACAAACCTTCCGGAACGAACGTCTAACGTACATGGGTCAACGATGCGGCGGGCATCTGGTGGTCACCCGCCGGCCGACACGAACGGCGATCGATGTCCTAATGAACGATGGTCGCCATATGAATAGAACGTTAATAAGGTATCTGGTGGATGCCATAAAGTGATAAACTGGAGTAGGCTGTTAGCAGTAACTGTATATAAAGGTTGGCTAGATCTGACTCGGGACATCACTCTTGAAAAGCGCGTGAACATAATATTCGTAGATCCTGACCGACGCTTAGTTTTTGAACCGTTGTAATGATTGGCATAGAGATTGATTCCGAGAAGTTGTACTATTCTCCGCAAGTTGCTTTTATTAAATTATAAGAAAACTCCCTTTCGGTTCGAGTGAAATCTACTTCATGATTCTAGACGCCACGCCTGAGCAGACAGAACCGTGACAGGTTAATTAAAGGATCTGACATACGTTGCCTCACTCGCTTAGCTGTCTAACCTAATCTAATCAGATCTAGGCATAAAGATGATTTTCGTGTTCATTTATTCACAAATTGATTATGCCGGCCATAGTGAAAACGAAACAGGATGCTGGTCTTGCAAAAACTTGCCAATATCGATGTATTGGCCTTTACCTAAAATTGCAGACACTTGCAGCTAAATAACACAAAATTTGAAATGAAATCGTGGGCATTTGCATATTTGGTAAATTCGAATGTTCTTTTCGCAAATCTGTTTACAGGTTTGACCTAATAAAATGCTGTAGACCTACATATATAGATAATTCGTCTACGAGTATGAGTGTGTCAATGGTTTTATCATTGTTTTTCCGACATAGTATTCTTCCAGGAGGATGACAGGATCTTAGTTGTAATGGAAAACTCGAGATTTGTGCAGCGCCAAACGCAAGCTAAGTCGGGGGAACCACCTTTATCACAAGCGGTCAATCAAAACAAAATAGATGGGCAGGAAGGATCAGAATTGATCGCAAGGTCCCTAAACATTCATTATCATTCATTCACTTCTGGGGAAGTGCGACGAGCCGGCCATCCGACCGTAATCCCTTCCATAGCATGGCGAGAGAGGTAAGATATCGTTGTTCTGTAAGAAGTCGCTTTCTTAAAACATGCATCACCTCAAACAACTATGCGTATGACTGATTAAATAAGGTGGCGCGTTAAGTTTCCTTTACTCTTAGTAATACCAAATTTGAATAAATATTAAACTATTAGTAATGCTTGGATAAGGTCAAGAAAGCGGTGAATTGTTCAGCAAGTGCATGGATAAAAGCATAAAACTTGGCTTATGTACTGAAAACATTATGCTGAATCCAAATTAGAAGGAAGCAGTGATGTATATTGCGCCACCTTTAAAATGAAATCAAAATACTAAACTGCAAAATATAAATAAACGTGAATTTCAGGCATGTATAAGACTTAATGGTATATATATATATATATATATATATATATATATATATATATATATATATATATATATATATATATATATCACCGGAAAATATGGTTTGGTATAAAGGCCCCTATATATTGAAATGAACTCAATAGTTTCCGGCTGGAGTCACCATGTTCAATCTTCCCGTGGGTCGAATCCAATACAGGGACCACTGGCAAGGACTTCAGCATCCTGGAGGTATGTGGCGACCCATGGCCAATGGGCCGGAGTCCGGCGCGAGGGAGTTGAGCCCTATCCTCTGCATCACCCTCCGGTGATAACGTCAGAGGAGTTATCTCGACTGCAGGGGAGGACATCTTTCAGAACTCTTAATCTCAAGACACTGCACATGTTTGCATATGGGTTCTATCATATTCTACAATGTAATAATAATCGTTAAACTTTTACATTGTACATATCGTTACTCTAAGCATACAAAAGAACTGCAATCGGACAATTAATTCCTCTACGCATGCGGCCGAACCGGTTAGCCACAACAAACTATTTACATCCGCTTGGGCCGGTCTGTTGGCAGGACCGCCCCGCGCCTTACCCGGGAAAAGGGGTCGTGGTTCCGAGCAAAGGGAATCTGCGGCCACACAAACGAAACTCGACATCGTCGTTTGTTCAGAGCTCAACCAAAATGGCCGGATCGCTTTCCAGGCACTGACTCTATTCCCCTTCAACGCTGTCACGTGAATTATCTTAGCTTCCAACTGAAAAAACAGGGACTTCTACTCGGCCAGAGTTTTGGTTTAACTTTCTCACCCTTGTTTATGCCGTGGCCGGCTCTTTCTTCGTCTCTCGGCGACGTCCACTTTACGAAGCACCTCCTCTGCGGCCGGCTGCAACACAGAGTCACGATCGGTCTGCGACTTCCCTTATATCCTCTCTCTACTCGGGCGTCTACTACCTCCATCCCATTGGCCGCCTGCCTTGCCCCAACCGCCAACTCAACCGGTTCCAGCCAGACTTCTGCGTCCACCCCGCCTTGCTGTGGCGTTCTTGCCAGTTCACGATCCTCTGTCAACTGAAGAATTCTTTTGTAGCGGTCACCTTCAAATGTCAGAAATCGTCTGCTCGCCCAAACGACAAGATCTGTATATTTAAGTTTGTTTGTGTTTGCACTGTGTATACAACAACGTAATACTTTGTGCTTACTTTGATTTTCCTCGCATGAAGTTCTTGTTTGAATAAGGTTAGTTTAAAAAGGGGTCCAGTTTCAGTTTGCATGTAGAAACAACATTTGGCATAATATTGCTGGTAGGATGATACTGCAAACGTATGTCCATGCGCATTTTCAGATGCTGCGTGTGGATTCCACTAACGGGTAAATCGTAAACCAGCAAAGTTCCAAGGTGTAGCACGCCTGCCATTAAGATATGAGGTAACAACAACCTCGTGGATCTCCATCAACCGTCTGCTTCAGAAAGTTGTAAATCCTAGGCCAAAGTCACACAAACGGGAATCGGAAGAGTAAACTTTTGCTCGCTTGTCTTGAGCAATGGGAATCTTATCTCCTTCATACCGCACTGCTGGGATTAGGGTAGCCGGCTCGCAGCAATCCTGTTTATCGACTTGTATCAAAAAAAAACACTGCCACTTATTTGATGTCAATGACAAAGTCTGTCTTTGTACAGAGACGAAGCTATAGACATTATATGGGAACTATTATCTCATATGAATACTACTCAAATTATACATGGAAAAACATGGTGAAAAATGTTTGTGATGTTGCTCTAACAATTACTGCTGTTGCATAACGTCCTGTACTGTACTGTCACTCCTGTATGTAAGTATATTTAAAATATATATACATATATATGTATATGTAAATACATATTTTATTTATGTGCCAATGTCAACACACATTCAAAAAATGGTAGAAAATAAAGAAGTGACACGTAAAGGACAGTTCCATAGTTTTACTAATGTGCTTCAATATCGGATTCACGACATGGACACAAACATTCAATGTACAATAAAGTCTTGCAACATTCTCTATGAACATTGCATAACTACAGTATAATTGCTGTATAATTGAAACCTATAGTGCTGCTATGTAATGCACACAAGCCATCAACTGATGGCACGCCAAAACCAAACCGTAAGTAGGTCAGTATCCAAAGACTCGGTCCATAAAGCCATATTGCGCAGACTTCTTCAAACTGTGCTAACGTGAATATAATGTTTGTGTTTGTACACCATATTCAAATTATAAATGCTATATGTGCATTACATTTACACGTACGCACAGGCGGTAGCAAAGATTGTTCACCCAAGTACAGTGAAAGGAAGCAAAGTATAATCGTTTCCAGCTTATCCATTGTCTACTTTCTTTAACAATTGAAGTCTGTTCATATGCCCAAAGCTTATGCTCAAAATGGCAAGAAATAGGTTTGAAAGTTTATCGTGCCACACCTGACAAAGCACATCGGATGTTTTACTTATTGGGACTAAATAAAAATTGTAATTGAGTAAGTTCACGTCCACTGCAATGTTTACCAGATCACGTAATGAACTCCGTTTACATTGTGTAACCGCCACGTCTGGAGATGTGGAGAAAAATAAGGATTCAAACTTTGTTTACAAAAGAGTTGATTTGCATCCCACTTTTTCCGCACGGGAATTTTGATTTTAAAAATAGAACTTGAGTTGCCCTTGCTTGGGTTTCTACTTTTCCGCTTTACAAATATTGCTTCCCATCTAACTTTGATATGATGATAACATGATACTTCAAACGTTGTCGTGGGTTGATGGAGCCGGATACATTTTCATGCCGGACAATGTCTCATACAAGTCATGAAATTCTCTAATGGCAACGGTCGTGGGCAGAGCCGGACACATCTCCATGCCGGACAGATTCTCACGCCACACCGGATCTTTCTCCATATCTCGGCGACGACCACTTCACGAAGCACCTTCTCCACAGCCGGCTGCAACACAGAGTCACGATCTGTCTGCGACTTTCCTTAAATCCTCTCTCTACTCGGGCGTCTACTACCTCCATCCCGTTGGCCGTCTGCCTTGCCCCACCTGGCTTAACCCGGTTACCACCAGACTTCTGAGTCCACCCAGTGTGCCGTAGATGCCCCTTTCAGCCGTTGGGTGGCATGCTCACTCACTTATACCATACACTCCGGCCTGTAAACGAGTGTCATGTTGGGCAGTTACTTAAATGTTACTCTGTCGGAGTCCGTTTCCTTACAATGAGTTGGATAACGTTAATAAGGTGGAAGGCAGAAATGAAAGGAGAACAAAGGCGCAAACGGGGGTGAATATTAGGTGATGAAACTTCAAAAATAGAAATTTGAAAATTAGAAATTTAAAAAAAGTTCCTGTACCACAGAGAACAGTATCTGTTATCAGAGGTGAAATAATCAAATCAGAGGAGACGCCGAAAGCTGAGGAAAATGGATTACAAAAAAGGAGAGCGCGCACGCCCTGACGCTGGTTCCCTGCAGATGAGTTTACTTTGTTGCTGAGGTAAGGCTGTTTGTAATTTAGTCCGTAGATATCGCAATCACTCAGCCTAAAGAGATGTTATATCCGAAATAGACGCCTCAGCTAATGCTTCAACAAATCAGTGCAGGCCTACATCATCACAGAATGTCAAATAACTCCAATTTTTTGATACCTAAACAGAGATCTACTACTTAGATCTCATTCGTGATCTTAATAACTGGCTCCCTAGTTGATTCCCACAGTGCTTGTATTTTTACAAACCTCTGTGGCAAAGATACAGTTCGAAGAATGCAGTTCTTTCATCACACCACAACTTCGTAGAAATCGATGACTTGTTGAAGTCGTCACCAATTGGATTGTTCGTCAAGCGAAGCATGAAGAGCAATGAAACAGTGGACAAATATTTGAAGTCTGGAAAACAGACCGAGGCGGATCTTGTCGCTTGGGCGAGCAGACGTCTTGCTGTGGCGTTCTTCCCAGTTCAACGATCTCCGGTCAACTGAAAAATTCATTTGTAGCGGTCACCTTCAAACGTCAAAGATCTTCAAATATTTGTAGAGTTTTTCATTGCCCTTCATGCTTCGCTTGACGAGCAATCCACTGCTATCAAGGCGTATTATTAATATTATATCTAAATACCTAGTTTGTTTGTGTATGTATAAATTAAATACACATCTACCATACCACCTAACTTATAATGTTCAGTATTACAACACGTAGCTGAATTTCTAATACTAAAAGATCTGCAAAAACATGGTCCTACATACGTATATACATCCACCAAAATGTATTTACATACATATACATAAACAAATACGTATGTGCATATGTGCTATGTATACACGGTACATACAGTCGTATAAGTGCATACATGCATAAATGCAAACATACAAACGCACGTACACACGGACGTGCATATCTACGTGGAATATATGTATACATAAATACAAACATACACACATACATGTATGCATGCATACATACATACAAACCTGCATATATGTGTACAGCTGTTGGGTCCCACTCCACGTATGTTGACGCTGACTTGGGACATGTGTTTGTACGTGTCGCCATTTTATTAATGGGCGTAACTCATGACATGAATTCAATTGATTCAGTAAAGTCTGCGTTCCGCGTTGCCATTGTTAGATAAATCATATGTCATACAATGCATTAGCATAAACCCAAATTTTGTCCAACACTTTGTTATCGGTGGAGCAAATGTTTAGGGTTTTCGTGTATAGAGTCAGAGTATTTACCAAATTTGAAAATTTCCGTATACGTTTAAAGCGTTAGTTTGTGATTATTTTAATTCTGTTCGCCTTTTAAGCCTACTGCACATTATGATTTTCTGCGGCCTGCTTAAGATGTTATATCAACACAGCATGTTAGGAAAGTATGAGGCAGTTTAAAGTGAAATGGAGTTAGCGTTGGATCAAAAGTACCTGCCATGCATTATTTTAGTACAGTGTTTATCTGCATCAATTTTATTTGCTTCTGTTTACTTGCAAGCGACTTTCCTCTTTCAACATCGTAATGTTTTCTCTGTACATTTAGCGTATATTACACTGATGCAACCTTTTCCTCCAGACATATACAAAGGTCTCCTGACTACAGACATATACAGAGCTGTGCGCCAGTTTGACAGTTTTCTTCCTGGCTCGATGAGAATTCATGTTAAAGAAAGCCACAAACTACTCTAAAACTTCCGATAATCTGAAATTCAAATTCAATAACGTTCTTAATGTTTCCGACAGAAAAACGACTCTCGAAACGACCACAGTATGCAGATCGAAAAGTCGCCTCAGCTGCGAAGCCATAGAACGATGGCCTGGCAGTCGGCTCCTCACACCTCCACCTCCATCACGAACGACACTCCGAAACAGTCTCGGTCGAGTCTCAACGCAATCATACACAACGACGGAACGAAAAACGACAGCCGAACATCGCTCGATAACAACACAGGCGTCGAATTCCACGGCCTCAACGACAACTTGAACCGATCCTCGCTTCCCACGGTTCGATCTGACCTCCAGATATCCGAACTGTGAAACGACGACGACGGCTTATGTCCTGCAGGATATGTAAAATAATAGCCTTCGTTATTATGCAAGAGCCAAGCACGAAACTACCATTATAATGTAATGTAACAAAGATTTATATAAGGTCTTTCAAGCACCTCCCAAAAGTGCTGCAGCCAATCTGGCGCACAGCCCTGTTATCGATGGCCATCAAGCAAGATGGAGGATGAAAAGCAGACGATTTAAGAAATTTATCCTTCCAGAGCCGAATTAATTGAATGAAATCGTTGCTTAATAAAAAGAAACTTCTGAGACGTTATATTCATTTAACTTTTCTTTACAAGTTTGAAGTATACTGGCATACTGTAAAACACTTTCCAGTAAATATTATCAGTTATACGGAAACGCAACCTTGATCAATTCGTGCACTTGATCAATTCATGTATCCTAAACCGGTGTACTTGGATAAATGGGCGATTGACGGATATGGATGATACTTTTGCTTCAGTTACTATTGATATGCTTAGTGTTTGTTAATTTAACCGACCACATTCTTGATTCGTGGCTGGTTAAATAGTCTCAGTTAGAAAGTGAACAATTGATGAAAGTGTGATGTTTGAAGGAGTTGACCTTAGTTAGTTAATTAATTCGGTCAGAAAGTGAACAATTGATGAAAGTGTGATGTTTGAAGGAGTTGACCTTAGTTAGTTAATTAATTCGGTCACTTTGAAATTGTAGTGTTATGCGTGTCACAGACCAGGAATTCCAAAATAATGTCAACGTTTCTGAGATTCTTAAAAGGTGCTCTATAATACAGGTACATACGTAAAGCCAGACACATAAATACATACATACTTACATACATGCATACATGCACACGTAAATACATATATGGATTATGACTTTGCAACTAGGTTACACAATTTACCCCAACGAAGGAGGGCTCCGCATTTTATATGTAATACTAAAGAAGCCAGTATCAGTATTTGTTGCAAGCGAAACGTCAACGAAGGGTCTATTCAAAATATAAATATCACAGAAGTCATAGAAAATGAGATGGCAGGGTACCAGAACGAATAACAAGTCAGCTGATCAACTAGACGACCTGGGTTCAATCCTCCGCTTTGCTAGGTATTATCGACACTGATAACATTGCTGCACTGTTGAGCATCTCGTAGCAAGACAGAGAAGTGATAGCCGAATGTTGCCTGAAAACAAACTGTGGGATTTGATTTACCAATACTTTATGGTAACTCATTAGACTGGCCAAGGTACTGCAGTGGTGGATGAGATTAAAATCGACTCCAGCTGAAGTCAAGTCTTTCAGGTGTTGTGTGATATCATCTGGGCCAGCTGCCGAGCCTGTCCTAAGCAAGGAAATAATTCGTTCTGATAAGCGGTCACAGTGCCTTTGGTTTGACTCGTCCTTCTTTTGGCTTGGCCTGAAAACATCCTCCAAAGGCTGAGGTCTGACCATTTTCCAGTGTTAACTGGTTCGCTCTCGACGGCCTCTAAGTACAACCACATTTGCAGCAGATGATCATCTTGCCGCAAGAGGAATTCATTTAGCAAACGCGCCTCTTGTAACTGGGTGCAAGGGGTTCCATAATGGAAGTCCAAGACGACAATGTTAGTCCGAATCTAGCTGCATTAATTTACTGCTACTACCACCACCGCCACCGCCAGCACTACAGCTACCGCCAAAACCACCTTTACCACGAATGAAAACGTCATATATGCGTGCAACTGTTTTTTCTTTGACCCGAAATAGACTGCCATGCCACAAGATGTTATATATAGCCTTTGGACAGCTATTTGTTCCTGGTGTTAAATCCTCGCTTGCTCAGCAGAGGGCTTTTGTTGTTATTGGCCCTTCCCCATGGAATGGACTTCCCCTACAGTTTCGTGCTAGGGTCACTGTTGGTGATAGAGCTCAGTCAGCTCCTTATTTAGACTTTCTTATTTTCCAGGGGTTCTCATGCTGGAAGCGTCTCTGAGTAGTTTGTTCTGCAAGAAGCGCTATATAAGTTATAAAATACAAGTGCAAATACAAAAAAGCAAATTTACAAGTATACTCACAAAACCTATCAAATGTTCAACGCAATTATTGACAACAAAGTCCATTAAACGTAACTATTTACATCTTTCATCGCCAAGTAGGCCCTAGTTCTAAACGAATAAGTATCCTTTCTTACGCCATCAAATTAATAATGTTTAAATCAAATTATATAATTACTAATGAGCAAAATACACACGAGTAGTAAGGCGATATATAAATATTCAGATGCATATATATATACATACATACATAACAAACATGCACAACATACATACACAACAAAAAACACGACATACATACGCAGCATACATACGCGACATACATACGCGACATACATAAGCGACATATACATACGCGACATACATACGCGACATACATACGCGACATACATACGCGACATACATACGCGACATACATACGCGACATACATACGCGACATACATACGCGACATACATACACGACCTACAGGCGACTTATAGGATCGTGTTAGTCCGATATTCTACAACAACTGGTAAGCATAATGCTTACCTATTAGAGATGAGTACGGCCGAAAATTCACAGCCTGGCCCGTCCAGCCAGAGCGAATGTAATGGTACTTGAAGACGGATTAATCTTCCACTGGTTTTCAGTAATAGTAATTCCTTTAAAAATTGTCTAGATATTCTACTTTTTAACGTGTAAATGTAGGTGTTTTTCTACTGCGATTGTGTGGCCTCGACCCTTCTAAATATCACCGCCGCTACCTGTTTGATGAGCACCATGCCATTTAAGGCCCCCCCCCTAACGGACCGTGGGGGCCGAAGGATGAAATACCTTTAATCAAGCCACGATCGGAGTGCGAACTCCATCCTGATGCACACCGGCGGTTTGACGTAACCTTTAAATAAACAATGTGATCAACTAGCAAATTTGACGTTAATTAACCTGAACTTTGGTATTACTTACATAATTTTTTGGCATTTCGATTTCTTTACCTGCAGTCACAAAATGACTGTGTATTTAGTTTTAAAAACAAATTACATTTAATTTTTTTACCGGCGCTCAAGTCCGCCAAAACAATCAGCATTGGCGTCGAGTCAAAGAACTGAAGACGAAAATTTGAATTGGAAAAGAACTTGTATCAGATGTTTGCATATATTTCGACCGCTTGCTTTTCGCTTTCTCTCAGAGGTCGTCCTGAAAGGATGTCCACAGAGGGAGAGAAACGTGGTCATCTAAATTTGGTAGTTATTTTAGTACGGACTGGGCCTTAAAAACCCACTTAAGCTGAAAGTCTTTACTGCTTTGGATCTAATTGGCCCTTTGCTGGACGCGACAGTATCAAAGTACTCCACCACGTAGCACAGTTAGGGTTAGGGTTAGGGTTGTTTGAGGTCGTCCTTTATGGACGATCCCTTAGCAATCTACTTTAAACTATAGCGCTATAGGAGTTTTAAGATTAAAAAGATTGATATCATGGTCTAGTTAGCTACATAGGTAAATGCGTCCGCCAGGGAAGCCTTTATGCGTGGGGATCCCCGATTCGCGTCCCGATCGTAGCTTATTTGACAGATTAAAATTTCGGGCTAGTACGGTCCGTGCAAGGGGACCTTAATTCGCGTGGAGCCCATTCATATGGGCAGCGGTGGTGAAGGATTTCACCCGATCAATTCATTGCAAAATAAGCAGAGTCGAAGTCATACAGTTGCTATATAAAACGTATTTATTTATTTAAAACAAAATCTGGCTCATCACAAGTCAAGCAAATGCTTGCAAGAACTGAACACGACAAATAATCATTCGTTCATTTAAGCACTTTTATTGCGCCCATTTGGTAAGAAGTTGCCACAGATGCAGCTATACATCAATCCCATAATTCTGGAAAAGATTCATTAAATTTCTTAAATAAAAGCGGCAAAGCCTTTGCTTGTAAGTTCTTAGAGTGATTTTATACACTTTAAATTACTTATAAAATAAAAATACATATTACCTTGGTTCAAGTTAATATATTATTTATATTTCACTTAATTATCTGAACTCAAAAATCAGAATCCGTCCATCTCTGTACAGATCCTTCTTGCGGAGCCGATCGTGGTCAACCACAAACAGTCGATTATTTGACTCATCCAGAAGAATCCTCGATGGATGTCGTAATCCGTGTTTTTCTTTTGAGAGAATAACTCTATTAGATTCCAAATCTGAATCCATTAACAAAACTCGACTGTTCTGATAATCAGCGACCATCACAAATCCATTTCCATCAACGGCCAATTCGGTTGGCTCATTCATTTGTCCAATGTTCGATCCACATTTTCTACCAAAAGACTTCTTAAGATTCCCATCTCCATCCACTAAACACACTCTGTGCAGATACTTACCATCTAAGCCATGACTGACTACGAAGTGACCACTGGTCAGTTTTATAGCATGCCATGGATGAAGAATACGTGCGTCTGAAAGAGATATTTCACGGATCAATTGTCCGTCTGACGAATATTCATTTAATTTATTTTTTTGTAAAACAGCTAAAATGACATTCGATTCATCTGTAACAGACAGACCGCATCCCCAATCGTCTCCTGTTGACCAATTCTTTATTAACTTTCCATTTGGATCAACTCTCAAGATATCATTCGACTGATCATGCGGCCTTTTGCCATCGAAGATGTAGAGGCATTTATTTCTGTTGCATGATCTTATGTCACGTGGATGAAATAATTCCTTCAAATTCCATCGACGACTGAAAATGAATTTTATCGAATCAAAAACTTCAACTTCTGAACTCCTTCGTCTCACAACAAACAATTCTTTGTCTAAGATCGTCATTCCAAAGATACCTTCATCTTCTGCGGCTTTTATTTTGATTGTCTGGAGCAAAACTGGATCCGATTCATACGCACTAGGCAGTTTATCTGAAAATAAAGACAAATCCGATAAATAATTTAAAATATTTCCATGCATTGTTGTCATTATATTATTGCAGTATACAAAATTCGCAATAAAACCGAGAGAAATGCGGTGGTTGTGATGATAATTGCGAGACAGACAAAGACAAACGAAGGCAGAGAAACTGAAACACAGTGAAAAGGAGAGGGAGAGAAAGCGAAAGCAGCAGAGAGGAAGAACCAGCCATATAAAGAGACATTCACAGATGTGGAACGAGCCACACAGATACAAGGAGAAGAACAGAGAGGTATAAATCAGGTCTAAACTTAAGATACATTTCTCCCAACTTGCTTACCCACCTTATAGCCTAGCCTCTGGTTTCTCTGACCTGTTGGAGTTCGATCCGGTTTCTCCAACGGTTTATGATTTTTGACGGCGATTTTGACTTGAATCGACCATCGACTGATGCCTTGGGCATTATGTTAACGGCGCTATAGAAGTTTTTAGATTAGATTAGATTAGAGAAATATTATTTCAAGTGCATTTTCAAGGCCAACATCTGGAGAGTACGCCGTTGCATTCCGAAATACACTGAAACAAAATAATCCTTACAAATTATTTAATTAATTAGTGGTCATAGGGACATTAAATAAAGTTATGAAATAAAGTACAAAGCACATTTTCATCGACGATAGGTGTGATTTGACGATTAATACATTAAAACGTGGTCTATATGCAAAAAACATTATTATAATCGTTGGTCTACTTTTAGAATGAGCTAAAAATGAAATGGTGAATCGGGAAATCGGTTTCAATAGTCGTATGCATAACAGACGTCATCATCCACTTGGCAGTCACTGTATAAACGCTATTCCGCAATCTTCTGAAATTTCATTACCAATTTTCTTAGAGTAGAAATGACCTTAGCACTGTGTTTATTACTATTAATTAACTAGAAAAGTCTAGAGCGCCGTTGTCTAATGCACAAGGCGTAAACAGACGGCGCACTTTTTAAGGCCAATTTAACTGCATTAAAACGAACGCACAAACTAGATTGTAATCGTAATCGTAATTCCGAGATTTCTACAGCACCCAAAGAAAGCCACGTCGCGGGGACCAGCTTATTCACAGGCGCTCTGTCAAAACAAAATCGATAGGCAAAAGGGTTCGGTTCCAGGTCAAGATCCAAAAGTCAGAGGGAAAGACAGCGTGGCAGCTACGGGTGGTGGTGTTTGGGATTGGAGATGAGAGAGAGAGATAAGAGGAAGAAGGAGTGTCAAGATAGGATCTGTGAAAGGGGAATTTTTGAGAATAAATAATTACGAATTTAAATATTTGAGTGCCTGAAAGAACTTTGGTCAGTTGTAAAATACCTCGGCTACGAGATTATGGATTAAACTATTTAATATGGATTAAACTAATCAACCCTAACAACTTATTTCAAGCCGTTATACTATTGCACGAGGCGCTGGTCACGTGTTCTGTTGTGCTGATTCTGCCATTTCGACAGTTGTTTGCCTCAATGCGGAATTTGCTTTACAATTCTATGTTCGGACTTCTACTGAGTCGGCGTTTCAAGTTTGTCTTCCGTTTCTGCATAAGAATTTGTGGTTTTCAACGGTAATTGGTCGATTGTAACTCTCGGACGGATTCAACTATTAAGAGTGAACAGGTTCTCCACCGAGGACATTCGATTGTCAGACCTACACTAAGTACACTGTCTGTAACTTGGAAATTGTACACGGTTGACACTGCTAGTTGGCGGATTGACCCAGTGAGTCTTTCTCCACTCTCTAAGGTTATAATTCATAATTTTGAGGCAAAAAACACGGTTGGCAATCTTTTAGGTTTTCTTGTGCTAGTAAGTCGCTCACTAGTTGAAGTCCCTGCTCTCTCTTGTGAATACACCCTGTCTTCACTTTAAAGCTCACTGTGGTGTTCTCGCGTTCTTCATTGTTTCTGGTCAACTGTGGCCCCATTCACACTACCCCCAACAGCTGTCCTGTACTTGATCAATTAATTGACTAGTGTTGTCTGCCGTTTATGTATTGTCTCCGTACCTCTCGTTACTCAGCCACCGCTCCTTTGTCGTTCTTGTCAACATTTCAAAACTAGTAATGACGCCTTTTTCCTTCTATTATGTTTCCCCTTCTCGATTTATGTTCACTGCCAAACTGATTCTATTTGATGACGGGTCTGTCTTGCATGGCAAAAAGTCGCAGTTATCGTGGAAAAACCTAATCGCATACAAGTGCATATCCTCATTCTCATACAGTACTTCTTGCTGGCGATAATGAGCTGAATCCGGTCCCATCGCTCCTAAAAATCTTAAACTTCTGCCACCTGAACAATGCCTGTATCCATTCCAAACCTTTGCTGTGACAAAGTACCTCATTGAGCAACCTCGTGGCGCTTCATGAAATTTGGCTAGGCCCTGATGACACATTCCTTCCTTTCATATATAACTCAATTTTCACTGTTAGAACAAGCATGACTGAGTGGAAATAATGGAGGATTAGCTTTCCTTTACACGTCCTTTTTCCCTTTGTCTAAGACTGTTCTGCAAACGTCTCTTGAAGCTTTACTTGCCACTCTGATTGCTGGCAATAAACACAATATACTATTAAACAGATATTGACCTCCGTCACTTTCTTTAACCGATTTTTAAACTAAATTTCAAACTCTTTTGGAGGCTGTCGTCTGACGTCCCACTAAAGAATTCATAAAGGGCGACTTTAACATTGATGTTAATTCAAAAGGTCACAGGTCAGAGGGCGTAACTGTCTGGGTAGATAGCATGACAGCAAAGTTTATTATTTATTATTAATTCAAAACTTCTATAACAGCGGTGTCTAGTGCACAAAGTATCAACCGATTTCACACCAGAACCAAGTCGTGATCACTGATCAGGTCAATATTCAGGTCAGTCCATTGAAACCCACATTGGGCCCACGTTGCCCCTCTAGCTGGAAAACAGCTGCCTGGAGCGGCAAAATACGAGCCAGCTATACATGGGTCCCATTTATACTGTCAACTTTATGTCCAAATTTCTAGAGTCCTGAGTTTTCCTCTGATCCAATGGACTGTCATGCATCTGTTATGTCATTATCCGATCTCCTCTCACCAATCAACCTAATCGTAATCGTAATCTCGAGATTTCTAAAGCGCCCCACGAAAGCTAAGTCACGGAAACCAGCTTATTCACAGGTGCTCAGTAAAAAAAATCGCTAGACAAAAAGGGTTCGGTTTCAGGTCCTACCACAAGTACGGTACCTATCCCATTTAATACGACACTATTTGTCGGTCACAAGAACATAATTTTGTTCTAATGATAAAGAAGGTGCCATACTCTGATTCTCTCAGGCAAAACTGGTCTTTGCTGCATATATTGACTACAAATAGGCCTTAGGCAACTTTTGTTTGCAACATGCGCAAGTTTTTAATGCTGTCACCACACTCGTGCATCTGCAACTGTCCATCCGCAACTACTTAAAACTTGTTTTATAACGTGACCAATGCTACTTGTTAGCATAAAACCTTGACCGTCAATACAATACAATATAAAAACTCCTATAGTATTAAAATTGTCAAATAAGCCTCATTTACAATATTTCAGGTCAATCCTAATCAGTTACCATAAGCAACGATCGGCCTAACGCTGCATTTGAACTGGCGAGATTCAAGACTCTTCTCTCCTTCACTTAAACCCAAACAGCGTCTTCAGCAGAGCGCTTTTGCGCATGAACTTCCCAAGCTCGTCCAGTAGATGTACTGTAATGTTGGGCTCTTAACGCAGTGGGCTCGCGTATATCTGTGCGTGCCGCGGGCGGTGTGTATACGGGCACTGTGGGCGGCGTGGGTCCCCCGGGGATGTAATATGGGGCGGTGAACGCAGCATGCACTATACTCCTTCTAAAATGCGCCGACAGGGTCCATGGCCGATGCCTTACATCCAATAATTATAGTCTATAATAAGAATATTATGGAACTTGAGTATTGCATATACAAGGCAAATATAGCCTTTTCTAGTAATTCTCAATGAACATAGAATGTGTGGGTTTGTGCTTCCTCTGAGATGGTTTATTGTGTAGGAAACCTGAGATAGTGTTGTCTCACGCGCAATTGCTAAACGTCGTCAATTCATGCTACAGTCATTAGACTGTGACGCTTTATAAATACTTAAATAATAATAGTTATATATATATAATTAAAAATAGGTGTGAGGGTGGACTTCGCTTTTTAAAGTTAAGTGGAATATAAAAATGGAATGCAGAGGGCCTAAGTTTATACCTTAAATTAAAACTATGTGTCAATTACACCACAAACCAGAACATATTACAATAGATTAGCAAACTTTAATAAAAGGATGGAATACATTTGGACAATGGAACACTTACTAGAGGCTTCATTGGCATTGTTTTGTAAATCTACAGAAACAGGAGGATTCGCAGGTGATGCCTGTTGAGATATTAAACCTGGGTTGTCTTGCATTAGACAGATAAGCTGTTGTTTCTCTTTCCTTTCGTGTTCCAATTGCCTAGTAAGTTCGTCCAACTGTTGCTTAATAACCTGCATTTTTTCTCTATCTGTAAAAGCACAATACAGAACAATTTCACTACAACAATTTACTATCAATCAACAGATAGTTGTAGACTGTTCATGAATGCTTGACGATGGTATATTGATGTCGTAACACTATATTCGAAATCAAAGTGAAACAAGTCATGTAGAAGGTTCATCAACTTTCTCTGATTCAGTTCATTTCCATTATTTTTCAAAATATAGGAGAATAAGCCTGTGCTGAAAAATGCTCATTAGTATTAGCCTATTTAAAACCATTAACGAATATATCAATTTATTTTATTGATCATTATATGCCTCGAAACTCCTCATTTAGTAAATAAATTAATGCAAATTTTGCAAAAAAAATTATTAAAAGATTTGTCACATTATCTAACATAACATGGAATTAAAACGAAGATCTAAATAAATAAAGACAAAGCTAGATGGCAACAATGACGACTTGATAGATAGAGAGACAGACAGACAACGGCCGAGATACATAGGCAGATAGACACCCATGCTGCCACGTCCATTGGCACCACGAGGGCTTTTTGCGCGTTTTGATCGGTATCGTTGTGGCGAATCCGAATTGGCGTCAACTACCGTTCCGCCTGCGATGAATCAGCAGAGGCACAGCTGGTGCCCTAGAGCGGGCTACCCACATTGGGCCACCGCTGCACTGCCTGCATTAGCCATATGGCAGAGCACCCAGGTACTCACAGTTCGGCCTGCAAAGCCTGGATATGCAAATTCCATTCCAAGGGTTACGGCCTACCGATGTGGCCCATTATAGAATTTTAAATTGGCAACAAAACGTGTATTGTCGTCGTAAAGAGCATGAAGGCCAAGTTTATTATTCAATATTAATTACCAGCTTCTATAACTCCGGTGTCTAATGCACAAGGCATCAATTGATTGAACACCAACAACCAAGACGTTATCACTAATCAGGTCGGTTCACTGTGACCCACACTGGGCCAACATCGCTCCTCTGGCTGCCAAACAGTTGCCCCGAGTGGCAAATTGTGGGCCATCATGTAGGGACTCAATCTATATTCCAAACTTTATGTCCAAACTTCTCGAATCCCGAGTTTTCCGCTGATCGGATGGGATGACTGTCAAGCATCTGCAATGTCTGTGGTGTGTTTCCCATTCTTCTCCCACTATTTGTCGGTCACAAGAACAAGATTTGGTTCAAAAGATAAAGGATGTGTCATGCTGTGATTCTCCTGTACCTCTTAGGCAAAATTAGCCTCTGCTACACTGAAAATAATTTGGCCTATAGAGGTTAGGCCACTTTTGTATGCAATGAGCGTCGGTGTTTGATCCTGTCTCGTGTATCTACAGTACAACTGTCCTTCTACCGCCACATATAACTTGTCTCATAACAAGGCCAGTGCCGCTTATCAGCACAACACCTCAGTTTCCTTTCTACATTAAGTTTCTTCACTTTCAATCGTCTCTTTACAAATCGTCTTTGCAGTATCTTGTACTACAAGATTGGTCCAGTGTGCACTGGTATACAAAGCACAATAAACACAGTAGTGAATACAGTAAAGGACTGGTCCAGTATATACATTGATATACTAAGCATAAACTTGGGCCACAGATATTCATTGATGGACTTAAGTAGGCTAGAACCTATAGGGGTGTGTGACAGTCTAGTGGTTGGCGTGCTAGGCAATCTAGGGCCTAAGTATGGGGGTTCAATCCATGCAAGGACAGAAATTTGAGATCTCAGTACCACTTGTGTTCCCTAGCTAACTCAGCTGAGTGCACAGGCCGTACACAGTGGAAAGATCAGGTGGCTAGGGGTGGTATGGGCCTTCTGGCTACCCACCCTCATAAAAGCTACATTAGATGTTAAGTATCAATATAAAATGGCAAACGTGTGATAAAGTTGCCATGGACTATATTTCACTCGCAGTGCAGGCCTCTCAGGACCATAATTTAGCTGTTTTTCATCTTGGGCAAGGTAAGAGGTTCTACAAATTTGCATCACAGTAATGGAGAATTAGAATTAGGAAAGACGTGTTTCCTCAGCACTCGGATATAAAATACTCGTTGATCTTTGTGATATTAGCCAAAAATAGGAATTCTCCGTTGTTTTATCTGCGGACATTCGTTTGCTTTTTGAGTTTTACGTGGTGATTTTTATGTTTTATAATAATTAAATCTTAAATATGCCAAAAACATCCAAGTAGCAGATGCAGAATCTCGTGAACCTGCTTAACCATTTGCTTACACATAAAAACTTTTAAACTCACCTTATTTTCCTTCCTTTTTAGATACTGGCCAATACTTACTCAGTGAAGAAGAAACAAACTTACCGTCTCCAGCTTCACCCAGAACTCTCAGAATAGGATCTTGCTTTAATTCCCGAAGAGATTCAATGGTTTGCTTGTAATGCTCGATGCTACCGTGTCTAAGTATTTCCAGCATGGCTTCGTTTTTCTCTGAGTTGGTTGGTTTGGACAAAATGAATTCGTGTTGCCTCTTGTTTATTACACCTTTGAAGTGTAATTTGTAGCTCAAATACGATGCGTCCAAGCCATCAATCAGGGTTTGACGATTTACAGTTAGCTTCTCGAGTTCACTGTCTGACATTGGCCAGGTATCAAGATATTCCTCTTTATATTCTAAACATGTCAACATTTTCTATTTTAAATTAGGGTATAATTTAAATTACTTGTGAAACATTATAAATAGCATCACTTTAGTTACGGATAGGATAATATAAAGATAGTCATACAAAGATGACTCTTTTTAACTGTTTTCTGGTTAAAAGGTCTGTAGGTATATACTGTGCTCCTCATCATAGTTCAGAGCAGCGATTTCAAAGTGTATTTTAAACCAAATTATAGACCAATTTGTGCATATACAAATGGTACTGCAAATGATAAAAATTGTCACCTTTTGGCATAAACACTAATATGGTTGACATTTTACCTATTCCTTAAGCTCTCAAGCAGAATCCTAGACACAGCCGTGAACATCCGCCAAGAATCTTCAAAAACCCTTTCTAGTGAAATTTTACTTATAAAGAGTATTTCGTGCTTACACTGCTTCATATTGCCAAAAATGTTAAAATCAAGAACCCTAAGCTTGAACTGTTTGTATTTTATTGTATTTGTCAATTTATTTAACTCCTCTTCTCGACATGCGGCTCAGTGGTGCTAATCAACAGGAGACTTAAAGTGGTTCACTTTGGCTTTAGTCATAAACGACCTCAGTGTCTAGGTGGATCAATTTTGGAAACTACTTTTGAAAAAATCAATTGAAAAATTGACTTTTAAAGGGTAATTTAAGCATAAATGGCTGGTCGTAATCAACTGTTAAAAGAGAAAACCTTGCTCAAAACTTTTTAATAGAGACTGATTAGCCTGACTTTTGACTTGGAAGAAAATCCCCAGACGTCTGAAAATATAATCCTACAGCAAACAACTGCTGCAAGCAAAGCAATGGAGAAGTTTGTGAACCTACAGCTAGGACTACACAATGACTGCGACGTCATGACGAGCTCAACATAACATAAAACTAAGAAACTACTAAGGTAGAATCTCAGAGACATAACAGCTAAGAATTTATTCACTCTTGACTGTGGACGTGATGATAACAAGTGTGATTTAACTTTGATGGGGATTGAAGCAGTTTGAATCCGGCCATTTCGCTCGATTTTTGTTAAGGCTGGATAACGAATTTTGCCAGGGGAGAAACCCATCATCCTAGGAAATCCAACATCAATTTTGGTCAAGTGATTAAAAGTAGTCTCATAAATACCAAAGTGCAACATATATAAGGTACAACACAACAAATAAGCATATGCCTGGGATGCACGACCAATGTATTGCAAAAATTGCCACTCACTTTACAGACGAAACCCATAGTGAATTTGGTTTGGCAACAGGCACAATTGTATGCCGCCCAGGAATGATAACAGTACCTGCTTTGCACCATAGAATTGACAATCGTAGGGTCACAAGATATTTTCACTGCCAATCTGACCAACCTGCTATATTGCTGAATCAGTCAACTTACCTCCATTTGAATTCAAGTAGTTGGCTAAATGCATCTGCCTGGCTTCTTCTAGAGCTGCAATCAGTTTTTCTGCTTTGTTTTTGTCAATGATGTAATTCAGTAGTTTATAGTTTCTCTCTTCAACTGTTGACGGCATAGATCGAATCTGGTGAAACTCCGCCATGGTGAGATCTTTACGCGCGATCATGACATCCAGAAGACCAAAATCTGGATCTATTCTGTCCACCAGGAAGTCCATATGCGCCCTCATCAGGCTTATCTGCCACTCGTCTTGAATCACATTGTCTTAAAGCAGAAAAGAACAAGCAGAATTTCATAATCCGTTAAAAGCTTAAATGGCAAAAACCAATGACCAAGAGGAATGTGAGGACGATGGGCGATGATGACGATAATGATGATCACGACAAAAAAAATGGGTAACAACAGAGTCAAGTAAGTTATAACTCACCACTTCTTGTAACAATGACGTCACGAAGATCCGTCCTTAAACTGTGGTTTGTTTGAAAATGCTAAAGAATAAAACATTGTCTTACAAATTAGTTTTATATAGATTCCCTTACCACAAAGTATAAAAACTCGTTAAAAACGCTATATTTACTCTTGAATAATCCATTTAATTTCCGTAAAAAATAATGACAAGGTTGTTTCCTACTAGTTAACCAAAAAAGTTAATGTAACTCAGCAAAAGAGTATCATACTGGTTTCTGTTTCACTATAAATCAAAATCCTCCATTTCATATTTCAACTTAAAGCCTCTTTGCATCCTCAGCCAAAGCATTTATCGTTAGGGTAATGTAGCATAGTAGCATATAGGCAAAAGCCATTCTAGTCTAGCATAGAAATATGCTTACTCCATCTTGTTGCCAAGAAAAAATTGGTGCAATTGCAGAAGTTGAATTTACAGCACTCCACTGTTGTGCACTGGCTTGTAATCCCAAAGTACCAGAAGGATAATTTATCACAGAGGACAAACTGTTAGTACTTAAGGGCTGTCCAAAACTGTTACTCTGCCCGGATATCCCTTGAAGACCTAAAAAAATTTAAAGAATGCAGAACATGATAACATGCTGTCAAACGTCAAAATCCAATAAAATAGCGCTTACCTTTAGCTTGAACTAAAGCACCAAATCGATCAAACTCTTTAATTTGCAGAGAAGAAGCAATAACCGAGGCAAAGTTTTGGGGCAAAACTCTTAAAGTTACAACAAATTAATCATCCATGGAATCTTGATTTTGACTCAAACACCTCACGGCTTGTTGTTTTTCTGAGTAGATATAAACATTTTAAAACCTGAATAGGCCTACGCATCTTAAATGAACTGGTCCTCTCTAAACATTGCAGGCATTAAACGCTGTAGACATTAATAACATTACAATCATTCAAGTTTCTAGACCCTGTTTAGGTAGCAAACATAATTTGACATGACATCCATCAGATGTTTACATAAGAGCATTATAAAATACAAATTAAATTAAAACTATGTGTCAGTTACACCCAAGTAATCAGCAGCATATCAAAGTAGATTACCAAACTTCACTTAAAAGCTAAAATACATATATAAACAAGGGAAAACTTACTAGGGGCCTCATTGGCATTGTTCTGTAAATCTAAAAACACAGAAGGGTTCAGATAGAATGTAGGAATTGATGTCTGCTGGGAATAGCTGGTTTCCACAGTTCTTGCTTGTTGAGCAGTTTCAGGAGTTAGAGTGTCATCACTGAGAAGTTTTGTGTAACTCGTGGTTGTCAATTGTTGACTACCAAAATCAGAGGAAGCTCCTCTCTCGGCATTATGTAATAAGCCTATATCAGATAAAAACACCAAGAACAGCTTACTTCAACACAATTATTAGTGATATTTTATTAATATTAGATGTGAAAAAGCAACATATATACAGTTCATTTACATTATTTTATGTTTCTTGGCTTTACCCAACCCATGATTTGTTTGAAACTGGTGAAAGATTTGTAGGCATATCCGTGGTGGTTTCTATACACATGGAGAATCAATCACGAAATCCACATAAGGTGGTGGGCATGGTAGCCTATGTGGGGCATGGTAGCCTATTGGAGAGAGTGCTCAGCTAGCAACGCTGAGTACGGGTTCGAAACTCACCCGATACGGTTATGGTGTATGGACCTTCAGCAAGTCCTTCACTCGCAATTGCTTGGCGCCATCGACTGATCCTAAGTTATTAGATAGTGGCGCCTAATAAATGCAGAAATAATAATAATGTTTGATTGAGCAGAATAACAGTTAAGTGTAGAATAGAAGATAATTACAAAACCGAACTAAACTTACGGAACTGAGAATAAGAGCAAAGCCCAGTAAAAGGAAAATGAGTTAAACCATTAAAATTAAACCAACTTGAACAAATATAAGTACACATGCTTTAAGATCCATTTCATTGTACTGGTAATTTAGAGGTTGTGCAATTAAGATAACACTTTACTAAAACCAACTTATTGGCTAGATTTTATCTAGTGCTACAATCTTGCTTTCATTACCAGAACAAAAGATAAGTTCGCTTCATTGCAAACAGATAAATTATTAAAATTAAGATAGTCACCATCACCTTTTTACAAGTTTTTATAATAACAATACTAACAATAATAGTAATAATTACAATAGTCTACATCCTCGTTGGAATTTTAAGTTGTAGCATAAAAAAACAGCTCCAGAACCTGGAAATTATTGCTCATAGCAAATTTTTATATATAACTCTTTTATTAATATTTTACTTAAAATTTCATACAGCATCAATCAGGCCCCTTTAAATAGCTGCCTGAAAGATATACCTACCAAGTATGCGTGGTACAGTTTTTGTTTGATTCCTTAATTCTTCCATGTGATCCATATCATCATTCCTGGAACCAGCTGCATCAGTATATCTGCATAAGATACAACACCTATTGGCTTAAATTAAATTTTTTAATTTAATCGCATATCAAAGAAAACTTGAAGAAAATCTGCAAGTCATATGAAGCAAAGTTAGGTAATCACTCACTCGTCACATGTCTCCATCATTATTTGGAGGTTAATTAAAGCATCACACATTTATGCCGCCTTTACTTGTTAGGCCATCTAACCTAATCTAAGGATGTTTCGTGAGCCACTGTAATATAAATGGTTACTGCCTGCAGAAAACTGAGGGCAATGCAATCACGGTTCAATCGAAATATGGTAGCACCATTCCTAAATAAGACAATTTAAAATTAACTTTAGTACCAATGAAAAACTGTGTCAGGGTGTTTTACGAAAATACACTACAAATGATGTTCTTACATTGTTCGTTCACAATCTCTTTCATTGTCAGGTGGAAACCTTCTCTTCTTTGGATGTCTGTTTTCTAGAAATAAGTAAGACCTTCATACTTAATTAATGATGTGTTGGTGAATGTGGAGCTTTAACGAGTCCGTACAAGGTATCACTATGTAACTTAAGTACAACTTTCTTTAATATAAACTTATGAAATATGTTATTAGATTCTACCACTGATAATCTGATTATTAAGTGGTCAGGAATTTCAATTAAACATATGCTTTTGCACTTAACAAAGTACCTTAGCATGTAAATATTGCTCATCCTAATTTAGTTAAGAAAGAGAATAGGAGAATAAATTCACTAAGCATATGTGATTTAAGTCCTAAATAAAAGTTGCATTCTCACTGAAAATGCCTATTTTAAAAATTATTCTTCTTGCCTGTATCTCGACCAGATGGCACTTGCACTTTAGATGTCATATCAAGAAGTTCATTCTCTTTCTACAGAAAAATAACTAATAATTCAATATTATTATACAATCTGATAATATTACCTTGAAAAGAAAAGGTAGCAATACAGTGAAGCATTACTACATCATTTTTTCTTGTACCGCTTAATACTTTCGTTGAACAGCTAAAGTTGCATATAGGTAATGCCGCATTTTTGTACCCTTCTGATTTCAGAAGAAATGCGGAATAGATAAAAATTTCTTCCAACAGTTTATTGTCATCATGTTCTCTATTGTTTTTTAAATGGAGAAGACCCATCGGAATTCGACTCTGCTTCAACGCTATATGATTTATGACTGTGATTTTGACTTGAAGTGACCATCGATTGATGCCTTCAGCATTATGATAATGGCGCTGTAAAAGTCATTAGATTAGATTAGATTAGATTGTATTACAAGAAGTTGTGACACTCTAACTGCCATAAACAAATAAAAATACAACTTAATATATAAGGCTGAAATTATATGGTTGCAAACACCACTCAGAGCACAATAAAATTCAAAGTTGTTGAAATAATTCAATGTCAAAATGTTCCATTCAACATCAGTAAGTTACACGTACAAACATGTTTATTTTGTGCAGCAAAGTCACAGCTAGAAGAAAACAAAGTTAGAATTTAATTTTCTTGCATGTACCCAAAAGATAAACACAACTAGAGTTGCAAAGGTTAAGTTGACCCCATTTAATCCAACTTAATATGCCAAATAGTAAGCCCAAAATCTGGTGCTTATTACTCACATGTAAGAACAATGGAAATGTAGTTTCATATTCTTAAGCTCAAAAGTATACACAGCATCTTTTTGTCTCTTGGGAACACCTTTCTTAACTTATTACATCTTTCATGACAATGTCTGTTGTAATAAGTGGTTATGCTGACATAATCACTTCGTAATTTTAAAAATCTACCACATGTCACAGTGACCAGTAACAAAATTAAAATAAAGTGCTTATGATGCTACTTTTACATAAGAATTAAAACTCTGTGAGGATAAACTTCACCCAGAACTACACTTACTTCTATATAGTAGGGTAAGGCGAATGGCTGCTGATTCAATGGAACTGATGAGGTCAGCGGCAAAATAAATGGCTGGCTGATGTCAGAGGTGGCAACTGTGGACCACGGTTGTGAGGCTAATGGTTGAATGTGACGTTCATCATTTTCTTGAGTTGTTTCAACGAATGTCAGAATTGGAGACTCGTGAGTGGTAGAAGTTGGATGTATGGCAGGATTTAAAGAAGGTGGAAGAGATCCAAAGACATAGCTATTTGTGAGTAGTAGGTCGGGTACTGCGCTCATGTTTGAAGATGAAGGAGAAGGAGGGGTAGATGACATAGAATCATGACTATCATCTTCATCAGCTGAAGGAGGAGAGTGAGGCTGAGGAGAAGAAAAAGAAAGAGATGCTGGTGCTGCCTGTCAGAGAAATAACACAATGCGACTGTACCTCAAAGTGTAGGTTAAACATCTATTCAAGCGATTATGTAGACAGCATTAAATTTGTATACTTGCAAAAATATAAGCATATTTACAGTTGATATGTATCTTAGGATAAAGTTTTTTAAGCTAGGATTCTTGCTCTATCTTCAATAAAAAATGTCTATAAAATAATTCACTGTTGTGTATTCCACGAACTATTTGCTGTGATTCCAGATAGCATTCTGCAGAAGAATTTATGCGATTTTTAAGAGCATTTCAGAACACTGCAAAATCTTACTATTACAATTTGTGCCAATAACTTGCATGGTGTTTTATTTAAGTAGTGGTCTACTTCTTGAAATAAACCTATATAATTAAACACTATATAAATGTTTATGGGTTGGATGGACATAATAAGTGTGCAAGTCATTACCATCACCTGTATGACCACAATGTTCGTCAGTAATCATTTACCTGAGAAAAATGTGTGCTTCAGCATATTATAGAACACATACTTAATGTTAAACCTTTACACATTAGGGGTCAATGGTCTCTCATAGCTGACAATGACTGGGATTCAAGTCGTACATTTGCTCTATTCATAACAAAGCAGTCTTTGATTTTCTAAATTGTAATTTAAACAAACAGTACAATCGCAACAGTACAATCACAACAGTACAATCACAACAGTACAATCACAACAGTACAATCACAACAGTACAATCACAACAGTACCGATCGTGGTAGCTTCTTATTGTCTAAATGTATCAACGACACTGTACTCAAATTTTCAACTTAGCACTTGCCAAACCAGTTTTCCTTCTAGCATATGCGGTTCCTGACCAGCCAGCGCAAGCATCATTACCAGCGAGATGAAGAACCAATACTCCCCACTGAAGCGTGTTTGGGGACAAATATCAACAATGTGCACCCTTGTCTGTAGTGATCCACAGCTGTACAAAGGATCAGTTGCCTGAGCAGTGCTACAAATCTTTGTGCTCTTTCTGCTACAAAATCTTCACACTCTCTTATGTGGGCCCTTTTCCTCTAAGAGAACGGACCAGTATAAATAGGTTTAGACCAGCCTCCTGTTATTGTGCAATTGTGGGTTTTCCAAAACATCACTGACTCATCACTGCATAGACTGCACGAGCGCCCACTAGATAAAATAGCGTTAATAGTTTCTGCCAGCCAATCACACTATCCCCTCCAAGTATTCGGTGCATGCCAGCCAGCCAGCACAAGATCCGCGCGAGGACAAACAAATCAATAACTTGATGACTCATGGAATTCTCCTATGCATCCGCGCCCTCAAAACTAGCTGACTAAGCTGTGCAGTATTACGTTCCCAGTCATCAAGTAGATTCCTGTAAGGCTGCAATGAAATCTGGGCATTGTCACTACCTTATTGCAATGATCTGTATACAGTACCTGAAGTTTTATGTAAAGACACGATCTGTTGAGTTCCTCACAGTTGCACAGAGCCACTGCATTGTCTATTTCGGAAGGAAGAGGAATAAGGGACGTCTTTGTTTCTTTGCTTGCATTTGTGCATGCCAATCGCCAGAGGGAAAATTCTTTTCCCTGCAGCGATGGAAACGCATTGCAGAGTGTCTCTCGGAAGTGTGATGGATCAGAATTCTTCTTTTCAAACGTCACCTTCTTCTTTTCAAATAAGTCCGCTGGTAAAAGAGCAAAAACAAATGTATCTTCAGTGACAGCTCACCACTGTTATAATAGCTTGAAACACACTGGCCTCCCGTGTTTGCAAATTTAAAAAATAAGTAAAAATACTATAAAATGTTGAAGGCTGCATAAGAGGTTATAACACCACACAGAGTAACTGCTGCTGTATGCACATTCAGATGAAGCTAAGTACTACATCTGAGAAAAAATAGTAGAAGGAAAAGAGCAATCTCCCAAGTGCGAGGAAGCCACAGATATGAAGAGTTAGCAACTTCCTCAGCAAATGAGGACAGCTGACTATTTCTCTTTCTTGCCACCTGATTTTTACATAAAAATAGCACCGCCAGAGCACTCATTTTATACCTCAGTTTATTTGTGTTGCAGCTGGAAGATAAATTTTGGAATTTCTCTTTGCCTTGGCAGAGATTTGAACTCTAGTAGTCTCAATAGTGGGTCAATAAAGTATAGCATCATTAGGCTAGCGCCTTCAATGGATAGTCGGAGGGTGCTATAAAATGCGTAGTTACACAACATACGTTATGTGCACTTCTAATGAGCTACCAGCTTTTATATCTGAGTGACAATAGCTTACGATTATTTCTGAGTTTGTTACTGTCAATCTTCTCAAGTGTGGCATCTTTGACAAGGTTGATCCTGAAGGATTTGAACACGTGATGCTGACCACGCCTGGTTGTCACTGGTTTCTTCTTAGGCATTGCCAATAGCTTCATAAAACATGACATTCATATTTATGCATACATACATGCATATAAGCATACAAACAAACATACATACATATATAAATGCATGCATACATAAATACATATAGAAAGATTTATTTAAAAATCAGCAGCATGTGATATGTTGTTCATTAATGATGATACTATTGAGCAACTAGACCAAAATTGTGAGGAGTGACTAGCTGCTTGGCACCACAGCTGAGGACAAATTCTTCAGTAGGTCCAGGTCCTCTCTCCTATGCATCTTGGTTTTTCAACTACTGACACAGCCTTGAAATGATGAATATAGGTCAATTAACAGACTTCTAACAACTGACAGTGGTGAAGCCATATCATCCATATTACGCCTACATACAACATTGTCTGGTAGGCCTTATGCCACACAACCAGTGTGTCCACATTACAAGAGACATGCAGTCGGTTTTAATTAGTATCATAATCAGGCTAAAGTGTCTGGTTAGATATCACTCTAACTGCTACCATTACATCCACTTGAAGCATCCATTACACTTCTAACAATGTACCTGAATTAGCTGGTGCACTTTTAGAGGTGAAAATGCACGAAATTGAAATAGGATGTAAGAAATTAATACAAAGAGTTGAAAGACAAGCCAATGGGGCAAAGGCATCAAGGAAATTAGAAAACAAACAGGATAAAACATAGATGACTAAAATACTCATGAAGAACTTATTACTAATTTCAAAGATCAGATGAAGTCTCGTAGCTTACAGCACCGGTAGCATTTCATAATGAATTTCAAGCTCTCAGGCATCTCTGTTATACAATGCAGCTCTTCAGCCGGCAATTTGGGTGTTGAGTTTAACTCCAATCAATCGTTCACTGAATACACTAATTCTATATGTAGGTCTGCTTACTATCAAATCTGTGATATGAGTTAGGCACCACATTTCCTTTTCTGGCCTGATTTGTTTGGCTGTGACCTGGCCTCCAGCTGTCTTGACTACTGAAACTCACTACTTCCTGACATTTCAAAAGTTAACTTGATGAAACTTCAGAGTACAAAATACATCAACTGGCAAGAACTGTCATTAAAACACCAAAATCTTAATGTATATCACCGATATTACAATCATTGCATTGGCTGTCCATAGAAAAGCGAATAATTATCAAGGCCGAGTTAATTGTATACAAGACTACATTTCAGCCAACCTCACTATCTTTACTCTGTAGCGACTCCCAAGACTTTTCTCAACTCAACCAGGCCTTCTGGCTGTCTTGATCTGACTATTGCAATGATATGGAGTGCATTCAGAATGTGGGCCTTTTCTGTGGCTTGCCCTAGACTCTGGAAATCTCTTCAGGCAAATGTTCACAGTCTGTTTTGGCCTTCAGATCTCGACTAAAACTCATCTCTTTCTGGACTCTTTTCCTCTGTAGGATGTTTGCGTGTCTTCTCGGATTCACTTCTTGGCTTTTCAACCAGACGTTGGCTTGCACAACGATTTTGCTTAGTAGAGCCCATTGACTGATGCCTTGAGCAATATTGCAGTGGTGCTATATAAGTTTTTGGTACAGATAAAGGCTTGGGTAAAATTTCATGCCATTCTGGAACTGTGGGTAAATCTTCGCCTGTACTAAGTTTTAGGATTATCAATTTGCTATCATCATGGTAAATTTCTCCTTTCCTTTCCCCCACGTGATCATATCACCCCGACTCTACGTGAACTCCACTATACCAGCACGCATTATTTTCAAGATGTCTTTTAATTTACCGCATATCTACCCACTCCTCCCCATCCTACTTGACATCTCTCGTCACTCCGTGCTCCTCCCTTCAATCTAGGCGAGGACTGCGTTCATCAACATCCGGATCTTTTGCTATCACTCGCTCAACCAGGAAGTTTGGAAACCGCGCATTCGCTCTCACCAACAGAATGGAATAAGCTACCAATCGCCATCCGAACTTCACCTATGATAGTTGCATTTAAAGCTGCACTTAAAACTCACTTATTTAGACTTTATTATGATTAACTTAGTTTATGTTACGCGCTTTCGTGCAAGACTAGTTTTGTTTAAGCGCGCTATAAATGTTAGCTTACTTACTTACTTGTCACCATCTGAAACCGCGTTATTTCTGGTTATCTGTTTTGCTTTAAAATACGACGCCCGATTATACATAAAATTATCATGTTCCCTTTCAGGGCATTGCTATTGTGCGCTTCTCGTAACCTCATAAAAGTACTGATCTAAGTATTTGAGATGATTTTCGTGTTCAGTTTCTTCACAATTTGGTTGTGCCATCTATCGTGAAAATGAAACAGGATAACGAACTTGTTAAAATATACTAATATCACTGCTTTGGCCTTTGCTTAAAACTGCAAATACTCGCAACGAAATAACACAAAATAAGAAGTGAAATCGTGAGCATTTACACATTCGGTAAATTCGAACGTTCTTGTCGAAAATTCTGCTGACAGCTTGCACCAATGGGTTCAGTTTGGACCTTAGACAATGTCGTGGGCCTAAGGCTACTGCGTCTATGCGTCGTGGGTTTGTCCGTGGTTTTATCATGGTTTTCCCGCTAGGTATTTCCGATCTAGGAGGTTTGATAATTGGAGGCAAACTGTTACATTATAAGTCCCACACTGGGCGCCAACTCACACAAACTTGACGATTTGCCAATTTTCTGTGGGTACGACCTAGTTCTTGTGGCTTAAATGTAAATGTACGCGGTTTTCTATTGCGACCGTATGGCCTCGATCCTGTTAATTTTTCAATAGGTCTTTTGCGGCTACGCTACAAACAAAGATCTAGCAACAAAAGTGTCTACTGTAAAGTCTGAGACGGAGAAGGCGGCGAAGCTCTTCCAATCTGTCCAAGGTGAAGGCGTCCAGCGACCAGCCGAGAAAATTCGAGGTGAATAAAAAGTTCAGCGACCATCAAACAATTTTTTCCTTGGTGATGTTCGTAGCTGCTGTTTAACGACGCCAATATCATAACGAAGATGATTAGCGTCGCACTCCTCCTTTATCCAAGCTTGGGACTGGCACCACACGAATACGGCAGCGGCGGAGTTGTTGTTATTGTTTATTAAAATTTTGGGAGCACTTTTACCAAGGTGATGACCACTTACACAAAATAAATGATGTTAGATGTTAGTTTGTCTCTAAAATGTGCAGGGAAAAGTTTTATTGTTGAACAGTTTATGGTTTCTGAACATTCAGTGGCATTTGTGCTGCGAGCCGTCTTTCCAACCTTATTTCCTGCCTCAGCAGGATTAGGAAGGTAGGATTTTCCTGTGCTCTTCCTTCACAGTTCTTGTATTTTCTTTGCTTGCAGTTTGGGTTTTTCGGGCTTCTTTATCGAGTTTCACTTCGACTCTTTTTGGTTCCTTCTTAAAGTTCAAGTGAGCAAAATGTGCAGTATCAATCTATCAGCATTTTATGAGAAAGTTATCAGTAGGTTCCCATTTGTGCTCTTTCTTAAGTGCATCGTTATATTACCTGTTTGATATGAGCTCGTAAATGATGTTTGGCAACGTTGTTTTGGCTATTTTAATTTGAGTCAAAAGTTATAGTGCTTATCGTAATCGTAATCGCAATCTCGATATTTCTACAGCGCCCAATGAAAGCCGCGCCGCGGGGACTAGCTTATTCACATGCGCTCATTCAAAACGAAATTGATAGGCAAAAGGGTCCGGTTCCAGGTCAAGATCCAAACGTCAGACGGAGAGAGCGTGGCAGCTACGGGATGGTGATGTTTGGGGTTGGAGAGGGGAGAGAGATCAGAGGAAGAAAGGGTGTCAGAATAGGATCTGTGAAAAAGGAAGTGTTTTATCGTTTCCTCAGTGTTACAGTGGTCACATTTTCCTTTTTGGTGCCGACCTATTTTCTTAGTGTGCAATGCCCTAACCTTAATGTAGTTATTATGTCTGTACCCCGTTTTTCCATATTAAGTTTTAGCTTATTACTTACTATTGACTCTAGAGTTTAATAGTGCAATCCTGAAGATTGGCTGTCGTATTCTTTCTGCCATAGAGACAAAATGTACTCATCCATAAAGTATAATAAGCATCTTTCAGTTCTTTACTTACTTCGAGGTCTACAGTGGTGTACAGTTGCTTCCTTACACAATGAGTTGACCTTTTCGTAACTAATATAGGGCCTAACAACGGGGCTTGGTATCCATACAAATGTCACCTTGCAGTTTTGAAGATGCGGAGTTTTTAACGCTTTGTTGCAGAAACACTCGCCAGTGGCGCCAGCAAAACGATTGGTAGAGGTAGCACAAGCCTGCCGTACGCCATCTAGCGAGCTAATCGGGAATCAATCGCAAGATATTTTGCGTCAGCTAAGTTCATAGGTTGACATCATACTAAAAGTAAATGTAATTGCACATATTTTTCTGTAACGAACGCATGGCCTCGCCCCTGCTGATTTTTTCAGGAAATCGATCGAGTGAGATCCTTTACTGCTGCTGCCCGTTTGAACGGGTGGAGCGCCATTTAAGGTCCCTTTTGGCATTCTAGCTTAAGTTTGAAGTTCCTTGTGACATGTTAACTACTTATTGTTTTTTTAATAACTGCTAATGTATCCTGAAACTTCGTTGCAAGAGTTATGTGCCTTATGCATATCATCCGAGAACATAAAAAATGACAGAAAATAGATCATTGCAATGCATAGTAAAATGTGAATGTATAGGTTTTAGTAAGAATGGCTTATAAGGTCTAAAAGGCTTATAAGAACGACCGTGAATGATAAACCGTGAATCGTAGTCGTAATCTCGAGATTTCTAAAGCGCCCAATGAAAGCTAAGTCGCGGGAACCAGCTTTTTCACAGGCTCTCAGTCAAAACAAAATCGATAGGCAAGGTGGGTTCTGTTCCAGACGATGCACAGTTGGCATATGCCATATGATGTATTAAATCGACAGCTCGAATTTAAGGGTTAATTTAAATGTACAACTTTTCTACAGCGACCAATGATCGCGCTTCTGCTCAGTTTTCAATGAATTAATCGGGTGAGATCCTTCGCCACCGCTGCCCGTTTGAATGGATTTAGCTATAGGCGCGGGGGCGGTTCCTCTTGGTTACATGCCGGCGCCCCTCAGACCAGACCCGTGCATGGTGGACTGCCAGAATATGGCTCTTCCCCCCCCCCCCAAACGCAAGCAATCCTGGATCCGCCACTACGGCGCCACGCAATTTTAGGTCCCCGTGTATGGACCATGGTATATAGGCCTATAAAATCTCTGAAATATAACCACAGTTGGTGCGCTATGGGGTGCGTGATATTCTAGTGGTTGGCGTGCTTGACTGTCAAGCGAGAGATCGGGGCAGGGCCGGCCTTAGGGCAAGGCGAACGAGGCAACCGCCTTGGGCCCCGCGCTTTCAGGGCCCCGCGCTTCTGACTAAACCTTTTTTACTACTTTTTGCTACTATTACGTAGCGCTTGTTTTTTAACCGACAGTAATTAAGAAAACTTTATAATAAATGAATTATTTATTTTATTTGGGAATTTGTTTATATTGCAGGATAAAAAATAGCGTACTAATAAATTACCTGTCAATGTCATTGATTTAAAACTATGATGTTGCTAACGATCTGGACTATAACGAACTCATTGCGGATTTTGCATCCATCAAGCTGGCAAGATTTGCTTGTGAGTAGTAAAAACATGTTAGAAGTAGAAGATACAACCCACGATAGAGTCTATAATATTGATAAACAAACTCTCAATTAGCATACCAAAATATTTTAATTATCAACATCTTTTTTGAGTTTTCATATATTCAGTTAAATGAATAAAACTGTAATTGTTGCTCTCATAGTAAAAATTTTAGCAATTTTAATTTTGAGGCTGATTTACATTTTGTAAAATTGTTTTCAATAACCAATTTAATATGGATTTCGCATTATTTTAATATATGTCGAAATGCAATTTTTTGCATGGGTCTCGCTCATCGCTTGCTGCCTCGGGCCCCGCATACTTTAGGGCCGGGCCTGGATTGGGGTTCATATTCCTCCCAGGATAGAAATTTGTTTTGAAATTCGGCTTCACTTGTGCACCTAGCCAACTCAGCTATAATGAATACATTGACCGCATAGTCAGTGGTGAGGCCAGATGGTTAGGGAGGGGTCTTGCCACAAGTCCTCATATGCCGAAGCTAAGAAAATGAAATCGCTAACAGTTCTACGATGGATGGTGTTTGAAACCGAAGCGAGAATACAGATAAGGGGAAGAGGAATAATTAGGATAAGACCTTTGGAAAAAAGCAATTTTTTCCAGTTTTTGTGTGAAAAACCAGTGCATGAAGCGCAAGAGGTGAAGTGCTGGTGAGTTCTTATGATGAATCAAATTAATAATCTAATGGCGCCTCGTGGGCTGGCATACGAGACTGCTCTTCTACTCTTCTTCTGCCATGCGCCAAAACAGCGTGCAAATTAAAACCAGTTAGCATATAAGCCCTTTCATTTGGGTTTAGTCTCGTAACGAACAAGTTAAATGTAATTATAAGCCTACACGGTTGTAGGCCTATATAGCGACCAATGGCCTCCATCCTGCTCGTTTTGCAATGACTTACAATGAATCATAAGCGAATCGTTGTCATATCGATCGAAGGATGTAGACAAATGTGAAAAATATTGACCTCACCTAATAGGCCTATCGATTTTGTTCTGACTGAACGAGTGTGAATAAGCTGGTTTTTGCGACATAGATTTTTTCTGTGTGGACAGGAAATCCAATGCGTTACCATTTTCGTTGAATTACTGTCAGTGATTTTCATGAATGAACCAAAACCGTATACTTTTTATATATGATGAAAAATTAAGTCACAAGATTGATAAATTTCTTACTACGTAGAGGCTTATTGACTACATGTTCTTCATCTGCCTCACTCTTAATCCTGTTACTATTTACATAAATACGCCAAATATAGCGCCACTAAATGTATTTAAAAGCAGCTTTGGCAAATGTATTCATATATACAGTACCTACATAGGCCTGCAAACATAGATACGGATAGATGTACATATTATATGCGTGCATACATGCAAACATACATACATGCATAAATACATACATGCATACATACATACATGCATGCATACGTACATAGGCTACATGCCGCTAAACAGAAGGATGTGACGGTTTCCGTTTTGCCAAATATTGACTTTCATGAATTTCAGGCAAGGATTATAACTGAAGCAGAATCATGTTATTATATTAATCGAATGTGAGACGAGAACAACTGGGAAAGTTGCCGATTGAAGACATTTTTAGTTCCTGTCGAAGTTTGCCGATGGTCGCCGATGTGTTTCGATGTGATGATGCATTTGTCAGGATTTCATTGTGATGCAAATTTCAATGGGTCCTTTATTAAGGAAAACCTATTACGAAGAACATCTTGAAGGTCACCAGTTAACTAAGATGAATACAGGGTCAATCGATGGATGGATGAATGGATGGATGGAAGGTAAGATGTATTGATGGATGATTAGATGGACTCAGTCCGGCGTTATTCTGCATTTCTATAATCACAGTATTCTTGATTTGTTGTATTTCAAATTGCTGGCACCACTCAAGTTTGAAGTGAGACTCAAGCACAGCACCTGGGATGCCCCAAACAGCCATGGACATTGGGCTCACATAGTGCCACTGTTGTGAACTCTTGGCCAGATATGGGCCCAATAGGGACCCAAGGAACGTGTATGTCGGAGGCAGAGACTGTTAGTCTTATTCTTTCAATCTAAGCACAACTAACCGTAACAGCTGCTCTGCGCACATCAAACTACATAGCACCATAATACGACAGAAGGCAGCTAATTCCGATAAAGCGCCTTGAGAACTAAGGCTTAACACGCAATTCGATGCCCTGCCGGACAGTGGATGGAGCTAATCGAGAACTGTCCCATGTAGGATGACCGTTAACCAGAGCCAGTGGTGTCTCCTATATCGGTCTGTTTGTCTGTTTGGTTGTATTGCTGTGTGCTTCTGGATGTCTTGGCGACATTTGACCGAATGCTTTCAAAGCTTGAGCTGAAAATGGAGCGCGCTTTCTCTGGACACGGAGAGTACATCGACCTCTAAGGCTACTCCGAGATTGGCCATGCACGAGCCATGCACACCTCATGGAGACAGGCGCTTTGACGTAACCTTTACTTAATCAACGTAGCCAACTAGATTAGTAAAGTTAATGTTAATTAATCTGAACTTTATTATTAACATTATTTTTTTATTGTAATTCGATTTCTTAGCCTGCAGAGGCTACTTGTGATTTCTAAATTTCACAAAATGTCTGCGTATGCCCTATTGAGTTTTTAAAAAATTCATTCAATTTCTTACCGGCGCTCAAGTCCGCCAAAACAGTCAGCATCGCCGTCAAATCAAAGATCTGAAGAGGTAAATTTGAATTGGAAAAGAACTTGTACCAGATGTTTACATATATTTTGACCGCTTGCTTTTCACTTTCATTCAGAGGTCGCCCTGAAAGGATGTCCACAGAGGGAGAGAGACGTGGTCATCTAAAGTTGGTGGTTAATCTAGTACAGACTGCGCCTTAAATTCCCACTTGGGCTGAAATTCTTTACTGCTTTGGATCTAATTGGCCCTTTGCTGGACGCGACAGTATCAATGTAGCCCACCCCGTAGCACAGTTAGCCCTGGAAACTCAACAGCGTAATCTAAGCTAGGCCTTGGTATTCTCATTAGTGTGGAAACGACCACACAAAGGAGATGGCAGGGTAATGACATAAGTAGACAAGAGGAATGGTCCATAGTAGGTCGTTGTTTGCGGTCGTCCTTTATGCACGACCCATTAGCAACCTACTTTAAACTATAACGCTATAGGAGTTTTAAGATTAAAAAATTTGATGTAATGGTCTAGTTAGCTACATAGGTAAATGCGTCGTCCAGGGAAACCTCTATGCGTGGGGATCCCCGATTCGCGTCCCGGTCGTGGCTTATCTCATAGATTAAAATCTCGGGCTAGTACGGTCCGTACACATCAGGGACCTTAAATCGCGTGGAGCCCATTTAAACGGGCAGCGGCGGTGAAGGGTTTCACCCGATCAATTCATTGCAAAATGAGCAGAGTCGAAGCCATACGGTTGCTATATAAAACGTATTTATTTATTTAAAACAAAATCTGGCTCATCACACAAGTCAGGCAAATGCTTGCAAGAATTGAACATGTCAAATAATCATTCGTTCATTTAAGCATTTTTATAGCGCCCATTTGGTATAGAGTTGCCACAGATGCAGCTATACATCAGCCCCATAATTCTGGAAAAGATTTCTTAAATTTCTTAAATAAAAGCGGTAAAACCTTTGCTTGTAAGTTCTTAGAGTGATTTTATACACTTTAAATTACTTATGAAATAAAAATACACATTAACTGGGTTTCAAATTAATAAAATATTTATATTTTGCTTAATTGTCAAAAGCAAAAATGAAAATCTGTCCATTGCAGTATCTGAGGTTCGTACAGTCCCATTTGTTATCAGCCACAAACAGTCGATTATTTGTCTCATCCAGAAGAATCCTCTGTGGACGTCGTAATCCATGTTTTTCTTTTGAGAGAATTTCTCTCTTGAATTCCAAATCTGAATCCAATAATAAAACTCGACCGTTGTCTCGATCAGCGACCATCACGAATCCATTTCCATCGATGGCCAAATAATCTGGACAATTCATTTGTCCAATGGTCGATCCACATTTTCTACCGAATGACTTCTTAAGATTCCCATCTCCATCCACTACACACACTCTGTGCAGTTTATTAAGATCAAAGCCATGACTGACTACGAAGTGACCTACGAAGTGACCACTGGTCAGTTTTATAGCATGCATTGGATGACGAATACCTGCGTCTGAAAGAATTATTTCACGGATCAATTGTCCGTCTGACGAATATTCTTTTAATTTATCTTTATGTAAAACAGCAAAAATGACATTCGATTCATCTGTAACAGACAGACCGTATCCCCAATCATCTCCTGTTGGCCATTTCTTTATTAATTTTCCATTTGGATCAACTCTCAAGATTTCACCCGACTGATCATCGCCTTTGAAATCAAAGATGTATAGACATTTATTTCTGTTGCAGGATCCTATGTCCTCTGGATCAATTAATTCCTTTAAGTTCCATCGACGACTGAAACTGAATTTCAAGGAATCGTAAACTTCAACTTCTGAACTCTTTCTACTTGCAACAAACAATTCTTTGTCTAAGATCTTCATTGCAAAGATACCTTTATCTTCTGCGACTTTTATTTTGATTGTCTGAAGCAAAACTGGATCCGATTCATATGCACTAGGCAGTTTATCTGAAAATAAAGACAAATCCAATAAATAATTTAAAATATTTCCATGTATTGTTGTCATTATATTATCCCAGAATTCAAAATTCGTAATAAAACCGAGTGAAATACAGTGGTTGTGATGATAATCGCGAGACAGACACAGACAAACGAAGGCAGAGAAACTGAAACACACAGTAAAAAGAAGAGGGAGAGAAAGATATAGCAGCAGATAAGAAGAACCAGCCATATAGAGACATTCACAGATGTGGAACGAGCCACACAGATACAAGGAGAAGAACAGAGAGGTATAACGGCGTTATATAAGTTTTTAGATTAGATTAGATAAATATTATTTTCGAGCGCATTTCAAGGCCATCATCTGTAGAGTATGGAACGCCGTTGCATTCCGAAATAAACTGAAACAAAATAATCTTTACAAGTTATTTCATTTATTAGTGGTCATTGGGACATTAAATAAAGTTATGAAATAAAGTAAAAAAACACATTTTCATCGACGATAGGAATGATTTGATGATTTTTACATTAAAACGTGATTTATATGCAAAAAATCCTTATAATCGTTGGTCTACTTTTAGAATGAGCTAAAATTGAAATGGTCAATCGGGAAATCGGTTTCAATAGTCATATGCATAAGAGACGTCATCATCCACTTGACAGTCTCTGTATAAACGCTGTTCCGCAATATTTTTAAATTTCATTACCAATTTGCTTAGAGTAAAATTGACGACAGTATTGTGTTTATTACCATTAAATAATTAGAAAAGTCTAGAGCGCCGTTGTCTAATGCACAAGGCGTCAACAGACGCGCACTTTTTAAGGCCAGTTTAACTGTATTAAAACGAACACACAAACTAGACTAATCGTAATCGTAATTCCGAGACTTCTACAGCGCCCAACGAAAGCCACGTCGCGGGACCAGCTTATTCACAGGCGCTCAGTCAAAACAAAATCGATAGGCAAAAGGGTTCGGTTCCAGGTCAAGATCCAAAAGTCAGACGGAGAGAGCGTGGCAGCTATGGGGGTGGTGATGCTTAGGATTGGAGAGGAGAGACAGATAAGAGGAAGAAGGGGTGTCAGGATAGGATCTGTGAAAGAGCAATGTTTGTGATTGAATAATTACGAATTTAAATATTTGAATGCATGAGAGAACTTTGGGCAGTTGTAAATTACCTCCGCTACGAGATTATGGATTAAACTATTTAATATGGATTAAACTGTTCAACTCTAACAACTTATGTCGAGCCGTTATACTAATGCACGAGGCGCTGGTCACGTGTTCTGTTGTGCTGATTCTGCCATTTCGACAATTGTTTATCTCAATGCGGAATTTGCTTCACAATTCTATGTTCGGACTTCTACTGAGTCGGTGTTTCAAATTTGTCTTCCGATTCCTCATAAGAATTTGTGTTTTCCAACGGTAATTGGTCGCTTGTCACTATCGGCCGATTCACCTATTAAGAGTGAACAGGTTCTCCAACGGGACATTCGAGTGTCAGACCTACACTAAGTGTACTGTCTGTAGCTTGGAAATTGTACATGGTTGACACTGCTTGTTTGCGGATTCACCCAGTGAGTCTTCCTCCACTCTCTAAGGTTATAATTCATAATTTTGAGGCAAAACACACGGTTGACAATCTTTTAGGTATCCTTGTGCTAGTAAGTCGCTCACTAGTTGAAGCCCCTGCTGTCTTTTGTGAATACACCCTGTCTTCACTTTAAGGCTCACTGTGGTGTTTTCGCGTTCTTCATTGTTTCTGGTCAACTGTGGCCCCATTCACACTATCCCAACAGCTGTCCTGTACTTGATCAATTAATTGACTAGTGTTGTCTGCCCTTTATGTATTGTCTCCGTACCTCTTCTTAACCAGCCACTGCTCTTTTGTCACTCTTGTCAACATTTCAAAACTATTAATGACTCTTTTCTCCTTCTATTATGTTTCCTCTTCTCGATTAATGTTCACTGCCAAACTGATTCTATTTTATGACGGGTCTGTCTTGCATGGCAAAAAGTCGCAGTTATCGTGGAAAAACCTAATCGCATACAAGTGCATATCCTCATTCTCATACAGTACTTCTTGCTGGCGATAATGAGCTGAATCCGGTCCCATCGCTCCTAAAAATCTTAAACTTCTGCCACCTGAACAATGCCTGTATCCATTCCAAACCTTTGCTGTGACAAAATACCTCATTGAGCAACCTCGTGGCGCTTCACGAAATTTGGCTACGCCCTGATGACACATTCCTTCCTTTCATACATAACTCAATTTTCACTGTTAGAACAAGCATGACTTAGTGGAAATAATGGAGGATTAGCCTTCCTTTACAAATCCTTTTTCCCTTAGTCTAAGTCTGTCCTGCAAACGTCTTTTAAAGCTTTACTTGCCACTCTGATTGCTGGCAATAAACACAATATACTATTAAGCACATACTGACCTCCGTCACTTTCTTTAACGGATTTTAAAACTAAATTTCAAACTCTTTTGGAGGCTGTAGTCTGATGTCCCACTAAAGAAGTCATAACGGGCGACTTTAACATTGATGTTAATTCAACAGATTACAGGCCAGGGGGCGTAACTGTCTAGGTTGCATGACAGCAAAGGTTATTATTTATTATTAATTCATAACTTCTGTAACAGCAGTGTCTAGTGCACAAAGTATCAACCGATTTCACACCAAAACCAAGTCGTGATCGCTGATCAGGTCAATATTCAGGTCAGTCCATTGAAACCCACATTGGGCCCACGTTGCCCCTCTAGCTGGAAAACAGCTTCCTCGAGTGGCAAAATACGGGCCAGCTATACATGGGTCCCATTTATACTGTCAACTTTATGTCCAAATTTCTAGAGTCCTGAGTTTTCCTCTGATCCAATGGACTGTCATGCATCTGTTATGTCATTATCCGATCTCCTCTCACCAATCAACATAATCGTAATCTCAAGATTTCTAAAGCGCCCCACGAAAGCTAAGTCACGGGAACCAGCTTATTAACAGGTGCTCAGTAAAAAAATCGCTAGGCAAAAAGGGTTCGGTTCCAGGTCCTACCACAAGTACGTTACCTATCCCATTTAATACGACACTATTTGTCGGTCACAAGAACATAATTTTGTTCTAATAATAAAGAAGGTGCCATACTCTGATTCTCCTGTAACTCTCAGGCAAAACTGGTCTTTGCTGCATATATTGACTATAAATAGGCCTTAGGCAACTTTTGTATGCAACATGCGCCAGTGTTTAATGCTGTCACAACACTCGTGCTTCTACAGCTGTCCATCCGCAACTACTTAAAACTTGTTTTATAACGTGACCAATGCTACTCGTTAGCATAAAACCTTGACCGTCAATACAATACAATATAAAAAATCCTATAGTTTTAAAATTGTCAAATAAGCCTCATTTACAATATTTTCAGGTCAACCCTAATCAGTTACCATTAGCAACGATCGGTCTAACGCTGCATTTGAGCAGGTTAGATTCAAGACTCTTCTCTCCTTCACTTAAACCCAAACAGCGTCATCAGCAGTGCGCTTTTGCCCATGGACTCCCCAAGCTCGTCCAGTAGATGTACAGTAATGTTGGACTCTCAACGCAGTGGGCACACGTATATCTGTGCGTGCGGCGGGCGGTGTGTATACGGGCACTGTGGGCGGCGTGGGTCCCCCGGGGATGTAATATGGGGCGGTGAACGCAGCATGCACTATACTCCTTCTAAAATGCGCCGACAGGGTCCATGGCCGATGCCTTACATCCAATAATTATACTCTATAATAAGAATATTATGCAACTTGAGTATTGCCTATACAACGCAAATATGGTCTCTACTAGTAATGCTCAATGAACATAGAATGTGTGTGTTTGTGCTTCCTCTGAGATGGTTTATTGCGTAGGAAACCTGCGATAGTGTTGTCTCACGCGCAATTGCTAAACGTCATCAATTCATGCTACAGTCATTAGACTGTGACGCTTTATAAATACTTAAATAATAATAGTTATATATATAATTAAAAATATATGTGTGAGGGTGGACTCAACTTTTTTAAGTTAAATGGAATATAAAAATGGAATGCAGAGGGCCTACGTTTACACACTAAATTAAAACTATGTGTCAATTACACCACAAGCAATCCAGAACATATTAAAATAGATTAGCGAACTTTAGTATAAGGATGGAATACATTTAAACAAGGGAACACTTACTAGAGGGTTCATGGACATTGTTTTGTAAATCTACAGAAACAAGAGGATTCGGATGTGACGCCTTTTGGAAATAGGTGATATCCACAGTTGCTGTTTGTTGAGCCATTTCAGGGGTCAGGGTCTCATCACTGAGAAGCTCAGATGAAATACCAAGAATTTTTTACTTCAGGCAATTCTTACAGATCGTTTATTATATATTAGGTTTGTGAAAGTATCACATGTATGCTCATTGACATTATTTCGTGTCTCTTGGTTTCACTTAACCAATAATTTGGCAGTTCGAACTGGCAAAAGCTTTGTAGGCATCTCTGGTTTTTATGTAGATGGAGACTAGATGACAATGTCCACATAAGGTTTAATTGGACAAAATATACATTAAGTGCAAAACGGAAGATGATATAGTTGAAAAGATAACTCGATATGCAGCAACTGAGAATAAGAGCAAAGAATAATAAGATTATGAGAGTAGATGTAGTTGAACAAATTTGATTAAATAGATATACACACAATTAAACTTCCATTTGATTGCATTTCAGAGGTCATACATTCAAAATAGCATTTTACTTATACCAACCTCCCGGCTAGATTTTTCTAGTTCAAACTATCTTACTTTCATTAAGAGACAAAAAGTGCCTTTAAGTGGAAACAGATAAGTATCAAAATAAAGTTAGTCACCATCACTTTTTTACAAATTTGTCAACAGCACCAGTACCTAAGACGGTTCTCTTTGGGGCTGTAGATCCTTTCACCGATGACACTTATTACACCAGAATTATTTATTTCTGTTGGCCTCACCAATCCACTCATATTCTTTTCCTTTAAAATAGCTTTGCTTGACAAGGCATACACATTGTTTATAATTGGCTAAAGATCCACATGTCTGCAGCTTATCCCTTACTTAGTTCCTTTATCCTTCTTTCTAAAGTCATCACTCAAAAAATCAACCCCATTTGTAAATATTATCACCAAATAAATAGGGTAGCTAACTTCGAAATTATTTTTAGCTATAGAAAATCGCTGGTTATGGGAAAAGACACCACTGAGAGCGACATCAGTGAGAGTAAATGCAGAAAATGTAAGAGTTTGTCTGCCTGAGGAGCCTAATTACATGAGACAACGACTGCACAAATGACATAGACAGAAAGATGGAGGACTTGAATATGAAGAGGACGATGGAGGGCGATATACATTAAAGATAGTCAGAGTCTTGTGCATACGAGTATTGTGCTCCGATTTCCAGATTAGCTATTTAATTTCTTAGCTTATGCTAAAACTAGGCCAACAATTATAAGGACGCTTCTTTGCCTAGAACTCACATTCTCTTGTAAGAATCATGAAATGCAACGTAGCTATCATTGATTAAAAGGTGCTCTCTAAATAATTTCATAAAATTTCTGTAATATACTTTTACCACTTATTAATATCTACTTACCAACCTATTAGTGACTATTCGAGAGGCACGGTAGCCTATTTGAGAGAGTGGTCAGCTTGTAACGCGGAGAGTACGGGTTCGAAACTCCCCTGAAACGGTTACTGTGTAGGGACCTTGAGCAAGTCTTTCACTCACAACTGCTCGGCGCCACGATTGATGCTGTCATTAGATGGTGGCGCCTAATAAGTGCAGAAATAATAATAATAACTACAGTCAAACATTTTAACTGCGAACAATTTTGCATTGCAGCAAAGCAATATGGACACATGCTTATAATTCCTATTTCCTTCTTTTTAACGTCACCAATTAGACGATCACCACTTCATCTCACCCGCCACACTCTCTTTAGTATATTAATCCTACTCTCTGAGGGCATCTACCCAAATCCTGGCCCACAGGATATTCATTCCTATCCTCCCTCATGTCCTTCACTCTATCCTTCTCTTTCTTTCAGAATTTCATCCTCTAGTATCCCTGACATTACTCTTATTACAGACAACAACAGCTTCTTAATTTCCACGCTAAATGTTTGATCATTACTGCATCCTGCATACTATCAAGAAGTTAAAGATATAGCCTTATCCTCTCATCCATCTCACATATTTGCCCAATCTGAAATCTGGCTCAGTTTAAACATTACTCTTCCGGAGTATAAAGACTGTATTTCGCCTGGATACTACCTTTACTGCACACCTCGTCCTTGCAAATCATTAACCTCTTCCAAAATAACTTCTTTCAGGTTTTCTTGTGCTAGTGAGTAGCCCACTAGCTGAAGTCCTTGTTCTCTTCTGAATACACTGTCTTCATTTTAAAGCTCACCTAGTGTTTTCGCATTCTTCAGCATTTCTGGTCAACTATGGCTCCATTGGCAATATCCCCGAGAGCCGTCCTCTGCCTGATCATTTTATTGGCGCTTTTTCACTTTACTGGCTGTTCTTGCCTGCCGTTTATGCATTGTCTCCGTAATTCTTGATGCCTAGTCAGCCACTGGTCTTATGACATTCTTGTCAACTGTTCAAAATTAATAATTACGATTTTAACTTCTATTGCGTTCCCTCTTCTCAATTATTGTTCAGTAGTAACTGATTCTCCTCAAAGACTGTACTATTTTGCATGGTAAAAAGTTGCGGTTATCGTCTAAAAACGTAATTGCATACAAGTGCTCATACTCATTCTCATACTTTTTGCTGGTGATTTTGAGCTGAAATCTTGGTCCATCGCTTCTAAAAACCTTAAAATTCTGTTATTTGAGCATTACCGCTATCCGTTTCCAAACCCCGTGCTTTGACAAATTACCTCATTGAGGCTTTGAGCAACAACAGTAGTACTAACAACTTCACATCATGGCATTTAATGAAACTTGGCTATTTTCACTGCTACAAGAACCACCACTGAGTGGAAACGATGGTGGATTAACTTTCCTTTACAAATCCTTCTAGCCTTTTCTAGATCTGTTCTTCCTTTATCTTCGCCAATGTGTTTTGAAGCTTTAATTCCTACTGTGAACTCCGGAAACAAACATATTACAAAGTTGAATATACAGTATGAGTGGAAAAAAGTGACCCTACAACTGTTGTTTATATAACTTCGAAACATTCACAAATGTAAAGACATTCAATTGGATTTTTATCTTTTTATTCTTGGATGTTCCTCTTTATATATGACGTCATTGTGACGTCATTTGTGAAGCCGTCAAACAGATGACAAACTCCTGATTTCATACCACATGCACTTTGGCCCCAAACAATCCAGACCTAAGCATGGCTACATCCTGATGACATACAGTCCGTCCATCTCAGATATAACTACCCTTCATACCCACTACTCCAAGAACTACGAGCGAATGGAAACGGGGTGGTGGAATAGCTTTTCTTTACAAATCGTTGCTTTTTCCATATATCTGTTCTCCCCATACCTTCACCAAAGTCTTTTGAAGCTTTACATACCACTCTGAACTCGGGCAACAAACATTTTACACTCTTATAGTATATATTGACCTCAGTCACTTTCCTTAACGGGTTTATAAACTGAATTTAAAGCTGTTTTTGAAGCTGTTATGCCATTTCCTACTGAATTAGTTATAACGGACGACTTAAAATTCATTTCTACTATCTTCAATGAACTCTTGAACTTAAGCAGCACATAACATTGCCAATAAATGTTAAAGGTTATACCCTTGATCTCCTAGTGGCAAGTTACGATTGCAACGTAATTCATGATGGTTCCACTAAGGAAATTCATCTTTGTAATCACCTTGCCGTCGCCGCTTATATGTCTTTTCCTACGAAATCACCACTGAATTACACAAAGATGGCTCTTGGCAGGCCTGCCTTTTCAGTCGCTGGCCTTGGACTCTGGAACCCTCTTTGGACAAACGTTCGCTCTGCAAACTCTGTTTTTGCCTTCACAGCTCGACTAAAAACTCATCTCTTCCTTGAATAATTTTCTCCGTAGGCTGTTTCCGTGCCTTCTCGACTGGCCTTCTTGTCTTTCGACCAGATCACTCTGGAACTGGCTTGCACAACGAGTTCGCTTGGTAGCGACCACTGACTGGTGCCTGTAGCATTACAACAGCGGCGCTATGAAAGTTTTCGAATTATTATAATTATTCTTAATTCTTGGATTCGGCTCTGAACCATGAAGAGGTTTCTCGAGCATTTGGTTGGTTAATGGCTGCACAATCTATACAGATCAGGTTAAGGTCTGCTCTGCTTCAATACATTTTCATTATTTTTGCAAAATAGAGGAATATAAATGGCTGTGCTGAAAAATGCTTGTAAATATGAATCTATTTCAAGCACTTAACGATTATATCAATTTATTTTCATTGAGCAATAAATTTCTCAAAACTTCTCACTTAAAATATTAACGTTTTGCATAAAAAATTATAAAAAGAAAATATGCCAGAAATATCTAACACAACATGAAATTAAAAATAGACGCACAAAAGTCAAAAGTAGAGAGCGGCAATAATTATCTGGGAGATAGAGAGACAGGCAAACAACGGCTAATAACAATTGGGAGACTGTAAAGGACTGATGTAGCATACATTGGTACACAATGACCAAAGTAGTGGACACAATTAAGGTATGGTCCAGTTATATCCAGTATGAAGCATAAATTTGGGCCAAAGACATTTTTGGATAGGTCTAACTAGACTAAGCCTAAAGGGTTGCGCGAAAGTCTAGTGGTTATCGTGCTGGACAATCGTACGGCCTAGGTTGTGGTGAAGAAATCCTCGCCGTGGCAGAAATTTGTTTCGAGCTTTGGTTCACTACCGTACACTAAGTGGAAAGATCAAGCGGCGAGGGGAGGTCTGGGTACCGACCCTCATAAGCCGAGGCCAAGAAAATGTCAAAAAGCAGTATAAAGTGAAGGAGCACCAATGGCAGTGGCGGATTTTACCTAAAGGCGTCGGGGAGCTGCTCGCCCCCTCGCGCCCCTCTTGGTTATATCTAGGCGCCCCTCAGCCCAGACTTGTGCATAGTGGACTGACAGAATGTGACGCCCCTCTGGAAATGCTCTTGGTCCTCCAAGCAAGCAAACCTAGAGCCGCCATTACTGACCTATGGCACAAGTTTGCAAAAGGAGTCACTGACTCCACATTCCGCTGTAAGTGCAGGCCTCCAATGTAAATAATTTACATTTTTCTCAGCATTGGCAATACAAGAGTTTCTACGAAGTGGCAGAAATGGAGGTTTGCATTACAGCAGTGGAAAAATATTAGAATTAGCACAGATTAGTTGCCTCATAGCACTAGGATACAAACGATTCATAATCTTTGTAAAATTAGCCCAAAACAGGAATTCTCTGTTGTTTTATCTGTGCACATTTGTTTGCCTTTTTGGGGTTTATGTGGTGACCTTGGAGGGAATGTTTCCATCTGCATTTATAAGGCCATCAAAAGGAAAAATATGTAAGGCCCTTTCGTTCTGTATACCTTAAAACAGCATAATCCTTAAAAACATAATAATTTCATATATATATTAAACAGCGGTAAAAAGAACATTAAAGAAATGTCTGAAATTATTTAAAGAACAAATTTTTATCAATGATAGGTATCGACGAACACGTGATCCTGCCGATCGTCTCGACTGGATCCACCATCTTCGCTTAATGCACCGTGAGTTTCGAGCCAAAGAAATGGCATACTGGGAGTCATTGATAGAGCGGGAGAGGAGCAATCCGCGTCGGCTCTGGTCTTCGTTCTCCGGTGTCCTCGGCCGTTCTACCGCTTCTAACTCTCCGGTCCAGCCTCCGTTCACAGCGACCGACTACCTCGACTACATGCGCGGGAAGATCGACTCGATCCGCCAATCCACTGATGGTGCTCCTCCTCCTTCCTTTCCTCCTACGTCATCTAAGCTTTCATGCTGGAAGCCTCTGCCTTTGGACGTCCTTCGTCGGCTCCTGCTAGAGTCACCTTCTAAGTCCTGTGAACTGGACTTATTACCACCATTTTTAATCAAGGATTTTATAGATGACTTAATTCCGTTCTTACACTTGCTATGTAATACCTCCCTGGGTCAGGGTTCACTCCCGGCTTCTCACAAACGTGCTGTAGTCTTTCCCTCTCTCAAGCGCCAGGGACTTGACCCCAATGATATGTCTAACTACCGACCTATCTCTAACCTTTCCTTCCTCTCTAAGCTTCTTGAAAGATGTGTGTCCGTCCAACTGGTCGACTACCTTGACTCTAACTCCCTCATGCCTCCTCTTCAATCCGGATTTAGGAAGTTCCACTCTACTGAATCACTTATTACACGTCTCCTGGCTGACGTCTTAGGAGCTTTTGACCGTGGACATGTTACTCTTCTTGCCCTCTATGATGTTAGTGCTGCTTTTGACATTGTGGATCACTCTATCCTTTTGGAGCGTCTAGAAAAATCTTTTGGCATTTCTGATGCGGCCCTTCTTTGGTTTCAGTCATTCCTCTCAGACCGCTCTCATTCTGTTATCTTTGGGCCTACACGTTCCGCCTGGTCCCTTATACCTTTTGGCCTTCCTCAGGGTTCTGTTCTGGCCCCTCTCCTCTACATTCTGTACACTGCCGACCTGGCACCGGTTCTCCTTCCCATGGGTGTTGCTGTCCATCAGTATGCAGACGACACTCAGGCTTTCGTTCATGGCCCAGCGGAAGCGGCTTCCTCTCTGGTTGAGAGTATTCTTGACGCAACATCTGCCCTTGGTCTCTGGATGTCCTCCAATCGCCTCCGACTGAACTCTGCTAAGACCCAGTTCATCTGGCTTGGTGGTCGTGCTCAGCTGGCAAAGATAGATTCATCATCCTTACGCCAGAGGTTTCCGGACATTCAATTCTGTTCCAAAGTCCGTGATCTTGGGGTTGTTCTGGACCGGGAACTCTCCTTGACCGATCATGTTAACAGTGTCTCCCGCTCATGCTTCTACCACCTTCGTCAGCTTCGTACCATCCGCCGCTCCCTCTCCTTTCATGCCGTTACTACTCTAATTCATGCCCTTATCTGCACCAGGGTGGACTTTGGTAACGCTATCTTTGCTGGACTCTCACTTGCCAATATTTCCAAGCTTCAATCTGTTCTCAGTGCTTCTGCCCGTCTTATTGGAGGCGTCCCCAGGTATGGCCATATAACTTCCTTTATACGGGACACTCTACACTGGCTTCCCATTTAGCAGCGTATCCAGTTCAAGATCCTAACGCTTATGCGTAATTGTCTCGTTGGCTCTGCTCCATCATATCTTAGGGACTTCTGCATTTCGGTCTCCTTGGTTCCAGGCCGTAGCACTCTCCGGTCGGCCTCCCTTGGACTTCTGACTGTCCCTCGTATGCGCACTGCTACAGCGCAGTCTAGAAGCTTTGCCTATGTTGGACCCAATAGCTGGAATCGCCTTTCCCGAGAGCTCCGGCTAGTATTCCTCAGTTTGTCTCTTCCGCAGTTTCGCAAGCGCCTGAAGTCTGTATTATTTGCCAGTGGTTTCACTGGTTCGGGTCGGGAGCGCTTCTGATGAGTCTATTCTTGAAGTGGCGCTTTATAAATGTCAGATTACAATTACAATTACAATTTAATGATTCTTACATAAGAACGTGAGTTCTATGAATGTTGGTATAGTCCTTATAAATGTTGGCATAGTTTTAAAATGAACGAAAAATTAAATGGTTAAATTTCTATAGCACTACTTTAAATCTTAGTTCAGGGCATCAGCTTATTCATGAGCGATGCATCAAGTCAAAAGATGTCATGGGAAGAACAAAGTCCGGTTGCAAGAAGAGCAGAGAGAGAGAGAGAGGTTAAAAAGCAGCTGCTACGGCGGGTTGTGTTTAAGTTGAAATGGGAAGGCGGCGGGTTGAATGGATCGGAGCAAGATTCCATGAAAAGGTGCGACTTCACGTTTGAATGGAATACCTAGGAGTAATAGATAGAAGGACTTGATGTAGATGTTGGCAAGTGAACGACAGAAGAGAAAGAGGAACGGAGAATTTGCGAAATTCAGGAGGGAAGTCGTTCCAGAGTCGAGGTGCAGTGTGGTAGATGGATCAAATAGCGAGATGAGTAATAATTACAACCTAATTAGCCATTATTAATTGTAGGTTTATCCGGTACCTATTTGTCCTTGCCGCTCCCGTTCTGATTGTGGCTCCTCTTGTTCTTGTTCTTCAAACGTATCGAGCATCATTGGTTCTTCTAGCGTATAGGCGATTTGTTTCTCGAATTCTGTAGAACAAAAAAATGTGGAAAATGTTACTATTACCAGTCATTATGTATCGAAAAACAACCTAGGGTATTTGTTGATAAGAAAATATATGGCTAAAACTAATTCAAATCTCATTTATTAAGAACATTCTTTAGGCCTCATCTGTTTGTTTCTCTTTCTTCTCAAAACGAATAGCTAAATTTCATGATTGCTCTCGCCCGTACTCTCACCTCCCAAAAAAAACACCATCACATCACCCCGTTCTCAAATCAATTCACTGGCTAAAATACCTGAAAGAATAGAGTACAAAGGCTTATCATTTACCTTCAACACACCTCAATCTTCCCAACACTCCTATCTTCGTCAGCTGTTTACAGTCCAACCACTCCGTTCAAACCGCTCCTCTTCAGCCTCTATAACTATCCGCCCTTCCGTCACCCTATCCTGAAAATTTGGAAATCGCTTCATAGCCAAAAGATGCTCCACTCCTCTGGAATAAAGTTGCTTTGACATTTACGGGCCCCAAAATGACGAAGACCTGTAGTTGGATTACTGTTGTCGTTTTTGTACCTCAGCCGAAAGATCCTTCTACTGGGACCACATTTCAACTTACTCGGCTCTTTCTATTTAACTTAACTGCCATTGCATGCCAACTTTATATCTACTGCCAAGCCGCCGCCCAGAAAATGTCCTCAAATGCATGAAAAAATGCACAGTATGAATATGCATATAAATACATATATAGGCCTATATATACGTATATATATAGGCCTATACAGTACATATTCTTTTGTTTGAATATACACGTGTTCCGCGTGTGTGAAGAAGGTTTAATCAGATGCAGATGTTGTTGACAAAAGTACAGGCTTACTGTCTGAGTAATGGAAATGCTGCTGGACTTACATATTACAACATGTAATGTAAATCTCAAAATATCTAAGCCCGACACAACAGCTGTGTCAGAGAAACCAGTTTATTCACCGCAAGAGCTAGAATTTTGAGTCAGTCTAGGTGCCATGTTAGACTCTGGAGAGGCGGGAGAGGCAGGAGGAGACACCGCATCAGAAAGTAGGCCTTCATATACTAATCAGTGACTGAGTTTAAAGGAACTACTGTCACACGAGCAAATTATTGGCTAAAACTAATCCGCAATCAAATCAGATCCGATGGTTAAATGAAAAGCTAGTACAGTTGTAGGAGCTGGGAAAGTAACTTTAAAACCTGCTTTAAATCATAAATAAAAGGACTGTTAATTTAAAGCCAGCCTAAAATCTGTCTTGATTATGCCCCTCGAGCCAACTACACCCGTCTCACTAGGACGTATTTATGGCCTATGTGTATGTAAGCCTACACATTATATAACAGGACAACAGGACAATAACCCCCCGGACAATAACCCCCGGACAATAACCCCCGGACAATAACCCCCGGACAATTACCCTCATGCAAAAACCCCTCCAGACAATAACCCCCTATACTGATACAGTACATACAGTAAAGAGTAGACTTGAAAGAATAACCAAATATCCAAGAACTACATATTGGACAATTATTAGACAATTGGGCACATGGTACACATAAAAGACTTACCATACATCAAAAACTAATATTAGACAATTATTAGACAATTGGGCATAGAGTACACATGAAAGACTTACCATACATCAAAAACTGTATGATTAATATACATTATTTGTATATTTGTATAATTAATATATCAGTATACGGGGTTACTGTCCGGAGGTTTTTTGGCATGGGGGTTATTGTCCCGGGGGTTACTGTCCGGGTTTTTTTTGGAATGGGGGTTATTGTCCGGGGGTTATTGTCCTATAACCATGCAACAGGATCTTCATGAGTAGTCATCGCCTACAACTGTAGTGAATGAAGAGGTTTGCGGAGACACGTATTAGAACTCAAAGGCTATCGTTTCGCATGTTACATGTTAGAAGGTTTGGCATTTAGTAAGTTTACGGTTCTGAGAAAGCTCTTGATAAAATGCGCTTACATCTTGAATTTCTTGCGGTATAGAATGGTACAACAAGGCATACGAAAACTTGACAAAGGATTCACAAAGGCAGATATCTCAAACGGCTAAAAATTCGTTGCTCAGGTCTGTGTCCAATACTTCACAAGTATGATCATATTACTCCTTTGCTTAAATATTTATATCGGCTGACACCAGAGCACAGATTCAATTTCAAAATTGATGTAACTGTTTATAGGACACTGCATTCTGCTCAACCGCAATGCCTGTAAAAATGCTTACTCCTAAGGCACATTAGTATGCCAAAAGTCCTCTGATTGCCTCATTCTGGCCGTGACAAGACCTAAAACTATTCTGGGCTACAGAGTGTTTTTGATGTTTCCCCCAAGTTTCTTTCCACGGTAATTATTCTTTGTTGTTATTCAGATCTAGAATTACTTTCTTACTCAATACCAAAGAGTTTCAGCGTGCTTATCCTAGTTCGGATGGCTGTCTCACTAAGAAGAAGAGCAGTTCCTAAAGGTTACCACGAGAGTCAGCCATGGCATGAAGTCTTAACGACTTCATTTTTCTTAGCGTTGAAATATGAGGGTTGGTGGCTCAACCCTCTTCCTCGCCGCCCGATCTTCCCACTGACAGTATACATTCAGTGTACTGTACTCATTAAAGTTGAGTTGGCTAGGGGGCGCAAGTGAAGCCGAAATCTTGAAACAAATTTTTCCCTAGCGGGGATTCGATTTCCCGACGTTGTAATTGAGAGTCCAGCAAGCTAATCACTAGAGTGACTAGACTATTGAACACCCTTTGTCTAATTAAACTAAACTCAATATATCGTCCGGATTAAAGACAGACGTTGGTGCTTCATCGATTAATATTTTGGGATTACTATAGCGGCGCTCTAGAAAAGAAAGACCGGGAATGAAAGGAATCATAAATTTTAGCAAGAAGGACCAGACTGTAGTTTATTTTTAGTGGCGCCTCTTTCCACTACAATCCCAAACACCATGCACCGTAGCTGCCACGCTGTCTCTCTGCCTGACTTTTGGATCTAAACCTGGAACTGAACCCTTTTCTTTATCCTTTTTGTTTTGACCGAATAAGCTGATTCCCGTTACGTGGCTATCGTTGTGCGCTGTAGAAATCTCGGGATTACGATTACGATATTCAGAATCATTGTTCGTGATGGTGCCGAAGAAGAAATATGACGATGAGCCGAGTGTAGCATTAGCAGCACGTGATTAACAGACCGATAATTACATATTGACTATTGAGCGCAGTGTATTGGATGCTTTCCAGGGTAAGCCTCATGTACAGACCGACGAATTTGTAGAGCGCTGTCCGACGAGAGCTTCACCAAAACCGACAGTCGATTCCGACCGGAAAATCGCCATAGACTTCATCCAAAATTGCACAGCAGAATATTCGAAAATTTCTACTATTTAAGACTCTTTCTTCAAATTGCTTCAAGTAACCATGATGATGTTTGTGTTACAAGTTTTAGCACTACTTTCAGAACACCATTCAGTCACCAGGACTATAGAAGAATACTTCTGAGGCTCAGAATTTCCAGCTAGGCAACAAGATTTAGTTCGTCCTTCGATGAAGTTTCTTTCATTTCATTGCGGATTCTTTGCCATTGGTCTGTAATAACTTTATCCTATTTTCGAAAAGCAGCTGTTTTCATTGAAAATTTATTGCACAATGTACTGTTTGCATGCCCATTATTTTGTGAAATGTGTCGTTAGCATATACTTTTTATGATAACAATATAACTTTGAAGAGTTGCTCTTTTAAGAATACAAATTAGATTAAGTGAATAATGACCTTGCAAAATGGGTTGTGTGTCAAGCCGTTCACCGGTTCTACATACTGGTTCTTGGTTGTACATGAATTCGAGTAAGTAGTGATTTTCTTTAATCAAGGCTTCCCATACAGTAAGGAATGCTGTTGGGTGTTGAATAGAGAACAAGTGGTGAAGCAGAGCTTGGCAACAACTCTGTGTTGTTGGATTATCATTGTGGATTCTTTGCCATTGGTCCGGAGTGATCACGTTTCCTTGCATCAAATAATCACTCAGTCGATCCGGATCAACACCGGACACGAATTTAGCATAGATGTTTAGTATCCGATGTTTTATCTCATCATTTGTGAAAGACCCTGAAGCAAAATAGAAAGATTCGCAGCAATGAATACCACAGATTTTAGCATAATGGTCGAATTGTAATTCTAGTTAGTATCTTCTATCGCGCCGGTGTCTAATGCACAAGTCAAAGCCGCACAAAGCCAAGCCGCAATCAGGTTGATATTCAAATGAGGTACAGCTTAAGTTGTTCCTGCTGATTATGTATGCATTTAATGCAGAAAGTATAATTAAAATGTAATTTCATACAACAAATTTCGAAACATTTTTATTGATGACAATAAATACGGCGGATTGGAGAAAGCGCAGGAGTTCACAAAATCTTGCTTTTAACAATGTAGTATACAGCTAGATTAGTAATCTAGTCTGCATTTGACCTCGAATTCTTCTACTGGATAACTTTGGTTGAGAGTAATTCAGTTCACGGTGAAGATTTATATCACGTGTGACTCCTTTGCTTAAATATTTATATCGGCTGATACTGGATCACAGATTCAATTTCAAAATTGATGTAACAGTTTATAGGACACTGTATTCTGCTAAACCTGCCTGTAAAAATGCTTACACTTAAGTCGCATCAGTATGCCAAAAGTCCTCTGATAGCCTCACTCTGGCCGTGACACGAGTTAAAACTGTTTTGTTTTTGATGTCTGGGCCAAGTTTTTTTCCACTGTAATTATTCTTCGTTGCTATTCAGATAAAGAATTACTTTCTTACTCAATACCCAAGAGTGTCAGCGTGCTTATCCTAGTTCGGATGGCTGTCTCACTAAGAAGAAGAGCAGTTCCTAAAGGTCACCACGAGAGTCAGCCATGACATAAGTGTTAATTTCATTTTTCTTAGCATTGAGATATGAGGGTTGGTGGCTCATCCCTCTTCCTCGCCGCCCAATCTTCCCATTGACAGTATACATTCAGTGTACTGTACTCATAAAAGTTGAGTTGGCAAGGGGGCTCAAGTGAAGCCGAAATCTTGAAACAAATTTTTTCCTAGCGGGGATTCGATTTCCCGACGTTGTAATTGAGAGTCCAGCATGCTAATCACTAGAGTGACCAGACTGACTACTGAACACCATTTGTCTAAATAAACAAACTTCAAACTGCTTGAAGTAGCTATGACGATGTTTGTGTTACAAGTTTTTGCACAACTTTCAGGACACCATTCAGTCTCCAGTTGTATAGAAGAATACCTCTGCGGCTCAGAATTTCCAGCTCTTCGGGGCTGTAGATCCTTCACTTATGTACACATATTACAATAGAATTATTAATTTCTTTTGGCCTCAGCAATCCACTCGTATTCTTTTCATTTAAAATAGCTTTGCTTGACAAGGCATTCACATTTTTTATAATTGGTTAATCATCCACAACCCTGCAGCTTAACCCTTACTTAATTCCTTTATCCTTCTTTCTAACGTCATAACTCAGACGACCAATACTACCCTACAAAAATCAACTCCATCTGTAAATATAATCACCAGATAAATATGGTTGCCAACTTCGAAATTAATTATAGCTATAGGAAATCGTTAGTTATGAGAAAAGACACTATTGAATGCAACATCGCAGTAAAAGAAAATGCAGAAAATTTAAGAGCTTGCCTGCCTGAGGAGCCTATTTACACGAGACAACAACTGTACAAATGACATGGAGAGACAGATGGAGGACTTGAATATGAAGAGGACGATGGAGGGTAATATACATTAGAGACAGTCAAAGTCTTGTGTATAGGAGTATTGGGCTCCGATTTCCAGATTAACCATTTAATTTCTTAGCTTATGCTAAAACTAGGCCAACAATTATAAGGACGCTTCTTTGCATATAACTCACATTCTTATGTAAGAATCATGCCCAATTTTTCACTGCAATAAAACAATACGGACACATGCTTTTAATTCCTTCATCCTTCACTAACATTATCACTCAGACGACCACCGCTGCACCTCACCCGCCATACTCTCTTCAGTATATTAATCCTACTCTCTGGGGGCATCTACCCAAATCCTGGCCCACAGGATCTTCATTCCTGTTCTCCCTCATCTCCCTCACTCTATCCTTTTCCTCCTTTCAGAATTTCATCCTCTAGCATCCCTGACATTACTCGTAATACAGACAACAGCAGGTTCCTAATTTGCACGCTAAATGTTCGATCATTACTGCATCCTGCATACAATCAAGAAGTTAAACACATAGCCTTATCCTCTCACTTATCTGACATATTTGCCCTACCTGAAACCTGGCTCAGTTTAAACATTACTCTTTCTGAGTTTAAAGACTGTATTCCGCCTGTACAGTACATCTCGTCCTAGAAAATCATTAATTCGTCCAAAATAACTTCTTTTACTGTAGGTTTTCTTGTGCTAGTAAGTAACCCACTAGCTGAAGTGTTTGCTCTAATCTGAATACATTGTCTTCATTTTAAAGCTCACCATAGGGTTTTCGCAGTCTTCAGAATTTCTGGTCAACTACGGCTACAATGGCAACAGTTCCGAGACCCGTCCTCTTCCTCATCATTTATTGGCTCTAATCTTGCCTGCCGTTTATGCATTGTCTCCGTACCTCTTGATAGTCAGCCACCGGTCTTATGACATTCTTGTCAACTTTTCAAAAATAATAATTACGCTTTCAACTGCTATTGTCTTCCCTCTTCTCAATTATTATTCACTGCTTAACTGATTTTTCTCAAAGATTATACTATCTTGCATGGTAAAAAGTTGGGGTTATCGTCTAAAAAACGTAATGGCGTACAAGTGCATATACCCATTCTCATACCTTTTTGCTGGTGATTTTGAGCTGAAATCCTGGTCCATCGCTTCCAAAAACCTTAAAATTCTGTTATCTGAGCATTGCCTCTATCCGTTTCCAAACCCGTTGCTTTGACAAATTACCTCATTGAGCAACAACTTCACATCATGGCATTTAATGAAATTTGGCTGCGTCTCGAAGACTCACAGTCCATCCTTTCAGATATCACTTCCCCTTCATCTTCACTGCTGCAAGAACCATCACTGAGTGGAAACAATGGTGGATTAACTTTCCTTTACAAATCCTTCTAGCCTTTGCCTAGATCTGTTCTCCATATATGTTCGCCAATGTGTTTTGAAGCTTTAATTGACACTCTGAACTCGGGCAACAAACACTTTACACTCTTAAATATATATTGACCTCCGTCACTTTCTTTAACGGGTTTATAAACTAAATTTCAAACTCTTTTGGAGGCTGTAATGTCATCTCCTGCTGAACTAGTCATAACGGACGACTTAACATTCATTTCTACTATCTTCATTGAACTCTTGAACTTAAGCAGCACATAACACTGCCAATTTCTCAGTGAGCTCGTTGTTTAAAGACGTTCTTATTTCCCAGGAGCTCTCATGCTGGAAGCGCCTCTGAATAGTTTGTTCTGTAAGAAGCGCTATATAAGTTATCAAGTACAATACAATACAATGCATGCTAAAGGTCACACCCTTTATCTCCTAGTGACAAAATACGATTATAAAGTAATCCGTGATGCGTCTGTGTCCACTAATTAAACTTATCATTCCAATCACCTTGCCGTTGGCACTTACATCTCTTTTCCAACCAAGTCACCACTCAATCAGACAAAGACAGCTCTTGGCAGACTTGCTCTTTCTGTAGCTGGGCTTAGACTCAGGAACTCTCTTCGGACAAACGTTCGCTCTGGAAACTGTGTTTTTGCCTTCACACCTCGACTAAAAACTCACTCATGTCTTCCTGGACTAAATTCCTCCTTAGGCTGTTTCCGTGCCTTCTCGACTGCCCCTCTCGCCTTTCGACCAGATCACTCTGGAATTTGGCTCGCACACCGAGTTTGCTTAGAAGCGACCACTGACGGATGCCTTAAGCATTTTAACAACGGCGTTATGGAAGTTCTAAATTATTATTATTATTAATAAATCTTGGATTCAGCTATGGTTAGGGTATGGACAATCTGTCAGATGGCGTTGACCGTCAATAAATCACTGGACAACAAATTTTTACAAAAGTCATGTTACTGAAATGAAATTAGTCAGTTCTTATCAATTTGTGTGTGCTGAACACGAATATGACAGTGAAAATGCCGAATTGGCTCTAGTTTTTTTGTAATCTGAAATGAAGTAATTTTATATCGCACAATGCATGCCAATAGTGATACACTTACAGTTAATATTTGTAAAAACCAGGTCATAGACTAGTTCTTAGATTTTTTGCCTGTCTCTTGTACAGCTGTTCGGGAGCATCTCTGCGGAGTGTCCAGCAGTAGTCAGCCAACATTGTAGTGGACCATTTTCCCTGGTACCTTTGCTCCATTGTTGCGATATCTTGATGAAAACGTTCGCCATGTTCGTCACTAACCATACCACAGTTGTCAGGAAAGAAATCCAGATGGGAATGAAGGAAATGCATCTTCAGAGACATATTGCAGCGAAATTTCTGGTACTGCTTGAGCATGTCTTCTACTAGTTCCTTGTAGTTTTCTGCAATAACATTCCCCAGAAAGTCTGTAGACACTAGACGAAAAGCATTCCATGCTTGTTTCGCATCACCCTCCAGCAAGTTGTTGAAGCGGTCATCTTTGAAAAGTTCTCTAATCTGAGGACCCACAAAAACTCCCTCTTTAATCTTTGCTTCGCTGAGTCGAGGGAATTTTTCATGCAGGTATCGGAAAGCTGGCGAAGTGCGGTCCATGGCTTTCACGAAGTTCTTCACCAAACCTAGTTTGATGTGAAGGGGTGGTAGTAGGATTTTGTGAGCCTCGACCAGAGCTGGGTGCTGGATATTCTTCTGTCCAACTGCCATGTTTTGTCTGGGAGTCCATTCCTTCCACACGTAGTGCAACTCTCTTGCTCGGCTATCCCACTCACACAAGAAACACATATATTTTGTATATCCTTGCTGCAGTCCCATTAAAATGGCAACTACCTTCAAATCACCACACAGGTGCCATTTGTACCTGTTATAGTCAATGGAATGCAGTAGCTGTTTTAGGTTATCGTATGTCTCTTTCATGTGGACAGCATGCGCTAATGGAATAGATGGAAGACGGTTTCCATTGTGCAAAAGCACAGCCTTAAGACTCAGTGTTGAAGAGTCTACAAAGAGTCTCCATTCTTGTGGGTCATGAGTGATCTGTAAGGCATTCATGAGGTCGTCAATATTGGAACAGAATACCAGATTACCTTCCTTCATAAAGAAAGGTTCCAACTGCTGATGGCGCTTTCTATATGAAGTAATTGTGACATCTTCTTCTAGAAGATTCCATTGTTGGAGTTTTGATCGTAGCAATTCTGCCTTGTTTTTGGATAAGTCCAAATCACGAACAAGGTCATTTAGTTCTTCCTGTGTTATTCTGTGTGGGGTTGATGATGCACCACAGTGAAAATCGGGATCACTGCACGCTGACGGACCAGGAGAAGAACATGTCGGCTCACCCTTGTCCTCATCAGATGAATCAAGGAAAATATATTCTGCTGGAGGTTCTGGAATAGGAAGTCCATCACCATGTGGAACTGGTCTCAATGCTGACGGAATGTTTGGGTAGACTATTGTCGACTTCTTTTGCTTCGTTATTCCACTGGAAAGAGGAGGAACCAAGCAGAAGTAACAGTCATCTACGTGGTTGCTTTGCTCTCTCCACACCATGGGAACTGCAAACGGCATTGATGGTCTTTTGCCATTCAACCACTGTGAAAGCTGTGTTGTACATGTAGCATAAGCATATATGCGGGGCCCATGGCTTGTCTTGGTCACCAACCTTGCATTCGAAGTAAGCATGATATGCCTTCTTGACTTGATAAGTGATACTTTTCTTCTGGTTGGCAAATGTCACTTCCCCACAAATGTAACAAAAGTTGTCCACAGTATTTACGCACTTCCGAGGCATTACTGTTCTGTATTGTATCTAAATGGATAAAGTAATAATAGTTTTATAAAACAGTAACTTAAACTGTCTCGCACAAAGTCTGTAATATTGTAAATGCTCAACCGTTCCGACTCGCTTTATATAGTACACTGCTGACGTCATCTTACGTCAGCAGCCGACTGGCTGTAGTTTTACATTGCATCAGAAAATGACGTAATCAACTGTGCATGATGTGTCCATGATGGGATTATGCAATGAGGTGGAATATTACATCATTCTAGACTTATTTAGGATATTGTCGCAGTCCTACTGCATAAATTTACATGGTGAAACATAAAAAATGAACTATATAAAATATTTTCAAAACGAGAGCCAATAAAAAATTTTTATGGTTATATTCGTGTTCAGCACACCAAGATGCTACACATTAGGGCCTTTTCCAGTCAGTAACGATTTCTATGTTGACCAGTGTAACTGAGAGTTTTCTCGAGCATTTGACTGGTTAATGGCGAAAGCTTGCGCTGCACAGTCTACATAGACCAGGTGAAGGACTGCTCTGCTTAAGTGCATTTCCATTATTTTTGCAAAATATAGAAGTATAAATGGCAGGGCTGGAAATGCTTATAAGTATTAACCTATTTCAAACATTTAAAGATTATATCAATTTATTTTCATTCAGCAATAAATTTATCAAAACTCACTTAAAATATTAACGTTTTGAATAAAAATTATAAAAAGAAAATATAAAGAAATATCTAACACAACATGGAATTAAAAATAGATACAAAAATGAAAGATAAAAGTAGACAGCAACAGTGATGACCTGAGAGATAGAGAGACAGGCAAACAACGGCTAATAACAATTGGGAGACTGTAAAGGATTGATGCAGTATACATTTGTTTACATAGCACAATGACCACAGTGGTGGACACAATTAAGGCATGGTCCAGTTATATCCAGCCTAAAGCATAAATTTATGCCAAAGACATTATTATGGATAGGCCTAACTAGACTAAGCCTAAAGCGTTGCGCGACTGTCTAGTGGTTATTGTGCTGGACAATCATACGGCCTAAGTTTAGGAGTTGAAATCCTCGCCATGGCACAAATTGCCATGTGTATTTATAAGGCCTTCAATAGGAAAAGTATTGACGGCCTTTTCATTCTGAATACCTTAAAACAGCATAATCCTTATAAACATTATTATTTCTTATAGATAATAAACATTTGTAAAAAGGACATTACAGAAATGTCTGAAGTTATTTAAAGAACAAAGTTTTATCAATGAGATGTATCATTTTATAATTCTTACATAAGAACGTGAGTTCTGTGAAAAGAAGCGTCCTTATAAACGTTGGTCTAGTTTCAGAATGAACGAAAAATTAAATGGTTAAATTTCTATAGCACAACTTAACATCTTAGTCCAGGGCACCAGCTTATTCACGAGCGCTACGTCAAGTCAGAGGGTTTGCCCAAAGGTGCCAAGGAATGAACAAAGTCCGGTCGCCAGAAAAGCAGAGAGAGGGTTAAAGAGCAGCTGTTACGGCGGGTTGTGTTTAGGTTGAGAGAAATTGGAAGGCGGCGTATTGGATGGATCAGGGTAGGATTCCATGAAAAGGTTTGACTTCACATGTGAACGGAGTGCCTGAGTAGTCACAGATAGAAAGGCTTGAGATAGCTGGTGCTGGGCGAAGGACCGAAGGAAAAGAGGAACGGAGAATTTGCGAAATTCAGAAAGGAAATCGTTCCAGAGTCGAGGTGCAGCGAGGTAGATGGATCGATTAGCGAACCTAAGATGAGCAGTAATTACAACCTAGTTAGCCATTATTCATTTGTAGGTTTATTCGTTACGGATTAATATTTGCTGTTTCTTTCTTGTTCTTCCTGTTACGCCCGCCCCATCACCATTATGGGCTGTAGCGTGTTGTTGTAGGGGGTAGAATTGTCGCGACTCAATTCCGTAACTGCTCCTACCTAGATTCGAACCCTGATCGTGAGAGGTGGCAAATTGTACCCGATGACCTCTCTCTCCATAATAGGTTGGAACCTTATTCTGTAATCGTGCACTACGCCTCAGGGTTGGTAATTCCTGTGGGGCAATACCTTCAGTTGCCTTACCAGGTGGCGGTTCGATTCCCGAACTTAGAGTGGTGTCCGTGACCTCCGGGCGAAAGGTTATCACATCTTCTGATGGATGAGAGTCCTTTTCCTCTACAACAATCTTACTTTTCTCTCTTATACAAGTTTCTTGAGGAGGATGGCGCAACATAAAAAATTACATTTTTCTCAAGATTTCCTCCGATAATCTTTCACTCATCATCGACTGACGCTGTATAAATGTTTCTTCCTGGCGCTCAATACTTTCCTTTATTTCCTCCCGAAACTCCTGGAACTCAATTTGGCGCTGTGTAAGTGCTTCTAATATTTGTTCTTGCCAATTAGTCTGGCGCTGCATAAATTCAGTTTTAGCATCAGAAATGGACGCTGGTGAAGACACCATAGCTACGTCTTCCACCTTCTCAGAGGCTGCGTCACGGGCGGGTGCCTCGGCCATACTTCACAACAATCACAGACTTGATGTCCGAAATTAATAATCGACTTTATTTGCACTCAAAGAAATAAAATTATTTCAAATAGGTAATAAAGTGGCAAAAGGGTTATTACTCAAATTGTATAAAATTATTTAACGAACACTTTGTATCACTGACAGGTATCATTTGACGATTCTTACATAAGAACATGAGTTCTATGCACAGAAGCGTCCTCATAATTGTTGCCTAATTTTAGAATGAACTAAAAATTAAATGGTTAGTCTGGAAATCGGCTCCAACTACGCGTATGCACGTCTCCTTGGGAATCCATGAATAAACAAAATACTGTAATATTCTGAAATTTCATGACCAAGTAACAACGATAGACGGTAGCATGGCTAACTTATTTCGAAATCGCAATCTCAAAAGTTTCTAAAGCACTACTTTAAATTTAAGCAACAACAAAATGCGGAAAATGTTAATATGATCAGTCACTGTGCATCACCTCGACTCATTCTTGGTAAGACAAGATATAACTAAAACTAATTATAAGGGCATTTAACATAACTTTCTTTAGGCCTGATCTGTTTGTTTTTCTTTCTTCTCAAAAAGAATTGTTAAATTTAACGAATGCTCTTGCTCGTGCTGTCACCAAAACTCCGAAACATCATCACATCACTCCTGTTCTCAAATCACTTCACTGGCTTAAATTCCTGAACGAGTAAAGTACAAAGGCAGTGCCTTACCTCCAACACACTTCAATTGTGCCTATTCGGACCTACTTTAGAAGACCTGCTAAAAGCACATCACTAAAAGGCTTCTGCTGAATCATAGCAAACCAGGCGAACTCGTCGTCGCCTGGAAAGTCATTAGAAGAAAACTCAAGGGGAAAGTGACGCAACTTCCTGCCGAAGAGTATGCAGGGTGTCGAGCAAACAACTGTAACATGTCTTTGCCATAACTCCAGTTACAGGATATAAAGTGGCAATACCAATTGGAAATGTTCCAGCTAAGTCATCACAACTTGACTCATCGTAACTTTATTAAATCCATTTCACGGTGTTTTCCATCTTCATTGCTCACCGAATTAATCTCTCTTTTTGTGAAGGCCATTTTCCATCTCCTCTTAGAACTGCTTCTGTGACAGCCCTACTTAAACAGTCTGATTTAGAAAATGCTGCTTGACTAATTATAGACCTATATCCAATCTGAATAATATCTCTAAACGTTTTGAAAGTCTATTTCAAGTACTTCTTCAGGGGCATATAACATCTCTAAATTTTAATTCTTTTTAAGCCGCTTATCATAAACATCAGTCAAATAAGACTGCTCTCAGTGGCATACTAACAACGTAATTTATCCATTGGATTCTGGCAAAACATATTTTCTTATATCTCTGTATTTGAGTCCTGCATTTTCGATTTGAATGCTGCATTTTGATACTGAAGATCGTGGTATTTAATTGTTTCGACTCTTCTTCTGGTTCTCTGCTCTCAGGCAGGTTCAAACCTCCGACGACGCCACTCCTTTCGGTGTTGGGCTTCTTCTTTCAGCCTGCTGTATCCGTCCGTCATCATCCAATCCAATATTATCTGGGTCTTCCTTCCCTCCTTTCTGCCCTCTATGACGGTTCTATGGATTGAGTCCCATCTCAATATGTGACCAATCCATTTTCACTGTCGCCTTCTTATTGTAGTTAACATAGATCTTTCTTCTCCAATTCTAAATGGAAAACCTCTTGCACTCAACTCACATAAGTCAGAGGCTGTTCTCCATTTTCGACTCTATACATCATCATTTAGCATTTCAGTTCTGCTCTTCTCTGGATATCTTCTTGTCTTAATGATCGCTCACGACGAATTGCAATAAACTCATCTCGCCCTGATCCTGTTGCCTATCGTTCAGTTGAGCCTCAGGGTTCTGTTCTCGGGCCTCCTTTTTTCTATCTTTATTTTGCCCATTTCTCAAATTCCGCGCATGCATAATACAATGGTCCAGCAATTTGCTGATGATATACAATTCATAGTAACTCACTCTGCCACAGATTCCTCGGCTGAAATAAAACTCTGATTGTCCTCGCTTTACGTTTGGTTCTGCTTCAATGACTTTGCACTCAACCCACATAAGTCAGAGACATTTCTTTTTACAACTCACTAGCGTAAGCTGTCTTTATCTTCTTATTCACCTCTTGATCTTGCAGGACCAACAAATCCTGTCATTAGACAAAATTAAAACTTTTGCTGTCATCAATGTTCACTCGCTCAATAAAACTTCGCAGGAGTCTTCTATTTGAAAATTTGGAAAACAATGATGATTTTAGGTTTTTGCATATTGTAGATCGTATTATGTCGGATAATTTAGCTTATGTATTTGTGTAATTAATTCGTAGGGAACACTGGGAAACGGTTAGCCGAGGATGTCGTTAACGAGAGGTGGATAGGACTCCCGTGATTGACAGGTGGAAGTAAACGAGAGAGAGAATGAGAGAGAGAGAGAGAGTGAGTGAGAGAGAGAGAGAAAGAGAGGCGGAACAGAGGGACGCTGATCGGACGGCGAAAGGGAGAAGTTGGATGATTAACAGACGATGGAGAAAGTTAAGGAACGGTGCGAAGCGAAGAGGGCATTCGCTAAGTAACGGTCAAAGAGGTGTTAGGTCTGGAGAGCAGAAATAAAATAATATTGCATCTCTGAAACAGACCTCGCTACATTAATAGGCCGATGCGAATCATAGACTCTGACGGTGTACGTATTTGTAATATACGTGTGAAAGAGCTGATCGTCGTTACGTCTCTGTACGGTCGGACTGATCCATTCACGAACCAGCGTGCTGTTAAAGACCTAAAGTCCTCCGAAGATTAAGCCATATCAGTAGCACCGCTCGCCACCATATCCTGAAAGGAGGTTCGTGTTCGCAGGCGATCCATTCACAACGCAGGACTCACAAGCAAAACTCTTCTTTCAGTACATCCTGCTAATCTAAAGAAGCTGCAGAGAATGCAACACTCTTTCGATGGTTGTTACATGTTCTTCTTCTTCATTAATTGCATTAGATCAATATAAAATCAGAGGTTGTTCAATTAATTAAAGTCATTTTCTGGTTAAAACCTAACCAAATACCGGCAGAGATGACCCATTAGGAGAAGTAAACTGAAAGTAGTTAAGTAGGATGGAAGTTATCTTCCACAGAAGGCAAACGAGCCTGCTAAATCTCACTGAATGTATGCATGCACCAAGACTTGTAAGTAGCAACTTTGCAAAGTGCTAAAGAATGTGTAAAATAATCTCTCACAGCCGGTTTGACCAAAAGCAAAATTAGAAGCTTGAGCAACAGAAACAATTTCAGAACACTCGTAACTGAAATATCTCTTTGCAAAAACTATTTAGATGATCGTAGAAAACAAAAATGTAAGCACTGGATTTCACAGACATGCACATCAGATCCATCTGTTATGGAGTTCCGCAATAAACGACATTCCGAACTCATCTAAATCACTTCATTTTATATTGTTTGCCGAAGACACGAATGTTTTTATCTAATAAATCGTTGGATGCTCTGACTGTGTCTGTCAATAACGAACTTGTGTCAGTTGCTGACTGGTTTCGTGCTGATAGGCTATCCTTGAATTTGCATAAGACTAATTTTATTTTATTTAGATCGCATCCGAAGGTTCTTCGTAAATCAATGGTTAATATTTTTATCGATAACCAACTCATTATTCAAGTGAATTCATGCAAATTTCATGGAGTTTATAATGACTCTCATTTAATGTGGATAGAGCACATATCTGATATATCACGGAAAATTGCTAAATGTTCTGGTATATTGTCACGTATTCGTTATATTCTACCCCAACGGAAATTAACGAATTTGTATTATTCGTTGATTTATTCTTACTTGTCCTACTCTAAGCTTTTATGGGCCTCTAACTGTCCCTCGCATGTAAAATGTTCGTCTGTTTTGCAGCGCCGTGTTCTTAGAATTGTTACAGAAACTTTCCAGGGGAAGGATTGAACACTATTTTGTCAAACTAAATATTTTAAAAATTAGTTCCATTAATAAGTTTCAAATTTTTGTGTTTATATATCAATGTCAACATAAATTATTGCCATCGAAGTTTGATGGCTACTTCAACATCACCGATCATCACTCATAGTTTAACAGGGCTCAGGATAATTATTATGCCAGTTTGCTGGCACCAACACTCGACTATTCAATATTAAATGTGCTGGTCCTTCAGTCTGGAACGCTTTACCATTGAGCATTGCATTGAGCATATGTTGCCAAGTTTGAAATTGTTTTTAGCTGTTTGACTGCTAACTGAATTGTTAATACAAACTATTAGTTTTTTGCTTCTTTATCTGAGTTTCCTATAGGACTGTCTAATGCATTGGTCTTGTATAAAGTTTTATTTTCAGTTTCATCAATGTACGGATTGTACATACCTTATTTAGTTTGTTTACATAATGATAATTGCTTTGTTTACATTTCGATTGCCATCTTACGTTTTCTGGTGTTAATAGGGGACCATATTTAAGCGGGACCAAGGTCCCTCTGGGTTTGCCTTTTGTATCTTGGCAAACTACGTTTTATGTGCAACCTGATATGTTGAATTTGAGATCAATAAAGAGTCAACCAATCAATCAATAATTAGTATTTACATTTATGCATCGCATCAACATCAGTGAACGGTGCTGAACAAAACTTTCTGGATACTGGAGCAAGGATGAAACCCTCTTGTCATAATGACCAACTCCTCTAATCACTCACCACCTCTTGCAAACTCTCAGGTAAAACAGAAAACCATTTACATCAGTCCCAGGATTTTGGCTCCAGATTCATAGGTCCCTATGGTATTTAGGCAATTCTGATGGTTTTTCTCAAAAGTTACTTTTAAATGATATCTGTTTTATTGCTACAGCAGTGCCATATAAGTTTTTAAATTTTGTCAGATAAGTGTATCAACTTAGCCAGCGCCTGTTGCAGCGAAATCGCTTGCAAATCAATCAATTCTCACTGGTCACTTCAAAACTGGACTGTGCAACCCAATGTTCAGCAATAAATCTTTAGTGTACAGTAGTCTGAGTCCGTCATTCACCTGCTATCGGTAATGCACTACTAAACCGTCTTCCTCTCCCTACAAACCTGTGTTGCCTTCAGTGCATGCACAAACACACACACATTCAAAAAGCGAAAAAAGAAGTGTTAAAGGTGTTTTGGTTGATATCTGTCTCATTGATGGTGGATTTGTCAAATTTTAACTTGTTACTTACATTAAGCTACTGGCAACAGGAAATTTAAACTATAACAAACCGTACATACGCATTTTCTTTCTGCGATATATGACCACAACGATTAGTACAATCACTGGTAGAACAAGCAGAATCAACAATGGCAACCGAGTTTTTTCGCTGGCAGCTAAAACAAAAGATATGTTACCTAATATGTTACCTACATTAAAAAACAGTATCGTCGTTCATAAATTGTTAGAGATTGAAATATTCATGCACAGACTTGTCCAGCTCAAGCGACTGCTAAAGACATCCCAACTGTAAATATCTTCCATTGGTGCAGAAAATGTCTATTGTGCGCCAGAGCAGTCAAAGCAGTCGATTTTTAATGCATAGCTTTGGAATAGAAAGTTAAAAGTAACCCATCGATACAGAAATTTTAGAGCAAGGAATTAAACATGAAAGCACCCATAATTCAAAATAAGTACCGGGAAGAGTGCAAGTTATGACGAACAACCCCAAACAACATGGAGAAGAAAGAAATTGTGGTTATCTTTGCAATATAGAGAGCTAGATTCCGTGATATGACTGAAAAACTCTTACATAGAGTTGAATAAACCTCGACATACTTGGGCTCCACTGTACAAGATTTGTTCTTTATGGAACACCTAGCTTCACAACGGTGCCATCCAACTCTATTTGCTTTTAAAGTATGATCATCAGACACTGTGATCGAATCATCGCCACTGAACCACTTCCATTTGTAGCTGCATGATTGGCTGGTGTTCGCTTCACAACTGACTTCGTCATTTGTTGTCACGTAAACTGTTACTTTGCTGCTGAATACATCTGATTGAATTAAATACAAAATCGTTGATACACCAAACTATTTCATACGTATACAATGCTGACTTTGTCTACAGGACCTTGAGATTCGCTGGGGATGAAAGTCTGCTCTAAGTTCCACCGTGAGACATAGGTGCAATGTTTCCATTTAGGTATCCGCAAATAGAACGTTTGCGATGTTGATGTGCACAACCAATTCATAGGACAACTTAGAGCAATACAATGAAGTATATTAAGCCTCCCTTTCAGGTCAAGACATAATTGTGTACTTCTGGTATTTTATGAGTGCTTGGCATGTTCCTGCCACCATCCATCAGAGTACGTTCATTTGATAAAAAGGAGTAGGCCTATTGAACAATACTGGTTATCATTTATCCGCCTTACAGCAGTATTTGAATATAAACAATCGATCAATCATGAGTCTTGGTAACGAGCGGTACTAATTCCAACATCTTTTGGGGGAGGGGGGGCAATCGGGCAAAATAAGAAGCCTTGAATCGGTTTTGTAATATGATATTATGTACATACAACTATTTACGACTACGCCGATTCCTAGCAAATTGCATAGCAGTATTTCCCAATCATCCTGGAATTTTATCTGCGTTAAACCAGGAATCGCTAACTGGAATCTTCCGATGTCACCCCATTGTAGAACGTTTTAGAACGTCTCTAAGTCCTACCCGTTTACAGATCAAAATTTGTATGGTTTCTCTTTTCGCTTCTAATGTTCTTCGAGTTATTTTCGTTCCTTCGCTTCTCCTGTCTGCCTTCCGCAAACAACTACTGCAAATCGTTAATTAGCCCTTTGCCCTATTCTTAAACCTTCGTATCTCGTAATCCACAATTTTAGAAAATGTGCATTATAGTACTGAAAGTTTAGACTGTCTAATTTCTAGAGCCGTACAAGTCAATCATTTAATAGGCCTAATGTGAAAACACAAATTAAATTAAATTTTGTCCATAAAAGTGCCTACTCCTAACCTTATATTTTAATCCCGAGGGATCATTTCTACCTAACGTAAACAACGATGCCCTGCCTTTGTTTTATTACACATGAAAAAATGTACTCACATAAAATTTTGATGACGTCAGATGAACAACTGTAGTTTCTGTTGAAAGTTCTCGTCGTCTGGCAAATAAACGAAGAGTTATTTAGATCAAGTGTACTTTTCATCGTTAATGTGTAGGTGACTTCATTCTTATTGGAGGTAAAGTTGGACAGTCCCTCTATAATGGATTGATTGTCTTCTCTAGCTTTCCATTGAAGAACTGGAAAAATGTTGCCGTAGTAGGTTATACTACACGAAAGTTTGAGATCGTCTGGTTCTATGTCGCAGTTGTTTGGTCCAATGACTCCGCTTGAATGCATGCTAGATTTGCAGAGTGGATCATCATCTGAAACACAGTAGAATTCCAATATCTTAAAGATGCCTCCGACTATCCCACATTAATCACTCAACATAAAACTAAGAGTAACATGTTGGAATTGGTGAATTTATAGGAATCTACTGCTTGAACAAGTTCATTTTCAAGTTTACCAATATAGCAATTCTCTGAAAAGTATTTAAATAGAAAACGTTTTGCCACCATAGGCCAGTTTGTTTACCTGGTTATTTCTATTGTATTTTAAGAGTTTCGTCGACATATTTTGCTAGCATAATATAAGTAATGGCGATTTTAACAGTTTTGGCATGATTAGGTGAATAATAGGGTTTGTCCGTTGAAAGACTGATTACAATGAAAGCAGAATGTCCATATGATGTTCACATGTTATATGAAATTTAATATCAAGACAGATTCGTTCTAGTAATTGAGAACTGTACTTGCATTCTATAACCAGACCGCTGTGGCCTTCTGAAATGACTGGACAAAACTATCTGGCGGGCAGCTCTGATAGTGTTTCGACAGTAGACAGTTTATATCTGATGTTTGGTCTTAGTAGAAATTAATCTCTAAATTTTAAAAGAGGCAAATGTAAGCATACCTAACACTATTAGCTGAGCCGATCTTCGTTCTCCATAAACTTCCTCCTCTAAACACTCGTATCCTTCAAGTATTAGTTAAGATCTGTACTTGCAGTATATAACCAGACTACTGTGGCCTTTTGAAATAACTGGACAAAACTATATCGCAGGCAGCTCTGATAGTGCTTTGACAGTAGTCATTTTATCTCTGGGGATCTTCTGACACCATGATGTCGGGTACTGTCAGACACTGTTTTCAAAATTTGAAAAGCGGTAAAACGTGAATTTACCTAACACTATTAGCTGAGCCCATCTTTGTTCTCCAAACCCTTCATCCTCTGAGCATTCGTATTGTCCAGCATCTGAAGGTTGGACTGATCGAATAACTAAATTGCTTGTTCCTGTAGATGAGTTTATTTCGACTGAAAACCTGACATTATACGGCTCTAGTATATTTCTTCCGGCATAAACATAATTGTTGTCATGACGCCAATGTATTTTCTCCGCTTCAAGAGACGTCGTCGAACAGTTCATGAAAGTCGAATCATTGACCTTCACCTCTGTGTCGCTAGGTATCAAGTTCAACTCTGCGTCTGAAGGTCAACAAATAAAAATAATGTAATAATTTTTGTCACTTGGTTTAACGTATTTCTGTGAACTGAAAATCTCAACTACACATTGTATGATCATGGTTTTCCGTTTTGTCATGTGTTTTAATGTTTTTGATCCCAAAGTCGCATATAGAAATCCATATTATATAAAAGCCCAGTTCACAGTGATGTAGCGAACGGACGTTCGTTAAGTGAGCGCTATATAAATGTATTTGCGTCTAGACGGTCACGTGGTTGTCCGAGAAGCGATTGTGTTAAGTACTGCACAGTTTATTGAAAAGGGTGGATTTCGACGTGTGACTACGAGACCTGCTGGATCGGAAATACTTGAATTACCATCGCGTTGTCGCCAAATTCCGGAATTACTGGATTAGTAACTCCTCTGGCTAAATGATATTCGATATGTCAACGTTTATATAAAAACCAATATGGTTTTCGTTCGGGACATTCAACATACATGGCCTTACTTAAATTGCAAGATAAGATCTCAGAGGCAATGGAAAATAAACAGTTCTCTATACGCGTTTGTTTGACATGTCTAAAGCATTTGACACCGTGAATCGTGATATTCTGTTAAACAAACTTCAACATTATGGCATACGAGAAATGTGTTTAAAATGGTTATCTGATTACTTACATAATGGAAGGCAATGTGTTTCGTATAAAGGGTACACCCTGTGAATCTTACCTTACCTGTGGTGTGTCTCAAGGCTCTGTCTTAGGCCCAGTACTGTTCTTAATATATGTCAACGATATGTCGAACTCTTCCTCATTATTCCATTTTATTCTGTTTGCGGACGACACCAATGTATTCATGTCAGACAAATCTTTTGAATTGCTGGTTAATAAAATTAATGTAGAGTTAAAAATGGTGTCAGCATAGTTCAAAGCAAATAAATTATCACTAAATATTAAGAAAACGAATTTCATATTATTTAGCTCACATAGGAAAATTATACCTAAATGTAATCTCAGTATAAAAATAGATAATGTAATTACAAATCAGGTGTCATCCACAAAATTTCTAGGAGTTCACATTGACGAACATTTGACTTGGAAAGAACACATAAATATCATATCTAAAAAATATTTTAAAAATATTGGTATTATCTCTGGCATCCGCCAAAAATTACTCCAAAATATATTGTTGAACCTATATTACTCCTTAATATATCCATATACTCGTATTGCAACATTGTTTGGGCTTCCACATATCATACTCGCCTGTGTAATCTTAGAACCCTACAGAATCGCATCAGCAGAATTATATTTAATCTACCTTTCAGAACCAGCACTCGATTGTCCTTTCATAGTCATGGAATATTGCCTTTTGTTGTATTAATAAGTTGCAAATAGGTTTATTTATGTTCAAACTAAAAAAATAATCTATTACCTGTGGACTTCTACCAATACTTTGCATGAATTCAGATGTGTATGGTCATTATACTCGCTCATCTCGTATGTATCATAAACATTCTGTTCGCACTACTAATAGACGGTTTAGTATTATAATTAGTGGACCGTCATTCTGGAATTCTCTGCCAACTGTTCTTCCTAGCTTGCCAACTTTATACCAGTTTAAAACAAGTCTAAAATCTCATATACACAATGCACTTAGTTAAGTATTTTTGGTGCTTAGTTAAGTGTTTTTGTTTATGCAATGACATTGATTATATTAATTACTTTATATTTAGATTATTAATTGTTTAACTCAGTATTATGCTGTCACCTATTTGTAATCCATGATGTAAATAGGTGACCTTCGTAGCGGAACTGTTTGTTCCTTTGAGGTCAGCCCTTTGGCACACTGTCACTGACTATGATTGTATTTGCTAATTATTTTGGTTGTCAATAAATCTCTCTCTCTCTCTCTCGCTCTTAGCGGTCGAGGATAGTCCTTGGAGCTACGAGAAGATCTTATGCGCGGACCCTCAATTCACGGAAATACTAATTAATCCTTCGTCTGTCCCCACTGTCGTTAGTTAACGGGCGGGTGCTGTTTCGACGGAAATTACACGGATTAGTAGTTTTTCCGCAGTCTTGTAAAGAGCGTCGCCGTTCTGAGACCGACTTCGGGATCCAAATTTCTCGATTACCGATGTGGTGAGTTTGAGTGGTCGTTTTCCTTATGCTGGCGTAGTGGTTGGGCTCTGGGGTGGATAACTTCCCAATGGGTTTAAAATAAAAATTGGCGCTAGATCGGAAGAAATTCGAAGAATTCGTAATGCTCCGGGTTCACGCGCAACCCATGGAGTTTGTGAAGAGGATACAGTAGAGTAGATTTGCAGATTCGAAACATTATATTTAGATTCGAGGGTAGCGTAGAATTATAGATTAGAAACACTAAATTTTTGTATTTCGTTTACGTTCGAGAGGTGGCACCGGGTTGCCCGTTTCTCTGAGTTGCTTGAATAAACCGGTTAATATACTCTGTCCATTATAATTATTCGTGCGAGTATGGACCCATGAGAGGTAAGGCAAGCCGACCCTGACCGATACATTCTGGTGAGTGCAAACTGGATATCCCCCGTGGCTCAAGTGTTAACCAGTCTAACGGAGGAGATGCTAGATCAGCTTTATCAGCTTGGTCAAGAGCTCTGGTTCCGGTAGGAAGCCGTGTTGGGAGGTTTATCGAGAGCCTGGGAAGGTCTAACGAGGCTATCACAGCCGAAGAAATTGGAAGTCACAACTAGTAGATATATGAACCCTGGCTCTCGATGACGGGGAGCTGGCCCTAACACACGGGCCATGGACATTACCTTGATAGAGGAGTCGGATTGGCCATCCGCTCAGGGTTCCAACATTTCTGATTCCCAAAGGGAATCTCACGACAAACGATGCTGTAAGAAGCTTCGCTCTCGGAGCCCAGTGTTCTACGATCTGAAGACAAATTGGACGAGAAAACGCCGTGGATACGACCGGGTTTCTTCGCCGGGTTCTTCGCGAGGGAAGAAGACACCCCGACCTTGCGGATCCTTGACCGAAGAAGAAGACCTGGACGGTATTGGTCATTGTTTTAACGAAAACAGTCCCTTATTTACAACCTCAAAAACATTACATAAAATGAAAATGCCTAAGCTTACACGAACTAAAAATTGTCAATAACATTTAGGAACTTTTAAACACTTACCAAATTCATGAAAGACGTGCAGTATTAGGCTAGTAGCCAGAAGTATCTGAGCATGTTCCATTGTTGAAAGCAATATCGAGACTCAATGTTGTGATGGAAACTACAAAAAAATTCGGTATAATCCATTTCAGCATTTCTTAAAGCTATTATAGGATGATATGTCAATATCAAGACAGATACTAATTCCATAGTATTACATTAATGCATACATACCTATGTAGTGAAAGGCTGAGGCTTTATGCCATAGCCTACTCGATAGTCATCTCTCTCGAATCTTTGGTGAATTCGCGATCTTCTGATTGCATTTTCGACAGTTTTACGTTGGGAGTTGACGGGTGAAGTTCGTTGAAGGACTTTTTAGAAAATTCCTAGTCAACGTTGGAAAACTTCATGATTTTATAGCTAACTGCATAGCTTTGTCACTCGTTAAAACGTTTTATATGCAGTGAGCGAAGCTGCGATAGTTGCTAACCTGTAGGACCTTTGATGACTACAAAGTGAGGCGATTAAGATCGTTATCATCGTTGGCTGTGTTGGCTGTGCGAACTATGAAATGCTGGATTTGAAGGTGCCAATAGTTTGATAATTAGTTGATTAACTTATGGACACGTTGTGTTGGCGAACTGCGGAACATCACCGAGCGAAATCGAGAGAACTGCTGGAGAATTTGGCCGTAATCTTACGTCTTCACGAGGAACGCCATTTTCCCTGTTTTTGGTAAACTGCGAGGCAAAGTACACTGCTTTGAGATCATTGGATCCAGAAACACTCGACTCCTGAGGAACTGAAGCCGGAAACGTAGCATGGCTACATTCATCGTGGAAGGTTTGTAATAATTACTTATATTTCGTAGTGTGTAGATAACTGATGGCTTTAGGTAAGATAACATGTAGCATATCATCTTTCTTATAGATTTGTCTTTTGCTTGAAGATACATTGGAAATTGTTTGTAATAAAGAATCATTTCAACGAAACAATAATCATATGACAGTGTGAGCGGTTATATTATACAACAAAATGTTTGGTGGGGTATGTGAACTGCAGCAGATGATCATTGACTATCACACCCCTGGCTTAAATACTTATTGCAGTGTAGAGCGGATTTAGACCCTCTTATAGATCATGTTATTATAAAGAGAGGTAAGGTGGAGTGAGGCTCCGTGTTTATTGACCATAATGAGTACTAGTGAGTTAAAATTGTGGTATAGTTTAAGGCTGCACAGGAAAGTAATGTGGTGATGTAATGTAATGTAATGGAAAATTTATAAAGAGCCACTTCGAGATAGACTCCTCAGAGGTACTTTCGGCCCCACCCAGAAGCACTAGGAAATAAGGTCTTCAAGCGCTTACGGAAAAGAGGGGTAGAAAGACTGAGAAATTCATGGAACGTGTCATTAAGAAGCACATTCCAAAAGCGGGATCAATCACAGCAAAACGTTTACTCTGGGCCGCAGCTGTTCGGACCGATGGGACAAGCAAGTCACCCCGTGATGCTTGGATGTCCTGGTGATAGATTGTGCACGTAAATTTTGGATGAGTTGAGAAAGCTTTATTTGAGTGGATTCAATGCTAAGGAAGATGGAATTACAGTAGTTAAGGTGAATGTGGACAATGGAGGTAGCGATGGTGAAGGTAGTATCAAAATCGAGCATAGATCGAAAACGGCAAAGGTCACGAATATGAATGAGCAGTTCAGGACAGACTACAGTTGGCGCAACAGGAACTTGGGTATACCTGCAAAATTTTAATTGCAGTAATCTAGGTGAGTCAGTATGAAAGAGTGAATGAGGAACATTGCAGCGCTGAATAAGGGATTGCAGAGTATGTCTCGTATGACTGTAGCTGATAGAATCGAGAACTGTAAAGGAAGTTCTCGTGACCAGCCGTCGATAGGTCTATGGCCAGAAGCAAACCCAGGTTACGGACGAGGAGTTGCAGGTTTGCCCCTTTTCAGTCTGTGCGGCGATCGTCTGCTAGTTCATTGGGGTCGAAACAATTTCACTTAGTCATGCTGCACAGTTAAATTTACTCCAAAATCTATCCTCTGCAAATTAATGGCCAACGATCACAATTTGCTTTGTCATTACCAGATCTGGTTCATGCCGGTTTTCTCATTTCCATGAAAGTCCTTCGTCATCATACATCAAACTCCATAAAGCTATATTAATACTGATTAGTAGCTATGTTTAAATGGAAGCCATAAGTTGATGTGACATGCAGCAAAAGTTTACATAAGACCATTAAAAAATACAAATTACAATAAAATTTTGTGTCACCACAAGAAAAAATGCACCATATTAAAGTAGATTAGCAAACTTTAATATGAAGCTGGAATACATATAATAAAGAGAATATGAAATTAGTTCTCTTTACTGATATAGATGGAAGTTTAATAACAGATAGATCAAAAGCATGCTGTTGGGACTTATGGAATATGCGACAAGAAAAGGAAAACTTTGCAGAGAATGGCTTAACAACATAGAATGCTGGTGTCAAACAACAATTCATGGCACAACTAAACTGTAGCAATGCAAAAAAGAGAAGTGTAGACGGAAACAATTAGAGGACAACAAGTGAACAACTACGGACCTTTCAGCTTATGGAGAGAGATGATTTTGACAGTGACTGTCTATATATCTGTCCGTCCATGCATAATCGATCTACCTACCTACATAGCTATCTATTTATCTATTTATTTTTCTACCTATCTATCCACCTAGCTACCTGTCTGTGTGTCTATCTATATATCTATCTATCTCTCAAACTACACACCCAGTTTTAGCGAGACTTGGGCCTATGCCATTACACATGTAAACGTAAGAACGTGCACACATACACACAGAATAATGAACTACAGAAACACAATGCATCTGGAGATGCCTACAAGATACATACATATTGATATACATACACAGGAATTACATAGATACACATCAAAATAGAGAATTACATACAAATACACTTAAGCGGAAATATATACAAAATACATTCAGAAATGCGTAGGCTACATACAGCTATTCGAGCACATCCAAAACTACAATGAGCGCAAAAGATGTATGCATGAAGCATTCATATCAACAAGTCCTACATCATACACATACATACCTATTACCGAAATATATCCACACACAAACAACCACCCACATACATTCACAGAGTTGGGTTTAGGCAACAGATTTGCTAGTCTTGAATTATGATCAGTGAGGGGGTTTGCTTTACGCATGGTTTTTCCGTATTTACGTGGTTTTGCAAATCGCGCATGTTGATGCGAACTTGGCCCGTTCTTTATGGCTGTCTGGCTGAGGTATCTCTGTGCACTTGTCTGCGTGGAATGGCAGTGCAGTGGCCATTTGGTGTCTGAGGTGGAGGCTGTGAAAGAGTTACGCGAGATTAACATTTTGTTGTTGGGCTGTTGATCAGCAGCAACGCCTCAGTAACACGGCTTGTATGTATGTATGTATGTAAATGTACATGTACATGTTTTTTATAGTACCGTATGGCTCGACCCTGCTCAATTTTCAATGAATTTATCGGGTGAGATCCTTCAGCACCACTTCCTGTTTGAATGGGTGTCACGCCATCAAAGTTCCCTATGTACGGACTATTACTAGCCCGACATTCAAATCTCTTAAATATGGCCGTTTCAAGAATATAACATGCAGTGGCGTGAATCACGGGAGGACAGAGGAGGACAGAGGAGGACTGTACTCCCCAAAGTTTTGACTGGGGATTATTCCCCCAAAGTTAAAACTTCTAATGAGGGGGACAGTAAGGGGGGACAGTGCTAAACCAAGCACTGTCCCCTCTGCTTCATTAAACTTTTATCGTAAATTATTGTAGAATTAAATTTAAAAAAAGTAAAGTCCTTTCCCGTTCCTGAGGAACGTAGGGAGGCGCTCATCTCCTTTTCTATGGCCTTGAGCCGGCAATGGACGAATACCAAGGTCCTGGACACGGGGCCAGTGTATCGCAGGACTTGCCGTTTACTTCCCAGCTTACGCCGGTACCAAATTATACTGCTTGGTGACAGAGGCACGTGTGCGTAAGCAACTTGCCCAAGGTCGTTACCCGGAGTCGAACCCGCAACCGCAAGCTCCGTGAGCAAGCGCGTTACCGATAAGCCACCGAGTCGCATAGAATTAAATTACTTATATAATAAAAGACAGGACCTTTAAGAGAGGTAGGCATGATTCATGCAAAGGCGAAAAGGCAACAGACAGCGGAAAGAAGATAGACAGAGGCACACAGATATGAAGACACGGCGAGGTATGACCCCAAAGGCAACGAGTTCAGGCGAGGAAGGAAGAGTGCGATCTGTAGGACAGACGGCGGAGCTCAGGAATCTGAGAGGAGGATGCTGCTGCTATGCATGAGAGAAGATGGTATGCTACTGAAGTCTGCCACCAAATCAGGATGACCAAATAAGACCGTGTATCTCGATAGGCCTACAGGGAGAGCGATGTAGAATGCTAAATATGCGGTAAGGCAGCCTAGACGGACCACCATATGAGGAAAATAGCCAGAACTAGAGAGGATGATAAATATAGAAAGACAAAGGGTGTCGGGTTTAATATCAGCAAGACGCTATTGAGGAATTTATTGAGATAGTCATTATTCACTAATACTCATTGGTATTTGTCTCAGACTGAGACAAATAGCAAGGAGTATTAGTGCTCTCAGAGTTTGGCACATGGTGTAGTAGCACCTTGTTGCGTGTTTAGTTGTTAACGATAGTTTAAGAGATCTGAGGGTTCAGAATTCAATAGTAAGTGCTTCAAACACAATATCACAAGTCAATTCAGTTTAGCTCTGGATCCAAATCTTTACATTGAAATTAATTACATCAGATAAGATAAGCCGATGCGAATCAAACAGTATCGCCATAGGTAGACCAGTAACACTGGCCAACAGAAAAATTTTTTTTCTTGTTGCCTTCGGTTTTAGACCTGTTCTTGGGGTAATTTTGGGCGCTGATTCAGAAAATGTCATTGGATTGAGTGCATCAGGTCTAGTTTCTCAGATATCGTCGATTTTGTAAAGAAAACCCAGTCCACTCTTTAAGCGATGTCTTTGGCAAAACTAAAATGTCATAATAAGCTTTATTTATGGCTAATTATAATTCTTGCTGATTCATATAATGCCCACATCCTTATAATGTAAAATCAACATATCTTGCCGCGTGCTGAGATATTGCTGATTCAACGAAATAACTATTCCGTAGCCTACAGCTTACTCAGCACTAAATTCGTGGCCTCATTTAGAATTTATTTGTGCTTATACAGCGTTTCATGGTTTCGAACTATGTAAATAGATTATGCTGAAGTCAGCATTTATAGCCTATATAAACCGCCTCCTGAAAGCTAGAGCAGCCGCAGTCGTCTTAGGGCATATTAAGAGTTGGTCGCAAGAACAATCTGTGAATGTGAGCATTAAATAACTACATGTTCTTACTATTTTTTAGGTTAGTCATTTAATTCCTCAGATGCGAACATCCTTAAGGTTATGGCTACTTCCAGACGGAGCTGCATTAACCATCCAGACATATTCTGCTACATTTGTGGGGAATACACACTAAAAGCAAACAGGAAACCGATTTCTGAGTTTGTAAAAAGAGCATATGTAGGTTATTTTGGTGTCAAACTTGGAGATCAAGATAAGCAATGGGCTCCTCATACAGTATGCAAAACTTGTATTGAACAATTGCGCCACTGGACAACTGGAAAGAGAAGCTGCCTGAAATTTGGTGTACCGATGGTTTGGAGGGAACAGATAAACCACTTGGACGACTGTTACTTTTGTATGGTTAATATCATAGGCATCAATCGAAATAATCGTCACAAGTTGTCTTACCCTGATATACCTTCAGCCAGGAGACCTGTTCCGCATTCGGATATTGTACCAGTTCCACCTTTTCGCGAACTACCTCAGCTCTCAGACGATGACACTTGCATGTCCAATATCGGACAAGATGACGAAAGTGAAGAAAGTGGGGGCAGTGACAGTGATTTCCAATCAACTTCACACAGTGAACGTTTTGACCAAAAAGAGTTGAGTGATCTGATCAGGGACTTAAATCTTTCCAAAGAGTCATCTGAATTGCTTGCGTCCAGACTAAAGGAAAAGAATGCACTTCAGCCTGGAACGAAAATTACAATTTATAGAAACAGAGAAAAGGATTTGCTGCCATTCTTTACCGAAGACATCAACCTAGTATTCTGTAATGACATCAGCAACTTATTGAAGAAAATTGGTCTGTCGGATTACAGCCCAGATGAGTGGCGTCTTTTTATCGACAGTTCAAAACGTAGTCTGAAATGTGTGCTTTTAAATAACGGCAACAAATTTGGTTCTATTCCAATCGGTCACTCCACCAGGATGAAAGAAGAGTACAATGCCATCTCTTTAGTACTGGGAAAGATAAAATACAAAGAACATCAATGGGTAATTTGTGTAGACTTGAAGATGGTAAATTTCCTCCTTGGTCAACAAAGTGGCTACACAAAGTATCCCTGCTTTTTGTGTCTTTGGGACAGTAGAGCCAAGCATGAACATTGGACAAGAAAAGATTGGCCTTCGAGGAAAGACATGGTGGTTGGAGCTCAAAATGTAATCAAGGAATCTTTGGTGGCACGAGATAGGATCATACTGCCACCACTACATATAAAGCTAGGCCTGATGAAACAATTTGTCAGGGCTTTGAATAAAGAAGGTTCATGCTTCGAATACATAGTACACAAGTTACCAGGAATTACAATGGAAAAATTGAAGGCTGGAATCTTCGATGGTCCACAGATCAGGCAACTTATGAATGACCCACTTTTCATACCATCAATGAATGAAATCGAATCTTGTGCCTGGTCTTCCTTTGTTCTTGTAACTAAAAATTTTCTTGGCAACAAGAAGGCAGACAATTATGCACAACTAGTAGAGGATATGCTTCTTCATTTCAACAAGCTTGGCTGCAACATGAGCATTAAAGTCCATTATCTCCACAGTCACTTAGATCGCTTTCTAGAGAATCTTGGTGACTTCAGCGAAGAGCAAGGTGAAAGATTTCACCAAGACATCAAAACAATGGAAAATCGATATCAAGGAAGATGGGATGCACACATGATGGCAGACTATTGCTGGAATATTATGCGCGATTGTTCCGGCAGATGCCACACTCGAAAATCGTACAAAAGGAGCTTCTTCGGTGTCGAATGACTTGAAATTTTTATAAGAAACTTGTTCTGTTTGGTATCATATAAGTACAGTTTCAGGTACTACCATTTTCTTTTAAGTATTTGTATTATTATGTTTATTTAGTGTATCACATAATAAATTGAGCACTACATAATTATAGCTATAGCCTTATGTTTTATGGGCGAGCAGAGGCAAGGACTGGTATATGGCATAATGTTCTATATCTCGAAAACTAGACCTGCCGGGAGAAAACTGGTGCCTTTTCTGGAATCAGCAGGTCAAATATACCCAGAAACAGTTCTAACATTTGAGGCAACAAATTATGTGTTGGCCAGTGTAATATATGTAATTTAGAATAACTGGCCACAGTTAGGTAGCCAGGCATTCGAACTGCAAGGTTTCACGACAATTCGTCTACAGACTTTCGCCGACCGACACTTCGCCTACTATGACGTTTCGTCTACAGACTTTTCGTCTACGGGACTATTACTTTTTTTTAACAGTTATTTCTTTGGTAGAAGAACGCGCGTGGACAGATGTATTTCCGCTGAAAAATACAGGATGGCGCAATAAAAGTGGGACCGCTTCGTGAATTCTTGTGCAATGTTTATCAAATTATGTTTTCGGCGATTTCTTAAACTGAAAATTGTCCTTACTCAGTATTTCAACTTATGACGTACGACGTCACTATTTCGTTAACTTCCGTTCGCCATCTTCATAGTTTACTTCACTTTCAGTTTTTACTTCTTTATAAAATTTCAAAGATAACGGCAAATGTCTGTAGACGAAGTGCCGTAGACAAAAAGTCTGTAGACGAAACGTCATAGTAAGCGAAATGTCGGTAGACGAAATGTCTGTGGACGAAGTGTAGTAGACGAAAAGCCTGTAGACGAATTTTCGCGGTCCCCTGCCGCATGATTGTCGTGAACATTTATAAAGAATAATATGACGATAATAATATGACGATATGTATGTGATCAAAATCTTACTCTGTGACTCCCTGTAAACGAGCCTTAACATTTAGATTAGTCACACAAAAGAACAGATGCTTGAGTAATATGCACTCAATGTGTGATCTATATTGAAGCATGCGCTTCTCAGGCATCTGTAGTGATTTATATAGCGTCTTTGTATCGTCAAAGGATCCAAAGAATAGGAAGCGCCACATGAGGATATGCACTTGAATACCATTACATTTTTAGATGTTGGCCACGATTCTTTGCCACACAAAACAGAAGAGAATCAGTTCGGCAGTGAACAGTTATCGAGGAGATGGAACAACTAGAAGGAACAAGCGTCATTTAATTGTGTTGAAAAGTTGACAAGATTGACAAGAGACCGGTGGCTGACTAACAAGAGGTACAGAGACAATGTATAAACTGCATGCAAGAATAGTCAGTGAAATGATCAGGTATAGGACAGCTCTCTGGGAGTTGTCAAGTGGGGCCATAGTTCACCAGAAACACTGAAGAACGCGAAAACTCCACAGTGAGCTTTAAAATAAGGGGGTGTATTCAGGAGAGAGCAAGAATTCCAGCTAATGGGTGATTCACTAGCCTAAAATACCGAAAGAATTGCCAGCCATATTAGTTTCGGCCTCAAAATTATGAATTGCAACCTTAGAGTGTGGAGGAAGCCTCATAAGGTGAATCCGCTAACTTCCAGTGTCAGCCTAGTACAGATTCGAAGTCACAGATAACGTGCGTAGGGCTGTAGTCTGGCACTCGAAAGTCGGGCTGAAAATCGGGTCAGCCCCTTAATCGTTGATTTGATTCGAAATTGTTGACATGCGACCAAATACCTTTGAAAATCATAATTCCTATGCAGAATCGAAACATTTGTTCGAACCGCAGACTCTGTAACAGTAGAAGTCCGAACACAGGACTATAGAGCAAATTCTACGTTGAGACGAACCACTGTTGAAATGACATAATCGCCACAACAGAATATGCAACCAGTGCCTTGTACATTAAGATAACGGCGATATAAAAGTCATTAGATTTGATTTGTTTATTATGTAATCTCATGCCATAACCGATATACGTTACAGCTGTCTCTAGTTCTGTCAGGCGACTAAATTTTCAAATTCGTAATTCAGCCAATATCTATTTTAGGTGCTTGTTATACGAAAATTACTCCCTCTACCATCGTAACCTCTATTGTCCACTCCAAGCTTGACTACTGTAAATCCGTTTTCCTTAACGTTAAATCCACTCAAATTAAGTGTCTTCAACTCATCCAAGATTCACTTGCCCAAGCTGTCACTAAGACTCCCAAGCATCACCATATCACTTCCGTTCTCTCTCAGGTATTCTGGCTTCCCGGCTTTGCTCTACTCGTGGCATCTTTGGACAACCCCTCTGCTCGTGAATTAACTGGTGCCCTTAGCTAGCATTTAAAATAGCGCTTCAGAAATTTTTGAGAATACAATTACGAAATAAGTTAGCCTTATAACACAATGCTACTGTCTATTACTGTTACTCTAAAACAAACTTGGTCAACAAATTTTAAAAGAATACGGTATTGTGCTTATTCATAGACCGTCAAGGAGATGTGCATACTAATATTGGACGCCGATTTCCAGATTAAAGATTTAATTTTTGTTATTATAATTACTATAAGTTATTTAAAGAATGTCGGGAGCGCCATTTCAAGAGGGATCAGAGCATGATGGCAATGTTCCGGAAAGGCATATGTGTTTTCTTCATTGAACAGCGACCGAAATCTTCTGCAACAAGGAACAAGTAAGAGGTTTCTAGCAGATCAAGGGTTGTATCTGTTGTCTGGTTTCCAATTCTGAGAGGAATCCCAGTCCTTCCTTACTCCATGCACCTCTGGCCTCTAACGCCTCAGCCAAAAAGGCATAAGTGCAAGTGATGGTGGCGTGCTTCACCCGTTTTGACGAAGCTGCGCGATTGGCAGCTTCACTTGGCCTTATTGAAATGTGAGATAGATAAGACGTTGCATAGATGTCTGGTTCTGTTACTTGCCATGCTAGGCCCCTACCACGCGACCAAAGGATGAGCGTCACACCGTTCGGGTGTCTTCTGGTTTCTGGCTGCAGTAAAAATAGACTGCTTATCCTTTTCTCCAAAAGGAAATGTTTTTGATCAGTCATTTGGAAATAATTATTTTACATATATCTACATAGGCGTCGATCTCCAGTTCTCCATACTTAGAGGCACGCACTTTCCTATAGTATAGATGCGCAATATGATGCTATGCTAAAATATTGGCAAACAGAATCCGGGATATCCAAACCCGATAACATCCCTACTCACAGACAAGCTCACTGGAACAGACCACTGCTCGAAAGGGTTGCTCTAGTTCTGAGTAATTTACTTAAAGATACCTACGATCAAGCACGCATAAAGGCTGTCTCCGCCCCGCACACAGGCGACTGACTATAGGCACTACCTATAACAACATGCAGCCTGAGGCTCGAGGATGAGGCCATTAGAATAGCCGTTGGCCTGCGCCTCGGAATAACTTTATGCATGGACTCCTCTATAATAGCACAGAGGAGTCCATGCTTTAAGCGAGCCACATACATGTGCCTGCAGTACCTTGGTCACCGCACGTCTCACACGGGCTCTCCTGTACCTTAGGCTCCGGTCGAATAGCCCGGAGAAAAAGCAGCCGTTTTCAGGAGAGAGCAGTAAGCTGTCGCGTCCTTTCTCCAGCTGCCTCTGCTCTTGTTTGAGCAGCGCCTTGTCGACTCCTGTCATGCAGCCCTGTCGTCACTTTTCCCGCTGTGATTCGAGGAAGAGCTTGTCTTCTTGATTCTCGATGCGTTCCATGGCGTTAGGGCGATATCAAACAGTTCCCCGAACCTGCCTAAAAGCGCAGCTTCTTTGGCTGTTTGAGTCTGGGACTGACGACTCTTGTTCTTCTTCAGCCCCAGCCATTCACAGAATAGTTGCTCGAGCTTTCTGATCGAGTGTTGGCGATGTTTGGTGGAATTGTAGCGCGGGACCATAAATCTTTGACTCGCTGTGGGTCACTGCCGTTCGGATATCCTCTTTCGGTACACTGTGGCGATGCATAAAGTGGCCAAGGACCTGCTTCTCCAACAGTAGTACAGCCTGTGCCTTAAACACCAAAGTCAGCAATGCGTTGGATCTAATTAATCCCTTTGCTGGAATCAACTCACCCCGCGGCACAGTTAGTTCAGCAACATCAACAAGGTAACCGAATCTAAACTTTAGTACTCCGCTGGAGTGCAGAGGTCTAAGACGAAGGTGGAATGGTAATGCCAAACGGGGACAAGGGAAGCGAGGATCATTCATTGCGGACGTCCTTTATAGATGACCCCTAGCACTTAGGTTAGGGCTCGTCCATGCTTCAAACTATGACGATATGGAAGTTCTAACATGTTAGCCTATATGACGATTTTACCAAAGATAAATCAACAGAGCAGATTTGAAAATTAAACAGCTGCTAATCTCCACAAGAACTCAGGCCTGGACGATCTACACCTCATCAAAGGGAGGGAAGCAACCTAATTACTTCATGAATTGCTATAGTTAGTTTAGCAGTTGGCCTGCAGTAGTAGTAGCATGTGGTAGATTTAGATTGTTGATATATTAGAATCGAACTTGAACATATCGTCTGGATTAATAATTTATTTCTATAATAAAACTGTTTGTTAACTTTCAAAACTACACAATTAGTTTTAACGAGCCAACATTGCGTCATGATCAATATCTTAATTTGAGATTGACAATATAGGACTTGGGATATATGTATATTGAAATAAACTGTTAGTCCTTGCATATACTCTTTCCCAAGGTATTATGATAGGAGAGGCCAAGCCCTCTAGAGATTAGGATTCAAATAATAATCTGTTGCTTAGGTAGTAGATTTAAGGGAACAACCGTTAAATTTATATACAGCCAGTGCAATGCCGTCATTAAGGAGGCAAAATAAATGAGATTTCAACAGAACTTTAGTTAGTGCGAAGTAATATCACATACCCATTATTTGGACCTCCCTCCTCCTTTGATCGCTTCGCTTTACAGTCACCTCTTTTGTGGACGCATGCCTTCGGGGGGGGGGGGGCTTTCTACGGGTAGCGCTCTTTCGGTCGGTTTGCAGTCTTATAACTCAGAACTTCCTGTAGTTGTCTCATGCTTGGCTTCTATTTTCAGACAGAACGCGCAGTGGCGTAAATCACGGGGGACAGAGGGGGACTGTCCTTCCCAAAGTTTTGACTGGGGATTATCCCTCAAAGTTAAAACTTCTGCTTCAATAAACTTTTATCATAAAGTATTGTAGAATTAAATTACTTATATGATAAAAGACAGGAACTTTAAGACAAGTAGGCATGACTCATGCAAAGACGATTGTTGCGTGTTTAGTTGTTAACGATAGCACACTGGACAACAAATTTTTACAAAAGTCATGTTACTGAAATGAAATTAGTCAGTTCTTATCAATTTGTATGTGCTGAACACGAATATGACAGTGAAAATGCCGAATTGGCTCTAGTTTTTTTGTAATCTGAAATGAAGTAATTTTATATCGCACAATGCATGCCAATAGTGATACACTTACAGTTAATATTTGTAAAAACCAGGTCATAGACTAGTTCTTAGATTTTTTTGCCTGTCTCTTGTACAGCTGTTCGGGAGCATCTCTGCGGAGTGTCCAGCAGTAGTCAGCCAACATTGTAGTGAACCATTTTCCCTGGTACCTTTGCTCCATTGTTGCGATATCTTGATGAAAACGTTCGCCATGTTCGTCACTAACCATACCACAGTTGTCAGGGAAGAAATCCAGATGGGAATGAAGGAAATGCATCTTCAGAGACATATTGCAGCGAAATTTCTGGTACTGCTTGAGCATGTCTTCTACTAGTTCCTTGTAGTTTTCTGCCCTAACATTCCCCAGAAAGTCTGTAGACACTAGACGAAAAGCATTCCATGCTTGTTTCGCATCACCCTCCAGCAAGTTGTTGAAGCGGTCATCTTTGAAGAGTTCTCTAATCTGAGGACCCACAAAAACTCCCTCTTTAATCTTTGCTTCGCTGAGTCGAGGGAATTTTTCATGCAGGTATCGGAAAGCTGGCAAAGTGCGGTCCATGGCTTTCACGAACTTCTTCACCAAACCTAATTGATGTGAAGGGGTGGTAGTAGGATTTTGTGAGCCTCGACCAGAGCTGGGTGCTGGATATTCTTCTGTCCAACTGCCATGTTTTGTCTGGGAGTCCATTCCTTCCGCACGTAGTGCAACTCTCTTGCTCGGCTATCCCACTCACACAAGAAACACATATATTTTGTATATCCTTGCTGCAGTCCCATTAAAATGGCAACTACCTTCAAATCACCACACAGGTGCCATTTGTACCTGTTATAGTCAATGGAATGCAGTAGCTGTTTTAGGTTATCGTATGTCTCTTTCATGTGGACAGCATGCGCTAATGGAATAGATGGAAGACGGTTTCCATTGTGCAAAAGCACAGCCTTAAGACTCAGTGTTGAAGAGTCTACAAAGAGTCTCCATTCTTGTGGGTCATGAGTGATCTGTAAGGCATTCATGAGGTCGTCAATATTGGAACAGAATACCAGATTACCTTCCTTCATAAAGAAAGGTTCCAACTGCTGATGGCGCTTTCTATATGAAGTAATTGTGACATCTTCTTCTAGAAGATTCCATTGTTGGAGTCTTGATCCTAGCAATTCTGCCTTGTTTTTGGATAAGTCCAAATCACGAACAAGGTCATTTAGTTCTTCCTGTGTTATTCTGTGTGGGGTTGATGATGCACCACAGTGAAAATCGGGATCACTGCACGCTGACGGACCAGGAGAAGAACATGTCGGCTCACCCTTGTCCTCATCAGATGAATCAAGGAAAATATATTCTGCTGGAGGTTCTGGAATAGGAAGTCCATCACCATGTGGAACTGGTCTCAATGCTGACGGAATGTTTGGGTAGACTATTGTCGACTACTTTTGCTTCGTTATTCCACCGGAAAGAGGAGGAACCAAGCAGAAGTAACAGTCATCTACGTGGTTGCTTTGCTCTCTCCACACCATGGGAACTGCAAACGGCATTGATGGTCTTTTGCCATTCAACCACTGTGAAAGCTGTGTTGTACATGTAGCACAGCATATATGCGGGGCCCATGGCTTGTCTTGGTCACCAACCTTGCATTCGAAGTAAGCATGATATGCCTTCTTGACTTGATAAGTGATACTTTTCTTCTGGTTGGCAAATGTCACTTCCCCACAAATGTAACAAAAGTTGTCCACAGTATTTACGCACTTCCGAGGCATTACTGTTCTGTATTGTATCTAAATGGATAAAGTAATAATAGTTTTATAAAACAGTAACTTAAACTGTCTCGCACAAAGTCTGTAATATTGTAAATGCTCAACCGTTCCGACTCGCTTTATATAGTACGCTGCTGACGTCATCTTACGTCAGCAGCCGACTGGCTGTAGTTTTACATTGCATCAGAAAATGACGTAATCAACTGTGCATGATGTGTCCATGATGGGATTATGCAATGAGGTGGAATATTACATCATTCTAGACTTATTTAGGATATTGTCGCAGTCCTACTGCATAAATTTACATGGTGAAACATAAAAAATGAACTATATGAAATATTTTCAAAACGAGAGCCAATAAAAAAATTTTATGGTTATATTCATGTTCAGCACACCAAGGTGCTACATATTAGGGCCTTTTCCAGTCAGTAACGATTTCTATGTTGACCAGTGTAGTTTAGTTGTTAGCGTGCTTGATTGTCACTCTAGAGGTCGGAGTTCATATCTCGGTCAGGATAGAAATTTGTCTTGAGAGTTCGGCTCCACTTGCGCCCAGTAGCAAACTCAGCTACACTGATTACAGTGACCGCACAGTCAGTGGGAAAACCAGACGGTGAGGGAGAAGTCTGGCCACAAGCCATTGTATGCCGAGGGTAAGGAAATGAAGTCGCTAACACTTCATACCCGTGGCTGCCTCTCGGGGTGGCCTTCTGTACTGCTCTTATTCTATTCTTTTCTTTTATGCTCAAAACAGCATGCAAGTTAAAACCAATTAGCCTGCGAAACCTGTTATTTGGGTTTAGTCACGTAACGACTGGTTTTATTAACCGAGTCATTGTCAATTCGATCGAAGGATGTAAAGAAAAAGGTCGCAAAATATTCATCTGGCCTAGTACGCCCGGCCTATCGATTTTGTTCTGACCTAACTCCTGCGAAAAAAATGTAAGGTGTTAAATGTACAAGGTTAATGGCCTACATAGCGACCGTATGGCCTCGACCCTGCGCATTTGGCAGACATATACTGCAGCCATGGCAATAAAAGATGTACGCTGCTAAGCTGGAATGTGAATTTTAGAACTATGGCCTCAGAGCTTTGAAAATTGTAAAAAAAACTGCCTCTTAGGCAAAATTAACATAAAACTGCGTAACTTCTGCGTTATCTCTTTCGACCGATTTCAAAATCGTTCGCATTTAAAGGTGCAGAAACGCGTAGCCACTGAAAAGGCATTACAACATATAATTAAAACATGAATTTGATGCTAAAATTTGTTCACGCATTTGACCTAAACTTCGACGTCTTATTATAATAATGAGCACATTTAGCGCACGCCTCTGCCCATCCGCTTTTATTTCTAAGTGATCATCGACCACTCTCGTGCAATAACAGCGGTAGCTGTACAGACGTACTATAGCCGGGCCCTGTGTGACTTATTGGTTCGGCTAGATAGTCTATTTACTGTGGGTGAACTAGCTACATGGATTGTATGTGTATGTCTTAAGTGATGCACTGGGCAATAAGAACTGGCACACTAGGAGTTAGTAGTTCGAAGTGCTAATACTCTTGCAGGGGCGTTGCACAAATGTTCAGATAATGACTGAATAAAACGACAATAATGGTCTAATACACTTACGTTCAGGTTATACGATTGTACAGAGACTGCATATGAATGTGCATCAGCACTCGGCCTAATCTACTCTAATCTAATTCGTATTACATTAGTATTAACTACCTTCTACATACATTCCTATGTATGTAGAAGGTAGTTCGCTAGTCGTCAGTCTATTGATCCTCTTCCTTCTCCATCTTCCGCTCTTCCTCGACGGATCCTTCCTCTGGCGGGACCCGTGTGCCACTCTTCTCTTCTAGTCTTCTCTCCCGACTGACCCTTGTGCGCAATCTGCGAGCTATTTTCTGCCTGAATCCTCTGGAGTCTGGGCGCATTTCCTTAGGCTGCTAAGTGCTTCAGACCCGAGTCTGTCTGTCCGCTGACATCAGCATTCGTGTGCCTTTTGGTTCTTGTTTCTCCGAACTCTTTTGCTTACCTGTGCATGTGGACATCCATCTGGCTATCACGTGGACCTCTCTCTGACTGGTTCCGTCTTGCTCTATTGGTCTTGGCGTGTCCGCCTTCCTGACCTCGTTTCTCTCTCTCTCTTTGTACCTCTCCCTGTTTGGCCTTATGTACCTCTATCTCTGGCTTTCTGCGAAACCCTGGGCGACAGGCCGACTTCTGTAGATTATAAGTGCCTTCCCAGAATTGCTCAAGGTAATATCTTTCCTATTGTATAACTGGCTAGTGTAAGCAACTGGCCGTTACATACCGATGGAGCGCTTAAGAATTCCTATAATATATTGTTCGGCTGCTGACTAAGTCTTTCTTGTCTGAACTAAGGGTCTAATAAATCATTCGCTCTATTGCCTACGCACTGGCCAGGCCACTAATTAAATCATATATTGGTATCATCTCTCTCCGACGACTACTAAACTCAGTTAGGCTAGTAATCTACTACGACACCTACTAACTTTCATACTTACTTAGTACGTACTTAAATTAGCTGGGTTATAATACTATTATTCGAAAGTTTCTAAGCTTGAAGTAGATAATATTTGCTCAAATTAGATTTTTGTAAAAGTTTGACGAGTAATTTGAGCATAGTCAGTGGCTTAACCATTTTGCGTTGACATTTTTATGTAAACGCTGACGTCATTGATACATCATGGCTGTTGAAGGGTTTCAAATTCGGGTCAAGTACAAATACGGCAATGTCAATTGCAATCACTTTTGAAGAACACCATAAGTTCACAAGAATTGCGTTCCTGTCCGCCAGCAGTATGTATTGTATAACATACATTCAGTTTTTCCTCAAAGCCAATGAAAAGTCGTCTTTTTCAAGCTGCATAGCACCACGTATTTGTACTTGACTGAGTTCTCTAGGCGCTCTATCCGAATTTGCTGCTTTCTAGGGTGTTATGGCGCTATATAATTATATGTACGCAGCGGAGTTGTTACGGTTGGTTGTGCCTAGGTCGAGAGGATGAGACTAATGGTCTCTGCCTCTGACATTTACATTCGTTAAGCACACACTTGGCTCATATCTCCGTCAGTTGCTGCAGTCAATGAGTCAAGCAATATGAAGGAATCAGTGAAGAAAAAGATGAAGCTATTAGGTTCATGACAAAGCTGACGCCATTATTACGTCACAACTGCTGAAGAGATTACATATGGGTTAATGATCAAGTAAAGTACAAACACGTGCCTTGTGAGAGCGTCCATGCACGAGCCATTGGTCAGCAAATGACCAGGATCATCGCCATTTCCACTGCTTTTTCTATTTAAGTCACCGTTGGGGACTGCAGTGTTTTAGTCGGACCGAGAAATTCGGTTATGCTAAATGCCACTTCGTCTCATTCCGGATCCATTGTGTCCGTCCTTCCGTCTGTTGTCGGACATAATTCTGCGAGTGACATCAACATGCAACAATAGAGCCAAGGTCCTCCATGTAAATTCACCCGCACACGAGTCGATGCAAGAACGGACGGACGGACTGATGGACGGACTGACGGACGGAAAATGGATAGAATGAGAGAAAGAATAAGCAAGTGAAACCATGGGAAGCACGTGACTCAAAGAATCGCGATGGACATGGAGTTAATAGAATCATTGGCAGAGTGAATGGACTCCTAAGAGATCTCTCGCCTTCAAACGGCCCACAACAACAGCTAAAGCAATAATAGTCAAGGCGTCTAGGCAAGCCGACCAAAATGATGCTCTTAGCGTGCTATGATATATATTTTGCCAATGTATAAGGTAATAGTACTATTTAACTGTTGAGCCAAGGTTGCAACCCTCTATTTCTGCAACAGTCCTGAAATGCCGCATTAGTTGGTTTGAAGGATATTTGAATGAAGACAGATGCAGGCCATTAAAATAACTTAAAGTCAATTGGTCTCAATTAATTGAAACATAAACAAATATTGCTTCACTGCTGAAAGTCTATCTATTTATTCGACTTAGGTAAAGTTCTTATTAAAAAATTAATTACCAGCAAATCTGACTTTATGTTTGAGCAAAAATAATTTGTACTCTTTAAAAAGTTAAATCGGGAGTAAAAGGATTATTTGTCTCAATAATAATACAAAATGTTAGGCTACACCATAAACGAAAACAATAGGCTTGATAGCATGTCAGACGCATTGTACAGGTCGACACATTTAATAAGACAATTATTTAATTTATGGTTTCACAGCATATACCAGTTGTTTTTTAACTTTCAAGGAGAAGCTTACTCCGTATAAAAATAAGACTATCTTCTTTTTAAGATGTCCAAGAACTTTGGATATTACGAGATCGTTTGCTGAGACTACTTATGATGCTGACATCACTAAGGTCCACGATACAATCACATGCTGCGCGGCAGTGCAGCAAGTGTCTTAATGACCAAATGTTTTATGTATAGCAACAGTTAAGGAATTCGACCTTATTTGAATCCGAAATCCGTGAACTGATAATTCTAAATGGGGTGATTTTGCACAAAGATCGACGCCTACACAATGATCGGAATCTCCCATAGACATTCAAATAAACGCACGGTGCCATTTTAAATGTTTTGTTTCATTCTTCTTGGGTTGATTCGCTTCCAGCCTTTCCCATTGGCCTATTTGATGCTATTGGGCGAAGAGATGCGCAGACAGACAGGCAAACAGACACACAGACAGACAAACAGACAGATAGAAAGGCACAGACAGACACAAAGACAGGCAGTTATGCTAGCCAGTACAGTATCAGGTGCAAAGCTTGAATGATAAACACTACGGACTCTAAGGTAGACAGAAAAAAACATTGTGAGAGACCAAACCACATACACATACAAAGGCTTCACTGTATCGACGGCAGAAACACCGTGAATATAGAGTTCGTGTTAACCAAGCAACAAACTATTCTAAAACTTCCGATAATCTGAAATTCAAATTCAATAACGTTCTACATGTTTCCAACAGAAAAACGACTCGCGAAACGACCACAGCATGCAGATCGTAAAGTCGCCTCAGCTGCGAAGCCACAGAACGATGGCCTGGCAGTCGGCTCCTCACACCTCCACCTCCATCACGAACGACACTCCGAAACAGTCTCGGTCGAGTCTCAACGCAATCATACACAACGACTGAACGAAAAATGACAGCCCAACGTCACTCGATAACAACACAGGCGTCGAATTACACGGCCTCGACGACAACTTGAACCGATCCTCGCTTCCCACGTATCGACCTGACCTTCAGATATCCGAACTGTGAAACGATGACGACGGCTTATGTCCTGCAGGATATGCAAAAATAATAGCCCTCGTTGTTATGCAAGAGTCAATGAGGAAACTGACGGAGGAAACTGCCAATATGGCGCATAGCTCTGTTATCGATCGCCACCATTCAAGGTGGAGGATGAAACGCAAACGATCTAAGAAATTTATCCTTGCAGAGCCGCAGTAATTGAATAAAAGCGTGGTTTATTAAAAAGTTACGAAACTTCTGGAAAGTTATTTATTTAACGTATCTTTACTGGTTTGAAGCATACTAGACTACTGTAAAACACTTAGCAGTGTATAGTTGCAGTTATTCAAAAATAGCAAAATTCAGACAAGGTCAAAGTTTGAAGCAGCAACCTTGATCAACCTGTGCGTTGCATATATCCTAAGCCGGCGTATTTGACTAAATGGGCGATTGTTGGCGAAAGGATAGGGTTGATACTTTTGGTTTAGGTTACTATTAATATGGTCAGTGCTAGTTCAACTGATCATGTTTTTGATTCGTGGCTGGCTAAATATCTCAGTTAGAAAGTGAGCAAAGCCTCTTCTGTTTATTCATTTGTAATGTTGAACTCATTTATTTAATTAATCTGAAGTCACTTTGAAATTGTGGAGTTACGGACTTTCAAGATAATGTCATGTACTATGACGTTACAAATCGGTTACACGATTTACCCCGACGAAGGACGACTCCTCGCATGATATGCAGTAGGCCAACTCAAGAACCAGTCGGGCATTTTGTTATAAGCCAACGAAGAGACCCTTCAAAATATTCAAGATCAAGGAAGTCGTAGAAACTGAGAGGGATGGACACCAGAGTGGTTAACAAGTCAGCTGTTTATTTCTAGGACCTCAGTTTGATTCTCGGGTTTGCCAGATGAAGCCGCACTGTTTTACACCCCGGACCAAGACATATGGAAGTGATATGCCGAATGTTTGCGAGAAAAACACAGTCTGAGATTTGATTAGCCAATACCATAAAGTAATCCAGTATAAATACTTGCCAGTAAACAATTAAAATTACTTGGTAATCCACCAATGTTGGCGGCCATTAACGTTTACGAAATTGAATAAAAAATTTTTTTGTGCCAAAAAATTGCGTTAATTATGGTGTCTCTAAATGGCGCTTCGTACGTGAAAATGTTGGCAGCCAGAAAAGTTTGCGATTTTTGGACACTCGCGAAATTCGCTAAGTAAGTGGCATGCAAAAAAACCACCTCTGTATTTGCAGTATTTGCAATGACTTTGTTAGTCTAGAGATACAGTAATTTACCGCACCATATTGCGCTCGACTATTCCTCCTTTTGGTTTGGCGTGAACGCATCCTCCAAAGGCTAAGAGGTACGAACATTTTCCAGTGTTACCTGGTTCAATCACGACGGCTTCAGTAAGTTCAACCAAAAGGGCAGCATAAGATGCTCATGCCGCTGGAGGAATTCATATAACGAGCGCGTCTCTTATGAATGGGTGCAAGGGTTTCCATACTGCAGGTTCAAGACGGCATAGTCCTTCCTTAGATGACTGCATTAGACTACTACTACTACCAATACTAATACTATACTGATTGTATAGCTAGTAGGGCAGCCTATGCGCTGCAGAATGTCAACAGACATAAAACTGGAGAACATACTGTTTACCTAAACAAAATCTGCAGAGATTTGATTATGTTCATTTATGAGTGAAGCTGATTAATGATCGGTACAACTTTAATTATATACTCTTCTGATTCGTCAGATGGCCACTGACATGTCGCATGTTTTCTGGTAATTCGCTCGATGGCGCATTCCTCATGAAATACGTTACTACGTTATTTCCTTCAGTTAGAATCGTCAACTAGCGAATATCACGGAACTAGAAGACGGATTAACCTTGAACTGGTTTTAATAATTTTTAAAAATAAAAGCGGTAAAGCCTTTGCTTGTAGGTACTTATAGTGATTTTCTTTTTAAAATTTCATAAGGCTATATACCTTAATCTACTGATAAAATAAAAACAGACATTACCCTGGTATCAGGTTAATATATATTATATTTTGCTTAATTATATAAATTGAAAATCAAAATTTGTCCATCTATGTTATTATCCTTCTCAATGTCATATTCCTTTTCAGCCACAAACAGTTGATCGTTTGTCTGATCCAGAAAAATCTTGCATGGAGTTTGTAAACCGTGTTTTTCTTCCGAGAGAATTTCTCTCTCAAATTTCAAATCTGAATCCAATAACAAGACTCGAAGGTTTCCTGAATCTAGTCGTTCTGGTACTTCAAGCGCGTAAAGTGATTTGATAACAGAAGTGTTCAGAGGTTTTGATGCAGCACGAGCATGAACATTTTTGATAGTTTGAAGGCGGTTTATTAGGGTGGTATCGTGTTCAAGAAAATTGAACTGTAGTAGTCAAGTTTTGTATGGATTATGGAAGTGGGGTTGTTTATGTAGTTTTGAAGTCAAGTATGAGGCGGATTCTGCATGAAGCAAGACGAGTAGAAGGATGATATGGTCAGAAAAGCTGAGGTTTTGGTCGAAGATCACAGATAACCTATGGACAGGAGAATTATTAGAAAAGGTATGAATTGAGGCAGAGTCAAGGTGAGGGAAATAGAACTGTCACGCATTTTCTTTAGTTCATCACGCAAGCCTATAAGTAGGAATTCAGTCTTAGTAGAGTTCAGGCAGAGAAGAAATGTCATCCAGGAGCAGATTTGTGCAACTATACGGTGAGGATGATCTACAGAGTTGGTGAATCAGTTCGGGGAGAGATGAACAGAGGTGATGGTCAACTGAGGATGCTTTTACGAGTAAACTGGGTTAGGTAGCGTAGAGGTTAAACAGAAGAGAATCAAGAACGGAGCTTTGAGGAACTACGCAAGTAACAGGGCATGGCTGGGATAAGACTTCCGGTGTTTTAACGGAGAAAGAGTGGATGAAGAGATAGGACTGCACTCAGAGAAGAGCAGTGTCACTAAAACCAAACCAGATTTAAGCACGCTGTCTGTAACTTGCAAATTGTTCACAGTTGAGACTGTTAGTTAGCTAATTCACCCAGACAGCCTTCATCCACTCCCTAAGGTTGTAATTCATAATTCTGAAGCCCAAGAAGGCTGGCAATCCTTTAGGTTTTCTTACAAGAGCTAGTGAGTCACCCACTAGCTGAAGTCCTTTCTCTCTCGTGAATACACTATGTCTTCGTTTCGAAGCTCACTGCGGTGTTTCCGCGTTCTTTAATGTTTCTGGTCAACTAAGACCCATTGTCAACTTCTCGGAGTGTTTTGCTATACCTCATGTCACCGGCTGATCTTGCATCTCTATACACTGTTTCTGTACCTCCTGTTAGTCAACACCGGTCTTTTTCAATACTGTCAACTTTTCAATCATTCAAAATAAGTTTCTTCTTCTATTGTGATCTCTCTTCTCGATTGTTATCTGCCGAACTGATTCTCTTCCAAGATAGTTGTATATTACCTTAGCTAAAAACTTGCAAAAAGTCGCAGTTTTCATATAGAAAAATTAAAACCTGCCATTTGAACGTTGCCTCTACCCGTTCCAAAGCCCTGTTCTCACAAATACCTCATTGGGCAACAATTTCAATTCATGGCGCTTAATGAAATTTGGTTATATGCTGACGAAACACATTCCTTCCTTTCAAACCTAACTTTCCTTTCATTTTCACTGCTATAAGAAGCATGACTGAGCGGAAACGGTGGTGGATTAGCTTTCCTTTACAAATTCCTCTTGCCTTTGTTTAGATCTGTTCTCTCTACACCTTCACCAATGTCTTTTGAAGCTTCGGCTATGGAAAGGGCATGGGCAATCTTTGGAATGGCGTCAACCGTCAACCATGGAAAGGTTTCTCCAGCATTTGTCTGGTTAATAGCGAATACTTGCTCTGCACAGTCTACATAGACCAGGTGCTGCGGTAGATACCAGTACGCTTTAGAAAAGACTACTCTGATTCAGTTGATTTTCATTATTTTGCAAAAATATAGCAGTATAAATGCTTGTGCTGAAAAATACTTATAAGTTTTAACCTATTTTAAACATTTAACAATCATAACCATTTATCTTTACTGAGCATTATATTTCTTAAAACTCCTCACTTAAAATAATAACGGTTTGCATAAAATTACAAAAAACAAAATATGCCAAAATATCTAACACAACATGGAATTAAACACATACAAAACTGAAAGCCAAAACTAAATAGAAACTGTGACGACCTGATAGATATACAGACAGAAAACCAACGACTAATAACAGGTGGAAAAATGTAAAGGAATGTTGTAGCATATGGTGGCACAATTAAGGTCTGGTCCAGTATATACATTTGGTGTACAAAGTATAAAACTGAGCCACATGCATTTATGGATAGGCCTAACTAGACTAGGCCAATAGTGCGCGAGAGTCTAGTGGTCAGCGTGCTGAACAATCGTACGGTTAAAGTTTAGGCCATGGAAGAAATTTGTTTTGAGACTTTGGTTCACCACCGTACACTAAGTTGGAAGACAATTGCGGCCAGGGAAGGTCTTAGCCGAGGCCAGGAAAAAGTCAAGAATCAGCATAAAGTGGAGGAGCACCTATGGCAGTGCCGGATTTGTCTATAGGCTTTGGGAAGCGGTTCGCCCCCCCTGCGCCCCTCTTGGTTATATCCCGGCACCCCTCAGCCAAGACCTGTGCATGGTCGACTGCCAGAATGTGGCGCCCCTCTGGAAATGCTCTTGCCCCTGCAAGCAATCAATAGTGGAGCCGCCACTGACCTATGGCACATTTTAGAAAAAGGAACTACTGACTCCACATTCCATCCTAAGAGCACGCCTCCAATGTCAATAATTTACCTCTTTCTCAGCATCGGCAAGATAAGAGGTTTCATGAAACGGCAGACATGGAGGTTTGCATCAGAGCAGCGGAAAAATATTAGAATTAGAACAGATGATTTGCCTGATAGCACTCGGATACAAACGATTCATGATCTTGTAATATTAGCCCAAATCTCTGTTGTTTTATATGTGTACATCTGTCTGCCTTATCGAGTTTTATGTGGTGACCTTTGGAGGGAATGTTTCCATGTGCATTTATAAGGCCATCAACAGGAAAAGTATGAATGACCTTTTCATTCTGAATACCTTAAAAGAGCATAATCCTAACAAACATAAATGTTTCATATCGATATTAAAAAGTGGTGAAAAGGATATTACAGAAATATTTGAAATTATTTAAACAACAAATTTTTATCAACGACAAGCATCATTTGATGATTTTTACATAAGTCCATAAGTCCTAATCAAAGAAACGTCCTTATAAATGTTGGCCTAGTTTTAGAATGTACGAAAAATTAAAAGGTTGAATTAACCTGGAATTCGGCGGCTTATAGTTGGATGCTCATCTCCTTGAAAATCTGTGAATAAACACAATGTCGTAATATTTTGAAATTCTGTGAGCAAGTTTGCTTTAGAGTAACATTGATAGACGGTGGCACTGTGTTTTAAAGCTAATTCATGTCTCAATATCATAAATCTCTAAATCGCTACTTTTAATTTAGCTCAGGGCACCAGAATATTCAAGAGCTCTGCGTCATGTCAGAGGGCTTGTCCAAAGATGCCATGGGAAGATCAAAGTCTGATTGCCAGCAGAGAAGAGAAAGGGGCACAGAGCAGCTGTTATGGCGGGTTGTGCTTCGGTTGAGAGAAATGGGAAGGCGGCGGATTGGATGGATAAGGGTAAGATTTCTTGAAAAGGTACGACTTCGCATTTGAATGGGACGCCTGAGTGTGACAGACAGAAGGGCTTGAGATAGAAGGTGATGGGCGAACGACAGAAGGGAAAGCGGAACGGAGAATTTGCGAAATTCAGTAGGGAAATCGTTCAAGAGTAGAGGTGCAGTGTGGTAGATGGATCGATTAAGATAAGTAGTACTTACAACCTAGTTAGCCATTATTTATAAGTAGGTTAATCCGGTATCGAATAGTATTTACTAGTCTTGTTCTGGTTCTTCCTCTGTTTCCTCCTTTGTTTCTGAATCTTCAAACGGATTGGGAATGTGTTCTTCGAATTCTGCAAAACAACAAAATGCGAAAAATGTTACTATTATGAGTAACTTTGCATCTAAAGTTGACCTGGAGTAATTCTTGATAAGACAAGACATGGCAAGATGAGTAGTAATTACAACCTAGTTCCCCATTACTAATATGTAGGCTTATCCTACCGATTTGCCTTTGCTCTTTTTCTTATGGTTTTCGTTTCTTTGATTCTGGGACTTCCTACGTATAGAGCATTTTGTTTTTAGAATTTTGCAAAACAACAAAACGCGGAAAAAACTTTTACTATTATCAGTCACTGTGCATCTGAAGATAACCTATAGTCATTCTTAATAAGACAATATATGACTATAAATAATTATAAAGGCATTTTGTCAAGACATTCTTTAGGCCTGATCGGTTTGCTTCCCTCTCTTCTCAAAATGAATTGCTGTTCTCAAATCAATTCATTGGCTTAAATTCTTGAACGAATAAAGCACAAAGGCTTATCACGTACCTTCAACATACTTCAATCCTCCCAATCCTCCTATCTTCGTCAGCTATTTACAATCCAACCACTCCGTTCAAACTGCTACTCTTCTGCCCCTGCACTTATCCGTCCTTCCGTCACCCTATTCTTAAAATTGAGAAATCGCTTCATAGCCATAGCTGGTTCACCCCTTTGGAATAAATTCCCACCAAAATTATTACAACTGACCCATCATACGAACTCACCACCACTTCTATTCTTGAAATATCTGCGCAGGTTTTCAGGCAAAACTGAAAGCGCTCCTCTTCCGCAGATCTTTTCCTGATTCCTCTTGTTCCCCTTATTTATACTGTCGATCCAATTCCAAACACCATCCACCCTAGCCGTCTGATTATCTGCCTGCCTGACTCTTGGATCTTGCCCTGAAACCGATTCTAACCCTCATGCCTATCAATTTTGTTTTGACTGAGCGCCTGTGAATAAGCTGGTCCCCTTGACAAGGCTTTCGTTGGGAGCAGTAGAAATCTCGGAACTACGATTTCGTTGCTCTAAATTTACGAAATAGACCATGGAATACGCATTTGAGGTTATTATATATTCTATTATAGCTACCGTTAACTCGAACTTCAATCCGCCATATTTTACTTTGTAAATTCTTCCTCTACTGTATACGGTTCATGCCCAGACAATTGCAAGGGTCATCACCAGTGAGATGAAGTGCCATTGAAACGCGTTTACAGAAGGACGTCGACAACGCCACAGTCTGGAGGGATTGCCAACCATCTCATATGCTAAGGCTGAGAAAAAGAAGTCGCCCACACCATATGCCAACAGCTAACTCTTGTAATGTGGTATAACTGGACTTCATAGAATCTTCTGAAGGCACATATTGATTAAAAGCAGTTGTTGCTATCCCGTGCAGAACTTTTGCGCTCTAGCTAGGCAAAATGGCCTTTTTGGGAAAGTCTTCTCTTGGCTGATCCCGTTAGGCACGAGCCGTGAAAGCAACTGGCATGAACTGTCCCGAAATTTTACCCAGCAAACCGCCGTTTTTGTCATCCTTTTTTATTCTCATAGTATTCACCAGCTAGTGTAGGGATTTACCCTCACGTTCAGCCGGAACACGTATGCACACACCTGAAGCGGTTATTATGTAGATTTCTTACAGCACTGATTAGTCTGTGTTGTATTGCAGTGCTTTCAAGTACAAGGCAACGTAATACAACACTTTGCAACACAATTCAGCACAACACAGTTTAGTATAAACTTCATATTTACAATTTGATCAGTTTTGGCTTATAATGGAGCAAATTAAATACAATGAAATATTTTAAAAAACGTAGAATATTGATAGCTTCTTATGATGCTATATAAAACCTTAAATGTATACACACAATTAATTTAAATATTAGTATTAATTTTACTGATGATATGATATTTTACCCAACACATAGATGATCTCTCAGGGTTATAAAACATACCAACAGCATTTTCATGGGGTTGCTGGATTTTGTTGTTGTTGTTATTATTATTATTATTATTATTATTATTATAAAAATATATTATTATTATTATTATTAAACAGACATTTAAAACGCGCGCAATTAAGAACAGCCTCAACGACCCTAAAAAGTCCTAGTCCGAGTAATATCATGGTTGATGCAAACATGGTTGTATACTATAGCCTAGTACTCAACATTTGCTAACCTATTCCTCTTCCAACATCTCCAAGTTCTTCAAGCAGGTATTCCGTGTTCTGTACTTCAGAAGAGTCACTGAAGTCCAGCACCCGTTTGCTTCCAACTATTACTCCGAGCCATCCATCAGGATAATACTTCGTCTGAAGGCGAATGGGAATGATCTTTTTCTTCAAATGAAACGTGTATTCAGCTTCTAAAACGTAGAAAGATGGCAGCAAAGGATCAACCTTAATCAGCTTAGGACATTGCCCTACATATTTTGTACTGGCCATTTCAGACTTAGCGCCTGTGAATAAACTGGTTCCCGTGACGTGGTTTTCTGTGGACACTAGAAATCCCGGGATTACGATTACGATTATGATCGAGGAAGATCCCTGCGGTCAAGCTGTATATCAGAACATGCACATGAGATAAAAATGACACAATTCTCAAAACTGACATTATTAAAATTCAAATAACGTCATACATCATGTTTGTGGCTATATTTCGAAGATTTAAATCTCGGGTTAATACGGTTCGTGCACCGGGACCTCAAATGGCGTGGCGCTCATTCAAACGGGCAGCGGTGGTGAAGGATCTCACCCGATAAATTCATTGCAAAATGAGCTGGGTAGAGGCCATAAGGTCGCTATAGTAAAACATGTACCTTTACATTTACATTTTAAAATATATTTCGCTCAAAACTTCAATGAACATTGAACTCACCCTTTGTTCAGTTTCAGTTGTTTTATATTAAGTTAATACAAAAAATTGAAACTGAAGTTTTAAATTTAAAAAAAAATATTATTAACAAAAATGTAAAACTATTTATTTGCTGGAGTAGCTATAAACATTTAACCATATTGTTTTTGTTTTTAACATTTCTTTAATATTAGGCTTAACATAGCACATGATCTGATTTTTAAAGGAGTGTGAAAACTGAAAGACTCATGACCTGTTCGGCAATCTGGACTATCTTTGTACTTCTGAGAGAGACAGATGACAACAATGGCGGCCTTTTCAACCGCCGTAGCCATTGCATCCAAGATGGACTCAGCTACAAGCAGCAGGAAATTAGACGAAGTCTTAAAAAGGTCTTTCTTATGCACTAATATAATCTAACCTGATCTGATCTAATCTTGTGTAATCTAATCTAGTCTAATCTGGTCTAGTCTAATCTAATGCAACCTAACCTATTTTAATGTGATCTAATGAATTCTGTAGTGACGTTATCTTAATGCATAAGGCATCAATAGATAGTCGTTTCAAGTGAACCGTTGTCAAAGCCATAACCTGTTGGGAAGGCACATATTATAAGCAATCTATTTTTATAGGCCTACTTGTTTCAGTATTCGGCATTTAAGTAAGCTATTATACTGACACTTGTCACCTTCGTTGATCCAAACCCGAAACCCTGCAGCTTTCAGACGATCTCTAATCTCGAAAACCGTAGCCTTTGAATCCCATTGGTAACTGATAAAAACATGACCATCTTCGTCGCCAATTTGACCTAAAGCGTAGAACGTACAAAGCGTCGAGATTCACTGTTTAGACCATTTAAACAACGGGGATTCGGCTATAAGCAAAGGAGACTGATCTTAACGGGGTATCCAGAGCATCTGGAAAATAAACTATATGGCTTATATATTAACGATCAGTCTACCATGCAGCGCGTGTTCTGTCACAATAAATCATATACAAGCGAAAAGGCCCAAATAATACAATAAAAGCGAAATAGCCAAACTTTATAAACAAAATAAGAACAGTAGGCGCAATACTATATTAATATTTGCTGCTCGTAGTGTTTTACAGGTCACCTCAACAAATCATGATGATCTCATCGGCCTTTCTCGTGCATCGGATCTTCCTCTTGGAACAATCTTCCTTTAAATCCTCTAGCGTATGCGGTTCGTGCCCAACCAGTTGCAAGCGTCATCATCAACGAGATGAGGAATCAACAGTCCGCCACTGAAGCGTGTTTGAGGACAAACATCAACAGTGTGTTCCATTGTCTGTACTGCTCCACAGCTGCACAAAGCGTTCCTTTAACCATGCGTATTGTGTGAGTGAATTTATCCCAACACATTTTCTGTTTACATTAAGTCGCATATGTTTAGATCAGTTAGATAGACTTGTAGGTTTTTAAAGGCGCTATATAACTGTTTTTTTAAATTATAATATAATACTATGAAATTAAATGCCAAGAACAATTCGTATGAATACGTCCTACTTTACAGGCGCATGTCCTTCAGTTGGCGATCTATACATAAGTAATTAGGCAAGAAAGCATCTGGTAAAAAAATAGAAATATGCAGCTGGCAATCATAAACCAAGGATCTTCGGGATTGGGACAATATATCTATTTTCACTAATTTTAGCTTCAAATTCACGTGATATAATGAATGATCACTAACCCTCTGTAGTTTCAGCTTCAGAGGGAGGTTCATTTTTCTTTTCAAGTATAAACAAAGCACCTACTGCTTCTTTCTGAACTTGCTTATCAGAGCTCTCTCGCAATGCCTTTAACGCTTGAAAAACAATGGACAAGTGATTCAATACATTGATTACTGGATAATTTTTGGTAATGCCGGTCTAATCACAGTTTAAAAAAATGCTTGTTATTAAACGTCAGAAATGATACAAAGAAATGATATTTCTAATGCTTATTTACTTGTATGTACAGCAGTTAGAAATTTATGTAGCGCCTCTCGAAGGCGAACTGCACCAGTCTAAATCTGGCTAAAGTTCGTTAATAATGACAAGTTCATTCGCCGGCGATTGATACTCGAACACCTGAAGAAGTTTCCAGTGCTCGACCCTAGCTCACACGAAGAACCAACTCAGCTTCACATTTGACCACATACTCAGAGTTCCTAGTCCGTGATGCATCCAGGATGAACGACGACAACCGAAAGAAACGCTCGCAGCACACGGCTATGCTCACCAACGGACATTCACTGAGCGTCACCATGGCAGATCTGTGCAGGAAGGGCATTCGTCAATACCTAGGCCCTTTGGTCGTCGAATGTTTAATAATTCTAACTTTCTACGACATACACAGTCGACGCTACTCAGAAGAGCCTGAAATACCTCTGCCTCACGGAATCAACGATTTCACGATCGCAGGCTATAAGTGTGGACCCGACACTGTCCAAAGGTCCCAATTAGCCGACCTGTTTACAAGTCGAGCAATCCAAAATGATGGCTGGCTTTGGACGAGATACACATTGCTATTTCGTGACGATTGTAATAATACCGCTTTACGAGTTAGTACAGGTTAATTATTGTTAGAATGATTTTATTCGTAAACGATGTTTAAAGAGCAGTCATCAATCAAGTAGGCCGACATATGTATAACCTGCACAATACTGACCTTTGCTAATCAGCATAATATTGAAGTTAAGTTGATGCTTCTTTTGAGCCAATGCCACCTTGATGGCGCATACATACCTTCGATACAACCAGGTTGTTTGTTGATTTCGTCTTTACATTTGAATGCCAAGATCCACAGCCCTTGTGCTGCTTCCGCCTGTCCCTTGGTGTCCGCTTTGGACCCATGAGATCCACGTAGTAGGGCAAGGCTCCGCTCTTTACGATTCGGAACTTGTTGTTGTCGTTCGCCGCCAATTTATTAAGTACCTTAAGGACTTCCAAGGCGGAGAAGCTTATTTTCATGTACGACTGCTTTATGGCGTCGTTCAGGAGTTTAACAAGCAGCTCAAAAACTTCGTCGCCCGAAATAATCTTTTCGTTTTCTTCCTCCGTCACCAGGTAGGACAGGATCATTAATGAAAAACAGGATATCATGTGATTGCTGCAATCACGAAACGGTTGGATGCATTCAACGGCATCACAGGCCCGCAACGATTCTCTGGCCCCTGAAGCCCTTCGGACGACGTTGTGCATAATTCCTAAGAAAGCCCAGACAATGGAGCTCGGTTTCTCGTCTTTCATGATATTCGGTTGGAGGTATTTGAACTTGAGAAAATTCAGCATGTCCGAGTGAAGCTCCACTTTAAGGATTCGTTCGCAAATGGTGGTGCACTTATCGCTCATGTTCCACATGACAAACAGCAAATACTCCGCTTTCTTCCAGCTCGGACTATTGCAGGTTTCCGGGACGACTTTTTCGAAATTGTCTCTCCAATACTGCTGAAATGATTCCACAAAATTGAGCGACGCAAGATATCTGCCTAGTTCATCTCCCTGATTTGGATTTCGGTATTTATTTACGACAGGGTAAAGGTAGGATGCTTGTTTTACTGTAAATTTTCTTGCTATGCTGGGTACGATTCTACTGAGCTCTGAAAATATTTCTTCCATTGAGATATTGGACAAGTCGAGTTCTTTGTATTCGTCGTCTTCTCCATCATCACTGCCACTGGATTCTTTCTTCGTCTCTGAGTCATCGTCGGTATTCGGAGTGGTGTTTCGTCTCACTGATTCAACGGACTGCAACCAAATTAACACAATTCAATTAACGTTACATTACTATTTCACATTTATATAAAATACCAACCCATAAAAATGGCTATTCTTACTACGACCTCATTATCAAACATTGACCCTCTCACTTCTGACCACATTACTGACCTATCAGTAAAATCCACATCTAAACACTGTAACCTTTACTTTGCGCCTACATGGCATGTAATGTCCCAGCCTCGGATCTTTGCCCTAATCCTAGCTTTCCTAATTTATCTCTCTTTCTCTACTGACATACTAACTCGCCCTCAGAAGAGGGCAGCTATACGTCCTCGTCTTAACAAAAGTTGTCTCAATCTCACTGTTTGCTCCAATTTAATGTCTATCTGTAACAATGCTTTCCTATATAAGATGATAGAGAAAATGGTCCTTACTCACTCAGCTCAACTGTTAACAGTAATCCATATCCCACAAGTGAGGCGTAGGGAATGTGCTTATTTTCTTCTCTTTAGGCCCTTGAGCCGGCAATGGACGAATCCTAACGTCGTTACACGGAGTCGAACCCGCAACTGCATGATCATTGACCAAATGCGTACCGATCGTTATCGTAACGGTAAAGTAAACATTTCTAAAGCGCCACTTAAAAGCTGAGCACAGGGCACCAACTTATTCACGAGCGCTGCGTCAAAGTTAGTGGGGTTGTCCAAAGATGCATTCAAGAACCAAGTCCGGTTGCCACAAGACCAGAGAGAAAAGGGGAAAGGAATTCTTAAGATGGGTTGTGTTTAAGCTGAGAGAAATGGAAAGGCAGCAGATTCGCTGAATCAGGGTGGAATTTCTTGAGTTTTGAATGTAAAAACTGAGGAAACAGATGGTGATGGGGAATGACAGAAAGGATAGAGAAACAGAGAATTTGCGATAGGCCACCGTGCTGCACAACTCTATTCCTACCTCTCGGTAAACAACCTACCTGCACTTCTCAAGTCGACTCCTCCATCCTAGACGTTATGGTGGAGCACTCCAACCATTTCGGATCAAGGTCTTGTTAACTTCGACACTCCACACCACCTGCAGCCGGTCTTCGCGATTAGATATTTTCGGGGCTGGAGGTCCTGGATCGGGAGGACTTTCGAGCCGGCCTGTTAAACAGTCCACTACTGGGAGACTTATCGCGTTTGGAGCAACACACCTCCAAGGAACTATTTGCAGTATACGACTCTACCATCAATTCTCTGATTGATCGTCTTCTCCCTCGTAGAACCATCAAGACTCGCCAAAGACCTCTTGCACCCTGATTCGTCGAGACGTACCGCGCCTTGAGCGCCGCTTCAGACGAACGCGCAGTACAACAGAACGTAACACCTGGATCCATCGACAGCGTCAGATGCACGGCGAATTCCGCGAGAGGGAGATGCGATATTGGGAGGTGCTAATCGATCGCGATAAATCCAACCCCCGTCGTCTGTGGATATCGCTTTCCAGGATTCTGGGCCGCGCCACGTCAAGAACATAACCCTCTCGCCTAACATTCATAGCACGAGACTATCTGGATTTTATGCTTAACAAACTCGACTTGGTCCGCGGCTCCAGTGAGGGCGCGCCCCCACCGACCTTCTCTTCAGCTGATTGCCGTATGTCGATTCTACAGAAGATCTCTGTGAATGGACTGCCCCGGCTACTGTCAACGTCATCATCGAAGTCTTACGAACTCGACTTCTTTCCTTCACTTATTGTTTAACCGGGTTCTGGGTGTGGGCTCCCTCCCTTCCCAGAAAAGGGCTATTGTCTTCCCTCCCTCAAGCGTCCTGGTTTGGATATCAATGATATTTCCAACTACAGACCCATCTCAAACCTATCCCTCCTATCTAAGCTAGTTGAGAAACATGTGTTCATCCAGTTAATACAATATCTTGAGGCTAACTCTTCACTGCCTAGCCAACAGTTGGGCTTTAGAAGCTTTCATTCTACTGAAACCGTCATCACCTGCATTCTATCTATAACCGAATTAAAGTTCGTAAGCAAGTAGTAGTAGTTATTGTCGTAGTAGATTACCAGACTTAATCATTTTAGTAGTTGTTGAAGGATAAGATGAAAGATGAGGGGAGAGTTAATTGCAGAGAACTGATACCAACAGCTGGTTTGCATTAGCGGCCTGGCCAGCGAGTAGGCAGTAGGGCGTCTGATTTGTTACTTTGTCCAGACAAGAAGAGGAATGCTTACATTTCAGACAACTGAAAAACCAGTCCACTCAGAGAGCTGTGCAGAGACAGAGGCAAGAATACATCAGGCCAAACATGTACAGATAAGGATGCAGGTCGAAACAGAGTTAAACCAGCGCACACGCCGAGACCAATAGAGCAAGACAGAACCAGTCAGAAGGAGATATGCAGCTGAATAAGCTGTCAATTGCAGACAAAGAAAATGCCAGGGTACCAATCAGGTGGAGCACCCAGAGATAATTCTATGAATATTGTACAATAGTATCTTAACACGTAACTCTAAGCTAGATGACATAGACAGAACTCATCCTTAGGCAGTTTGGCTTCAGTCGATTAGCTCTGAGATTCTACTCTCGGAGATAGAACGCAGTTAGAAATGTAGCCGAAGTAGAGTCTAGTGTCTTATCGACACCACCTGGTAAAATAAAGTTTGTCGTAGGCTAAAGTCGCTCGCTCCGCAATGTAACTGTTAATTTATTCATCCTAGTTCTTCACCTCCGGTCTTACATAACTTTGAGCCAACAACTCTTGCAGATGTTCGCAGGCTCATATTTTCTTCACCTAGCAAAAGCGCTTTCCTTAACACCACTCCTACATCTTTTCTGAAAGAATGCTCTGATGCCCTGAGTCCTACCATTACATCAGTAATCAATTTCTCATAGCTTGAGGGATCTTTCCATCTGTTTTTGCTCATGCCATAGTTCATCCTCTGCTGAAGAAACCTTCTCTTGACCCGGGTGACCTGTCTAATTTTAGACCCATCTCAACTTTAAATTTTGTATCAAAAATTCTTGAACGGGTAGTTTTCAATCGTATGCAAACCCATCTATCTTCAAACTCGATAATCTCTCCATTTTAGTCTGGTTACTGCAAGTTTTGCTCAACAGAATCTGCACTTCTTGCTGTTCATAGTGATATCATGTGCTCCATGGATAAGGGTAAGGTGACAGCTCTTATTCTCCTTGATTTGTCTACCGCCTTTGACCCTGTGGACCACGCTGTCCTTTTGCATCGTCTCCAGCATTGGTTTGGGGTTTCTGGTCCTGCCTTACATTGGTTTGCTACTTATCTCAGCCCACGCACTTAATCAGTGCATTTGAATGGATATTATTCTTCTAGTGCTTTATTGAACTGTGGTGTTTGCAGGGTTCGGTACTTGGTCCTCTCTTGTTTACATTGTACATCACACCTTTAGGAAAACTGCTGGACAATCATTCATTAGAATATCATTTCTATGCAGATGATACCCAAATCTACATTTCATTTGACAGTTCATCTTGTCACTCGTCTGTGCAGCTGTTGTCTGATGCCTTTGAGGAGCTACAGTCTTGGATGGCAGCAACTACACTCCTCCTTAACCCATCGAAGACTGACTTTCTACTACTGGGCAGCAACTTTAGAAGTTTGAATGGCTTAAATCCTTAAAGCTGGGTGACTCGTTTTTTGAGATGAATGATACTGCTCGTGACTTGGGCGTTGTTTTTAATTCTACTATGTCTCTCACAAAATATATAAATGATATTTGTAAATGATTATACATGTATATTCGTGACATACGCAGAATTTGGCGTTATGTCCTCATGTCTTCTAGAATTTCATTGGCTAATGCATTGGTCTCTAGTCGCCTTCACTACTGTAACTCAATCCCTGTTGGTATCACAAAGTCAAATATGCAGAAACTCCAAAGGGTTCAGAACTCCTTGGCTAGAGCCATAACAAATACTTCAAAATATGAGCATATTACCCCTGTGCTTAAATCTTTGCATTGGCTTCCTGTTCAGCAAAGACTTACAGTTCATAAAACATTGAACTACGGCCAATCACAATACTTAAAATCAGTCGTTATTCCTGAGACTTACCATTATTCTGCAAGGTCATCTGATTGTCATTCTCTGGTCATACCTTGGCCTAGACTGTTCTCGGTAAACGGGCTTTTTCGGTTGCTGGGCCTAAATTTTGGAACTCCCTCCCTGTGTCTGTTTGTTCTACTCAGTCACTTTTGTCATTTCGTTCTCAACTTAAAACTTACATTTTTCGAATTGATTATCCACCGTAGGCTGCCTTTTTGTCCTATGGACTGACCATCTGGATATTGAGCTGATTGCGGCTTGGCTTTGGTGCGCCATCGGTTGATGCCCTGTCATTAGACACCAGCGCATTAAAAGTTTATAATAATAATAATAATAATAATAATATTATTATTATTATTATTATTATTTTGTTTTCGAACATGCTTGATTCACCTCAGAAAGATCCGACAGCTTCGTTCTACTGTAGATTCAACATCACTGAAAACACTAACATGAAGACTTATTCTGACAGACTCGACTACTGCAACTCTATATTCTAGGGTCTCCCTGACTGCACACTATGTCCTCCAACTAGAGTCACGTGAAAGGCTGCACGACTGTCTTGGACTCCCTTACCGAGATCCTTTCATACCAGCTCTTCGTTCTCTATACTGGCTTCCTGAATTTTAACGTATATCGGCTTCAAGCTGGTACTGATGATGTACAAACCAAATGCTACCAAATGCATCCTTCTTGTCATCCATGGTTGGCTCTGTTTTCGCTCAGCATCTTCTGAAAACGTGTTGTGTCTGGTACACGTGTTGTCTTTGGCCAACATTCATTGATCTCTCTAACTGGAACTCTCTACCTCCTCATCTTTTCCAAGTATCTTTTGCTCTAAACTCAAAATATAATTCTCCAAGTCTGTGTATTGTTCTTGATGTTTCTCGGTTTCAGTGTACACTTCTGAACTTTGTAAGGAGGACATTATAAATTTGCAGTTGTAAGCAAGCAAATACATACATACATACATACATAAATAAATACATACATACATACACACATACATACATAAATACATGCGTACATACATACATGTTTACGTACATATATACATTCATAAATATGTACATACATACATACACACATACATACCATGCATACATGCACTCACATACATACCTATATTTACATACATATATACATAAATACTTCAATATACATAAATACTTCAATAAATACAAATCTGCATACATTCACATAAAAATAAATGCTGGAGTGGTCCTTAAAATAAATATTGCAAATCTAATCCTCTCACCCTTCCAATTTTGTACAAAAAATCTTATCGTCTATCCAATATTGATCGGTGGCCATCCATGTTAAAATTTTATGGTTTAATATATATGGGGCCGAATGTAAAATTGGTGTCGCGGACTTTGGCAAATTTTATTTACTGAATACTCTAGTTAACATTTGATCAACTCCCAGTCCTCATCTCGATAGTCTTCAGCCCGATGGTTGGGAATCTAATTTAAAATTATCAATCTACTTATAAGTTGGAACGTTAGCCAATCTCATCTGATCTAATCTAATAGAAACTAATATAGGTCTTATCGACTCCAGTCTGAAAACTTCTATTGCGTAGTTGAAATATTTCATGATGAAAACTTCGCAGCTAAAAGAATGATTGATGTAAATGTTGAACAACCACAATTCCTGTTCTCAAAACTCTTTACTGGCTTAAAACACCCGAATGAATGGAATATAAAAGCTTTTTACTTACTTGCAATTCACTCCAATTCTCCCAGTCTACGTTCGTCGTTTATTACAATTCAAACACTTCGTTCAACCCGCTGCTCATCAGAACTTCTCCGCCCTTCTGTCATCTTATCTTCAAAATTCGGTAATAGCTTTATAGTTAAGCTCCTGCACCTCTTAGGAATATACAACTATTTGACCTGTTCTACCACGCGCAGCGGGATGTGCTCGGAACGCGCTGCGGGGTCATCGAATGCAATCTGTTCTCAAAGCCTTATATTACATCTTGGGAACCACACCGCCCACAGCGCCCGCATACTAACCGCCCGCCGCACACACAGATATACACATGCCCACAGTATTCAAAGCCTCATTTTAATCTATTACTCGTCAAAACAACAGCTGTTACGTGACCAATCTCCAAAACTCACAAGGAATTTACTTGCAAACTTAAGTAACAGTGGGAGTTCATATTGATTTTACAGTGCTCACCTACAAATGCTTGGGGCCAATTGGACCCAGTAGGCTGGGAAGGGTTAATTTATTTGCATCATAAACAGCGAAAATGACATTCGACTCATCTGTAACAGATAGATCTCATCTCCAATCGTTTCCTGCTGACCTTTTTTAAAATTAATTTTCCATTTGGATCAACTCTCAAGATTTCATTCGACTGAAAGGGGCTTTTGAAATCGTAGATGTAGAGACATTTATTTCTGTTGCAGGATCCGATGTCCGTTGGATTAATTAATTCTTTCAAATTCTATCGACGACTGAAATTTTATTTAATCGAATCATTAACTTCAAATGCAGAACTCTGCTAACTCACAACAAACAATTCTTTGACTAATACGCCTGTGAATAAGCTGGTCCCCGAGGCGCGGCTTTCATTGGGCGCAGTATAAATCTCGGAATTACGATTACGATTACGATTAATACCTTCAATTCAGTAACTGAATTCAGTTTTGCTTCTGCGGACGTATTAATCGTCTGAACTAAATGTGTATTGGATTTGGCTCCGTTTCGAAGGTTCTCTGAAAATAGAAACAAATCGTTTAGATTATATAAAGTTTTTCCTCATATTTTAAAATAAAAACTCGTTCAGAAACGAAAAACATTTTATTCACAATATTTGTGTAACAGTTGCGATCACAGCATCACAATATTCGAAATCAAATTCAGACACAAACAAACAGAGCAGACAAAATGATGCTGACAGAGAAAATGACATGGAAATAAAGCGACAGGCGGCTCAGAGGAACAGCCAGAATGATAGAAACCGACATTCATAGATATGCAGTGAGATACACGGATAATGATAGCATAAAAGAAAGGGAGTATTTTCAAGTTTATTTATAAGGTAATCAACAGGAAGAGTATAGATAAACAGTGCATTCCGTATGCGTTAAAACAGCATAATTCTTATTAACAATTATTTCAAATAGATAGGCCTAATAAAGTGGCAAAGGGGATAGTACAGAAATTGTATGAAATTATTTAATGAACACTTTGTAGCACTGACAGGTATCATTTGATGATTCTTACATAAGAACGTGAGTTCTATGCAAAGAAGCGTCCTCATAATAATTGTTTCCTAATTTTAGAATGAACTAAAAATTAAATGGTTAGGCTGAAAATCGGCGCCTAATAACCGTATGCACGTCTCCTTGCGAGGCCGTGAATAAACAAAATACTGTAATCTTCTGAAATTTCTTGACCAAGTTTGCTTTAGAGTAACACCGATAGACGGTAACATTGTGTTTTAAGGCTAACTACTTTCGTAATCATAATACCAAAAGTTTATAAAGCACTACTTTAAATTTAAGCAACAACAAAATGCGAAAAATGTTACTATTATCAGTCACTGTGCATCGAGAGATTACCTAAACTTATTTTTGGTAAGACAAAATTTAACCAAAACTAATTATACGGGTATTTATCATGACATTCTTTAGGGCTGATCTGTTTGTTTCTCTTTCTTCTTAAATTAAATTTAATGAATGCTCTTGCTCGTGCTGTCACCAAAACTCCGAAACACCATTACATCACCCTGTTTTCAAATCAATTTACTGGCTTAAATACCTGAACGAATACAGTACACAGGCTGTACCTTTCCTTCAACACACTTCAATTGTGCCTATTCGTACCCACTTTAGAAGACCTGCCAAGCACATCATTAAATGACTTCTGCTGAATCATAGCAGACTAGGCGAACTCGTCGCCTGGACAGTCATTAGAAGAAAACTCAAGCGGAAAGTGACAGAACTTCCTACCGAAGAGGATGCAGGGTGTCGAGCAAACTTATTGTAACATTCTCTTTGCCACACATCCACTTACAGTATATAAAGTGACAATACCAATTGGAAATGTTCCACCTAATTCATCACAAATTGATTTCATCGCAACTTTATTAAATCCCGTTCTTCGGTGTTTTCTATCTTCAATGCTCACCTGGTTAATCTCTCTTTTAGTGAAGGCCATTTTCCATCTGCCTTTAGAACTGCTTCTGTGACACCGCTATTTAAACAGTCTGATATAGAGAATGGTTGCTTGACTAATTATAGACCCATATTCAATCGGAATAGTGTCTCAAAACTGATTAAAAGCCTATCCGAAGTATTTCTTCAGAGGCATAATTATCACATCTCTAAATTTTAATCCTTTTAATCCGCTTCTCATAAACTTCAATCAAACGAGACTGCTCTCAGTGGCATACTAACAACGTAATTAATTCAATGGATTCTGGCAAAGCATATCTTCTTATATCTCTGTATTTGAATGCTGCATTTTCGATTTGAATGCTGCATTTTGATAATGAAGAGCGTGGTATTTTATTATTTCGGCTATCTTCTTCTTCTGGTTCTCTGCTCTCAAACAGGTTCAAACGCAGATGACGCCACTACTCTCAGTGTTGGGCTTCTTCTTTCAGCCTGCTGTATCCGTCCGTCCTCATCCAATCCAGTGGCATCTGTCTGGGTCTTCCTTCTCTCCATTCTGCCCTCAATGAAGGTTCTTCAATATGTGACCAATCCATTTTCTCTGCCGCCTCCTTCTTTTAGTTATCATAGATCTTTCTTCTCCAACTCTATATGAACCAACTCTTGCAATCAACCCACATAAGCCAGAGGCTCTTCTCCATTTTCGACTCTATACGCCATCATTTGGCATTTCAGATTCTCCTCTTCTCTGGATATCTTCTTGTCTTAATGATCGTTCTCGACGAATGGCAATAAACTCATCTCGCCCTGATCCTGTTGCCTGTCGTTCACTTATACCTAAGGGTTCTGTCCTCGGGCCTCTCCTTTTTTCTATCTTTATTTCGCCGATTTCTCAAATTGCGCACATGCATAAGACAATGGTCCAGCAATTTGATGATGATACTTAACTCATAGTAGCTCACTCTGCCACAGATTCCTCAGCTGAAATTAAACTCGGATTGTCCTCATTTCACATTTGGTTCTGCTTCAATGACCTCGCACTCAAGCGCACATAAGTCAGAGGCATTTCTTTGGACAACTCACTAGCGTATGCTGCCTTTCTCTTCTCATTCATCTGTTGACCTTGCATGACCAAAAAATCCTGTTATTAGACAAAATTAAAACTATTGCTGTCATCAATAATCACTCGCCCAATAAGACTTCGCAGGAGTCTTCTATTTGCACGTCTTGTTTCTACCAATTCAAGACATTTCGTCACATCAGAAATACTCTGACTGATGACATGGCTAAAGCATGCCATATGGACTTGTTAGCTCTAGATTAGACTCTGCCAATGCAGTGTCATACGGTATAGCCTCTTTTAATTTAAAAAAGCTCCAGAGAATCCAGCACTTTTTCTATGGTTGTTCTTCTTCATCAAATGCTTTAGATCATGTATTATGCTCTCTTAAAGCCCAATATACAATCAGAGGTTGTTCAATTAATTAAGGTCATTTTATGGTTAAAACCTAACCAAATACTGGCAGAGAAAAATCATTAGAAGAACTAAACTCAATGTAGTTAAATAGGATTGAAGTTATCTTCGACAGAAGGCACACGAGCCTGCTAAATCTCACTGAATGCATGCGTGCACCAAGAATTGTTTGAAACTACTTTGCAAAAGTGCTAAGAATGTGTAAAGTAATCTTTCAGAGCAGGTTTGACCAAAAGGAAAATTAGAAGCTCGAGCAATAGAAACAATTTCAGAACTCTCGTAACTGAAATATCTCTTTGCAAAAACTATTTTGATGATCATATGGAAAACAAAAGTGTAAGCACCGGATTTCACCGACATGCACATAATTATTATTTATTTTCAGACATCACATCAAGATAAATTAACGGTGCTGAACAAAAATCCTGGATACTGGAGCAAGGATGAAACCCTCTTGACATAATTACCAACTCCTCTGATCACGCACCACCTCTTGCAAACTCTCAAGTAAAACAGAAAACCACCGACATCAGTCCCAGGATTTTGGTCCCAGATTCATAGGTCCCTGTAGTGGTTAGGCAATTCTGATGGGTTTGCTCAAAAGTGACTTTTAAATGACATAATGACATATGTTTTATTGTTAGAGCAGTGCCATATAAGTATTTAGATTTTATATGTCAGACACGTGTATCAACTTAGCCAGCGCGTCTGTTGCAACGACTATGCTTGCAAATTAATCACTTCTCACTGGTCACTTTGAAACAAGACTGTGCCAACCCAGCGTTCAGCAATAAATCTTTAGTGTACAGTAGTCTCAGTCCGTCATTCACCTGCTATCGGTAATGCACTACTAAACTGTCCTCTCCCTACAAACCTGTGTTGCCTTCAGTACAAGCATAAACACACAAACATTCAAAAAGGGAATAAAAGAAGTGCTTAAGGTGTTTTGGTTTATATCTGTCTCATTGGTGGTGGATTTGTCATACTTTGCATATGTTACTTAAATTAAGCGACTGGCTTCAGGAAATATAAACTCTAATAAACGCGGTTTCTACATACGCATTTTCCTCCTGCGATATATGACAACAATGATTAGTACAATCACTGGTAGAACAAGTAGAACCAAAAACGGCAGCCGAGTTTTTTCGCTGGCAGCTAATACAGCTAAAACAAAAAATATGTTACCTACGTTAAGGAAACAGTGATGTCATTCATAAATTGTGTTAGAGATTGAAATATTCATTTATTCATTCAAAGACTCATCCAGGTCAAGAGACTGCTAAAGACATCCCAACTGTAAAAATCTTATTTTGGTGCAGAAAATCCTAATTGCGCCCCAGAGCAGTCAAAACAGTCTATTTTAGGCGCATAATTTCGGAATAGAAAATTAAAAGTAACCCTTCGATGCAGAAATTTTAGGGCAAGAAATTTAAACATGAAAGCACTCGTAATTCAAATTAAATATTAGAAGTGAGTGCACATTATGACGAACAACACCAAATAACATGGAGAAAAAGAAACTGCGGTTACCTTCGCAATATAGAGAGCTATATTCCGTGATAGAACTGAAAAACTCTTACTTAGAGTTGAATAAACCTCGACATACATGGGCTCCACTATACAAGATTTGTTCCCTATCGAACACGCAGCTTCGCACCGATGCCATCCAACTCTATTCGGTTTTAAAGTATGATCATCAGACACTGTGATCGAATCATCGCCACTGAACCACTTCCATTTGTAACTGCATGATTGGCTGGTGTTCGCTTCACAACTGACTTCGTCATTCATTGCCACGTAAACTGTTACTTTGCTGCTGAAGATATCTGATTGAATTAAATACCAAAAACGTTGATACAGCAAACTACTTCATACATATACAATGCTGGGTTTGCGTCCAGGACATCGTGATTCCTTCCACCGTGGTTCATTGGGGCAATGTTTTCAATTAGGTATCCGCAAAGATAAGTAGATTAAAGGTACTGGTATCAAACGTTTGCGATGTATATGTACATACGCAATTCATAGGACAACTTAGAGCAATACAATGAAGTACATTTAGCTTCCCTCTCAGGTAGAGACATAATTATGTACTTCTGCTGTTTAAATGAATGCTTGGAATGTTCCTGCCACAAGACTGTTTATTATTTTTCAGCCTTATTCGAATATTAACAGTTGTTCAATCCACAATTTTATGAACGGTGCATTTTGGTATTGAAAGTTTAGACTGTATAATTTCTAGAGCCGTACAAGTTAATCATATAATAGGCCTAATAAGAAAAAATACAATTTAAATTTTGTCCATATAAGTGCCTACTCCTAACCTTATATTTTAATCCCGAGGGATCACTTATATCTAAGGTGGGCAATATTAAAACAATTAAAGTAATAAATAATAATCATCGATACCCTGTCTCTGTTTCACTACAGTTGGAAAGGTGTACTCACATAAAATTTTGATAACGTCAGATGAACAACTGTAGCTTCTGTTGGAAGTTCTCGTCGTCTGGCAAATAAACGAAGAGTCATTTAGATCAAGTGTACTATTCATCGTTAGTGTGTAGGTGACCTCATTTTCATTTGAGGTAAAGTTGAACAGTCCTATAATGGATTTATTGACTCCGCTCGCCTTCCATTGAAGAAATGGAAAAGTGTTGCCGTGGTACGTTACGCTACATGAAAGTTTGATATCGTCTGGTTCTATCCCGCAGGTGTTTGGTCCAATGACTCCGCTCGAACGCATGCTAGATTTGCAGACTGGATCGTCATCTAAAACACATTAGATTTGCAATATCTTAAGGATGCTTCCGACTATCCGATAATCACTCAACATAAAACTAAGAGTAACATGTTGGTGTTGGTAAAATTATGGCAATCTACTGCCTGAACAAATTCATTTTAAAGTTTACTAGAATGAAATTCTCTGAAAAGTATTTAAATAGGAATCATTTTGCCAACATAGACCTAATTTGTTTACTTGGTTATTTCAATAGTGTTTCAAGATTCTCGTTGACATGCTTTGCAATTATTAATGTCAGTAGTGCGAAATTTTAACAGTCTTGGCATGATTAGGCGTAAAATAGGATTTGTCCGCTGGAAGGCTGCCTCCGATAAGAGTAGAATGTCCACATACATCCAGTAGTAATTAAGAATCGTACTTGCAGTCTATATAAACAGACCACTGTGACCGTTTCAAATAACTCGACAAAACTATCTGGCAGGCAGCTCTGATTGTGTCTTGACAGTAGACAGTTCATGTCTGATGTCGGGTCTTAGCAGACACTAATCTCTAAATTTTGAAAGAGGTAAAATGTAAACATGCCTAACACTATTAGCTGAGCCGAGCTTTGTTCTCCAAACCCTTCATCCTCTAAGCATTTGTAGTGCCCGGCATCTGAAGGTTGGACCGATCGAATGACTAAATTGTTTGTTCCTGTAGATGAGTTTATTTCAACCGAAAACCTGGCATTATACGGCTCTAGAATATTTGTTCCTTTGTAAACATAATTGCTGCCATGATGCCAGTGGACTTTCTCCGCTTGAAGGGAAGTCGTCGAACAGTTCAAATAAGTCGAATCATTGACCTTTACCTCTGTCTCGCGAGGAATCACGTTCAACACGGCATCTGAAAGTCCATAAATAAGCATAATTTAGGCTAATAATTTTTGTCACTTAGTTTTTCGTATTCATCACATCCTATTTCTGTTAAATGAAAGTCTCAACTACGCAATAAATGATCGTGGCTTTTCGTTTTATCATGTAGTTCAATGTTTTTGATCCCAACATCAGATTCAGTAGTCGATATTGATTTGATTCGTTTAGGCCAATAATATAAGCCCAGTTCATGATGATCATCGTTGTAACGACAACAGTCGCTTATTTACAAGCTCAAACGCATTAAATAAGATGAAAACGCATAAGCTTACACGAATTTAAAATTATTATCGTAAGTAATCGAAATCTAGGAACTTTTGAAAACTTACCAAATTTATGGAAGACATTCAGTAATAGGCCGACAGCTAAAAGTATCAGACGATGCTCCATCGTTAAAATCACTATCAATTCTCATTGTTGTCATGGAGACTGCAAATAAAATTCGGTATAATCCGTTTCAGTTTTTCTTAAAGCTCTTAAAGGATGTTATATGAAATTTTATATCAAGACAGATTCGTTCTAATTTTATATTGTTACATTGGTGCATATATACCCATGTAGTGAAAGGCTGTGGCTTACCGCCAGAGACTGCTCGACAGTCATCTCTGTCGAATATTTCGTAAAGTAGCGATCTCCTGATTGGAATAAGCAATTCCTCGTCAGTGACCTGGATTTGCTCATGGACATAAATCTATTGATGGCTGACCACATGAACTTCCTTTACAGGTTCAGCTTCTGTCAGCTATGCCAGATACGGGTCATGCTGCGCAATCTCTCATTCAGCGATGCACTTGTCCCTCATTCACTCGTTTATACTGACTCACATAGATTACTACAATTCAAATTTTGTCCATTATCATCATAAAAGGCCTCTTTAAGTCATTAGATTACATTATATGCAATGAATAAGAGAGTTTCTTCCGCGATCCAGTGATTAGAAGCTTCGTAAATAATAGTGCCCTCTTACGCCTGAAAACCATTTATATTTTATATTAGTATGTACTGAGTTCTTAATGTAAAATCCGTCATTATATGCACAGTTTGAGAATTTTTGAACACATATATATGAACCAATTTTTGAAATAAAGGGTCCTCTTTTTCTTCCAACAACTTAGACGAACTAGATGAAATCTCCAGATTAAGATTACGATTACGAACTGAAAACATCCCGACAAATGGAGCCGTGTATCTGAGCATCCTAGAAAAATATGCCAAACTTTATCAACATCCACAATATCAGACACTTCCAAGAGAACGGTGCACCATGTCACGGTACAAAGGTTTTAAATCCTGACTGATGAAGAAGCCCATTCCATTGCTGAAGACGTTGTATTGTATTTGATAACTTATGTGGCGCTTCTTACAGAACAAATTACTACATGGTCTGGAAACAGTCCGGACTTGAATAGCATCGAGAATGTGTGTTCAGTGATGAAACAGAAGCTATCTTTCTACAGTCCAACTTTCGAGGCAGACTTGATCAACTCGATCAAAGTCTCACCTTTTCAAGAAATCCCATACTTATCCATCGAATCCACAGCCTTCCCGTTTCTCTCAACTTAATCATAACCCACCATAACAGATCCTTTCCCCTTCTCTCTCTGGTGTTCTGGCAACCGGACTTGGTTCTTGGTATGTCATGTTTGGACAACCCCATTAACTTGAACCGCGCTCGTGAATAAGCTGATGCCCTTCGCTTAGCTTTTAAGTAGCGCTTTATAAATTTCGAGTTAACGATTATGATTACAATCGTCTCTGAACAGGATCGACGTCACGACTGCGTTAACAACCGACGAAGTCCGAGGTAAAGCAATGTCAATTCACTTCATGGTCTTCACTGTTTGTTCTCTGAACAGATAGAAATTCCCAAAGCGACATTAAATAATCACAATTCAATTAATTTCGTATGCACGTATACGCAATATGCTAACACCAATGAACGCACTACTTTGGCCTTGTTCCGAACTCAGAGTTCCAGACCTGTCTTCACCGATAAAATAGACTAAGAACACGAGACAAAACACATGCTGTGCTTCTGTTGTTAGTTGATTTATTGCTTATATCGAGTTTATTAGGACTACGTCTTACTAGGTCTTTTTTCAACTAACGATAATCTTGAAATGACGAATATTGATCAATTAAATGGACTTCTAACAGCAGGCAGTGGTGAAGGAATATCATTCATATTAGGCCTACATACAACATTGTCTAGTAGGCCTCATGTCACACAAGAGACATCCAGTCGGGTCTTAATTAATGCCATAACAAGGCCAAAGTGTCTGGCTAGATATCACTCTAACTTCTGTCATTATGTCCACTTGACGCATCCGTTACACTTCTAATAATAAGACATATCTGAATTAGCTGGTGCCTTTTTAGAGGTGGATCCATAGGGGTGGGGATTACGGTCATGCCATTTTTGTGATTTTTGATACTGGTAGGATTAGGCCCTGACCTCCAGCTGTTTTGACTTCTGCAACTCGCTTCTTACACCCATTTCAAAAGCTAACTTGACGAAAGTTCAGAGTTCGAAACACACTGACAAGAGCTATCACTATACAGTCAAACATATGAACACATCACCGATCCTAAAATTATTGCACTGGCTGTCCATAGAAAAGGGAGTAATTTTCAAGACTGGGCTAATTGAATACAAGACTCTACAGTTCAGCCAACCTCATTATCTTCACTCAAATCTAAGCTTTAAGCCCATAGATGATTTTCGTGTTCACTTCCTTCAGCATTTTGGTTTTATCAGGTCGTCTATCGTGTAAATGAAACCGGATGCCGGACTTGCTAAATCATGCCAATATCATTGCTTTGACCTTTACTTAAAACTGCAGATACTTGCAGCGAAATAACACAAAAAATGGAATTAGATGAAATCGTGAGCACTTACATATTTGATGACTTCGAACGTTCTTATCGAAAATTCTGCTTACATTCTTGACCTAATAAAACGTTGTAGGCCTATAGCTAATGCATATATGCGCTTGGGTTTTTCCATGGTTTTATCATGGTTTTTTTGGCTCAGTATTCCTTCATTAACAGGATATTAATCGTAAATTCGAGATTTATACAAAGCCCAACGAAAGCTAACTCGCGAGGACCAATTTATTCACATTGTTTCACAAATTCTCAGTCACAAAATAGATAGGCAATAAGGGTTATTATCGGTTCCAGGTTAAATTCCAAGAGTCAGACAGAGAGGCAGTCAGACGGCTATGGTGGATGGTGTTTGCGATATGAACAGCAGAAAGATAAGGGGAAGAAGAGGAATAAGGGTAAATTTGTTTGAGAGATGTATTTCAATTTTGAGGGAAAGACCTGAGCAGAGATTGCAAAGTATCAAGTGTTGGCGAGTTCACGTGATGGGTCAGGTAATTGTCGTAATTCTGGTGAGAGTTTAGTCCACAGGGATGGAGCAGCCATGGCTATGAAAGACAGCCTGTTAATATTGGCACTAAGTTTTGAGCACAGTTCGCACAGTGAGTAGATCTAATCTAGCGAATTAAGCTAAATGAGTTACTTGAGAATTTAAGCAATAGGTTACCAGTCCTCAGTCAAATCTATTGCCTGTATAAGCTTACCTATGAAAGCATTCATTTCAAAGATTTTTCCACTAACATATTAGATACTCTGTAATACTCCTAACCTCTTAACCTCCTAACCTACTTATCGCCGTAAATTCTTCACCGTCCAATAACTCCGCATTACTCGATCGGCTTCTGACCTACTGGCCTAGTTAGCTACACGCCTACGTCAGGGCTACTCTGAGCGTGAGCATGTCGGTACGGGTCTTAGGTCTATGATTGAAATGCTAAGGACCAATCGTAATCGTAACTCTCAAGATTTTTACAGCGCCCATCGAAAGCTAAGTCGCGGGAACCACCTTATTCACAGGCTCTCAGTCAAAACAAAAAACATAGGCAAAAGGTTTCGGTTCCAGGTCAAAAACTCAGAGTCGGGCAGCCGGACAGTCGGACGGTTACGGTGGATGATGTTTGAAATTGAAGCGAAAAGAGACATGAGGGGAAGAGAAAGAATCAAGATAAGATTTTTGGAAAGGAAGCTAACCTCTGAACGCATTCATTTCAAAGATTTTTTCACTAACATATTAAATACTCTGCAATACTCCTAACCTCTTAACCTCCTAACCTCTTGAGTTAAAGAAATGCAGTCATATTTTTTATACTTAAGGCCTAAATTATCGCCACAGAAGAAAGTTGACTGAGGGCTGTCTTCAGTTGCCACGACTTTCCTTTCCATCTCTAAACGATGGAAAGCAAGGCGTTCAAAAACTTTATTTCTTGTCGTACCCGTTTATCACCCCTTAGCAAAACAAGGCAAAATATATACATATACACGTACGTACTAGCATACAGAGACTTACATGCTGCTAAATAGAAGGATGTGACGGTTGGACCATTGTTTCCGTTAGCCAAAGATTGATTTTCATAAATGTCAGGCATGGATTATTACTGAAGTAGAATCATGTTATCATACTGATTGAATGTGAAACAAGAACAATCGGAAAGTTGTCGATTGAACACCTGTTTTATTTCCTATCGAAGTTTGCCGATGGTCGACGATTTGTTCCGATGCCATGATGCATTTGTCAGGGTTGCATTGTGATGCAAATGTCAATGCGTCCTTTAATAAGGATATTACGAAGGACATCAGCAGGTCACCAGTTAACTGGAATGCGTAGACATATAACACTTCAAATAGGATGGATGGCTGGCTGGCTGGCTGGCTGGCTGGATGGATGGATGGATGGCTTGATGGATGGAATGATGGATGGATGGACCTGGGTTCGATTCTCGGGTTTGCCAGATGAAGTAGACATAGATAGCTTTGCCGCACTGTTAAGAACTAATCTAATCTAATGACTTCTATAGCGCCGTTATCATAATGCTCAAGGCATCAGTCGATGAGTCGATGCTCGCTTCAAGTCAAAATCGCAGTCAAAAATCATATACCGTTGGGGAAGGCGGGTCGAATTCCGATGGATCGGAGAAAGCAGAAGACAGCCTACGATGGGTGAGCGAGTTGAAAGATATGGCTTTAGCTTAGACCTGAATGACATCAAAAAACTGACCGAGCGAACAGCACTTGGCAGTGAATTCCAAAGCGGTGGACCAGCAACCGAAAACGCTCTGGAACCAAACACTGTCCTGGAACAAGGGACAACAACAGTCCATTGATCGGGTGCAATAGTTGTTGGTATGACGGTTGAACGCGGGAATGTCAAGTTTACTTTGGTCATTCTGGAAGGGAGTCTCGCATTTGGTGCAGTTGGAGCTCGGCCGACACCCTGACTCTCAGCTGAACATCGTGGCCCACCGATCAAGTGTCTCATTGTGTCAGGTCGTCAAGGAACGCCATTGTTAATTCAGATTTGAGCTAAATATGTGATGCAGAATTCCAGGGAACCTATCGGATCACCATGTTGGGTAGCCTAACCTTCTCTGATCGAAGAATAGCTGATTCATGCCTTGACCTCGGGCTGCAAAAATACGCGGCGTAAGCTTAACGCTAAGATCCGGTGCATCTCTTGTAACCGCTTCCAAGAAAGAGTCTCCGCAAAGAGTATTGAAGGCGTTAGCAAAATCTAGCTTCACTAGATCGCCATCCGTTGACATCGAGACAGCCAAACGGCGGATTGCATGGACTGCTGCTTCAGCGTCTTTTGGTACACCAACCCCCACTTTTGGCCAATCGCGAAATTCGATAAATAAATGTCGTGCAAACGTATGTGAAAATGTACTATTTGCAATGAAACTTTATTCTAGAGATACTATATTGCGTTCGACTATTCCTCCTTTAGGTTTGGCGTGAACGCATCCTCCAAAGGCTAAGAGGTACGATCATTTTTCAGTGTTACCTGGTTCACTCACTGCGGCTTCAATAAATTCACCCAAAATGGCGGCGCATGATGCTCTTGCCGCTCAATCAATTCATATAACGAGCGAGTCTCTTATGAATGGTGCAAGAGGTTCCATACTGGAGGTCCATGACGGTGTTGCCCGTTCGAATCTGGCTGCATTAGATTACTAGTACTACTACTACTATCACTACCACTACTACAACTACTACCACTACTACCACTCTACTACAGTATTACTGTTACTAGTTACACTATTACGTTCAACGCACATCTGAGTAGGCTAATACACTATAAGCCTATGAGCCATTATATGCTGTTTACTGCCTTGTGTGTTTGCTCGCAGTCTGACAAATCTGGGTGAGATGCAAAGAAAAACCTACCGCAAGCACGAATGTATTTTATTTCAGAAATCACAATACATTTCTTTGGTTCTCTATCGTTGTCTCTGTGCTGCTCTCTCTTGCTCTATCTATCTCTCTGTCTGTATGTTTGTCTATATATCCGTCCGTCTGTCCGTCCGTCCATGCATAATCTATCTACCTACCTACATAGCTATCTATCTATTTATTTATTTATTTATTTATCTACCGATCTATCCACCTAGCTATCTGTCTCTCTGTCTATATATCTATCTATCTATCTCTCAAACTACACACCCAGTTTAAGCGAGACATGCGACCTATGCCATTACACAAACGTAAACGTAAGAACGTGCACACATACACACAGAATAATGAACTACAGAAACACAATGCATCTGGAAATGCCTACAAGATATATACGTATTGATATACTTACACAGGAATTACACAGATACACATCAAAATAGAGAATTACATACAAATACATATATGCAGAAATATATACTAAAATACATTCAGAAATGCGTAGGCTACATACAGCTATTCGAGGACATCCTAAACTACAATGAGCGCAAAAGACGTATACATGAAGCATTCATATCAACAAGTCCTACATCATACATAGACATACTTATTTCCGAAATATATCCACACACAAACAACCACCCACATACATTCATAGAGTTCGGTTTAGGCAACAGACTTGCTAGTCTTGAATTATGATCAGTGAGGGGGTTTGCTTTACCCATGGTTTCTCCGTATTTACATGGTTTTGCAAATCGCGCATGTTGATGCGAACTTGGCCCGATCTTTATGGCTGTCTGGCTGAGGTATCTCTGTGTACTTGTCTGCGTGGAATGGCAGTGCAGTGGCCATTTGGTGTCTCAGGTGGACGCTGTGAAAGAGTTACGCGAGATTAACATTTTGTTGTTGGGCTGTTGATCAGCAGCAGCGCCTCAGTAACACGTCTTGTATCTATGTATGTATGTATGTATGTATGTATGTAAATGTACATGTTTTCTATAGTACCGTATGGCTCGACCCTGCTCAATTTTCAATGAATTTATCGGGTGAGATCCTTCAGCACCACTTCCCGTTTGAATGGGTGTCACGCCATCTAAGTTCCCCGTGTACGGACTATTACTAGCCCGACATTCAAATCTCTGAAATATGGCCGTTTCAAGAATATAACATGCAGTGGCGTAAATCACGGGAGGACAGAGGACTGTCCTCCCCAAAGTTTTGACTGGGGGGATTATTCTCCCAAAGTTAAAACTTCTAATGAGGGGGAGATTAAGGGGGGACAGTGCTAAACCAAGTACTGTCCCCTCTGCTTCATTAAACTTTTATCGTAAGTTATTGTAGAATTAAATTACTTATATAATAAAAGACAGGACCTTTAAGACAAGTAGGCATGACTCATGCAAAGGCGAAAAGGCAACAGGCAGCGGAAAGAAGATAGACAGAGACACACAGATATGAAGACACGGCGAGGTATGAACCCAAAGGCAACGAGTTCAGGTGAGGAAGGAAGAGTGCGATCTGTAGGACAGACGGCGGAGCTCAGGAATATGAAGGGAGGATGCTGCTGCTATGTATGAGAGAAGATGGAATGCTACTGAAGTCTGCCACCACATCAGTATGACCAAATAAGACCGCGTGTCTCGATAGGCCTTCAGGGAGAGCGATGTAGATTGCTAAATATGCGGTAAGGCAGCCTAGACGGACCACCATATGAGGAAAATAGCCAGGACTAGAGAAGAGGATAAATGTAGAAAGACAAAGGGTGTCGGGTTTAATATCAGCAAGACACTATTGAGGAATTTATTGAGATAGTCATTATTCACTACTACTCCTTGCTATTTGTCTCAGACTTAGCAAGGAGTATTAGTACTCTCAGAGTTTGGCACATGGTGTAGTAGCACCTTGTTGCGTGTTTAGTTGTTAACGATAGTTAAGAAATCTGAGGGTACAGAATTCAATAGTAAGTGCTTCAAACACAATATCACAAGTCAATTCAGTTTAGCTCTGGATCCAAATCTTTACATTGAAATTAATTACATCAGATAAGATAAGCCGATGTGAATCAAACAGTAGGTTTTAATATTACACTGACTTTAAGGTCAAAGCAAATCTCACCCGTATGTATACACCTTTCCTTTGCAGCAAATGAAACTAAAAGTGCGTACTTATTAGCAAATATTCCTTGACAATCACAGTAAGTTTGGCCGCATATTCTTCGTCATCGGATGTCTAAAGCAATATACGTGAAGAGGCCTACACAGATTGCGATGCCCAGTAAAAGACACGTTACCCTTTTGGACAGTTCGTGCCCAATGAATTCTTGTCAAATGCGAAAACCAAAAGCATGCGTTGTGGATCGGTAAGGGTGCTCACACACAATATTCGTCGATTATAAAGGCTTGCTATATTTCATCGAGTTGTCTAGGATCGCCATAGGTAGACCAATAATTAATAATAATGTTTGAATTCCACTGTGGTACAGTATGTATATCTGTTTCACGGTCTGATTAGCGTTGTCTATGTCTTGGTCTATGTGTTGGTGAGCCTCAGCCCATATTGTATAAAGTTATTTAGTTTACAGGCTATTATTCTGAATGCCTTGGTAGCCCATATGAGTAGAAAGACCCAAATTCAGAAAAAACTAGGAATTAGAATTCAATACTATTCCTTGGGAACATATGACTTCTTCAAAACCATCAAATATCGATTCTCTGTCAAACATGTAAAGAACCACCAGACCAACCTTTGGGAGAAAATGATAAGCAGTCTATTTTTACTACAGCCAGAAACCAGAGATCGGGCAAGTATGGCTGCCGCATGCTACCCCACACTGGTGTCTGGCTAATCGCTCTCCCATTCCTATCTTTTGATCTCTGTCCTGATAATGAAGCACTGCGAGTGGCGATATATAGATCTTCCTCTGAGATTTGAATTGTTCAACTCCTGCATCTGTAGAATCTACGGTGGCCCTGATTTTCTCATTGCCGAAATTTGTAAATCTCTCGCTCTCAAATGTTTCCATTTTAGTAAGAAACATTTTGTGTAAAATTTGAAGCAGATTGATCTGCATTGAAAGGTCGCTGACGGAGGCCAAAGTTTACTATGTAATCAGCATGGTATGAACTTTCATAAATTGCTTTGCACAGTGCACATGGCTCTTTTGCACACGGTTCTTTGCACACGAGTCTTTTGCACAATGCACAGTTGCACACGGGTCTTTTGCACACGCGACCGACTTCCTATATTAGACGGTCAACTAGCCACAACAGATGAGATGAACGTCCACTCACCGACAGACAATCGGAGACAAATAAGACGAACGAAGCAGACGAAGATGGTCGCAGCCGACACTCATCCATCGAGAACGGTTGGAGCAGCGGACAAAGGAGACGGTTTCAGCCGAAGAAGATGGGATCGCGTTCGCAAGATTTCATGCAGAAGGGATAGAAGGAAGTAAACTACTGTTGGAGAGGCAGGTCCTTGGCCACTTTATGCATCGCCACAGTGTACCGAAAGAGGATATCCGAACGGCAGTGACCCACAGCGAGTCAAAGATTTATGGTCCCGCGCTGCAATTCCAACCAAACATCGCTAACACTCGATCAAAAAGCTCGAGCAACTATTCTATGAATGGCAGGGGCTGAAGAAGAACAAGAGTCGTCAGTCCCAGACTCAAACAGCCAAAGAAGCTGCGCTTTTAGGCAGGTTCGGGGAACTGTTTGATATCGCCCATCCCAACGCCATGGAACGCATCGAGAATCAAGAAGACAAGCTCTTCCTCGAATCACAGCGGGAAAAGGGACGACAGGGCTGCATGACAGGAGTCGACAAGGCGCTGCTCAAACAAGAGCAGAGGCAGCTGGAGAAAGCGGAAACGTTGCAAAGGAGGCGACAGCTTACTGCTCTCTGCTGAAAACGGCTGCTTTTTCTCCGGGCTATTCGACCGGAACCTAAGGTACTGGAGAGCCAGTGTGAGACGTGCGGTGACCAAGGTACTGCAGGCACATGTATGTGGCTCGCTTAAAGTATGGACTCCTCTATGCTATTATACAGGAGTCCATGCATAAAGTTATTCCGAGGCGCAGGCCAACGGCTATTCTAATGGCCTCATCCTCGAGCCTCAGGCCGCATGTTGTTATAGGTAGTGCCTATAGTCAGTCGCCTGCGTGCGGGGCTGAGACAGTTTTTATGCGTGCTTGATCGTAGGTATCTTTAAGTGAAGTACTCAGAACTAGAGCAAACCTTTCGAGCAGTGGTCTGTCCCAGTGAGCTTGTCTGTGATTAGGGATGTTATCGGGTTTGGATATCCCGGATTCTGTTTGCCAATATTTTAGCATAGCATCATATTGTGCATCTATACTATAGGAAAGTGCGTGCCCCTAAGTATGGAGAACTGGAGATCGACGCCCATGTAGATATATAAAATAATTATTTCCAAATGACTGACCTAAAACATTTCCTTGAACCGAGTTCACAGGTCATTGGCTACGACGGCCTTTGAAGCAATCGTATTATTATTAATAAAATTATTATTATTATTATTATTATTATTATTATTATTATTATTATTATTATTATTATTATTATTATTATTATATTTAACTCAATAAACTGAAAACGAACATCCATTCAAAGGATATTAATAAAGTATAATCTTAAGTAAAAGCAGTAAATAGAGATTTAAAAAAATAAGAAAAGTGTAATTAGGTCATAAGCATCATTCTCAATTTATTGATAAAATAAAAACGAATGATTTCATGTGAAAATATTTTAATATTTCGCTTAATTATCTAAACTCAAAAAGCAAAATCCGTCCATCTTTGTATGTCTTTTTCTTATAGCCCCATTCCTTGTCAGCCAAATACAGTCGATTGTTTGTGTGATCCAGAAGAATTCTCCATGGATATAGTAATTCGTGTTTTTCTTTTGAGATAATTTCTCTCTTAAATTCCATATCTGAATTCATTAACAAAGCTTGACTATTTAATCGATCAGCGACCATCACGAATCCATCTCCATCGACGGCCAAATAGACAGGACGATACATTTGTCCGATCGACGATCCACATTTTTCACCGAATGACTTCATAAATTTTCCATCTGCATCCACTACACAGACTCTGTGTATATCATCGGGATTATAGCCATGAGTGACCACGAAATGACCATTGGTCAGTTTGATAGCATGTGATGAATGATGAATACCTGCGAATGGTGATAGATTTATTTCACGGATCAACTGTCCATCGGCCGAATATTCAATGAATTTATTTGTTTGTAAACAATGATTATGACTAGGAATATAATAATAGTATTTATTATTATTATGTTATGTACTATATATATTATATAATAATAATTAATATTAGAGGTCCTTTATATTCAATTTATTATATATATATTAATAGGCCCGGTCTATAGCAATAATAATTATTATTAGCGTCTAAATATTTTTGCCAGAGCTAGCCTACATAATATTCCTCAGGAATCGTATGTAGGCTACCTGTGATAAAGGCTTGGGTGCTCTCTAACGTTAGCACTGGCCAACAGAAAAATTTTTTTTTCTTGTTGCCTTCGGTTTTAGACCTGTTCTTGGGGTAATTTTGGGCGCTGATTCAGAAAATGTCATTGGATTGAGTGCATCAGGTCTAGTTTCTGAGATATCGTCGATTTTGTAAAGAAAACCCAGTCTACTCTTTAAACGATGTCTTTGGCAAAACTAAAATGTCATAATAAGCTTTATTTATGGCTAATTATAATTCTTGCTGACTCATATAATGCCTACATCCTTATAATGTAAAATCAGCATATCTTGCCGCGTGCTGAGATATTGCTGATTCAACGAAATAACTATTCCGTAGCCTACAGCTTACTCAGCACTAAATTCATGGCCTCCTCATTTAGAATTTATTTCTGCTTATACAGCGTTTCATGGTTTCGAACTATGTAAATAGATTATGCTGAAGTCAGCATTTATAGCCTATATAAACCGCCTCCTGAAAGCTAGAGCAGCCGCAGTCGTCTTAGGGCATATTAAGAGTTGGTCGCAAGAACAATCTGTGAATGTGAGCATTAAATAACTACATGTTCTTACTATTTTTTAGGTTAGTCATTTAATTCCTCAGATGCGAACATCCTTAAGGTTATGGCTACTTCCAGACGGAGCTGCATTAACCATCCAGACATATTCTGCTACATTTGTGGGGAATACACACTAAAAGCAAACAGGAAACCGATTTCTGAGTTTGTAAAAGAGCATATGTAGGTTATTTTGGTGTCAAACTTGGAGATCAAGATAAGCAATGGGCTCCTCATACAGTATGCAAAACTTGTATTGAACAATTGCGCCACTGGACAATTGGAAAGAGAAGCTGCCTGAAATTTGGTGTACCGATGGTTTGGAGGGAACAGATAAACCACTTCGACGACTGTTACTTTTGTATGGTTAATATCGATGGCATCAATCGAAATAATCGTCACAAGTTGTCTTACCCTGATATACCTTCAGCCAGGAGACCTGTTCCGCATTCGGATATTGTACCAGTTCCACCTTTTCGCGAACTACCTCAGCTCTCAGACGATGACACTTGCATGTCCAATATCGGACAAGATGACGAAAGTGAAGAAAGTGGGGGCAGTGACAGTGATTTCCAATCAACTTCACACAGTGAACGTTTTGACCAAAAAGAGTTGAGTGATCTGATCAGGGACTTAAATCTTTCCAAAGAGTCCTCTGAATTGCTTGCGTCCAGACTAAAGGAAAAGAATGCACTTCAGCCTGGAACGAAAATTACAATTTACAGAAACAGAGAAAAGGATTTGCTGCCATTCTTTACCGAAGACAACAACCTAGTATTCTGTAATGACATCAGCAACTTATTGAAGAAAATTGGTCTGTCGGATTACAGCCCAGATGAGTGGCGTCTTTTAATCGACAGTTCAAAACGTAGTCTGAAATGTGTGCTTTTAAATAACGGCAACAAATTTGGTTCTATTCCAATCGGTCACTCCACCAGGATGAAAGAAGAGTACAATGCCATCTCTTTAGTACTGGAAAAGATAAAATACAAAGAACATCAATGGGTAATTTGTGTAGACTTGAAGATGGTAAATTTCCTCCTTGGTCAACAAAGTGGCTACACAAAGTATCCCTGCTTTTTGTGTCTTTGGGACAGTAGAGCCAAGCATGAACATTGGACAAGAAAAGATTGGCCTTCGAGGAAAGACATGGTGGTTGGAGCTCAAAATGTAATCAAGGAATCTTTGGTGGCACGAGATAGGATCATACTGCCACCACTACATATAAAGCTAGGCCTGATGAAACAATTTGTCAGGGCTTTGAATAAAGAAGGTTCATGCTTCGAATACATAGTACACAAGTTACCAGGAATTACAATGGAAAAATTGAAGCCTGGAATCTTCGATGGTCCACAGATCAGGCAACTTATGAATGACCCATTTTTCATACCATCAATGAATGAAATCGAATCTTGTGCCTGGTCTTCCTTTGTTCTTGTAACTAAAAATTTTCTTGGCAACAAGAAGGCAGACAATTATGCACAACTAGTAGAGGATATGCTTCTTCATTTCAACAAGCTTGGCTGCAACATGAGCATTAAAGTCCATTATCTCCACAGTCACTTAGATCGCTTTCCAGAGAATCTTGGTGACTTCAGCGAAGAGCAAGGTGAAAGATTTCACCAAGACATCAAAACAATGGAAAATCGATATCAAGGAAGATGGGATGCACACATGATGGCAGACTATTGCTGGAATATTATGCGCGATTGTTCCGGCAGATGCCACACTCGGAAATCGTACAAAAGGAGCTTCTTCGGTGTCGAATGACTGGAAATTTTTATAACAAACTTGTTCTGTTTGGTATCATATAAGTACAGTTTCAGGTACTACCATTTTCTTTTAAGTATTTGTATTATTATGTTTATTTAGTGTATCACATAATAAATTGAGCACTACATAATTATAGCTATAGCCTTATGTTTTATGGGCGAGCAGAGGCAAGGACTGGTATATGGCATAATGTTCTATATCTCGAAAACTAGACCTGCTGTGAGAAAACTGGTGCCTTTTCTGGAATCAGCAGGTCAAATATACCCAGAAACAGTTCTAACATTTGAGGCAACAAATTATGTGTTGGCCAGTGTAATATCTGTGCAAGGATGACCAACATGCAAGTTTTTTTCAACGCCTATCAGTTGTAATCCAACACTTTAATGCTGTCGCTTTCCCAACACTTTCTTTCTGCCAAAACTTGACGAGATTTGGCCAAACCCATACATTTTATTTCTCCAGAGCTTTTATCTTAAGTCACGAGGGATCATATATACGTATCTCGGGCAAAATAATAATAATTTATTCGCTTCTGATGTTAATGCCTGTAGCGATCCTCCCTTTTATTCGCGTCCCTATTTGTTGAGTTGAGCTGAGAAACAGCTTATTTGATTACTTAGTTAGTTCGTGTAGTAGTTTAGTGTAGTTGGTAGCAGTAGATTTATGTACAAAGGCTGTAGTTAATATAGTATATGAGTTATAGCTAAACTATAGCCAATGGCCAGCTTAAGTAGGAATAGGGTTTTTACTCGATCGTATGGGACTATGCCACGTCAGCACGGCGGATGGTAGCCTATATGGCGATTTTACCAAAGATAAATCAACAGAGCAGATTTGAAAATTAAACAGCTGCTGATGTCATGAGCAGACGACGGTTGGCCGCCATTGTTGGGCAGACGAAATTTGACGGGTATAAGAAAACGTTTTCTATAGTCAATCGGAGAGTTAAATTCGTTGGTGCACGTTAAGCTAGACGTGTAGAACACCTTCGAAACCTCCATATGTACGTTCGAATTGTGTGAGTACATGAACATGATCGATCGCTCGTATACATCGATCATTCGTCGCATAAGGAGTTGCCTTAAAGTTTAGGAACTTCTGAAGAAACGTGGAATTTACCTGTTTCCCGAAAGCGACGGCTGTCATATCGGACTGAGGAACAAGTAATCCGTACAAAGGATTGTATTCGAATCGATGAGCGTTTCGTTTGATACTACAAAGCGATCTGCATAGCGCAATCGTACTTTGACAAGCGAGTAACGTACGTTTCGTTAGCTTTGTCGTCCAATTAATGGAATAAACTGGAATTATCTTGAACTTTCGTACAATATAGTCGAAGAGTTACAAGAAGAAATGGTAAATTTCCTTCATCTGTTCGAGGAAGCGTATCAACCAAGTTTTCCTAGAAAGGGACTTTGGAAAATCGCACTTCTCCGAGAACGTTTCCTTGAAATCAACTTATCTCCACAAGAACTCAGGCCTGGACGATCTACACCTGATCAAAGGGAGGGAAGCAACCTAATTACTTCATGAATTGCTATAGTTAGTTTAGCAGTTGACCTGCAGTAGTAGTAGCATGTGGTAGATTTAGATTGTTGATATATTAGAATCGAACTTGAACATATGGTCTGGATTAATAATTTATTTCTATAATAAAACTGTTTGTTCACTTTCGAAACTATACAATTAGTTTTAACGAGCCAACATTGCGTCATGATCAATATCTTAATTTGAGATTGACAATATAGGACTTGGGATATATATATATATATATATATATATATATATATATATATATATATATATATATATATATATATTGAAATAAACTGTTAGTCCTTGCATGTACTCTTTCCCAAGGTATTACGATAGGAGAGGTCAAGCCCTCTAGAGATTAGGATTCAAATAATAATCTGTCACTTAGGTAGTAGATTTAAGGGTACAACCGGTAAATTTATATAGAGCCGGTGCAATGCCGTCATTAAGGAGGCAAAATAAATGAGATTTCAACAGAACTTTAGTAAGTGCGAAGTAATATCACATACCCATTATTTGGACCTCCCTCCTCCTTTGATCGCTTCGCTTTACAGCCACCTCTTTTGTGGACGCATGCCATTTGCGGTAGAGGGCGCTTTCTACGGGTAGCGCTCTCTCGGTCGATTTGCAGTCTTATAACTCAGAACTTCCTGTAGTTGTCTCACGCTTGGCTTCTATTTTCAGACAGAACGCGCAGTGGCGTAAATCACGGGAGAGCAGAGGGGGACTGTCCTCCCCAAAGTGTTGACTGGGTGATTATCCCTCAAAGTTAAAACTTCTAATGGGGTGCCTCCTGCTTAATAAACTTTCATCATAAAGTATTGTAGAATTAAATTACTTATATGATAAAAGACAGGAACTTTAAGACAAGTAGGCATGACTCATGCAAAGACGATTGTTGCGTGTTTAGTTGTTAACGATAGTTTAAGCGATCTAGGCTCCGACCCATGTCTTCTACTTCTGATGCAACTTCGAAGAATGCTTCAATCAAACGTCTCAGACAGTCATTGCTAAGTTTCGGTTCCAGCAAAAAGAAAAAATCAGGTAGGCTACTTATTACAACCTATAAGTTCCCATATAGGCCTACCATTACTGAATCCCATATCCCATAATTTATAAATTTCACTAATTGTTTGCACATTTATTAGCCGTTCCACCATAAGAACTAATGTGTTTTGTGCCAAACTACAAAATCAATGATTGCATAACTCCCCATTTATGATTTTTATGTTCACTGGCGCTGCATCTATTCACCAACTGCGAATAAAAATGTTCAAACATTTTAATCAAGTTGCAACAGTATGCGTAGAAAACTGTACAAAGACGTATAGTAATCCATCTGTTTGTTTTCCCTCACTAAAAAGTCATTAGCAGTTTCGGCTCATTTAGCCTTTACTTAAAACCTAAATATTTAGGCTCTTTATCGTCATATGAACTCTGTAATCTGCATGCAGTTGATGAATTATGAATAGGCCTATTTCTATAGACTCTGTCCCCCGTTTATGTTTACAGTCCCCCTCTCTCCTCCATTACGAACCAAAAAATGCCAAAAAAATTTTCCGCGCTATCGCGCCGTCCCCCCAAAGTTATATACAGATTTTCGCCTCTGAACATATGTACCGTGAAAATACTTTTCTAAAATATATCTTCATCGTAAAATAACGTTATCTGAATACATTTCTATCTTTAGAACGTTAACTGTCGTTATGTTGTACAGACCATCTGTAGGCCTCTTAAAAGTAGCTACTGCCAAGAAGTATCTGTGCCCGAGGATCCTCTGTTATCCTCTCGTGACTTATTTCAGAGATTTCAATCTCGTTCTAGCAACAGTACGTGCACGGGGACCTTAAATGGCGTGGCGGGCGCCCATTCAAACGGGGAGAGGTAGCGAAGAATCTCATCAGATCAATTCATTGAAAAATGAGCAGGGTCAAGGCCTTACGGTATCCATATAAAATCATGTTCATTTACATTTGCTGTAGGCCTATAAGGGGCGTGTGTGTTTGTAAAATATTCTACTACGTCGGTATCTTCTTTTGCTTTCCGCTGTTGAAATATAGGAACTACAGCGAAGTTCATTTGCTTGATTAGTTTCTCTGTATTCATCAACAGGGGTTAAGTCGAATTTAGTCTTTTATAATAGTCAGACAAATATACAGACAGACACACACACCATCAGAGTGACTGACAGACATGTAGAGAGTCAGACAGACAGACAGACAGATAGACAAAGGAAAACAGAGAGAAAGACGGTCAACAGACGTCCTCTGTCTCAGACAAAGAACTTGAGAACAGCGACCGATCATCTATAGATCGTTATTCTGCTAGGTAGTTGGCAAATAGTTATGTGAAATCCAAAAGCAAGGCTATCGCAAAAGAACGTTAACGATCTTTTGTCACAAATACAAACAGTGGACTTCAGACTAGTGGGGTTGTGCAAGGTTTTCTGATGAAAGCATTTTCACCCAATTTTACAGCGTGGGGAGGCATGCGAGGAAGCCGCCAAACCAACGGTGTGGTTCCAAGTAGATCAAATTGATAGTGAAGCAAGCGCCAATGATAATGGTGTGTGCAGCGGCTTGGGGTACAGGACGAACTGGACTGTGGATAATGCTGATAAACACCCCGATAAATTGAGCCGTGTACCTCAACATCCTGGAAAAACTGCCATACTTTATCAACATTCACAATATCAGCCACTTCCAAGAGGACGGTGCACCATGTTACGGTACAAAGGTTTTTAATCATTGCTGATGAAGAAGCCAATCCCGTTGCGGGAGATAATGTATTGTATTTGTTAACTTATATAGCGCTTCTTACAGAACAAATTACTACATGGTCTGGAAACGGTCCGGACTTGAATAGCATCGAGAATGTGTGTTCAGTGATGAAACAGAAGCTCTCTCTCTACAGTCCAACTACCGAAGCAGACTTGAGCAACTGGATCAAAGTCTCGCTTTTTCAAGAAATCACATCCTTATTCATGGAATTCGCTGCCTTCCCGTTTCTCTCAGCTTAAACACAACCCGACCTAACAGCTCCTTTCCCCTTCGATCTCTGGTCTTCTGGCAACCGGACTTGGTTCTTGACATGGCATCTTTCGACAACCCTATTGACTTAAACTGCGCTCGTGAATAAGCTGGTGCCTGCGCTTAGCTTTTATGTAGCGATATACAAATTTGGAGTTAACGATTACAATTATAGTCGTCTTTGAACAGAATAATGGCTGCGTTTGCAACCGACGAAGTCCGAGCTAAAGCAACGTGAATTCACTTCATGGTCTTCATTATTTGTTCCTTGAACGGATAGAAATTCCCAAAGCGACATTAATTAATCACAGTTCAATTAATTTTGTATGCACACACGCAGTATACTAACACCAATGAACGCACTACTTTGGTCTTGTTCCGAATACAGAGTTCCAGACCTGTCTTCACCGATAAGACAGGCTAAGAGCACGAGACAAAACTTGTGCTGAGTTTCTGTTGTTAGTTGCTTTATTGCTTATACGCAGTTTATTAGGCCCATGTGTTATTACGTCTTGGTTTTTCAACTAAATACAGTCTTGAAATGATGAATATTGGGCAATAATAGACTTCTATTAGCAGGCAGTGGTGAAGCCATTTCATTCATATTAGGCTGCATCCAACATTATTTGGTAGGCTTTATGCCACACAATCATTGTGTTCACCCATCACGTAACCTCTTAAAGCGCAGATCTAAGCTTTAAGTCAAGAGGTGATTTCCGTGTTCACTTTCTTCACCATTTTGGTTCGGCTATGCTGTCTATCGTGAAAATGAAACAAGATGCCGGACTTGCTAAAATATGCCAATATCATTGTATTGGCGCTTACTTAAAACTTCATAAATTCGCAGCGAAATAAAAAAAATATGAAATGGAATGGTGAGCACTTACACCTTTGGTAACTTCGAACGTTCTTATGGAAAATTTTGTTTACAGGTTTGACCTAATAAATTGTAGTCCTATAGCTAATGCGTCTATGCGTCGTGGGTTTTCCATGATTTTATCTTTTATCAGCGTCCATGATCTTGGGGTTTTCCATGGTTTTACCACGTTTTTTTCAAACTAAGTATTCCTGATGACGATGATGATGTTGATGATGATGATGATGATCTTAATCGTAAATTCGAGATTTCTCACAACGCCCAACGAGAACTAACTCGCGGGAACCAACTTATTCACAGGCGCTGAGTCAAACAAAATAGATACACAGTAGGGGTCAGAATCGGGTCCAGGTCAAGTTCCAAGAGTCAGGTATACAGAGGCATTCAGACGGCCATGGGAATAAAAGGAATCAGGATAGAAATTGTGTTTGAGGTGTGCTTTCAGTTTTCAGTGAAAGCCCTGCAAAGAGATTGCAAAGAGTGAATTGTCGGCGAGTTCCTATGATGGGTCAGATAACTGTTGTAATTCTGGTGGGAGTTTAATCCAGAGGGATGGAACAGCCGTGACTGTGAAGACGGCCTGTTAAGATTGGCACTAAGTTTTGAGCACGATTGGCAAAGTGAGTAGCTCTAATCTAGCGAATTAAGCTAAATGCACTTGAGCATTTAAGCAAGAAGTTCTCAAGCAAATCCATAGGCTGAATAGACTTACCTCTGAACGCATTCATATCAACGTTTTTTACATAAACACATTAAATGCTCTGCAATACTCCTGACCTACTTACAGCTGCAAAATCTTCACCGTCCAATCACCCCGCACTACTCGATTGCCTTCTGAGCTACTGGTCTAGTTAGCTATGCACCTACGTCAAGGCGCCTCTTAGGTCTATGATTGAAAGGCTGGTGACCAAACCGTCCTATAGAAGCGAACTTCTGATTAAATAACACTGGCCAACACATAATTTGTTGCCTCAAATGTTAGAACTGTTTCTGGGTATATTTGACCTACTGATTCCAGAAAAGGCACCAGTTTTCTCACAGCAGGTCTAGTTTTCGAGATATAGAACATTATGCCATATACCAGTCCTTGCCTCTGCTCGCCCATAAAACATAAGGCTATAGATATAATTATGTAGTGCTCAATTTATTATGTGATACACTAAATAAACATAATAATACAAATACTTAAAAGAAAATGGTAGTACCTGAAACTGTACTTATATGATACCAAACAGAACAAGTTTGTTATAAAAATTTCAAGTCATTCGACACCGAAGAAGCTCCTTTTGTACGATTTCCGAGTGTGGCATCTGCCGGAACAATCGCGCATAATATTCCAGCAATAGTCTGCCATCATGTGTGCATCCCATCTTCCTTGATATCGATTTTCCATTGTTTTGATGTCTTGGTGAAATCTTTCACCTTGCTCTTCGCTGAAGTCACCAAGATTCTCTGGAAAGCGATCTAAGTGACTGTGGAGATAATGGACTTTAATGCTCATGTTGCAGCCAAGCTTGTTGAAATGAAGAAGCATATCCTCTACTAGTTGTGCATAATTGTCTGCCTTCTTGTTGCCAAGAAAATTTTTAGTTACAAGAACAAAGGAAGACCAGGCACAAGATTCGATTTCATTCATTGATGGTATGAAAAGTGGGTCATTCATAAGTTGCCTGATCGGTGGACCATCGAAGATTCCAGCCTTCAATTTTTCCATTGTAATTCCTGGTAACTTGTGTACTATGTATTCGAAGCATGAACCTTCTTTATTCAAAGCCCTGACAAATTGTTTCATCAGGCCTAGCTTTATATGTAGTGGTGGCAGTATGATCCTATCTCGTGCCACCAAAGATTCCTTGATTACATTTTGAGCTCCAACCACCATGTCTTTCCTCGAAGGCCAATCTTTTCTTGTCCAATGTTCATGCTTGGCTCTACTGTCTCAAAGACACAAAAAGCAGGGATACTTTGTGTAGCCACTTTGTTGACTAAGGAGGAAATTTACCATCTTCAAGTCTACACAAATTACCCATTGATGTTCTTTGTATTTTATCTTTTCCAGTACTAAAGAGATGGCATTGTACTCTTCTTTCATCCTGGTGGAGTGACCGATTGGAATAGAACCAAATTTGTTGCCGTTATTTAAAAGCACACATTTCAGACTACGTTTTGAACTGTCGATTAAAAGACGCCACTCATCTGGGCTGTAATCCGACAGACCAATTTTCTTCAATAAGTTGCTGATGTCATTACAGAATACTAGGTTGTTGTCTTCGGTAAAGAATGGCAGCAAATCCTTTTCTCTGTTTCTGTAAATTGTAATTTTCGTTCCAGGCTGAAGTGCATTCTTTTCCTTTAGTCTGGACGCAAGCAATTCAGAGGACTCTTTGGAAAGATTTAAGTCCCTGATCAGATCACTCAACTCTTTTTGGTCAAAACGTTCACTGTGTGAAGTTGATTGGAAATCACTGTCACTGCCCCCACTTTCTTCACTTTCGTCATCTTGTCCGATATTGGACATGCAAGTGTCATCGTCTGAGAGCTGAGGTAGTTCGCGAAAAGGTGGAACTGGTACAATATCCGAATGCGGAACAGGTCTCCTGGCTGAAGGTATATCAGGGTAAGACAACTTGTGACGATTATTTCGATTGATGCCATCGATATTAACCATACAATAGTAACAGTCGTCCAAGTGGTTTATCTGTTCCCTCCAAACCATCGGTACACCAAATTTCAGGCAGCTTCTCTTTCCAATTGTCCAGTGGCGCAATTGTTCAATAAAAGTTTTGCATACTGTATGAGGAGCCCATTGCTTATCTTGATCTCCAAGTTTGACACCAAAATAACCTACATATGCTCTTTTTACAAACTCAGAAATCGGTTTCCTGTTTGGTTTTAGTGTGTATTCCCCACAAATGTAGCAGAATATGTCTGGATGGTTAATGCAGCTCCGTCTGGAAGTAGCCATAACCTTAAGGTTGTTCGCATCTGAGGAATTAAATGACTAACCTAAAAAATAGTAAGAACATGTAGTTATTTAATGCTCACATTCACAGATTGTTCTTGCGACCAACTCTTAATATGCCCTAAGACGACTGCGGCTGCTCTAGCTTTCAGGAGGCGGTTTATATAGGCTATAAATGCTGACTTCAGCATAATCTATTTACATAGTTCGAAACCATGAAACGCTGTATAAGCACAAATAAATTCTAAATGAGGCCATGAATTTAGTGCTGAGTAAGCTGTAGGCTACGGAATAGTTATTTCGTTGAATCAGCAATATCTCAGCACGCGGCAAGATATGCTGATTTTACATTATAAGGATGTAGGCATTATATGAGTCAGCAAGAATTATAATTAGCCATAATTAAAACTTATTATGACATTTTAGTTTTGCCAAAGACATCGTTTAAAGAGTGGACTGGGTTTTCTTTACAAAATCGACGATATCTCAGAAACTAGACCTGATGCACTCAATCCAATGACATTTTCTGAATCAGCGCCCAAAATTACCCCAAGAACAGGTCTAAAACCGAAGGCAACAAGAAAAAAAAATTTTTCTGTTGGCCAGTGTAATTGAAACCAAGTATCAATTATGAACCCAAAAATACAACGGGAAAAGGAAAGGAATTTAAGAAATAATGCGGCATTTTGAAATGAAATTGAATTTATTCACTTGTGCATAAGATATAAGGAAAATTGTTTGCATCTTCTACTTCAATTGCAAGAAATGATCATCCGCTGACCAGAGAAATGTTATCCGCTTAAAATGCTATCCTGCTTTAAAATGCACTAGTGATATGTCATGTATATAATTTCGTTCAGTAGGCTATGTTATGCATATAATTTAAAAAGCATCACTCATTTCTAGCGTTTGCTTGCAAGTGGTTACAAATTGTACCAGATGTTCAGTGTACAGTGGGATTTGAATTTCTATCCATGATTTAATGTCAGTAGGCCACGGTCTTCCATATACAGTATGTGACCGTGCATGAGAAAGCGATTACAGTCAGCAAAAATTAAAACTGAGTTTTTACACAGCACAGGACTGAGCTGGAAATGATAATAATTAGGTGAAAACCACATCCTTCCATCACAAATAGTAAAACGTTACAATTTTTACAGATGGAGGTGTCTTCGCGGTTACTTTTTATAAATCGAGAGTTAAAGTTAACCATAAATCGGTATCAGCCTAAGTCGCTGTGCGTAGGGGTCCTGAATTTTTTAAGGAAAGTATATTGCGGCCGTTATCAATAAATATTCATCTAAAACTGCTTTACAAAAATATTTAGACCTAAATGCCTTGATGATTTGCATAATAATCGATGTACATGACTAAAATTTAGAAATCAAAGGAAATGTTTATTATTTTGCTACAGGGCATCATAACAAAATTGAAAAGAGAGCGGATTTGTTATTTTCGTTGAATTACTGTCAGTGATTTCATGAATGAACCAAAACCGTATACTTGTATGTCAATCATGAAAAAGTAAGTCACAAGATTGATCAATTTCTTACAACGTAGAGGCTTATTGACTACATGTTCTTCATCTGCCCACTCTTAATCCTGTTACTATTTACATAAATACGCAAAATATAGCGCCATTAAATGTATTTAAAAGCAGCTATAGCACATGTATTCATATATACAGTACCTACATAGGCCTGCATACATAGATACGTATATATGTACATATTATATGCGTGTACACATGCAAACATACATATATGCATACATACATACATACAGACATACATGCATGCATACATGCATGCATACATACATGCATACATACATCCACGCATACATACAATCATGCATACTTACGTACATAGGCCTACATGCCGTTAAACAGAAGGATGTGACGGTTTCCGTTTTGCCAAATATTGACTTTCATAAATTTCAGGCAAGGAATATAACTGAAGTAGAATCATGTTATCGTATTAATCGAATGTGAAACGAGAACAATTGGGAAATTTGTCGATTTTAGTTCCTGTCGAAGTTTGCCGATGGTCGCCGATGTGTTTCGATGTGACGATGCATTTGTCAGGATTTCATTGTGATGCAAATGTCAATGGGTCCTTTACTAAGGAAATCCTATTACGAGGAACATCTTGCAGGTCACCAGTTAACTAGGATGAACATAGGATGAACCGATGTATGGATGGATGAATGTATGGATGGTAGATGTATTGATGGATGGTTAGATGGACTCAGTCCGGCGTTATTCTGCATTTTTATGATGACAGTATTCTTGATTTGTTCTATTTCAAATTGCTAGCACCACTCAAGTTTGAAGTGAGAATCAAGCACAGCACCAGGGATGCCCCAAACAGCCATGGACATTGGGCTCGCATAGTGCCACTGTTGTGAACTCTTGGCCAGATATGGGCCCAATAGGGACCCAACGAACGTGCATGTCGGAGGCAGAGACTGTTAGTCTTATTCTTTTAATCTAAGCACAACTAACCATAACAGATCCTCTGCTCACATCAAATTATATAGCACCATAATACGACAGAAGGCAGCTAATTCCGATAAAGCGCCTAGAGAACTAAGGCTCAACACGCAATTCGATGCCCTGCCGGACAATGGATGGAGCTAATCGAGAACTGTTCCATGTAGGAAGACCGTTAACCAGAGCCAGTGGTGTCTCCTATATCGGTCTGTTTGTCTGTTTGGTTGTATTGCTGTGTGCTTCTGGATGTCTTGGCGACATTTGACCGAATGCTTTCAAAGATTGAGCTGAAAATGGAGCGCGCTTTCTCTGAGCACGGAGAGTACATCGACCTCTAAGGCTACTCCGAGACTGGCCATGCACGAGCCATGCATACCTCATGGACACAGGCGCTTTGACGTAACCTTTACTTAACCAACGTAGCCAACTAGATTAGTAAAGTTGATGTTAATTAATCTGAACTTTATTATTAACATTATTTTTTATTGTAATTTATTTCTTAACCTGCAAAGGCTATTCTTGATTTCTAAATTTCACAAAATGTCTGCGTATGCCCTATTTATTAAAAAAAAAAATTCATTCAATTTCTTACCGGCGCTCAAGTCCGCCAAAACAATCAGCATCGCCGTCAAATCAAAGACCTGAAGAGGTAGCCTAAATTTGAATTGGAAAAGAACTTGTACCAGATGTTTACATATATTTTGACCGCTTGCTTTTCGCTTTCACTCAGAGGTCGCCCTGAAAGGATGTCCACAGAGGGAGAGAGACGTGGTCATCTAAAGTTGGTAGTTAATCTAGTACAGACTGCGCCTTAAACTCCCACTTGGGCTGAAAGTCTTTACTGTTTTGGATCTAATTAGTCCCTTTGCTGGACGCGACAGGATCAAAGTATTCCACCCCGTAGCACAGTTAGCCTTGGAAACTCAACAGCGTAGTCTAATCTAGGCCTTAGTATTCCCATTGGATTGGAAACGACCACACAAAGATGGCAGGGTCATGACATAAGTAGACAAGTGAAATGGTCCATAGTAGGTCGTTGTTTGCGGTCGTCCTTTATGGACGACCCCTTAGCAATCTGCTTTAAACTATAACGCTATGGGAGTTTTAAGATTAAAAAAGATTGATATCATGGTCTAGTTAGCTACATAGGTAAATGCGTCCGCCAGGGGAGCCTCTATGCGTGGGGATCCCCGATTCGCGTCCCGGTCGTGGCTTATTTCATAGATTAAAATCTCGGGCTAGTACGGTCCTTGCACGGGGACCTTAAATCGCGTGGAGCCCACTCACACGGGCAGCGGTGGTGAAGGATTTCACCCGATCAATTCATTGCAAAATGAGCAGGGTTAAAGCCATACGGTTGCTATATAAAACGTATTTATTTATTTAAAACAAAATCTGGCTCATCACACAAGTCAGGCAAATGCTTGCAAGAATTGAACATGTCAAATAATCATACATTCATTTAAGCATTTTTATAGCGCCCATTTGGGATGAAGTCGCCACAGATGCAGCTATACATCAGCCCCATAATTCCGGAAAAGATTTCTTAAATTTCTTAAATAAAAGCGTCAAAGCCTTTGCTTGTAAGTTCTAAGAGTGATTTTATACACTTTAAATTACTGTACTGATGAAATAAAAATACACATTACCTGGGTTTCAAGTTAATATGTTGTTTATATTTCGCTTAATTATCTGAACTCAAAAATCAAAATGCGTCCATCTTTGTACTTATTGTTCTTATAGTCCCATTCGCTGTTAGCCACAAACAATCGATTATTTGTCTGATCCAGAAGAATCCTCCATGGGACTTGTAATCCGTGTTTTTCTTTTGAGAGAATTTCTCTCTTGAATTTCAAATCTGAATCCAATAATAAAACTCGACCGTTGATTTCATCAGCAACCATCACGAATCTATTTCCACAGACGGCCAACTCGATTGGCTTATTCATTTGTCCAGTGGTCGATCCACATTTTCTACCGAATGACTTCTTAAGATTCCCATCTCCATCCACTACACACACTCTGTGCAGTTTATTATCATCTAAGCCATGACTGACTACGAAGTGACCACTGGTCAGTTTTATAGCACGCCATGGATGACGAATACGTGCGTCTGAAAGAATTATTTCACGGATCAATTGTCCGTCTGACGAATATTCATTTAATTTATTTTTAAGAGAAACAACTAAAATGACATTCGATTCATCTGTAACAGACACGCCGTGTCCCCAATCGTCTCCTGTTGACCATTTCTTTATTAATTTTCCATTTGGATCTACCCTCAAGATTTCTCTCGACTGATCAAAGATGTAGAGACATTTATTTCTGTTGCAGGATCCTACGTCCATTGGATCAATTAATTCCTTCAAATTCCATCGACGACTGAAACTAAATTTCATGGAATCGTAAACTTCAACTTCTGAACTCCTTCGACTCACAACAAACAATTCTTTGTCTAAGATCGTCATTCCAAAGATACCTCTATCTTCTGCGACTTTTATTTTGATTGTCTGAAGCAAAACTGGATCCGATTCATATGCACTAGGCAGTTTATCTGAAAATAAAGACAAATCCAATAAATAATTAAAAATATTTCCATGGATTGTTGTCATTATATTATTGCAGAATTCAAAATTCGCAATAAAACCGAGTGAAATACTGTGCTTGTGATGATAATCGCGAGACAGACACAGACAAACCAAGGCAGAGAAACTGAAACACACAGTGAAAAGGAGAGGGAGAGAAAGCAATAGCAGTCGAAAGGCAGAACCAGCCATATAAAGAGACATTCACAGATGTCGAGCGAGACACACAGCTACCAGGAGAAGAGCAGAGAGGTATAAATCAGGTCTAAACTTAAGACTCATTTCTTCCAACTTGCTTACCCACAGTATAGCCTGGCTTCTGGTTTCTCTGACCTATTTGAGTTCGATCAGGTTTCTCCAAAGGTTTATTTATGATTTCTGACGGCGATTTTGACCTGAAGCGACCATCGACTGATGCCTTGGGCATCATGTTAACGGCGCTATAGAAGTTTTTAGATTAAATTGCAGAAATGCTATTTTCAAGTGCATTTTCAAGGCCATCATCTGGAGAGTATGGAACGCCGTTGCATTCCGAAATACATTGAAACAAAATAATCCCTACAATTATTTCATTTATTAGTGGTCATAGGGACATTAAATAAAGTTATAAAATAAAGTACAAAACACATTTTCATCGATGATAGGTATGGTTTGATGATTTTTACATTAAAACGTGATCTCTATGCAAAAAGCATCATTATAATCGTTGGTCTACTTTTAGAATGAGCTAAAAATGAAATGATCAATCGGGAAATCGGTTTCAATAGTCGTATGCATAAGAGACGCCATCATCCACTTGACAGTCTCTGTATAAACGCTATTCCGCAATCTTTTGAAATTTCATTACCAATTTGCTTAGAGTAGAAATGACCTTAGCACTGTGTTTATTACTATTAATTAATTAGAAAAGTCTAGAGCGCCGTTGTCTAATGCACAAGGCGTCAATCGACGCGCACACTTTTTAAGGCCAACTTAACTGCATTAGAACGAACACACAAACTAGACTGTAATCGTAATCATAATTCCGAGATTTCTACAGCGCCCAACGAAAGCCGCGCCACAGGGACCAGCTTATTCACAGGCGCTCAGTCAAAACAAAATCGATAGGCAAAAGGGTTCGGTTCCAGGTCAAGATCCAAAAGTCAGACAGAGAGACAGCGTGGCAGCTATGGGTGGTGGTGTTTGGGATTGAAGAGGAGAGAGAGATAAGAGGAAGAAGGGGTGTCAGGATAGGATCTGTGAAAAAGGAATGCTTGTGAATGAAAAATTACAAATTTAAACATTTGAGTGCCTGACAGAACTTTGTGGAGTTGCAAAATACCTCGATTATGAGATTATGGATTAAACTATTTAATATGGATTAAACTAATCAACCCTAACAACTTATGTCGTGCTGTTATACTAATGCACGAGGCGCTGGTCACGTGTTCTGTTGCGCTGATTCTGCCATTTCGACAGTTGTTTGTCTCAATGCGAAATTTGCTCTACAATTCTATGTTGGGACTTCTACTGAGTCGGCGTTTCAAATTTGTCTCCCGATTCCGCATAAGAATTTGTGTTTTTCAACGGTAATTGGTCGATTGTAACTCTCGGACAGATGCACGTATTAAGACGGAACAGGTTCTCCACCGCGTATATTCGACTGTCAGACCTACACTAAGTATACTGTCTCTAACTTGTAAATTGTACACGTTTGACAATGCTTGTTTGCGGATTCACCCAATGAGTCGTCTTCCACTCTCTAAGGTTATAATCCATTACTTTGTGACCCAAAAACACCGTTGGCAATCTCTTAGGTTTTCTTGTTCTAGTAAGTCGCTCACTATCTGAAGTTCTTGCTCTCTTGTGAATACACCCTGTCTTCACTTTAAAGCTCACTCTTCATTGTTTCTATTCAACCTCCCCAAGAACTGTCCTATCCGTTCCAAAGCCTTTGCTGTGACAAACTACCTCATTGGGCAACTTCACATCGTGGCACTTCTTGAAATTTGGCTACGCCTTGATGACACATTCTTTCCTTTCATACATAACTCAATTTTCACTGTTAGAACAAGCATGACTTAGTGGAAATAATGGAGGATTAGCCTTCCTTTACACGTCCTTTTTCCCTTTGTCTAAATCGGTTCTGCAAACGTCTCTTGAAGCTTTACTTGCCACTCTGATTGCCGGCAAAGAACACAATATACTATTAAACACATACTGACCTCCGTCACTTTCTTTAACGGATTTTAAAACTAAATTTCAAACTCTTTTGGAGGCTGTCGTCTGATGTTCCACTAAAGAAGTCATAACGGGCGACTTTAGCATTGATGTTAATTCAAAAGATCACAGTCCAGGGGACGTAGCTGTCTAGGTAGATAGCATGACAGCAAAGTTTATTATTTATTATTAATTCATAACTTCTATAACAGCGGTGTCTAGTGCACAAAGTATCAACCGATTTCACACCAGAACCAAGTCGTGATCGCTGATCAGGTCAATAACCAAGTCAGTCCATTGAAACCCACATTGGGCCCACGTTGCTCCTCTAGCTGGAAAACAGCTGCCCGGAGTGGCAAAATGCGGGCCAGCTATACATGGTTCCCATTTATACTGTCAACTTTATGTCCAAATTTCTAGAGTCCTGAGTTTTCCTCTGATCCAATGGACTGTCATGCATCTGTTATGTCATTACCCGATCTCCTCTCACCAATCAACATAATCGTATTCGTAATCTCGAGATTTGTAAAGCGCCCCACGAAAGCTAAGTCACGGGAACCAGCTTATTCACAGGCGCTCAGTAAAAAAATCGCTAGACAAAAAGGGTTCGGTTCTAGGTCGTACCACAAGTATGGTACCTATCCCATTTAATACGACACTATTTGTCGGTCACAAGAACATAATTTTGTTCTAATGATAAAGAAGGTGCCATACTCTGATTCTCCTGTACCTCTCAGGCAAAACTGGTCTTTGCTGCATATATTGACTACAAATAGGCCTTAGGCAACTTTTGTATCCAACATGCGCAAGTGTTTAATGCTGTCACCACACTCGTGCATCTACAGCTGTCCATCCGCAACTACTTAAAACTTGTTTTATAACGTGACCAATGGTGCTTGTTAGCATAAAACCTTGACCGTCAATACAATACAACATAAAAAACCTTATAGTTTTAAAATTGTCAAATAAGCCTCATTTACAATATTTTCAGGCCAATCCTAATCAGTTACCATTAGCAACGATCGGTCTAACGCTGCATTTGAACTGGCGAGATTCAAGACTCTTCTCTCCTTCACTTAAACCCAAACAGCATCATCAGCAGAGCGCTTTTGCGCATGGACTTCCCAAGCTCGTCCAGTAGATGTACAGTAATGTTGGGCTCTCAAAGCAGTGGGCACGCGTATATCTGTGCGTGCCGCGGGCCGTGTGTATACGGGCACTTTGGGCGGCGTGGGTCCCCCGGAGATGTAATATGGGGCTTTGAACGCAGCATGCACTATACTCGTCCTAAAATGCACCGACAGGGTCTATGGCCGATGCCTTACATCCCATAATTATTGTCTATAGAAGGAATATTATGCAACTTGAGTATTGCGCATGCAAGGCAAAAATGGCCTCTTCTAGTAATGCTCAATGAACATAGAATGTGTGGGTTTGCGCTCCTTTTAGAAAGATGGTTTATTGTGTAGGAAACCTGAGATAGTGTTGTCTCACGCGCAACAGCTAAACGACATCAATTCATGCTACAGTCATTAAACTATGATGCTTAATGAATACTTAAATAATAATAATTATATATATAATTAAAGATATATGTGTGTGAGTGGACTCAACTTTTTAAAGTTAAGTGAAATATAAAAATGGAGTGCAGAGGGCCTAAGTTTAAATTAATGCGTCAATTACATTAAAGATATTAAATGTTCGATCAATACAGCATCCTGTAACTGTAACTTAGTTCCTCATCGCTGTCGTACTTCAACTTCATCAAAATCGTTCATCTCGGCAGCTCCTCGAACATGAAACAATCTTCCTTCTGTCATAAGGAACGCTACATCCATCACTACTTTCAAGAAACATTTTAAAAAACTGAACTTTTCCACCATGCCTTCCTGGACTAACTGTTTCTCCCTGCTCCAAGTGCTTCTGAATCGTTGTTTTCGACTCGTCGACTGCTTACGAACTACAGCACTCTAATCTCTACATTATTATTATTATTATTATTATTATTATTATTATTATTATTATTATTATTATTATTATTATTATTATTATTATTATCCTGCATACTATCAAGAAAATAAAGATATAGCCTTATCCTCTCACCCACCTGACATATTTGCCCTATCTGAAACCTGGCTCAGTTTAACCAATACTCAATCCTGAGTAAGAAGACTGTATTCCGCACGGATACTATCTTTACTGTACACCTCGTCCTTGCAAATCATTAATCTCTTCCAAAATAACCTCTAAGCTTTTCTTGTGTTAGTGAGTAGCCCACTAGCTGAAGTCCTTGCTCCCTTCTGAATACACTCTGTCTTCACTTTAAAGCTCACGGTAGTGTTTTCGCATTCTTCAGCATTTCTGGTCAACTATGGCTTCATTGGCAACATCCCCGTGAGCCGTCTTCTGCTTGATCATTTTATTGGTTATATTATTGCCTGCCGTTTATGCATTGTCTCCGTACCTCTTGATGACTAGCCAGTCACGGTCTTGTGACATTCTTGTCAACTTTTCAAAACTAATAATTATGCTTTTTCCCTTTTATTGTGTTCCCTCTTCTCAATTATTGTTCACTGCTCAACTGATTCTCCTCAAAGACTGTACCATCTTGCATGGCAAACAGTTGCAGTTATCGTCTAAAAAACGTAATGGCATACAAGTGCTTACACTCATTCTCATACTTTTTGCTGATGATTTTGAGCTGAAATCCTGGTCCATTGCTCCTAGAAGCCTTAAACTTCTCCAATCTGAACAAATGTTGCCACTATCCGTTTCCAAACCCCGTGATTTGACAAATTACCTCATTGAGCAATAACTTCACATCATGGTGCATAATGAAACTTGGTTACGTCCTGACGACACACAGTCCATCCTTTCAGATATCACTTGCCCTTCATTTTCACTGTTACAAGAACCACCACTGAGTGGAAACGATGGTGAATTAACTTTCCTTTACAAATCCTTCTAGCCTTTGTCTAAATCTGTTCTCCCTTTATCTTCGCCAATCGGTTTTGAAGCTTTATTACTACTCTAAACTCCGGAACAAACATATTACGAAGTTAAATATGCAGTGTGAGTGGAAAAAAGTGACCCGTCTACAACTGTTGTTTATATAACTTCAAAATATTCATAAATGTAAAGACATTCAATTGGATTTTTATCTTGACCATAGCGGCTAACGATTTTTTAATTTTGGATGGTCCCCGTTAAATATGACGTCACAGTGACGTCATTTGTGAAACCGTCAAACTGATGACGAATGAAACTCCTGATTCATACCTCCTGCACTTTGGCCCTCAAATAGTCCAGACCTAAACATGGCTACCTCCTGACGACATACAGTCCGTCCTTTTCAGATAATAATTCCCCTTCATATCCACTACTGCAAGAACCATGACCAGTGACTACAGGGTGGTGGAATATCTTTTCTTTACAAATCCTTGCTTTTTTCTATATCTGTTCTTCCCATACCTTCACCAAAGTCTTTTGAAGCTTTAATTGGCACTCTGAACACGGGCAACGAACAAGTAACACTCTTAAATATGTATTGACCTATGTCACTTTCTTTACCGGTTTTCTTTACTACATTCCAAGTTCTTTTGGAGGCTGTAATCTCATCTACTGAACTAGTCATAATGGGCAACTTTAACATTTGTGTCGATTCAAATGAATCAGATTTCTACGACTTTTCACAAGCTCTGGACTTCTTTTGACCTTAAGCAACACACAACCTTGCAATCATATGCTACTGGTCGGACCCTTGATCTTCTGCATTGTTCCTCATTCTCCACGTAATGCAATCTACAGTCTCTAAACACACTGTCAACTCTGAATGGGAATAATTCTCTTGGGCTCTGAGTGCTTTCAACTGCCGGCGAGTAGTCACTCTTCTAGTCAACTGAGCTTTGTTTGCTTACTGAAGTTTTATTTCAGCCTACATACTCTATACACACTTTCAACTCTGATGAAAATATTTCTCTTGGGCTCTGAGTATTTTTAGGGATCCGCCATTGGTGACTCTTCTAGTTAACCGAAGATTGTCTTCTTGCTGAACTTTTTATTCGAATGACTTTAGCATTCAGGCTAGGGTAGGTGGCACTTTTTGTGAGGTTCTTAAGAGATGATGTATTAAGTGTCTCGATAAATAACTAACCAAATGTATAATCAAATGATGGTTCTGGATATTGACCAGATTGCAGTTTGGCTCTGGTGCACCATCGATTGATGTGCATGAGACACCGGTGCAATAGAAGTTACGAATTGGAATTAGAAAGGTTGCTTCAAGTGAAAGAGTAGTCAAAATTTGTAATTCTTTGGAGAAGCCCAGTCGAATTCTGATAAGTAATTGAAACCAGAAGTTAGCACATGGTAGATAAGTAAACTGAAAGAATTGAATGTTAAGTATAGATCTGAATGACATTGAATATTAAACCTCGGTATTCCAGTTGCTTGATAAGCTCTTCCTTCTCCTTTCTCAACTGTTCCAATTGTTGCTGCATAAGCTGCATTTTTTCTCTATCTGCAAAAGAACAATACAGAACAATTTCACTTCTACAAATTATTATCAGTCGAAAGATAGTTATAGACTGTTCACAGATGCTGAAAGATGGTATACTGGTGTTATTATATAACATTAGAAATCAAAATGAAATAAGTCATGCAGAAGGTACAGTAACTTTATCTGATTCAGACCATTTCCATTTATTTATAAAATATAGGAGTATAAATGCCTGTGCTGAAAAATGCATGTAAGTACTAACCTATTTCAAACCATTAACGATTACATCAATCTATTTTTACTGAGCATTACATTCCCTAAAACTCCTCAGTTAATATATTAATTATTTTGCACAAAAATTATTAAAAGAAAATATGCCAGGAATATCTAACAAAACTTGGAATTAAACACAGACACAGAAAAAAGACAAAACTAGACAGCAACAATGATGACCTAACAGATAGACAGAAAGACAAACAACGGCATATGACAAGTGGGGACTGTAAAGGAATGACCTAGTAGGCCAATGCGTTGGTATCTAAAAAGCACAATGACCACAGTAGTGGATACAACTAAGGTCTGGTCCAGTATATACATTTGGTCTACAAAGCATAAACCTGGGCCAGAGGTATTTATGGATAAGCTTAATTAAACTAAGCCTCTGGGGTGCGCAATAGTCCAGTGGTTAGCCTTATGGATAATCGCATGGCCAAAGTTTGGGGTTCATGGGGGCCATGGCAGAAATTTGTCCTGAGGCTTAGGTTCCACTTGTGTGCCCTAAAGAACTCAGCTATAACGAGTACACATACCATACACTAAGTTCGAAGATCTGGGAACCCAATTTTATAAACTGCGGCTAAAAAAATGTTAAGCTTCAGTGTAAAGTGGAGGAACACCTATACCGCATGTTAACAAAAGGAGCCACTGACTCCACATTCCGACCTAAGTGGAGGCCTCTAATGACAATAATTTACCTCTTTCTCAGCATCGGTAAGATAAGAGGTTCTGCAAAGCGGCAGAAATAACGATTTACATCAAAGCAACAGAGAAATTAGAATTAGCACAGATGAATTGCCTCGTAGCCCTCGGATACAGCGGATTCATGACCTCTGTGATGTTAGTTCAACACAAGTACAGTATAGGCCTACTCCGTTGTTTTATCTGTGGACATCCATTTGCCTCTTCAGGGTTTACGTCGTGATCCTTTTGGTTCATTGCTTCGGACTTTGGTAACGCTATCTTTGCTGGACTCTCGCTAATATTTCCAAGCTTCAGTCTGTTCTCAGCGCTGCTGCCCGTCTTATTGGAGGCGTCCCCAGGTATGGCCATATAACTTCCTTTATGCGGGACACTTTGCACTGGCTCTCCATTCAGCAGCATATCCAGTTCCTGGAACCTTCTTTCCTTTAATATTTCCTTCAATCACTGTCCTCAGGAGAGATTTTCCACACAGTATGAGACCAATCCATTTCACTTGTCTCCTCCTTATTGTATTGACCAGTGTCCTTTCTTCTTGTAACAAGTGCAACACCTCATTTCGTATACAAAGCACAGGCTTGGGCCACAGACAATTATGGATAGGCCTAAATAGACTAAGCCCAAAGCAGTGCGTGATAGTCTAGGGGTTATCATGATGGACAATCATGAGGCTTAAGATTGGCGGTTCAAATCCTTCCCGAGTCAGAAATTTGATTTGAGACTTGGCTGCCACTTGTGCCCACTATAGAACTCAGCTCTAATGAGTACACTGACCGTATACTCTGTGGGAAGATCAGGCGTCGAGGGGAGGTCTGGGTACCCACCCTCATAAGTCGAGGCCAAGAAAATGTGAGGTATCAGTATAAAGTAGAGGAGTACCTATAGCACATGTTCGGAAAAGGAGCCACAGACTCCACATTCTGCACTAAGTGCAGGCCTCCAATGACAATAATTTACCTCTTTCTCAGCATTGGCAAGATAAGAGGTTCTATGACGCGGCAGAAATGGAGGTTTGCGTCGGAGCAATGGAAACATTAGAATTAGCACAGTGAGTTGTCTCATAGCACTCGGATACCAATGATTCATGAACTTTGTAATATTAGCCCAAAAAAGGAACTCTCTGTTGGTTTATCTGTGTATATTTGTTTGCCTTTTCGAGTTTTATGTGGGGACCTTTAAATCATAAATCATATGTAGTGGCGACAGACGTCGAGTTTATTATCAGGGTCGCGGGCGAAATGGGTTTGACACTTATGTCAATAAGTGCGAAGTCATAACACACATCCAATCTAGCAATCTGCCATCTCCTCTAGACTGTTTCACGGTCACACCTTCTGACAATGCCTATCTTTTGGGATTGACCGTCTGGCTTCCATATCTAGGCATGATGCTTTAATTCTTCTTCGCAACTGACTAAGCTCTTGCACCCTGCTCCACACACTTCTCTGCACATCACGCATGGACAACCAGGCTCTTGAAACGTTCGACCAACTGCTACGCAAAGGCCTCATCAACATGCTCAACTTGGCTCTAACTGAACAAAGCTGGGATCAGGCATTATTACCTATTCGAGACGGAGGTCTTGGCATACGTCGCGCGTCCTCGCTGGCACATCCCGCCTTCTTGGCTTCAGCTGCAGGCACCACTACGCTACATGATTCCATTCTTTCCTCTTGCGACCTGCCCCCGCATGGCCTCTTGGAACAGGCCCGAATCCGCTGGTCAACCAAATCAAATGCCTCCAATGCCGAGGCCCCAATATCCCACAAACAGGCAACTTGGGACCGCCCACTTATCCAAAAGAGTCTGGCAATCCTCAAAGCCTCAATAACATCCCAGTACCACGAAGCCAGATTTAAGGCAATTTCTTCACCACACTGGCGACTGGCTCTTGGAGCTGCCCATAAGGGCTTGTGGCTTGAGGCTAGACAATGAGGCTGTTCGCATGATCGCATCCCAACAGACCTAAGACTTGGGATAGAGTTGTGCGCCCCCCACGAATGCCTCTGCGGGTTTCAGGTCACTGCGGAAGGCTCTCACGGTCTAACATGCCCTTTTAGCCCCGGTAGAACAGCCAGACACGTCTAGATCAATGACATCGTGTGGCGCGCCCTTGCGAAGGCTGGCTTTCCATCAACTAAAGAACCAGCAGGATTGGTTAGATCCGACGGCCGGCGACCTGAAGGAGCAACCCTCATTACTTGGGAGGGGGTAAGTGCTTGACCTGGGACGCTACGGTAATCGACACTCTGGCAGACTCGTATCGATCCAGAACATCCGTGGTCGCAGGTGCTGCTGCGGAGATAGCAGCAGAACGAAAGATCGCAAAACACACCAATATTCTTTCGACACACTGCTTTGTCCTTCTGGCCTTCGAGACTCTTGGTCCAATAAATCAGGAAGGCTTCAGCCTCATCAAAAAACTTTGCCGTTATTTAACTCAAGTGTCGGGAGACAAAAGGGAGACTTCTTTCCTGCCCCCACGCCTTTCCATTGCTATCCAGCGCTTCAACGCAATTGCCTTTAATGGCACATTCTTGGAGCCAGATTTAAGCGAAGACTGGCAATTCCAGAGAACAGTTACTGGCCGGAAGACAGCCTCAGTTCAGAGTGACGAACAATCTACCAGAAACCATGCTTCTTCATTTCCTCGTCATTTCCCTTGTCTTCTACATAACCGAAAACAGTTATCTCCATCTGACCTTCCATCAATGGAAGAAGAAGTGATTGACTTCAGTTATGCATTAACAAAGGTTAACGGGAGAAGAGACGAACGAGACCTGAAGGATTTTGTTCAGAAGAGGCAGTCAGACGAATTCATGACCTCAGAACTCGCACTCAATGCAACGAGCGAGCGTATCTACTCACAAATTAAGGTCTGCATCGACAAGAATCCAATAACGAAGACGGGGCCCGCAGACGAAATAAAAGAAGAGAAGGCGGTGCCTGTAGCCGAGATAAAAGAAGCGGAAAGCGTCTGCAGCTGGTCGACTAAACTCAGCCGATGGGTCCCAACCGGTCCTCAAGGTCAAGGAACCGCAGCGCCCGACGGTCAGCCGATGGGTCAAGGTCAAGGAGACGTCGGCGCTCGGGTCAGCGAAGCCCACGACGCAGGCGCCATCGAAGCAGATGGTGACGAAGAGGAGGGAGCTGGAGGTGCTTGATGTTCGTCCGATCCGCACCGGAAGACTTTGCGGTCCATCGAAGAAACGCCGGCAGAACGTTCTACACTAATGCGACCGCTAACTCGGGGTTGCTTCTTCACCACTGCGCTTAAAGGCAAGACGCTTAAAGGCAAGACAGCGAGATTTGGAGGTGCACATAGTCGACCAGTTTCCATCGCGCCAGCATGGACGCCACCAGCAGTTTCAGCTGCACCAGCACCAGCAACATCTGCTCTTGGCCAACCAAGGCAGCCGGATCTCTTCGGACAAATGGCCGCAATTGCCGCAGGGTCAAGTCAGTCAAGTGCTTCATCGAAGAGGTTGGTTCAGAGATAGCCTGTTCTTTCAGAGTCGCAGAGAACTCGTCAGTCAAGTCGAGAAGCCAAGTTATACGACACCGAAAGAGATTCAATTCACTCACTTGGGTCGTCACATCTATACAAGCGCAGAGCGTCCTTGGCAAGACCAAGAGTGTCGGTAAGGTGGATGCTGGTTCGTCTTCTCGTCGTTCCTCAGTTAGGACTTGCCAGGGGGTCACTGAGTCGTTGGGGGTCATCCAAAAGATCCAGTGTCTAAGCCTTCACCGTCTTCGGCGAAGAGACGAAGGTCACAGCACCTTCTCGTGGATCAAGCGATGCTGGAGGAAGCAGTCATCGAATCAGCCCGAGCGGTCGAAACTAGAAGGGAACGTCGCCAGAGGGCGTTGATATATCGTGGATTTGCTGAAAGGCTTTTCCCATATTAATTATAATGTGCCAGGCATAATAATAATAATGATAACGATAACGATGATGATGATGATAATAATAATAATAATAATAATAATAATAATAATAATAATAATAATAATAATAATATTAATCGAAGGTCAGCCGGCGGATCGAGGTCGAGGAGACGTCGACGCTCGGATCAGTGAAGCCCACGACGCAGGCGCCTTCGAAGCAGACGATGACGGCGATGAAGAGGAGGGAGTTGGTGGTGCTGGATGTTCGTCCGATCCACACCGGAAGTTCTTGCGCTCCATCGAAGAAACGCCCACAGAACGCTCTACACTTACGCGACCGCTAACTCAGGGTTGCTTCTTCACCACGGCGCTTACAGACAAGATCACGAAATTCGAAGGTGCAGCTAGTCGACCTGTTTCCAGTGTGCCAGCCTGGACGTCACAGCAGCTCTAGTTGCTCCATCAACAATAGATTTGTTTCATAATTGAAGTGACGTAATAACAATAATAATGATATAATAATAATAATAATAATAATTAATAATAATAATAACAATAATAATAATAACACGTAAACTAGATTTTGACTAAATTACGATTTTGAAAATTTAGCTGCCTGACAGAACATTGGACAGTTGTAAATTATTAAGGTTATGGCATGAGATTATGCATTAAACTAACCAAACCTAGTGACGTTTGTAGCTTCGTTATCTTAATGCTCAAGGCACTGGTCGCATGTTCTTTTGTGTCGACTATGCCGGCAATTGTTCGTCTCAACGCAGAATTTGCTCTATAGTTCTATGTTCGGACTTCTACTGTTAGAGGGTCGGCGGTTCGAATTTATCTTTCGATTCTGCATAGGAATTTCAACGGTATTTGGTTGGGTGTCACCAATATCGGATCGATTCACCAATTAAGAGGCTGAACAGGTTTTCAGCCGGACACTCGAGTGTCAGACCTGCAGCTCTAAGAATGTCTGTAACTTAGAAACTGTACACTGTTTATTTATTTATTTAAAGCACTTGTGTCACGCGCAATGTCAGTACACCTGAATCAGATGCGCGGATGTATGTTCGCTAGGGCCAAGATGGATCAAGGAGGAGCCACAGTATTGAGTCTTTAAAAGTTAGTTAAAAGATGATAGCGAGTTTGCAAAGCGGGCCTTTATGGTAGACGATTCCGAATACGAGGAGCACAATAGCTAAAAAGGCAGGTGATCCTACAAATGTCTTGAATCTAGGTCCTTGCAACAAACCAGTATCAGAAGAGCTCAGAAGCCCAAGAAGGCAATATGGAGTCAGCAATGTATTAAGATATGATGGAAGGTCAGTGCTCTGGGCCTTAAAGGTCAAAGCATGCAATCTTAAACTTATTATGCCATTCAGTAGTAATCCAGTGAAGTTCACAAAAGCGATCAGTTGCATTTGATGAAGCAGAAAAACATAAACAACCATAGAAACAGAGTTTTGAACCTTCTGGAGCTTTTTAGATCAATCGAGAGCCAACAAGTGCACAAGCCATAGTTTTAGTCATGTCATCATTCAGAGAACGTCTGATTGGTGACGAAATGCCCTATATGGTAGAAAAAAGACCTACAAACAGAAGATACCTGTGAAGTCATGGCAAGCAACTTGTCAGTGGTGAAGCCGAGTTTTAATGTCACTTGACACTTCTTAGCTAGCGGATTCACCCAGTGAGCCTTCCTCCACTCTCTAAGATTGTAATTCATTATTTGAGGTCCAAACTAACACGGCTGGCAATTTTGTTGGGTGTACTGTACTAGTGGCGACTCCCCACTAGCTGAAGTCCTTGCTCTTCCCTGAATGCACTCTGTCTTCATTTGAAGCTTACTGTATATTTTGCATTGTTCCGCGTTTCTGGTCAACTATGGAACCATTGGCAATCTCCATGAGAGCCGTCCTAAGGCTGATCATTTTATTGACTATTCTTGCCTACCCTTTATGCATTGTCTCCGTATCTCTTGTTGGTAAACCACCGGTATTATGTCATTTTTGTCAACTTTTTAAACTTAATAATTATGCTTTTGCCCTTTATTACTTTCTTCTTGGTTATTGTTCACTGCCTAACTGATTCCCCACCAACACTGGACTATCTTGCATGGTAAAAAGACGCGGTTTTCATCTAAAAAACGTAATGGTATAAAAGTGCACATACTCATTCTCTTACTTCTTGCTGGTGATTCTGAACTGAAATCCTGGTCCATCGTTCCTATAAACCTTAAACTTCACCATCTTGAACTTTGCGTCTATCCGTTTCCAAACCTCCTGTTTTGAAAAATTACCTTATGAACAAAAACTTCATATCATGACACTTAATGAAACTTGGCTACGTCCTGATGACACTCAGTCTTTCTTTTAAGATATAACTCCCCTTTTCTCACTGCTACAAGAACCATGACCCAGTGGAAACGGTGGTGTATTAGCTTTCCTTTACAAATCCTTCTTGCTTTCGTCTAGATCTATGCTCCCTATACCTTCACCAACGTCTTTTGAAGCTTTAATTAATTTTGAAGCTTTCACTGCTCCGGCAAGAAATACATCACACTCTTAAATATATATTGACCTCCGCAACTTTCTTTAACGGATTTCTTTTACTAAATTTTAATTTCTTTCAGTGGCTGTAATGTCATCTCCTCCTGAACTAGTCATAATGGGCGACTAACATTTGTGTCGATTCATATGATCACATTTCTACTACTTTTTATGAACTCAACTTCTTTTGATCTTAAGCAGTATATAACCTTGCCATCACATGCTAAAAGTCACATTTCGATTTCCCGCAGTGTTCTTCATCCTCCGCATAACGCGGTCCAAGAACTCTGAACATGTCGTCAAATCTGGACAGAAAAAAGTACACTGGTTAACATGATTTTTGCTTCCTTAATAATTTTTTTTGATTCTAGCAGTATTCGAGGCGCTGATCTTAGAAATGAACACGGAATTTCTCTATCAAGTAAGGTTTTTGTGAAATCACCGAAAGTTTGCGTCATAAAGATTTCCACTGATAATCGTAATTAACATATTGCCAGTGTTTCAGTGATAATTTTGACATACTTACTAATTATGTAAGTGACGTAATGAATATATTTATTGCGTCACTAACGTAATTGGGGCTCACCATTATGGTAATATTTTCCTGCTTTTCAAACGTTAAAGCACAGATTCTTATATGTCTATTTATATAGTATATGTGGTTAAAGTATCGTTCTGTTCTCAGCCTTCCTCGTTCCGAGATTCGGCCGCATCATGCACAATGTTCCTCCAGTGTCCTCTGTCTTCCACCAGCCTGAGCATCTCCTCCATTGTTAGCCCAGTCCATGCCCTGATGTTGCCCAACCAGTTTATTCTCGGTCTTCCTCTTTTCCGTCCTCCCGGTATTGTGCCCTGTATTATCTCCTTCTCGATGCATGTTCCCTCCTTCCTCATGATGTGGCCAAAATAGATCAATTTCCTTTTCCTTACTGTCTTCAAAAGATTCCTCTCTACTCCAGCCGCTTCCAGTACCCATTCATTTGACCGCATTTCCATCCACGATATTTGCATGATCATTCTTAGACATTTCATCTCGAATGCTTCTATCCTCCTCTCTTCCTCCTTCCTCAAAGTCCAACTCTCACATCCGTACAGTGCCAGTAAAGTATCGTGGTGAGTCCAAAATGTCACGTAAATGCGTCAACAGCCCAGATACGTGTTGTTACATCTGCGGTGAGTTCACTTTGAAATCTCAAAAGAAGACAATGACTCCGCTTGTTAAGAAAGCGTATGAACTGAACTTTGGGTGTAAAGTTGGCGATCAGAATAAAGGTTGGGTACCTCATATTTGTTGAACGGCGCTTGTTAAGAAAGCGTATGAACTGTTATTTGGATGTAAAGTTGGCGCTCAGGATAAAGTTTGGGCACCTCAAATTTGTTGTACATCTTGTGCAGTCAATCTCAGAGCATGGATTAATGGTTCTCGGCCGTCTATGGCGTTTGCTGTTCCAATGATATGGCGGGAGCAGAAAGATCATGTTTTAGACTGTTATTTCTGTTTAACAAATGTTTTCGGCCATTCTTCCGAAAGCAAGAAATCAATTGAATATCCTAATCTTTCATCGGCATTGAGACCACTACCACATGATTACAGTCTTCCTGTGCCCAAGCCACCAGCTGATTGGATTATCGACGACGTTGATGAACTGTGACAGAGGAAATAGACTTCACTGATCCTGATTTCCAACCATTGCAATGCTGTAAGTCTCATTTCATAACTCGATCTGAACTAAATGACCTAGTCAAACGGAATTGCTGGACTCTCGGCTTCATGGATGGAATCTGCTGGCACAAGGAACTAAAGTTTCTGTATTTCGCAAGCGATATGACGATTTGATCAAGTTTTATGATAAAAACGATACTTTATGTTTCTATAAAGATGTTGAAGGATTGTTTGGCGCACTTGATTGTCAATATGATCCTCAAGAATGGCGACTGTTCATCAATTCATTGAGTTTAAGCCTCAAAGCAGTTTTATTACACATTGAAGAAAGAGGGAAAGGGGATCAAGTGCTTAAGAGACAAGTTTGCTCGCACAAGTGAGGCCAAGATACGAGAAGGCTTATTAGTTGGTCCACAGATCAGGGAACTGATGAATAACATTCATTCTGACGAACTTCTGAATAAAGTTTAAATACGTTGTCAGCAACTTTCTGGACAATAACAAATCACCAAATTATGTTCAGCTGGTTGAAAAGGTGCTTCAAGCATTTCATCTGATGGAGGTAAAAATGTCACTAAGAATACATTTCTTGCATTCCATCTGGATTTCTTTCCAACAAATCTTGGTGACGTCAGCGATGAAACATGGCGAATGATTTCATCAGAACATTGCCACAATGGAGAAACGATACCAGAGCGTGTGGAGCACTAGTATGCTGGCTGATTGCTGTAGGACACTGATCAGACACTGACCCTGATTGAATACAAACGCAAATCAGCCGCAGTTCGGTTTTTAGAGTGTCCACAGATCAAATTACAAGTACATTGTAAATGTATGCACTAAGTAAATTTTAGGCGTTTCTTTTAAAATCTTGCGTATCATTTTTCTCAAAAACCTTACCAGAAACAAAATTTTCTGAGAACACCATTGTATTCAGCGTGCCAAATTCCATATAAAACAGTTGGAGTTTCTTTGAAAGCAAAAAAAGTTAAAATTTGTTGACCAGTGTTATCTTGGGTTATGCATGTTTTCAGGTTCCTGCAGTGGTGACTCTTCTAGATAACGAAGCATTGTTTGCTTAGTAACCTTTTGATTCTCATGACTTTTGGCACTTTTTGAGGTTCTTAAAAAGTTATATAATAAGTATCTGGATAACTAACTAACCAAATGTATAATTGGTGGTTCTGGACATTGACCTGATTGCGGTTCTAGATATTGAACTGATTGCTGCTTGGCTTTGGTGCACCAGCGGTGGATGCCTTTTGCATTAGACACTGGCGTGCTAGAAGTTACTAATTGCAATTACAATGGTTACTTCAAGTTAAAGAGTAGTCAAACTTTGTAATTCCTTGGAAAAGCTTAGTCAAATTCTGATTAGCAGTTGAAACCAGAAATCAGCCTATGGTGGAGAAGCAAGCTAAAAGGGAGGAGTCTTAAGTTTAGATCTGAATGATGTTAGATATTAAACCTCTGTGCTCTTGCATTTGATTGATACGTTGTTCTTTCTCTTCAAGTAGCTTTGTAAGCTCTTCCTTCTCCTTTCTCAATTGCTCGACAACCTGCATTTGTTCTCTAGCTGTACAAGCAAAATACATTACAATTTGACTTCAACAAATTATTAGCAATCGAAAGATATCTGAAGACTGTTCATAAACTCTCAAAGATGGTTTATTAGGGCTATAACACTAAATTAGAAATCAAAGTGAAATAGATCATGCAGAAGGTTCATCTACTTTGTCTAATTTTAGTTCATTTCCATTATTTTTGCAAAATATAGGAGTAGAAATGCCTGTGCTTCAAAATACTAAGCAAAGTAATAACCTAATTCAAATCATTAACGATTATATCAGTTTATTTTTACTCAGCATTATATTCCTCAAAACTCCTTTTCTTAAAATATTAATTATTGTTTTGCACAGAAAAATTATTAAAAGAAAATATGTCAGAAATATCTAGCACAACATGGAATTAAACACAGACACACAAAATGAAAGACAAAACTAAACAGTAACAATGACGACCTGATAGATAGAGAGACAAACAAGCAACGGCTAATAACAAGTGGGAGACTTTAAAGGATAGGTGTAGCATGCATTGGTATGCAAATCACAATGACCACAGTAGGGGACACAATTACGTTCTGGCCCAGTATATACATTTGGTACACACACCATAAATTTGTGCCACATGTGTTTATGGAAATGCGTAACTAGACTAACCTTAAATAAACTGGTCTTCTATAAACTTTGCAAGCACTGAACACTGCAGACGTTAATAACTTTACAAATACTTATGTTTCTAGATCTTGTTTAAGCGGCAACCATAATTTGATGAGATGTGAAGTTTGCATAAGAGGTTTACAAAATACAAAGTAAATTAAAACTGTGTTAATTACATCAAAGCAATCCACAACATATACGTAGAAACAGATTTGCAAACTTCAATAAAAACCGGAGTACATTTAAACAAGGGAACACTTACTAGAGGCTTCAAGGACATTGTTTTGTAAAGCTACAGAAACAAGAGGATTCGGATATGATGTCTGCTGGGGATTGTTGAAGTCCAAAGTTTTTGCTTGTTGAACCATTTCAGGAGTCACAGCATCATCATTGAGAAGGGCTGTGTAACTAGATGTTGCAGGTTGTTGACTGTCAACATCGCAAAAAGCTGCTGTCACGGTATTAGGTAAAAAGCCTATGTCAGACAAAAAACCAAGAATTCTTTACTTCAGACAATTTTTCCAAATTGTTAATGAAATGCCACATTTGCAAAAGTATCACACGTTTGTTCATTAACATTATTTTGTGTTTCTTGGTTTCATCCAACCAATAATGTGGCAGTTTGAAACTGGTGAAAGCTTTGTAGGCATATCTGTCGCATTTAAGCATATGGAGACTTGATGATGATGTCCACATAAGGTTTCATTGAGGAGAACAAAAGTCCAGAATACAAGATTATTCAAAAATAGACTTAAATACGGAGAAACATAACAGCATAGGATAGAATGATTATGAGTAAAAGGAGTTACACAAATTCGAACTTATAAAAGTATATTTACTTTAATTTCCATTTGATTGTAATTTGAAGGTCAAGCAATTAAAATAGAACTTACTTAAACCAACCTCCCGGTTAGATTTTGTTTAGTGCTACCATCTGACTTTTATTACTACAAAAAGATAAGTGCCCTTAAGTGCAAACAGATAGAGTATTAAAATTAAGACAGTCATCATCACCTTATCTTACAAATTGCATCATTGTGGCGCTTCCTTACCTTTGTACCTTTTGATAGTGCAAAGACGCTAAATGAATTAGCACAGCTCCCTGAGGAGCGCCATGCTTCAATTTAGATCACAAATTGAGTGCATATAACTCAAGCAACTGTTCTTTACGTGTGACTAATCTAGATATTTGGCTCGTTAATAGATAGTCACAGTTCTAGTTTTTGAAGATTCGTATATATTGTTAAATTATTCTTCAGCAATGACATCAACAATCAGGCATTTAGTAGAACACTTAGCTAACTACCTATGGCCAGCTAATCTAACTATCTATACAGTTTATCTTACTTCCCTTTCCCGTGCGAAGTTCTTTCGGGAGTCCAGTTTCTTTAATTCCTAGGATACCAGTTCAGGGTTTGGAAATGGCTGCACAACTGTGCATAATTCCTTCTTGATTGTCCTGTGGATGCGAAGGTGACGAAGTCTGCAAGCGGTCAGTCCTTCTTCTGGACGAAACAACAACAAGGATTAGCGTATAATCCTTTTTAATCGTTCTTGATAATTAGTTCGCTGTCTAAACGCTTTCGTACGGAAGACAGTTCTCCAAAGGTTCTCACCGTTTGATTAACTAATGTGCTTAGATCAATCGACTATCGCTACATTGAAGATTTCACAGTTTCTCTCAGCAACGATGATGATAACTGCATACATCTAGCGTTCAGTTATTTCGTCCGATTCGATACAGGTTCGATCGGTGAGTCTATGGACTTATTACTACTGCCACGACGACTCATTTATCACGAGTAACGCAACATTTAATCCTCTTTAAAGTGCCGAAACTCGATTTCATTTCACGAGAAATGTGTAGCCATTTTTTTATCGGTCCTATCTCTACCGTGGCTCAACACGAGACTCACTTAACTTTACCGTTCTACCGACTAATTCGCCGTCATAGTTCGTCTGCTCCGATCTGACGTAATCTGCATACGTGGCAAACGCTCAGTCACCCGATCTTGTTTCCACGGTGATCAGCTGTTTGAACTTCAACGGTGTCTTCCAATTTTGCCGACTCACCGTCTGCATTAATCCAATTGGACGACTGACGTGCTCCGTAACTCTCAGTCAAAACCACTCAAATATCCAGCTAAACTAACTGATATCTAAATATCTGCTTATGCTGGCCAATTTATTAACAATAAAACTCTACCTATTCTATAGCTGGCCGGCTAATCTTACAGTTAAATCTTAATTAGCTACTCTAACTAGACTATACACTAAATTTAACAATAGTAAGTATGCAAATCTAGCGCATAATAACTCTAACCAAATGCGCAATTAATGGGGTTCGCTACAATCATCTGTATTAATACCTAAGACGGTTCTCTTTGGGCTGTAGTTACGAAACCGTTTATATTCTTTTTCCTTAAAATAGCATTGATAGACAAGGCATTTAAAATTGTTCGTAACTGTCTAAAGGCCCACACACATGTAACTTAACCCATTAGTACCCTACAAAAATCAACTTTATTTGTAAATATTGTACCAAATATTGCTGCCAACTTCAAATGCAGCTATAGCAAAATGTTGGTTAATGGAAACGAAACCACTGAGAGCAACACCATAGTAACAGAAAATGCAGAAAAATTAAAAGTTTGTCTACCTTTGGAAGTCTTATTAACAAGAGACAACAACTGCACAAGAGACATAAAGAGATGCATAACACAAGCAGCAGAAGGAGTCATGACAGGATTTCACAATGTAAGGGGAAAGAAAATAAGCTATACTGCTAAGTCAAAAAAATTGAAAACATTTGTCCACAGCACACGGTTTTGTACTTCTGTCACACGTGATATTAAAGAATCCAACATAGCAAAGAACTTGATTAAGCCTAAAATAAACTGAATCTCTTTAAACTTTGCAGGCACTGAACACTGCAGACGTTAATAACATTACACTTATTCAAGTTTCTAGGTCTTGTTTAAGTAGCAACCTGAATTTGATGTGCATAGCACCATAAGAAATACATACTAAATTAAAACTATGTGATAATTACACCACAAGCAATCCACAACATGTCAAAATAGATTTTGAAACTTTAAGAAAAAGCTGGAATACAAAGGAAAACTTACTAAGGGTCTCATTAGCATTGTTCTGTAAATCTACAAACACAGAAGGGTTCAGACAGAATATAGACGGTGATGCCTGTTGGGAATGGCTGATGTCCACAGTTCTTGTTTGTTGAGCCATTTCAGGGGTCAGGGTGTCATCACTGAGAAGAGCTGTGTGACTCGAGGCTGTCGGTTGTTGACCGCCAACATCACACAAAGCTGTTGTCTCGGCACTTGGTAAAAAGCCTATACCAGATGAAACACCAAAAATTTTTAAGAATAGATTATTCTTACAGATCATTTATTATATATTAGATTAGTAAAAGTATCACTGTATCCTCACTGACATTATTTCGTGACTCTTTGTTTCATCCAAGTCCAACCAATACTTAGGCAGTTTGAAACTGGTGAAAGCTTAGTAGGCTTATCTCTTGTTTTTATGCAGATGGAGATTTGAAGACCATGTCCACATAAGGTTTAATTGGGCAGAAAATTAAGTGCAAAACAGAAGATGAAATAGTTAAAAAAGAGAACTAGACATGCAGTAACTGAGAATAAAGACCAAAGGATAGTAAGATTATGAAAGTAAAAGTAGTCAAACAAGTTTGAACAAAGAGACATACACGTAATTCAACTTCCATTTCACTGTATTTCAGAGGTCATGCAATTAATAGCACTTTACTTACACCAACCTACCGACTAGATTTGTCCAGTTCTACCATCTTACTTTCTTTAACAGAAAAATAAGTGTCCAGCCCAATTTCCCATGACTAATGGGGAATAACACGGTCTTCAAACGCTTGCGGAAAAGAGAGGGAGGAAGAGAGAGGAATTCCCGCCTAAGGTCACCAGGCAGGTTGTTCCATGAGGCAGGGCCAACAACGGCGAAGCTGCGACGCTGTGCAGTAGTAGTGCAAGCCATAGGAACTACCAGGTCTCCCTGGACTGCCGATCGCAGCAGTCGGCGGCCAGGGACAGAAGAAACAGGGACACAGAGCTCCCTTAGATAAATATATGCACTGCCAACAAGGCAGCTTCGAACAAGGGCCACAATTTTAAACTGGATGCGTTCTCGGATTGGAAGCCAGTGGAGTTTTTAAGAATAAGAATAAGCGCTGAAGGAATTGAAGGAAACAATTGGAGGGAAACAAGTTTCTTATGATTAGATAAGAATAATAATAGCAGTCAGCCCAAAACTTAGAAGTTGTTGCTCATGCAAATTTATACTGGAATTCATTAAGATTTAACTTCAAATTTCAAACAGGCCTCTTCAAAGTTCTGTGTGAAAGAAATACCTACCATGACACATGAATGATGTACGTTTAAATACTTGTCCTATTTGTTCCACGTCATCAATACCATCTGCCGTGGGACCAATTGCATCAGCATATCTGCATAAGATATAACATCCATTGGTTTAATTAAATTTAAAAAAAAATAATATTGGTGTCAGAGGAATGGGAGAAATCTGCAAGTTGTATAAAGTCGAGTAAGGTAATAACTCACTCATTACATGCCTCCATCAGTACCAGTGGTTAAATAAAGGATCTATTATAATTATCTTAGCGTATCTCCTTGAATCACCAAAGCGGGGTATTATTTTTCCATCTCTTAAAAACCTAATCATGATCCTAAAGACCTTCATAATTATCGTCCTATTACACTGGATCACACGAAAACTTTTTTCGCCTGCTACTAGGCATATGTTATGTGTACTACACTAAATCGAATCTGCTGATTCCAAATCTGAAGTCAGATTTTGTGTAGCACGTCAGGATCTTAAGATATGCAGCATACATGCTAATAATTATGCAAACTCTTTACAGAACTAGTATTTCCTTATAACTGTGTAATTATGCAAACTCAGAGTATTCATAACAAGAAACAAAATGTTATTCTTTTATAACTTGAAATTAAAATATGTTTTAAAATGTAATATAAATATATGCATGTTACTCAGATGAAAGCATACATTTCGAAATTTTGTCTCTAGCTTAACTCTATACGAGTTCAAAAGTGCTTTAGACACTTGCTCTTGCGCTTGTGAGTGGCCGCTGTTGCCCGCTGCAGAAACCAGCAGTAATCGCCCATCATGTTGGAATTGCAGTGGCCCTGATATCTTGCTTCAAAGGTGGAGATGTCTTGATGGAATCTCTCTCCATGCTCATCGCTTACATCACCCAAGTTTGGTGGGAAAAAATCCAGATGGGAATGTAAGAAATGTATTTTTAGTGACATCCGGCAGCCGAGTTGCTTATATGCTGTTAGCATGTTGCTAACGAGTTCAGCATAGTTCTCAGTTCGGTGATTCCCAAGGAAGTTTTGCACCACCAACGTATATGCATCCCAAGCGGCAAATTCCAGTGGGTTGAGCTTTGTTCTAAATACAGTATCACGCATTAGTTCGCGGATTTCTGGCCCAATAAAAATTCCAGCCTTGAGCTTAGCATCAGTTTTGACGGCTCCAAATTTATCTCTCAGATACTGGAAGCCTTGTCCAGTACGATCTATGCCACTACGAAATTCATCATGAGGCCCAGTTTAATGTGAAGTGATGGTAAGTACACTTTCAATGGATCAACCAATGGTTCGCGTTGCACGTTGTGCCGACCAACAATGTGCTCAGATCTAGGAGGCCACAATTTCACTTTGTAATGGTTGCTGTCATCACGACTGTTCCACAAGCACAAAAAGCACATATGTTGTGTACCCCAGCTGTAGGCCTAGAATAAATGCTACCACTTTGAGGTCCGCACAGATGTTCCATTTGTGGTCTGAGTAGTTGATCACTTTCAAAATGAGTTTCATTGAATCATATGTCTCTTTGAGGCCTACAGCGTGGGCTATAGGAACAGACGGCTTTTCGTTACCATTGTGCACCAACACAGCTTTCAAGCTCGCTTGAAAGCTGGAATCTATGAACAGTCTCCACTGATCAGGAACGTATTCGCAACCTAAATTCACCATGAGACCGTTCACGTCAGTACAGAAACAGATATCATTTTCCAGTGGCTGTAATATGTAGCTAACTGTTTGTGACGATAACGGAAGTGTGATGTTGTGGTACCTTTTTGAAGCAAGTTCCAATCCCCTAGTCTGGAGGCTAACAGTTCAGATTTCTCCTTCGACAAAGATAGGTTCCTCACCAGATCATCTAACTCACCTTGCCTTATCAAATGCGGCCTACCCTCTTCCAAATCTTGATCACTCGATTCATAAACAGTAACGTCATCTTCTGTATTACCATCAGAACTGTCCGTTTCATCAGCACCCGCAGCAGGCGGAAATGGTACTGGATTCTCTTCATCATGCGGCACTGGCTTTAGAGCGGACTCGCAATCAGGATAAACGATTTTAGACTTATTTTTCTTTAAAAATCCAGCAACTTTAGTAATGCAGAAATAACAGTCTGCATGATGATTTCTTGGCTCGCGCCACACCATAGGCACAGCAAACGGCATTCAATTCCTTTTGCCATTCAGCCACTGTGTAAGCCCAGAGTAGCACACGGTGCAGCAGACATGAGGTGCCCAACTTTTATCCTCGTCTCCGATTTGACATCCAAAATAATACTTGTAAGCAATCATCACTTTCTTAGTTAACTTCTTGCGCTGGTCACAAAGAGTATATTTACCACAAACATAGCAAAAATTGTCTGGATGGTTAACACAGCCTCGCCTATTCATTTCAAAATTAAATCTCACACACTAGCTACAGCTATATAAGAAAACTTCACCTTCGTTCTACGCAATCTCGCCTTATATACTGGTATTGATGCTGACGTCAGCTCGCTGACATGCCCAATCATGTCTAGCGGCTGCTGCAGGCTTGCTGTTAGGAATATTTCAGGCGACACTTGCAGGCATGCACGTATCATTGGCAGCAATCGTGGAGACACAACAGAATGTACAGACATAACCGAAAACGACTCCTTACGTCATTACTTGAATGCATGCATAACTTAAAATCTAGACGTGCTGGGCACATTCTGACTTCATATTTGGAATCAGCACATTTGAATCAATATAAGGCACATGCATTACTTTCAGTAGCAAAATCGTTGTGATCCAGTGTTATCAATTGTCTTTTCTCTACAAAACTCTTGAGAAACTTGTTTCCCTCCAATTGTTTCCTTCAATTCCTTCAGCGCTTATGCCTCCTGGTTAGTCTGGTTTTAAGCGTCATCACTCTATTGAATCTGTTCTTTTGTCCCTCCTCTCAGACATTTATTTAGCCAGTGATCAGTCTCATATTACACTCTTGCACTCTATGATGTCTCCTCTGCCTTGGACACGGTCAACCATAATATTTTGTTATGCCGTCTTGAGCTATCGTTTGGACTCCGTGGTCCTCCTGTTAACTGGTTTTGTTCTTATCTTAGCGGTCGAACACGAATGGTTATTCTTGGCGACTCTCGTACGTCCTGGGTTAAAGTTGATCTTGGTGTTTACCAAGGCTCTGTCCTTGGTCCTCCTTAATACATTTTGTATACCGGTGATATTCCTTACCTCTTTGCTAAACACTTGGCTGTTGGTCATTTGCATGCAGACGATGTTCAGGCTTTTGTTCAGGGACCTCCGTCTGTGCAGCTAGCCCTTGTTGGTAAGGTTGATGCCCTGACTCATGTTATTCAACATTGGATTCCTGCAATCGTCTTCATTTTAATCCGGCCAAGACTCGGTTGATCTGGTTTGGTTTTAAACGCAGTCTTGCTCAGCTTGACTACTCTTGCTTATCCGAAACTTCCCCTCTTTTATATTTTCGTCTAGTGTTCGTAATCTGGGCGTTATACTTGACTGTAACCTTACCTTCGCAAACCATGTCTCTAACTTGACTCGGTCTTGTTACTACCAATTAAGGCGCTTAAGTTTTTCGTTGTTCTGTTTCTTCCTCTGTCTTTACTAATATAATTCGTGCCACGATATGTACTCGCATTGATTACTGCAACTCTGTGCTTGCTGGTTTGTCTAAGTATTGGCTGTCCTGGCTTCAATCAATACTAAATTCTGCGGCCAGGTTGATAGCACTTCTTCCCCGTTTCTGTCATATCTCAGATTACATCATTCAGCAACTTTATTGGTTCCCTATCCATTCTCGTATTCAGTTTAAACTATTGTCTTTGGTACTTAGCGCTCCCACGGGCTAGGTTGCAAAATATCTTTGTGATCTTATTCGGCCTCCACACTCCAGTACCTCATCCCGTCCTCTAATTTCTCTAGCTCGACTGGATCTATTTGTTCTTCGTGTTAAATCATCGCTTGCGCAGCAGAGGGCTTTTGATGTTGTTGACCCATCTCTATGGAATGGACTTACGGTCTTGTTTCGTGCAAGGGTCACTGTTGGTGATAGAGCTCAGTCAGCTCGTTGTTTAAAGACATTCTTATTTCCCTGGGGTTCTCATGCTAGAAGCGCCTCTGAGTAGTTTGTTCTGTAAGAAGCGCTATATAAGTTAACAAATACAATACAAAACAAGGATCAGTCATAAACTACTTTAACTAGTTAAGCAATCTAACCTAATATGAGGATGCTTATTGACCCATTGCAACATCAATGGTCACTGCATGCAGAAAACGGAAAGGCAGTGCAATCCCGGTTCAAATGAAATATGGTATTACCATTCATAAATTAAACACAATGTCAAATTAAGTTTAGTACCAATAAAAATTGTTTGAGACTGCAATACGATAATACACTTCAAATGGTTTTCTTACGCTGTAGGTTCATAATTCGTTTCATTGTCAGGTAAACGCTTTCTCTTCTTTGGAAGTTTGTCTTCTAAAAATAAGTAAGGCCTTCATCCATAATTAATGATGTATTGGTGAAGCTGCATTGAATCTCTATCGCTATGCAATTAATGTCCAGCTTTATTTATTATAAACTTATAAAATATGTAATTAAATTTTACCTTTCATAATTTAATTATTAAATTTTCAAGAATTTGCAATCAAAGAATGCCTTGCTCTTGTCAAATGCTATAGCATGTAAATGTTGCTCTTCATTCAGTGAAAAGAATACAGAATTCAATAAGTATGTGATTTCTTTTCCCTTATTGAAAATCTCATACGAATGTTATTCCTCTTGCCTGTATTACGACCAGTTGGCACTTCCAATGTCGAAGTTATATCAAAAGGTTGGTTGTCTTCCTGTCAAAGAGTTCAATAATTTAATATTATTATGCAACGTGATAGATTATCTTAAACATAAAAAATAACAATACAGAAAAGCATTAATACATCTTTTTTCATTCACAACTTATATCTTCGTTGAACAAGAAAATAAGTGCACATAGGTAATGCTGCATTCGTTGGAACAGAAACTTTCTTTCCAAATTTTTACTATCATGTTCTCCGCCCTTCAAAAACAACAAAAATCTTTTTTAAATGCAGAAGACCAAAATACTATAGGAAGTTGTGACATTTTAATTGTCATAAACAAAAATAAAATTTAATATATGAAACTGTAATTATATCCCTAGAAACAACATTTAGAGCACCAAGAAATTGAAAGTTGCTTAAATAATATAATGTCAAAATGTTTAATTCGACATCAATACACGTAGGAACATGTTTATTTTACACTGCAAAACCATAGCAAAGAGGAATGAAAGCTTTAATATTTTATGTTCTTGCATGCACCCAAAGACAAAACACGATAAAAGTAGCAAAGAGTTACGTTTGCATCATTTTATTCCACTTAGTATGCCAAACTTAAGCCTGAAGTTTAGAGCTTATAGTGCACCAGTAAATCAACAGAAATATAAAGTTTCACATTCTTACACTAACCGGTACTCAAAAGAATGCAATGAATGTCTTTATTTCTTGAAAATACCTTTGTTATTACATCTTTTATAACAATATCTATCGTAGGTTGACACAACCTCTGCTAAATTTAAAAACCCATAAGCCCCATTTATCAGTAACAAAAATTAAAACATCTTAAACGTGCTGTTGATGCCATTTTTGCATCATAATTAAAAATCTATGCAGAAAAATTTCAACCTGAACTAGATTTACTTCTAAGTAGCATTGTGAAGTGAATGGCTGCTTATTCAATGAGACTGACGAGTTTATCGTCACAATGAATGGATGGATGATGTCAGACGCGGCAATCGTTAGCCACAGATGTGAGGTTAAAGACTAAATGTGATGTTCTTAAATTGATTGAGATATTTGAAGAAATGTCAAAATTGGATGCTTGTAAGTGGTAGGAAATGGCAGGATAGCAGGATTTTAAAGAAACGGAAAGATAACTAAAGCAGTTGGTATATGTGGGTAGTAGGTCGGGTACTGTGCTTATTTTGGAAGACAGAGAAGGAGGAAGAGGAGGAGGAAAAGGAGGACATGACATAGAATTAACAGAATCGTCTTCATTAGCTTAAGGGGTACAGTGAGGTTGAGAAGAAAAAGGATGAGATGCTGGTGCTGCTTTTCAGAGAAAAAACACAATGCAATTTTACCTTGAAATGTAAACTAAGCATCTATTCAAGAGATTACCTAGACAGTACTAAATTTTTATACTCACGCTGTATTATTAAACAGGTGCAATCATGAGCACGTTTACAGTTTATATCTATTCTAGAATAGTTTATATCTATTCTAGAATAGTTCATATCTATTCTAGAATAGTTTATATCTATTCTAGAATAGGTGTTTTAAGCTTAGATTTGTCGCTCTTTCTTCAATAACAAATAATGTCTGCGAAATAATGAACTACAACATATCCCAGGAAGTTTTTACTGTGAATACAGGCAGTGCTCTTGAATAAGGTGCTGGATAATTTGTGACTTTCAAAAGTATTTTAGAAATTAGCAAAATCTTACTATTACAATTTCTGCCAAACTTTTATCTGATAAGTCGTCTACCTCTTGTAATATATCTAAATGTAACTGCAGATAGATGGGCATAATAGGTGTGTAAATCATTATCATCGCCTGTATGCCTTCACTTGTGGGTGGCCCACAATCATTCCCAGTAATCAAATATTTGAGGTAACTGTGCACATAAGTAAAATACTACTTAAAATAATACACAAAAGAATGGAGAACATAATAGAGAGGGAGCTTCCAGATAATCAAGCAGGATTCAGGAAATCCCGCGGAACTCGTGATCATATCGCCAACATGCGGTGGATAATGGAGAGACAAAAGGAGTATGGACAAAAAATATACACATGCTTCATTGACTATAGAAAGGCATTTGACTGCGTTGATCACGAGCTGATGTGGAAAACCTTAATAGAAATGGGAATACCAGGGGACTTGATACAACTTCTCAAGCGATTGTACGAGGAACAGATTGCGGTAATAAGAACTGAATTTGGAGATACCGAAAGAATCAAAATAAAGAAAGGAGTGAGGCAGGGATGCATTCTGTCGCCATTCCTATTTAACCTATATGCAGAAAGGATAATGAGGATGGCGGAAATGGATGGGGCAAATGAGGGAGTAAAGATAGCGGGAAGAACACTGAATAACCTGAGATACGCAGATGACACAACACTATTAGCAGGTAAAAAACAGATCTGGTAAAACTAATAAGAAGGCTAAAGAGAGAGAGCGAGAAAGCAGGACTATACTTCAATATAAAGAAAACGAAGATCATGACAACAGCTGAGGATGGCAGTTTTATGGTGGATGGAGAGGAATTAGAGACGGTAACAAGCTTTACATTCTTGGGATCAGTAGTAGAAAGAGAAGGAAAGTGCGATATGGAAATAAAACGAAGGGTGGCGATTGGAAAAGCCGCAATGAATGGATTAGAAAAAATATGGAAAGACAAACAGGTGAGCACAGACACGAAAAAAAGATTGGTGAGGGCCTTGATTACACCAACAGTAACATACGGCAGTGAGACCTGGACAACGACTAAGAAAATGGAGAAAAAATCAATGCTTGTGAAATGTGGATATGGAGGAAGATGCTGAGAACATCATGGATGGAGAAAAAGACTAATGAATGGGTACACATGGCGACTGGAATTGAGCAAGATGAGACGTTACAACAAACAGTGCTAAAATCAAAGCTAAGGTTCTTTGGACATGTTATGAGATCAGATGGATTGGAAAAAGAAATGATGCTGGCTTGTGGAGAGGGAAAGAGAAAACAAGGGAGACCAAGGAAAAAATGGATGGACAAGATACATGAAGCAACTGGAATGAACTTGGCACAACTAAGGGACGTGACATTGGAAAGAAAGAAATGGAGAGGATTGATCATGACGGTCGCTAGAGCTCAAAGAGCTGACAGCACAAGGTGACAAGGTGTGCTTCTGCACAGGCTTAATGATAAACATCCGTACATAAGGGGTTAATTATGCTCACCCACTATCAGGGATCTTTCATAATCGACAATTATCGAGTTTCTAACTGTCGACTTTGTGGCATAGCGCTAACTCGAGTACAAACACACAATCTTTTATTTAATAAATAACCTGTAATAATTTAAACCAACAGTTCAATCACAACAGTACTTGAATCGTGACAGTCTCTAAACGCCCGAATGTGCCAAACATCACGTGATCCGCGCGTTGCAAATCAATAACACAATAACTCATGGAAATTTCCTATGCAATCGCGCGCTCACAATTTCCTGACTATGAAGCGCAATATTACGTTCACAGCTACCAAGGAGTTTCCTGTAAGGCTGCTATAAAATCTGGGCATTATCACTGTCTTAAAGCGATGATTCGTATAAAATACCTGAAGTTTGATATAAACACATGATCTGTTGAGTTCCTCACAGTTGCACAGAGCCATTGCATTGTCTATTTCGGATGGAAGAGCAATAAGGGACGTCTTTGTTTCTTTACTTGCATTTGTACATGCCAATCGCCAGAGAGAAAATTCTTTTCCATGCAGAGATGGAAACGCATTGCAGAGTATCTCTCGGAAGTATGAGGGATCAGAATTCCTCTTTTCAAACGTCACCTTCCTCTTTTCAAATAAGTCCGCTGGAAAAGATAAAAACAAATGTGCCTCCTGTCACAGGTCATCATTATTATAATAGCCTGAAAACACACTGGATTAAATGCTATATCTGAGTGGCAATAGCAGAAGGAAAAGAGCAGTCCCTTAAGTTAGTGCCTCTAGGAAGCCTTGGATATGAAGTGTTAGCAACTTTCTCAGCACATGAGGTTGGTTGACCATTTCTGTTTATCGCCGCCTGATTCTGACATAAAAATTGCAGGGTCAGTGCACTCATTCTATACCTCAGTTTATTACGTTTTCAGTTTGAAGCGAAAGTTTTTTTGAATATCTCTTTGCCTTGAGATTCGAACCCCAATATTTGGAAAGCACTTGTTTCTCTCATTGAATTTTACCATCACTTAGGCTAGCAAGAAACATCTTCAACCGATATTCAGAGGACACTATAAAATGTTTCGTCACATTACATGTATTATGTGCACATCTATCTATATATGAGTGACAATAGCTTACGGTTATTCCTGAGTTTGTTACTGTCAATCTTCTTCAGCGCGGCATCTTTGACGAAATTGATCAAGAAGGATTTGACCTTGTGATGCTGACCTCGCTTGGTTGTCACTGGTTTCTTCTTAGGCATTGCCACCACTACTTTATAAGACATGACATATATTTACACATACATATACGCATTTATACATACATACGACACACTTACATAGATAAATATTCACACACACACATAATTGAAAACGTACATACAGAAAGATTGACTAAACATTCGGCAGCAGATGATATGTTCTTCACTAATGATGACTCTATTGAGCAACAAAACAAAATCATGAGGAGTGAATAGCTGCTTAATTGACACCAGATATTTGGGCAAACTCTTCAAAAATCACCCTGGAATTTGCCTTGCACAACGAATTTGCTTAGTAGCCACCATCGACCTGGAGCATAATTACAGCGGCACTACAGAAGTTTTAAGATTGCTATTACCACGGTAAATTCCTCTTCCTGGATTCACTAAACATCACTCCACTGAAACTCTGCTTGTCTCTTTACACAATAAATTAATTTCTGCTAATAGTCATCAGTAAGTCTCTTATCTCTGTCTTCTCGATATTTCTGCTGCTTTTGACACCACCAATCATGACTTGCTCCTTCAACCACTAACTTCCTGATTTGGCATCTCTAATACTGCATTCTTTAGTTCCGGTTTTACTTCTGCTTCCACTCTCTTCTGTGTCCCTAAAAGTTCCATCCTAGGGCCACTTATCTTTATTTTGTAAACTAAGGCGCTGAGCCGCCTCAAAGGATCCTCTTCGGTCGACCACTATGTTTATGCTGATGCCACTCAACTTTCCTCATCCTTCTATCCAAGTTCCTTCTCCTTGTGCATCACTCAGTTGCTCAACCAAATCTCAAAATGAATGTCCTCTAACCTCCTCTGCCTCAACCCTGCCAAAACTGAATTTACTGTGATAGAACTATCCGATCAGATAAAGAAAATCTCTGACTCTTCCATATACCTATCAGCTAATGTCTCTACTCTCAGTTTCACCTATAATTTGTTTGCACGCAATCTTGGCATTACATTTGTACCACATCTCTTATTTTCAAATCACATCTCGCACCTGTTTCATTCATGTCCGTGGCCTTCGCTGTATTTCGCTCTATGCTCGACTTTAAAACTGGCTCTACTATCGCCACCTCTATTGTTCACTCTAAGCTTAACTACTGTAATTCTGTTGTCCTTAACCTTGAATTCGCTCAATCTTCTTCAACTCATCCAAAATTCATTTGCCCGAGCTGTCTCCAGAACGCCTACGCAACACCATATCACCCCTGTCCTGAAATCACTTCACTGGCTGAAAATCCTTTAATGCATTCATTTTATAGTTCTTTCGCTAACCCATAACTCTGCAAATTTCCCATCCTACATATCTTTGCACACTTTACCACTCAATCACCTCGCTCTACCCGTTCATCCTCTAACCTAATCACTCTTGATCATTCAACTAGTCAGTCGCTTGATTTATGTTTCTGTGAGTTTTTAATTGCTTTTGAAGTCATGGCGGCCTGTTGAAGTGAGCTTTTGGTACCAGAGGCTTTCTTAAGGTGTCTGAACTTCAACTATCCTTACATCTGTTTAGGTTGGGCTAAGATTTTTGAAGGATTTAAATTTGCAACATCTGGACTGTGCATTTCTGGACGGAATTTGACTTCACAGCTATTCTGATAAGACAGTTATATTGTCATAATGCCGTCACCTAGCAAACGCTTATCTCAACGTCCTGATATACGCCGTGTTTACGCTGTGCTGATGATAGCGACCATCCCACGTTCTTGCAAGCAGTCGCTGCCATCCTGCCCACACAACCCGTGCCATGCGCTACCCTTCATCTGTTCAGCAGCGCCATTTTGGCTCTACTGCGACGACGCGGCTTCTACCGACTGACTCGTCATCGTTCACCCGCGTGTGTATTCGTAAAACCTGCTGCTATTGCTCGGAGGAGTTTAACTCAATCCAGGTCCTACTGTAACTCGCCAGCGTCCCGAGCCTCTCACCTTTGGGTCCTTAAACGCGCGCAGCGTCGTTCGCAAAGGTGATGATTCGAACAGTTATTTCTGGATTTGATAGAGTCAAACCAGTTAGACGTGCTCGGCGCCTGTGCGACATGGATCTCTGCTGAAGATCCCAATGCCATTAAGTTCGACATAGCTACACCAGGATATATGACGAGACACGTCCACTGTTCCGCCCTCGGAAAAAACGGGCAGACAGTGGTCTGGCGATCATCCTCCGTGAGACGCACACTGTCAGAACTCGTCCACTTCAAAACAGGGTGACAACTAACAGTTTCCACTTCCAAGCTGTTCGATTCATCACCCATAACTTCTCGTTCCTCTTCGTTAACATCTACCGATGGCCAGATTCGAACGTTACTTACCTTTACTATGAATTTAGCAACCTAGTTGCTGTTATTGGCAACGACCGTCTGATTATTATCTGCGGTGACTTCAACTGGCCTGGAAATACCTCGTCTAGCATCAGTGATGATCTAACCACTGTAGGCCTACTTCATGTATTCGGTCTTAAGCAGCTCGTGTCAGGTCCAACATGTGCTAGGCCGACCGGTGACAATCTGCTCGATCTAGTCATTTCCGGAGCGAATTCAACACCGATTAAGAACGTACAGGTGTGTAGCAGCCAAGGACTGTCCGACCACAGTCTAATGAAGTGGACTGTGGCTAGATGCCTTAACAGAAGGCAACCGATTACGATCGTCACCTGGAAACTGAAAACACTAGATCTTGGTTCCTTCCGACAAGCGCTGGTAAATTCACCACTATTTTTGGCCCCTGACGACACCCTTGACCTTTGCTCGCAAGGTAGGCGACGTTGTCAACGACATCCTGGACCAACTGGCTCCGTTGAGAAAACTCACGAAGTGTCCAGAAAGAAGATCAATCGCTGGCTGTCTTCAGAAGCTGCGGATGCAAAACGACTTCGAAGACGCCTTGAAAGGCTATGGAAGGCTACTGACGATGAACTTGTCCGCCGCGCATATAGGTCAGCATGCCGGAACCCCAACAAACTAATCAACGAAGCAAGCCGACAACATTACAGTAACGTCATATCGAAGAAGCCTGACGGCTCTCGTCAACAGTGGTCTGCAGTGAAGGATGTACTGCATTCCACAGTGCCGTCGGAAGTTTTACCGACTGAAGAATGTCAGAAACGTTGTGCCAGTTTCTCAGATTTTTCGTCAATAAGATCAAATCTCTTAAGGCATCGATTGCCAAGCAGCTGTCCGCACAATCCATGGACCCTCTTGCATCAGAAGGGACCATGTCGGCAAGCATCTCGACGACCTCAAACCTGTAGATGCTGCGGAAATCTTCAAACTTCTCTCTTCCTTACCGGAAAAATCATCTCCTATGGATACTTTCCCATCATCTCTGTTAAAGTCATGTGCTCACGTGTTTACTCCAGTCATCGTTCGTCTCTATAACTTATCTTTCAGCAGTGGACAGTTTCCGGTCAGCTACAGATCTGCCTCTGTTGCACCTCTGCTGAAGAAAGAAGGATTCCATCCACATGATCCTTCCAACTATAGGCCAATCTCGAACTTACATACACTGTCAAAACTTTTGGAGCGTGTCTTCCTTGCTCGTAGACAGCTCCTGTAATTGCAACAGTTATCAGTCAGCTTACCGTGGGCATCATTTTACTGAAACGGCCTTAAAGATGATTCTTGATGACGTCTATACTACTTCAGGAAGACATCAACCCACTCTACTTATCGGCCTCGACCTCTCTGCTGCGTTGAATACGATCGACAAAGCAACACTCATCGCAAGGTTGCAGAAGACGTTCGGCATAAGCAGCCCGCGCTGGATTGGATCTGTAGTTACTTGACGGACCGGTCACAACACGTCAGCTTTGGATCATCAGAGTCGCAGTCGTCTACGTGTGCATACGGCGTCTCACAAAGGTCGGTCCTTGGCCCTATTCTTTTCACGCTACATGTGGCTCCAGTGGCCGGTGTCATTTCCGCACATGGCATCAGTCACCACTAGATGACACACAACTGATGACACACAGCGCTTGATCACGACTCTGACACCAACAATCTAACACGTTGTACTGAAGCAATACGCTGCTGGTTCCTAACAAACGGACTATGCCTGAATCCAAACAAGTCTGAAGTTGTTGTTCTTGGCACTTCTTCATCAATAAAATCGATCGAGGGCCTAAAACAGTCAAAATTGCTGGTGCGGACATTTCGATATCAAGAACATTTAAGAGTCTTGAGATGACACTCGACTCTAAGCTAACATTTAACCAGCACGTCACCACTGTCTGCAAGGCATCGTATTATCACAAAAAAGCCATGCGCCATGTTCGATCGTGCTTGCCACCTGAACTTATGAAGACAGTAGCAAAACTCGATTACTGTAATTCGCTGCTGTACGCCACTATAATGTCTAACATCGCCAAACTGCAAAGCGTCCAGAACTCGTTTGCCTGTCTGGTCACAGGAACCAGAAGGTTTGATCACGTCACTCCTTTACTGGCAAATCTACATTGGCTGCCTGGCAGCTCCAGAATCACTTACATGATAGCTCTACTTACGCGTAAGACTCTCTCGACCAATCAACCAGCTTACCTGTCATCATCCTTACAGCGCTACCAGCCATCCAGATCCCTGCGATCAGCTGCACAACACCATCTTGCTAGACTTATTTGTAAAGCGGCTAAAGATCTATTTGTATCGTCTTGCTTTTGTTGTCTTACAGATGTGACCCGCCCACGCCTACGATTCCTCGCTCAGTCGATGGACACATGGCATGTTAACAAATGCATTATGTGGTGAACTTGGACTAAGTGGGCTAAGTCAATAGCGGCGCTCCAGTGGGCTAAGTCCATAGTAACGCTCCAGTTTATAGCAACGCTCCAGTGGACTGAAACCTTGGCAATGCTCCAGAGTCCTTAGCAACGCTCCACTGCCATGTGTATATAAAGGCGACGCTCACCAGCAGTCAGTCAGTCGTCAGTTGGTCTTCGTCGCGTACGGAAGTCGTCTGTTGGAGCAGTCGTCAGTTGGTCTTCGTCGCGTACGGAAGTCGTCTGTTGGAGCAGTCGTCAGTTGATCGTCGTCGAGTACGGAGCAGTCGTCTGTTGGAGTATACATCGTCGTCGTCGTCGTCTACGTCGTCGTTTGTGTCTGTCGGCGATTCTCTTTGGATTACTGCGTCAGTGTGTCTGTCGGCGATTCGCATTGGAGTATACATCGTCGTCGTCGTCTACGTCGTCGTTTGTGTCTGTCGGCGATTCTCTTTGGATTACTGCGTCAGTGTGTCTGTCGGCGATTCGCATTGGATTACACATCTTCGTCGTCTACGTCGTCGCTTGTGTCTGTCGACGATTCTCATTGGATTACTCGTGGATTGCAAACATATAGCCGTCCTGTGGTGTACTTTCAGATTATTAGTAAACAGTTGGACCTGGACTCGAACCCGAGCACAGTTCTTAGTTAAGTTCGTTGAAGAAATAAAAGAGAGTTCTGTTACGTCAGCACGCGTCGACTTCTTCGTTTCCTCCTTAGAAAAGCTCTAGGTAGACTACCAGAGTCGAATCCCGCACTAGCCTTAAAGGACTAGAACCCGGAAGCGCCACAATTACTTACTTACTTACACTCTACACCGTCCTTCTCTAACTAATCGTATTAAGTTCTCACCCAGAAGACCAACAATCTGGATCTATTCTGTCCACCAGGAAGTTCACATGCGTCCTAAAAGCAGGCTTATATCTGCCTCTCTCCTTCAATCGTGTAGTCTCAAAGTAGGAAAGAACAAGGGGAATTACAGTAGGAAAGAACAAGGGGAATTTCATAAACTGTCAAAAGCCTAAAGCACAAAACCAATTATCACAAAGAAGTGTGAGTATGATGGGTGATGATGATGATTATGACAAGAAAATCGGTGACAAGAAAATTCAAGTCAGTTATCACTCACCATTTCTTGTAACAGTATCTTTACTAAGTTCCATACTGTTGGTTGCTTGATTATCCTGAAAAGAGTAAAATATCGTCTCACAAATTATGAGTTTTATAAAGCATTCTTTTAGTAAATTGCATAGGCCTAGTAACCTGTTAAAACACTGTTTTACTTTTTAATATTGCACTTAAAATCCACATACAGTAATTATAAAGGCATGATTAACAATACAAATTACCAATAAAGATGTTCCATACAAGGTAAAAAACAAAACTCAATGATTGTTCATTCGCTACAATCAATATCGTTTAATACCATAGGAAACTTTATTATTTTAACTTCATGCTTGTGTGCATCTACAGTCGATGCATTTAACGCTACGGTAATGTAGCATACTAGCATATAAGAAAAGCCATCCTAGCCTGTCATAGGCATACGCTTACTCTGTCTTGTGGAGAAGAAAGTAAATGTTCATATGAGGCAGGTGAATTCACAGCACTCCAATGTTGGGGACTGTCAGCAAATCCCAAAGCACCAACAGGTACACGCATCGAACAGTGAAAATAGCTTGGATGCTTTTCAATGCTATTTTGCTCCAAAATCTCTGGAAGATCGGAAAAGTCTACAAAATGCAGAACATGATAGCAGCAGATGTATACAATAAACCAGTATGGTAATGGTATACTGTCAAATGTTAAATTTCAAAGAATAATGTTTAACTTTAGCTCTAACCAAACCAAATCGATGATACTCTTTAATTTCACTGGATCACAACGATTTTGCTACTGAAAGTAATGCATGTGCCTTATATTGATTCAAATGTGCTGATTCCAAATATGAAGTCAGAATCTGTCCAGCACGTCTAGATTTTAAGTTATGCATGCATTCAAGTAATGACGTAAGGACTCATTTTCGGTTATGTCTGTACATTCTGTTGTATGTGTCTCCACGATTGCTGCCAGTGATACGTGCATGCCTGCAAGTGTCGCCTAAAATATTCCTAACAGCAAGCCTGCAGCAGCCGCTAGACATGATTGGGCATGTCAGCGAGCTGACGTCAGCATCAATACCAGTATATAAGGCGAGATTGCGTAGAACGAAGGTGAAGTTTTCTTATATAGCTGTAGCTAGTGTGTGAGATTTAATTTTGAAATGAATAGGCGAGGCTGTGTTAACCATCCAGACAATTTTTGCTATGTTTGTGGTAAATATACTCTTTGTGACCAGCGCAAGAAGTTAACTAAGAGAGTGATGATTGCTTACAAGTATTATTTTGGATGTCAAATCGGAGACCAGGATAAAACTTGGGCACCTCATGTCTGCTGCACCGTGTGCTACTCTGGGCTTACACAGTGGCTGAATGGCAAAAGGAATTCAATGCCGTTTGCTGTGCCTATGGTGTGGCGCGAGCCAAGAAATCATCATGCAGACTGTTATTTCTGCATTACTAAAGTTGCTGGATTTTCAAAGAAAAAATAAGTCTAAAATCGTTTATCCTGATTGCGAGTCCGCTCTAAAGCCAGTGCCGCATGATGAAGAGAATCCAGTACCATTTCCGCCTGCTGCGGGTGCTGATGAAACGGACAGTTCTGATGGTAATACACAAGATGACGTTACTGTTTATGAATCCAGCGATCAAGATTTGGAAGAGGGTAGGCCGCATTTGATAAGGCAAGGTGAGTTAGATGATCTGGTGAGGGACCTATCTTTGTCAAAGGAGAAATCTGAACTGTTAGCCTCCAGACTAGGGGAGTGGAACTTGCTTCAAAAAGGTACCACAACATCACACTTCCGTTATCGTCACAAACAGTTAGCTACATATTACAAACTGGAAAATGATATCTGTTTCTGTACTGACGTGAACGATCTCATGCTGAATTTAGGTTGCGAATACGTTCCTGATCAGTGGAGACTGTTCATAGATTCCAGCATGCAAGCGAGTTTGAAAGCTGTGTTAATGCACAATGGTAACGTAAAGCCGTCTGTTCCTATAGCCCACGCTGTAGACCTCAAAGAGACATATGATTCAATGAAACTCATTTTGAAAGTGATCAACTACTCAGACCACAAATGGAACATCTGTGCGGACCTCAAAGTGGTAGCACTTATTCTAGGCCTACAGCTGGGGTACACAAAACATATGTGCTTTTGTGCTTGTGAAACAGTCGTGATGACAGCAACCATTACAAAGTGAAACTGTGACCTCCTAGATCTGAGCACATTGTTGGTCGGCACAACGTGCAACACGAATCATTGGTTGATCCATTGAAAGTGTACTTACCACCACTTCACATTAAACTGGGCCTCATGATGAATTTCGTAGTGGCAATGGATCGTACTGGACAAGGCTTCCAGAATCTGAGAGATAAATTTGGAGCCGTCAAAACTGATGCTAAGCTCAAGGCTGGAATTTTTATTGGGCCAGAAATCCGCGAACTAATGCGTGATACTGTATTTAGAACCAAGCTCAACCCACTGGAATTTGCCGCTTGGGGTGCATGTACGTTGGTGGTGCAAAACTTCCTTGGGAATCACCGAGCTGAGAACTATGCTGAACTCGTTAGCAACATGTTAACAGCATATAAGCAACTCGGCTGCCGGATGTCACTAAAAATACATTTCTTACATTCCTATCTGGATTTTTTCCCACCAAACTTGGGTGATGTAAGCGATGAGCATGGAGAGAGATTCCATCAAGACATCTCCACCTTTGAAGCAAGATATCAGGGCCACTACAATTCCAACATGATGGACGATTACTGCTGGTTTTGCAGCGGGCAACAGCGGCCACTCACAAGCGCAAGAGCAAGTGTCTAAAGCACTTTTGAACTCGTACAGAGTTAAGCTAGAGACAAAATTTCGAAATGTATGCTTTCATCTGAGTAACATACATATATTTATATTACATTTTAAAACATATTTTAATTTCAAGTTATAAAAGAATAACATTTTGTTTCTTGTTATGAATAATCTGAGTTTGCATAAATACACAGTTATAAGGAAATACTAGTTCTGTAAAGAGTTTGCATAATTATTAGCATGTATGCTGCATATCTTAAGATCCTGACGTGCTACACAAAATCTGACTTCAGATTTGGAATCAGCAGATTCGATTTAGTGTAGTACACATAACATATGCCTAGTAGCAGGCGAAGAAATTTTTCATGTGATCCAGTGTTTTCAGAGAAGAAGCAATTTTTTGGGAAAAAATTCTTAATTTACCGTTACAACACATCATTCAGCTCTGCCAGCTTGATTTTGATTCAAACACCTCACCCCTTGTTGCTTTTCTCCGGTGCATATAAACATTCAAAAAAACTTCACTACGCCTATGTATTATAATTACTCAAGTTTCTAGATTTTGTTTAAATGGAAACCATAAATTGATGTGAAATGTATCAAAAGTTTACACATGGGCATTACAAAATACAAATTACAATAAAACTGTGTTCCAATTACACCACAAGCAATCTGCAGCACGTTAAAGTAGTTTAGCATACTTTAATATGAAGCTGAAATACGTTTAACAAGAGAATATGAAACTAGGTCCCTTTGGTGATATAGATGGAAGCTTAATAACAGATCAAATGCATGCTGTTAGGCATGCTTTTGCGACAAGAAGAGGAAAACTCTGCAGAGAATGGTTTAACAACATAGAATGCTGGTGCCAAACAAGCATCCATGGCACCACTTCACTGTAGCAGTGCAAAAAAGAGAAGCGTGGACGGAAATAATTAAATGTGCAGTGAACAACTACAGACCTTTCAGCATTTCAGAATTTCAGCCCATGGAAAAGAGATGATGATGACAGTCACCTCAAAATAGTGAAATGTGACTGGCAGTGACTGCGTGCATTAGAAATTTCATAATGACAGCTATGTTGTTTTCGCAAAATTTTACCCCGAATAGTTTACATATAAGTTTTCATTTAAAAATGACCACAACACAGATATATTATACATCATCTGAATCTCTTTTTAATTCTTTACAAGAATATGACATCAAAAAGTTCATAATCGCATAAAAGTACTTCACATTTTATGAAAAACTTTAAACAATGCTAACTTTAAAAAGGTAATATTTCATTAAAAAATTTACAAATTTTTTTTATCAACAGCATTGAAAGTAAAAGAACACTACCACAAGTAGATACACATAACAAACTTAATCAAACAATTCTGGCACGAAAAATAAATTAGCTCAGTTCAGAGAGGATCGCGTATAAAAGGCCTCAAAACATTTATGACAAACAAATTTCTGACACTTTAAAAAAAATTACAGTTTAAATTCATTCATATTTGCCACCATCTGTTTTCGATAAGCACACATAGAAGAACTTGTTCTAGGCAATTTAGAAAAAGCAAAGTGTTTGCCCCTCAATCTAACATCGGAGCTCACGAGTCAATTCTGCCTCCGTCAAGTTGGTTTGATATGCACATTCGGATATTGATTCATCGGCATGGAAAACCGCATGGAAAACAATTATTTTTAAAATTTCGTATTCTCGTATAACTACGTAAAAATTACTCAGAGAAACACCAACAACCAATAGTTATCCACGTAGGTAATCACCAGAATATCAAAAAACTTTCTTGAAGCTATTGTGTAAGGGACCCCAAAAGGGCCCAAACATGGAGATACTCCATTTTTACATATTTTCTCATCACATGTATCGGGTAACTTGGCCAATTAAAGTTTTAAAACTTACTATTAGGAGTTATCCAGCTAGACAATCAAAAGAAAATCTCAAACTGCTTCCAGCTTTTGGGTAGGAGAACAGGGCCCAAACATGATGTAATGCTATTTTCACACATTTCCTCACCAAACGTGTCAGGTAACTTCGCAAACTAAACTTTTTAAATTTCCTATAAGGAGTTATCCACCAATGACCTAGGTAACACTGGCCAACACATAATTTGTTGCCTCAAATGTTAGAACTGTTTCTGGGTATATTTGACCTGCTGATTCCAGAAAAGGCACCAGTTTTCTCCCAGCAGGTCTAGTTTTCGAGATATAGAACATTATGCCATATACCAGTCCTTGCCTCTGCTCGCCCATAAAACATAAGGCTATAGATATAATTATGTAGTGCTCAATTTATTATGTGATACACTAAATAAACATAATAATACAAATACTTAAAAGAAAATGGTAGTACCTGAAACTGTACTTATATGATACCAAACAGAACAAGTTTGTTATAAAAATTTCCAGTCATTCGACACCGAAGAAGCTCCTTTTGTACGATTTCCGAGTGTGGCATCTGCCGGAACAATCGCGCATAATATTCCAGCAATAGTCTGCCATCATGTGTGCATCCCATCTTCCTTGATATCGATTTTCCATTGTTTTGATGTCTTGGTGAAATCTTTCACCTTGCTCTTCGCTGAAGTCACCAAGATTCTCTGGAAAGCGATCTAAGTGACTGTGGAGATAATGGACTTTAATGCTCATGTTGCAGCCAAGCTTGTTGAAATGAAGAAGCATATCTTCTACTAGTTGTGCATAATTGTCTGCCTTCTTGTTGCCAAGAAAATTTTTAGTTACAAGAACAAAGGAAGACCAGGCACAAGATTCGATTTCATTCATTGATGGTATGAAAAGTGGGTCATTCATAAGTTGCCTGATCTGTGGACCATCGAAGATTCCAGCCTTCAATTTTTCCATTGTAATTCCTGGTAACTTGTGTACTATGTATTCGAAGCATGAACCTTCTTTATTCAAAGCCCTGACAAATTGTTTCATCAGGCCTAGCTTTATATGTAGTGGTGGCAGTATGATCCTATCTCGTGTCACCAAAGATTCCTTGATTACATTTTCAGCTCCAACCACCATGTCTTTCCTCGAAGGCCAATCTTTTCTTGTCCAATGTTCATGCTTGGCTCTACTGTCCCAAAGACACAAAAAGCAGGGATACTTTGTGTAGCCACTTTGTTGACCAAGGAGGAAATTTACCATCTTCAAGTCTACACAAATTACCCATTGATGTTCTTTGTATTTTATCTTTTCCAGTACTAAAGAGATGGCATTGTACTCTTCTTTCATCCTGGTGGAGTGACCGATTGGAATAGAACCAAATTTGTTGCCGTTATTTAAAAGCACACATTTCAGACTACGTTTTGAACTGTCGATGAAAAGACGCCACTCATCTGGGCTGTAATCCGACAGACCAATTTTCTTCAATAAGTTGCTGATGTCATTACAGAATACTAGGTTGTTGTCTTCGGTAAAGAATGGCAGCAAATCCTTTTCTCTGTTTCTATAAATTGTAATTTTCGTTCCAGGCTGAAGTGCATTCTTTTCCTTTAGTCTGGACGCAAGCAATTCAGAGGACTCTTTGGAAAGATTTAAGTCCCTGATCAGATCACTCAACTCTTTTTGGTCAAAACGTTCACTGTGTGAAGTTGATTGGAAATCACTGTCACTGCCCCCACTTTCTTCACTTTCGTCATCTTGTCCGATATTGGACATGCAAGTGTCATCGTCTGAGAGCTGAGGTAGTTCGCGAAAAGGTGGAACTGGTACAATATCCGAATGCGGAACAGGTCTCCTGGCTGAAGGTATATCAGGGTAAGACAACTTGTGACGATTATTTCGATTGATGCCTATGATATTAACCATACAAAAGTAACAGTCGTCGACGTGGTTTATCTGTTCCCTCCAAACCATCGGTACACCAAATTTCAGGCAGCTTCTCTTTCCAATTGTCCAGTGGCGCAATTGTTCAATGCAAGTTTTGCATACTGTATGAGGAGCCCATTGCTTATCTTGATCTCCAAGTTGGACACTAAAATAACCTACATATGCTCTTTTTACAAACTCAGAAATCGGTTTCCTGTTTGCTTTTAGTGTGTATTCCCCACAAATGTAGCAGAATATGTTTGGATGGTTAATGCAGCTCCGTCTGGAAGTAGCCATAACCTTAAGGATGTTCGCATCTGAGGAATTAAATGACTAACCTAAAAATAGTAAGAACATGTAGTTATTTAATGTTCACATTCACAGATTGTTCTTGCGACCAACTCTTAATATGCCCTAAGACGACTGCGGCTGCTCTAGCTTTCAGGAGGCGGTTTATATAGGCTATAAATGCTGACTTCAGCATAATCTATTTACATAGTTCGAAACCATGAAACGCTGTATAAGCACAAATAAATTCTAAATGAGGCCATGAATTTAGTGCTGAGTAAGCTGTAGGCTACGGAATAGTTATTTCGTTGAATCAGCAATATCTCAGCACGCGGCAAGATATGCTGATTTTACATTATAAGGATGTAGGCATTATGTGAATCAGCAAGAATTATAATTAGCCATAAATAAAGCTTATTATGACATTTTAGTTTTGCCAAAGACATCGTTTAAAGAGTGGACTGGGTTTTCTTTACAAAATCGACGATATCTCAGAAACTAGACCTGATGCACTCAATCCAATGACATTTTCTGAATCAGCGCCCAAAATTACCCCAAGAACAGGTCTAAAACCGAAGGCAACAAGAAAAAAAAATTTTCTGTTGGCCAGTGTAATCAAAAGAAAATCTCAGACTGCTTCCAGTTATTGGATAAGAGGACCCCTAAAGGACTAAAACATGGATTAACACTATTTTCACACATTTTCTCACTAAAAGTGTCAGGAAACTTGGCCAATTAAAGTTGTTAAACTCCCTATCAATAGCTGGAAGCAGTTTGAGATTTTCTTTTGATTGCCTAGGTAGATAACTTTTTATAGAAAGTTTAAAAAGTTTAATTGGCAAAGTTACCTGACATTTTTTGTGAGAAAATGTGTGAAAATAGCGTTACTCCATGTTTGGACACTTTTGGGGCCCTCTTATCCAATAGCAGAAAGTAGTTTGAGATTTTTTTGATTGCCTATGTGGATAACTCCTGATAGGAAATTTAAAACCTTTAATTGGCCAAGTTACCCGACACTTTTAGTGAGAAAATGTGTGAAAATAGCATTTATCCATGCTTGGGCCCTTTTGGCGCCCTCTTACACAATAGCTATAAAGAGTTTGAGAAATTCTGGTGATTCCCTAGGTAGATACAGTAACTGTTGGTTGTTGATGTTTTTCATTAGAAAAGCCATAATGTTGGTCCTGACAACCACATAGGTCTATAGGTTTCTGCGATATTTCATCGTGCTAAGAGCCGTGAGGCAGCCAACTCTTCGTGGAAGACCCGTCGCTGGGCGTAGCTGTGAGTTGCCGGCGCTCAGCAGCCGGCTTGTCTAATTCCTAGTACGGTTACAATGGATTTAGCCAAACAGGAAGTAAAGATGAATTGGCTTTTAATGAGTCGATCCTCAATGGGTCTAACAGATGGAAGTCGTCTGAACCACATTTTAAAACTGTGTTACCTTATGTTATGTCCAGGGAGACTTTCCTTAGGCTGGCTAAAGAAGCCTGCCTGAGCCACAAGTCAATAGATATAGTGCAGACTGCCAGTGATTTCCAATCTACTGCACTTTGGTTAATGCCTGAACAGAATGCTGTACTAAGAGACCCATTTAAAAAAATTTGTACCTGGTTTGCCGGCCATTCTGTCGTTGAATTACAGATCCTTTCAGGCAAAGCGTCTATGATTCAAGCTCCGGAGACTGTGTTGTGCGTCTTTCTGTCAAAGAGAAGCATGCAGCCACGTGCTATACAGATAACCAGAATGCATCTAAACATACATGCGCGCACACAGTTGGTTTGCATATATGATGTGACAAAACTCAGATTTGAATGCTCCTCGATTCCTCGGAGATGCTCAGCAAATTGTCTGTGGCCATACAGTACAACCGAAACATCAGCCAACAGTCTGAAGCGAAGAGACAGAAGCAGAAGTCAGCTAGATGAAAAGAGACAAGAGATCTTGAGGTTTCATCGTCATAACAGCTGAAAAACAGTGCGTCATAAAATGTTCAATTCTTTCTGACAAGTATCATTTCGCAGCTCAAGAAAATCACTATTGTGCGGCAATATTACTAAAAACAAACAATTTACTTATTACAATTTTTTACCCGAGGTAAGAATATTTTTGACGGCTTTTAATCGTATACTTGTAGGCCTTCTAATGTTCAGAATTTTTTACTATTATTAATACTGTTTTTATTTTTTATTATTATTATAACGTTATTTCTTCTTAACAAATCAAACCAATAGACAGACAGGTAAACTGTCACTTAGGCTTTGGCTGCCATTTGATTACAACAACAACAACAGCAACAGCAACAACAACAACAATAATAATAATATATCATTATTATTATTATTATTGTTGTTATTGTTATTAATAATAATGGTAATTATTATTATTATTAATAATGGTAATTAATATTATTATTATTATCATCATCATCATCGTCATTATTAATCAGAATTTTATATCGTGCTTATTTATGACTTCTTAAATGTGGGGTGAATGCTTAAGATAAGCCTTGAATTGCGAAATGAGGAAAGAGAAAGTTGCTAACGTTGTGAAGGGTACAGAATTTTATAGTAAGTGCTTCCAACACAATTTCTTAAGTCAACGCAAATTACTGTAGCTCTGGATCCAAGTCTTCACAATGAAATTAATTACATCAGATAAGGAAAGCCGATGCGAATCAAATAATACGTTCTAATATTATACTGATTTTACTTCCAGCACACATCTGACTAGGCTTACACACTTTCATTACCGATAACACTATACCTCCAAAGTATCGCCTCCGTCCCTCCCTCCGTCCCTCCCTCCCTCCGTCCCTCCCTCCCTCCGTCCCTCCCTCCGTCCCTCCCTCCGTCCGTCCCTCCGTCCCTCCGTCCGTCCCTCCGTCCCTCCGTCCGTCCGTCCCTCCGTCCCTCCCTCCCTCCGTCCCTCCCTCCCTCCCTCCCTCATATAGGCCCATTCCAGAGGCAAACAACAGACCAGCAACAAAACGGATTAAATAAACATCCAATGGCAGTTGTTTATGAAGTTCACACAACAGTCAGATACAGACACAGTGTCAAAGGTCACAATGTCAAAAGAAGGGTGATGCCAAGATGGCTGACACTCATTAGTCAAAGTTCTGACAACAGCAGATCTTGCGACACTGATGTTGCTAGTATTTGGTCGGTGAAGTTCCTCCTCATGTTCCAGAACATTCCAGTTAACAACAAATTATGCTCTTGATTGCCATCTAAACCGTTTCCCTAGGATTTTTAGACCATCACTGACATCCATGACAGACATCTCAATCAGTTTCTGCCAGATGACAAGACAACTTTAGAATTAGGGTTAGGGTTAGTTTAAAAAGAAGAAAATTGGAGAACAAGTCTCCACGCACGAGCTCAAGGAAGAGAAACCACGAATCTACGGAAAATCCTAAATGTAGTAGTTTATACGCTCAAACATACTGAGACGTTAAGTATCATGTAGACTTATCAATGCCTTGCAGCGTTATGACGACCGAACTCGCTAGGTGAGTTTAGTATCAGGTACGTCTATACTCGCTAGGGGCGCTTCGTGTTACAGTCATGTACACTTAGCAATGCCTCGCAGTGTTATGACGAAGGAACTCGCTAGAATGAATGAAACATCCACATCGGCTTAATAAGATTACAAAAAGAAAAAATAGATACTTAAGTAAATCATTGAATAGTAAATCAAAAGTTGCTTGGGATTAAAGAACACTCCATGATTAAATAAATATATATGCGTTTCATTGAATCACAGACAGACAGAGATTAGACAGACAGACAGATAGACAGAGCGCTGTAGATGTAGGATGCCTTGACATATTGATGAATCACGCATCCAAACGCGGAGTAAAATGTCGTATTACAGATCTAAGCAGTTAAGTCAATCCGATTCATGAGCAGGCCTCCAAAACGGAGGAAGGGAGGAAGAGAGCGAAAACGGAGGATGTTTATCAGTCAACCTAGGCGCAACCCGATATTTAGTATGTATGTATGTATGTATGTGTATGTATATATATGTATGTATATTATATGTATGTATATATATATGTATGGATATATTTATATGTGTATATATCTATGTATGTGTGTATGTATGGATATATATATATATTGTTGCATGCTGGAAAACGATTAGGCTCGTAGAGGTATAGGCCGAACCAGCATACAACGTTCGTTGGTTTAAAACTCTGTATTCTCGAACACTCCAATCCAAAACGGCAACATCAGACAGCAACAACGTCAACTCAACGAACTTCCTCCAACATGGCAATATCAGACAAAGAACTTTTTACAACAGATTAAGCTCTCTCTTTCATAACTTCTTCTCGACCAACGAGACAACCACTCCTTTAACCACTCCCTCAAACACTCCTTCCAACACAGGTGCATGCGCACGAGTTCCTAACAGAATGTTGCATGGGCACGTGTCACCTTCTGACCTAACCTCACCTGCCTTCCACACGTGCCCTCGCAACAATATATATATATAAACCATACTTTTCTTCCATGTGTATATATATATTAGGACACACACACATATATATATTATCGTTATAACCATTGAGGTGCGATATATATATATAATGATATATGAACGTAAGAAAAGAAAGTGTGGTTAATGCATGTGAACTGTTATTTTACTTTCTCGAACACGACAACTCCAATCTTGCCAGTTACCGACATTTTATTATTCTGGATACAATCTTCTTATACACATTAACACGCCCCCAATCACTGTGCACACATATATATACAACAAGTGTACGCCCTCATCCCGTCACGCCTCACCGGCTAGCCAAAACCGTGCTTACAATGCAGCTCTATGCTTATAACGCTAATATTTATATGCGCGCGTGTCATATATATATATATATACACTACACTTTCATTCCTTCCATATATATATAATATATATATAAGGACACATATATGTATATTAGCGTTATAACCACGCAGGTGCATTTAACCACAGTTTCATTCTTTCTATATATATAAATATATGTATATATATATGGAGGGAATGAAAGTGTGGTTAAATGCATCACTATGGTTATAACGCTAATATATGTGTGTGTCCTATATATAAATATATAAATATATGGAAGGAATGAAAGTGTGGTATATATATTAGACACACATATATATGGATATATATATATATAGATAAATATAGGGAAGGAAGGAAATTGTGGTTAAATGCAGCTCTATGGTTATAACACTAATATATATATATATAGTTGCATGCTGGAAAACGATTAGGGTCGTAGGGGTATAGGCCGAACCATCTTACAACGTTCGTTGGTTTAAAACTCTGTATTCTCGAACACTCGACGGCAACATCAGACAGCAACAACGTCAACTCAACGAACTTCAACGAATCTCAAAGAAAACCTCAGAACCGACTCAGAACCAACGAACTTCCTCCAACATGGCAATATCAGACAAAGAACTTTTTACAACAGTTTAAGCTCTCTCTTTTATGTCTTCTTCTCAACCAACGAGACAACCACTCCTTTAACCACTCCCTCAAACACTCCTTCCAACACAGGTGCATGCGCACGTGTTCCTGACAGAATGTTGCATGGGCACGTGTCACTTTCTGACCTAAGCTCACCTGCCTTCCACACGTGCCCTCGCAACAATATATATATATATGTGTGTGTGTGTGTGTGTGCCTGCGTGTATACATCTGGCTACAGATATTCTGACCTTGACCTCAAGGGAATTTCCACTGAAGCTAATAAACAAGAGTGTTACCATTACCTTTACGCTTCTAATGAATTTCTATGGACTTCTCACCTTAACATTTTCAATTCTCAGGAATTTCTATACAGGCGTGAAAACAAGTATGTTAGTTTTATCCTTATGCTTGTAAGGAGTTTCTACTGAGGTGTGTAGCAAGTTACCTTTACCTTTATGCTTCTAAGTGACGTCGATCTCACTCCACCTTACCAGTCATTAAACCATTTATTATAGGCAGGTAGGTAATTTGTCCTTGTGTCATGTACACAACATTGTTAGCTTTACCTTTATGCTTCTAAGGTGCTCCTACAGAGGCGTGCAAGCGTTACCTTACTTTGAGGGTCAGTGCGCATACACGGACAATGAACAAGTCTTTTTGTGCTTCTGATGCCACGTGCAGCTGACCAAAAAATGGCGCACTATAACTGTATTCTTACGAGGAAACTACACGAAAAACTCAAGCAAAAGAAATCGATTTCTGCTTGAACAGAGCGATACTCTCTCGCTTCAGTTACGACATCATCCGGACCATCATTCGTGCATTATCGCATCAGCAGAATAATCCATCAGGCTCCGTATCTCTTATTAGTCAGGCCCAGTCTCTGAAGCCGCCTGCGTAGGGGTACGCCTTACCGCGAATGTAGGCCTTGGCGTACACGGCCATGCATTCATATATGTCTGGGTATACGAGTCCGTCTGAGACGAGGGCTAAGTGACGCTGAAATTAGCCCCTGTATGTGTGCAACTATGTGCATGTGTATGTGTGGATGTCTGTTCGTATGTATTTGTGAAGGTTTGTGTATGTCTGCTTGCATGTTTGCTTGTCTGTGTATGTATGTCTGTGTCCATTTGTCTATGTGTCTGTGTGTACGTCTTAGTATAGGTTTATGCATATTTGCATGTATATGTGCTTGTCTGTGTCCATATCTCTGTGTGTATGTCTTTGTATGTCTATGTCTGCTTATGCGTGACTCATCTTTCCATAAACGAGGCTCCATTAGCAGGGCTTCATCGAATTCGCACAGAATCGCTTCAGCAGCCGTTTCTCCAGACCCCCGCATTAGGGACTCAAACAGCGGAAGTGGTGCAGTGGGGGAAACGTGGCGTACTGTGGTCACATCCAAACACTGGTCAACATAGAAATCGTTACTGACTGGAAAAGGCCCTAATGTGTAGCATCTTGGTGTGCTGAACACGAATATAACCATAAAAATTTTTATTGGCTCTCGTTTTGAAAATATTTCATATAGTTCATTTTTTATGTTTCACCATGTAAATTTATGCAGTAGGACTGCGACAATATCCTAAATAAGTCTAGAATGATGTAATATTCCACCTCATTGCATAATCCCATCATGGACACATCATGCACAGTTGATTACGTCATTTTCTGATGCAATGTAAAACTACAGCCAGTCGGCTGCTGACGTAAGATGACGTCAGCAGTGTACTATATAAAGCGAGTCGGAACGGTTGAGCATTTACAATATTACAGACTTTGTGCGAGACAGTTTAAGTTACTGTTTTATAAAACTATTATTACTTTATCCATTTAGATACAATACAGAACAGTAATGCCTCGGAAGTGCGTAAATACTGTGGACAACTTTTGTTACATTTGTGGGGAAGTGACATTTGCCAACCAGAAGAAAAGTATCACTTATCAAGTCAAGAAGGCATATCATGCTTACTTCGAATGCAAGGTTGGTGACCAAGACAAGCCATGGGCCCCGCATATATGATGTGCTACATATACAACACAGCTTTCACAGTGGTTGAATGGCAAAAGACCATCAATGCCGTTTGCAGTTCCCATGGTGTGGACAGAGCAAAGCAACCACGTAGACGACTGTTATTTCTGCTTGGTTCCTCCTCTTTCCGGTGGAATAACGAAGCAAAAGAAGTCGACAATAGTCTACCCAAACATTCCGTCAGCATTGAGACCAGTTCCACATGGTGATGGACTTCCTATTCCAGAACCTCCAGCAGAATATATTTTCCTTGATTCATCTGATGAGGACAAGGGTGAGCCGACATGTTCTTCTCCTGGTCCGTCAGCGTGCAGTGATCCCGATTTTCACTGTGGTGCATCATCAACCCCACACAGAATAACACAGGAAGAACTAAATGACCTTGTTCGTGATTTGGACTTATCCAAAAACAAGGCAGAATTGCTAGGATCAAGACTCCAACAATGGAATCTTCTAGAAGAAGATGTCACAATTACTTCATATAGAAAGCGCCATCAGCAGTTGGAACCTTTCTTTGTGAAGGAAGGTAATCTGGTATTCTGTTCCAATATTGACGACCTCATGAATGCCTTACAGATCACTCATGACCCACAAGAATGGAGACTCTTTGTAGACTCTTCAACACTGAGTCTTAAGGCTGTGCTTTTGCACAATGGAAACCGTCTTCCATCTATTCCATTAGCGCATGCTGTCCACATGAAAGAGACATACGATAACCTAAAACAGCTACTGCATTCCATTGACTATAACAGGTACAAATGGCACCTGTGTGGTGATTTGAAGGTAGTTGCCATTTTAATGGGACTGCAGCAAGGATATACAAAATATATGTGTTTCTTGTGTGAGTGGGATAGCCGAGCAAGAGAGTTGCACTACGTGCGGAAGGAATGGACTCCCAGACAAAACATGGCAGTTGGACAGAAGAATATCCAGCACCCAGCTCTGGTCGAGGCTCACAAAATCCTACTACCACCCCTTCACATCAAACTAGGTTTGGTGAAGAACTTCGTGAAAGCCATGGACCGCACTTCGCCAGCTTTCCGATACCTGCATGAAAAATTCCCTCGACTCAGCGAAGCAAAGATTAAAGAGGGAGTTTTTGTGGGTCCTCAGATTAGAGAACTCTTCAAAGATGACCGCTTCAACAACTTGCTGGAGGGTGATGCGAAACAAGCATGGAATGCTTTTCGTCTAGTGTCTACAGACTTTCTGGGGAATGTTAGGGCAGAAAACTACAAGGAACTAGTAGAAGACATGCTCAAGCAGTACCAGAAATTTCGCTGCAATATGTCTCTGAAGATGCATTTCCTTCATTCCCATCTGGATTTCTTCCCTGACAACTGTGGTATGGTTAGTGACGAACATGGCGAACGTTTTCATCAAGATATCGCAACAATGGAGCAAAGGTACCAGGGAAAATGGTCCACTACAATGTTGGCTGACTACTGCTGGACACTCCGCAGAGATGCTCCCGAACAGCTGTACAAGAGACAGGCAAAAAATCTAAGAACTAGTCTATGACCTGGTTTTTACAAATATTAACTGTAAGTGTATCACTATTGGCATGCATTGTGCGATATAAAATTACTTCATTTCAGATTACAAAAAAACTAGAGCCAATTCGGCATTTTCACTGTCATATTCGTGTTCAGCACATACAAATTGATAAGAACTGACTAATTTCATTTCAGTAACATGACTTTTGTAAAAATTTGTTGTCCAGTGTAATTTGCGCCAGGTGATTAAACTCAGATGTATGAAACTCGCGCGCGACACCATGCATGCTGTGACATATGTCACTTTAATACCCCCCTGAAACCCACACCCAACAACATATTTATAATATATACATAATATATAAAGGACAGATATACAGATATATATTCGTCTATATAGACCCAAAATATGTATGTATGTATGTATGTTTACAGTTTATATATATACATAATATATCCTGCATTCATATATACTGCGCATGCCCACGGCCATGTTGGCCGCGTGGCTTTCTATGTGTCATTTTGACAGATCATATCGTCTAGCGTGACATAAGCTCGATAATTTTCTGCAGTTTCGTTGCTTTCTGTTGCCGAGTCTGCGTGTCAGAATTATTTTTTCTTTCCAACACGGATTTACTGCAATTCGGACGGTTTCTTTGCCTGTTTTCGTGACCTTCTGTGCCTGGAAGAGTCCACCCACAGAGGGGGGACAGGCTTCCAGCTTGACTGTCGAGCCTCGGCCCTTCAGACCAACGCACGCCGTCTACGCCGGGAATTTGTCTCGGTGGAGAAAGGGCGAAGAAAGTCTTAGGAGCGGCTCCGAATGTCAGCCACGGAACGGTTCAACTAACTAACGGCCTAACAACCTACCGGCCGGCGGGCGATGAATACTTGTCCGTCCTGCGTATATCCTTCGGATGGGGGAATATCTGAACGCCGCGTCGCTTTCCATCTGCGAGGAACTGTTAGACGGTGAGACAACCGTGTGCCATCGGCGGCGGATCACATCGCCCATCGTCATTCCTCATCCTTGGTGTCACGAGCTTCAGGAACTTCGGGACTTCAGAACATGTCATCATCTTTTAACTCTAGTTGGGAATCTGTTGGTATGGCTTTGCGTGTGTGCGCAAGCTTGCCATTGGCGACTCTTCTAGTTGTCTGAGCTATGTTCACTTACAGGATACTATTCTGTTCGTAATGACACTTATCATCATTAGTGACTTTTAACATCAAGTCTAGCCCAGTGAGCGCCACTGATTAGTTTTGCTTGAAGAGGCGCTGTACAAATTTAAATTTACAATTACAATAATAATATATATTAATAATGAATGTGCTATGTGCATATTATAGTAGTTATTATGTATGAGTTCAGGGCTAAAGAATGCGCGGTTTCTCGAGAGTGCGTGTGTGTGATTTTGCATGATAAATTTTAATACTGATGCCATTAATAAACTGTCCCAGTTCTAAGAATATCCAGAGTTCCAATGAAATACAGTAAACATGTCGCCATACATATTTCTAATACAGATCATCTATCATGTATCTATACATAATGTATGTGCTAAATATATGTGTGTGCGTGCGTGCGTGTGTGTGTGTTATTGGAATAATGCACAGTACAGTTATGGCACAGCGAAATGGGTAACGACTGCTAACGTGCAAGCGTATGAATCGTCGCTCACGCGGGCACCACGAAGGGTTCAAATCAGGGCTTTCCAATCGATCGTCGAGCACGCCTCCAAGACTAACGAAAAAAGCCGCACGAATAAAAGTGATTCGGGTAATCGATAGAGGAACTCCGAAATGTTCACCCACCTCTTGTTGTCACTCAGAGCCCGCTCGCCGTATGTTGCCAAACCAACTGCGAAGGCGCCAATGGGATCATATGAATTGCCATGAATTGTCCGCTTCCCTTTCTTCTTCGAGCGACCTAGACGAACTCGACGAAATCTCGGGATTACAATTACGATTATGAACTGAAAACGGTAGCCAGGCCCTCGATTTTGTCCGACTGCCTGACTGACTGATTGACTGACTGACTAGCGCTCATCTGTATTCCAATCACACAGCACGCGTACAACCCTCTGAATAATTCTACAGCCAACGACGGCTTTTTTAAAGCCAGCCGTAGACAGCGTGCTGCGTTCGTCTCCGCCTATAAAGCCAAACGGCCAGCGATAAGCAGCGCGCTGAGTTCGTCTCTGCCTATAACAGCAAGCGATTAGCAGCACGCGGACCGCCACTGCCTTGTTTCGGGGTAGTAACAGTCCCAAGCCTGGATAAAGGAGGAAGGTGAAGTCAACGGCCATTGATGCCATAAGATGTCGTTAAGCTGAGGAACTACTACAACTTGAAGCAGCGTGCTGAATTCGTCCACTTCTTATCCCCCCTCTCTGCCTGCGAGCCTAACTGTTGGTATTTATTGCATCAATCATTGACGGACGGGGAATATACTCCCGTATGATAACGCCTCCCTCGGACCCCTCCCCCATCCCAATGTACTACCGTGGTTTTAAAATCAGCTGGCCCCAGCGGGCTAAGGCTGCAGGCGTGGTAGCTAAGAGCTTACCTGCCTTAGAAGGCTTGGCTCGACATAGGCTGCGGGCTTTCATGCTTGGGCTAGCATGGCGCGGCACAGCTGAGCTGCAGCTGGCCTACAGCTGAGCTCTGCTGTTTTGTTCAAAGCCGCTGGCACCGTTAACCCGCTCGACTTGCGAGTTCCATATGTAATCGTAATCGTAATTCCGAGATTTCTACAGCGCCCAACGAAAGCCGCGCCGCGGGAACCAGCTTATTCACAGGCGCTCAGTCAAAACAAAATCGATAGGCAGAAGGGTTCGGTTCCAGGTCAAGATCCAAAAGTCAGGCCGAGAGACAGCGTGGCAGCTACGGGGGTGGGGGTGGGGGTGGGGGTGGTGGTGTTTGGGGTTGGAGAGGAGAGAAAGATAAGAGGAAGAAGAGATACCAGGATATGATCTATGAAAGAGGAATGTTTTGAGTTTTGAGTGAAAGGCCGAAGCAGAAATTGCAAGCGGTGGAGCATCGGTGAGTTTGTATGATGGGTCCGAAAACTGTCGCAGTTCTGGGGGAGTTTATTCCAGAGTGGTGGGGCAGCTATGGCTATGCAGCGATTACCAAATTTTAAGGATGAGGTGACTGGAGGGCGGAGAAGTGTTAGGGCAGAAGAAGAGCGGGTTGAGAGAAGCGGTTGTATTGCAAAAAAATTACTGACGAAGATAGGAGGGTTGGGAAGATTGAAGTGTGTTGTAGGTAAGTGATAGGACTTTGTACTCGATTCGTTCAGGTATTTTAAGCCAGTGTAGGGTTTAAGAACAGGAGTGATGAGATGGTGCTTGGGGGTTTGGTGACAGCACGAGCAAGAGCAATCTATATGGCTTGGTCGGCTTATTTGGGTGGAGCCTATTTTCGGGAACAGTAAATTGCAGTTGTCTAATTTAGCATGGACTATGGATGTGGCGATGGTGGATGCAGTTTTGCAGTCAAGCATATGTCGGATTCTGGGAAGGTCACGGATATGCATGAAGCAAGAGCGGGAGAGATAGGTAATGTGATCGGAGAAGCTGAGGTTTTGGTCGAAGATCACACCTAGGTTACGGACAGAAGAGTCAGTGTTAGATGTGTGTGTGCAGGCAGAGTCCAGGCTGAGGGAGATAGAGGCATCTGAAATTTTCTTGATATGGTCGCGTAGGCCTATAAGTATGAATTCAGTTTTAGATGGGTTCAGGCATAAGAGATTAGATGTCATCCAAGAGGATATTTGTTTAACCGCGCACAGAAGATGATCTATAGGCTCATTTAAGCAGTTTGGAGAGAAAGAGATGAATAGTTGGGTGTTTCCGCCTGTTAGGCTCCAGCAACAGGCACAACGCTAGTATAGGCTTCCATCCTGCTCATGTTTAATTAATAGGCTGTCATACTGCGCTCTGGTATATGTCCTAACTGCCTGGTCTTTGTTATCAGGCACAGCACACCCAAAGACAACAATGACTCACAAACAGTCCGCTTGGGACCGCCCCTTGATTCCGATGGTTTTGGCAAACCGCCAATCCTCAACAACAGGTTATCAACAAGCTGGGGTAATCCTCGGAAAAACCACGCTCACATTATAGGTTGCAATTCATCTTATTCCAAAAGGTTGGACCTACCTCAGCGAATATTCTTTTGGAAAGTGGAAGGTCAGACTGATCACCTTGCGCATCATAAAGAAGGGATCTGGAGCCAGGGTAACAGGACAATAACCCCCCGACAATAACTCCCGGACAATAACCCCCTATACTGATACAGTAGACATGAAAGAATGACCAAATATTCAAGAACTAAATATTGGACAATTATTAGACAATTGGGCACAGGGTAGACATGAAAGACTTACCATACATCAAAAACTAATTATCAGACAATTATTAGACAATTGGGCACAGAGTAGACGCGAAAGAATTACCATACAATATGAAAGAGGTCAACTACTATATGATAGAAATGGTTTGTGGAAAATACAAAGTTTAAAAATTTGATCTATTTCTGTCCACGATGGAATTTATAAAATCTGATCAACTAAAAGATAAACTTAGTTTGTATGTATACGTAAAGCAGAAAAATTCAGCAAATGATGTAGTGTCGTTTGAGTGCGAAAAGAGGCGTATATGTCTAATAAATTAATATATAAACTGTGTGATTAATATACATTATTTGTATATTTATATAATTAATATATCAGTATAGGGGGTTACTGTCCGGGGGGTTTGGCTTGGGTGTTACTGTCCCGGGGGTTATTGTCCGGGGGTTATTGTCCTGGGGTTATTGTTTGGGGGGTTATTGTCCTATAACCGGAGCCAGGGATGGATGAGACCAAGACATATAGCTCCCTTAGTTACGACGGAGCACAGTCTTCAAGATGATTTCGTACAAGCATTAAGATCTTGAACTAAATGCGCTTTTGCATTGGTGACTAGTGCCGTTTCTCCAGAAAGAAGCTGCTTATATGCCAAACTTTAAGTAGGCCTGTACCTCCAATCGGCCGAACCGCAGTATTTAATTTAGACTTCAGTTGGTTAATGCGGGAAAGAGCTAGGCCTGCATAAATAGCATGGCAAATCGACAAAGAAAACCTCAGATCATTCAATAGTATCTAAGCTAAGTGAACTCACACTATCCATCAATCTAAATCATAAATTGCCTCGATAAACAATAAACGTCTGCCATTTGTAACCAGCAAGTCTCTTCCCTCTGTCTTCTGTTTTTGAAACCATCGATCATGACTTACTTCTTCAACAACTATCGTCCTGGGGCCGTATGCATGAAGCCGTAGTAAGTCCTACTACATAGTAAATTCGGCCTACTCAGTAGCAGCGAATCTATTTCGGTATGCATGAAGACGTAGTAGCGCACAACTCATGAAGTAACCCTACTTGACCTAGCTAGCACGCGTAAGTGGGCTACTACGACGTAAGAGAAAGAAAACAAACATGGCGGCTGTCATAATTCGACGCATTCGACAGAGTTTACGACGTCAAAGAGTATTCAGGGACCGTCGAAATCCTCTCGATTCGTTCTCGGATGACGAACTTTACGACAGGTTTCGTTTTCGTCGTCACGAATTGCTGTTAATTTGTGATGAACTCAAGGACGATGTGGAATTCGCTGTACCACGACATGGGTCTCTGCGTGATGCAGGTACGATCAACGTTGAGCTAAATGTAACGGTAATTCTTCACAGCTGTTGTGGAAACAAACTCATGCCACATCTAGGCCTAATTTAAATTTCTTTGGATTTGTTTTTAAGACATGGCAAGGCAAACTATTTATTGCGTGGTTATATGTAGTGTTCATTTGGCATTGTAACACATCAGTAATGCTGATTGAGGTGCTGTTTCTGCGTTAACCCAAAAAAATTACAGACTTATGTTTTTCATTTACACCTTTTTATTTACTTTTTAGGCAAGCTGCAATGCAATAACTAATAACAATACACAAAATGCGAATTCACACACAAATAATTTTGTTGTATTACAGTTTATGATAATGTTTAGAAATTTTTGTTTTGTTAACCAAGGAGGAATTGTACAATTGCAGGTGATGCTGACTCTACGATTCTATGCGACTGGAACATTCCAAAGTGTCATTGGAGAGCTCTTTGGCGTTGATCAGTCAACGGCAAGTCGAACCATCAGCCATGTCACCTATTCACTTGTGCGACAGATGCCAAAATGGGTTCATCTAGCCAGCCAGGAAGAAGCTGATACAGCAAAGGCCAAATTCTATGCAAAGGCCGGATTCCCATATGTCATTGGCTGTATCGTTGGGATTTTGGTGTTCTCAAGCGTCGTTGGCACTGTCTTCCCACGGAGCTACGGGTTGCACCACAAAAGGTGTGTGAGATCGTCTGCGCATGTGTTGTCCTGCACAAACATTCAACGCAACTGAACCATGTCCTTGACGACATTATCATTGACCACGATGACAGTCATGGTGACAATATCACTACAGTCATAACCCAAACTGTCATTGAGTAGGCACAAGTAGCTGCAGGGAAGGTGGCAAGTAACAGCCTGTAATTTCTGCAATTTCTGTAATTTCAGGAATCATTACTGCATAATTGTGTTGTTTCTGTAATTTCAGGAATCATTACTGCATAACTGTGTTGTTTCTATCATTTCAGGAATCATTACTGCATAATTGTGTTGTTTCTATCATTTCAGGAATCATTACTGCATAATTGTGTTGTTTCTATCATTTCAGGAATCATTACTGCATAACTGTGTTGTTTCTATAATTTCAGTAATCGTTACAGCATAATTTTCTGTATTGTTATGGAACTTGATAAGTAATGACCAACTGCATCACTTCTCAGCAAACAAACCCTGTGCATTTGGATGTTTCGTTCATCAGCTGATTTAAGCAGGATTTATCGTATGGGTTCTGATTTCGGGAGAGTTTCTTGATTCTACTGTTCCGTCCAGTTATCTGTCTCAGTTCATCTGTCCATCATTGTACGTCCTTTTTCTTGTCTGTCTGTGGGTCTGTGCTATTGCTTGTCAGCTGCCTGGGTCTTATTCTTTGTGGGCGTCCATCTTTTGTCTCGTACACGAGTCTTTGTTGCTGCCTCAATTGCCTTTGTTTCTGTGTCTGGAATGGCCTTCCTGTAGCCATCCAAGAAGCCGAGAATGTTTTTGTTTTAAATAGACTTTTGAGATCCCATCTGTTATCAACTCATAGTTAAGATTTTCTGTTTACTGTCTAACTCTAGTATCAGCATTGAATTTTGATTTTGTACATCATCCATTTATCATTTTATGTTGGACTCATGCACGCCAACATTCAACATTGTCAAGCACCCTTGAAGCAGCTTCCTACTGACGATGCTGTATAAATTGTCGTGATTACAATTACAAGTTTCTCATTTGTTGCACTGTGTTTCTCTGTTTGGGTGTATTTCATTCGTCTCCCTGTCTTTGTTGCTGTGATTGGTATATCTGTACTACTTTCTTTAATCTTTGGAGAAGGGTAATAACATTGATCAGGCTAATAATAACATTGATCAGGGTAATAATAACATTGATCAGGGTAATAATAACATTGACCAGGGTTATACATAATTCCAAATTTTACTGGGAATGTGGAAGACATTTACAAAAGCTGAAAGCGGATAAGCTGATGAGACCTTGCCAAAACTTCCACATGGTGGGCTTTAGGCATGCACACATTCACGCGTGTATGGCAAAGTTTGGCAATCTAACCAGATTAAATTGCATTTAAAATCCATAGCCAAATATAACAGCGCTTTCTGACAATCAAGAATATTGATATGGGCATGAGCCTGACATGAAATACTACATGAGCATTATTTGTTATAAGCTATAAAAGAGTAAAGCTTTTATTATTAATGTCAACATACAACACACTAATAACTACAAGTAGTAAACTTTTGCATAGGGATGCAGGTAATATTACAGTTTAAACTCCTCCTTGCCCCGTTTTGTCAGTGCACCCTGCAACTTGGATTGTTTCTCATCCTTCTATTGTGCTACTGCCCCCCCCCCCCCACATGCACCGCACTTCATCTGTTAAGTTTGGCTTGCTCTGCCGTTTTTTCTGCTCTCAATTCTAGCTACTTATACACAATAACACAACAATTATGTAAACACTTTACATCAGCTCCCGCCAGTTAAAGCCCTCAGTTATTCCCTACGGCCCCACACCCATTACCGTATTGTTGCTCCCGCTGATAATTTAACGCGTAAATGTTTTATTGTTAGAATGTTGTATGCATATTAAGTTTTTCTTGTGTTCTTAAATACATGTAAACCGATGTGCGATTAGCTGTTGGTTAATAAAAAATATACTTACTTACTTACTTACTATCGAAGAAGCCTCTCTAGATATCAACGCGCATGCGCCAGTAGCCAAAAGCGGTGAACCCTGCGTGAGAAATATTCCGTCGCTCGCTGGATGCAGCGAGTAACTACTTGGTTCTCTACTACAGCGTCATGCATACCGCTTATCGTCGGCGGCTATTTGGGTAGTAGTTACTTGCCAAGTAGGCGCTATTTGGCTCGTAGCTTACTACGGCTTCATGCATACGGCCCCTGGTTTAGTTTCTCTTATCCAGTCCATCTTTGGTTCCAGTCTTACTTGTCTTTCCTCTCTTTTTCAGTAAAAGCTGGAAGTCACTGTTCGGAACCCTTCTCTCTTGTGGTGTCCTCGAGGTTCCGTTCTAGGGCCATTTCTCTTCAGTTTGTACAATACGCCGCTGAGCGGTCTCATGCAATCCTCATCAGTAGACCACCACCTTTTTGCTGATGAAACTCAACTCTTCATATCATTCTATCCAAGTTCCTCAGCCCCATCTAACATTCAGTTGCTTGATTTTGTCAATCATATCTTAAAATGAATGTCCTCTAACCTTCTTTTTCTCAACTCTGCCAAAGCTAAATTCAAGACCAAAACTGTCACATTCTAGACCAAAACCAAAGCAGCATTTTGTGGTGTTAGAACTGTATCGAAACCAAGGCCGAGATCTCGAGATAAGTGATCACTGTATAGTCCTATAGATCTACAACCACACACTGCAACCCCTTTTAAATGTTCATAAACTGTAGAGTTTTGTGTTCTTTGCATAATCTTTACATTCGCTCTAGATTACCCAGTACCTTGATTTACAAGTGACAATGAAAACATAATTCCGAAAAACAGGCTGCTTTGTAAGAGGCACAAGATTTCCCATGCTGTATTGAGTTGCTGCTGACATTATATATTAGGTCAGAAAGATTTATACCTCTGCGTGCAGACAAAACTCAATGGCAGAAAATTAGTTGAAGCATAAAACTATATTGCACTTTCAAGAGCAGCTAATCATGGTTAGGTGATATTAGCTGCAGTGCCAATACACACTTGTGTCAGTTTTAATTGACCATACTGAATTTCTTTTGAAACGAGAGAGAATTGCTTAAACTAATAAACTCCCCCAGAACTGCGACAGTTTTCTGACCCATCATACAAACTCATCGATGCTCCACCGCTTGCAATTTCTGTTTACGATTACAAAACTATTTTTAAACATTTGACAACAAGAAACAAACAGAACAATTACAAAATAATCTCCAACACACCACGAAAATCTAACTCAAAATAGTCACCAACAAATAAAAACAAACTTCAACAAATATCAAACATTTTCTCTTAGAGAACGCAGAACCGAGACACAAAGTTGAAACGCCATCCATTCATAGTTGAGTCTATACTTTGTATCAAGTCATCCCACTGGAAACTGGCAGTTCATTGTCAAGACATTTACAACCATAGCAAATGGCAGGCAAAAAGCGATCTGTTAGATTATGCTGCTTAAAAATGGTCTGAAATAAAGCAACTGATAATCTTTTCTACCAAACCTTGCATTTCGTTTTGTTTCATTAGCCTTCCTTCACTATTTACCCCAATCTTCTGTTCAATACCCTGCTCATGGTGGAAATGAACTAGGATAAATTAGAATAACCGACCAAGGTTCCTCTAAGACATACCACAGAACTGCTTACCTGCAATTATATTACCATTAACAAAGACCTTCGAAATATAGATCTATAAATTATTTTCAGTTTCCATCAACTGACCATAATTTTTGCATTTTCTGTTCCAGATGCTAAGACATAATATAGACAACAAAAATTTTTGCATAACCTACTTGTGGTTCTCTTCAATCATCAAAAGTTACACTCACCAATACAAGCAGATACACGATGTTACTGTAAAAACTGTAAGCCTCAGGCACAGTCCCCAACCTGCAAGAACATAAATGTTCTGTCAACATTGCTCATTTACTAATATTAGTATGTACTTAGCGGCAGTCAGTTAAGGATATCCGCAACGACTAACCAAATAAGTATTGCATTTGTTAACATACCATATATCTATCGGCTGAGCAAGGAGGAAGGAGGAAGGAGAGAGAGAGAGAGAGAGAGAGAGAGAGAGAGAGAGAGAGAGAGAGAGAGAGAGAGAGAGAGAGAGAGAGAGAGAGAGAGAGAGAGAGAGAGAGAGAGAAAGGAGTCATAAAAAGCAGTAAAATGCGGACAAAGGGAGGAAGGTTTTCCCAAATGCGGAAGTCAGCATCTAAATTTTGTACAAACCGTTATTACCGCGCAGCCTGTGCCTCAAACACCAGCTTCAGTCAGAGAGCATGCAGTCTGTACTGCATTGGATCTAATTACGTTCCCTTTGCAAAATGCGGCAGTATCAAAATACCCCACAACACCACATAGGTGGCCCTGCAAAATCAACAGGGTAGCTTAATCTAGGTCTATGTACCACGCAAAAGTGCGGACATCTGCAAAGGGAGATGAAAGGGTAAAGCCAAATATGGACAAGCAAGAGGGGAGGGCCTAAAGTACGTAATTTTCTTGCGGACGTCCTTTATGGACAACCCAAAAGACTATTAATGTTCTGGCAACAAGGTCGATTGCCAGACAATACGTACTTACAAGCATACATACAAACAATGTCTGGTATTATATCCAAACAGGTTCATAGGATTTAATGCCCTACCTTGTGTCACTCATGCAAGTGATATTATAAAGATTTTGGCCTTTCTAAGCTCAATCCTAAATCTATGTGGATTAAAAAGACAGCTAGATATGATGTTCATTTGATTTAGTGAGTTCTACAACAATGGGCGTTCCCAGTATATGAAAATCTCAGTTGAATATCTATTTTACTTGCTACCAGGTTATATTGCATAAGAACGAATTTACATTTTGAAGCTAACACATTTGTTTACATGCTTCTATTTAATTCCTTATGACCATGGTCCTAAAGTTAAGGATCATTCACCTGAATTGCAAACACAACCACAGTCACCTAACTACAGGATACACCTTTTTGCCCTTCCAACTTGCACTGGTACTCATTTACAGAACCCCAAATGGGTGAAAAGCCGAGAGGCTTCACTATCCCTTCAAACATTACTATCACCAATGCACTGCTGCCACAGTACTGTGAGGTTATAAATCACCAGCAAAACTAGCTACTGAATTGTTGCTCCTTTCTTACAGGCCTCTACCAGTATTGGTCACTTTACTATTGTTATGAAGATTATAAGCTTAGCGATGTCTAAGCGTGAAAAAAACATATTGGACCTTAACCCCCTTAACTCCCCAGGCTTCCTGATTTATGCGGCGAAGTAAATAAATCGTATTACCTAAAGTTTTACCTATCCATCGGGCGATATTGTGCTGTCTGCATTATAACCTCGGAACACAAAATAATACTGCTTATGCACTTAAAACTCATCTATTTAGACTGTACTATGATTAACTTAGTTCATGTTACGCGCTTTCGTGCAAGACTGGTTTTGTTTAAGCGCGCTATGAATGCTAGCTTACTTACTTACTTACTTATGATCACCCATATTATGTGTATCGAAGTCTGCTGTGGTTATTTCCCCCGTACCATGGTTATGACTCGTGGTTTTTCCAGAAGTATTTGGTAAGATATCTGTGTATGGTATCTGTGACAGTATGTGTGATATTTACTTATAGAAGTTGTGTATTTTGCTTACAAGAGAAATCATAATAATAACCTCGAGATTTCTACAGCGCCAAACAAAATCTAAGTCGCAGGAACCAGCTTATTCACAGGCGCTTAGTCAAAACAAAATCAATAGACAAGAAAGTTCGGTTCCATTTCAGTTTACAAGAGTCAGGCAGGATGGCAGTCATACGGCTAATTGTCGTAATTGTGGAGTTTAGTAGCCTAACATTGAAATATAATACATAAATTATACAATATAGAAGCATACAATACATACAATATAGAAACTAGCATATGTGCCTAATGTAATGTACCTTTTCTATAGGACGTGCGAAACACATTGCTCAACGACTGTTGCCATCTCAACAACTTCTGCCACCTGCTTTTAGGACAAATGATTAATGTAACTCTTGCCAGAATTTTTGCTTCAGTAAAACTTTTGTGATCAGCAACAAAAATACTATGCCTTAAATTGAGTGCTGCAGAGAAAACGATAAGTCATATTGCTGGTTATTTCATCCATAATAGGATTTTTAATTTGGGAGTTAAGGGGTTAAAGTGAATGTCACTGCGTGTAGAGTTTAAGCATGGAGATTTGTTGACGAGGTATCAGCGGTTTAAGAAGATGTTAACTTGTTAAGTATTTAATTTAACGGATTAAGAGGGCATTTGTTGGCTCGGGCGACGTCCGGGCCGCTGCTGTGTTTGATGTGGGTCACGTGTCATGGACTTTTGCGCGTTGTTTAAATACGATCTAATTCTGTCAACTTATTATTAGTTTTAATGCTACCAGTAACTGCACTCTATGGCCCAACACTCCTTCTTGATTAAGGGTTAAGACTGGCACAGGTGATGCCTGCGGTGGAGTTATATCAATGTTTCAGTCAACAATTCCAGCAGCGAGGTTACAACATAACACTTAGGTCCATATGTCTTACCTCTGTCATGGCGCATTATCATTTTGAATCGCTTGACTAGTTTATGCCAGCAGTTCACCTGAGCCTTTCTCAGCATTTCAGTGAGATGCCTCAAACTGCATTATTGAGAGGCATTTGGATCGATTAAGTCGCAGCCCTACCAAACTACATTCCTGTTCTATTATTGCTCTATTATTATAGGCGTTGGTGAGCGGTTCGCCCCCTCGCGCCCCTCTTGGTTTTTATCCAGGGGTCCCTCAGCCCAGACCGGTGCATGGTGGACTACCAGAATGTGGCGCCCTTCTGAAAATGCTCTTGCCCCTGCAAGCTCGCAATCCTGGAGCCGCCATCATTGACCTATGGCACAAGTTTGCACAAGGAGCAACTGACTCCACATTCCGCCCTAAGTGCATGCCTCCAATATCAGTAATTTACCTCTTTTTAGGCATAGGCATAATCCGTGAACACATAATTATTTCATAAAGATGCTAAACAGTGGTAAAAAGGACATCCCAGAAATGTTTGAAATTATTTAAAGAACAAATTTCATGATTCTCACATAAGTGCGTAAGTTCTATGGAAAGAAGCGTCCTTATAAATGTTGGGCTGGTTTTTGAATGAAGGAAAATTAAATCGTTGAATAAACCTGTTTTTCGGCGCCTAACTGTCGTACTCCCATCTCCTCGAGAACCTGTGAATAAACAAAATACCGTAATATTTTGAAATTTTATGAGCAAGTTCGCTCTAGAGTAACAATGTTAGACGGTAGCAATGTGTTTTAAGGCTAACATTTCGTCATCTCACAAATTGTTAAAGCGCTAATTTAAATCTTAGCTCAGGGCACCAGCTAATTCAGGAGCGCTGCGCTATGTCAGAGGGCTTGTCAAAAGATGCCAAGGGAAGAACAGAGTCTGGTTGCCAAAAGGCAAGAGAAAGGGGCAGAGAGCAGCTGTTACGGCGAGTAGTGTTTAGACTGAAATTGGAAGGCGACGGATTGGATGGATCCAATTGGATGGTAAGATTTCTTGAAAAGGTGCGACTTCACATTTGAACGGAATGCCGGAGAGAGGCTTGAGATAGATATTGGTAAGTGAACGACAGAAGGAAAAGAGGAACGGAGAATTTGCGAAATTTAGGAGGGAAGTCGTTCCGGAGTTGAGGTGCAGTGAGGTAGATGGATCGATTACCGAACTTAAGATGAGTAGTAATTAGAAGCTAGTTAGTCATTATTAATTTATAGATTTATCCGGTACCGATTAGTCTTTGCTGCTCTTGTTCTAGTTCTTCACCTGCTTTTGGTTCTTGAAGCGGATTGGGGATTTCTGTAAAACAACAAAATGGAAAAAATGTTACTATTATCAGTCACTGAGCATCTAAAGTTAACTTGGAGTCATTTTTGATAAGATAAGATATGGCAAGATGAGTTGTAATTACAGCCTAGTCAGCAATTACTAATTTGTAGGTTTATCCGGTACCGAATAGTCTTTGCCCATTTTGTTTTGTTTTCGTTTGTCTGATTCTGATTCTTCTGACGCTTTGTGCTTTCGTTTATCGGATTCTGTAAACCAACAAAATGCGTAAAATATTCTTTTGAAGCAGTTATGACCAAAAGCCAAAATTAGAAGCCTAAATCGCCAGAAACAGCTTCACAACTCTCTATGGAATGGACATTCGCTTTCGTTTCGTGAAAGGGTCACTGTTGGTGATGGATATCAGTCACCATCACTTTTTTTACAAATTTGTCAACAGCATTAGTACCTAAGACGGTTCTCTTTGAGGCTGTAAATCCTTTCACTGATGTACACATATTAGAATAGATTTATTAATTTCTGTTGGCCTCACCAATCCACTTATATTCTTTTCCTTTAAAATAGCATTGCTTGACAAGGCATTCACATTTTTTTAACTGGCTAAAGATCAACACCCCTGCAGCTCAATCCTTACTTAATTCCTTTATCCTTCTTTCTAACGTCATCACTCAAAAATCAACTCCATTTGTAAATATTATCACCAAATAAATAGGGTAGCTAACTTTGAAATTATTTTTAGCCATAGGAAATCGCTGGTTATGGGAAAAGACACCACTGAGAGCAACATCACAGGGAGAGTAAATGCAGACAATTTAAGAGTTTGTCTGCATGAGGAGACTAATTACATGAGACAACGACTGCACAAATGACATAGACAGACAGACGGAGGACTTGAATATGAAGAGGACGATGGAGGGCGATATACATTAAAGATATTCAGAGTCTTGTGCATACGAGCATTGGGCTCTGATTTCCAGATTAGCTATTCAATTTCTTAGCTTATGGTAAAACTAGGCCAACAATTATAAGGATGCTTCTTTGCATAGAACTCACATTCTCATGTAAGAATCATGGAATGCCATGTAGCTATCATTGATTAAAATGTGCTCTCTAAATAATTTCATAAAATTTATGTAATATCCTTTTACCACTTATTAATATCTACATGCCAACCTATTAATAACTACAGTCAAACATTTTAACTGCAAACAATTTTGCATTGCAACAAAGCAAAATGGACACATGCCTATAATTCCTATTTCCTTCTTTTTGACATCACCACTTAGACGATCACCTCACCCGCCACACTCTCTTCAGTATATTAATCCTACTCTCTGGGGGCATCTATCCAAATCCTGGCCCACAGGATCTTCATTCCTGTCCTCCCTCATCTCCTTCTCCTCCTTTCAGAATTTCATCCTCTAGCATCCTTGACAATACTCTTAATACAGAAAACAACAGCCTCTTAATTTGCACGCTAAATGTTTGATCAATACTGCATCCTGAACACTATCAAGAAATTAAAGATATAGCCTTATCCTCTCACCCATCTGACATATTTGCCCTACCTGAAACCTGGCTCAGTTTAAACATTACCCTTCTTGAGTATGAAGACTGTATTCCACCTGGATACTCTCTTAACTGTACACCTCGTCCTTGCAAATCATTATTCTCCCAAATCATTAACCTCTTCCAAAATTACTTCGTTTAGGTTTTCTTGTGCTAGTGAGTAGCCCGCTAGCTGAAGTCCTTGCTCTCTTCTGAATACACTCTGTCTTCATTTTAAAGCTCGTCGTAGTGTTTTCGCATTATTCAGCATTTGTGGTCAACTATGACTCCATTGGCAACATCCCCGTGAGGCGTCCCCTGCCTGATCATTTTATTGGCTATATTCTTGCCTGCCGTTTATGCCTTGTCTCCGTACCTCTTGATGAATAGCCAGCCATGGTCTTACGACATTCTTGTCAACTTTTCAAAACTAATAATTATGCTTTTACCTTCTATTGTGTTCCCTCTTCTCAATTATTGTTCACTGCTTAACTGATTCTCCTCAAAGACTGTAGTATCTTGCATGGCAAAAAGTTACGGTTATCGTCCAAAAAGGTAATGGCATTCAAGTGCTTATACTCATTCTTATACTTTTTGCTGGTGATTTTGAGCTGAAATCCTGGTCCATCGCTTCTAAAAACCTTAAAATTCTGTTATCTGAACATTCCTCTATCCGTTTCCAAACCCCGTGCTTTGAGAAATTACCTCATTGAGCAACAACTTCACATCATGGCATTTATGAAATTGGACTACGTCCTGACGACACACAGTCCATCCTTTTAGGTATCACTTCCCCTTACATTTCACTGCTACAAGAACCATCACTAAATGGAAACGACGGCGGATTAACTTTCCTTTACAAATCCTTCTAGCCTTTGTCTAGATCTGTTCTCCCTATATCTTCGCCAATGTGTTTTGAAGCTTTAATTTCTACTCTGAACTCGGGCAACAAACACTATACACTCTTAAATATATATTGACCTCCCTCACATTCCCTAACGGTTTTTAAAAGCAAATTTGAAGCTCTTTTAGAGGCTATAATCTCATCTTCTGCTGAACTAATCATAGCGACGGCTTAACATTCATTTCTGATACCTTCAATGAACTCTTGAACTTAAGCAGCACATAACATTGCCAATACATGCGAAAAGTCACACCCTTGATCTCCTAGTGACAAGATACGATTGCAACATAATTCATGATGTGTCCACTAAGGAAACTTATCTTTCCAATAATCTTGCCGTCGCCGCTTCCATTTCTTTTCTAACATAACCACCACTGAATTAGCTCTTGGCAGACTTGCCTTTTCTGTCACTGACCATAGACTCTGGAACTCTCTTCGGACAAACGTTCTCTCTGCAAACTCTGTTTTGGCTTTCACACCTCGACAAAAAAACTCATCTCTTCCAGGACTAAATTCCTCCGTAGGCTGTTTCCGTGCCTTCTCGACAGCCTCTCTTGTCTTTCGACCAGATCACTCGAGAATTTGACTTGCATATCGAGTTTGCTTAGGAGCGACCACTGACATTGAATGCCTTGAACATTATTACAGTGGTGCTAAAGAAGTTCTCAGATTATTATTATTATTATTATTATTATTATTATTATTATTATTATTATTATAATAATAATAATAATAATAATAATAATAATAATAATAATAATAATAATAATAATAATAATTATTATTATTATTAATAATAATAATAATAATAATAATAATAATAATTATTATTAATAATAATAATAATAATAATAATAATAATTAATTATTATTATTATTATTATTATTATTATTATTATTATTATTATTATTATTATTATTATTATTATTATTATTATTATTATTATTATTATTATTATTATTATTATTATTATTATTATTATTATTATTATTATTATTATTATTATTATTATTATTATTATTATTATTATTATTATTATTATTATTATTATTATTATTATTACTATTATTATTATTATTATTATTATTATTATTATCATCATCATCATCATATATGTTCATAGTAGAGTTCCGGAGAAGCAGATGGCGTTCCCACGCTGGACAGCTACTGAGAGTCTTTGAAGCAGGTAGTTGGTCTCCAGTGGATCGTGGGTTGCCATTGTCATCCTTCGTCCTAACTCCCACACAAAATCCAATCCTTATTATTATTATTATTATTATTATTATTATTATTATTATTATTATTATTATTATTATTATTATTATTATTATTATTATTATTATTATTATTATTATTATTAAACAGACACTTACAAAGCGCGCAATTAAGAACAGCCTCAAAGGCGCGTGCAACGACCATAAAAAAGTCCTAGTCCGAGTAATATCAAGTAATATCAGGGTTTATACAAACATGGTTGTATACTATAGCCTAGTATTCAACATTTGCTAACCTATTCTTTTTCCAACATCTCCAAGTCCTTCAAGCAGGTATTTCATGTTTTCCTGTACTTTAGAAGAGTCACTGAAATCCAGCACTTTTTTGCTTCCAACCATTTTTCCGAGCCATCCATCCGGAGAATAATTCATCTGAAGGAGAATGGGAATTATCTTTTTCTTCAAACGAAGCGTGTGTTCAGCTTCTAAAACGTAGAAAGATGGCAGCAAAGGATTGGTCTTAATGAGTTTATGACACTATCCTATATATTTCTTCCTGGCCATTTCAGACTGAGCGCCTGTGAATAAACTGGTTCCCGTGACGTGGATTTCGTTGGACGCTGTAGAAATCTCGGGATAACGATTACGACTGTAATCTAGGAAGATCCCTATAGTTAAGCTGTATCTCAGAACATGCACATGAGACAAATATGACATAATTCTCAAATCTGACATTATTAAGATTCAAATAACGTAATACATCATGTTTGTGGCTATATTTCGAAGATTTTTATCTCGGGTTAATACGGTCCGTGCACGGGGACCTTAAATGGCGTGGCACCCATTCAAACGGGCAGCGGTGGTGAAGGATCTCACCCGATAAATTCATTGCAAAATGAGTTGGGTAGAGACCATAAGGTCGCTAGAGTAAAACATGTACATTTACATTCACATTTACATGTTTAAATATACTTCGCTTCCGTTTCACTTCAATAATAACCCTTTGTTCACTTTCAGTTGTTTTAAAATAAGTTAATATAAAACAATTGAAACTGATGTTTAAATTATTTTTAATATTATTAACAAAAATGTAAAACTATTTAATTGCTGGAGTAAGCTATAAACATTCAACCATAATGTTTTTTGTTTTTAACATTTCTTTAATATTAGGCTTACCTTAGTGGTCATTAGCATCACATGATCTGATTTTTAAAGGAGTGTGAAAACTGAAAGACTCATGACCTGTTCGGCAATCTGGACTATCTTTGTACTTCTGAGAGAGACAGATGACAACAACAGCCGCTTTTTCAACCGCATTCGCCATTCCATCCAAGACGGACCCAGCTACAAGCAGCAGGAAATTAGATGAAGTCTAAAAAGTCTTTCTGATGCAGAAAACTAATCTAACCTGATCTGATCGAATCTTATCTAATCTAATCTAGTCTAATCTAGTTTAGTCTAATCTAATACAACCTAACCTAACCCATTTTAATGTGATCTAATGACTTCTGTAGCGCCGTTATCATAATGCATAAGGAATCAATCGATGGTCGTTTCAAGTGAAACGTTGTCAAAACCATAACCTGTTGGGAAGGCACATATTATAAGCAACTTATTTTTCTTAGTCCTACTTGTTTCAGTATTCAGCATTTGAGTAAGTTATTATACTGACACATGTCATCTAGGTCGATCCAAACTCGAAATCCTGCAGCTTTCAGACGATCTCTAATCTCGAAGACCATGACCATTGAATCCCATTGGTAACTGATAAAAACATGACCATCTTCGTCGCCAATTTGACCTAAAGTTTAGAACGTACAAAGCGTCTAGATTCACTGTTTAGTCCATTTAAGCAACGGGGGTTCGGATAGAAACAAAAGAAACTGATCTTAGCGGGATATCCAGAGCATCTGGAAAATAAACTATACGGCTTGGATGTTAACGATCAAAGAACCTATCATGCAGCGCGTGTTCTGTCACAATAAATCAAATACAACTGAAAAGGCTCAAATAGTACAATAAAAGCAAAATAGCCAAACTTTAACGATGAAATAAGAACAGTAGCGCAATAATATACTAATATCTGCTGCTCGTAGTGTTTTGCAGGTTCCTCTCTTCAACAAATCATTATGATCTAATCGGGCTTTTTCGTGCATCGGATCTTCCTCTTGGAACAATCTTCCCTTAAATCTTCTAGCGTATGCGATTCGTGCCCAACCAGTTGCAAGCGTCATCACCAACGAGATGAAGAATCAATAGTCAGCCACTGAAGCATGTTTGCGGACAAACATCAACAGTGTGCTCCATTGATTGTACTGCTCCACAGCTCCACAAAGCGTTCCTTTAAACATGCGTACTGTGTGAGTGAATTCGTCTCAACACAATTTCTGTTTACGTTAAGTCGCATTTGCTTAGATCGGTTAGGTAGACTTGTAAACAGCGCTTTTGGGAGGTTTTTTAAGGCGCTATATAACTGTTTTTTAAAATTATACTATATTACTATGAAATTAAATGCCAAGGACAATTCGTATGAATACGCCCTAGGTTACAGGCGCATATCCTTCAGTTGGCGATCTATACATAAGTAATTAGGCAAGAGAGCATCTGGTAAAAAATATAAATAAGCAGCTGACAATCATAAACCAAGGATCTTCGAAATTGAAACAACAGATCTATTTTCACTAATTTTATTTTCAAATTCACGTGATATAGTGAATGATCACTAACCCTCTGTAGTTTCAGCTTCAGGCAGAGGTTCATTTTTCTCATCAAGTATCCACAAAGGGCATATTGCTTCTTTCATAACTTGCTTATCAGAACTCTTTAGCAATGCCTTTAACGCTTGAAAAACAATGAACAAGTGGTTCAATACATTGATTACTGGATAATTTTTGGTAATGCCGGTCTAAGCAGAGTATTTTTAAGGAATGCCTGCTATTAAACGTCAGCTTTAACAATAAAACGATATTTCTAATGCAAATTTACTTGTATGTACAGCAGTTAGATATTTGTGTAGCGTCTCTCGAAGGCGCACCGCACCAGTCTAAATTTGGTAAAAGTTCGTTAATAACAAGTTCATTCGCAGGGCGAATGATACTCGAATACCTGAAGAAGTTTACAGGGTTCGGCCCTAGCTCACACGAAGAACCAATCCAGCTTGACATTTGGCCACATACTCAAAGTTTCTAGTCCGTGATGCATCCAGGATGAACGACGACAGCCGAAAGAAACGCTCGCAGCAAATGGTTATGCTCACCGGCTGACATTCACTGAGATTCACCATGGCAGATCTGTGCAGGACGGGCATTCGCCAATAGCCAGGTCGTTTGGTCGTCGAATTATGACAAAATCTACCTAGTACACAGTCGACCCTACTCGGAAGAACCTGAAATACCTCTGCCTCACGGAATCAATGATTTCACGATCGCAGGCGGTATGTGCCGACCCAACTGTCCAAAAGTCCCAACTAGTCGACCTGTTTACAAGTCGACCAATCCAAATCGTTGGCTTGGTTGGGACGAAATACACATTGCTATTTCTTGATGAATATAATATAAAGTAGATTGGGTTGAACATTCTAGGTCATTTCATACCGCTTTACGAGTTAGTACAGGTTGATTATGCCTAGAATGATTTTATTCGTAAACGATGATTAAACAGCAGTCATCAATCAAGTAGACCGACATATGTATAACCTACATAATACTGATTTTTGCTAATCAGCATAAAATTGAAGTTAAATTCATGCTTCTTTTGGGCCAATAAATGGTTCAAATGCCATCTTGGTGGCGCATACATACCTTTGATGCAACCAGGTTGTTTGCTGATTTCATCTTTACATTTGAATGCCAAGATCCACAGCCCTTGTGCCGCTTCCGCCTGTTCCCTTGGTGTCCACTTTGGACCCATGAGATCCACGTAGTATGACAAGGCTCCGCTCTTTACGATTCGGTACTTGTTGTTGTCGTTCGCCGCCAAATTATTAAGTACCTCAAGGACTTCGATGGGGTCGAATCTTACGCATTTGTACCATTCCTGCTTTATGGCGGCGTCGAGGAGTTTAACAAGCAGCTCAAAAACTTCGTCACCCGAATTAATCTTTTCTTTCTCGGCCTCCGTCACCAGGTAGGACTGGATCATCAATGACACACAGGATATCATGCGATTGCTGCACTCACGAAACGGCTGGATGCGTTCAACGGCATCACAGGCCCGCAACGATTCCCTGGCCCCTGAAGCCCTTCGGACGACGCTGTACATAATTGCTATGAAACCCTGGACAATGTAGCTCAGCTTCTTGTCGTTCATTAGATTCGGTTTGAGGTGTTCGGACTCGAGGAAATTCAGCAGCTCCGAGTGAAGCTCTACTTTAAGGATTCGTTCGCAAATGGTGGTGCAGTTACCGCTCATGTTCCACATGAAACCCAGTAAAGCGTATGCTTTGTACCATCTCGGACGATTGCAGGTTTGTGAGTGCGCTTTGTTCCAGTTCCCACGATCGCAAGTTTCCTGGACGACTTTTTCGAAATTGTCTCTCCAATACTGCTGAAATGATTCCACAAATTTAAGCGACGCAAGATGTCTGCCTACTTGATCTCTCTGATTTGGATTTTGGTATTTATCTGTGACCCTGGTAAGGTAGAGCGCTTGTTTTTCTGTAACTTTTCTTGCCATCCTTGGTACGATTCTACTGAGCTTTGCAAATACATCTTCCATTGAGACATTGGACAAGTCGAATTCTTCGTTATCTTCGTCATCTTCTCCATCATCACTGCCACTGGATTCTTTCTCCGTCTCTGAGTCGTCGTCCGTCTTCGGACTTGCGTTCGGTGGTAGAGAGTTGCATGGACTCATTGATTCAACGGACTACAACCAAATAAGCATAACTCATTTAATGTCACATTACTACTTCACATTTAAAATACCAACCCATAAAAACAGCTATTCTTACTACGACCTCACTATCAAACCTGGACCCTCTCACTTCTGACCATGTTACTGATCTACCAATGAAATCCACATCCAAACACTGTAAGCTTTACCTACATGGCATCTAATGCCCCAGCCTCGGATCTTTGCCATAACTCTAGCTTTCCTAATTTATCTTTCTCTCTCTACTGACATACTTCCTCGCTCTCAGAAGAGGATAGCTATACGTCCTCATCTTAACAAAAGTTCTCAGTCTCATTGTTTGCTCCAATTTAATGTCTTTCTCTAACAATGCTTTCTTATGTAAGATGATAGAGCAAATAGTCCATATTCACTCAGCTCTACTGTTAAAAGTAAAGAAGTAATCCTTATCTCAAAAGTGAGGCGTAGGAAAGGTGCTCATTAAATTTTCTTTAGGCCCTTGAGCCGGCAATAGACGAATTCCAACGTCCTGGACACGGGGCCAGTGCATCGCAGGACTTGCCATTTACTTCCCAGCTTACGTCGGTGCCAAATTATATAGCTTGGTGATACAGGCACAGGATGCGCAAAAATCTTGCCCAGTGTCGTTACACGGAGTAGAAAAACCGCGACTGCATGATCATTGACCAAATGCGTACCGATCGTTATCGTAACCGTAAACTAGAAATTTATAAAGCGCCACTTAAAAGCTGAGCGCAGGGCACCAGCTTATTCACGAGCGCTGCGTCAAGTCAGTTGGGTTGTCCAAAGATCCATTCAAGAACCAATTCAGGTTGCCACAAGACCAGAGAGAAAAGGGGGAAAGGAATTCTTAGAATGGGTCTGTGTTTAAGCTGAGAGACATGGGAAGGCAGCGGATTCGAAGGGTCAAGGTGGGATTTCTTGAGTTTTGAATGTAAAAACTGTGGAAACAGATGATGATGGGTGAACGACAGAAAGGATAGAGGAACAGATTATAATTTGCGATAGGCCACCGTGCTGCACAACTCTATTCCTACCTGTCTGTAAATAACCTACTTGCACTTCTCAAGTCAGACCTTAGGCGACTGCTCCATCCAGGACCTTAGGGTGGAGCCCCCAGCCATTTCGGATCACAGTCTCGTCACCTTCGTCACTCCACACCTTCTCCTGCAGCCGGTCTGCGCGATTAGATCTTTCCAGGGCTGGAGGGTCCTGGATCGTGAGACCTTCCGAGCCGGGCTGCTAAACAGTTCACTACTGGGAGATTTATTGCTTTTGGAGCAACACACCTCGATGGAACTATTTGCAGTATACGACTCTACCATCACTTCTCTGACTGATCGTCTTCTCCCTCTTAAAACCATCAAGACTCGCCAAAGACCTCGTGGATCTTGGTTCGACGAAGCTTGTCGAAACCTTCGTTGAGACATACGGCGCCTTGAGCTCCGTTTCAGACGAAGGCGCAGTCCAACAGACCGTAGCACTTGGATCCATCGACTTTGTCAGAAGCACGGCGAATTCCCCGAGTGGGAGGTGCGATATTGGGAGGTGCTAATCGTTCGCGACAAATCCAACCCCCGTCGTCTGTGGACGTCGGTTTCCAGGAATTTGATTCGCGCCACGTTAAAAGCATCACCCTCTCACCTAACATTCACAGCAGGAGACTACCTGGATTATATGCTTAACAAACTCGACTTGGTCCGATGCTCCACCGAGGACGACCCCCCACCGAATTGCTCTTCAGCCGATCTCTGTGGACGGACTGCGACGGCTATTGTCAACGTCGTCATTGAAGTCTTGCGAACTCGACTCCTTACTGCCATTCCTCCTTAAAGAACTCATAGATGACTTATTACCTTTCCTTCACTTAATGTTTAACCGGGCTCTGGGTGAGAGCTCTCTCCCCTTTTTAGAAAAGGTCTATTGTCTTCCCCTCCCTCAAGCGTGCTGGTTTGGATATCAATGATATATTGACCCACCTCAAACCTATCCTTCCTATCTAAGCTAGTTAAGAAACATGTATCCATTCAGTTAGTACAATATCTTGAGGCTAGCTCTCTACTGCCTAGCCAACAGTAGGGCTTCAGAAGATTTCATTCAACTGAATCCGTCATCACCCGCATTCTATCTATAACCGAATTAAAGTACGTAAACAAGTAGTAGTAGTAGTTGTCGTAGTAGATTACCAGACTTGATCATTTTAGTAGTTGTTGAAGGTTAAGATGAAGGATGAGGGGAGAGTTAATCGCAGAGAACTGATACCAACAGCTGGTTTGCATTAGCGCCCTGGCCAACGAGTAGGCAGTAGGGCGTCTGATTTCTTAATTTGTCCAGACAAGGAGAGGAAATCTTGAATTTCAGACAACTGAATCAACAGTCCACTTAGAGAGCTGTGCAGAGACAGAGGCAAGAATACATAAGGCCAAACGTGTACAGATACAGACGCAGGTCGAAACAGAGTAAACCAGCGGACACGCCGAGACCAATAGAGAAAGACGGAACCAGTCAGAGATAGATACACAAACAGACCGAGCTGAGTAAGCTGTACATTTCAGACAAAGAGAATGCCAGGGTACCAATCAGATGGAGCACCCAGAGCTAATTCTATGAATATTGTTCAATAGTCGCCAGGTGGCCAAGATGGACGCTGAAATAGTTTATCCGTGTTTACAGTTCGATAATTGTTCAAAATTTTCAAGTTTATTTTATATTTTATTTTGTAATTATATATCGGCGAACTGGATTTATTCTTCTGTCTTCGTTAATGCAACGGATATTCAATTTCCTAAACACAATAATTTTATTTCTACAAACCCGTCCAGTCGTCTGTTGTCGTTAAGCGTCCGTTACGAACTCAAAATGGCGGATTGTTATCTAACTTGGTTTGCTGACTGTAGCGTCTCCATTCGTTTATAAAACTAGTTTGACTATCACTGGTCGTCATCTACACAGTTTCCTTGGCCAAGTCAAGGGTGCAACACCATTAAGCCTGGAAACAGCACGAAGTGTTCTTCGGGCGAATGCAGTTGGCTCATGCAAGCGTATTCTGGTCGCGTTAATCCTCAGCTTTGTCACATCACAGGGGTCCTGCTATGGTCTCGTACAGGTCGGCCTTTTCGCCCTCAGCGCCGCCGTTCCTTGTTCTCTGCATTCGTTGCTGTTCTACTGCTCATGTCCGGAGATGCTGAGAGCAACCCAGGCCCATCTTCCCACAAAGTCCAGACTGGGAAGATGACGTCGAAACAAGTAACCATTAATTTCGGTAGCTTCAACATCCGGTCATTCTGCCATTATTCACGACCTGATCATCGACGAACAGCTGGACATTCTCGCACTTTGTGAGACATGGATTTGTGCTGACACATTCGACTGCATCAAGCGAGATATTGCACCGGATGGCTTCTCCGTTCTTCACGTTCACCGCCGTGGAACCCAAGGTCGCCCTCTATCTGGTGGTGGCCTCGCGGTGATCTACAGGTCCTCGCTGGACATCAACGTCCGTCCGCGGGCAGAAATGCTCTGCTTTTCCTCATGTGAGGATCAGCTGATACGACTCGGCAGATCGTCGACGTCAATACTCTCGCCAACATCCACTGTCCTCCTGGTGCAGTCGGCGATTTCTATAACGACCTGTCGACTTATATCAACTGTTTACGTTGAGGCTGGTGAAAGACTTCTACTCTGTGGCGATCTCAACTGTCCTGGGTCTAATGGTTAGATCAGTGATGATCTCGCTGATCTCTTCTCCAGCTACGGCCTTCGTCACTACGTCGACGTTACAACTCGAGAGGATAACCTTCTAGATGTCCTAGCTTCTGATGACCGGACCACTGTGTTTGATGTCCACGTGAGCGACGCTGGTCTTGTTTCAGATCACAAACTTATACTGTGTAAGTTCACAACCTCCTGCCACTGCCAACCTGTTAGGGACACATATCGTAACATCAAGGCGGTAGATCCTGTACAGTTCAGTCAGTCGCTTATTGATTCTGATCTATTCACTGCGCCAGCAAGCACTGCAGACGATTTTGCTGAACAGTACAAGAGAACTGTGTCACTCATATTGGATAAAGTCGCCCCTATTCACATCTGCTACCGGCGACCTTCCAAACCTGTAACAAGGTGGCTTTCCTTAGGGGCAATAGAAGCAAAGAGAGAAGGTCGTGGACTAGAGCGAAGATGGAAAAGTTCAGGCCTTGAGGAGGACAGACAGCGTCACCGTCATCAGTGCCGCCTCACAAACAAGATCATTAATGACTCCAGGAGTTCTTACTACTCCAGCCAGCTGAAAAGTGATCGATGGCGCATCTCTCAGCATCTTCTGCATTCAAAGGATGCTGCCACCTGCCAACGCTCAGAACAAGAAAACCAGAAACTATGCGCTGACTTCGCTTCATTTTTTGCCAACAAAATTAACAATCTCAAATGTAAAATTGCACAATGTACTAGTTATCTAACTTGAAATGACTTGCTACTTGACTCTGACTTCTCTGGTACTGCCTTTAATGACATTCCACCTGTCACATACTTTGAAGTCCTGTCTCTTCTTAATCACCCTGTTCCTAAGTCCTCTCCATTGGACTTCATACCAACATCACTCATTGTCTCTTGCTGTGATGTTTTCTCACATCTGATCGCACACTTGGCCAACTTATCTTTTGCTGTAGGCTATTTTCTATCATGTTTTAAATCAGCATTAGTTACGCCTTTACTTTGAAAAGCTGACCTAGACACCAACAACCTCTCAAATTTTAGACCCATCTCCAATCTTAATACAATTTCTAAGATTCTTGAACGTCTCTTCCTTGCACGGAATAAGAAACACGTCACTTCATCTCCTAACTTCAGTCCTTACCAATCAGCATACCGTGAAGGCTACTCAACTGAAACTGCTCTCACCTTCACACTGAATAACATCTTTTCAGCTTTCGATACTGGACAGGCGGGCCTTTCAGTGTGTCTCGACCTTAGTGCTGTTTTTGACACTGTCGGCCACCATCTACTTCTTTCTAGAATCAGTAAAAGCTTTGGTGTGTCTGGGACTGCCTTAAACTGGTTAGCTTCTTACCTCTGTAGTAGGTCTCAGCAAGTGGGCATTGGTTCTGCTCGGTCTGATCTTTCTTTCTGTACTGCTGGTGATCCACAGGGATTTGTCCTTGGCCCCTTATTATTCACAATCTTTACATCACCAGTCAGCCGCATAGCCAACCACTTTGGAGTGAAGTTACAGCAGTACGCTGATGACACTCAGCTTTACATGGTTCTGTCACCTACTGATCTATCAGGCAAAGTAACGCTTGAAGAGCGTCTCTTTTCCATTCATGCATGGTTCTATTTCAATGGTTTGGTCATAAATCCTGATAAATCTGAAACGATCATGTTTGGCTCACGCCAACGTCTGCGTTCTCTCACTTCACATTCCAGCATTGACCTCGCTGACTTCTGTTCCGCTATCAAACATGGTCAAAACACTTGGGGTAACTTTGGACAGCAATCTTACATTTCGACCTCACATAATAAACCTCTGCAAATCTTGTTTCTATCACATCAAGGCATTATGTCACATCAGGTCAGCTCTTACCAAAGACATGGCACAAACTGTAGCCTGTTCTCTAGTCTGCTCTCGCCTCGATTATGTCAACGTGGTCTTTAGAGGTATCTCAAATCTTGAACTCAAAAAACTTCAACGCATCCAAAACTCTCTGGCTCGTGTGGTGCTGCGTGCAACTCCTCATACAAATTCCTCAGCTCTATTAAACCAGCTTTATTGGCTTCCTGTGGAATTCCGGATAAGATTTAAACTAGCCTGTTTGACCTATAAAACTCTTACCATGAGCACTCCTACCTACCTTCAGTCTCTAGTCTCTCCTTACATCCTTCCCCGCAGCCTACGATCTTCAGGTACGGGTCTCTTGGCCGAGCCACGATGCAGAACTGTCCTGGGCTCTCGTGCAATCCACATCGCTGCCCCGAAGGAATGGAACCGTCTACCAGTGTTTCTCCGAAGTTCGAATTCCTTTCCTTCTTTCTGACCAGCTCGAGGGTGGTGGAAGACGAGCAACCGACCCAGTCCCTCGAAAGGTCTCAAAGTCGTCTGCCAGGAGCAGCACATCAGTGCGGAAATACAGGCCGTGGTAGTCGCCCAAGGTCTTGCAAACGCAGGCCTCCCACACCCCCTGGGCGTGTTGGCAGTCCCAGTTGCTGATACTTTTGCAGGTCCGCCGGTGATAGGTTCCCCGCCAGCTTGTTCAGCGAGCTGTTAAGAAACTGGAGGCTGTCAATGAACTGCAGCTGGCCCAGGTTGAAGGTCATGTACTTCTTTTGTTGTTAGAGATGCAGCTGATTTTGTGGCTAACCGCTGCCCATCGCCTGTATGATGAGGTGGCTATCATAGCCTCGCAGGTTGTGGAAGACAACGGGCACCTTGCACTTGTCTGGGTATATGCGCAGCTTGAGGTTGCAGGCGTTATGGGCGGCCCTGCGGTACTTACCGGTGATGTCGCGGTGGTCGCGAACCTTGTCGTCGCCTGTCGTATCACCACAATAGAAGCAATTTCGCCTTGCAAGCGCCGTAGGAATTCTTCTACGGCGTTCTCACCCCGCTAAAGTACAGGCGCGTTCGAGAGGCCGTCGCTGCGGACCACCACATAGCAGAGGCTGCACGGTTCCTGCTTGGCGATGAGTCTGGTGTTGCTTTCGTTGGACTCCATGGCCGCGTCTTCCAGTGGCACGTTCAGCGCCTCAAGTCGGCGTAGATGATGTATGGGACGCGCATTTGCTTGTGGTGGTTTTAGAATGTGAATATGTTCTTACCCTCTTGCGGCATCTTAATCCGCTGCGGCATCTCTCCAATGTCCTGACAATCCTTGATGTGGTTAGTCAGGAAGACCTCGGTGGAGAAGACGTGCAGGCAGCGGCGGCGTGTGTGCCTCATGCGTGTGTGGCCGCTGTTTTTGTACACCATGCGGGCTAGATCCTTGATCCAGACATAGTGCTGGTTTTCGCCATCGGCCAATAATTGAATATCGACGTTGTGGACTCTAGTCTCAGTAGAGACGCGGATCGGATACAGCCCGCCTTTCCACCCAAACACGCTTACGGTTCTGGAAAGGCGATTCCTGTAAAGTCCAGCTTGCCAAGGTGGGCTCCATACTTGGTTGGGCGGTGAGGGTGATCTTCTGCTGGATGCATTGGCGATAACACAGCCCACTAGAAGCACATTGACAACTGAGCGCAGCGGAATGCACTTTGGTGTGAGGAAGTAGCTTCTAGCCTGAAACGGCTGGTACCTGGCAATGCCAAGGTCCAGCGCCATAACCCGTCGAAGTCTCCATCCCGACCCCTGTGGTGCCCACAGTGCACGTACACACATTTCTTGCCGCACGTTGCCGTCTCTCCAACCAAGAGCCATGCGCATTCATTTTTCCAATCATTCTGGAGATGTGATATGCCTCAGATATGCACATGCCCGCAATTGTCTAAATGGAACGCTTGCGCTGTCTACGCCACACGCGGTAGACCGGCTGCGCTCGGAGCGGCAGGAGCAGCGGGCTGTGCTTGGCACGCGCTGCGGGGTCATCGAATGCAAACTGTTCTCAAAGCCTCAATATTACATCTTGGGACCCGCACCGCATACAGCGCCTGCATAAACACCGCCCGCCACAGGCGCAGATATACACATGCCCACTGTTTTCAAAGCCTCATTTTAATGTACTATGGTAGAGTTCTCCCCCAGTTATGGTAGAGTTCATGTTCTACCGATTACGACGCTGAGTTTCTCGTTCAGATCGAACTGTTCGGTTTTCCATCTTTTATTGGGGAGTGTCTTTTATCACACGAATACAATATAGTGTGTTGCAACGCGACCGAGATTCTAGTTCAATTGTGGAGCAAGCGACCTAGTCTACGACAAACTTTAGATTACTCTACCATTGACGATTACTGTAGCGCCAGAAGACGCTAGACTATCTTCTCTACATTCTATTACGACCTTTCTGCCTGACGTCTGAACTCCGACTGCTGCTCCATGTGCGAATATCTCCTTCTGTCGAGACTCGCGTGCAGTTCTCCTGTCTGCACCTTGATCTTAGTCAAAAGGCCGAGCAGTCCTCGTCTGTGCATTCTGCGAGCTCTTTTCTACCTGAATCTTCTGGACTCTGGTAGCATTCCTTCAGGACCTGTCAGTACCCAAGACCCGAGCCTGTCTGCCCGCTGACATCAGCTTATGTGCGTCCTTTGGTTCTCTTTCTCCGAAATCTTTTGTATACCTGTGGACATCCATCTGGCTATCACGTAGACCTCTCATGCTTAGTTGTAAAGCCCCCTGATGTTCCTAGAGATGGCTACCTGTGGATTGCTCAGCTTACTCTAGCGGAATCCTTTTGACTAAGCTACACCACTCCTGCATTCCATAGCTCACCTGCATTGCTAACAACAATAGCCCCTCGACGCAATGTAACTTGTGGCCCTTCCGTTTCTAAGAATCTGACCGCTATAGCTTGAGGCTACTGGCTAGCTGTCTTGCTGCTCTGAACTAAGGGCCTAATAAATCATTCGGCTCACTGCCTACGCTCTAGCCAGCAACGACTACTGTGTAAATCTGGTCATCTGATGACGACTACTACTACTTTATATACTTGCAAACATATTTGAACTAGCTCAGTTATACTACTATTCGTCAAAATAACAACTGTCACGTGTCCAGTCTCCAAAACTCACAAGGTATTGACTTGCAAACTTAAGCAAAATAGCCGTGGGTAATATCTATGGGTCCAAATGGACCCAATGGGAGTTCATATTGATTTTACAGCATCTACAAATGCTTGGGTCCAATTGGACCCAGTGGGCTGGAAAGGGTTAATTTATTTCCATCATAAACAACTAAAATGACATTCGACTTATCTGTAACAGACAGACCTCGTTCCCAATCATCTCCTGCTGATCATTCTTTTTTTTATTAATTTTTGCATTTGGATCAACTCTCAAGATTTCATTCGACTGAAAGTGGCTTTTGAAATCGTAGATGTAGAGACATTTATTTCTGTTGCAGGATCCGATGTCCGTTGGATTAATTAATTCTTTCAAATTCTATCGTCGACTGAAATTATATTTAATCGAATCATTAACTTCAAATTCAGAACTCTGTTAACTCTCGACAAACAATTCTTTGACAAATGCGCCTGTGAATAAGCTGGTCCCCGCGGCGCGGCTTTCATTGGGCGCAGTAGAAATCTCGGAATTACGATTACGAATAATACCTTCAATCCAGTAACTGGAATCAGTTTTGCTTCTACGGGCTGAACTAAATGTGGCTACGGTTGGGTTCTGGCGTTCGAAACGGCTGATATCCGTCACCGTCACTGGGTAGGCGATTCCTGTAAGGTCCAGCTTGTCGAGGTGGACTTGATACTTGGACGGGCGGTGGGGTGATCTTCTGCTGGATACATTACCGATATTACAGCCCACTCGAAGCAGAGTTTGTCTAGGCATTGCACATTGACAACTGAGCGCGGCGGAATGCACTTCGGTGTGGGAAAGTAGCTTCTAGTCCGAAACGGCTGGTAACTAGCAATGCCAAGGTCCAGCGCCACAACCCGCCGGAGTCTCCATACCGATTCCTCGTTGGCATACTACTCAAGGCACCTGAGCATCTGAGCTTTGGCCCCCCACACCACCCTAAATGTCATCTGCGTTGAGTTCTGGTTCGGCGGCACTCAGGAAGTAGGCCGTTGTGGTGTTGGTGTTGGGAGCCGCGTTCTCGTCATATACGTGATCGGTGGTTAGCACCATCTTTTCCAGCTCGGCCGTTAGTATTTGCGTATGCTTAAGACTTTGTTCTCTGACCAACTCCTCGTGGAGCTGCGCCTCAACGCTAGGCGCCATAGCGCTCAAGAACACCAGCGCATCTCCCTCAAGCTTGTGGCAATGCGTTTTTGCAGCTTGAGCTTGCGCACCGGGTGACTGGCCTTGGCAGCAGCGGCTTCAGTAGGGAGCCAGCTGCTTGATTGTAGTCAAGAGCTCATCAATATAATTGTCCATAGTGTCACTATCGTTATTCACCACCTCAGCCGTTTCTCTAATTGGCTGTTCAGCTCATCAAGAGCCTTCTTATTGCGCCTTCTGGTGCACATCTCAATATCATGCAGCTTTTGTGCTGCTCGTGCGCCGCCACACAGCAGGCACAACCGAGTCATGGACTGCCTGCCTACACCACATCTGCGTCATGGCACGGGTAAGACGGAGCCAAGCCTAAGACGGGCTCCGTGCTGTACACAGTACACGTATACACATCGCTTGCCGCATGTTGCAGTCTCTCCAACCAAGCGCCATGCTCATTCATTTTTTCCTATCATTCTTGAGATGTGATATGCCTCAGATATGCATATGGCCGCAATTGTCTAAATGGAACGCGGCGCGAGCTGCTCTTGCGCTGTCTGCGCCACACGCGGCAGAACCGCTGCGCTCCGAGCGGCACGCGCAGCGGGCTGTCCTTGGCACGCATTGCGGGGTCATCGAATGCAAACTGTTCTCAAAGCCTCATATTACATCTCAGGTCCCACACCGCCTACAGCGCCCGCATACACACCGCCCGCCGCACGCACAGATATACACATGCCCACTGTGTTCAAACCCTCATTTTAATCTACTACTCGTCAAAACAACAACTGTTACGTGACCAATCTCGAAAACTCACAAGGTATTGACTTGCAAACTTGAGTAACATAGCTGTGGGTAATATCTATGGATCCAAATGGACCCAATGGGAGTTTATATTGATTTTACAGCACCTACAAATGCTTGGATCCAATTGGACCCAGTGGCCTGGAAAGGGTTAATTTATTTGGATTATAAACAGCTAAAATGACATTCGACTCATCTGTAACAGACAGACCTCGCCCCCAATCATCTCCTGCTGATCACTCTTTTTTAATTTTCCATTTGGATCAACTCTCAAGATTTCATTCGACTGAAAGCGGCTTTTGAAATCGTATATGTAGAGACATTTATTTCTGTTGCAGGATCCGATGTCCGTTGGATTAAACAATTCTTTCAAATTCCATCGACGACTGAAACTAAATTTCATCGAATCATTAACTTCAAATTCAGAACTCTGGTAACTCACATATGCGGACATCATAATCGTCTCAACTAAATGTGGATCAGATTTGCATTCGTTTCGACGGTTTTCTGAAAATAAAAACAAATAGTTTATATTATATAAAGTTTTTCTTCATTTTTTAAAATAAAAACTCGTTCGGAAGCGAAAATATTTTATTCACAATATTCGTGCAACAGTTGTGATCACAGAATCACAACATTCAAAGTCGAATTCAGACACAGACAAACAGAGCAGACAAAATGATACTGATAGAGAAAAGGATATGGAGATAAAGCGGTAGACTGCTCAGAGGAACAGTCAGGTTGATAGAATCCAGGTTGATAGAATCCGACATTCACAGACATGGAGTGAGATACGTGGATAAGGATAGCAGAACATAAAGGGAGTATTTTCAAGTTTATTTATAAGGTGATCAACAGGAAAAGTATAGATGAACTTTGCATTCCGAATACGTTAAAACAGCATAATCCTTACTAACAATTAAAGTGGTAAAAGAGACGTTACAGAAATTGTATGAAATTATTTAAAGAACACTTTGTATCACTGACAGGTATCATTTGACGATTCTTACATAAGAACATGAGTTCTGTGCACAGAAGCGTCCTCATAATTGTTGCCTAATTTTAGAATGAACTAAAAATTAAATGGTTTGTCTGGAAATCGGCGCCAACTAGTCGTATGCACGTCTCCTTGGGAGTCCATGAATAAACAAAATACTGTAATCTTCTGAAATTTCATGACCAAGTTTGCTTTAGAGTAACACCGATAGGCGGTAGCGCTGTGTCTTTGGGATAACTTATTTCGTAATCGTAATCTCAAAAGTTTCTAAAGCACTACTTTAAATTTAAGCAACAACAAAATGCGGAAAATATTAATATGATCAGTCACTGTGCATCGAAAGATAACCTCGACTCATTCAAGACAAGATATAACTAAAACTAATTATAAGGGCATTTAACATGACTTTCTTTAGGCCTGATCTGTTTGTTTTTCTTTCTTCTCAAAAAGAATTATTAAATTTAACGAATGCTCTTGCTCGTGCTGTCACCAAAACTCCGAAACATCATCACATCACTCCTGTTCTCAAATCACTTCACTGGCTTAAATTCCTGAACGAATAAAGTACAAAGGCTGTGCCTTACCTCCAACACACTTCAATTGTGCCTATTCGTACCTACTTTAGAAGACCAGCTAAAAGCACATCACTAAAAGGCTTCTGCTGAATCATAGCAAACCAGGCGAACTCGTCGTCGCCTGGAAAGTCATTAGAAGAAAACTCAAGGGGAAAGTAACGCAACTTCCTACCGAAGAGTATGCAGGGTGTCGACCAAACAACTGCAACATGTCTTTGCCATAACTCCAGTTACAGGATATAAAGTGGCAATACCAATTGGAAATGTTCCAGCTAAGTCATCACAACTTGACTCATCGTAACTTTATTAAATCCCATTCCACGGTGTTTTCCATCTTCATTGCTCACCGAATTAATCTCTCTTTTTGTGAAGGGCATTTTCCATCTCCTTTTAGAACTGCTTCTGTGACAGCCCTACTTAAACAGTCTGATTTAGAAAATGCCTCTTGACTAATTATATACCTATATCCAATCTGAATAATATCTCTAAACTTTTTGAAAGTCTATTTCAAGTACTTCTTCAGGGGCATATAACATCTCTAAATTTTAATTCTTTTTAAGCCGCTTATCATAAACATCAGTCAAATGAGACTGCTCTCAGTGGCATACTAACAACGTAATTTTTTTCAATGGATTCTGGCAAAGCATATTTTCTTATATCTCTGTATTTGAGTGCTGCATTTTCGATTTGAATGCTGCATTTTCGATTTGAATGCTGCATTTTCGATTTGAATGCAGCATTTTGATACTGAAGATCCTGGTATTTAATTGTTTCGACTCTTCTTCTGGTTCTGTGCTCTCAGACAGGTTCAAACCTCCGACAACGCCACTCCTTTCGGTATTGGGCTTCTTCTTTCAGCCTGCTGTATCCGTCCGTCATCATCCAATCCAATATTATCTGGGTCTTCCTTCCCTCCTTTCTGCCCTCTATAACGGCTCTACGGATTGAGTCCCATTTTCACTGTCGCCTTCTTATTGTAGTTAACATGGATCTTTCTTCTCCAATTCCATATGGAAAACCTCTTGCACTCAACCCTAATAAGTCAGAAGCTGTTCTCCATTTTCGACTCTATACATCATCATTTGGCATTTCAGTTCTGCTCTTCTCTGGATATCTTCTTGTCTTAATGATCGCTCACGACGAATTGCAATAAACTCATCTCGCCCTGATCCTGTTGCCTATCGTTCAGTTGAGCCTCAGGGTTCTGTTCTCGGGCCTCCTTTTTTCTATCTTGATTTCGCCCATTTCTCAAATTCCGCGCATGCATAATACAATGGTACAGCAATTTGCTGATGAAATGCAACTCATAGTAACTCACTCTGCCACAGATTCCTCGGCTGAAATGAAACTCTGATTGTCCTCGCTTTACGTTTGGTTCTGCTTCAATGACTTTGCACTCAACCCACATAAGTCAGAGACATTTCTTTTTACAACTCACTAGCGTAAGCTGTCTTTATCTTCTTATTCACCTCTTGACCTTGCAGGACCAACAAATCCTGTCATTAGACAAAATTAAAACTTTTGCTGTCATCAATGTTCACTCGCCCAATAAGACTTCGCAGGAGTCTTCTATTTGAAAATTTGGAAAACAATGATGATTTTAGGTTTTCGCATATTGTAGATCGTATTATGTCGGATAATTTACTTATGTGTTTGTGCAGTTAATTCGTACGGAACACTGGGGAACGGTTAGCCGAGGATGTCGTTAACGAGAGGCGGACAGGACGCCCGTGATTGATAGGTGGAAGTAAACGAGAGAGAGAATGGGAGAGAGAAAAAGAGAGAGAGAGAGAGAGAGAGAGAGAGGCAGAACAGAGGGACGCTGATCGGATGGCGAAAGGGAAAAGTTGGATGATTAACAGACGATGGAGAAAGTTAAGGAAGGGTGTGAAGCGAAGAGGGCATTCGCTAAGTAACGGTCAAAGAGGTGTCAGGTCTGGACAGCAGAAATAAAATAATATTGCGTCTCTTAAACAGACCTCGCTACATTAATAGGCCGATGCGAATCATAGACTCTGACGGTGTACGTATTTGTAATATACGTGTGAAAGAGCTGATCGTCGTTACGTCTCTGTACGGTCGGACTGATCCATTCACGAACCAGCGTGCTGTTAAAGACCTAAAGTCCTCCGAAGATTAAGCCATATCAGTAGCACCGCTCGCCACCATATCCTGAAAGGAGGTTCGTGTTCGCCGGCGATCCATTCACAACGCAGGACTCACAAGCAAAACTCTTCTTTCAGTACATCCTGCTAATCTAAAGAAGCTGCAGAGAATGCAACACTCTTTCGATGGTTGTTACATGTTGTTCTTCTTCTTCATCAATTGCATTTGATCAATATAAAATCAGAGGTTGTTCAATTAATTAAAGTCATTTTCTGGTTAAAACCTAACCAAATACCGGCAGAGATAACCCATTGGGAGAAGTAAATTCAAAGTAGTTAAGTAGGATGGAAGTTATCTTCCACAGAAGGCAAACGAGCCTTCTAAATCTCACTGAATGTATGCGTGCACCAAGACTTGTAAGTAGCAACTTTGCAAAAGTGCTAAGAATGTGTAAAATAATCTCTCAGAGCCAGTTTGACCAAAAGCAAAATTAGAAGCTTGAGCAACAGAAACAATTTCAGAACACTCGTAACTGAAATAGCTCTTTGCAAAAACTATTTAGATGGTCATAGAAAACAAAAATGTAAGCACTGGATTTCACAGACATGCACATCAGATCCATCTGTTATGGAGTTCCGCAATAAACGACCTTCCGAACTCATCTAAATCACTTCATTTTATATTGTTTGCCGACGACACGAATGCTTTTTATCTAATAAATCGTTGGATGCTCTGACTGTCTGTCAATAATGAACTTGTGTCAGGTGCTGACTGGTTTCGTGCCGAAAGGCTATCCTTGAATTTACATAAGACTAATTTTATATTATTTAGATCGCATCCGAAGGTTCTTTGTAAATCAACGGTTAATATTTTTATCGAAAACCAACTCATTATTATTCAAGTAAATTCATGCCAATTTCATAGAGTTTATAATGACTCTCATTTAATGTGGATAGAGCATATATCTGATATATCAAGTAAAATTGCTAAATGTTCTGGTATATTGTCACGTATTGGTTATATTCTACCCCAACGGAAATTAACCAATTTGTATTATTCGTTGATTTATTCTTACTTGTCATACTCTAAGCTTTTATGGGCCTCTAACTGTCCCTCGCATATAAAATGTTCGTCTTTTTTGCAGCGCCGTGTTCTTAGAATTGTTACAAAAACTTTCCAGGGGAAGGATTGAACACTATTTTGTCAATCTAAATATTTTAAAAATTAGTTCCATTAATAAGTTTCAAATTTTTGTGTTTATATATCAATGTCAACATAAATTATTGCCATCGAAGTTTGATGGCTACTTCAACATCACCGATCATCACTCATAGTTTAACAGGACTCAGGATAATTATTATGCCAGTTTGCTGGCACAAACACTCGACTATTCAATATTAAATGTGCTGGTCCTTCAGTCTGGAACGCTTTACCAATGAGCATTGCATTGAGCATATGTTGCCAAGTTTGAAATTGTTTTTAGCTGTTTGACTGCTAATTGAATTGTTAATACGAACTATTAGTTTTTTGCTTCTTTATCTGAGTTTCCTATAGGACTGTCAAATGCATTGGTCTTGTATAAAGTTTTATTTTCAGTTTCATCAATGTACGGTTTGTACATAACTTATTTAGTTTGTTTACATAATGATAATTGCTTTGTTTACATTTCGATTGCCATCTTACGTTTTCTGGTGTTAATAGGCGACCCTATTTAAGCGGGACCAAGGTCCCTCTGGGTTTGCCTTTTGTATCTTGGCAAACTACGTTTTATGTGCAACCAGATATGTTGAATTTGGGATCAATAAAGAGTCAATCAATCAATAATTAGTATTTACATTTATGCATCGCATCAACATCAGTGAACGGTGCTGAACAAAAATTTCTGGAGATTGGAGCAAGTCCTCTTGTCATAATGACCAACTCCTCTAATCACTCACCACCTCTTGCAAACTCTCAGGTAAAACCGAAAACCATTTACATCAGTCCCAGGATTTTGGCTCCAGATTCATAGGTCCCTATGGTATTTAGGCAATTCTGATGGTTTTTTTCAAAAGTTACTTTTAAATGATATATGTTTTATTGTTACAGCAGTGCCATATAAGTATTTAGATTTTGTCAGATAAGTGTATCAACTTAGCCAGCGCCTGTTGCAGCGAAATCGCTTGCAATTCAATCAATTCTCACTGGTCACTTCAAAACTGGACTGTGCAACCCAATGTTCAGCAATAAATCTGTAGTGTACAGTAGTCTGAGTCCGTCATTCACCTGCTATCGGTAATGCACTGCTAAACCGTCTTCCTCTCCCTACAAACCTGTGCTGCCTTCAGTGCATGCACAAACACACATTCAAAAAGGGAAAAAAGAAGTGTTTCAGGTGTTTTTTATTATATCTGTCTCACTGGTGGTGGATCTGTCAAACTTTAACTTGTTACTTACATTAAGCCACTGGCAACAGGAAATTTAAACTGTAAGAAACGCGGTTTCTACATACGCATTTTCTTTCTGCCATATATGACCACAACGATTAGTACAATCACTGGTAGAACAAGCAGAATCAGCAATGGCAACCAAGTTTTTTCGCTGGCAGCTAAAACAAAAAAATTGTTACCTAGTATGCTACCTACATTAAAAAACAGTATCGTCGTTCATAAATTGTTAGAGATTGAAATATTCATGCACAGACTTGTCCAGCTCAAGCGATTGCTAAAGACATCCCAACTGTAAATATCTTCCATTGGTGCAGAAAATGTCTACTGCGCGCCAGAGCAGTCAAAGCAGTCGATTTTTAATGCATAGCTTTGGAATAGAAAGTTAAAAGTAACCTATCGATACAGAAATTTTAGAGCAAGAAATTAAACATGAAAGCACCCATAATTCAAAATAAATATCAGAAATGAGTGCAAATTATGACGAACAACCTCAAACAACATGGAAAAAAAAGAAATTGTGGTTTTCTTTGCAATATAGAGAGCTAGATTCCGTGATATGACTGAAAAACTCTTACCTAGAGTTGAATAAACCTCGACATACATGGGCTCCACTGTACAAGATTTGTTCCCTATGGAACACCTAGCTTCGCACCGGTGCCATCCAACTCTATTTGGTTTTAAAGTATGATCATCAGATACTGTGATCGAATCATCGCCACTGAACCACTTCCATTTGTAACTGCATGATTGGCTGGTGTTCGCTTCACAACTGACTTCGTCATTTGTTGTCACGTAAACTGTTACTTTGCTGCTGAAGACATCTGATTGAATTAAATACCAAAAACGTTAATACATCGAACTACTTTATACATATACAATGATGACTTTGCGTCAAGGACATTGTGATTCGTCGGGAAATGAGCGTCTGCTCTACGTTCCACCGTAGTACATTGGTGCAATGTTTCCATCTAGGTATCCGCAAAATGAAGTAGATTAAAGGTACTGGTATCAAACGCTTGCGATGTTCATGAACACATGCAATTCATAGGACAACTTAGAGAGATAATATTAAGTATATTTAGCGCCCCTTTCAAACCGAGACATATATTTTTGCTATTTAAAAGTGCGCTTGGCATGTTCCTGCCACTATCCATCGGAGTACGTGCATTTGATAAAGAATGAGCAGGCCTACCATTATTTTTCCGCCTTATTCGAATGTTAAGAGTCGATCAATCATGACAGTCTTGGCAATGAGCGGTACTTAATTCCAACGTCTTTTCAGGGGTAGCCGGGCAAGATATAACGTTGGGAGTAGGCAAAATTGAATCGGTTTTGTAATATGATATTATGTGAACACAACTTAGGCCTATTTACAACCACGCCGATTCCTAGCAACTGGCATAGCAATATTTCCGAATTATCCTGGAATTTTATCTGCTTGAAACCGCGATTCGATAACTGGATTCTTCCGATTTAACCCACATTTACAACGTTTTAGAGCGTCTTTTAGTTCTACCCGTTTGCAGAACAAAATTTGTATGATTTCTCTTTTCCCCTCTAATGTTCTTCGGGTTATTTTCGTTCCTTCGCCTCTCCTGTCTGCCGTCCGCACACAACTAGTACCAAATCGTTAATTAGCCCTTTGTCCCATTCTTAAAACTTCGTATCTCGCTATCCACAGTTAGAAAAGGTGCATTTTAGTATTGAAAGTTTAGACTGCCTAATTTCTAAAGACGTGCAAGTTAATCATTTAGTAGGCCTAATGTGAAAAAATACAAATTAAGTTTTGTCCATATAAGTTCCTACTCCTAACTTTATATTTTAATCCCGAGGGATCATTTATGTCTAAGTTAGACAACAGTAAAAGAATTAAAGTAATAAACTACGATCATCGATGCCCTGCATCTATTTCACTGCAGTTGGAAATGTGTACTCACATAAAATTTTGATGACGTCAGATGAACAACTGTAGTTTCTCTTGGAAGTTCTGGTCGTCTCGCAAATAAACGAAGAGTTATGTAGATCAAGTGTACTTATCATCGTCAGTGTGTAGGTAACATGATTCTTGTTGGAGGTGAAGTTGACCGGTCCTGCTATGATGGATTGCTTGTCTCCTCTCGCTTTCCATTGAAGAATTGGAAATATGTTGCCGTAGTATGTTATGCTACACGAAAATGTGACATCTTCTGGTTCTATACCGCAAGCGTTTGGTCCAATGACTCCGCTTGAACGCATGCTAGATTTGCAGACTGGTTCGTCATCTGAAACACGTTGGATTTGCAATATCTTAAGGAATTTTTTCGCCTATCCGACTAAAATTACTCGACATAAAACTGAGAGTAACATGTTGGTATTTGGTGAAATTATAGAAATCTACTGTCCTGAACAAGTTCATTTTCAAGTTTACCTGTATAGCAATTTCAAAAAAGGAATCATTTTGCCAGCATAGGCCTAGTTTGTTTACCCGGTTATTTAATAGTGTTTCAAGAGTTTCGTCGCCATATTTTGCAATCATTAATGTAAGTAGTGCGAGATGTTAGCAGTCTTGTTATGATTAGGCGAAAAATATGGTTTGTCCTTTGGAGGGCTGCCCCCGATAAAGGCAGAAAGTCCATATTCATCAAGTTGTAGCTAAGAACTGCACTTGCGGTCTATAGCCAAACCACTGTGGCCTTTTGAAATAACTAGACAAAACTATCTGGCGGCAGGCAAGCAGCTCTGATTGTGTTTTAACAGTAGACAGTTTATGTCTGATGTCAGGTCTTAGAAGACAATACTCTCAAAATTTAAAAAATGTAAATTGCAAGCACACCTAACACTATTAGCTGAGCCGATCTTTGTTCTCCAAACCCTTCATCCTCTAAGCATTCGTATTGTCCGGCATCTGAAGGTTGGACAGATCGAATGACTAAATTGTTTGTTCCTGTAGATGAGTTTATTTCAACCGAAAACCTGACATTATACGGCTCTAGAATATCACTTCCGATGTAAACATAATTGTTGCCATGACGCCATTGGATTTTCTCTGCTTCAAGAGACGTCGTCGAACAGTTCATATAAGTGAAATCATTGACCTTCGCCTCTGTGTCGCGAGGAATCACGTTCAACTCTGCATCTGAAAGTCCACAAATAAGCATAATTTAATCAATTTTGTCACATATTTCTTCGTAGTCATCACAACCTATTTTTGTGAAACGAAAATCTCACTTACATGTTAAATGATCGTGGCTTTCTATTTGCCATGTAGTTCAATATTTTTTATCCCAACATCATATTTATTTGTTTCGTGCAGGCCTATAATATAAGCCCAGTTCATGATGATCATCGTTGTAGCGACGACAGTCCCTTATTTACAACATCAAACACATTACATACTTTGAAAACGCGTAAGCTTACACCAACTTTAAAAAAATGTTATTGTAAGGCATCAACTCGAGGAACACTTTAAAACTTACCAAATTTATGGAAGGCGTTCATTAGCAGGCCGATAGCTAAAATCAGATCATGCTCCATCTTTGAAATCACTATCAATACTCAATGTTGAGAGGGAAACTACAAAAAGATCAATGTAATCCATTTAAGCTTTTCTTAAAGTTGTTATAGCATGTTATGTGATATTTAATATAAAGACAGATTTGTTCTAATTTCATAGTATTGCAATAATGCATGCATACCTGTGTAGTGAAAGGCTGAGGCTTTCCGCCAAAGCCTGCTTGACAGCCATCTCTGTGGAATATTTGGTAAAGTCGCGATCTCCTGATTGGAATAAGCAATTCCTCCTCCATGACCTGGGATTGCTCCTAGACATAGACCTATTGATGGCTGACCACAAGAACTTCCTTTACATGTCCCGCTTTTATCAGCTATAGAGTCATACGAGACAAACACCATAATCTCCCATTCAGTGCTGCAATGTTCCTCATTCACTAGTTCATACGGATTCACCTAGGTTACTGCAATTGAATTTTTGCAGGTATGCCTAAGTTCCTGTTGCGCCAGTTCCAATCTGTCCTGAACTGCGCTTTCATATTTGCCACCTTTACCGTATTCGATCTATGCTCGATTTTGATACTGCCTGCACCATCGCTACCTCCATTGTCCACACCCAGCTTAACTACTGTATTTCCCTCTTCCTTAACATTGAATCCATTCAAATCAAGAATTTTCAATTCATCCAAAATTCACATGCTCGAGCTGTCACCAGGACACCCAAACATCACCATATCACTCTGTAGCGTTCACCCTTAAATTATCCCACAATCTTAACACACTAGTACTCACTCTAGTCACTAAACACAGAGCCTCAGTACACCTTATCTCTATTATAATCTGATCACTTAAAGGGTCTAAATCCGCTCTACACTGTAATAAGTACTTAAGCCAGAGGCGTGATACAGTCAGAGATCATCTGCTGCAGTTCACATAAACTAAAGCACTTACCCCACCAAACTATCTACTGGATAATATAACCACTCGCATTGTCAAATGTTTAACGTTTCATTGAAATGATTCTTTTTTAAAATAATTTTCAATGTATCTTCAGCCAACAGACAAATCTATGAGAAAGATGATATTTTATTTACCATACCTAAAGCCAGCAATTAACTGTGCTAAAGAAATATAAGTAATTATTGCATCCCTCCCACAATGCCTTGCTCCGTTACCGGCTTCAGTTCCTCAGGCGTCGAATGTTTCTGGAGCCAATGTTCTTGCAGCAGTGCACTTTGCCTCAAAGTTAACCGATAACAGAAAAAACGGCGTTCGTCGTGCAGACGTAGAATTTCGGCCAGATTCCCTAATAGTTCGCTCCATTTCACTCCGATGAACGCGTAGCTTATGTTCCACATTTCGCCAACACAACTTGTCGATAAGATAGTCAACCAATTCTCAGATAACTGACGTCTTCAAACGTAACGTTTCAAAGTTTCGCCAAAATGGTCAACGACGATCTCAATCGCCTCACTTTGTAGTCGTTAAACGTCCTACAGGTAAGCAACTATGGCAGCTTTGCTCACTTTGACCACCCAGTCTTTGACGCGGCACACCCTTCAGCAGGCCGAAAACTACATCACGTCGAAACTGGATGTGACTCGGGCGTTCTGGACCAGGAAGCAGAACACAATGCATCTTCCAGGCAGCCACAGCAGCAATGTTAAAGGCATTCACAAACAGATTCCACCACCATTCTTTCCCTTTTATTTTCGGTCTGTATGCTGCAGTTTTCTTTTCTTTTTGGGGTGTCTGCGAGTTTCATTAGAAGGTGAGGACTGAGTCACAACCGCATTACCATCTTGACTGTTAAGCTATTTTTGTGACCTCGTTTTCCACTTGTTTTTGCTACTTCTAGCTGACCATCATTTCTTTCAATGATGTCTTTATTTGTATCATCACCACCTGTGAAAACATGAAGTTTGCCACATACGTCTACAGGCTCCACAGCTCTTAAATCGTCCTCATCGATCGCTTCGACTTCGCTCTCTGCGCCATCATTTGGCGGAAGGATGCATATTTCTGGAACACTATTCTCATCAACCGAATCTGAACCATTGCCACTGCCAGAGTCTCTAAGAACTGCCTCAACAGCCTCTTTTAGAGTAAAATATCCTCTTATTGGCATACTAAAACACAGGGAAAATTCCATGCATTTCCAAAAGAAATTTTAAAAATTCTCATCTTCGCTGTTTGTTTTGTTGAATGGAATTTATCATCATGTACGGCAAACCTCAAAAACAAACTGGGTACTACAAACCAATCACAATAACACAACATTAATAATAAAGTATAAAATTATAATAATAATAATAATAATAATAATAATAATAATCACAATTACTATCAATTAAATGTGGAGTGAGAAAAGGCAATTTTCAGTAGTAACGCAAAATAGTGCTACATGTAAGGACAGTGACCCAACGTTCCCATAGTGGAACACATTTGAAAACAGCTACGCTGCTCATGCATAAAGCATTATCACTTAAAAATTTGACCATATACAAGCACAATAAACACAGATAATTCAAAATGTACAATAAAAACAAGTAATTGTCACGTACCTGTAGCATACAGTTATTTTCAATATTTAGAAGCAAAAATGTCAATTTTTGTCCGATTTGTACAACAATTATAATTATATTTACCATAACATACTCGAAATCAAAGTAAAGAAACACGCCTCCATAATTGGTCAAGCCAATGAATATTTATGAGATAACTTTCAGTCTGTTTCACTGCCCCTCCAGAAGTTTTAATAATATGTTCCACTTTGGGAACGTTGGGTCAAAAAAGGCTAATTTGATGACTTCTAAAGAGCCGTTATCAATATGCCCAAGGCATTAATCGATGGTCACTTCAGGTGAAATCGTAATCATTTGGAGAACTGATTAAGATTGATTATTCCTATACTAATCCACGGGACAATCCAGATCGAATTCAGTCATTTCAAAGAAACCAGAAGTTAGGCTATGGTGGGTAATCATTGGTTACTTCTCCAGTATATCTGATCTTCATACACATTTTACTAGATCTCGGGGTGATTTCCGTGGAAGTTTAGCCCGTACTAATATTCGACTGTTTTCAGTCAAATGTGCTGGTCCTTCTGTTTGGAATATTATATCCCACGATATTCAAAATGAGCCTAATGTACTATTGTTTAAGAAAGCAATGCGCATGTATCTAAATGATCTAAATAAATAAAAAATTGTTTGATTTTTAGTTTTTCCTAGTTAAGGTTTATTCTTTTTTGGAGTTTTGGTATATCAATTTGTTCAGATTCTGACTGTTATTTTTCAGTTTGATCCTGTTATTCAGTCGTCATCTAGTAATAGCTTTTGGTACAGAGGGCCCTAATAAACGGGACTTTGGTCCTTTCTGGGCTTTCCTTATGTATCCTAACATTATTCTGTGCACTGTGCTTATCACTGCTCATTTTTTTGATCAATAAAATAATGTTCATGTTCATGTTGAAGGCGTTCAGTGACGATTGACTGCCTGCATGGAATCTGACCTGCAACAGATTCTGACCCTTACTGCCTATCTAATTTGTTTTGACTGAGCGTCTCTGAATAAACTGGTTCCCGCGACTTGGACTTTTATTAAATCTCAGTTTAACTAGTCATTGTGCAGAAGTCAAGAGTCTATTTTCATTTTCAGGAACCGATCCAAGAACGGAACCTCTGAAAGCCCAGATCTAAGCATTAAAGATGATTTTCATGTTCACTTATGCACAATTTGGTTATGTCGTCTATCGTGAAAATGAAGCAGAATGCCGGACTTCCTAAAACATGCCAATATGATTGCCTTGACCTTTTCTTAAAACTGCAGATACTCTCAGCGAAATAACACAATATATGAAATGAAATCGTGAGTACTTACAAATCTCTTAAACTCGAACGTTCCTGACAAAAAATCTGTCTATATTTTTGTTCTAATAAAATGTTGTAGGCCTATAGCTTATGCGTCTGTGGTTCGTGGGTGTGTTCACAGTTTTTATCAGCGTACAGATCTTCTCTTCTTCAGCTGCTCCAAGTCGACGTTGACTTCTTCCGCGTATGTTCTTCTTATTTTAGACAACGGATCTTCCATTGACTCTGACCGAATCGATGATCACCGACCGAACTTACCCCATGAAAAAATATCCGTCAGACCACAGTTGCAAAATTTTCACTCTCTCTAAAGAAGACCTTTGCGACCGCCTTTTACAGTCTGTTTCTTGCAAAGAAAGCAGACCCGTTCAGATTGGTTTAGACCGGTCCTCCCGGTATTGCGACATCATGGTTTTTCCAAAAAAAACAACGTGGTTTTCCCCAAAACCCACTGACTGGTCACAGTATGAGCTTGTTGTTTTCATGTGCGAGAACCCGATGATATGATGCATTATTGATTAGCTGCCAGCATGCAGCGCCGCCAGCCAATCACAGACAGCTTAACAACCCGATAACTCATAGGCACAAAAACTTCAATGCAAACGCGCTTAACCCATGCTGTGTCATCATCGAAAAAATCACGCTCACACTATGGGTTGTTATTCAACTTTTTTCAAGAAAGTTGTACCTATTACAGCGAAGCGTATATTGTACACCGTGGTAGTTCAGACAGGTTGAACAACCCGATGACCTTGTGCATCATAACGAAGGGATATACAGTTAGGGATGGATGGGACCGAGACATATGGCTCCCTAAGAAACGATGGAGCACAGCCTCCAAGACGATTTCATGTAAGCATTAAATGCTGTTTATCGCGTAAGAAGCTGCTTACATGCCCAAACTTAGGTAGGTCTATACCTTCAATCAGCCGGGTCGCAGTTTTAAGGATCAGACATACGCTAACCTAACTCAAAAGGCTACCTAACCTAATCTAATCAAACCTAGACATTAAAGATGATTTTCATGTTCACTTTCTTCACAAGATAATCATGCCATCTATCTTGAAAATGGAACAGAATGCCGGACTTGCTAAAATAAATTACGTCCATGCCGTTGCATTGCCCTTGACCTAAAACTGCAGACACTCGCAGCGAAATAATACAAAATATGAAATGATTTCGTGAGCACTTACACATATAGTAAATTCGAACGTTCCTGTCGAAACTCTTTCTACACATCTGACCTTTACAAGATGTTGTAAGCCTTTAGCTAACGCGTCTATGCGTCCAGGTGTGTCATGGGTTTGTTCGTGGTTTTATCGTGGTTTTCCCGACTAATGCCCGGTCTTGCTAAAATATGAAAATATCATTGTATTGGCGTTTACTTAAAATTTATAAACTCGCAGCGAAATAACACAAAACAGTGTAACTGCGAACGTTCTTTTGGAAAATTCTGTTTACAGGTTTGACCTAATAAAATGTAGGCCTATTGCTTATGTGTCTACGCGCGTGGGTTTTTCCATGGTTTAACCATGTTTTTTCTGACTAAGTATTCCTGATGATGATGATGATGATGATGATGACTGAAGTTGATGGTTAGATGACAGGATCTTAATCGTAAATATGAGACTTCTACAACTGCCAACGCGGGAACCAACTTATTCACAGGCGCTGCGTCAAACAAAATAGACAGCAAAGGTCAGAATCTAGGGAAGCCCATAGGGGACATGCAATTTTTTTAATTTGTCTAGTGCGCATTAGATAATATCTAGTGGCCACTAGATAATATCTAGTTCGCACTAGTTAACATCTACTGGCCACTAGATAATATCTAGTGGCCACTAGATAGTTTTCTAGTGCGCACTAGATAGTTTTCATAGTAAAACCTATGAATACGAATATTTGCCCAACTTCACAGAATCGGCGTGCTAAGTAAAAATGGGGGACGAGTTTGAAATAATTGAGCAATTTTTGGCTTTCAGATGTATATCACAAGAATTAGCTCAAAAGTTACGAAATGAAAATGTAAGTGGGGTATTCTGCATTATGTTATTGTGTTAGTTTGTTTATAAATACTGAAGCTTTCTGCACTATTTTTCTGATCTATCGATTCGTCAAATGTCGGGCGGTGCAAGCCGAAAACGTTTCCCTTAATTACCGGCCGCCTTTGACCAAGTAGTCCAACAACATAATGCATTTATGGGGTGTCGTTTCCATTTGCGCAAGGAGTCCTAAATTACCCACTTCGGGACTGCCTTTGGAAATCCTCTGCGCAACATTTACGCCATCCTTTATGTCATTTAGTTCTCCACATAATATAGACAACTTTTTCAAATTGCTTAGCCACCATTGACTAAGTGAACTGATCTGGATCAGAGAGACAGTCAGACGGCTATGGTGGATGATGTTTGCGATTTGAAGGGCAGTTAGATAAGGGAAAGAAAACGAATCAGGATAGGATTTGTGCAAGAGGTGTGTTTTCAGCTTTTGAGTGAAATACCTGGGCAGAGATCGCAACGAGTGAAATGCTGGCGAGTTCATGTTATGGGTCAGATAACTGTTGGAATTCTGGTGGGAGTTTAATCCAGAGGGATGGAGCAGCCATGGCTATGAAGACAGCCTATTGACATTGGCACTAAGTTTGGAGCTCGACTGGCACAGTGAGTAGAGCTAATCTAGAGAATTAGGCTAGAGTGTTACTTGAGCGTTTAAGCAATAGGTTCCAAGTCTTCTCTCACACACCATTAGCTGAATATTTCCAAACGCATTTATATCAAAGTTCTTTCGCTAATATTTAAACTCTGCAATACTGGTAACCTAAGCCTACTTACCGCTGCAAACTCTTCACCATCCAATCAACCAGCTCTACTCGATCGTCTTCTGACGTACTGGCCTAGTTAGCTACACGCCTACGTCAAGGCGCCTCTGAGCGTGAGGATGCCGTTTCGCGTCTTAGGTCTATGACTGAAATGCTAATGACCAAACTGTCCTATAGAAGCAAATTGTTGAATAAATAATTGAAACCAAGTATGAGTTATGAAGCCAAAATTAAAACGGGAAAGGAAAACAATTTAAGAAATTATGCGGCATTTTCAGATGAAATCGAATTTAATCACTTGGCGTAAGATATAAGGAAACTTGTTTGCATCTTCTATTTCAAAGTGGATAACAAGTCTTCTGTTCATTCGTAGGACCTGGGTTCGATTCTCTGGTTTGCCAGATGAAGTAGACATAGATAACTTTGCTGCACTGTTTAGAACTAATCTAATCTAATGACTTCGATAGCGGCGTTATCATAATGCTCAAGGCAACAGTCGATGGTCGCTTCAAGTCAAACTCGCAGTCAAAAATCATATACCGTTGGGGAAGGCGGGTCGAATTCCGATGGATCGGAGAAACCAGAAGACAGCCTACGATGGGTGAGCGAGTTGAAATATATGTCTTTAGCTTAGACCTAAATGACATCAAAAAACTGACCGAGCGAATGGAACTTGGCAACAAATTCCAAAACTGTGGACCAGCAACCGAGAACGCTCTAGAACCCAACACTGTCCTGGAACAAGGGACAACAACAGTCCATTGATCGAGTGCAATAGTTGTTGGTATAACGGTTGAACGCGGGATTGTCAATTTTATTTTGGTCATTCTGGAGAGGTGTCTCGCATTTGGTGCAGTTGGAGCTCGGCCGACACCCTGACGCTCAGCTGAACATCGTGGCCCACCAATCAAGTGCTTCATTGTGTCAGGTCGTCAAGGAACGCCATTGTTAATTCAGATTTGAGCTAAATATGTGATGCAAATTCCAGGGGACTTATCGGATCACCATGTTGGGTAGCCTAACCTCCTCTGATCGAAGAATATTTGATTCATGCCTTGACCTCGGGCTGCAAAAATACGCGGCGTGGGCTTAACGCTAAGATCCGGTGCATCTCTTGTAACCGCTTCCAAGAAAGAGTCTCCGTGAAGAGTACTGAAGGCGTTAGCAAAATCTAGCTTCACTAGAGCGCCATCCGTTGACATCGAGACAGCCAAACGGCGGGTTGCATGGACTGCTGCTTCAGCGTCTGTTGGTACGCCAACCCCCACTTAGATAGGGGGGTAGCCTTGTGGATAATTTGGCAGCCGCATGGACGTTCGCTCATTTAACTGCTAGGCGTCGCCACTTGTATCCGACCGCAATTGGTCTTATTCCCCCACCCATTACTTCAAAGCCATCAGTGGCCTTGTATGTAATTTTGTGAACCTCAACTAAAAGGTTCCCTTCCAGTCGGTCCAAGTGAATCATATTAAAATCGACTCCAATCGAAATAAAAAATCTTTGAGGTGCTATTGAGTTACACTGTCTGGCCCAGCATGTCGGGAACGAGAAAGTGATATCGACTATAGCTCGCCCTGATACACTTAAAGCAGCAAAGCGATGAGGTTGCTTTTGGCCATTGATGGTCCCCTGTCCAACGAAGTTGGGGGTGCTTGATCTTTCGTCCAGCCAACGGTTTTGGAGCACCCAGTGCTGCTCTATCATCGCTGCAGCTGCGCCGGATGGCAGTCTTGTTTTTGCTGACAGCCGCCGATGCCAAGAATTTTGCCGAGTCATGTTTCATCCGACCTGAATACGATGAGGCGCCGTTGGCTTACATTTATCTTCAGGCTATCGTCAATCCACAAATGTTGGCGGCCAGAAAATTTGCGTCTTTTGGCCAATCGCAAAATTCGCTAAATAAATGGATGCAACGATTTATATTTCAACCAAAATGGCCGGATCGCTTTCCAGGCACTTATCCTATTCCCCTTCAACGCTATCCCGTGAATTATACACTGGCCAACACATAATTTGTTGCCTCAAATGTTAGAACTGTTTCTGGGTATATTTGACCTGCTGATTCCAGAAAAGGCACCAGTTTTCTCCCAGCAGGTCTAGTTTTCGAGATATAGAACATTATGCCATATCCCAGTCCTTGCCTCTGCTCGCCCATAAAACATAAGGCTATAGCTATAATTATGTAGTGCTCAATTTATTATGTGATACACTAAATAAACATAATAATACAAATACTTAAAAGAAAATGATAGTACCTGAAACTGTACTTATATGATACCAAACAGAACAAGTTTGTTATAAAAATTTCAAGTCATTCGACACCGAAGAAGCTCCTTTTGTACGATTTCCGAGTGTGGCATCTGCCGGAACAATCGCGCATAATATTCCAGCAATAGTCTGCCATCATGTGTGCATCCCATCTTCCTTGATATCGATTTTCCATTGTTTTGATGTCTTCGTGAAATCTTTCACCTTGCTCTTCGCTGAAGTCACCAAGATTGTCTGGAAAGCGATCTAAGTGACTGTGGAGATAATGGACTTTAATGCTCATGTTGCAGCCAAGCTTGTTGAAATGAAGAAGCATATCCTCTACTAGTTGTGCATAATTGTCTGCCTTCTTGTTGCCAAGAAAATTTTTAGTTACAAGAACAAAGGAAGACCAGGCACAAGATTCGATTTCATTCATTGATGGTATGAAAAGTGGGTCATTCATAAGTTGCCTGATCTGTGGACCATCGAAGATTCCAGCCTTCAATTTTTCCATTGTAATTCCTGGTAACTTGTGTACTATGTATTCGAAGCATGAACCTTCTTTATTCAAAGCCCTGACAAATTGTTTCATCAGGCCTAGCTTTATATGTAGTGGTGGCAGTATGATCCTATCTCGTGCCACCAAAGATTCCTTGATTACATTTTGAGCTCCAACCACCATGTCTTTCCTCGAAGGCCAATCTTTTCTTGTCCAATGTTCATGCTTGGCTCTACTGTCCCAAAGACACAAAAAGCAGGGATACTTTGTGTAGCCACTTTGTTGACCAAGGAGGAAATTTACCATCTTCAAGTCTACACAAATTACCCATTGATGTTCTTTGTATTTTATCTTTTCCAGTACTAAAGAGATGGCATTGTACTCTTCTTTCATCCTGGTGGAGTGGCCGATTGGAATAGAACCAAATTTGTTGCCGTTATTTAAAAGCACACATTTCAGACTACGTTTTGAACAGCTGTCGATAAAAAGACGCCACTCATCTGGGCTGTAATCCGACAGACCAATTTTCTTCAATAAGTTGCTGATGTCATTACAGAATACTAGGTTGTTGTCTTCGGTAAAGAATGGCAACAAATCCTTTTCTCTGTTTCTATAAATTGTAATTTTCGTTCCAGGCTGAAGTGCATTCTTTTCCTTTAGTCTGGACGCAAGCAATTCAGAGGACTCTTTCGAAAGATTTAAGTCCCTGATCAGATCACTCAACTCTTTTTGGTCAAAACGTTCACTGTGTGAAGTTGATTGGAAATCACTGTCACTGCCCCCACTTTCTTCACTTTCGTCATCTTGTCCGATATTGGACATGCAAGTGTCATCGTCTGAGAGCTGAGGTAGTTCGCGAAAAGGTGGAACTGGTACAATATCCGAATGCGGAACAGGTCTCCTGGCTGAAGGTATATCAGGGTAAGACAACTTGTGACGATTATTTCGATTGATGCCATCGATATTAACCATACAAAAGTAACAGTCGTCGAAGTGGTTTATCTGTTCCCTCCAAACCATCGGTACACCAAATTTCAGGCAGCTTCTCTTTCCAATTGTCCAGTGGCGCAATTGTTCAATACAAGTTTTGCATACTGTATGAGGAGCCCATTGCTTATCTTGATCTCCAAGTTTGACACTAAAATAACCTACATATGCTCTTTTTACAAACTCAGAAATCGGTTTCCTGTTTGCTTTTAGTGTGTATTCCCCACAAATGTAGCAGAATATGTCTGGATGGTTAATGCAGCTCCGTCTGGAAGTAGCCATAACCTTAAGGATGTTCGCATCTGAGGAATTAAATGACTAACCTAAAAAATAGTAAGAACATGTAGTTATTTAATGCTCACATTCACAGATTGTTCTTGCGACCAACTCTTAATATGCCCTAAGACGACTGCGGCTGCTCTAGCTTTCAGGAGGCGGTTTATATAGGCTATAAATGCTGACTTCAGCATAATCTATTTACATAGTTCGAAACCATGAAACGCTGTATAAGCACAAATAAATTCTAAATGAGGCCATGAATTTAGTGCTGAGTAAGCTGTAGGCCACGGAATAGTTATTTCGTTGAATCAGCAATATCTCAGCACGCGGCAAGATATGCTGATTTTACATTATAAGGATGTAGGCATTATATGAATCAGCAAGAATTATAATTAGCCATAAATAAAGCTTATTATGACATTTTAGTTTTGCCAAAGACATCGTTTAAAGAGTGGACTGGGTTTTCTTTACAAAATCGGCGATATCTCAGAAACTAGACCTGATGCACTCAATCTAATGACATTTTCTGAATCAGCGCCCAAAATTACCCCAAGAACAGGTCTAAAACCGAAGGCAACAAGAAAAAAAAATTTTCTGTTGGCCAGTGTTATCTTAGCTTCTAACTGAAAAAAACAGGGACTTCTACACGGTTCGAGTTTTGGTTTAACTTCCTCACCCTTGTTTATGCCGGCGACCACTTCACGAAGCACCTTCTACACGGGCGGCTGCAACAAAGTCACGATCGGTCTGCGACTTCTCTTACATCTTAGCTTTACTCGGGCGTCTACTACCTCCATCCCGCTGGCCACCTGCCTTGCCCCACCTGGCTTAACCCAGTTCCCGCCAGACCTCTGCGTCCACCCCGCCTGCCATAAATGCCCCTTTCAGCCGTTGGGTCGCATGCACACTCACTTATACCACATCCTCCGGCCAGTAAACGAGCGTCAAGTAGGGCGGTTACTTAAATGTTTCTCCGTCGGAGTCCGTTTCTTCACAATGCGTTGGATAACGTTAATCGGGCGGAAGGCAGGAATGAAAGGAGAAGAAAGGAAGCATGATGGGGCGAATATTAGGCGATGAAACTTCATAATTAGAAAGTAGAAAATTAGAAATTTCAAAAACAAAGTTTTTTACGACAGAGAACATTATCTGTTATTAGAGGTGAAATAATCAAGTCAGAGGAGACGCAGAAATTCAGGAAAAATAGCTTACAAAAAGAGAGCGCGCAGACACCACGACGCTGGTTGCCTGCTGATAAGTTTAGTTTGATATTGAGGTTAGGCTATTTGTGATTTGGTCCGTAGATAGTCGCCCTCATTCACCTTAAAGATATTTTATGTCCGAAATAGACGCCTCAGCTAATGCTTCAAGAAAACAGTGTGTAGGCCTACATCATCACAAAATGTCAAATAATTCCCATTTAATATTTTTCTTTTGCTACCTAAACACATGACTAGTGCTTAGATCTCATTGTATATCTCAACAACTGGCTCCCATAGTTTATTCACACAGTGCCTGTATTTTCGTAGATCTCTGTAGGCAAAGATGCAGTTAGAAGGTACCTTTCACCACACCACAACTTCGTAGAAACGATGACTTGTTGAAGTCGTCACGGATTGGATTGTTCGTCAAGTGAAACATGAAAGGCCATGAAACAGTCTACAAATATTTGAAGTTTGGAAACCAGAGCGAGGTAGATCTTGTCGTTTGGGCGACCAGACGTCTTTCTGTGGCGTTCTTACCAGTTCAACGATCTCCGGTCAACTGAAAAATTCTGTTGTAGCGGTCACCTTCAAACGTCATAAATCATCTGCTCGCCCAAACGAAAAGATCCGCCTAGCTCTGGCTTCAAAACTTCAAATATATGTAGACTGTTTCATTGCCTCTCGCGTTTCGCTTGACGAATGATTCAGTGCTCTCAAGGCGTAATATTAATGTTATATCTAAAAGGTTGGTTTGTATATGCTGGCATAAATTAAGTAAATACACATCTATCCACCTAACTTATAACAGTATTACTACACGTAGCTGAATTTCAAAAACTACGAGACCTGCAAAACGTAGTCCTACATACATACATATATACATCCACCCAAACATATATGAATCCATATATATACACAAATGCGTACGTGCATGTGTGCGTATGTATACACGGTACATACATACAGTCGTATACGCGCATACATGCATACATACAAACGCACGTACACATGGACGTGCATGTCAACGTAGAATATATGCATACATAAATACAAACATACACACATACATGAATGCATGCATACATACATACAAACCTATATATATATATATGCAGCTGCTGGGACCAATCCGCGTATGTGGACACTGACTTGGGACATCAGTTTGTACGTGTAGACAATTTATTAGTGGACGTAACTCATAACATGAATTCAATTGATTCAGCAGAGCGTGCACCCGGCTGATTTCCTCGTTGCCATTGTTACATAGTTCATATGTCAGACACTGCATTAGCATAAACATAAATTTTGTCCAACATTGTGTTATGGGTGGAGCAAATGTTTAGGGTTTTCGTATAAAGCGTCAGAGTATTTACCAATCTTGAAAATTTACGTATTCGTTTAAAGTGCTAGTTTGCGATTATTTTAATTCTGTTCGCGTTTTAAACCTACTGCACATTATGATTTTCTCCGGCCTACTTAAGATGTTTTATCAACACAGCATGTTAGGAAAGTATGAGACAGTTTAAAGTGAAATGGAGTTAGCGTTGGATCAAAAGTACCTGCCATGTAGTAATTTAGCACAGTGTTTATCTGTATTAATTTTATTTGCTTCTGCTTACTTGTAAGCGACTTTCCTCTTTCAACTTCGTAATGTTTTCTCTATATATTTAGCGTATATTACGCTGATTCAACCTTTTCCTCCAGACATATACAAAGGTCTCCTGACTACAGACACACAGAGAGCTGTGCGCCAGATTGGCAGTTTCCTCCCTGGTTCGATTATGTAAAAGCCCTGGCAGAGAATTCATGTTAACGAAAGCTACAAACTATTCTAAAACTTCCGATAATATGAAATCCAATTTCAATAACGTTCTACATGTTTCCAGCAGAAAAACGACTCGCGAAACGACCACAGTACGCAGATCGAAAAGTCTCCTCAGCTGCGAAGCCACAGGACGATGGCCTGGCAGTCGGCGCCTCACACCTCCACCTCCATCACGAACGACACTCCGAAACAGTCTCGGTCGAGTCTCAACGCAATCATACACAACGACGGAACAAAAAACGACAGCCGAACATCACTCGATAACAACGCAGGCGTCGAATTCCACGGCCTCAACGACAACTTGAACCGATCCTCGCTTCCCACGGTTCGATCCGATATCCGAACTGTGAAACGTTGACGACGGCTTATGTCATGCAGGATATGTAAAATAATAGCCCTCGTTATTATGCAAGAGCCAAGCACGAAACTACCATTAAACTACCATTAAACTACCATGATCACTTACAGGATACTGTACTGTTCTTAATGACACTTAACATCATTAGGGACTTTTAACATCAAGTCTAGCGCAGTAAGCGCCACTGATTAGTCTTTGCTTGAAGAGGCGCTATACAAATTTAAAATTACAATTACAATTACAATTACAATTAAAATGTAATGTAACAAACATTTATACAACGCCTTTCAAGCACATCCCAAAAGCGCTGGAGCCATTCTGGCGCACAGCCCTGTTATTTATGGCCATCAAGCAAGATGGAAGATGAAAAGCAGACGATTTTAGAAATTTATCCTTCCAGAGCCGCATTAATTGAATGAAATTGTGGCTTAATAAAAAGAAACTTCTGGGACGTTATGTTCATTTATCGTTTCTTTACAGGATTGAAGTATACTGGCCTACTGTAAAACACTTTTCAGTGAATATCATCAGTTATACGGAATCGCAACCTTGATCAATTCGTGCACTTGCGCATGGCATGTATCCTAAACCGGTGTACTTGGATAAATGGACGATTGACGGATAGGGATGATACTTTTGCCCCAGTTACTATTGATATGCTCAGTGTTTGTTAATTCAACCGACCATATTCTTGATTCGTGGATGGTTAAATATTCTCAGTTAGAAAGTGAACAAAGCCCCTTCAATTGATGAAACTGTGTTGTTTGAAGGAGTTGACCTTAGTTAGTTAATTAATCCGGTCACTTTGAAATTGTAGTGTTATGCGTGTCATAGACCAGGAATTCCAAAATAATGTCAACGTTTCTGAGATTCTTAAAAGGTGCTCTATAATAGAGGTACATACGTAAAGCCAGACACATAAATACATACATACTTACATACATGCATACATGCACACGTAAATACATATATGGATTATGACTTTGCCTCTCGCTTACACAATTTACCCCAACGAAGGAGGGCTCCGCATGTTATATGTAGTACTAAAGAAGCCAATATCAGCATTTGTTGCAAGCGAAACGTCAACGAAGGGTCTATTCAAAATATAAATATCACAGAAGTCGTAGAAAATGAGATGGCAGGGTACCAGAACGAATAACAAGTCAGCTGATCAACTAGACGACCTGGGTTCAATCCTCCGCTTTGCTAGGTATTATCGACACTGTTAACATTGCTGCACTGTTAAGCACCTCGTAGCAAGACAGAGAAGTGATAGCCGAATGTTGCGTGTGGGATTTGATTAACCAATACTTTATGGTAACTCATTAGACTGGCCAATGTACTGCAGTGGTGGATGAGATTAAAATCGACTCCAGCTGAAGTCAAGTCTTTCAGGTGTTGTGTGATATCATCTGGACCAGCTGCCGAGCCTGTCGTAAGCAAGGCAATAGCTCGTTTGGCTTGGCTTGAAAACATCCTCCAAAGGCTGAGGTCCGACCATTTCCAAGCGTTAACTGGGACGTTCGCGACGGCCTTTGTAAGTACACCCATAAGGGCAGCAGATGATGTTCTTGCCGCAAGAGAAATTCATTTAGCAAACGCGCCTCTTTTGACTGGGTGCAAGAGGTTCCATAATGGAAGTCCAAGACGGCATTGTCCGTCCGAATCTGGCTGCATTAGATTACTACAACCACCACCGCCGCCACCGCCAGCACTACAGCTACCGCCAACACCACCACTACCACGAATGAAAACGTCATAAATGCGTGCAACTGTTTTTTCTTTGACACGAAATGGACTGCCATGCTACAACATGTATATATAGCCTTTGGACAGCAGAGGGCTTTTGCTGTTGTTGGCCCATCCCCATGGAATGAACTTCCGATACAGTTTCGTGCTAGGGTCACTGTTCGTGATAGAGCTCAGTCAGCTCGTTATTTAGACTTTCTTATTTCCCAGGGGTTCTCATGCTGGAAGCATCTCTGAGTAGTTTGTTCTGCAAGAAGCGCTATATAAGTTATCAAATATAAATACAAAAAAATACAAATTTACAAGTATACTCACAAAACCTATCAAATGTTCAACGCAATTATTGACAACAAAGTCCATTAAACGTAGCTACTTACATCTTTCATAGCCAAATAGTTCTAAACGAATAAGTATCCTTTCTTACGCCATCAAATTAATAATGTTTAAATCAAATTATATAATTATTAATTTGCAAAATACACCCGAGTTGTAAGGCGATATATAAATATTCAGATACATATATATACATACATACACAACATACATGCACGACATACATACGCGACACACATACGCGACATACAGGCGACTTATAGGATCGTGTTAGTCCGATATTCTACTACTACTGTTTAAACATAATGCTTACGCATTAGAGATGATTACGGCCGAAAATTCACAGCCTGGGGCTGTATGCATGAAGCCGTAGTAAGTCCTACTACATAGTAAATTCGGCCTACTCAGGAGCAGCGAATCTATTTCGGTATGCACGACGACGTAGTAGCGCACAACTCATGAAGTAGCCCTACTCGACCTAGCTAGCACGCCTAAGTGGGCTACTACGAAGTAAGAGGAAGAAAACAACATGGCGGCTGTCATGATTCGACGCATTCGACGCAGTTTACGACGTCAAGAGTATTCAGGGACCGTCGAAATCCTCTCGATTCATTCTCGGATGACGAACTTTACGATAGGTTTCGTTTTCGTCGTCACGAATTGCTGTTAATTTGTGATGAACTCAAGGACGATATGGAATTCGCTGTACGACGACACGAGTCTCTGCCGTGCGTGAGCTAAATGTAACGGTAATTCTTCACAGCTGTTGTGGAATCAAACTCATGCCACATCTAGGCCTAATTTAAATTTCTTTGGGTTTGTTAATGCTGATTAAGGTGCTGTTTCTGCGTTAACCCAAAAAATTACAGACTTATGTTTTTCATTTACACATTTTTATTTACTTTTTAGGCAAGCTGCAATGCAATAACTAACAACGATACACAAAATGCGAATTCACACACAAATAATTTTGTTGTATTACAGTTTATGATAACGTTTAGAAATTTGTGTTTTGTTAACCAACGAGGAATTGTACAATTGCAGGTGATACTGACTCTACGATTCTATGCGACTGGAACATTCCAAAGTGTCATTGGAGAGCTCTTTGGCGTTGATCAGTCAACGGCAAGTCGAACCATCAGCCGTGTCATCAATTCACTTGTTCGACAGATGCCAAAATGGGTTCAACTACCCAGCCAGGAAGAAGCTGATACAGCAAAGGCCAAATTCTATGCGAAGGCCGGATTCCCTTATGTCATTGGCTGTATCGGTGGGATGGATATTGGTGTTCTCAAGCGTCGTTGGCACTGTCTTCCCACGGAGCTACGGGTTGCACCACAAAAGGTGTGTGAGATCGTCTGCGCATGTGTTGTCCTGCACAAACGTTCAACGCAACTGAACCATGTCCTTGACGACATTATCATTGACCACGATGACAGTCATGGTGACAATGTCACTACAGTCATAACCCAAACTGTCACTGAGTAGGCACAAGTAGCTGCAGGGAAGGTGGCAAGTAACAGACTATAATTTCTGCAATTTCTGTAATTTCAATAATCATTACTGCATAATTGTGTTGTTTCTGTAATTCCAGGAATCATTACTGCATAATTGTGTTGTTTCTGTAATTCCAGGAATCATTACTGCATAATTGTGTTGTTTCTATAATTTCAGTAATCGTTACAGCATAATTTTCTGTATTGTTATGGAACTTGATAAGTAATGACCAAATGCATCACTACTCTGCAAACAAACGCTGTGCATTTGGATGGTTCGTTCATCAGCTGATTTAAGCAGGATTTATCGTATGGGTTCTGATTCGGGAGAGTTTCTTGATTCTACTGTTCCGTCCAGTTATCTGTCTCAGTCCATCTGTCCGTCATTGTGTGTCCTTTTTCGTCTCTGTCTGTGGGTGTGTGCTATTGCTTGTCAGCTGTCTGGGTCTTATTCTTTGTGGACGTCTATCTTTCGTCTAGTACAGGAGTCTTTGTTGCTGTCTCAATTGCCTCTGTTTCTGTGTCTGGAATGGCCTTCCTGTAGCCATCCAAGAAGCCGAGAATGTTTTTGTTTTAAATAGACTTTTGAGATCCCATCTATTATCTACTCATAGTTAAGATTTTCTGTTTACTGTCTAACTCTAGTATCAGCATTGAATTTTGATTTTGTACATCATCCATTTATCATTTTATGTTGGACTCATGTGCACGCCAACTTTCGACATTGTAAAGCACCCTTGAAGTAGCTTCCTACTGACGATGCTGTATAAATTGTCGTGATTACAATTACAAGTTTCTCATTTGTTGCAATGTGTTTCTCTGTTTGGGTGTATTTCATTCGTCTCCCTGTCTTTGTTGCTGTGATTGGTCTATCTGTACTATGTCCTTAGTCTTTGGAGAAGGGTAATAGCATTGATCAGGGTAATAATAACATTTACCAGGGTAATAATAACATTGACCAGGGTTATACATAACTCCAAATTCTACTGGGAATGTGAAAGACATTTACAAAAGCTGAAAGCGAATAAGCTGTGGAGACTTGCCAAAACTTCCATATGGTGGGCTTTGGGCATGCACACATTCACGTGTGTATGGCAAAGTTTGGCAATCTAACCAGATTAAATTGCATTTAAAAACCATAACCAAGTATAACAGCGCTTTCTGACGAGCAAGAATGTTGATATGGGCATGAGCCTGACATGAAATACTACATGAGCATTATTTGTTATAAGCCATAAAACAGTAAAGCTTTTATTATTAATGTCAACATACAAGACACTAATAACTACAAGTAGTAAACCTTTACATAGGGATGCAGCTAATATTACAGTTTAAACGCCTCCTTGTCCCGTTTTGTCAGTGCACCCTGCAACTTGGACTGTTTAGCATCCTTCTCTTGTGCTACTGCCCCCCCCCCCAACATGCACCGCACTTCATCTGTTAAGTTTGGCTTGCTCTGCCGGTTTTTTCTGCTTTCAATTTTAGCCACTTATACACAATAACACTCAACAATTATGTAAACACTTTACATCAGCTCCCGCCAGTTAAAACCCTCAGTTATTCCCTACGGCCCCACACCCTTGACCGTATTATTGCTCCCGCTGATAATTTAACGCGTAAATGTTTTATTGTTAGAATGTTGTATGCATATTAAGTTTTCCTTGTGTTCTTAAATACATGTAAACCGATGTGCGATTAGCTGTTGGTTAATAAAGAATATACTTACTTACTTACTTACTATCGAAGAAGCCTCTCTAGATATCAAAGCGCATGCGCCAGTAGCCAAAAGCGGTGAACCCTGCGTGAGAAATATTCCGACGCTCGCTGGATCCAGCGAGTAACTATTTGGTTCTCTACTACTGCGTCGTGCATACCGCTTATCGTCGGCGGCTACTTGGTGAGTAGTTACTTGCCAAGTAGGCGCTATTTGGCTCGTAGCTTACTACGGCTTCATGCATAAGGCCCCTTGCCCGTCCAGCCAGAGCGAGTGTAATGGTACTTGAAGACGGATTAACCTTCCACTGGTTTTAAGTAAGAGTAATTTATTTTAAAATTGTCTAAATATTCTACTTTTTAACGTGTAAATGTAGATGTTTTTCTACTGCGATTGTGTGGCCTCGACCCTTCTAAATTTCAACGCCGCTACCTGTTTGATGAGCACCATGCCATTTAAGGTCCCCCTTAACGGACCGTGGCAGCCCAAGGATGAAATACCTTTAATTAAGCCACGAACTTTATGGACGACCCCTAACGGACCGTGGCAGCCCAATGATGAAATACCTTAAATAAGCCACGGAGTGCGAACTCCATCCTGATTCACACAGGCGTTTTGACGTAACCTTTAAATAAACAATGTGACCAACTAGCAAATTTGACGTTAATTAATCTGAACTTTGGTATTGGTAACATTTTTTACAATTCGATTTCTTTACCTGCAGCGGCTATTCGTAATTTCTAAATTTCACAAAATGACTGTGTATTTAGTTTTAAAAAACAAATTTCATTTAATTTCTTATAGGCGCTCAAGTCCGCCAAAACAATCAGCATTGGCGTCGAGTCAAACGACTGAAGAGGTAAATTTGAATTGGAAAAGAACTTGTATCAGATGTTTGCATACATTTCGAAGTCTTGCTTTTCGCTTTCTCTCAGAGGTCGTCCTGAAAGGATGTCCACTGAGGAAGAGAGTCGCGTTCATCTAAATTTGTATTCTAGAATACACTGCGCCTTAAATACCCACCTAAGCTGAAAGTCTGTACTGCTTTGGATCTAATTAGTCCCTTTGCTGGACGCGACAGTATCAAAATACTCCACCCCGTAGCACAGTTAGACCTGGAAACTCACCAGCGTAGTCTAATCTAGACCTTAGTATTCCCGATGGTGTGCAAACGACCACATAACGATGGCAGGGTAATGACATAAGCAGACAAGAGGAATGGTCCATAGTAGGTCTTTGTTTGCGGTCGTCCTTTATGGACGACCCCTTAGCAATCTACTGTAAACTATAGCGCTCAAGATTAAAAAATGTTGATATCATAGTCTAGTTAGCTACATAGGTAACTGCGTCGCCAGGGAAGCCTCTATGCGTGGGGATCCCCGGTTCGAGTCCCGGTCGTCGCTTATTTGAGAAATTTAAATCTCGGGCAAGTACGGTCCGTGCACGGCTCCCCCCCCCCCATTCACACGGGCAGCGGTGGTGAAGGATCTCACCCGATCAATTCATTGCAAAATGAGCAGGGTCGAAGCCATAAGGTTGCTATATAAAACGTATTTATTTATTTAAAACAAAATCTGGCTCATCACACAAGTCAGGCAAATGCTTTCAAGAATTGAACATGTCAAATAATCATTCGTTCATTTAAGCATTTTTATTGCGCCCATTTGGGATGAAGTTGCCACAGATGCAGCTATACATCAGCCCCATAATTCCGGAAAAGATTTATTAAATTTCTTAAATAAAAGCGGCAAAGCCTTTGCTTGTAAGTTCTTAGAGTGATTTTATTTATACACTTTAAATTACTGATGAAATAAAAATACACATTACCTGGGTTTCAAGTTAATAAAATATTTATATTTTACTTAATTGTCTAAAGTCAAAAATGAAAATCTGTCCATTGCAGTATATGCGCCTCTCAGAGTCACGTTCGTTATCAGCCACAAACAATCGATTATTTGTCTGATCCAGAAGAATCCTCCATGGCTCTTGTAATCCGTGTTTTTCTTCCGAGAGAATTTCTATCTTGAATTCCAAATCTGAATCCAATAATAAAACTCGACTGTTCCATCGATCAGCGACCATCACGAATCCATTTACATCGACTGCCAAATCGACTGGTTTATTCACTTGTCCAATGGTCGATCCACATTTTCTACCGAATGACTTCTTAAGATTCCCATCTCCATCCACTACACACACTCTGTGCAGTTTATTACGATGAAAGCCATGACTGACTACGAAGTGACCACTGGTCAGTTTTATAGCATGCATTGGATTAAGAATAGGCCTACGTGCGTCTGAAAGAATTATTTCACGGATCAATTGTCCGTCTGACGAATATTCATTTAATTTATTTTTATGAAAAACAGCTAAAATGACATTCGATTCATCTGTAACAGACAGACCGTATCCCCAATCATCACCTGTTGACCATTTCTTTAATAATTCTCCATTTGGATCAACTCTCAAGATTTCATTCGACTGACCGATGCCTTTGCAATCGAAGATGTAGAGACAATTATTTCTGTTGCATGATCTTATGTCACGTGGATATATTAATTCCTTCAAATTCCATCGACGACTGAAACTGAATTTCATCGAATCATAAACTTCAACTTCTGAACTCCCTTCACTCGCAACAAACAATTCTTTGTCTAAGATCGTCATTCCAAAGATACCTTTATCTTCTGGATCCTTTATTTTTATTGTCTGAAGCAAAACTGGATCCGATTCATACGCACCAGGCAGTTTATCTGAAAATAAAGACAAATCCGATAAATAATTTAAAATATTTCCATGTATTGTTGTCATTAGGCCTATATTGTTGCAGTATTCACAATTCGCAATATAAACCAAGTGAAATACGGTGGTAGTGATGATAATTGCGAGACAGACACAGACAAACGAAGGCAGAGAAACTGAAACACACAGTGAAAAGGAGAATGAGAGAAAGCGATAGCAGCAGAGAGGCAGAACCAGCAATATATAGAGACAATCACAGATGTGGAGCGAGACACACAGATACAATGAGAAGAACAGAGAGAAATACATCAGGTCTAAACTTAGATACATCTCTTCCAACTTGCTTACCCAGGCCTCTGGTGTCTCTGACCTATTGGAGTTCGATCCGGCGTCTCCCATGGTTTATGATTTTTGACGGCGATTTTGACTTGAAGCGACCATCGACTGATGCCTTGGGCAATATGTTAACGGCGCTATAGAAGTTTTTAGATTAGATTAGATTAGAGAAATATTTCAAGTGCATTTTCAAGGCCATCATCTGGAGAGTATGGAACGCCGTTGCATTCCGAAATACATTGAAACAAAATAATCCCTACAATTTATATTTCATTCATTAGTGGCCATAGGGACATTAAATAAAGTTATGAAATAAAGTAAAAAACACAATTTCATCGACGATAGGTATGATTTGATGATTTTTACATTAAAACGTGATCTATATGCAAAAAAATCCTTATAATATTTGGTCTACTTTTAGAATGATATAAAAATGAAATGATCAATCGGGAAATCGATTTCAATAGTCGTATGCATAAGAGACGTCATCATCCACTTGACAGTCTCTGTATAAACGCTATTCCGCAATCTTTTTAAATTTCATTACCAATATCCTTAGAGTAAAATTGACGATAGCATTGTTTTTATTACTATTAATTAATTAGAAAAGTCTAGAGCGCCGTTGTCTAATGCACAAGGCGTCAACCGACGGCACACTTTTTAAGGTCAACTTAACTGCTTTAAAACGAACGCACAAACCAGATTGTAATCGTAATCGTAATTCCGAGACTTCTACAGCACCCAACGAAAGCCACGTCGCGGGGACCAGCTTATTCACAAGCGCTCAGTCAAAACAAAATCGATAGGCTAAAGGGTTCGGTTCCAGGTGAAGATTCAAAAGTCAGAGGGAGAGATAGCGTGGCAGCTATGGGTGGTGGTGTTTGGGATTGGAGAGGACAGAGAGAGACAAGAGGAAGAAGGAGTGTCAAGATAGGATCTGTGAAAGGGGAATGTTTGTGAATAAATAATGACGAATTTAAATATTTGAGTGCCTGAAAGAACTTTGTGGAGTTGTAAAATACCTCGGCTACGAGATTATGGATTAAACTATTTAATATGGATTAAACTAATCAACCCTAACAACTTATTTCAAACCGTTATACTATTGCACGACGCGCTGGTCACGTGTTCTGTTTTGCTGATTCTGCATGCCATTTCGACAGTTGTTTATCTCAAAGCCGAATTTGCTTTACAATTCTATGTTGGGACTGCTATTGAGTCGGCGTTTCAAATTTGTCTTCCGATTCCGCATAAGAATTTGTTTTTCAACGGTATTTGGTCGCTTGTCACTATCAGACCGAATCATCTATTAATAGTGAACAGGTTCTCCGCCAAGGGATATTCGAGTGTCAGGGATACAATAAATACACTGTCTGTAACTTGGAAATTGTACACGGCTGACACTGCTAGTTTGCGGATTCACCCAGTGAATCTTTTTCCACGCTCTAAGGTTATAATTCATAATTTGAGGCCCAAAATAACACAGTTGGCAAACTGTTAGGTTTTCTTGTGCTAGTGAGTCGTTCACTAGCTGAAGTCCTTGTTCTCTTTTGTGAATACATCCTGTCTTCACTATAAAGCTCACTGTGGTGTTTTGCGAACTTCATTGTTTCTGGCAACTATGGCCTCGTTCACAACCTCCTCAAGAGCTGTCAATTAATCAATAATCAATTAATCAATAATAATTATTAATAATCTTGATCAATTAATTGACTAGTGTTGCCTGCCGTTTATGCAGTCTCGTGCCTCTCGTTAATCAGCCACTGCTCTTTTGTCACTCTTTTCAAAATTTCAAAACTGCTAATGACGCTTGTTCCTTCTAGTCTGTTTCCTCTTCTCAATTAATGTTCACTGCCAAACTGATTATATTTTATGACGGGTATGTCTTGCATGGCAAAAAGTCGCAGTTATCGTGAAAAACCTAATGGAATACAAGTCCATATCCTCATTCTCATACAGTACTTCCTGCTGGTGATAATGAGCTGAATCCGGGTCCATCGCTGATAAAAATCTTAAACTTCTGCCAAATGAACATTGCCAGTATCCGTTCCAAAACCTCTGATGTGACAAAGTACTGTACCTCATTGAGCAACTTCACATCGTGGCGCTTCATGAAATTTGGCTACGTCCTGATGACACATTCCTTCCTTTCATACATAACTCAATTTTCACTGTTAGAACAAGCATGACTTAGGGGAAATAATGGAGGATTAGCCTTCCTTTACAAATCCTTGTTCCCTTTGTCTAAGTCTGTTCTGCAATCGTCTTTTGAAGCTTTAATTGTCACTCTGAATGCTATTAAACAGAAATTGACCTCCGTCACTTTCTTTAACGGATTTTTAAACTAAATTTCAAACTCTTGGAGGCTGTAGTCTGATGTTCCACTCAAGAAGTCATAACGGGCGACTTTAACGTTGATGTTAATTCAAAAGATCACAGGCCAGGGGACGTAACTGTCTAGGTAGATAGCATGACAGCAAAGTTTATTATTTATTATTAATTCATAACTTCTATAAGAGCGGTGTCTATAGTGCACAAAGTATCAACCGATTTCACACCAGTACCAAGTCGTGACCACAGATCAGGTCAATATCCAGGTTCGTCCACTGAAAACTCCGCACTTTGCCCACGTTGCTCTTCTAGCTGGAAGTTGCTCCGAGTGGCAAAATGCGGGCCAGCTATACATGGGCTCCCTTCTATATTCACAGCTTTATGTCCAAATTTCTATTGAGTTTTCCTCTGATCCAATGGATTGTCATGAATCTGTTATGTCATTATCCGATCTCCTCTCACCAATCAACCTACCACAAGTACGGTATCTATCCCATTTAATACGACACTATTTGTCGGTCACAAGAACATAATTTTGTTCTAACGATAAAGGAGGTGCCATACTCTTATTCTCCTGTATCTCTCAGGCAAAACTGGTCTTTGCTGCATATATTGACTATAAATAGGCCTTAGACAACTTTTGTGTGCAACATGCGCCAGTGTTTAATTCTGTCACCACACTCGTGCTTCTACAACTGTCCATCCGCAACTACTTAAAACTTGTTTTATAACGTGACCAATGCTACTCGTTAGCATAAAACCTTGACCGTCAATACAATACAATATAAAAAATCCTATAGTTTTAAAATTGTCAAATAAGCCTCATTTACAATATTTTCAGGTCAATCCTAATCAGTTACCATTAGCAACGATCGGTCTAACGCTGCATTTCAGCAGGTTAGATTCAAGACTCTTCTCTCCTTCACTTAAACCCAAACAGCGTCATCAGCAGAGCGCTTTTGCGCAGGGACTCCCCAAGCCCGTCCAGTAGATGTACAGTAATGTTGGGCTCTCAACGCAGTGGGCAAGCGTATATCTGTGCGTGCCGCGGACGGTGTGTATACGGGCACTGTGGGCGGCGTTGGTCCCCGGGGATGTAATGTTGGGCGGTGAATGCAGCATGCACTAAACTCCTTCTAAAATGCGCCGACAGGGTCCATGGCCGATGCCTTACATCCAATAATTATAGTCTATAAGAATATTATGCAACTTGAATATTGCCTATACAAGGCAAATATGGCCTCTACTAGTAATGCTCAATGAACATAGAATGTGTGGGTTTGTGCTTCCTCTGAGATGGTTTATTGTGTAGGAAACCTGAGATAGAGTTGTCTCACGCGCAATTGCTAAACGCCGTCAATTCATGCTACAGTCATTAAACTGTGACGCTTTATAAATACTTAAATAATAATAGTTATATATATAATTAAAAATATGTGTGAGGGTGGACTTCGCTTTTTAAAGTTAAGTGGAATATAAAAATGGAATGCAGAGGGCCTAAGTTTACATATTAAATTAAAACTATGTGTCAATTACACCACAAGCAATCCACAACATATTAAAATAGATTGACAAACTTCAGTAAAAGGATGGAATACATTTAAACAAGGGAACACTTACTAAAGGCTTCATTGGCATTGTTTTGTAAATCTACAGAAACAGGAGGATTCGCATGTGATGTCTGTTGGGAACATCTGATATCCACAGTTGTTGTTTGTTGAGTCATTTCAGGGGTCAGGTTGTCATCACTGAGAAGCTCAGCGTGACTCCAGGCTGTCGGTTGTTGACCGCCAACATCACGCAAAGCTGCTGTCTTGGCATTAGGCAATGAGACTATACCAGATGAAATACCAAGAACTGTTTACTTCAGACAATTCTTACAGATAATTTATTATATATTACATCTGTAAAAGTATCACATGTATACTTACTGACATTATTTCGTGTCTCTTGGTTTCATCTAACCAATAATTTGGCAGTTCGAACTGGCAAAAGCTTTGTGGGCATGTCTCTGGTTTTTATGAAGATGAAGACTAGATGACAATGTCCACATAAAGTTTAACTGGACAGAATAAAAGTTAAGAGCAAAACAGAAGATGAAATAGTTGAAAAGATACTCGATATGCAGCAACTGAGAATAAGAGCAAAGAATAAAAAGATTATGAGAGTACATGTAGTTGAACAAATTTGAACAAATAGATGTACACATAATTAAACCTCCATTTGATTGCATTTCAGAGGTCATACATTTAAGATCTATAGCATTTTACTTACACCAAACTCCCGGCTACATTTGTCTAGTTCAAATTATCTTACTTTCATTAAGAGACAAAAAGTGCCTTTAAGTGGAAACAGATAAAGTATCAAAATAAAGTTAGTCACCATCACTTTTTTACAAATCTGTCAACAGCATTAGTACCTAAGACGGTTCTCTTTGGGGCTGTAGATCCTTTCACTGATGTACACATATTACAATAGATTTATTAATTTCTTTTGGCCTCACCAATCCACTTATATTCTTTTCCTTTAAAATAGCATTGCTTGACAAGGCATTCACATTTTTTATAGTTGGCTAAAGATCGAATCGACACCACTGCAGCTTAACCCTTACTTAATTCCTTTATCCTTCTTTCTAAAGTCATCACTCAAAAAATCAACTCCATTTGTAAATATTATCACCAAATAAATAGGGTAGCTAACTTCAAAATTATTTTTAGCTATAGAAAATCGCTGGTTATGGGAAAAGACACCACTGACAGCAACATCACAGTGAGAGTAAATGCAGAAAATTCAAGAGTTTGTCTGCATGAGGAGCCTAATTACACGAGACAACGACTGCACAAATGACACAGACAGACAGATGAAGGACTTGAATATGAAGAGGACGATGGAGGGCGATATACATTAAAGATAGTCAGAGTCTTGTGCATACGAGCTTTGGGCTCCGATTTCCAGATTAGTTATATTTATTTCTTAGCTTATGCTAAAACTAGGACAACAATTATAAGGACGCTTCTTTGCATAGAACTCACATTCTCATGTAAGTATCACAAAATGCTACGTAGCTATCATTGAATAAAATGTGCTCTCTAAATAATTATATAAAATTTCTGTAATATCCTTTTACCACTTATTAATATCTACATGCCAACCTATTAATACCTACAGTCAAACATTTTAACTGCGAACAATTTTGCATTGCAGCAAAGCAATACGGACACATGCTTATAATTCCTATTTCCTTCTATTTAAAGTCATCAATTAGACGATAACCACTTCACTTCATCACCCGCCATACTCTCTTCAGTATATTAATTCTACTATCTGAGGGCATCTACCCAAATTCTGTCCCACAGGATCTTCATTCCTGTCCTCTCTCATTTCCTTCACTCTATCCTTCTCCTCCTTTCAGAATTTTATCCTCTAGCATCCTTGACAATACTCTTAATACAGAAAACAACAGCCTCTTAATTTGCACGCTAAATGTTTGATCATTACTGCATCCTGAACACTATCAAGAAATTAAAGATATAGCCTTATCCTCTCATCCATCTGACATATTTGAGTTTCATTGAACCATATGTCTCTTTGAGGCCTACAGCGTGGGCTATAGGAACAGACGGCTTTTCGTTACCATTGTGCACCGACACAGCTTTCAAGCTCGCATGGCTGGAATCTATAAACAGTCTCCACTGATCAGGAACGTATTCGCAACCTAAATTCAGCATGAGACCGTTCACGTCAGTACAGAAACAGATATCATTTTCCAGTTTGTAATATGTAGCTAACTGTTTGTGACGATAACGGAAGTGTGATGTTGTGGTACCTTTTTGAAGCAAGTTCCACTCAACTAGTCTGGAGGCTAACAGTTCAGATTTCTCCTTTGACAAAGATAGGTCCTTCACCAGATCATCTAACTCACCTTGCCTTATCAAATGCGGCCTACCCTCTTCCAAATCTTGATCACTGGATTCATAAACAGTAACGTCATCTTCTGTATTACCATCAGAACTGTCCGTTTCATCAGCACCCGCAGCAGGCGGAAATGGTACTGGATTCTCTTCATCATGCGGCACTGGCTTTAGAGCGGACTCGCAATCAGGATAAACGATTTTAGACTTATTTTTCTTCGAAAATCCAGCAACTTTAGTAATGCAGAAATAACAGTCTGCATGATGATTTCTTGGCTCGCGCCACACCATAGGCACAGCAAACGGCATTCAATTCCTTTTGCCATTCAGCCACTGTGTAAGCCCAGAGTAGCACACGGTGCAGCAGACATGAGGTGCCCAACTTTTATCCTGGTCTCCGACTTGACATCCAAAATAATACTTGTAAGCAATCATCACTCTCTTATTTAGCTTCTTGAGCTGGTCACAAAGAGTATATTTACCACAAACATAGCAAAAATTGTCTGGATGGTTAACACAGCCTCGCCTATTCATTTCAAAATTAAATCTCACACACTAGCTACAGCTATATAAGAAAACTTCACCTTCGTTCTACGCAATCTCGCCTTATATACTGGTATTGATGCTGACGTCAGCTCGCTGACATGCCCAATCATGTCTAGCGGCTGCTGCAGGCTTGCTGTTAGGAATATTTCAGGCGACACTTGCAGGCATGCACGTATCACTGGCAGCAATCGTGGAGACACATACAACAGAATGTACAGATATAACCGAAAACGAGTCCTTACGTCATTACTTGAATGCATGCATAACTTAAAATCTAGACGTGCTGGGCAGATTCTCACTTCATATTGGAATCAGCACATTTGAATCGATATAAGGCACATGCATTACTTTCAGTAGCAAAATCGTTGTGATCCAGTGTAATATATTAGAATTCTAAGGCATCACATGTATGCTCGTTGACATTATTTCGTGTCTCTTGGTTTCATCTAACCAATAATTTGGCAGTTCGAACTGGCAAAAGCTTTGGTTTCTATGCAGATGGAGACTAGATGACAATGTCCACATAAGGTTTAATTGGACAGAATTGTATATATTAAGTGCAGAACGGAAGATGATATAGTTGAAAAGATAACTCGATATGCAGCAACTGAGAATAACAGCAAAGAATAATAAGATTATAAGAGTACATGTAGTTGAACAAATTTGAACAAATAGATGTACACATAATTAAACTTCCATTTGATTGCATTTCAGAGGTCATACATTTAAGATAGCATTTTACTTATACCAACCTCCCGGCTTGATTTGTCTAGTTCAAATTATCTTACTTTCATTTAAGAGAAAAGATAAGTGCCTTTAAGTGGAAACAGATAAAGTATTAAAATAAAGTTAGTCACCATCACATTTTACCAATCTGTCAACAGCATTAGTACCTAAGACGGTTCTCTTTTGGGCTGTAGATCCTTTCACTGATGACACTTATTACAATAGAATTATTAATTTCTTTTGGCCTCATCGATCCACTCATATTCTTTTCCTTTAAAATAGCATTGCTTCACATTTATTATAGTTGGCTAAAGACCCACACCCCTGCAGCTTAACCCTCACTTAATTTCTTTATCCTTCTTTCTAACGTCATCATTCAGATGACCAATATCACCCTACTAAAAACCAACTCTATCTGTAAATATTATTACCATACAAATATTGTTGCCAACTTCGAAATTAATTGCAGCTAAAGGAAATCGTTGCTTATGGAAAAATTCACCATTGACAGCAACATCACAGTAAGAGAAAATGCAAAAAATTTAAGGGTTTATCTGCCTGAGGAGCCTATTTACACGAGATAACAACTGTACAAATGACATGGAGAGACAGATGGAGGACTTGAATATGAAGAGGACGATGGAGGGCTATATACATTAAAGATAGGTGGATGCCGTGTACATTAGACACTGGCGCTATATAAGTTACTAATTCAAAGACAAGTGATAAAGTAGTCAAAATATGTAATCCTTCGGAGAAGCCCAGTCAAATTCTGATAAGTAAGTGAAACCAGAAGCTACAGTACGGTGGATAAGCAAGTTGAAAGAGAGGAGTCCTAAGTTTAGATTCGCATGATGTTAGATATTAAACCTGGGTTGTCTTGTATTAGACAGATAAGCTGTTGTTTCTCTTTCCTTTCGTGTTCCAATTGCCTAATAAGTTCTTCCAACTGTTGCTCAATAATCTGGCTTTTTTCTCTATCTGTAAAAGCACAATACAGAACAATTTCACTACAACAATTTATTATCAATCAACAGATAGTTGTAGACTGTTCAAGAACGCTTAACGATGGTATATTGATGTCGTAACACTATATTCGAAATCAAAGTGAAACAATTCATGTAGAAGGTTCATCAACTTTCTCTGATTCAGTTCATTTCCATTATTTTTCAAAATATAGGAGAATAACCCTGTGCTGAAAAATGCTCATTAGCATTAATAACCTATTTAAAACCATTAACGAATATATTAATTTATTTTATTGGTCATTATATGCCTCAAAACTCCTCTTTTAGTAAATAAATTAATGCATATTTTGCAAAAAAAAATTATTTAAAGATTTGACACATTATCTAATATAAGATCATGACGTCATGATGCGCTTCGGCGTGTGGTTTGCCGACTTGTTTTTATGCTGGTTTTCAACTTATTTAGTTTAATTTTCGGGCGTTTTGTGATTATTAGCTTCGGAAACATCGTTTATTTAACTTTGATAATCATCTGGTTCCTGGATTTCTGTTCTCTCTGAATTGGATTATTGTGTTTTTTCGTCGTTTTCTATCATCGACAACTCGTGTGATTATTACAAATGGCCGCCTTCTCTACTAACGCTTTGACGTTTGTTTACGATTTCGCTGCTTTGCAGTCAAAAGATCAGCCGTCTTCCCCGATCAGCCGTCTTATACGTAAAACACTATTCAAATTCCATCTATGGCGCCCAACTACACAAAGAACTGGATCTCCTCCTCCAACTCGTCAATCAATGCCTTCCTCTCCAAATTCCTTCTCGCCATACATTCCTAGGACGCCTCGGGACTCTCACGTTGGCCTTTCGCCTTCTATCTCCGCTTCTTCACCCTCCGTCCTTCCAACGCTGACCCAGAATAACGTCATGGGTCTGAGGCTGGGGACGCTTAATGCTCACTCATTGGGCAATAAGTTTATGGAGATTTCAAACCTCATCTCCCATCACTCCCTGGACATTCTTGTCGTCACAGAGTCCTGGCACTCCTCCGCTTCTGATGTCTCAGTTCGCCGCTCTACTCCTAAAGGATACTCTTTCTTCGACGTACCTCGCCCTACTAACGCTTCACGTGACCCATTATCTCAAAATTACGGGGGCATCGTCGTCTTCTTCCGTGATCACCTCCGTATCAAGAAGATTCCTCCTCCCTATTTGCTCTCCACCTATGAACTTCTATGCCTTTCCTGTTCGACTACTAGAGGACCTCTCACCATCCTCGCCCTCTACCGACCTGGTTCATCTCCGCTCACTCCGGCTTTCTTCACAGAGTTCTCTTCTCTCCTGGAAGTCTTCTCTACATATAACTCCCAACTGATCATCACAGGAGACCTCAATATCCATCTTGAGAACCCCTCCTCACCCGACTCTGTTCGCTTCTTAGACCAACTCGCTCAGTTTGGTTTAACTCAACACGTTTCAGAACCAACCCATACACTTGGTGGATGGCTTGATGTAGTCATTTCTCGTGATGACTGTCCTATCACTGACCTCCTCGTCGAACCTCCTTCTCTCTCCGACCATGGTCTCATCCTCTTCAGTGTTCCCTTCCTCTGCTCCCAACCTTCCTTCGCTCTTCGTTCATCTCGTGGCTGGAGGAATCTTGATCGAGAAGCCTTCCGTGCAGGTCTCCTCAGTAGCTCTATCTACGCTGATCTCTCCTCCTTAAGTGAGTGCTCAACCGAGGATCTCTTCACCCTATTCAACTCATCGGTTCTTCCTCTCATTGATGCCCTCCTTCTCCTCCGTCCACATCGGATTCGCTCGAGACCACTACGACCTTGGCTTGACAGCCAATGCCGCGCTTTACGTCGGAACACCAGACGTCTAGAGCGCCGATATCGTCGTACTCGTGATCCTGCTGCTCGCCTTACCTGGACCCATCACCTTCGAGATATGTATTCCCTTTTCCGAACCAAAGAAACTTCGTATTGGGAGTCGCTGATAGACAGAGAAAAAGGAAACCCTCATCGCCTCTGGTCATCACTTGCTGACGTCCTAGGTCGTTCCTCACCTTCCTCCTCCCACTCTCAACATCCGTTCTCTGGAGACGACTACTTGGACTTTATGCGATCCAAGATTGACTCGATCCGTCGATCTACTGAGGATTCGGCCTCCGCCGCCCTTCCCTACCACAACTGCCAACCTCTCATGCTGGGAAACCGGATGTCCTTCGTCGACTTATACTGGACTCCCCCCTCGAAGTCATGCGAACTTGACCTACTTCTTCCATTTCTAATTAAGGAATTTGTTGATGACTTTCTTCCTTTTCTACATTTATTATGTAATTCGTCAATTCCGGATGTCCTTCGTCGACTTATACTGGACTCCCCCCTCGAAGTCATGCGAACTTGACCTACTTCTTCCATTTCTAATTAAGGAATTTGTTGATGACTTTCTTCCTTTTCTACATTTATTATGTAATTCGTCAATGAGTCAGGGTTCCATTTCAGCATCACATAAAAGGGCAGTTGTTTTTCCCTCCCTCAAGCGCCAAGGCCTGGACCCTAACTCTCCTTCTAACTATCGTCCTATATCTAACCTTTCCTTCCTCTCGAAGCTCCTTGAAAGATGTATCTCTCTTCAACTGGTTGAGTACCTTGAATCTAATTCTCTCATGCCTCCCCTTCAATCTGGTTTTAGGAAATTCCATTCGACACTCATCACCCGCCTTCTAGCTGACATCTTTCATGCCTTTGACCAAAGCCATGTCACTCTCCTTGCTCTCTATGACGTCAGTGCTGCCTTTGACACTGTTGATCATTCCATTCTTCTAGAACTACTATCTAAATCCTTTGGCCTTACTGACTCTGCTCTTCTTTGGTTTCGCTCATTTCTCTCTGATCGCTCCCTTTCTGTTATTTTTGGTTCCACTCGCTCCGCCTGGACTCGCATTCCTATGGTCTTCCCCAGGGTTCGGTACTTGCACTGCTTCTATATATCCTATATACTGCTGACCTGGCCAGTATACTTCTCCCCTTGGGTGTTTCGTCACACCAATATGCTGATGACACTCAATCTTTTACTCACGGCCCGGCTGTCTCAGCCACTCTGATGGTTGAGCGTATCCTTGAGGCCACCTCTGTTCTAGATCTCTGGATGTCTTCTAACCGCCATAATATAGCTGTTTTTCATCTTGGGCAAGGCAAGAGGTTCTACAAATTGGCAGAAATGGAGATTTGCATCACAGTAATGGAGAATTAGAATTAGCAAAGACGAGTTTCCTCAGCACTCGGATATAAAATACTCATGATCTTTGTGATATTAGCCAAAAATAGGTATTCTCCGTTGTTTTATCTGCAGACATTCGTTTGCTTTTTGAGTGTTACGTGGTGATCTTTTTGTTTTATAATATTTAAATCTTAAATATGCCAAAAACATCCAAGAAGCAGATACAGAATCTCGTGAACCTGCTTAACCATTTGCTTACACAATTTTTTTTAAAACTCACCTTATTTTCCTGCCTTTTTAGATACTTGCCAATGCTTACCCATTGAAGAAGAAACAAACTTACCGTCTCCAGCTTCATCCAGAACTCTCAGAATACGATCTTGGTTTAATTCCCGAAGAGATTCGATGATCTGCTTGTAATGCTTGGTGCTACCATGTCTAAGTATTTCCAGCATGGCTTCGTTTTTCTCTGAGTTGGTTGGTTTGGACAAAATGAATTCGTGTTGCCTTTTGTTTATTACACCTTTGAAGTGTAATTTGTAGCTCAAATACGATGCGTCTAGGCCATCAATCAGGGTTTGACGATTTACGGTTAGCTTCTCGAGTTCATTGTCTGACATTGGCCAGGTATCAAGATATTCCTCTTTATATTCTAAACACGTCAACATTTTCTATTTTAAATTAGGGTATAATTTAAATTACTTGCGAAACATTATAAATAGCATCACTTTAGTTACGGATATGATAATATAAAGATAGTCATACAAAGATGACTCTTTTTAACTGTTTTCTGGTTAAAAGGTATGTAGGTATATACTGTGCTCCTCATCGTAGTTCAGAGCAGAGATTTCAAAGTGTATTTTAAACCATATTATAGAGTACACCAATTTGTGCATATACAAATGGTACTGCAAATGATAAAAATTGTCACCTTTTTCGCATAATCACTAATATGGTTGCCATTTTACCTATTACTTAAGCTCTCGAGCAGAATCCTGGACAAAGCCATGAACATCGGCCAAGAATCTTCAAAAACCTTTAAAGATTTCTAGCAAAATTTTACTTGTAAAGAGTATATTGTGCTTACACTGCTCCTGAATGCGAGGAAAGTTAAAATCAAGAACCCTAAGCTTGAACTGCTTGTATTTCATTGTATTTTTCAATTTATTTAGCTCCTCTTCGTGACATGTAATTCAGTGGTATTTAATCAACAGCAGACTTAAAGTGGTTCACTTTGGCTATAGTCATAAACGCCCTCATAGCGTCTAGGTGGATTAATTTTGGAAACTACTTTTGAAAATATCAATTAAAAAATTGACTTTGACTTTTAAAGGGTAATTTAACCATAAATGGTTGGTTGTGGCCAACTGTCAAAAGACAAAACCTTGCTCAGAACTTTTTAATAGAGACTGATTAGCTTGAATTTTGACTTGAAAGAAATTCAAGAGGCTTGAAAATTTATTCCTACAGCAAACCTAGGACTACACAATGACTGTAGCATCGGCTGCGAGGTCATGACGAGCTCAACCTAACATAAAGCTAAAAACTACTAAGGTAGAATCTCAGAGCCGTAACAGCTAAGAATTTATTCCCTCAGTACTGTGGATGTGATGGTAACAAGTGTGACTCAACTTTGGTGGGGACTGAAGCTTTTTAAATCCGGCCATTCTGGTCGATTTTTGTTATGGCTGGATATTGAAATTTGTCTGGGAAAACCCATCATCGTAGGAAATCCAACATTAATTTTGGTCAAGTGATTAAAAGTAGTCTCACAGATACCAAAGTGCAATATATATGAGGTGCAACACATCAAATTAGCATATGCCTCGGATTCATCACCAATATATTGCAAGAATGGCCATTTACTTTACAGACAAAACCAATGGTGAATTTGGTTTGGTGACAGGGACAATTGTATGCCGCCAAAGATCGATAACAGTACCTGCTTTACACTACAGAATCGACAATCGTAGGGTCACAAGACATACTCACTGCCAATTAGACCAACCTCTGTATTGTTGAATGAGTCAATTTACCCCCATTTGAATTCAAGTAGTTGGCCAAGTGCATCTGCTTGGCTTCTGCTAGAGCCGTAATCAGTGTGTCTGCCTTGTTTTTGACAATGACGTAATTCAGTAGCTTTTGGTTTCTCTCTTCAACTGTTGATGGCATTGATCGAATCTGGTGAAACTCCGCCATGGTGAGATCTTTACGGGCGATCATGACATCCAGAAGACCAAAATCAGGATCTATTCTGTCCACCAGGAAGTCCATTTGCCTTTCAAGCAGGCTTATCTGCCACTCATCTTGAATCACATTGTCTTAAAGCAAAAAAAGAACAAGCAGAATTTCATAAGCTGTTGAAAGCCTAAGCAGTAAAAACCAAAGATAATCAAGAACTGTGAGGACGATGGGCGATGATGACGATAATGATGATCGTGACAACAAAGTGGGTGACAACAAAGTCAAGTTAGTTATTACTCACCACTTCTTGTAGCAATAACTTCACCAAGATCCGTCCTTATGCTGTTGTTTGCTTGATAATGCTGAAGAGTAAAACATTGTCTTACAAATTAGAGTTTTATAAAGCACTCTTTCAGCAAAAAGTATAACAACTTATCAAAAACACTATATTTACTCTTTAATAATCCATTTAAATTCCATAAAAAATAATAAAGTTGTTTCCTACTAGTTAATCAATAAAGTTAACAAAACTCAGCAACATATTATCATATTGGTTCCTGTTTCACTAGAACCAATACCTACTATTGTAAGAAACTTTCATATTTCCACTTATGCCTCTGTGCATCTCAGCCAAAACATTTATCGTAAGGGTAATGCAGCATAGTAACACATAGGCAAAAGCCAGTCTAGTCTCCATAGGCAGATTCTTACTATATCTTGTTGCCAAGGTAAAATAGGTGCATTTGCAGAAGTTGAATTTACATCACTCCATTGTGGTGCACTGGTTTGTAATCCCAAAGTACCAGAACCATAATTCATCACAGAGGACAAACTGCTAGTACTAAATGGCTGTCCAAAACTGTTACTCTGCCCGGATATCCCTTGAAGACCTACAAAATTTAAAAGAATGCAGATGATAACATGCTGTCAAATGTTAAAATCCAATAAATAGCGTTTACCTTTAGCTTGAACCAAGCACCAAATCGATCATACTCTTCAATTTGCAGAGAAGAAGCAATAATGAGGCAAGGTTTTTGGGGCAAAACTCTTAAAGTTAGAACAAATCAACCATCTATGGAATCTTGATTTTGACTCAAACACCCCACGACTTGCTTTTCTGAGTAGATATAAATATTTAAAAAAACTTGACTAGGCCTATGCATCTTAAATAATCTGGTCCTCTCTAAACATTGCACATGCCAAATGCTGTAGGCTTTAATAACATTACAATCACTCAAGTTTCTAGACCTTGTTTAGGCAGCAACCATAATTTGATATGACATGCATCAGATGTTTATATAAGAGCATTATAAAACATAAATTAATTTAAAACAATGTGTCAGTTACACCACAAGCAATCAGCAGCATATTAAAGAAGATTACCAAACTTCAATAAAATGCTGGAATACATTTTAAAAACGGAAAACTTACTAGGGGCCTCATTGGCATTGTTTTGTAAATCAAAAAACACAGAAGGGTTCAGATAGAAAGTAGGATGTGATGTCTGCTGGGAATAGCTGATATCCACAGTTCTTGTTTGTTGAGCAGTTTCAGGAGTTAGAGTGTCATCATTGAGAAGAGTTGTGTAACTCGTGTTTATCAGCTGTTGACTACCAGATTCAGAGGAAGCTGCTCTATCGGCATTAGGTAATAAGCCTATATGAGATAAAAAAAGAACAGTTTACTTCATGACAATTTTCACAGATTTTTAAAATAAATATTAGATGTGCAAAAGCAAGACACAAACAGTTCATTTACATTATTTGACGTTACTTGGTTTTACCCAACCCATGATTTGGTTGTTTGATACTGGTGAAAGATTTGTAGGCATATCTGCAGTGGTTTCTATACAGGTGGAGAATCGATTGCTATATCCACATAAGGTTTGCTTGAGCAGAATAACAGTTAAGTGCAGAACAGATCATAATTACAAAACAAAATTTCATGCAGAAACTGAGAATAAGAGCAAAGCCCAGAAAGAGTAAAATGAGTTAAACCAACTTGAACAAATATAAATACACATACTTTCAGATCTATTTCATTGTAATTCACAGGTTGTGCAATTAAGATAACTTTACTTAAAGCAACTTCCGGGTTAGATTTTGTCTAGTGCAGCCACCTTGTTTTCATTACCAGAATAAACGACGAGTCTCCTTAAGAGCACACAGGTAAAATATTAACACTAAGAAAGTCAACTTCACAAGACAGTCAACTTTGCCTTTTTTATACATGTTTATTATAATAAAACTGCTAATAATAGTTATAATTATAATAAAGTCGACAACCGTGTCGGAATTTTGAATTGTATCATAGGAAACACACCTCCGAAACCTGGACGATATTGCTCATGGCAAATCTTCATATGGAACCAACTAATAAATATTTACTTAAAATTTCAAACAGCATCAATGAAGCCTCTTTAGAGTGCTGTATGAAAGATATACCTACCAACAGACATGAGTTGTACAGTTTTTGTTTGATTCCTTAATTCTTCCATGTCATCCATATCATCAGCCACGGAACCATTTGCATCAGCATATCTGCATAAGTTATAACAACTATTGCCTTAAATTAAATTTTTGATTTAACTGCATATTGCGTGTCGGGGAAAATGGAAGAAAATCTGCAAGTCGTAATAAGTGAGGTAAGGTAAACACTCACTCATCACAAGTCCCCATCATTATCAGAGGTCAATTAAAGGATCAGACATACGCTACCTTTTTTTGTTAGGTTATCTAACCTAATCTGAGGGTGTTCAGTGAGCCACTGTAATAACATTGAATTCTTTCCACGGTTGATGATTTCAAATTAACTTTAAGACCAATGAAAAATTTGTTGAGACAGCAAAACGAGAATACACTTCAAACGACTTTCTTACGTTGTCAGTTCACAATTGTTTTCATCGTCAGGCAGAAACTTTCTCTTCTTTGGATGTTTGTATTCTAGAAATAAGTAAGGCCTTCATTCTTAATTAATAACGTATTGGTGAAGCTTTACTGAATCCTTATCACCATGTAATTAATGTACAGCTATCTTTAATACAAACTTATGAAATATGTGCTTAAATTCTACTACTGAAAATAATTTGATTATTAAGTTTTCAGGAATTTACAAATAAACATATGCCTCTGCATTTGACAAAGTGCTTTAGCATGTAAATGCTGTTTGTCTTCATTCAGTGAAAAAAAGAATACAGAAATTCACTAAGTACATGTGATTTCTTTTCTAAATAAAAGTTGCACCCTTGTTGGAAACCTCATAGGAATGTTATTCCTCTTGCCTGTATCTCGACCAGATGTCACTTGACCTTTCGAAGTCATATCAAGAAGTTCGTTCTCTTTCTACAGAAAAACGTTAATATTATTGTACAAAATGATATTTTACCTGGAAAATAAAAGATAGCAATACAGTGAAGCGTTAGTACACCATTTTATTTTGCACCACTTAATACTTTTGTTGAACAGCTAAAGCTGCATAAAGCTAATGCTGCATTTTTGTACCCTTCTGATTACTGTTTACTGTCACCATGTTCTCCACCTTTTTTAAATGCAGAAGGCCAGTATTTTACAGAAGTTGTAAAATTCCAATTGTCATAAACAGATAAAAATAGAACTTAATATATGAATGCCAAACTATATGCTTGCAAACACCATTTAGCCATTTAGAGTACAATAAAACTGAAAGTTGTTTAAATAATATAATATCAAAATGTTTAATTTTTCATCAATACACACAGGTGTCACATATATGCAGGTGCATTATGTTTATAGTATGATGTCAGAACCTAAGTGACTCTAATGGAATAAACAGTCCTAATCAGGGCACACAGCCTCAAGACATTGTAGTTTTCACTCCAGCATGTAGCACAAGAGACAAGCAAACACTCATGACTTTCATTATTTAGATTTGTAGTTTGTCGTTTAGTTTATAATAAACATTGGAAACTTCAAACAGCAGTGCATATCTTACAATAGGAACATTTTATTTCATTCTGCAAAGTCACAGCAGAGTATATTGAACATTAGAATTTTATATTCTTCCATGCACCCAAACATAAACACAACATGAGTTGCATAGGTTAAGTCTACGCCATTTAATCCGACTTAATATGTCAAATTTAAGCCTAAAATCTTGAGCTTGTTGCCCAAAAGTAAGAACAACGGAAATGTAGTTTCACATTCTTATACTTACCGGTACCCACAAGTATACTCAGCATCCCTTTGTCTCTTGGAAGCACATTTGTTATTACATCATTCATGACATTGTCTGTCATAAGAAGTGGTTATGTTGATGTAACCACTTCTCAATTTCCAAAACTGTCATATGCCCTAGTGACCAGTATCAAACTTAAAATAGCTTAAATGCACTTATGATGCCACTTCTGCATAAGAATGAAAACTCTGTGAGGAAAACTTCACCCAGAACTATACTTACTTCTATATAGTACGGTAAAGTGAATGGCTGCTGATTCAATGGAACTGAGGAGTTTTGCGGTACAAGTAACGACTGGCTGATGTCAGAGGAGGCAACTGTTAGCCACGGTTGTGATGCTAATGGTTCGTCACTTTTTTGAGTTGTCTGAACGAATGTCAAAATTGGAGTCTCGTGAGTGGTAGGGGGAAGAGGAATATCAGAATTGAAAGAAACAGAAAAAGGTGCAGAGAGGTAGCTATTAGTGGGTAGTAGGTCGGGTGCTATGCTCATTTTTGAAGGTGAAGGAGAAGGGGTGGATGACATAGAATTCTGAGAATCATCTTCATCGGCTGAAGGAGGAGAGTTCGGCTGAGGAAAAGAACGAGATGCTGGTGCAGCCTGTGAGAGAAATAACACAATGCAACTGTACCTCAAAATGTAAGTTAAACATCTGCTTAAAAAGTTAGCTAGACAGTATTAAATTTGTATACTTGCATAAATAGAAGCATACTTACAACTGATATCTATCTTAACATAAAGTTTTTTAAGCTAGGATTTAATGCTCTATATTCAATAACAAATAATGTCTGTAAAATAATCAGCTGTTGCATATTCTGTGAACTTTTTGCGGTGATTCCAGATAGCATTCTCGAATATGCTGCAGAAGAATTTATGTGATTTTTGAGAGCCTTTTAGAAAATTGCTAAATTTTACTATTACAATTTGTGCAATAACTTTCATGGTGTTTTATTTAAATAGTGGTCTACTGTTTGATAGGTCTATCTAATTAATCAGGCTGTAGATGCTGATGGGATGGATGGGCATAATAAGTGTGTAAGTCATTACCAACACCTGTGGGGCCACTTTGTCCACCAGTAATCATTTAACTGAGAAAAATGTCTCCTTCGACATAATACAGAACACATGTTTAATGTTAAACCTCCGTACATTAGGGTTCAATTAATTATGTCAATGATCTTTTGCAGTTGACGCCGACTGGGCTTCAAGCTGTATATTTGCTCTATTCGTAGCAAAGCGTTTACTCGAGTAAAGACACAGTCTTTGATTTTCTAAATTATAATTTAAATGAACGGTACAATTACAAGAGTACCGATTGTCACAGTTTCTTAACGACTGAACGTAAAAACAACATTTGTAACTCAAACTTTCAACTTAGCACATGCTAGACCAGTTTTTCTTCTAGCGTACGCGGTTCCTGCCCAGCCAGTTGCAAACGTCATCATCAGCGAGATAAAGAGCCATTAATCCGCCACTGAAGCGTGTTTGCGGACAAACACCGACAATGTGCGCCATTGCCTGTACTACTTCACAGCTGCACAAAGAAACCGTAGCCTGAGCAGTGCTAAAATCTTCGCGCTCTGCTACAAAATCTTTGCACTCGCTTATATGGGCCAGTACAAACTGGTTTAGACTAGCCTCCCATTATTGTGCAATTGAGGGTTTTCCAAAAGGTCACTGACACATCACAATATAGATAGCACGAGCACCCACATGATAAAATAAGCATTAGCAGTAATTACTACCGATGTCAATCGGCTTACACACAGGGCTCTGCCAGTCAATCACACCGTCCCCTACACGCGTTCGGTGCATGCCAGCCAGTATATGATTCACGCTTGGACAAACAAATCAATAACCCAATGACTCATGGAATTCTCCTATGCAAACGCGCCCTCAAAACTTGCTGAATAAGCTGTCCAGTATATTACATTCCCAGTCACCAAGTAGTTTCCCATAAGGTTGCAATGAAACCTGGGTACTGTAGCTATGTCAGTGTAATGATTTGTAAACAGTACCTGAAGTTTGATGTAAAGACATGATCTGTTGAGTTCCTCACAGTTACACAGAGCCACTGCATTGTCTATTTCGGATGGAAGAGGAATAAGGGACGTCTTTGTTTCGGTCCTTGCATTTGTGCATGCCAATCGCCAGAGAGAAAATTCTTTTCCCTGCAGAGATGGAAACGCATTGCAGAGTGTCTCTCGGAAGTGTGAGGGATCAGAATTCTTCTTCTCAAACGTCACCTTCTTCTTTTCAAACGTTTCCGCTGGAAAAAGAGCAAAAACAAATCTATAATCTGTGAAAGATCACCACTGTCATAGTATCTCCAAAACACGTTTGCAAATTTAAAAATTAAGTAAAAATAGCGTAAAATGTTGAAGATTGCATTACAGGTTATAACACTACACACATTAACTGCTTTATGCACATTCAGATGAAGCTAAGTACTATATCTGAGTAGTAATAGTAGAAGGAAAAGAGCAATCCCTTAAGCTCAAGAAACCGCGGATATGAAGAGCTAGCAACTTCCTCGGCAAATGAAGACGGTTGACTATTTCTCTTTCTAGCCACCTGATTTTGACATAAAAAATAGCATGGCCAGTGCACTCGTTTTATACCTAGTTTACTAGGATTGCAGCTGGAAGACAAATTTTGGAATATCTCTGCCTTGGCACAGATTTGAACCCGAATAGTCTGAAAGAACTTGTTGCTCTCAATAAACTATAGCATCATTAGGCTACTGAAAGCCTTCAATAAAATGCGTAGATACATCACATACAGTAGCGTACATCTATTGATCTACCAGCTTTCATATCTGAGTGACAATAGCTTACGATTATTTCTGAGTTTGTTACTGTCAATCTTCTCAAGCGTGGCATCTTTGACGAGGTTGATCCTGAAGGATTTGAACACGTGATGCTGACCTCGCCTGGTTGTCACTGGTTTCTTCTTAGGCATTGCCACTAGCTTCATAAAACATGGCATTCATATTTATGCATACATACATGCATATAAGCATACAAACATACATACATATATAAATGCATGCATACGTAAATATATACAGAGACTTATAACAATCAGCAGCATGTGATATATTGTTCATTAATGATGATACTATTGAGCAACTAGACCAAAATTGTGAGGAGTGACTAGCTGCTTGGCACCAGAGCTGAGGACAAATTCTTCAGTGGGTCCAGGCCCTGTCTGCTATGCATCTTGGTTTTTCAACTACTGAAACAGTCTTGAAATGATGAATATTGGTCAATTAACAGACTTCTAACAACTGACAGTGGTGAAGCCATATCATCCATATTATGCCTACATACAACAATGTCTGGTAGGCCTTATGCCACACAATCAGTGTGTCCACATTACAAGAGACATGCAGTCGGTTTTAATTAACACCATAATCAGGCTAAAGTGTCTGGTTAGATATCACTCTAACTGCTACCATTACATCCACTTGAAGCATCCATTACACTTCTAACAATGTAGCTGAATTAGCTGGTGCACTTTTAGAGATGAAAATGCATGAAATTGAAATAGGATGTAAGAAGTTAGTACAAAGAGTTGAAAGTTAAGCCAATGGGGCAAAGGCACCGAGGAAAACTAGAAAACAAACAGGATAAAACATGGATGACTAAAATACTCATGAAGAACTTAATACTAATTTCAAAGATCAGATGAAGTCTCGTGATAAATCTATAGCTGGTACCTTTTCTTACTGAAGTTCAAGCTCTTAGGCATCTCTGTCATACAGTATTTCAATATTTCATATTTCAATATGGGTGTTGAGTTTAACTCCAACCAGTCATTCCCTGAACACATTAATTCTAGATGTAGGTCTGCTCTTTACCAAATCTGTGATATCCGTAGAGTTAGGCACCACATTTCTTTTTCTGCCCTGGTTTATTTGTTTATGCTCGGGTGTCCAGCTGCCTTGACTACTGAAACTTGCTATGGGCTTTTCAAAAGCTAACTTGATGAAACTTCAGCATTCAAAATACATTGCCAAGTACTGTCATTAAAACACCAAAATCTTAATGCATATCACTGATCCTAAAATCATTGCATTGGCTGCCCATAGAAAAGCAAATAATTATCAAGGCTGGGCAAATTATATACATTTTAGCCAGTTTCACTATCTTCACTCTGTTGTGACTCCCAAGGCTTACAAGTCTCAACTCCACCAGGCTTTCTGGCTGTCTTAATCTGGCTATTCCATGGATATGGAGTGCTCTCAGTATGTGCACCTTTTCTATCTCTGGCCCTAGACTCTGGAAATCTCTTCATGCAAATGTATGCAAAGTGTGTTTTGGCCTTCAGATCTCTGCTAAAACTCATCTCTTTCTGGACTCATTTCCTGCATAGGCTGTTTAGTGTCTTCTCGAATTCACTTCCTGGCTTTTCAACCAGACTCACCCTGGAATTTGGCTTGCACAACGATTTGTTTAGTAGCACCCACTGACTGGTACCTCGATCATTACTGCAGTAGCGCTATAGAAGTTTTTGGTATATGTGAAAGGCTCGGGTAAAATTTCATGCCATTCTGGAACTGTGGGTAAATCTTTACCAGTACTAAGTTTTCAGATTATTAATTTGTTATCACCATGACTGCTTTGGCCTTTGCTTAAAACTGCAAATACTCGCAACAAAATAACACAAAATAAGAAGTGAAATCATGAGCACTTACACATTTGGTAAACTCGAACGTTCTTGTCGAAAATTCTGCTCACAGATTGGACCAAGGGGTTGAGTTTGGACCTAACACAATGCCATATGCCTAAGACTACTGCGTCTATGCGTCCTGGGTTTATCCATGGTTTTATCATGGTTTTCCCACTGGGTATTTCCGACCTAGGAGGTTCGATATTGGAGGCAAACTATTACATTATAAGCCCCACATTGGGCGCCAATGACGCGAACTTGAAGATTTGCCAATTTTCTGCGGTTACGACCTAGTTCTTGTGACTTAAATGTAAATGTAAATGTACACGGTTTTCTATAGCGACCGTATGGCCTCGATCCTGTTAATTTTTCAATAGGTCTTTTTCGGCTATGCTACAAAAGTGTCTACTCTAAAGTCTGAGACGGAGAAGGCGGCGAAGCTCTTCCAATCTGTCCAAGGTGAAGGCGTTCAGCGACCAGCCGAGACAATTCGAGGTGAATAAAAAGTTCAGCGACCATCAAACAATTTTTTCCTTGGTGATGTTCGTAGCTGCTGTTTAACGACGCCATATCATAACGAAGATGATTAGCGTCGCCCTCCTCCTTTATCCAAGCTTGGGACTGGCACCACACGAATACGGCAGTGGCGGAGTTGTTGTTATTGTTTATTGAAATTTGGGGAACACTTTTACCAAGGTGATGACCCCTTACACAAAATAAATGATGTTAGGTGTTAGTTTGTCTCTAAAATGTGCAGGGAAAAGTTTTACTGTTGAACAGTAAATGGTTTCATTCACTGGCATTTGTGCTGCCAGCCGTCTTTCCAACCTTATTTCCTGCCTCAGCAGGATTAGGAAGGTAGGATTTTCCTGTGATCTTCCTTCACAGTTCTTGTGTTTTCTTTGCTTGCAGTTTGGGTTTTTCGGGCTTCTTTATCGAGTTTCACTTCGACTCCTTTTGGTTCCTCCTTAAAGTTCAAATGAGCAAAATGTGCAGTATCAATCTATCAGCATTTTATGAGAAAGTTATCTGTAGGTTACCATTTGTGCTCTTTCTTAAGTGCGTCGTTATATAATCTGTTTGATATGAGCTCGTAGACGCTGTTTGGCAGATCATTGGCAACGTTGTTTTGGCTATTTTAATTTGAGTCAAAAGTTATAGTGCTTATCGTAATCGTAATCCCGAGATTTCTACAGCGCCCAATGAAAGCCGCGCCGCGGGGACTAGCTTATTCACATGCGCTCATTCAAAACGAAATCGATAGGCAAAAGGGTCCGGTTCCAGGTCATGATCCAAAAGTCAGACGGAGAGACTGCGTGGCAGCTACAGGATGGTGGTGTTTGGGGTTGGAGAGCGGAGAGAGATCAGAGGAAGAAAGGGTGTCAGGATAGGATCTGTGAAAAAGGAAGTGTTTTATCGTTTCCTCAGTGTTACAGTGGTCACATTTTCCTTTTGGGTGCCGACCTATTTTCTTAATGTGCAATGCCCTGACCTTAACGTAGTTATGATGTCTGCACCCCGTTTTCCGTGTTAAGTTTTAACTTATTACTTACCATTGACTTTAGAGTTTAATAGTGCAATCCTGAAGATTGGCTATCGTATTCTTTCTGCCATAGAGACAAAATGTACTTATATATGTAGTATAATAAGCATCTTTGAGTTCTTTACTTACTTCGAGGTCTACAGTGGGGTACAGTTGCTTCCTTACACAATGAGTTGATCTTTTCGTAACTAATATAGGGCCTAACCACGGGGCTTGGTATCCATAGGCCTACAAAGGTCACCTTGCAGTTTTGAAGATGCGGAGTTTTTAACGCTTTGCCCAAACACTCGCCAGTGGCGCCAGCAAAACGAATGGCAGAGGTAGCACAAGCCTGCCGTACGCCATCTAGCGAGCTAATCGGGAATCAATCGCAAGATATTTTGCGTCAGCTAAGTTCTTAGGTTGACATCATACTAAAAGTAAATGTAATTGCACATGATTTTCTGTAACGAACGCATGGCCTCGACCCTGCTTATTTTTTTCAGTAAATCGATCGAGTGAGATCCTTCACTGCTGCTGCCCGTTTGAACGGGTGGGGCGCCATTTAAGGTCCCTTTTGGCATTGTAGCTTAAGTTTGAAGTTCCTTGTGACATATTAACTACTTATTGTTTTTTAATAACTGCTAATGTATCCTGAAACTTAAAAAAACATAAAAAATGACAGAAAATAGGTCATTGCAATGCATAGTAAAATGTGAATGTATATGTTTTAGTAAGAATGGCTTATAAGGCCTACAGATAAACCGTGAATCGTAGTCGTAATCTCGAGATTTCTACAGCGCCCAATGAAAGCTAAGTCGCGGGAACCAGCTTTTTCACAGGCTCTCAGTCAAAACAAAATCGATAGGTAAGGTGGGTTCTGTTCCAGACGATGCACAGTTGGCATATGCCATATGATGTATTAAATCGACAGCTCGAATTTAAAAGGGTTAATTTAAATGTACAACTTTTCTATAGCGACCTATGATCGCGCCTCTGCTCAGTTTTCAATGAATTAATCGGGTGAGGTCCTTCGCCACCGCTGTCCGTTTGAATGGACGCCACGCTGTGAAGGATTTAACTATAGGCGCGGGGGCGGTTCCTCTTGGTTACATGCCGGCGCCCCTCAGACCACACCCGTGCATGGGGGACTGCCAGAATGTGGCTCTTCCCCCCCCCCCCAAACGCAAGCAATCCTGGATCCGCCACTAGGGCGCCACGCAATTTTAGGTCCCCTGTATGGACCATGGTATATAGGCCTATAAAACCTCTGAAATATAACCACAGTTGGTGCGCTATGGGGTGTGTGATATTCTAGTGGTTAGCGTGCTTGACTGTCAACCGAGAGATCGGGGCAGGCCCGGCCTTAGGGCAAGGCGAACGAGGCAACCGCCTTGGGCCCCTCGCTTTCAGGGCCCCGCGCTTCTGACTAAACATTTTTACTGCTTTTTACTAATATTACGTAACGCTTGTTTTTTTTAACCGACAGTAATTAAGAAAACTTTATAATAAATGAATTGTTTATTTTCTTTGTGAATTTGTTTATATTGCAGGATAAAAAAATAGCATACTAATAAATTACCTGTCAATGTCATTGATTTAAAACTATGATGTTGCTAACGATCTGGACTATAACGAACTCATTGCGGATTTTGCATCCATCAAGCTGGCAAGATTTGCTTGTGAGTAGTAAAAACATGTTAGAAGTAGAAGATACAACCCACGATAGAGTCTATAATATTGATAAACAAACCCTCAATTAGCATACCAAAATATTTTAATTATCAGCATCTTTTTTGAGTTTTCATATATTCAGTTAAATGAATAAAACTGAAATTGTTGCTCTCATAGTAAAATTTTTAGCATTTTTAGTTTTGAGGCTGATTTACATTTTGTCAAATTGTATTCAATAACCAATTTACTATGGATTTCGCATTATTTTAATATATGTCGAAATGCAATTTTTGCAAGGGTCTCGCTCATCGCTTGCTGCCTTGGGCCACGCATACTTTAGGGCCGGGCCTGGATTGGGGTTCATATCCCTCCCAGGATAGAAATTTGTTTTGAAATTCGGCTTCACTTGTACACCTAGCCAACTCAGCTATAGTGAATACATTGACCGCATAGTCAGTGGTAAGGCCAGATGGCTAGGGAGGGGTCTAGCCACAAGCCCTCATATGTCAAAGCTAAGTAAATGAAATCGCTAACAGTTCTACGATGGATGGTGTTTGAAACTGAAGCGAGAATACAGATAAGGGGAAGAGGAAGAATTAGGATAAGACCTATGGAAAAAAGTATTTTTCCCCAGTTTTTGAGTGAAAGACCAGTGCATGAAGCGCAAGAGGTGAAGTGCTGGTGAGTTCTTATGATGAATCAACTTAATAATCTAATGGCGCCTCGTGGGATGGCATACGAGACTGCTCTTCTACTCTTCTTCTGCCATGCGCCAAAACAGCGTGCAAATTAAAACCAGTTAGCATACAAGCCCTTTCATTTGGGTTTAGTCTCGTAACGAACAAGTTAAATGTAAATATAGGCCTACACGGTTGTAGGCCTATATAGCGACCAATGGCCTCCACCGTGCTCGTTTTGCAATGACTTACAATGAATCATAAGCGAATCGTTGTTGTCATATCGATCGAAGGATGTAGACAAATGTTGTGAAAAATATTGACCTCACCTAATAGGCCTATCGATTTGGTTCTGACTGAACGAGTGTGAATAAGCTGGTTTTTGCGACATAAATTTTTTCCGTGCCGCAAACCGCTCGAAATTACAATTACGATACAATAACGACTGATGGTGATCGATGTGCATATTGATTTATTGTATTATGGTGTTTATATTGATTTATGGTTTCAGTTTGAAAAGGGTGAGACGATCCGGGTAATTTACGAGGTAGAAAACGGCAATGTCAACTGTCGAAATACTTATGAGAACGCTAGTGTCTAGAACCCTGGAGTTGAGCATCGCAAGGGGCCCGTGTAAAAATATTAACGGTGCATAATTTTTGCACACCAATCTACTTTCAACATGGCCTTGACACGTTTTTCGAGAAGAAGCAGAAAAATATCGACTGAAATCCAAAATAAATTGGAATAATGGATTGAAATAAAAAGTGAGGCTTTACTCTCATACGAAAGTATTTGACCAGAGCCCACTAAAGAGGTAAATGAAATTTTATTGAAGGGTGGATTTTGGAATTGAGTTGAAGAAAATTGCGTGGGATGGAGTGTTTGACATTCTGTTCTTGGCCTCTCGGGTTCTTAAGCGCATTATGTGTACTTTGCGGTTTAGTTAAAATTAGTTAATTTGATTCATTTAAGAAGCCGTGGAAGATAACCAAAAACTTGGATGGACAATATAAGGGAGGATCTGAAGGCGTGGAACATGAATATGAGAGAAGCGTTGGACAAAACCAGAGACAGAGGTGCCTGGAGGCGACAAGTTGAGGCCTCATCGTTGGCCCGTTGGCCTGACGGAGGAGAATAAAAGAAGAAAGAAGAAGAAGTTAATTTGAACCATTGTTGAAATGAGTTATATTTATTGATGTGGCGCTATTAGAATACCCACTTGCCTAAGTACATAGAACATGTAATTACACTGGCCAACAGAAAAATTTTTGTTCTTGTTGCCTTCGGTTTTAGACCTGTTCTTGGGGTAATTTTGGGCGCTGATTCGAAAAATGTCATTGGATTGAGTGCATCAGGTCTATATAAACCGCCTCCTGAAAGCTAGAGCAGCCGCAGTCGTCTTAGGGCATATTAAGAGTTGGTCGCAAGAACAATATGTGAATGTGAGCATTAAATAACTACATGTTCTTACTATTTTTTAGGTTAGTCATTGAATTCCTCAGATGCGAACATCCTTAAGGTTATGGCTACTTCCAGACGGAGCTGCATTAACCATCCAGACATATTCTGCTACATTTGTGGGGAATACACACTAAAAGCAAACAGGAAACCGATTTCTGAGTTTGTAAAAAGAGCATACAGTATGTAGGTTATTTTAGTGTCAAACTTGGAGATCAAGATAAGCAATGGGCTCCTCATACAGTATGCAAAACTTGTATTGAACAATTGCGCCACTGGACAACTGGAAAGAGAAGCTGCCTGAAATTTGGTGTACCGATGGTTTGGAGGGAACAGATAAACCACTTGGACGACTGTTACTTTTGTATGGTTAATATCATAGGCATCAATCGAAATAATCGTCACAAGTTGTCTTACCCTGATATACCTTCAGCCAGGAGACCTGTTCCGCATTCGGATATTGTACCAGTTCCACCTTTTCGCGAACTACCTCAGCTCTCAGACGATGACACTTGCATGTCCAATATCGGACAAGATGACGAAAGTGAAGAAAGTGGGGGCAGTGACAGTGATTTCCAATCAACTTCACACAGTGAACGTTTTGACCAAAAAGAGTTGAGTGATCTGATCAGGGACTTAAATCTTTCGAAAGAGTCCTCTGAATTGCTTGCGTCCAGACTAAAGGAAAAGAATGCACTTCAGCCTGGAACGAAAATTACAATTTATAGAAACAGAGAAAAGGATTTGCTGCCATTCTTTACCGAAGACAACAACCTAGTATTCTGTAATGACATCAGCAACTTATTGAAGAAAATTGGTCTGTCGGATTACAGCCCAGATGAGTGGCGTCTTTTTATCGACAGTTCAAAACGTAGTCTGAAATGTGTGCTTTTAAATAACGGCAACAAATTTGGTTCTATTCCAATCGGTCACTCCACCAGGATGAAAGAAGAGTACAATGCCATCTCTTTAGTACTGGAAAAGATAAAATACAAAGAACATCAATGGGTAATTTGTGTAGACTTGAAGATGGTAAATTTCCTCCTTGGTCAACAAAGTGGCTACACAAAGTATCCCTGCTTTTTGTGTCTTTGGGACAGTAGAGCCAAGCATGAACATTGGACAAGAAAAGATTGGCCTTCGAGGAAAGACATGGTGGTTGGAGCTCAAAATGTAATCAAGGAATCTTTGGTGGCACGAGATAGGATCATACTGCCACCACTACATATAAAGCTAGGCCTGATGAAACAATTTGTCAGGGCTTTGAATAAAGAAGGTTCATGCTTCGAATACATAGTACACAAGTTACCAGGAATTACAATGGAAAAATTGAAGGCTGGAATCTTCGATGGTCCACAGATCAGGCAACTTATGAATGACCCACTTTTCATACCATCAATGAATGAAATCGAATCTTGTGCCTGGTCTTCCTTTGTTCTTGTAGCTAAAAATTTTCTTGGCAACAAGTAGGCAGACAATTATGCACAACTAGTAGAGGATATGCTTCTTCATTTCAACAAGCTTGGCTGCAACATGAGCATTAAAGTCCATTATCTCCACAGTCACTTAGATCGCTTTCCAGACAATCTTGGTGACTTCAGCGAAGAGCAAGGTGAAAGATTTCACCAAGACATCAAAACAATGGAAAATCGATATCAAGGAAGATGGGATGCACACATGATGGCAGACTATTGCTGGAATATTATGCGCGATTGTTCCGGCAGATGCCACACTCGGAAATCGTACAAAAGGAGCTTCTTCGGTGTCGAATGACTTGAAATTTTTATAACAAACTTGTTCTGTTTGGTATCATATAAGTACAGTTTCAGGTACTACCATTTTCTTTTAAGTATTTGTATTATTATGTTTATTTAGTGTATCACATAATAAATTGAGCACTACATAATTATAGCTATAGCCTTATGTTTTATGGGCGAGCAGAGGCAAGGACTGGTATATGGCATAATGTTCTATATCTCGAAAACTAGACTTGCTGGGAGAAAACTGGTGCCTTTTCTGGAATCAGCAGGTCAAATATACCCAGAAACAGTTCTAACATTTGAGGCAACAAATTATGTGTTGGCCAGTGTTATACATTCAGCTGTTCCCCAGCATCACTGCGCACTTCAGAACTTTGTAAGAAGGGCTTTATCGGGTTGGCATGATCAGATTATACAGTTGTACTTTATTATGTTGTATACGTGCATACAATGTGCATTGTTCTATAATTCTTTACGACTGTGGTTTAATATGAGTTGCAAAGTAAGATAAGGCCAAAATAAACGACCCTGGCACTGGCAACGACACAATGTCATTAAACGCTGGATACTATGAGTGAACTTTGTGGCTGTTAAATCACTGTTGAATTGCCACAGTTTTGGCTGTGATAGCCTTGCTGTTGAAAATCCTTTGAAAATCTCTCTTCAGTTGTTCAAAACATTCAGCAAATTATCACAGAGCCCTGAAATTGCTTTGAGAATTGTTATATTTAAATCTCTGATTAACTATTTTGTTATTTACTTTGCATTCAGCACCTTTCTAATACAAGTTGTTCTTAACTTCAGCCAGTGAAATTGAAATGAATAAGTATCTTCACAACTTTACTCAGCTTACTGTGGTTCTAAGGAAGATGAGTCATTGTAGTGACCACTGTATTCATTATTTTATAGATTTTAGGGGAAACTTAAATTAGACTGCAGCTTGTTTATGGCTAGAAATTACTTTTAAAGCAGTCTTTCTGGATAACTTTTCTCTAATGTTACAATACATTTTGCACATGTTTCCCTGTCAGAACTGCATGATTATGATACAAGTACTCAGATCTTTGTGTGTAGTAACTCACCAAAAACAAAATGGTTGATGCTAAGGTCAGGTAAAGTTAGAATCTTTATCGGTTATAAATAGTCCAGGAACTCCGACCATAACATCATATGTCAACTCTGGATTAGAATCAGCTGATTGAGCTTTGCGTTTAAGCCTGCCACTGGTGACTTTTCTAGTTATCTGAGCACTGCTTACTAACTAATTAATTTCCTGTTGTTAATGAAATTTAACATCATTAAGGCTAGCATAATAGTGCCTGTTACTAGTTTCTCTTGAAGTGGCATTGTATAAATTTCCAATTACAATTACAATTATACCAGGAGACAGATGGTCAACTGAAAGGCTGTCAGAATCAAAGAAATTAATGCAGCAGCAATTCAATAATTGTCGTAAAGACAATCATAAGCAACAAAAATGCACGTAACGTTGAAACTCCGTGCTTTACCATTTTGAAACCATGTTACCAATTTACAGACATCTCAGCTGTTGCAGTCAGCTTCACTTCCTTATGGATTGCATGGATTCATGAAATTCAAACTTTGTACGTTCGTTTTATCTTTGATATAAACACAGGCTAAAATTTATACATGTGAAAATGTGGGTAGCAAAACATTTCAGTGTTTGCTGCTGTAATATACTGGAAAAGTGCCTACACCATGAGTGACTATAATAATTAATTGAACTGAAGTGAATGGAATTAGTCATTTACTGATGTGACATTGGCACATAAGTAATTTCAGTGGAAATTGATAGGAAACTTGAGAGGTCAGTTCTAAATGGTCCAGATAACCCTATTAGGAGGGACCACTTCCCTACTTCTGTTGCATGTCTGAATGGTCAAATGTTTTAATGTCCAAGTTCTAACCTGCTGTTAGACAGTCTCTGTGTCTTTGATGCATAGTTACAGATTCTTAAAAGGTGCTTTATGAATATACTGGTATTTACTTGTGTAATTGCATAGTGCAGTTGATTGATGTAATCATTAGATATAATCACTGGCAGTACAGAAATAGCATAAAATTACATCATAACTAGGAAATAATTTCCGCAAAGCTCTTTTATTGTCAGTGCCAGCTAGATTTTAACCTAATTACCTGTATTTGTATTGACGTGCTATTATCTTACCTGTTACATTGAGCAGTCTGTTGAAAATGTGTTCAGAGTGTCACATAACGTAATATCAGATGTCAAAGGAGACAACTCACCATCCGTTCTCTTATGTCAAGGCCAACAAAATTTTGTCTCTATTGTTTCATATCTGCTTTAAGCTCAAGATGCCGATCATCCTTTCATTAAAAAGACCTTTTCTGCACTCAGGTCTCCATCGTCTTGTGTAAGCAGCGGTTATCCTTGTTTTAGCATATATGAAAATCCCTACCCTGGATACAGACATGAGAAATCTTTCCTTGAAAATGTGGATCAGATTTCAAATATACATTTTAATGGCTATCAGTAACAGGTTTAGAAGGCATGAAAATCGTAGCTTATTGGGTACAGACACGGTGCAAAATGAAGGGTTTGAATTACAGTGCATCAGATGAAATTGGTAGGTCATTTTCAGCCATGAAATCTATATGCAAAAGGCATCAAGTTATTCAATTCTTTTAATTTTTTTTATTTAAAAGGTGCTTTAATATCTAAGGTGATGGTTGATATTCATAATACCAGGTACAGCAATCAAGGATTGAATATATGCTTTTAGGTGATGATGACAGTGATTATGTGATTAAGGATTTAATATATGCTTTTATAATACGTAAGGTGATGGCTGAAATTCATAATACTGGGTATAGTAAATCAATATTTGGAAAACTGCTGGAAACTTTTTTCCGAGTTAACACTAACACTAGTCCATGTGACAGTATCACCGCAGGATTCAGTCATTGGGTGCTACTGGGTGATGGAGTGATAGTCAGTTAATAGGGAATTTTTGTGTTGTAAAGAATTATAGAACAACACACAATATATAGATGTATCCATATCCGTATATGTCCATCCTCATTTCTGAAGGTCGGAGACCAGAGTCTTCGATATCAACCCTCTCCATGCCGTCCTATCCCGTGTGCTCCCGATGCATTCCGCTTCTGATAGTCCAGTCCATTCTTTTATGTCGTCCATCCATCTTCGCCTCGGTCTTCCCCTTGGTCTTGATCCCTCTACATATCCCTGTAGTAGGTAAGCAGAGAGTTTGTTTTCGCGGAGTAAGTGGCCGAAATATCTCAACTTCCTGTCCTTCACTACCTCCAGCAGTCTTTTCGTTGGTCTCAGTTCTTCCAATATTGAGGCATTTGTTCTGTGTTCCCTCCAGCTGACCCGCAGTAACTTCTTATATGTTGTCATTTCAAAAGCTGATATTCTTTTTCTATCTACGGCCCTCAGAGTCCATGTCTCACAGCCATGCAACACCACCGACCACACCATCGTCTCCACCAGCCTCCTCTTCAGGTCCCGGCCCATAGATCGATCCTTCCAGATGTATGAAAGAGAACCCATAGCCGTCCTCGCCATGCCGAGTCTTGATCTTATCTCTTTGCTGCCATCGCCAGTTTCATCTATTACAGCCCCCAGATATCGGAAAGACTCAACCTGCTCCAGCTTCACCGTCCAATCACCCCCACTCTACCTGTTCATCCTTACCTCACTCGTCAACTTCCCTCTCTAACAAGTAACTACTCATCCTTAAGTTCTCTAACCGATCCATATTCTAAACTGCACCACAAATCTGGAACAATCTCCTTCCTAAATTTTCTTAAATGTTCGGTTCCTCTCTGCCTTCTGTCATCTACCCACCATCATCTATCTCACTCAAGGCCCTCTATCGATTATTCCTCAAGCACTCCATTCAAGATTGAAGTTTCACCCTTTCAAGAAATTCTACCCTGATTCAGCGAATCCGGCGCTTTCCAATTTCTCTCAGCTTAAGCATAATACAACTTAGCAGCTGCTCTGCCCTTCTTTCTCCGGTAATCTGGCAACCGGACTTGGTTCTTGACCTGGCATTTATGTACTAACATTCCGACTTGATGCAGCGCTCGTAAGTAAGCAGTTGTCCTGCTTTTAAGTAGCGCTTTAGAAATTTTGAATTTACGATTACGATTTCCCTTGTGAACTTTTGAAACTGCCAGTTAACTTCTAGTTATTAATTTCGCTTTAAAATATGATGCACGATAATACATCAAATTACTATGTATCAGGGCATTGATATTGCGCACTTCTCCTAATTCGTAACCTCTTAAAAGCGCAGATCTGAGCATTATAGATGATTTTCGTGTTCGCTTTCTTCTCAGTTTAGTTATGACGTCTTTCGTGAAAATGAAACAGTATGCTGGACTTGCTAACATATGCCGATATCATTGTCTTGGCCTTTACTTAAAGCTGCACATGCAGCGACCATCGAACATTAATTGCTGCTTGGTGATGTTCGCAGTTGCTGTTTAGCAACGCTGTGTCATAACGAAGGTGACTAGCGTAGCCTTCCTCCTTTATTCAGGCTTGCCATTGGCACCACCCGAAAAAGAGAGTGGCAGAGTTGTCATTGCTTATTTAAACTTGGGGGCACGTATTACCAAGATGATGGCCACCTTGCACAATATACATGATATTAAATGTCAAAATTTGTCCATGAACACGTGTAATGAAAAGTTTCTCTTTAAACAGCTTATGGTCTCTGAACATTCTTTATCAATCAGTCACTTCTGGGGAAGTACAACGAGCTGGCTATCCAGCCCTAATCCTTTCCATGTCATGGCGAGAGAGGTAAGATATCGTTGTGCTCTAAGATGCATATTTCTTAAAACATGAAACACCTCAAACAAGTGCACGTATAAGTGATTAAATAAGGTGACATGTTAAGTTTCCTTCACTCTTAGTAATATAAAAATTTGCATAAATACTAAACTATTAGCTTGGATAAGTCCAAGAAAGCAGTGAGTTGTTCGAAAAGTGGATAAAAGCATAAAACTTGTCATATGTACTGAAAACATTATGCTGAATCCAAATTTAAAGGGATGCAGCGATTTATATTTCAACCAAAATGGTTGGATCGCTTTCCAGGCACTGACCCTATTCCCCTTTAACGCTATCGCGTGAATTATCTTAGCTTCTAACTGAAAAAAGGACTTCTACTCGGCCCGAGTTTTGGTTTAAATTCCTTACCATTGTTTATGCCGTGATCGGCTCTTTCTCCGTCTCTCGGCGACGACCACTGCATGAAGCACCTTCTCCACGGCAGGCTGCAACGACAGACTTCCCTTACATCCTAGCTTTACTTGGGCGTCTACTAACTCCACCCCGTTGACCTCCTTCCTTGCCCGATCTGGCCTAACCCGGTTCCAGCCAGATTTCTGCTTCCACCCCGCCTGCCGGAAATGCTTCTTTCAGCCGTTGGGTCGCATGCACATTCATTCATACCAGCCTGTAAATTAGTGTCTAGTTGGGCAGTTACTTAAACGTTACTCTGTCGGAGTCCGTTTCTTCACAATGCGTTAGCTGAATTTCAAATACTATGAGATCTGCAAAACGTGGTCCTACATAAATATAAGTTATACATCCACCCAAACATATATGAACCCATATATATACACAAGTACGTACGTGCATGTGTGCATATATATACACGGTACATACATAGAGTCGTATACGCGCATACATGCATACATACAAACGCAAATACACAGGGACGTGCATGTCAACGTAGAATATATGCATACATAAATACAAACATACACACATACATGTATGCATGCATACATACAAACCAAAATATATATGCAGCTGCTGGGTCCCACTCCACATATGTTGACACTGACTTGGGACATCAGTTTGTACGTGTAGACAATTTATTAGTGTACGTAACTCATACATGAATTCAATTGATTCGGCAAAGAGTGCACCCGGCTGCTCTCCTCGTTGCCATTGTTAGATAGTTCATATGTCAGACACTGCATTATAAACATAAATTTTGTCCAACATTATGTTACGAAAGGAGCAAATGTTAAGGGTTTTCGTGTATAGCGTGAGGGTATTAACCAATCTTGAAAGTTTCCGTATTCGTTTAAAGTGTTCGTTTGCGATTATTTTAATTCTGTTCGCGTTTTAAGCCTACTGCACATTATGATTTTCTGCGGCCTACTTAAGATGTTATATCAACACAGCAAGTTAGGAAGTATGAGGCAGTTTAAAGTGGAATGGAGTTAGCGTTGGATCAAAAGTACCTGCAATGTAGTATTTTAGCACAATGTTTATCTGCATCAATTTTATTTGCTTCTGTTTACTTGTAAGCGACTTTCCTCTTTCAACATCGTAATGTTTTCTCTATATATTTAGCGTATATTACACTAATGCAACCTTTTCCTTCAGACATATACAAAGGTCTCCTGACTACAGACATATACAGAGCTGTGCGCCAGTTTGACAGTTTTCTTCCTGGCTCGATGAGAATTCATGTTAAAGAAAGCCACAAACTACTCTAAAACTTCTGATAATCTAAAATTCAAATTCAATAACGTTCTTAATGTTTCCGACAGAAAAACGACTCGAGAAACGACCACAGTATGCAGATCGAAAAGTCGCCTCAGCTGCGAAGCCACAGAACGATGGCCTGGCAGTCGGCGCCTCACACCTCCACCTCCATCACGAACGACACTCCGAAACAGTCTCGGTCGAGTCTCAACGCAATCATACACAACGACGGAACGAAAACGACAGCCGAACATCACTCGATAACAACACAGGCGTCGAATTCCACGGTCTCAACGACAACTTGAACCGATCCTCGCTTGTGCGATTGTTGGCGAACGGATAGGTATTTTTGCTGTAGGTTACTATTAATATGGTCAGTGCAAATTCAACCGATCATGTTTTTGATTCGTGGCTGGTTAAATATCTCAGTTAGAAAGTGAACGAAACCTCTTCTATTGATGCATTTGTAATGTATGAAGGTGTTGACCTTAGTTATTTAATTATTCCGAAGTAGAGTGGAGTAACGTGTGACAAAGCCCAGATCTAAAGACTTTCAAGATAATGTCACGTACTATGACGTTAAAAATCGGTTACAAGTTTTTTTACCCCCAACGAAGGACGACTCCGCGCATGATATGCAGTATTCTAGAAGCCTGTCGTGGCACTTTCTAATAAGCGAATGAATAGTCCTTTCAAAATATCAAGATCAAGGAAGTCGTAGAAACAGAAACGGTAGGATACCAGAATGGTTAACAAGTCAGCTGTTTATTTCTAGGATATCAGTTCGATTCTCGGATTTACCAGATGAAGTCGACCCGCGCATCCGATTCGCATTTCTGTGTGAACTTGCGCGCGTTAAAAATTTTCGCACTGTTTTACATCTCGTACCAAGACAAATGGAAGTGATAGCAGAATGTTCGCGTGAAAAACACATGGTGAGATTTGATTAACTAATACTTTAAAGTAACCCAGTACAAACACTTGGCAGTAAACAATTAAAATTACTTGATAATCCACAAATGTTGGCGGACATTAAAGTTTACAAAATTGAATAAAACATAATTTTTGCACCAGAAAAGTTTGCATTAATAATGTTGTTGCTAAATGACGCTTCGTACCGGAAAATGCTGGCAGCCAGAAAACTTTGTAATTTTTGGCCACTGGCAAAATTCGCTAAAAAATGGCGTGCAAATATTTGTGGATTTGCAGTATTTGCTATGAAACTTTGTTATACTAGAAATACAGAAATTTACCGCACTATATTGCGTTCGACTATTCCTCATTTTGGTTTGCGTGAGCGCATCCTCCAAAGGCTAATAGGTACGATCATTTTCCAGTGTTACCTGGTTCACTCACGGCGGATTCAATAAGTTCACCAAAAAGGGCGGCGCATGATGCTCTTGCCTCTGTAGGAATTCATATAACGAGCGCTTCTCTTATGAATGAGTGCAGTAGGTTCCGTACTGGAGTTCCAAGACGGCACAGTCCGTCCGAAGCTGACTGCATTAGACTAGGACTACTTCTAATAATACCACTAATAAGGCAGCCTATGCAATACAGAAAGTCAGCAGAAATAAAACTGGAGAACACAGCGTTTACGTAAACAAAGGCTGAAGAGTTTTGTGTTCATTTATAAATGATTAATGTTCGGTACTTCTTTAATTATATACTCTCCGGATGGTCATTAAAATTTCGCATGTTATCATACATATTGGCTAGATGGCTCATTCCTTGTGATATACGTTTCTACTTTAAAAATCAGTTGAGAATCGCCATCTAGCGAAAATAATGGAACTAGAAGACGGATTAACTTACGAGTGGTTTTCTGTTACAGGCATTTATAATATTTCTAAATGTTTTACTTTTCGCGCGAAGTTGAAGTTAATTAATTTGAATTTCAGTATCAATGACATTATTTTCTATTCTAATTCGACCTCTTTGCCAGGAGCGGCTATTCGTAATTTCTAAATTTCACAAATTTCTATGTATTTAGTTTCTTTTTGTTATAAATTTCATTCGGCTGAACGTTAGTTTTTTCGATTATTTACCGCACTCGAGTCCACCAGAGCCATATTTCTTAGGTCAGCACGGTGCCAAGTCAAAGATTTGAATAGACAAAAATGAGTTGGAAAATAAGTCAACTTATCATGTTTACATGTATGTCGACCGCTTGCTCTTCACTTTCAGCCAGTGATCGTCCTGAAAGTACGACCACAGTGGGAGAGGCGTATGGGTAATACGAATGCGTACAAAGAAGGGGAAACCTAATCCGGACTTGTTCAACTAAATTTCGAAGATATTTTAGTATTGCCTGTGCCTTAAATACCAACGTCAGCAATCTGTAACTCCGCCACTTTAGTAGTGCCAGTCCCAAGCTTGGATAAAGGAGGAGGGCGACGTCAACGGCCTTTGATGCCATAAGATGTCGTTAAACATTAGAACTACTACTGTACTGCAGCAGTGTCAAATTACCCCGCCCCGTACCACAGACACCCCTGAAAACTAAACAGAGTAGCCTAATCTAGGCCTTAGTACTCCTCTGGTGTGCAGACGACCACAAAAAGGAGATGGAAGGGTAATGCCAAAAGCGGACAAGTTGGAGGGAGGGCCCACAGTAGGTCGTTGTTTGAGGACTTCATTAACTGTCAGCAGAGGCTTCCAACTCTGAAGCATGGCGCTATAGAAGCTCTAAGATTAAAAAGATTTACATAATTTAAAACAAATTTGGATCATCATGCTAGAACTGACCAAGACAAAGTAGTCACATGTTCATTCGAAGCATTTATATAGCGCCCCTTTGGGAGGAATATGTCACAGACTCATCTACACATCACTCCAATAATTCTGGAAAAAATTCAGTAATTTTTTAAAATAAAAGCGGTAAAGCCTTTGCTTGAAAGCACTTAGAGTGATTTTTTAAATTAAAAATTTCAATGGGCTATATATTTTAATATTATTGATAAAATAAAAATACGCATTACCCTGGTTTCAAGTTAATATATTATTGTATTTTGTTTAATTATTTAATTTGAAAATCAAAATTTGTCCATCTGTGTAAATATCCTTCTTGAAGTCAAGTTTCTTTTCAGCCACAAACAGTCGACCGTTTGTCTGATCCAGAAAAATCCTGCAGGGATATTGTAATCTGTGTTTTCTTTCTGAGAGAATTTCTCTCTCAAATTTCAAATCTGAATCTAATAACAAAACTCGAAGGTTTCCTGAATCAGCGACCATCACGAATCCATATCTATCGACGGCCAAATAGAGTGGACGATTCATTTTTTCTTAGAAAATCCATGTTTTCCACCGAATGACTCTTCAAGTTTTCCATCCGAAGCCATTAAACATACTCTATGCTGACCTGTATCACGTTTGCCATGACTGACTACGAACTGATCATTGGTCAGTTTTATAGCATGAGTTGGCCAAAGAATATCTGAGTTTGGTGATGGATTTATTACACGGAGCAGCTGTCCATCTGACGAATATTCATTTAATTTATTTTCAACACCAACAGCTAAAATGACATTCGATTCATCTGTAACAGACAGACTTTCTCCATGATCGCTTCCTGTTGACCAATTACTTAGTAATTTTCCATTTGGATCAACTCTCAAGATTTCACTCAACTTATAATCGTTTTTGTAATCAAAGATGTAGAGACATTTATTTCTGTTGCAGGATCCTATGTCCTTTGGATTAATAAACTCCTTCGAGTTCCATCGACGACTGAGGCTGAAATTCATCGAATCATAAACTTCAACTTCTGAACTCTCTTCATTCACAACAAATAATTCTTTGTCTAAGATCGTCAATCCACTGATCGATTTCGTTTTCTCTTCTGCGGCTTTTGTTCTTATGCTCTTAACTAAAACTAGTTTCGAGTTATATTCATTTCGAGGTTTATCTGAAAGTAAAGACAAATCCGGTATTTAAAAAATATTACCATGTAATGTATAAAACTGATGTTATTATATTGTTACAGTAGCCCCTATTCGAAAATCGCAATACAACCGAGTGACATCCCGTGGCTTTGATGATAATCAGAAGACAGTCATAAATAGAGGCAGAGAAAATGAAAAGAACAGCGAAAAGGAGAGGGAGGGAAAGCGATATCGGCAGAGGAAGACCCAGCATAAAAAGAGACATTCGCAGACATGCAGCGGGACACACAGACACAGACAGAAGAATACAGAGGGATTGTTTTCAAGTGTATTTTCAATGCGTAAAGTATGGATCGCCGTTGCATTCCAAAATGCGTTAAAAATATATTCCATAGATATATCATTATTTTGTGATCGTATTCTCGAAATTTCTACAGCATCAAAGGAAAGCTAATTAGCGGGAACGAGCTTATTCACAGACGCTCAGTCAAAACAAAATCGACAAGCAGGAAGATTTCGGTTCCGGGTCAAGATCCAAGTGTCAGACAGGCAGACAATCCGACGGCTACGGTGGATAGTGCTTGAAATTGAAGCGAGAAGAGAGATAAGGTGAAGAGGAAGAATAAGGGTATGATTTGTGGAAGAGGAGTGTTTTCATCTTCCAGTGAAAGATCTGTTCAGAAATTTCCAAGAGGTGAAGAGTTGGCGAGTTCGTATGACGGGTCAGATAATTGTCGTAGTTCTGGTGGGAGTTCATTCCAGATGGGTAGGGCATCTAGGGCTATGAAGCCATTTCCAAATTTTAAGGATGAGTTGACGGGAGGGCGAAGAAGTGTCAGGTCGGAAGAGGAGCAGGTTGAGTGGATTATTTGGATTGTAAATAACTGTCGAAGTTAGAAGGATTGAGAGGATTGAATTGTGTTGTATGTGAGGCAGACGACTGTGTATTCTATTCGTTCGGATATTTTAAGCGAGAGAAGCGATTTGATTACAGAAATGTTCGGAGTTTTTGGTGCAGCAAGAGCAAGAACATTATGGATAGTTTGAAGGCGGTTTATTTGGGTTGTATTATTTTCAAGAAAATTGAGCAGCAGTGGTCAAGTTTTGCATGGAGTATGGATTGGCTTTGGTGCGTCCAGTTTTGAAGTCGAGGATTGAGCGGATTCCGCGACATGCATGAAGCAAGACGAGATAGCTGGGTGATATGATCAGAAAAGCTGAGGTTTTGGTCGAAGATCACACATTAGTTATGGACAGGAGAAATAGTGGAAAAGGTGTGAATACAGGCAGAGTCAAGGTGAGGGAAATAGAATGGTCATGCATTTTCTTTAGTTCATCGCGCAAACCTGTGAGTAGGAATTCTGTCTTTGTAGAGTTCAGGCAGAGAAGAAATGTCATCCAGGAGCAGATCTGTGTGACCATACGAAGAAGATGATCTACGGAGTCGGTGAAACAGTTCGAAGAGAGATGAATAGAGGTGATGGTCAACTGAGGATGCTTTAACGAGTGAACTGAGTTTGGTAGCGTAGGGCATAAACAGAAGAGATTCAAGAACGGAGCCTTGAAGAACTCCGTAAGTAAAAAGGCATGGTTGGGATAAGACCCGGTGTTTTAACGGAGAAAGAGTGGATGAAAAGATAGGGCTGCACTCAGAGAAGAGCGTTGTCACTAAAACGAGATCAGATTTAAGTACGCTGTCTGCAACTTGAAAACTGTACACGGTTGAGACTGTTAGTTAGCTAATTCACCAAGACAGCCGTCATCCACTCCTTAAGGTTTTATTTCATAATTCTGAAGCCCAAGATAACACGGCTGGCAATCTTTTAGGTTTTCTTACAAGAGCTAGTGAATCACCCACTCACTAGCTGAAGCCCTTTTTCTGTCGCGAATACACTATGTCTTCATTTTGAAGCTCACAGCGGCGTTTCCATGTTCTTCAATGTTTCTGGTCAACTAAAGCCCATTGTCAACTTATCGGAGTGTTTTGCTATACCCCATGTCATTGGCTCTTCTTGCATGTCTACACATTGTCTCAGTACCTCCTGTTAGTCACACCGATCTTTTTCAATATTGTCAACTTTTCAAACATTCTAAATATGCTTTTTTCTTCAATTGTGATCCCTCTTCTTAAACTGATTCTCTTCCAAGATAGTTGTATATTACCTCAGCTAAAAACTGGCAAAAAGTCGCGTTTATCATGTAGAAAAGTTAAAACTTCTACCATTGAACGTTGCCTCTACCCGTTCAAAATCACAAATTACCTCATTCGGCAACAATTTCACATCATGGCACTTAATGAAATTTGATTAAGTTCTGATGATAATTATACCGTACATTCCTTCCTTTCAGATATAACTCCCCTTCATTATTACTGCTACAAGAAGCATGACTGAGCGGAAACGGTGGTGGGGTAGCTTTCCTTTACAAATCCCTCTTTCTTTTGTTTAAACCTGTTCTCTCGACACCTTCGCCAACGTCTTCTCATAGCTTCAGCTATGTTAAAGGGCATGGATAATCTTTGGAATTGCGTCAACCGTCAACCATGTAGAGGTTTCTCAATCATTTAGCTGGTTAATGGCGAATAGTTGCGCAGCGCAGTCTACACAGACAAGGTGACTCGGTAGATACCAGTACGCTGTCATACCTTTTAGAAAAGACTCTTCTGATTCAGTTCATATCCACTATTTTTGCAAAATATAGGAGTATAAATGCCTGTGCTGAAAAATGCTCACAAGTATTAACCTATTTTAAATATTTATTAATTACATCAATTTTATTTTTACTGAGCATTATATTCCTCAAAACTCCTCACCTAAAATATTAACGTTTCGCATAAAAATTATAAAAACAAAATATGCCACAAATATTTAACACAACATCGAATTAAACAAAGACATAAAAATAAAAGACAAAACTAGACAGCAACTGTGACGATCTGATAGATATAGAAACAGAAAACCAACGGCTAATAACAAGTGGAGACAATAAAGGATTGATCTAGTATATATTGTTGTATAATAAGACCAATGACCACAGTAGTGGACACAATTAAGGTCTGGTCCAGTATATACATTTGGTCTACAAAGCATAAACCTGGGCCAGAGGAATTTGTATGGATAGTGTTAATTAGACTAAGTATTTTCTATGAAAAGAAACGTCCTTACAAATGTTCACCAATTTTAGAATGAACGCGAAATTAAATGGTTAAATTCTATAGCACTACTTTAAATCTTAGTTCAGGGCACCAGCTTATTCATGAGCGCTGGGACAAGTCTGAGGGCTTGCCCAAAGATGCCGTAGGTAGAACAAAGTCCGGTTGCGAGAAGAGCAGAAAGAGGAGTACAAAGCAGCTGTAACGGCGAGTTGTGTTTACGTTGAAAAGATGCGACTTCACATTTGAATGGAATTCCTAGGAGTAATAGATAGAAGGATTTGAGATAGCTGGTGATGGGTGAACAACAGAAGGGAAAGGGGAACGAGGAATTTGCGAAATTCAGGAGGGAAATCGTTCCAGAGTCGAGGTGCAGTGTGGTAGATGGATCGATTAGCGAACTTAAGATGAGTAGTAATTACAACCTAGGTAGCCATTATTTATTTGTAGGTTCAAATACCGATGACGACACTCCTCTCAAGGCTGAGCTTCTTCTTTCAGCCTGCTGTATCCACCCGTTATCATCCAATCCAGCAGCATCTGTATGGGTCTTCCTCCCTGCATTCTGCCCTCAATGACGGTTCTCAAGAGAGAGTCTCCTCTCAATATGCGACCAATCCATTTTCTCTGTCGCCTCCTTATTGTAGCTGTTATAGATCTCTCTGCCCCAACTCTATATGGACAAACTCTTGCACTCAACCCACAAGTCAGAGGATCGTCTCCCTTTTCGACTCCATACTTCATAATTTGGCATTTCAGATTCTGCTCTTCTCTGGATATCTTCTTGTCTTAATGATCGTTCTCGACGAATGGCAATAAACTCATCCCGCCCTGATCCAGTTCAGTTGTACCTCAGGGTTCTGTCCTCGGTCCCTTCCTTTTTTTAAATCTTTATTTCGCCCATTTGGCAAATTCTGCGCATGCATAACACAATGGTCCAGCAATTTGCTGATGATACTCAACTCTACGACACTCACTCTGTCACAGATTCCTCAGCTGAAATTGAACTCTGATTATCCTCATTTCTCATTTGGTTCTGGTTCAGTGACCTTGCAATCAACCCACATAAGTCAGAGGCTTTTCTTTCTACAACTCAGTTATGTATGCTGTCTTTCTCTTCTCTTTCACCTGTTAACCTTGCAGGACCAAAAGATTTCGTCGCATAAGGCATACTCTGACTGATGGCGTGTGGCTAAAACAGTGGCATATGGACTTGTTAGCTCTCGATTAGACTCTGCAAATGCAGTGTTATACGGCATATCCTCTTTTAATCTAAAAAAGCTCCACACAATGCAACACTCTTTCTATGGTTGATGAATGTTCTTCTACTTTACCAAATGCATTAGATCAAGTATTTTGCTCTTATATAGCCCAATATAAAATCAGAGGTTGTCCAATTAATTAAAGTGATTTTCCAGGTAAAACCTAACCAAATACAGGCAGAGATAACCCATTAGGAGAAGTATACTCAAAAGTAGTTCATTAGGATACAAGTTATCTTCCACAGAAGGCAAACGACCCTGCTATATCTCATTTAATGTATGCGTGCACCAAGACTTGTATGTAACAGAACTTCGCAGAAGTGCTAAAATGTTCAAAAATATCTGTCAGAGCAGGTTTGACCAAAAGCAAAATTAGAAGCTCGAACAACATAAACAATTTCAGAACACTCGTAACTGAAATATCTCCTTGCAAAAACTATTTAGATGATCCTATAAAACAAGAATGTAAGCACTGGTTGTCACAGACATGAACATAATTATTATTTGCAGTTGCACTCAACCCACATCAAAATAAATGAACGGTGCTGAACAAAAATTTCTGGATACTGAAGCAAAGATGAAACCCTCTTGACATAATGACCAACTCCTCCGATCACTCACCACCTCTTGCAAACTCTGAGGTAAAACAGAAAACCATCCACATCAGTCCCATAATTTTGGCTCCAGATTCATAGACCCCTGTAGTGTTTAGGCCATGCTTATGGGCTTGCTCAAAAATGACATATAAATGATATCTGTTTTAATGTTAAAACAGTGCCATATAAGTATTTAGATTTTGTCAGATACGTGTAACTACTTAGCCAGCGCCTGTTATAGCGACATCGCTTGCAAATCAATCACTTATCACTGGTCACTTCAAAACTGGACTGTGGCAACCCATTGTTCAGTAATGAAGCCTTAATGTACAGTAGTCTGAGTTCATCATTCAATGCTCTCGGTAATGCACTACTAAACTGTCCTTCTCTCCCTATCAACCTTTGTTACCTTCAGTACAAGGATAAACACACATATTCAAAAAGTGAATAAGGGAAGTGCTTAAGGTGTTTTGGTTGATACCTGTCTTAATGGTGGTGGATTTGTGCAACAAGCTACTGGCAACTGGAAATTTAAACTCTAATAAACGCGGTTTCTACATACAAATTTTCCTCCAGAGATATATGACAACACCGATTAGTACAATCACTGGTAGAACAAGCAGAACCAACAATGCCAACAGATTTGTATCGCTGGCAGCTGAAACAAAAAATACGTTACCTACATTAAGAAAACAGTGTTGTCATTCATAAATTGTTAGAGATTGAATTCACAGACTTGTCCAGCTCAAGCGACTTCTAAAGACATCCCAAATGTAAAAAATCTTCTTTTGGTGCAGAAAAAGCTATTGTTGACAAAGCAGTCAAAGCAGTCGATTTTAGACGCATAGTTTCGGAATAGAAAGTTAAAAGTAACCCATCGATATAGAAATTTTAGAGCAAGAATTTAAACATTAAATCACTCATGATTCAAAAATAAATATCAGAAATGAGTGCAAATCATGATGAGCAACCCCAAATAACATGGAGAAAAAGAAATTGCGGTTACCATCGCAGTAGAGAGAGCCAGATTCCGTGATTGGACTGAAAAACTCTTACCTAATGTTGAATAAACCTCGACATACATGGCCTCCACTGTACACGATTTGTTCCCTATCGAACACGTAGCTTCGCACCGATACGATCCAACTTTATTCGGTTTTAAAGTATGATCATCAGACACTGTGATCGAATCGTCGCCACTGAACCATTTCCATTTGTAACTGCATGATTGGCTGGTGTTCGCGATACAAATGACTTCGTCATACATTGTCATTTGAACTGTTACGTTGCTGCTGAAGATATCTGATTGAATTAAATACCAAAAGAGTTGATACACCAAACTACTTCATACATATACCATGCTGACTGCGTCAAGGACCTTGGAATTCGTTGGGGAATCAGCGTCTGCTCTACGTTTCACCGTGGGATATTGGTGCAATGTTTCCATTTAGGTATCCATTTAGGCATTCGCAAAAAGTGGATTTAACGTACTGGCATCAAACGCTTGCGATGTTCATGTACACATGCAATTCATAGGACAACTTAAAGAGATACAATGAAGTACATTTAGCCTCCCTTTCAGGTCGAGACATAATTATGTACTTCTGCTACATTAAGCAAGTGACTGGCATGCTCCTGTCGCCATCCAACGGAGTATGTTTATTTGATAAAAAAAGGAGTAAACCTACCAAACAAGACTAGTTATTATTTTCCACGTTAAAGCAATATTCGAATATGAACAATCGATCAATCAAGACAGTCTTGGCGGTGAGCGGTACAAATTCAGCGTCTTTTTGGGGAGCAATCGGAAAAAATTAGAAGACTTGAATCGGTTTTGTAATATGATAATATGTACATACAATGTAGGCCTATTTACAACTACGCCGATTCCTAGCAACTTGCATAGCAATATTTCCCAATCATCCCGAAATTTGATCTGCTTTAAACCGAGATTCGCTAACTGGGTTCTTCCGATGTCAACCGTACTGTAGAACGTTTTAGAACGTCTCTTAGCCCTACCCGTTTGTATGGTTTCTCTTTTCTCTTCTAATGCTTTTCTGGTTATTTTCATTCCTTCTCTTCTCCTGTCTGCCTTCCGCACACAACTTGTACCAAATCGTTAATTAGCCCTTTGCCCCATTCTCAAACCTTCGTATCTCGCTATCCACAATTTCAGAAAAGGTGCACTTTAGTATTGAAAGTTTAGACTGTCTAATTTCTAGAGCCGTACAAGTTAATTATTTAATTGGTCGAATGTGAAAAAATATAATTTAAATGTTGTCCGTATGAATGGTTACTCCTAACCTTATATTTTAATCCCGAGGAATCACTTATACCTAAGGGAGACAATAGTAAAACAATTAAAGTAATAAACTCTAGTCATCGACGCCTTGCCTCTGTTTCACTGCATTGGAAATGTGTACTCACATAAAATTTTGATAGCGTCAGATGAACAACTGTAGTTTCTTATGGAAGATCTCGTCATCTGGCAAATAAACGAAGAGTCACTAAGAGCAAGTGTACTTTTAATCGTTAGTGTGTAGGCCATATCATTCTTATTGGAGGTAAAGTTGACCGCTCCTTCTATGATGGATTGATTGTCTCCTCTCGCTTCCCACTGAAGAACTGGAAAAATGTTGCCATAGTATGTTACACTACACGAAAATTCAATTTTGTCTGGTTCTATGTCGCAATTGTTTGGTCCAATGACTCCGCTTGAATGCATGTTAGATTTGCAGACTGGATCGTCGTCTAAAACACATTAGGTTTACAATATCTTAAGGATGCTTCCGAAAACCCGACTATAATCACTCAACACAAAACTGAGAGTAACATGTTGGTATTGGTGAAATTATAGCAATCTACTACCTGAAGAAATTCATCTTCAAGTTTACCAATATAGCAATTCCCTGAGAAGTATTTAAATAGGAAACGTTTTGCCATCATTGGCTTAGTTTACTTATCTGGTAATTTAAGAGTGTTTCAAGCGTTTCGTCGACATATTTTGCAATCATTAATGTAAGTAGCGCGAGATTGTAACAGTCTTGGCATGATTAGGTGAATAATAGGGTTTGCCCATTGGAAGGCTGTCTGTAATATAATCAGCATGTCCATATTGATCTAATTAGTAATTGAGAACTGTATTTGTAGTCTATAACCAGACTACTGTGGCCTTTTGGAATAACTGGACAAAACTATTTAGCAGCTCTGATGGTGTTTTGACAGCAGATAGTTTATGTCTGATGTCGGGTCTTAGCAGACACTACTCTCAAAATTTGTGAAAGAGATAAAATGTAAGCATACCTAACACTATTAACTCAGCCGAACTTCGTTCTCCAAACCCTTCATCCTCTAAACATTCGTATTGTCCGGCATCGGAAAGTTGGACTGATCTAATAAGTAAATTGCTTGTTCCTGTAGATGAGGTTATTTCAACTGAAGACCTGACATTATACGGCTCTAGTATGTTTCTTCCGGCGTAAACATAATTGCTACCACAACGCCATTGGACTTTCTCCGCTTCAAGAGTCGTCTAACAGTTCATTTAAGTCGAATCATTGACCTTCACTTCTGTGTCGCGAGGAATCACGTTCAACTCTGCATCTGAAAGTCCACAAATAAAAATAATGTAATAATTTTTGTCACGTAGTTCTTAAGAATCATCACATCCTATTTCTGTGAAATGAAAATCTCACCTACAGTGTCCTACACATTAAATGAGAGTGGCTTCCGCTTTGCCATTTGGTTTAATATTTTTGATCCCTACATCGGATTTAGCAGTCCATATTTATTTGTTTCGTTTAGGCCCATAATAGTTCCGCTTCCATAAGTTATACCAAATACAAGTCATACTGCGCAGTCTCTTATTCAGCGCTGCAATGTTTCTCATTCACTCCTGTTATTGACTCACCTAGATTACTATAATGCAAATTTTGTAGGTTCACCCCACGTTCCTGTTGCGCCAGTTCTAGCCTGTCCTGAACTGCGCGTTCACATTCCTGACCTTCGCCGTATTCGATCTACGCTCGATTTTGATACTATCTTCACCATCGCTACTTCCATTGTCCACTCCCAGCTCAATTACTGTAATTACTATAATTTCCTCTTCCGTAAGAATGAATCCACTGAAATTAAGAATTTTCAACTCATCCAAAATTCACATGCCCGAGCGGTCACCAGGACACCCCAGCATCACCATATCACGCTGGGCACCCTTAAACTATTCCACAATTCTAACTCACTAGTACTCATTCTGGTCACTGAACCCAAAGCCTCACTCCATCTTACCTCTCTTTATCATAACATGATCAAAAGCGGCTCTACACCGTAATAAGTACTTAAGCCGTGTGCACGATACAGTCAGTGACCAAGTGCCGCAGTTCACATAAAATCAAGCACTTACCCCACCAAACTGTGTTGGATAATATAATGGCTCGCATTGTCATATGGTAAATGTTTCGTTTAAATAATTCTTCATTAAAAATAATTTCCAGTGTATCTTCAGCCAAAAGACAAAATTGTGAGAAAGGTGACATGTTACATACCTTACCTAAAGCCAACAGTTAACTATACTAAAGAAATAAAAGTAATTATTACATCCCACCCATGATGACTGTAGCCATGATCCGTTTCCGGCTTCAGTTTCTCAGGCGTCGAATGTTTCTGGATACAGTGTTCTTATAGCAGTGCAGACGTAGGATTACGACCAAATTCTCTATTAGTTCTCTCGATTTCAATTGAATGAAAGCATAGATAACGCTCCACATTTCGCCAACACAACACTTCGATAAGTTGGTCAACCCAATTCTCAATCTACTGACATCGTCAAGCGTCACGTTTCAAAGTTCGCACAGCCATAACGGCCAACCACGATCTCAGTCGCCTCACTTGTAGTCGTCAAACGTCTTATAGGTAAGCAACTATCGCAGCTTCGCTCACTGCATGTAAACAATTTTAACGAGTCACATAGCTAGGCAGTTAGCTATAAAATCACCTTTGACTCGGACTTTTCGAAGGAGTTCTTCAGTGATCTTCACCCGACCACATCCAGTGTAAAACAACGCGCACGGTGAGACCGGTGACAACTTCTAATTTATTATGCAGACCAGGCGGGAAGGAATTTTCACATCCTAGGCGAGTCGTATGGCTTTGCCATATAGTGCATGGAAACTTTCGCTGTCTTAGCATAGTAAGCAAAACATGCCAGAAGATGTAACAATGAGCTAAATTTAACCTTTAAGTAATCGGAAGGTTCACAAATGTGTGCGCTGGACGGAAATATTGTATCGCGCGCTATCCTCACAACTTGCGCGCGTGCCCCCACGCGCACAGCTATGAGGGAACATTGCAGAGGCTTACTCTGTTCAATCGTCCGAGAGCTTATTATTATACAGGCTACTTAACAAGTTTTGGACTGCGATTTGTAACGCTTAAATTAATCGATTAATTGTAAACATTTTAATCGAGTAGTTTTCATTTGGTTTCAGTTAAGTTGAGATAACGAAACTGGAACGGCTTTACTATCGGGATATGTAAGTATACTTGTATTTCGCCGAGACCAGCTAAACTGATGATAGCCATCAACTTGCTAAATAATAGCTAACTGGTTTCAGTTTTTCCGGCGTATGCATCGCTAACAAACTGTTTTCTAAACGATATAATGTTTTAAAACTTGCCATCAAAAGTTAAATTTTTAACACAACTATTGTCAATTTGTTCAAAATTAATCTGTTAATCAATGGCTCTTAATGGATCATCAATTTTGACCGATAACAGCCCTGAAAAACCAATTCAAGCATCACTTGCGATTGAATCGCTGCTAACACATAAAATATAGCTTATCGGTGTTCTGGTAAGGGGGTTAGATTTGCCATGATGTTAGTTGGGGGTTGACACCCTAGCTGAAATTTATACCTACGCCCGTGATAAAGAAAATCAGGACATTTTAGTCCCATTGTTTATCCTTATGTCCACACTCTAGGGTGAATAATACACAGCTATACGACCAAGCCCCAAGCGGGTGATGCAAGAGTACCCTAAATTTTGTCAGATTATTTGCGATTCGCTAATGATAGCATTGCACAAGACACCTGCAGTGTTATAAGCAAGACTAAAATTCCAAGACCAAGTCCACTTGGTTGGATAACAGGACCACAGGGTTGAAAAATAAAAAGCCCACAGAGTTCAAGACCAAGATCAGACCACAATGTTGAGATCAAGACCAAGGCCGAGACCGGCACATTCGAGACCAATACCAAGATCGCATTTTTGGTGTCAAAACTGTCTTCATGTAATCAATGTAGGCCTACAATCCTATAAATCTACAAACAATCCACTGTAACCACCTTTAAATGTTCATGCAGTGGCGAGTTTTGTATTCTTCACATTTACTTTACATCCGTTTTACCCTAGCCAGTATCTTGAATTACATTTGACACTGAAAACATCAGAACTCCGAAAACCAGAAGGCTTTCGGATAAGCGCATCATTTTCCGTTTTATTTTGAGTTGTTGTTGACATCATATGTTAGCCCAGAAAGCTTTGTATGTGTAGAAAAAACTCGGTGGGAGAAAATTGGTGCAATGTAAATTAGACTGCTCTTTCAAGAACAGTTAAGCAAGGTTAGATGATATTGAGAGCAAGGCCGATAGACATTTGTGTCGTTTTTGATGAATCATTTAGAACTTCTTTTGAAACGAGAGAGAAGTGCTTAAACTATTTAAAAAATTTTGAAAACAAGAAACCAACGAAACAATGACAGAGAAAACAATCCCAAACAGGCCACTAAAATCCAAATCAAAATAGTGAACATTAAATAAAAACAAACATCTCTAATATCAATTAGTTTAAGAAACCAACAAAACAATGACAGAGAAAACAATCTCCAACTGGCCACTAAAATCCAAATCAAAATAGTAAACACCAAACAAACTTCACAGATATCAAACAGTTTCTCATAATGAACGAATTGATGTAACACGCAGAGCACTTGACGAAACATCATGCATTCATAGTTGAGTCTATACTTTGTATTAAATCATCCCACTGGAAACTGGCAGTTCATTATCAAAACATTATACACACAGCAAACTACTGTCAAAAATGCTCTCTTACATTATGCTGCATAAAATGGTCTAAAATTAAGCAACTGTTGCTCTCTTCTACCAAACTTTGATTTTCCATTGGTTTCTTTAGCCTTCCTTCACTAGTTGCCGCAATCTTTACTTCAACACCCTTCTCATGATGGTGATGGATGCGTGGTCAGATTACACTGGCCAACACATAATTTGTTGCCTCAAATGTTAGAACTGTTTCTGGGTATATTTGACCTGCTGATTCCAGAAAAGGCACCAGTTTTCTCCCAGCAAGTCTAGTTTTCGAGATATAGAACATTATGCCATATACCAGTCCTTGCCTCTGCTCGCCCATAAAACATAAGGCTATAGCTATAATTATGTAGTGCTCAATTTATTATGTGATACACTAAATAAACATAATAATACAAATACTTAAAAGAAAATGATAGTACCTGAAACTGTACTTATATGATACCAAACAGAACAAGTTTGTTATAAAAATTTCAAGTCATTCGACACCGAAGAAGCTCCTTTTGTACGATTTCCGAGTGTGTCATCTGCCGGAACAATCGCGCATAATATTCCAGCAATAGTCTGCCATCATGTGTGCATCCCATCTTCCTTGATATCGATTTTCCATTGTTTTGATGTCTTGGTGAAATCTTTCACCTTGCTCTTCGCTGAAGTCACCAAGATTCTCTGGAAAGCGATCTAAGTGACTGTGGAGATAATGGACTTTAATGCTCATGTTGCAGCCAAGCTTGTTGAAATGAAGAAGCATATCCTCTACTAGTTGTGCATAATTGTCTGCCTTCTTGTTGCCAAGAAAATTTTTAGTTACAAGAACAAAGGAAGACCAGGCACAAGATTCGATTTCATTCATTGATGGTATGAAAAGTGGGTCATTCATAAGTTGCCTGATCTGTGGACCATCGAAGATTCCAGCCTTCAATTTTTCCATTGTAATTCCTGGTAACTTGTGTACTATGTATTCGAAGCATGAACCTTCTTTATTCAAAGCCCTGACAAATTGTTTCATCAGGCCTAGCTTTATATGTAGTGGTGGCAGTATGATCCTATCTCGTGCCACCAAAGATTCCTTGATTACATTTGAGCTCCAACCACCATGTCTTTCCTCGAAGGCCAATCTTTTCTTGTCCAATGTTCATGCTTGGCTCTACTGTCCCAAAGACACAAAAAGCAGGGATACTTTGTGTAGCCACTTTGTTGACCAAGGAGGAAATTTACCATCTTCAAGTCTACACAAATTACCCATTGATGTTCTTTGTATTTTATCTTTTCCAGTACTAAAGAGATGGCATTGTACTCTTCTTTCATCCTGGTGGAGTGACCGATTGGAATAGAACCAAATTTGTTGCCGTTATTTAAAAGCACACATTTCAGACTACGTTTTGAACTGTCGATAAAAAGACGCCACTCATCTGGGCTGTAATCCGACAGACCAATTTTCTTCAATAAGTTGCTGATGTCATTACAGAATACTAGGTTGTTGTCTTCGGTAAAGAATGGCAGCAAATCCTTTTCTCTGTTTCTATAAATTGTAATTTTCGTTCCAGGCTGAAGTGCATTCTTTTCCTTTAGTCTGGACGCAAGCAATTCAGAGGACTCTTTGGAAAGATTTAAGTCCCTGATCAGATCACTCAACTCTTTTTGGTCAAAACGTTCACTGTGTGAAGTTGATTGGAAATCACTGTCACTGCCCCCACTTTCTTCACTTTCGTCATCTTGTCCGATATTGGACATGCAAGTGTCATCGTCTGAGAGCTGAGGTAGTTCGCGAAAAGGTGGAACTGGTACAATATCCGAATGCGGAACAGGTCTCCTGGCTGAAGGTATATCAGGGTAAGACAACTTGTGACGATTATTTCGATTGATGCCATCGATATTAACCATACAAAAGTAACAGTCGTCGAAGTGGTTTATCTGTTCCCTCCAAACCATCGGTACACCAAATTTCAGGCAGCTTCTCTTTCCAGTTGTCCAGTGGCGCAATTGTTCAATACAAGTTTTGCATACTGTATGAGGAGCCCATTGCTTATCTTGATCTCCAAGTTTGACACCAAAATAACCTACATACTGTATGCTCTTTTTACAAACTCAGAAATCGGTTTCCTGTTTGCTTTTAGTGTGTATTCCCCACAAATGTAGCAGAATATGTCTGGATGGTTAATGCAGCTCCGTCTGGAAGTAGCCATAACCTTAAGGATGTTCGCATCTGAGGAATTAAATGACTAACCTAAAAAATAGTAAGAACATGTAGTTATTTAATGCTCACATTCACAGATTGTTTTTGCGACCAACTCTTAATATGCCCTAAGACGACTGCGGCTGCTCTAGCTTTCAGGAGGCGGTTTATATAGGCTATAAATGCTGACTTCAGCATAATCTATTTACATAGTTCGAAACCATGAAACGCTGTATAAGCACAAATAAATTCTAAATGAGGCCATGAATTTAGTGCTGAGTAAGCTGTAGGCTACGGAATAGTTATTTCGTTGAATCAGCAATATCTCAGCACGCGGCAAGATATGCTGATTTTACATTATAAGGATGTAGGCATTATATGAATCAGCAAGAATTATAATTAGCCATAAATAAAGCTTATTATGACATTTTAGTTTTGCCAAAGACATCGTTTAAAGAGTGGACTGGGTTTTCTTTACAAAATCGACGATATCTCAGAAACTAGACCTGATGCACTCAATCCAATGACATTTTCTGAATCAGCGCCCAAAATTACCCCAAGAACAGGTCTAAAACCGAAGGCAACAAGAAAAAAAAATTTTTCTGTTGGCCAGTGTAATCATTCGTTCATTTAAGCATTTTTATTGCGCCCATTTGGGATGAAGTTGCCACAGATGCAACTATACATCAGCCCCATAATTCCGGAAAAGATTTATTAAATTTCTTAAATAAAAGCGGCAAAGCCTTTGCTTGTAAGTTCTTAGAGTGATTTTATACACTTTAGATTACTTATGAAATAAAAATACACATTAACTGGGTTTCAAGTTAATATAATATTTATATTTTACTTAATTGTCTAAACTGAAAATTCAAAATGCGTCCATCTTTGAACTTATGGTTCTTATAGTCCCATTCGTTGTCAGCCACAAACAATCGATTATTTGTCTGATCCAGAAGAATCCTCCATGGGTCTTGTAATCCATGTTTTTCTTTTGACAGAATTTCTCTCTTGAATTCCAAATCTGAATCCAGTAACAAAACTCGACTGTTGTATCGATCAGCGACCATCACGAATCCATTTACATCGACGGCCAAAAAGACTGGCTCATCCATTTGTCCAGTGGTCGATCCACGTTTTCTACCGAATGACTTCTTCAGTTTTCCATCTGCATCCACTACACACACTCTATGCAGTTTATTAAGATCTAAGCCATGACTGACTACGAAGTGACCACTGGTCAGTTTTATAGCATGCATTGGATGACGAATACGTCCGTCTGAAAGAATTATTTCACGGATCAATTGTCCGTCTGACGAATACTCATTTAATTTATTTTTATGTAAAACAGCTAAAATGACATTCGATTCATCTGTAACAGACAGACCCCATCCCCAATTGTCTCCTGTTGACCATTTTTTTATTAACTTTCCATTTGGATCAACTCTCAAGATTTCATTCGACTGATCATGCGATTCTTTGCTATCGAAGATGTAGAGACAATTATTTCTGTTGCAGGATCTTATGTCATATGGATTAATTAATTCCTTCAAATTCCATCGACGACTGAAACTAAATTTCATCGAATCATAAACTTCAACTTCTGAACTCCTTCGACTCACAACAAACAATTCTTTGTCTAAGATCGTCATTCCAAAGATTCCTATATCTTCTGCGGCTTTCATTTTGATTGTCTGAAGCAAAACTGGATCCGATTCATATGCACTAGGCAGTTTATCTGAAAATAAAGACAAATCCAATAAATAATTTAAAATATTTCCATGCATTGTTGTCATTATATTATTGCAGAATTCAAAATTCGCAATAAAACCGAGTAAATACGGTGGTTGTGATGATAATCGCGAGACAGACACAGACAAACGAAGGCAGAGAAACTGAAACACACAGTGAAAAGGAGACGGAGAGAAAGCAATAGCAGTCGAGAGGCAGAACCAGCAATATAAAGAGACATTCACAGATGTCGAGCGAAACACACAGCTACCAGGAGAAGAGCAGAGAGGTATAAATCAGGTCTAAACTTAAGACTCATTTCTTCCAACTTGCTTACCCACAGTATAGCCTGGCTTCTGGTTTCTCTGACCTGTTTGAATTCGATCAGGTTTCTCCAAAGGTTTATGATTTCTGACGGCGATTTTGACCTGAAGCGACCATCGACTGATGCCTTGGGCATCATGTTAACGGCGCTATAGAAGTTTTTAGATTAAATTGCAGAAATACTATTTTCAAGTGCATTTTTAAGGCCATCATCTGGAGAGTATGGAACGCCGTAACATTCTGAAATAAACTGAAACAAAATAATCCCTACAAATTATATCATTACTTAATGGTCATAGGAACATGAAATAAAGTTATGAAATAAAGTACAAAACACAGTTTCATCGACGATAGGAATGTTTTGATGATTTTTACATTAAAACGTGATCTTTGTGCAAAAAAACACCCTCATAATCGTTGGTCTACTTTTAGAATGATACAAAAATGAAATGGTCAATAGGGAAATCGGTTTCAATAGTCGTATGCATAAGAGACGCCATCATCCACTTGACAGTCTCTGTATAAACGCTATTCCGCAATCTTTTTAAATTTCATTACCAATTTGCTTAGAGTAAAATTGACCTTAGCACTGTGTTTATTACTATTAATTAATTAGAAAGTCTAGAGCGCCGTTGTCTAACGCACAAGGCGTCAAGCGAAGGCGCCCTTTTTAAGGCCAACTTAACTGCATTAAAACGAACACACAAACTAGACTGTAATCGTAATCATAATTCCGAGATTTCTACAGCGCCCAATGAAAGCCGCGCCGCAGGGACCAGCTTATTCACAGGCGCTCAGTCAAAACAAAATTGATAGGCAAAAGGGTTCGGTTCCAGGTCAAGATCCAAAAGTCAGACAGAGAGCGTGGCAGCTATGGGTGGTGGTGTTTGGGATTGGAGAGGAGAGAGATAAGAGGAAGAAGGGGTGTCAGGATAGGATCTGTGAAAAAGGAATGCTTGTGAATGAAAAATTACGAATTTAAACATTTGAGTGCCTGACAGAACTTTGTGGAGTTGTTAAATACCTCGATTATGAGATTATGGATTAAACTATTTAATATGGATTAAACTAATCAACCCTAACAACTTATGTCGTGCTGTTATACTAATGCACGAGGCGCTGGTCACGTGTTCTGTTGTGCTGATTCTGCCATTTCGACAGTTGTTTATCTCAATGCGGAAGTTGCTTTTATAATTCTATGTTCGGACTTCTACTGAGTCGGCGTTTCAAATTTGTCTCTCGATTCCGCATAAGAATTTGTGTTTTTCAACGGTAATTGGTCGATTGTAACTCTCGGACCGATTCACCTATTAAGATGGAACAGGTTCTCCACCAAGGGCATTCGAATGTCAGACCTACACTAAGTATACTGTCTCTAACTTGTAAATTGTACACGGTTGACACTGCTAGTTTGCGGATTCACCCAATGAGTCGTCTTCCTCTCTCTAAGGTTATAAACCATTAATTTGTGACCCAAAAACACTGTTGGCAATCTTTTAGGTTTTCTTGTTCTAGTAAGTCGCTCACTATCTGAAGTTCTTGCTCTCTTGTGAACACACTTTGTCTTCACTTTAAAGCTCATTCCTCATTGTTTCTATTCAACTATGGCCCCACTCACAACCTCCCCAAGAACTGTCCTATACTTGATCAATTACTTGACTATTGTTCCGTGACGTTTATGCATTGTCTCGTACCTCTTGTTAATCAACCACCGCTCTTCTGTCACTCTTGTCAACATTTCAAAACTAATAATGACGCTTATTCCTTTTTTGTGTTTCCTCTTCTCGATTAATGTTCATTGCCAAAGCAATTCTATTCTATTCTATATCTGTCTTACATTTCAAAAAGTCGCAGTTATCATGGAAAAAACCTAATAGCATACAAGTGATATCTATTCAGTCCAGTCTATCTCGCCCTTAGTCATCCGTCTGACTCAGTCTGACATTCTGATAGCGTGTATCGGAAGCCGTCTGAACTCGGAGTCGATGTCAAAATGTTCTTTAGCCAAAACCACTTTATCTTCTTCACTGGGAGTAAAAGACAGGTTTTTATTGTCAGATGAGTCGAAATTGTCATCATCTGATGCAAATTCATGAAGAATTTGCGAATTCCTTGTCGTCAGTAAGGCCACAACATGCCGCCACTTTGGGTTATTTAATGTCCGATTCGACTGGTTGGTTCTCATGTTTATGACCCAATTTAAAAAATATCTTCCACTTATTTCTGTGCTTAATTATATTATCTTGACCTAAATGACGTAAGATTTCAAAAATATAACGTCTGCTATAGGCTGAGAGCCATCTAATATTAATGCTAATTACCCCAGTCACGCTCGGGGTTAACCGTTTTTACATAGAATTTTGGGCCCGAGTAACGCTCGAGGTTAACGCTAAGAAGATTAATTTTAAAGCTCACCGTAGTGTTTTCGCATTCTTCAGCATTTCTGTGTCAACTCTGGCTCCATTGGCAATATCCCTGAGAGCCGTCCTATGCCTAATCATTTATTAGCGCCTGATAATTTTATTGCCTGTTCTTGCCTGCCGTTTATGCATTGTGTCCATACCTCTTGATAGACAGCCACTGTTCTTATGACATTCTTGTCAACTTTTCAGAACTAATAATTACGCCTTTCCGTCTATTGTGTTCCATTTTCTCGATTATAGTTCACTGTCTAACTGATTCTCCTCAAAGACTGTACTATCTTGCATCCATGGTAAAAAGTTGCGGTTATCTTACAAATCACTTTGCTGTCACTGCATCCATTTCTTTTCCTACTAAACCAACATCGAATTACGTAAGTACAGCCATTTTCAGCCTTTTCTGTCTCTGGCAATAGACTCTCCAGGCGAACGTTCGCTCTTCAAAGTCTGTTTTGGCCTTCAGATCTTGACTAAAACTCATCCCATTGCAAGGTCTCACAGCCTGCCTCTGTGGCTCGCTATGGAATTTTACAATGTCAAAAAGGCCGGGCCAGTGGGGCTTAAATGTCTGAAGACAGCATGACAGCAAAGTTTATTATATATTATTAATTAGCGACTTCTGTAACAGCGGTGTCTAGTGCACAAGGCATCAACCGATTTCACACCAGAACCAAGTCGTGATCACTGATCAGGTCAATATCCAGGTCAGTCCACTGGGCCCACATTGCTTCTCCAGCTGGAAAACAGTTGCCCCAAGTGGCAAAATGCGGGCCAGCTATACGTGGGTCCTATCTATAGGCCTATTCTCAACTTCATGTCCGAATTTATAGGGTCCTGAGTTTCCCTCTAATCGGATGGAATATCATACATCTGTTTTGTCATTTCCCGTTCTCCTCTCATCAATCAGCCTACCATAAGTACGGTTACTATCCCATTTAATATGACACTATTCATTTTGTCGTTCACAAGAACATTACATGTACTTTGTTCTAATGACAAAGGATATGCGATACTCTGATTCTCCTGTACCTCTCAGGCAAAACTGGAATTTGCTGCATATATTGGCTATAAATAGGCCTTACGCAACTTTTGTACGCAACATGCGCCAGTGTTTAATGCTGTCACCACGCTCATGCATCTACAACTGTCCATCCGCAGCTACTTAAAACTTGTTTTGTAACGTGGCCAATGCTAGATATTAGCACAACACCAGTTTTCTTTCATTTTTTTTTTACTTTTAATCGTCACTTTACAAATCGCTTTCAGTTTATAAAATTTACAGTTAACAGAAACAACGCTATCGACATCAATCTAACACAGTGAATGCCTATACCTTGACTGTCAATACAATACAATAAAAAATTCTATAGTTTTAAAATTGGCAAATAAGGCTCATTCACAAATATTTTCAGGCCAATCCTAATCAGTTACCATTAGCAACGATCGGCCTAGCGCTGCATATGAACTGGCGGGATTCAAAACTCTTCTCTCCGCTTAAACCCGAACATCGTCATCAGCAGTGCGCTTTTGCCCATGGACTCCCCAAGCCCGTTCTAAAATGCGCCGACAGGGTTCATGGCCGATGCCTAACATCCCATAATTAATGTCTATTGAAAGAATATTATCCAACTTGAGTATTGTCTATAGAAGGCTAATATGGCCTCTTTCAGTAATGCTCGATGAACACAGAATGTGTGGGTTTGTGCTTCCTCTGAGAAGTTTATTGTGTAGGAAACTTGACAGTGTTTCACGCACAATTGTTGAAAGCCTTCAAATCATGCTACAGTCATTAGACTGTGATGCTTAATAAATACATAAATAATAATAGTTATATATATAATCATAAATATGTGTGTGTGGACTCCACTTTTTAAAGTTAAGTGGAATATAAAAATGGAATGCAGAGGGCCTAAGTTTACATATTAAACCAAAAATGTTCCAATTACACCACAAGCAATCTACAACATATTAAAAGAGTACAAACTTTAAAAATCTGGAATACATTTAAACAAAGGAACACTTACCAGAGGGTTGTTCGTGGTCATTGTTTTGTAAATCTACAGAAAAAAGAGGATTCGGGTATGATGTCTGTTGGGAATAGCTGATATCCACAGTTGCTGTTTGTTGAGCCATTTCAGGCATCAGGATGTCATTACTGAGAAGCTCAGCGTGACTCGAGGCTGTTGGTTGTTGACCACCAACATCACACAAAGCTGCTGTCTCGGCATTAGGTAAAAAGCCTATACCAGATGAAACACCACATGGTTTTTTCATACAATTCTTTATAGATCATTTATTATATATTAGATTTGTAAAAGTTTCAAATATATGCTCACTGACCTTGTAATTGTAATTTGAGATTTATAAAGCTCCTCTTAGGGGATAAACTCAACAGAGGTGCTTCCGACCCGAAAAAGTAAAATCACTGTTGAACAGTACAGTCTTCAGGCGCCTGCGGAACATTAAGTGGGGGAGAGAAAGGAGCTCTAGTCGCAATTCTTGAGGGAGACGATTCCAGCAAGTGGGACCAACATAGGCAAAGCTTCGAGACTGGGCCGCAGCCGTACGCATGCGAGGGACAAACAGGAGATCTTGAGTGGCCGAGCGAAGGTTGCTTCGGCCCGGCAACGAGGAGACCAAAGTGCAGAAGTCAATGAGGTAAAGGGGAGCAGAGCCAAGAACACAATTGCGCATGAGGGAGAGGATCTTAAAGTGGACACGCTGCTGGACGGGGAGCCAGTGAAGAGTGTCACGAATATAAGACGAGATGTGGCCATACTTTGGAATGCCCCCTATGAGATGAGCAGCAGAGTAGAGCACAGATAAGTGCCTTTAAGAAATTATTTCGTGTCCAGCAACTTTCTCTGTTTCAGTTCAAGTCCATTATTTTCGCAAAATAGGGGAGTATAAATGTCTGTGCTGAAAAATATTTATCAGTATTAAACTATTTCAAACCATTAAAGATTATATCAATTTATTTTTACTGAGGATTATATTCCTCAAAACTCCTCAGTTACTATATTAATTATTTTGCACAAAAAGAGTTATTAAACGAAAACATCCCAGGAATATCTAGCCCAACATGGCATTAAACATAGACACATAAAAATAACAGACAAAACTAGACAGCAACAACGATGACTTAAGTTTCTTAATAGTTAGATAGAGAGACAACCAACGGCACATAACAAGTGGAAGAATGTAAAGGAAAGATCTAGTAGGCATATACATTGGTATACAAAAAGACCAATGACCAAAGTAGTTGAAAGAATTAAGGTCTGTTTGGTCCAGTATATAAATTTGATAAACAAAGCATAAACCTGGGTCACAGCCATTTATGGATAGGCTTAATTAGACTAAGCCTGTAGGGATGCGCGACGGTGTAGTGGTTACTATGCTGAACAAACTTACGGCCTAAGTTTGGGGGTACAATCCTCGCCATAGCAGAAATTTGTTTTGAAACTTTGGTTCCACTTGCGCCTCCTAAAGAACTCAGCAATAATGAATACACAGATCATACACTAGGTTGGAAGATCTGGGTAGCCGATCTCATAAACTGAGGCCAAGTGAGGCCAAGAACATGTTAAGCGTCAGTGTAAAGTGCAGAAACACCTATGGAACATGTTTGCAAAAGGAGATTCCATTTTCCGCCCGACGTGCAGGCCTCTATAGTGACAATAATTTACCTCTTTACCAGCATCGGCAAGATAAGAGGTTCAACGTAGCAGCATAAATAGCGATTTGCATCAGAGCAACGGAGAAATTAGAATTAACACAGAATGAATTGCCTCACAGCACTAGGATACAGAGGATTCATGATCTTTGTGATATTAGTTCAACGCAAAAATACTCTGTTGTTTTAACTGTGGACATCCATTTGCCTCTTCGGGATTTACATCGTTATCCTTTTGCTTCATTGATTTGGAACAATTAATTCTTAAGTATGTCAAAAACATCCAAAGAGCAAATACGGAATCCATTTAACCACTCGCTTATACATAAGAATTTTTAACTTAGGCTTACCTCATTTTCCTTTTCTTATATAGATACTGTCCAACTACTTACTAATTGAAGAACAAATAAACGTACCTTCTGCAGCTTCTTCCAAAATTTTCAGAATATGATCTTGGTTTAATTCCCGAAGAGATTCGATGGTTTGCTTGTAATGCTCAATGCTGCCCTGTCTAAGTATTTCCAGCATGGCTTCGTTTTTCTCTGAGTTGGTTGGTTTGGACAAAATGAATTCGTGTTGCCTCTTGTTTATCACGCCTTTGAAGTGTAATTTGTAGCTCAAGTATGATGCGTCCAGACCATCAATCAGGGCTTGACGATTTGAAATTAGCTTTCCGAGTTCATTTTCTGACATTGGCCAGACATCACCATATGCCTCTTGGTATTCTAAACACATCAACATTTTCTATTTATATTTAGGGTATAAATTTAGTTCCTCGTGAAACATTACAAGTAGCACCGTATTAGATTACAATTATGATAATATAAAGATTGTCTACAAAGACGACGCTACTCAATTGTTTTCTGACTAAAGGGCCTGTGGGTGTTTATAATGCTCTCCATCATGATCAAGAGCAGAGATTTCAAAGTGTATCCTTAAAAATATTAAAGGGTATACTAATTTGTGCGTAAAAACTGGGACAAGGGAATAAAACTGTCGCCCTTTGAAATAAGCGCTTAGATGGTCCGCCAACAATCTTCAAGCGTCCCTTGAATATTTCTATAGAAATTTTACTTGGAAATGGTATTCATGCGCACACAGCTCGTGATTGCCAGGAAAGTTAAAATCAAAAACCACAAGCCTGAACTGTTTGTATTTTGGTGTCTTTAGCCCTTTATACAATAAACTACTTAATCAAGGCCAGAGTAAAAGCAACTCACTTTGATTTTGAAGGATACCATTTGAAAATATCAATCCGAAAATTGACTTTTAAAGGATTATTTGATTATTATCTGGTAGTGGCCAGCTGTTGAAACTGACAGTCACCCAAAACTTTTTAAACAAGACTTATTAGCTTGACTTTTGACCTCAATGGAGTGGTCGAACATGGCTTCAGGCAAATAGAGCAGTGCAGCCAACCACTGTTTGCAGCCAAAGCAATGGAGACGTTTGTGGACCTACAGCTAGAACTGTACAATGACTGTAGCATCAGGTGCAAAGTCACACCAAGCTCAACCAAACTTCAAACAAAAACCATTACGGTAGAATGTCATAGCCGTAGTATCTAAGCATTTATTCGATTGTGGATGTGATGAAAATAACTGTGACTTAGCTATGATGGGGATCGAAGTGGGTTAAATTCGGCTACGTGGGCTTTTTAAAATTACGTTTGAATATTTACTTTAACCTAGGGCAGTACCCCATCATTCCCAGAAACCCCAGCCTCAATTTCGTTCAAGTGAGTAAAAGTAGTCACATTCAAACATAGGTACCAAAGTGCAACTTAAGTGAGGTGCTTTACAACAAAAAATCACATGTCTGGGATGCCAATGCATAGCAAGAAGTGCCATTCACTTTGCTGACAAAACCCGGAGTGAATGTTTTGGTGAAAAGCACAATTGGATGCTGCCCAAGATCGATAACAGTATCTGCTTTCCGTTATCGAATTGACAACCATGGTGCAACAATACATTATCACTGCCAATTAGACCAACCTGCTGCATTGTTGTATAAGTCAGCTTACCCCCATCTGAATTCAAGTAGTTGGCCAAATGCATCTGCCTGGCTTCTGCTAGAGCCGCAATCAGTTTGTCGGCCTTGTTTTTGTCAATGATGTAATTCAGTAATTTCTGATTTCTGTCTTCGACCGTTGATGGCATAGATCGAATCTGGTGAAACTCCGCCATGGTGAGATCTTTACGGGGGAGCATGACATCCAGAAGACCAAAATCTGGATCTATTCTGTCCACCAGGAAGTCCATATGTGCCTTGAGCAGGCTTATTTGCCACTCCTCTTGAATCATGTTTTCTTAAAGTAGAAAAGAACACGCAGAATTTCCTAAACTGTTGAAAGCTTAAACGTCAAAGCGAATGATCATGAGGAATGTGAGGGCGATGGGCGATGATGAGGACACTGATCATGACAACAAAGTGGGTAACCACAAGTCAAGTAACTTATTACTCACCGCTTCTTGTAAGAACAGTATCACTCAGATCCGTCCTTAAACTGTTGTTTATCTGAAAATGGTGAAGAATAAAACATTGCCTTACAAATTAGAGTTTTATAAAGCATTCCTTTAGCACAAAGTATGACAACCTTTTTAAAACGTTATACTTGCTCTTTAATAACCCATTTAAAATCCATTAAAAAAATAAGAACATAGTTGGTCCCTACTAGTCAATCAACAAAGTTAATGAAACTCAACGAACGAACGAGTATCATATTGGTTCCTGTTTCATTACAAACACTGGCCAACAGAAAAAAATTTTTTTCTTGTTGCCTTCGGTTTTAGACCTGTTCTTGGGGTAATTTTGGGCGCTGATTCAGAAAATGTCATTGGATTGAGTGCATCAGGTCTAGTTTCTGAGATATCGTCGATTTTGTAAAGAAAACCCAGTCCACTCTTTAAACGATGTCTTTGGCAAAACTAAAATGTCATAATAAGCTTTATTTATGGCTAATTATAATTCTTGCTGATTCGTATAATGCCTACATCCTTATAATGTAAAATCAGCATATCTTGCCGCGTGCTGAGATATTGCTGATTGAACGAAATAACTATTCCGTAGCCTACAGCTTACTCAGCACTAAATTCATGGCCTCATTTAGAATTTATTTGTGCTTATACAGCGTTTCATGGTTTCGAACTATGTAAATAGATTATGCTGAAGTCAGCATTTATAGCCTATATAAACCGCCTCCTGAAAGCTAGAGCAGCCGCAGTCGTCTAAGGGCATATTAAGAGTTGGTCGCAAGAACAATCTGTGAATGTGAGCATTAAATAACTACATGTTCTTACTATTTTTTAGGTTAATCATTTAATTCCTCAGATGCGAACATCCTTAAGGTTATGGCTACTTCCAGACGGAGCTGCATTAACCATCCAGACATATTCTGCTACATTTGTGGGGAATACACACTAAAAGCAAACAGGAAACCGATTTCTGAGTTTGTAAAAAGAGCATATGTAGGTTATTTTGGTGTCAAACTTGGAGATCAAGATAAGCAATGGGCTCCTCATACAGTATGCAAAACTTGTATTGAACAATTGCGCCACTGGACAACTGGAAAGAGAAGCTGCCTGAAATTTGGTGTACCGATGGTTTGGAGGGAACAGATAAACCACTTCGACGACTGTTACTTTTGTATGGTTAATATCATAGGCATCAATCGAAATAATCGTCACAAGTTGTCTTACCCTGATATACCTTCAGCCAGGAGACCTGTTCCGCATTCGGATATTGTACCAGTTCCACCTTTTCGCGAACTACCTCAGCTCTCAGACGATGACACTTGCATGTCCAATATCGGACAAGATGACGAAAGTGAAGAAAGTGGGGGCAGTGACAGTGATTTCCAATCAACTTCACACAGTGAACGTTTTGACCAAAAAGAGTTGAGTGATCTGATCAGGGACTTAAATCTTTCCAAAGAGTCCTCTGAATTGCTTGCGTCCAGACTAAAGGAAAAGAATGCACTTCAGCCTGGAACGAAAATTACAATTTATAGAAACAGAGAAAAGGATTTGCTGCCATTCTTTACCGAAGACAACAACCTAGTATTCTGTAATGACATCAGCAACTTATTGAAGAAAATTGGTCTGTCGGATTACAGCCCAGATGAGTGGCGTCTTTTTATCGACAGTTCAAAACGTAGTCTGAAATGTGTGCTTTTAAATAACGGCAACAAATTTGGTTCTATTCCAATCGGTCACTCCACCAGGATGAAAGAAGAGTACAATGCCATCTCTTTAGTACTGGAAAAGATAAAATACAAAGAACATCAATGGGTAATTTGTGTAGACTTGAAGATGGTAAATTTCCTCCTTGGTCAACAAAGTGGCTACACAAAGTATCCCTGCTTTTTGTGTCTTTGGGACAGTAGAGCCAAGCATGAACATTGGACAAGAAAAGATTGGCCTTCGAGGAAAGACATGGTGGTTGGAGCTCAAAATGTAATCAAGGAATCTTTGGTGGCACGAGATAGGATCATACTGCCACCACTACATATAAAGCTAGGTCTGATGAAACAATTTGTCAGGGCTTTGAATAAAGAAGGTTCATGCTTCGAATACATAGTACACAAGTTACCAGGAATTACAATGGAAAAATTGAAGGCTGGAATCTTCGATGGTCCACAGATCAGGCAACTTATGAATGACCCACTTTTCATACCATCAATGAATGAAATCGAATCTTGTGCCTGGTCTTCCTTTGTTCTTGTAACTAAAAATTTTCTTGGCAACAAGAAGGCAGACAATTATGCACAACTAGTAGAGGATATGCTTCTTCATTTCAACAAGCTTGGCTGCAACATGAGCATTTAAGTCCATTATCTCCACAGTCACTTAGATCGCTTTCCAGACAATCTTGGTGACTTCAGCGAAGAGCAAGGTGAAAGATTTCACCAAGACATCAAAACAATGGAAAATCGATATCAAGGAAGATGGGATGCACACATGATGGCAGACTATTGCTGGAATATTATGCGCGATTGTTCCGGCAGATGCCACACTCGAAAATCGTACAAAAGGAGCTTCTTCGGTGTCGAATGACTTGAAATTTTTATAACAAACTTGTTCTGTTTGGTATCATATAAGTACAGTTTCAGGTACTATCATTTTCTTTTAAGTATTTGTATTATTATGTTTATTTAGTGTATCACATAATAAATTGAGCACTACATAATTATAGCTATAGCCTTATGTTTTATGGGCGAGCAGAGGCAAGGACTGGTATATGGCATAATGTTCTATATCTCGAAAACTAGACCTGCTGGGAGAAAACTGGTGCCTTTTCTGGAATCAGCAGGTCAAATATACCCAGAAACAGTTCTAACATTTGAGGCAACAAATTATGTGTTGGCCAGTGAAATCAATATCCTCTATTGCAAAGAAACTTGCATATTTCCACTTCATTCCACTGCGCATCTCAGCCAAAACATTAATCGTTAGGGTGATGTACCATACTAGAACATAGGCAAAAGCCATTCTAATCTGCCATAGGCATATGCTTACTCTATCTTGTTGCCAAGGAAAAATAGGTGCATTCGCAGAAGTTGAATTTACATCACTGCACTGTTGTGCACTGGCTTGTAATCCCAAAGGACCAGAAGCATAATTCATCACAGAAAACAAGCTGCTAGTATTTAAGGGTTGTCCAAAACTGGTACTCTGCCCAGATATCCCCTGAAGACCTAAAAAATTTAAAAGAATGCAGAACATAATAACATGCTAACAGCAGTCTTACACAATAAACAAGTATGCTGACACAGTCAAATGTTAAAATCCACTGAACAGAATTTACCTTTAGCTTGAACCAAAGCATCAAATCGATCATACTCTTTAATTTGTAGAAAAGAAGCAAAAACCCAGGCTACCATTTGAGGGAAAGACTCTCAAATTAATGTTACAACACATCAATCATCTATGCAAGCTTGATATTGACTCAAATGCCTCACGCTTGTCTTTCTGCAGTTGATACCTAGACGAAGCCCGTAAACTGATCCTCTCTAAACATTGCAGGCACTGAATTCTGTGGACACTTATAACATCACAATCACTCCAAATCATGACGAGACCGAACTGAAAGCATGTTCCCAATGGCATTGCTAACATAAGGTTGTGGCAGCTTCAGAGGGTCACTAGATCGTGTGTTACGAACAGGAACATGACAATCAATAAATGATCGGAGATAGGCAGGTTGCTGGGTATGGAGAAGTCGGTAGGTAATTATAGCTATTTAAAAATCAATGCGTCTCGAAACCGGCAGTGAAGTTGGGAGAGAATGCCAGCAGATGAAAGGTTGAAATTAGGACGGACAAGGTGTGCTGCCAAGTTCTGTACTCGCTGTAATTTTCTGATATTATAAGACGGGATATGGAAAAGGATATGATTGCCATAGTCAAGTCTAGACTGGACAAGAGCAACGGCGATCGCACCAGCCATATTATCAGTGAGAACCAACCGATGGAGAATCGATTGCGATATCCACATAAGGTGGTGCGGCACGGTAGCCTATGTGGGGCAAGGTAACCTATTGGAGAGAGTGCTCGGCTTGTAATGCAGAGTACCGGTTCGAAACTTAACTGAGACGGTTACTATGTATGGACCTTCAGCAAGTTCTTCACTCACAACTGATCGCCGCCATGGATTGATGCTAAGTTATTAGATAGTGGCGCCTAATAAATGCAGAAATAATAAGGTTTGATAGAGCAGAATAACAGTTAAATGCAGAATAGAAGACAATTACAAAACAGAACTAAACTTGCAGAATAAGAGTGAAGAATTTGTCCAGTAAGAGTAAAATGACTTAAACCATTAAGTTAAACCAACTTGAACAAATATAAATATACATACTTTAAGATCCATTTCATTGTAATTCAGAAGTTGTGCAATTAAGATAACACTTTACTTAAACCAACCTCAGAGCTAGATTTTGTCTAGTGCCACAATCTTGCTTTTATTACCAGAACAAAAGGAGAGTCCCCTTAAGTGCAAGCAGATAAAGTATTAAAACTAAGAATGTCACCATCACCTTTTCTACAAGTTTATAATAATGATACTACTAATAATAGTAGTAATAATTATAATAAAGTCTACAACCGTGTCGGAATTTTGAATTGTAGGCCTACCACGGAAAACAGCCCCGAAACCTGGAATTTACTGCTCCTAGCAAATCTTCATATGGAACTCACTAATTCATATTATACTTAAAATTTCAAACGGCATCAATCAAGCTTCTTTAAAGTGCTGTAAGAAAGATATACCTACCAACAGACATGGGTTGTACAGTTTTTGTTTGATTTCTTAATTCTTCCATGCCACCCATATCGTTAGCCACGAAACTATTTGCATCGGCATATCTGCAAAAGGTATAACACCTATTGCGTTAAATTAAATGTTTAATTTAATTGCGCATTGCGTATCGGAGAAAACAGAAGAAAGTCTGCAAGTCGTATGAAGTAAGATAAGGTGAACACTCACTCATCACATGTCTCCATCATTATTAGAGGTTAATTAAAGGATCAAACATACATGTCACCTTTACTTGTTGGGCTATTTAACCTAATCTAAGGATGTCTATTGAGCCACTGTAATATCAATGGTTACTTCCTACGGAAGACAATTTCAAATTAACTTTAAGACCAATGAAAACTTTTTGAGACAGCAAAATGAGAAAACACTTCAAAAGACTTTCTTACGTTGTCAGTTCACATTTGTTTTCATTGTCAGGTGGATACTTTCTCTTCTTTGGAGGTTTGCATTCTAGAAATAAGCAAGGTCTTCGACCGTTAATTAATAACGTATTAGTGAAGCTTTAATGAATCCTTATCACTGTGTAATCAATTTACAAATAAACAATAAATGATCGGAGATAGGCAGGTTGCTGGGTATGGAGAAGTCGGTAGGTAATTGTAGTTATTTTAAAACCAATGCGTCTCGAAACCGGCAGTGAAGTTGGGAGAGAATGCCAGCAGATGAAAGGTTGAAATTAGGACGGACAAGGTGTGCTGCCAAGTTCTGTACTCGCTGTAATTTTCTGATATTATGAGACGGGATATGGAAAAGGATAGGATTGCCATAGTCAAGTCTAGACTGGACAAGAGCAACGGCGATCGCACCAGTCGTATTATCAGTGAGAACCAACCGATGGAGAATCGATTGCGATATCCACATAAGGTGGTGAGGCACGGTAGCCTATGTGGGGCAAGGTAACCTATTGGAGAGTGCTCGGCTTGTAATGCAGAGTACCGGTTCGAAACTTAACTGAGACGGTTACTATGTATGGACCTTCAGCAAGTTCTTCACTCACAACTGATCGCCGCCATGGATTGATGCTAAGTTATTAGATAGTGGCGCCTAATAAATGCAGAAATAATAAGGTTTGATAGAGCAGAATAACAGTTAAATGCAGAATAGAAGACAATTACAAAACAGAACTAAACTTGCAGAATAAGAGTGAAGAATTTGTCCAGTAAGAGTAAAATGACTTAAACCATTAAGTTAAACCAACTTGAACAAATATAAATATACATACTTTAAGATCCATTTCATTGTAATTCAGAAGTTGTGCAATTAAGATAACACTTTACTTAAACCAACCTCAGAGCTAGATTTTGTCTAGTGCCACAATCTTGCTTTTATTACCAGAACAAAAGGAGAGTTCCCTTAAGTGCAAGCAGATAAAGTATTAAAACTAAGAATGTCACCATCACCTTTTCTACAAGTTTATAATAATGATACTACCAATAATAGTAGTAATAATTATAATAAAGTCTACAACCGTGTCGGAATTTTGAATTGTAGGCCTACCACGGAAAACAGCCCCGCAACCTGGAATTTACTGCTCCTAGCAAATCTTCATATGGAACTCACTAATTCATATTATACTTAAAATTTCAAACGGCATCAATCAAGCTTCTTTAAAGTGCTGTAAGAAAGATATACCTACCAACAGACATGGGTTGTACAGTTTTTGTTTGATTTCTTAATTCTTCCATGCCACCCATATCGTTAGCCACGAAACTATTTGCATCGGCATATCTGCATAAGGTATAACACCTATTGCGTTAAATTAAATGTTTAATTTAATTGCGCATTGCGTATCGGAGAAAACAGAAGAAAGTCTGCAAGTCGTATGAAGTAAGATAAGGTGAACACTCACTCATCACATATCTCCATCATTATTAGAGGTTAATTAAAGGATCAAACATACATGTCACCTTTACTTGTTGGGCTATTTAACCTAATCTAAGGATGTCTATTGAGCCACTGTAATATCAATGGTTACTTCCTACGGAAGACAATTTCAAATTAACTTTAAGACCAATGAAAACTTTTTGAGACAGCAAAATGAGAAAACACTTCAAAAGACTTTCTTACGTTGTCAGTTCACATTTGTTTTCATTGTCAGGTGGATACTTTCTCTTCTTTGGAGGTTTGCATTCTAGAAATAAGCAAGGTCTTCGACCGTTAATTAATAACGTATTAGTGAAGCTTTAATGAATCCTTATCACTGTGTAATCAATTTACAAATAAACAATAAATGATCGGAGATAGGCAGGTTGCTGGGTATGGAGAAGTCGGTAGGTAATTGTAGCTATTTTAAAACCAATGCGTCTCGAAACCGGCAGTGAAGTTGGGAGAGAATGCCAGCAGATGAAAGGTTGAAATTAGGACGGACAAGGTGTGCTGCCAAGTTCTGTACCCGCTGTAAATTTCTGATATTATAAGACGGGATATGGAAAAGGATAGGATTGCCATAGTCAAGTCTAGACTGGACAAGAGCAACGGCGATCGCACCAGTCGTATTATCAGTGAGAACCAACCGATGGAGAATCGATTGCGATATCCACATAAGGTGGTGAGGCACGGTAGCCTATGTGGGGCAAGGTAACCTATTGGAGAGAGTGCTCGGCTTGTAACGTAGAGTACCGGTTCGAAACTTAACTGAGACGGTTACTATGTATGGACCTTCAGCAAGTTCTTCACTCACAACTGATCGCCGCCATGGATTGATGCTAAGTTATTAGATAGTGGCGCCTAATAAATGCAGAAATAATAAGGTTTGATAGAGCAGAATAACAGTTAAATGCAGAATAGAAGACAATTACAAAACAGAACTAAACTTGCAGAATAAGAGTGAAGAATTTGTCCAGAAAGAGTAAAATGACTTAAACCATTAAGTTAAACCAACTTGAACAAATATAAATATACATACTTTAAGATCCATTTCATTGTAATTCAGAAGTTGTGCAATTAAGATAACACTTTACTTAAACCAACCTCAGAGCTAGATTTTGTCTAGTGCCACAATCTTGCTTTTATAACCAGAACAAAAGGAGAGTTCCCTTAAGTGCAAGCAGATAAAGTATTAAAACTAAGAATGTCACCATCACCTTTTCTACAAGTTTATAATAATGATACTACTAATAATAGTAGTAATAATTATAATAAAGTCTACAACCGTGTCGGAATTTTGAATTGTAGGCCTACCACGGAAAACAGCCCCGAAACCTGGAATTTACTGCTCCTAGCAAATCTTCATATGGAACTCACTAATTCATATTATACTTAAAATTTCAAACGGCATCAATCAAGCTTCTTTAAAGTGCTGTAAGAAAGATATACCTACCAACAGACATGGGTTGTACAGTTTTTGTTTGATTTCTTAATTCTTCCATGCCACCCATATCGTTAGCCACGAAACTATTTGCATCGGCATATCTGCATAAGGTATAACACCTATTGCGTTAAATTAAATGTTTAATTTAATTGCGCATTGCGTATCGGAGAAAACAGAAGAAAGTCTGCAAGTCGTATGAAGTAAGATAAGGTGAACACTCACTCATCACATATCTCCATCATTATTAGAGGTTAATTAAAGGATCAAACATACATGTCACCTTTACTTGTTGGGCTATTTAACCTAATCTAAGGATGTCTATTGAGCCACTGTAATATCAATGGTTACTTCCTACGGAAGACAATTTCAAATTAACTTTAAGACCAATGAAAACTTTTTGAGACAGCAAAATGAGAAAACACTTCAAAAGACTTTCTTACGTTGTCAGTTCACATTTGTTTTCATTGTCAGGTGGATACTTTCTCTTCTTTGGAGGTTTGCATTCTAGAAATAAGCAAGGTCTTCGACCGTTAATTAATAACGTATTAGTGAAGCTTTAATGAATCCTTATCACTGTGTAATCAATTTACAAATAAACAATAAATGATCGGAGATAGGCAGGTTGCTGGGTATGGAGAAGTCGGTAGGTAATTGTAGCTATTTTAAAACCAATGCGTCTCGAAACCGGCAGTGAAGTTGGGAGAGAATGCCAGCAGATGAAAGGTTGAAATTAGGACGGACAAGGTGTGCTGCCAAGTTCTGTACCCGCTGTAAATTTCTGATATTATAAGACGGGATATGGAAAAGGATAGGATTGCCATAGTCAAGTCTAGACTGGACAAGAGCAACGGCGATCGCACCAGTCGTATTATCAGTGAGAACCAACCGATGGAGAATCGATTGCGATATCCACATAAGGTGGTGAGGCACGGTAGCCTATGTGGGGCAAGGTAACCTATTGGAGAGAGTGCTCGGCTTGTAACGTAGAGTACCGGTTCGAAACTTAACTGAGACGGTTACTATGTATGGACCTTCAGCAAGTTCTTCACTCACAACTGATCGCCGCCATGGATTGATGCTAAGTTATTAGATAGTGGCGCCTAATAAATGCAGAAATAATAAGGTTTGATAGAGCAGAATAACAGTTAAATGCAGAATAGAAGACAATTACAAAACAGAACTAAACTTGCAGAATAAGAGTGAAGAATTTGTCCAGAAAGAGTAAAATGACTTAAACCATTAAGTTAAACCAACTTGAACAAATATAAATATACATACTTTAAGATCCATTTCATTGTAATTCAGAAGTTGTGCAATTAAGATAACACTTTACTTAAACCAACCTCAGAGCTAGATTTTGTCTAGTGCCACAATCTTGCTTTTATTACCAGAACAAAAGGAGAGTCCCCTTAAGTGCAAGCAGATAAAGTATTAAAACTAAGAATGTCACCATCACCTTTTCTACAAGTTTATAATAATGATACTACTAATAATAGTAGTAATAATTATAATAAAGTCTACAACCGTGTCGGAATTTTGAATTGTAGGCCTACCACGGAAAACAGCCCCGAAACCTGGAATTTACTGCTCCTAGCAAATCTTCATATGGAACTCACTAATTCATATTATACTTAAAATTTCAAACGGCATCAATCAAGCTTCTTTAAAGTGCTGTAAGAAAGATATACCTACCAACAGACATGGGTTGTACAGTTTTTGTTTGATTTCTTAATTCTTCCATGCCACCCATATCGTTAGCCACGAAACTATTTGCATCGGCATATCTGCATAAGGTATAACACCTATTGCGTTAAAATAAATGTTTAATTTAATTGCGCATTGCGTATCGGAGAAAACAGAAGAAAGTCTGCAAGTCGTATGAAGTAAGATAAGGTAATCACTCACTCATCACATGTCTCCATCATTATTAGAGGTTAATTAAAGGATCAGACATATATGTCACCTTTACTTGTTGGGCTATTTAACCTAATCTAAGGATGTCTATTGAGCCACTGTAATATCAATGGTTACTTCCTACGGAAGACAATTTCAAATTAACTTTAAGACCAATGAAAACTTTTTGAGACAGCAAAATGAGAAAACACTTCAAACGATTTTCTTACGTTGTCAGTTCAAAATTGTTTTCATTGTCAGGTGGAAACTTTCTCTTCTTTGGAGGTTTGCATTCTAGAAATAAGTAAGGTCTTCAACATTTAATTAATAACGTATTGGTGAAGCTATAACAAATCCTTATCAATGTGTAATTAATGTACAGCTTTCTTTAATACAAACTTCAACCAATGATAATTAAATTTTCAGGAATTTACAGTTAAATATATGCCTTTGCACTTGATAAAGTGCTTAATCATGTAAATGCTGCTCATCTGCGCTTAGGGAAGAAAAGAGATACAGAATTCACTATCTATGTGTGATTTCTGTTCGAAATAAAATTGCACTCGTATTGAAGACCTTATATTGAATGTTATTCCTCTAACCATTTTTTCGACCAGATGTCACTTGAATTTTCGAACTCATATCAAGAAGTTCGTTCTCTTTCTACAGAAAAAACTTCAATATTATTATACAAAATGATATATTACCGGGAAAAGAAAAGATAGCAATAGAGTGAAGTATTTCTACAGCATTTTTGTGCACCACTTAATACTTTGTTGAACTGCCAACGGTACTTATGGGCAAAGCCACATTTTTGTACCCTTCTGATTTCAGTCATCATACGGATCATGTAAAAATTTCTTCCAACAGTTAACTGTCATCATGTTCTCCAACTTTTTTTAAATGCAGAAGACCAGTGTGTTACAGAAGTTGTGACCCTCCAATTGCCATAAACAAATAGATATAATTTAACATATAAATGTCAAATTATATGCTTGCAAACACCATTCAGCCATTTATAGTACAATAACATTGAAAGTTGTTTTAATAATACAATATCAAAATGTTACATTTTACATCAATACTCATAGGAGTCACATATATGCATGCACATAATGTTAATAGTATGATCCAGTACAGATACTCGGGACACGCAGCCTCAAGACATTGTAGCTTTGACTCCAGCACGTATGAGAAGAGACAAGCAAACTCCCAAGACTTTCAGTATTTAGATTTCTAGTTAGCTGTTTATTTCATAATAAACATATGAAACTTCAAACAGCAGTGCATATCTTACAATAGGAATATGTTTATTTCATTCTGCAAAGCCAAAGCAGAGTAAATAAAACATTAGAATTTTATATTCTCGAATGTACCCAAACATAAACACAACATGAGTATTATGGGTTAAGTCTACTCCATTTAATCCGACTTAATATGCCAAATTTAAGCCTAAAATCTGGAGCTTACTGTCCACAAGTAAGAACAACGGAAATGTAGTTTCACATTCTTATACTAACCGGTACCCAAAAGTATTCTCAGCATCTCTTTGTCTCTTGGATGCAACCTGTTATTACATCTTTCATGTAAATGTCTGTTATAAGAAGTGGTTATGTTGACATAACCACTTTTTAATTTCAAAAATCTACCACATGCCCCAGTGACCAATGACAAAATTAAATAGCTTAAATGTGCTTACGATGCCACTTTTACATAAGAATTAAAACTCTGTGAGGAAAAACTTCACCCAGAACTATACTTACTTCTACATAGATGGGTAAAGTGGATGGCTGCTGATTTAGTGAAACTGACGAGTTTTGGGGTGCAAATAATGACTGGCTGATGTCAGAGGAGGCAACAGTTAGCCAAGGTTGTGAGGCTAATGGTTCATCACTTTTTTGAGATGCCTGAACGAATGTTAAAATTGGAGTCTCGTGAGTGGTAGGGGGAAGAGGAATAGCAGAATTGAAAGAAACAGAAAAAGGTCCAGAGAAGCAGCTATTTGTGGGTAGTAGGTCGGGTGCTATGCTCATTTTCGAAGGTGAATGAGGAGAAGGGGTGGATGATACAGAATTCTGAGAATCATCTTCATCGGCTGAAGGAGAGTTAGGCCGAGGAGAAGGAACAGAACGAGATGCTGGTGCAGCCTGTCACAGAAATAACACAATGCAACTGTACCTCAAAATGTAAGTTAAACATCTGCTTAAAAAGTTAGCTAAACAGTAATAAATTTGTATACTTGCATAAATAGAAGCATACTTACAATTGATATCTATCTTAACATAGTTTTTTAAGCTAAGATTTAATGCTCTATCTTCAATATTAAATAATATCTGTAAAATAACGAACTGTTGCATATTCTGTGAACTTTTTGCGATGATTCCAGATAGCATTCTCAAATATGCTGCGGAAGAATTTTTGGGATTTTTGAGAGCATTTTAGAAAATTGCTAAATTTTACTATTACAATTTGTGCATTAACTTTCATGGTGTTTTATTTAAATAGTGGTCTACTACTTGAATAGGTCTATCTAATTAATCACACTGTAAATGCTGATGGGATGGACTGGTATAACTGTGTAAGTCATTACCATCACCTGTGCAGCCACATTGTCCACCAGTAATCATTTAACTGAAAAAAATATGTGCTTCAATATATTTACAGGACACATTTTTAGTGTTAAACCTCCATAGATTAGGATTCAATTATGTCAATGATCTTTTGTAGTTGACAACGACTGGGCTTCAAGTCGTAGATTTGCTCTATCCGTAGCAAAGTGCTTACTCGAGTAAAGACACAGTCTTTGATTTTCTAAATTATAATTTAAATGAACAGTACAATTACAACAGTACCGATCGTCGGTTTCTAAATCTCTGAATGCATCAACAACATCTGTAACTCAAACTCTCAGCTTAGCACTTGCTAGACCAGTTTTTCTTCTAGCGTATGCGGTTCCTGCCAAGCCAGTTGCAAACGTCATCATCAGCGAGATAAAGAGCATTAATCCGCCACTGAAGCGTGTTTGCGGACAAACACCGACAATGTGCACCATTGCCAGTACTACTCCACAGCTGCAAAAGAAACCGTAGCCTGAGCAGAGCTACAAATCTTCGCGCTCTATCTGCTACAAAATCTTTGCACTCACTTATATGGGCCAGTACAAACTGGTTTAGACTAGCCTCCCATTACTGTGCAATTGTGGGTTTTCCAAAAGGTCACTGACACATCACAATATAGATAGCACGAGCACCCACATGATATAATAAGCGTTAGCAGTAATTACTACTGATGTCAACCCGCTAAGCCAAAGGGCTCTTTCAGTCAATCACACCGTCCCCTACACGTGTTCGGTGCATGCCGGCCAGTACATGATTCACGCGTGGACAAACAAATCAATAACCCAATGACTCATGAAATTCTCCTATGCAAACACGCCCTCAAAACTTGCTGAATAAGCTGTCCAGTATATTACATTCCCAGTCACCAAGTAGTTTCCCATAAGGTTGCAATGAAACCTGGGTACTGTAGCTATGTCAGTGTAATAATTTGTAAACAGTACCTGAAGTTTGATGTAAAGACATGATCTGTTGAGTTCCTCACAGTTGCACAGAGCCACTGCATTGTCTATTTCGGATGGAAGAGGAATAAGGGACGTCTTTGTTTCGGTCCTTGCATTTGTGCATGCCAATCGCCAGAGAGAAAATTCTTTTCCCTGCAGAGATGGAAACGCATTGCAGAGTGTCTCTCGGAAGTGTGAGGGATCAGAATTCCTCTTCTCAAACGTCACCTTCTTCTTTTCAAACGTTTCCGCTGGAAAAAGAGCAAAACAAATCTATCATCTGTGAAAGATCACCACTGTTATAGTATCTCCAAAACACGTTTGCAAATTTAAAAATTAAGTAAAAATAGCGTAAAATGTTGAAGATTGCATTACACGTTATAACACTACACACATTAACTGCTTTATGCACATTCAGATGAAGCTAAGTACTATATCTGAGTAGTAATAGTAGAAGGAAAAGAGCAATCCCTTAAGCTCAAGAAACCGCGGATAGGAAGAGCTAGCAACTTCCTCGGCAAATGAGGACAGTCGACTATTTCTCTTTCTTGCCATCTGATTTTTACATAAAAATAGCATGGCCAGTGCATCGTTTTATACCTAGTTCACTAGGACTGCAGCTGGAAGAGAAATTTTAGAATCTCTTTGCCTTGGCAGAGATTTGAACTATAGTAGTCTAAAAGAACTTGTTGCTCTCAATAAACTATAGCACCTTTAGGCTAGCGAGGAACGCCTTCAATGGATAGTCAGAGGGTGCTACAAAATGTGCAGTTACATCACATACATTATGTGTACATCTACTGAGCTACCAGCTTTTATATATTAGTGACAACAGCTTACGGTTATTTCTGAGTTTGTTACTGTCAATTTTCTCCAGTGTGGCATCTTTGACGAGGTTGATCCTGAAAGATTTGAACTTGTGATGCTGACCACGCCTGGTTGTCACTGGCTTATTCTTAGGCATTGTCACTAGCTTCATAAAACATGACATACATATTCATACATACATACATGCACATATGTATAAATGCGTACATACGTACAAGTTGTACATAAATACAGAAAGATTGGCTAATATTTGGCAGTATACAATATGTTGTTCACTAGACCAAAACTGTGAGGAATGACTAGCTGGTGCGTTTTTAGAGGTGGATCCATAGGGGAGGGGATTCCGGCTATGCTACTAAGTCTTGTGATTTTTTAGGGCATGCCAGAATTTTTTAAGTATAAACATCTAAAATGAAACTGTGAGAGTAAACAAAGTTGAAAAATCAGGGAAACTAATGCAAAGGGGTTTCGAAAATACAAGAAATTGAAAAAACGACATAGGATATCAATAAAAAGAGAGTTGAAAGTCAAGGCAATGGGAAAAGCATCAAGGAAAATTAGAAAACAAACAGGATAAAACATGGATGACTAAAATACTCATGAAGAACTTAATACTAATTTCAAAGATCAGATGAAGTCTCGTGATAAATCTATAGCTACAGCATTCTGGAACAGTGGGTAAATCTTCACCATTACCAAGTTTCCAGAATATTAATTTATTATCACCATGGTAAATGTCTCCTTTCCTTGTCACCTTCTGAAACTGCCAATTATTTCTAGTTATCAGTTTCGCTTTAAAATACGACGCACGATTATACATAGAATTATCATGAGGCATATCAGGGCACTGATATTGCGCGCGGCAATCTTATAGTATCGTCACAGATTCTTATATGTACTATTTATATAGTATATGTGGTACCAGGGCTAGGGCTGCAGCAAGGGCTCTGCCAGGGCTGCGCAGCCGGTTGTAAGGCTGTAATTTTATTACTTTCAAAATATTGTCCGAATTGTAATACTTTCCAAACAGTGTCCAACGAAAATTACACGCCCGGCAATGGCGCGCCCTAGCCAGGGCTGCAGCCAGGGCTGAAGCCACGCCCACATGCTGATGGAAACATTGGACCACGATACTATAAGATTGCCCTTGCGCGCTTCTCGTAATCTCATAAAAGTATTGATCTAAGTATCAAAGATGATTTTCGTGTTCAGTTTCTTCACAATTGGTTGTGCCATCTATCGTGAAAATGAAACAGGATATCGAACTTGCTTAAATATGCCAAAATTACTGCTTTGGCCTTTGCTTAAAATTGCATAAACTCGCAGCGAAACTGCACAAAATATGAAATGAAAGCGTGAGCGCTTACAAATTTCGTCAATTCGAACGTTCTTGTCGAAAATACTGCTTACAGTTTGGACCAAGGGGTTCAGGTTGAACAAAGTGTCGTAGGCCTAAGTCTACTACGTCTATGCATCGTGTGTTCTTCATGGTTTTATAATGGTTTCCCACTAGGTATTTCCGAACAAGGAGGTTAGATAATAGGAGGCAAATTGTTAACATAGTAAGCACCACACTGGGCGCCAATTAACACAAACTTGAAGTTTTGCCAATTTTCTGTGGGTACGGCTTAGCTCTTGTGTCTCAAGTGTAAATGTACACGGTTTTCTACAACTATCGTATGGACTCGACCCTGCTCATTTTTCAATAGGTCTTTCATAGCTACGCTACGTAGGCCTAAGCATCTACTGCAAAGTCCGAGGCGGAAAAGGCGGCGAATCTCTTCCAGGTCGGATGCGTTCAGCGACTAGCGTAGTCTGTCCAAGGTGAGGGCATTCAGCCACCAGCCGAGACCTTTCGAGGTGAACAAAAAGTTCAACAACCGTCAAACATAAATTGTTACTTGGTGATGTTCGTGGCTGCTGTTTAACGACGCCTTACTATAACGAAGTTGATTAGCGTCGCCCTCCTCCTTAATCCAGGCTCGGGACTGGCACCACGCAAAGGCGGGGTTGTTATTGTTTATTGAAATTTGGGGAGCACTTTCACCAAGGTGATGGCCCCTTACACAAACTAAATGATGTTAGGTGTTAGTTTGTCTCTAAACATGTGTAGTGAAAAGTTTTACCGTTGAACAGTTTATGGTTTCTGAACATCCAATGGCATTCAGTCGCTTTTTGGGAAGTGCTGCCAGCTGGCTATCCAACCCCATTCCCTATCTCCGTACGATGAGGAAGGTAGGATTTCCCTGTTTTCTTCCTCCACAGTTCTGGTGTTTTCTCTGCTCGTAGTTTAGGTCTTTCGGGCTCCTTTTATAGAATTTCACTTCGGCTCCTTTTGGTCTTGGTTCCCTCTTGACGTTCATGTTAGCAAACTGTGCAGTCAGTGGCTCGAGAAGTGTTTAAACGTTATGTGAATCAACCTCAGCCAAGTACAGATGGATCAAATTATACACTATATCCGATATAATCAATTAGAATATTTTTGTCATTTTTTTGCAACCACTGGAAAAGAATATTTCGTCACTTGCAAAATATTTGACGCAATATCAGAGTATAATTATAAGCTTATCACTGTATTATATTTTAGTATTAATGTATGTTCAGTGGCATAGATAGATATCTCCGTTGCCCAAAAAGGTTGTGTGAGCATGCTCCTGTCTCGGCCAAAACTTGTGTGAGCGTCGGCGCTTTTACCGCCATGGCTCCCAGGCCCCTGTGTGCAATATCAATCTATCCCATTTACGTTCTTTCTTAAGGTTTAAAGTGAGTCATCATATAATCTGTTTGATAGGAGCTCGTAGCTGGTATTTGGCAGATCATTGGCACCTTTGTTTTGGCTGTTTTAATTTGTGTCAAAAGTTGTAGTGCTTATATTCTGAGAGGAAGTGTTTTATCGTTTCCTGAGTGTTACAGTGGTCACATTTTCCGGTTGGGTGCTGACCTATTTTCTTAGTGTGCAAAGCCGTAACTTTAGTTTAGTTATTAATCTGTCTTTACCCCGTTTTCCGTATTAAGTGTTAGCTTATTACTTACCGTTGCCTCTAGAGCTTAATAGTGCAATCCTGAAGATTGGCTTTCGCATTCTTTCTGCCATAGAGACATGATAAAGGCTACTTAACTATACTGCATAATAAGCATCTTTCAGTTCTTTACTTACTTCAAGGTCTAGAGTGGTGTACAGCTGCTTCCTTACACAATGAGTTAGCCTTCTCAATACCAATTATACACACGGGGCTTGGTATCCATACAAAGGTCACCGTGCAGTTTTGACGATCCAGAGTTTTAAACGCTTTGATGCACGAACACTCCGTCAGTGGCGCCAGCAAAACGAATGGCAGAGGTGGCACAACCCTGTCGTACGCCATCTAGCGAGCTAATCGGAAATCAATCGCAAGATGTTCTGAGTCAGCTAAGTTCATAGGTTGACATCATACTAAAAGTAGGGCCTAAATGTAATTGCACATGTTTTTCTGTAACGAACGCATGGCCTCGTCCCTGCTGATTTTTTCAGTAAATCGATCGAGTGTTATCTTTCACTACCGCTGCCCGTTTGAACGGGTGGGGCGCCAATTAAGGTCCCTTTTGGCATTCTAGTTTAAGTTTGAAGTTCCTTGTGAGATGTTAACTAGTTATTGTTTTTTAATAACTGCTAACTGCAGTATCCTGAATGTATCCTGTTTGTATCCTGTATGTATCCTGATACTTCGTTGCAAGAGTTATGTGCCTTATGCAACAGTAATTACTTGTTTAGTTTTAATCATCCGAGAACATAAAAAATGACAGAAAATAGGTCATTGCAACGCACAGTAAAATGTGAATGTATAGGTTTTAGTAAGAATGGCTTATAAGGCCTACAGGTAAACCGTGAATCGTAGTCGTAATCTCGAGATTTCTACAGCGCCCAGTGAAAGCTAAGTCGCGGGAACCAGCTTTTTCACAGGCTCTCAGTCAAAACAAAATCGATAGGCAAGGTGGGTTCTGTTCCAGACGATGCACAGTTGGCATATGCCATATGATGTATTAAATCGACAGCTCGAATTTAAAAGGGTTAATTTAAATGTACAACTTTTCTATAGCGACCTATGATCGCGCCTCTGCTCAGTTTTCAATGAATTAATCGGGTGAGGTCCTTCGCCACCGCTGCCCGTTTAAATGGACGCCACGCTGTGAAGCATTTAGCTATAGGCGCGGGGGCGGTTCCTCTTGGTTACATGCCGGCGCCCCTCAGACCAGACACGTGCATGGTAGACAGCCAGAATATGGCTCTTCCCCCCCAAACGCAAGCAATCCTGGATCCGCCACTAGGGAGCCACGCAATTTTAGGTCCCCTTGTATGGACCATGGTATATAGGCCATAAAATCTCTGAAATATAACCACAGTTGGTGCGCTATGGGGTGTGTGATATTCTAGTGGTTAGCGTGCTTGACTGTCAACCGAGAGATCGGGGCAGGCCCGGCCTTAGGGCAAGGCGAACGAGGCAACCGCCTTGGGCCCCGCGCTTTCAGGGCCCCGCGCTTCTGACTAAACATTTTTACTACTTTTTACTACTATTACGTAACGCTTGTTTTTTTTAACCGACAGTAATTAAGAAAACTTTATAATAAATGAATTGTTTATTTTCTTTGGGAATTTGTTTATATTGCAGGATAAAAAATAGCGTACTAATAAATTACCTGTCAATGTCATTGATTTAAAACTATGATGTTGCTAACGATCTGGACTATAACGAACCCATTGCGGATTTTGCTGGCAAGATTTGCTTGTGAGTAGTAAAAACATGTTAGAAGTAGAAGATACAACCCACGATAGTCTATAATATTGATAAACAAACTCTCAATTAGCATACCAAAATATTTTAATTATCAACATCTTTTTTGAGTTTTCATATATTCAGTTAAACGAATAAAACTGTAATTGTTGCTCTCATAGTAAAAATTTTAGCATTTTTAATTTTGAGGCTGATTTATATTTTGTAAAATTGTATTCAATAACCAATTTAATATGGATTTCGCATTATTTTAATATATGTCGAAATGCAATTTTTTGCATGGGTCTCGCTCATCGCTTGCTGCCTCGGGCCCAGCATACTTTAGGGCCGGGCCTGGATTGGGGTTCGTATCCCTCCCAGGATAGAAATTTGTTTTGAAATTCGGCTTCACTTGTGCACCTAGCCAACTCAGTTATAATGAGTACATTGACCGCATAGTCAGTGGTAAGGCCAGATGGCTAGGGAGGGGTCTAGCCACAAGTTCTCATATGCCGAAGCTAAGAAAATGAAATCGCTAACAGTTCTACGATGGATGGTGTTTGAAACTGAAGCGAGAATACAGATAAGGGGAAGAGAAAGAATTAGGATAAGACCTTTAAAAAAAAAGTATTTTTTTCAGTTTTTGTGTGAAAGACTAGTGCATGAAGCGCAAGAGGTGAAGTGCTGGTGAGTTCTTATGATGAATCAAATTAATAATACAAATGGCGCCTCGTGGGCTGACATAAGAGACTGCTCTTCTACTCTTCTTCTGCCATGCGCCAAAACAGCGTGCAAATTAAAACCAGTTAGCATATAAGCCCTTTCATTTGGGTTTAGTCTCGTAACGAGCAAGTTAAATGTAAATATAGGCCTACACGGTTGTAGGCCTATATAGCGACCAATGGCCTCCACCCTGCTCGTTTTGCAATGACTTACAATGAATCATAAGCAAATCGTTGTCATATCGATCGAAGGATGTAGACAATTGTTGTGAAAAATATTGACCTCACCTAATAGGCCTATCGATTTTGTTCTGACTGAACGAGTGTGAATAAGCTGGTTTTTGCGACATAGATTTTTTCCGTGCCGCAAACCGCTCGAAATTACAATTACGATACAATAACGACTGTTGGTGATCGATGTGTATATTGATTTATTGTGTTATGGTGTTTATATTGATTTATTGTTTCAGTTGATAAGGGTGAGACGATCCGGGTAATTTACGAGGTAGAAAACGGCAATGTCAACTGTCGAAATACTTACGAGAACGCTAGTGTCTAGAACCCTGGAGTTGAGCATCGCAAGGGGCCCGTGTAAAAATATTAACGGTGCATAATTTTTGCACACCAATCTACTTTCAACATGGCCTTGACACGTTTTTCGAGAAGAAGCAGAAAAATATCGACTGAAATCCAAAATAAATTGGAATAATGGATTGAAATAAAAAGTGAGGCTTTACTCTCATACGAAAGTATTTGACCAGAGCCCACTAAAGAGGTAAATGAAATTTTATTGAAGGGTAGATTTTGGAATTGAGTTGAAGAAAATTGCGTGGGATGGAGTGTTTTGACATTCTGTTCTTGGCCTCTCGGGTTCTTAAGCGCATTGTGTGTACTTAGCGTTTTAGTAGTAATTAGTTAATTTGAACCATTGTTGAAATGAGTTATATGTATTGATGTGGCGCTATTAGAATACCCACTTACCTACGTACATAGTACATGTAATTATACATACAGCTGTTCCCCAGCATCACTGCGCACTTCAGAAGTTTGTAAGAAGGGCATTATCGGGTTGGAATGATCAGATTATACAATTGTACTTTATTATGTTGTATACGTGCACACATTGTGCATTGTTCTGTAATTCTTTATGACTGTGGTTTAATATGAGTTGCAAGGTAAGATAAGGCCAAAATAAACGACCCTGGCACTGGCAACGACGCAATGTCATTAAACGCGGGATACTATGAGTGAACTTTGTGGCTGTTAAATCACTGTTGAATTGCCACAGTTTTGCCTGTGATAGCCTTACTGTTGAAAATCCTTTGAAAATCTCCCTTCAGTTGTTCAAAACATACAGCAAATTATCACAGAGTCCTGAAATTGCTTTGAGAATTGTTATATTTAAATCTCTGATTAACTATTTTGTTATTTACTTTCCTTTTAGCACCTTTCTAATACAATTTGTTCTTAACTGCAGCCAGTGAAATTGAAATGAATAAGTATCTTCACAACTTTACTCAGCTTACTGTGGTTCTAAGGAAGATGCATCATTGTAGTGACCACTGTATTCATTATTTTTGTAGATTTTAGGGGAAACTTAAATTAGACTGCAGCTTGTGTATGGCTAGAAATGACTTTTAAAGCAGTCTTTCTGGATAACTTTTCTCTAATGTTAGGCCTACAATACATTTTGCACATGTTTCCACGTCAGAACTGCATGATTATGATACAAGTACTCAGATCTTTGGGTGCAGTAACTCACCAAAAACAAAATGGTTGATGCCTGTGAGTAGTTTCTCTTGAAGTGGCTCTATATAAATTTCCAATTACAATTACAGTTATACCAGGACACAGATGGTCAACTGAAAGGCTGTCAAAATCAAAGAAATTAATGCAGCAGCAATTCAGTAATTGTAAAGACAATCGTAAGCAACAAAAATGCACGTAAAGTTGAAACTCTGTGCTTTATCATTTTGCAACCATGTTACCAGTTTACAGACATCTCAGCTGCTGCAGTCAGCTTCACGTCCTTAGGGATTGCATGGATTCATGAAATTCAAACTTTGTACGTTCGTGTTATCTTTGTTATAAACACAGGCTAAAATTTATCCATGTGAAAATGTGGGTAGCAAAACATTTCAGTGTTTGCTGCTGTAATATACTGGAAAAGTGCCCACACCATGTGGATCTAGATTTAATTGAACTGAAGTGAATGGAATTAGTCATTTACTGATGTGTCATTGGCACATAAGTAATTTCAATGGTCACTGATAGGAAACTTGAGAGGTCAGTTCTAAATGGTCCAGATAACCCTATTAGGAAGGACATCTTCCCTACTTCTGTTGCATGTCTGAATGGTCAAATGTTTTAGTGTCCAAGTTCTAGCCTCCTGTTGGACAGTCTCTGTGTCTTTGACGCATAGTTACAGATTCTTAAAAGGTGCTTCATAAATATACTGGTATTTACTTGTAATTGCATAGTGCAGTTGATTGATGTAATCATTAGATAATCATCAGATATAATCACTGGCAGTACATAAATAGCATAAAATTACATCATAACTAGGAAATAATTTTTTGCAAAGCTCTTTCATTGTCAGTGCCAGCCAGACTTTTACCTAATTACCTGTGTTTGTATTGATGTGCTACAATCTTACAATCATTGAGCAGTCTGCTGAAAATGTGTTCAGGGTATCATATAACGTAATATGAGATGTCAAAGGAGACAACTGACCATCCGTTCTCTTATGTCAAGGCCAACAAAATTTTGTCGCTATTATTTCATATCCGTTCTAAGCTCAAGATGCCAATCATCCTTTCATTAAAAAAGCCTTTTGTGCACTCAGGTCTTCATCATCTTGTGTAAGCAGCGGTTATCCTTGTTTTAGCACATTTGAAAATCCATACCTGGACACAGACATGAGAAATCTTTCCTTGAAAATGTGGATCAGATTTCAAATATACATTTTAATGGATATCAGCAACAGGTTTGGAAGCCATTAAAATCTTAGCATTATTGGGTACAGACACTGTGCAAAATGAAGGGTTTGAATACAGTGCATCAGATGAAATTGGTAGGTCATTTTCAGCCATGAAATCTATATGCAAAAGGCATCAGGTTATTCAATTCTTTTAATTTTTTTATTTAAAAGGTGCTTTAATATCTAAGGTGATGGCTGATATTCATAATACCAGGTACAGCAATCAAGGATTTAATATATGCTTTTAGGTGATGATGACAGTGATTATGTGATTAAGGATTTAATATATGCTTTTATAATACCTGAAGTGATGGCTGAAATTCATAATACCGGGTATAGTAAATCAATATTTGAAAAACTGCTGGAAACTTTTTTCCCATTTAGCACCGATTGTCGATATTGTAGCCCATGTGACAATATCACCGCAGGGTTCAGTCATTGGGTGCTACTGGGTGATGGAGTGATAGTCAATCAATAGGGAATTCTTGTATTATAAAGAATTATAGAAGACACAATATATAGACGTATACAGTGCAATAAATACCATGGTCATCATCATAATCATTGTCATCATCACTGAGCTGTCCCTAGGCAAAATTCTGCTGTAGGATAAGTGATATGTTCCTCTATTTGTCTGTCCTGCTTCAGAATAGCAGTATCTTAAATTGTCTGACCAGTTCAATTGATGATGTCCTTGAAGCAATGGCCGCGTCGTGGGACGAACAAGGACTTCTGCACGTGGCATTGTTGCATTATTTCGCATACCTTTTTCCTTTTCAATTTTTATTGCAAAATGAGCCTTCTTCTAGACGAGGACAAGATTTATTTGTCACAGTAAGTTGGTTCTAAATAGCTTTTCAGTGGGGCTTTTTTGTAACTGGGCTTTTCTTCAATCACAGCATGTGTAGCTGCTACTCCCACCATTGTCTGCAGGACAGGTCTCTTTGTTATCGAACTCCGGTGCTTTGTAAAATAATTACACTGGCCAACACATAATTTGTTGCCTCAAATGTTAGAACTGTTTCTGGGTATATTTGACCTGCTGATTCCAGAAAAGGCACCAGTTTTCTCCCAGCAGGTCTAGTTTTCGAGATATAGAACATTATGCCATATACCAGTCCTTGCCTCTGCTCGCCCATAAAACATAAGGCTATAGCTATAATTATGTAGTGCTCAATTTATTATGTGATACACTAAATAAACATAATAATACAAATACTTAAAAGAAAATGGTAGTACCTGAAACTGTACTTATATGATACCAAACAGAACAAGTTTGTTATAAAAATTTCAAGTCATTCGACACCGAAGAAGCTCCTTTTGTACGATTTCCGAGTGTGTCATCTGCCGGAACAATCGCGCATAATATTCCAGCAATAGTCTGCCATCATGTGTGCATCCCATCTTCCTTGATATCGATTTTCCATTGTTTTGATGTCTTGGTGAAATCTGATTTCACCTTGCTCTTCGCTGAAGTCACCAAGATTGTCTGGAAAGCGATCTAAGTGACTGTGGAGATAATGGACTTTAATGCTCATGTTGCAGCCAAGCTTGTTGAAATGAAGAAGCATATCCTCTACTAGTTGTGCATAATTGTCTGCCTTCTTGTTGCCAAGAAAATTTTTAGTTACAAGAACAAAGGAAGACCAGGCACAAGATTCGATTTCATTCATTGATGGTATGAAAAGTGGGTCATTCATAAGTTGCCTGATCTGTGGACCATCGAAGATTCCAGCCTTCAATTTTTCCATTGTAATTCCTGGTAACTTGTGTACTATGTATTCGAAGCATGAATCTTCTTTATTCAAAGCCCTGACAAATTGTTTCATCAGGCCTAGCTTTATATGTAGTGGTGGCAGTATGATCCTATCTCGTGCCACCAAAGATTCCTTGATTACATTTTGAGCTCCAACCACCATGTCTTTCCTCGAAGGCCAATCTTTTCTTGTCCAATGTTCATGCTTGGCTCTACTGTCCCAAAGACACAAAAAGCAGGGATACTTTGTGTAGCCACTTTGTTGACCAAGGAGGAAATTTACCATCTTCAAGTCTACACAAATTACCCATTGATGTTCTTTGTATTTTATCTTTTCCAGTACTAAAGAGATGGCATTGTACTCTTCTTTCATCCTGGTGGAGTGACCGATTGGAATAGAACCAAATTTGTTGCCGTTATTTAAAAGCACACATTTCAGACTACGTTTTGAACTGTCGATAAAAAGACGCCACTCATCTGGGCTGTAATCCGACAGACCAATTTTCTTCAATAAGTTGCTGATGTCATTACAGAATACTAGGTTGTTGTCTTCGGTAAAGAATGGCAGCAAATCCTTTTCTCTGTTTCTATAAATTGTAATTTTCGTTCCAGGCTGAAGTGCATTCTTTTCCTTTAGTCTGGACGCAAGCAATTCAGAGGACTCTTTGGAAAGATTTAAGTCCCTGATCAGATCACTCAACTCTTTTTGGTCAAAACGTTCACTGTGTGAAGTTGATTGGAAATCACTGTCACTGCCCCCACTTTCTTCACTTTCGTCATCTTGTCCGATATTGGACATGCAAGTGTCATCGTCTGAGAGCTGAGGTAGTTCGCGAAAAGGTGGAACTGGTACAATATCCGAATGCGCAACAGGTCTCCTGGCTGAAGGTATATCAGGGTAAGACAACTTGTGACGATTATTTCGATTGATGCCTATGATATTAACCATACAAAAGTAACAGTCGTCCAAGTGGTTTATCTGTTCCCTCCAAACCATCGGTACACCAAATTTCAGGCAGCTTCTCTTTCCAATTGTCCAGTGGCGCAATTGTTCAATACAAGTTTTGCATACTGTATGAGGAGCCCATTGCTTATCTTGATCTCCAATTTGACACCAAAATAACCTACATATGCTCTTTTTACAAACTCAGAAATCGGTTTCCTGTTTGCTTTTAGTGTGTATTCCCCACAAATGTAGCAGAATATGTCTGGATGGTTAATGCAGCTCCGTCTGGAAGTAGCCATAACCTTAAGGATGTTCGCATCTGAGGAATTAAATGACTAACCTAAAAAATAGTAAGAACATGTAGTTATTTAATGCTCACATTCACAGATTGTTCTTGCGACCAACTCTTAATATGCCCTAAGACGACTGCGGCTGCTCTAGCTTTCAGGAGGCGGTTTATATAGGCTATAAATGCTGACTTCAGCATAATCTATTTACATAGTTCGAAACCATGAAACGCTGTATAAGCACAAATAAATTCTAAATGAGGCTATGAATTTAGTGCTGAGTAAGCTGTAGGCTACGGAATAGTTATTTCGTTGAATCAGCAATATCTCAGCACGCGGCAAGATATGCTGATTTTACATTATAAGGATGTAGGCATTATATGAATCAGCAAGAATTATAATTAGCCATAAATAAAGCTTATTATGACATTTTAGTTTTGCCAAAGACATCGTTTAAAGAGTGGACTGGGTTTTCTTTACAAAATCGACGATATCTCAGAAACTAGACCTGATGCACTCAATCCAAAGACATTTTCTGAATCAGCGCCCAAAATTACCCCAAGAACAGGTCTAAAACCGAAGGCAACAAGAAAAAAAATTTTTTCTGTTGGCCAGTGTTACCACAGCTGTCGGTGTATTTGATCTGCTTTGGTGCCTAGTGACGATGGGATAATCAAGGGTACCCGTTGTGGCTTCATGTTGCCAAATGAATATTCTTACATGTTTCATCAGAAAAGACCGAGTGGTTATCCGATTCATGATACTGCACAAAAATAAATTTCGAGGAAATCTTGCAAATTAGGGCTGATTCGTGGCAGCTTCGTCATTGGTGGAACGAGACATTTGGATACATCACTATCTATTAATATGGCTTCTAAGGCTTAACATGTCAAGATCTGGATTGCAATTTTGACTGGTTTCAATAGAAACACTTGATTGATTCATGTACATTATGATAACGGCGCTATAGAAGTCATTAGATTAGATTGAGGTATAAATTGTGTTTAAAATTTATCACTTTATGGTACAGATATTATCATTATTATCGGCTCTTTCGGTTTCCTTGTGGACATTCGCTGGTTTAGTACCCCTGAAGAGTCCTGCTGCATTTACTGAGCCCTTTCTGTCTTGCAAGTTACTATCATTTGCTGGAAACAATTGATTAATGGAGGAAAGCTAATGTGTGTGCTGAACTGAATCGAAAGTAGACCAATTTATCTAGGCATACACTTTCTTGAGCAAAACCCTTGGAGGTAAATTAATTATGCAATGTGAAACTGCTTTGCACAATAATATGCCTTATTAAAACTGTCTTTGCTGTTACTGACAGTTATTATTATTAATATCTTTGTTGGGGAAGTGGATGTAATTGCAAGAAATGTCCTTAGTTTCTCTTATTAGAACATTGTTATTCTGTACGGCTTTTGGGTTGGAAATAGGTGACTTTTTTCTCTGGAGATTTAAAAGTCAACCAAATAAGATTGTTCCAGAAATCTCACCTGGCCATACAGTTGTTGTGCATCATCATTATCGTCGTCGTCGTCGTCATTATCACCACCACCGTCATTGGTGTGCCCCTCTCCGGAGTAAGTAAGTAAGACATCTGTTTACACGCCATATGTCCATCGGCTGATCAAAGGATCGTGGGCGTGGAAATATAATCTGGAGCATTACCGTTTCAGCAACACATTGGCTGCTGTCTGCATTCTGAGCTGGTCTTCAGGCCGTGTTTAGCCCAGAATTCAGTAGACTCCACTGCATATCCGGTGATAGGACAGGAACCCTCTCACCTTAGTGTTGCAAATGGTATATGTTTCAGTTGAATAGATTAATTACAGGTAATAATTGAACTGCACCATTCGCAAGAAAGCAATTAGATGCACCTAGATTTTTGGAACTATCTTCCTGCTTCTGTTCGTTCTGCTCAGTCACTTGTGTCATTTCATTCTCAATTAAAGACTTACCTTTTTCAAAATGCCTTTACACCATAGGTTGCCTCTCTTAGTGAATTGATCTTCTGGATATTGACCTGATTGAGGCTTGGATTGAGATTTGGTGTGCCACAGGTTGATGTCTTGTGCATTAGACATGGGCACGATAGAAGTTATTAATTAATCATTCAATTAATTAATTAGTTAATTAATCAATCAATTAATTAACAATATCAGTTTAGCTGTCAATAAACAATTGATGCCGGTATACATTACTGAAAATTTCAGTCAAACATAATGACATATTTACCATGACACCTTGATTTTCCTATCTATCTTTCTGTGAGACCCACTTTGGAATTCCCAGGTCACACCGATCCACTGACTCTGCAGTTAGGTGGTAAATTTACCAACTGAAGCTTTCAGAATGAATGGACAATACTCTTGGGCAGATCCTTGACCCACAGTTTGGGAAATGCAATGCTAGCGTCTCATCGCCTGCGTGTTAGTAAATTTATTCCTGACCATAAGTTTAAATCATTTACCAGGTAAAATTGTGCATGTGAGCTTTTTATTTTTCTGTGGGTGGATGACTGTTTATGCTTGATTGGCAAGAATGGACAAATTTTTGTTCGATGGTATTTGTTCATATCTGTGAACAGAAACAGTCTCCATCTGAATGGGCATAATTTCCACACATGTATGTGTTTATCAGGATATCTGTGTAGCACCTTTTAAGAAGCTCTCAAAGGTGCTGGAAAGTGGTTGTCTGGAAGAGCCGAAAAGTTTCATCTTAACAAGTTAAAAAGGTTGCAAGTGTCACTTTAGCTGCAACTAGAAAACAGTTCGAATTCTAAGAGGAATGCTGTTTTAAGAAGGGGCTGCCCGTTAAAGACGTCTGCAAAAGGGGAAGGAAGGGATCAACCAAATCCAGACTAGGGGAGGGAGGTTATGCCCCATTATGGACATATGCATTTAAATTTGGTTCTATAGTTATTTCTGTTCAGCCCTTCCTTAAACAGTAGGTAGGTTGTGCCCAATGCGGACATATGCATTTAAATTTGGTTCTACAGTTATTTCTGTTCAGGCCCCTGTGGTTGCAATCATTTGTGCTTTTTACATTCACATAGTTCCACCTTCTGTAGGAAAAAGTCACTAGTTACTTTTACACTGTTACTTTCACTACTAACTCGAGCTTTTGACCTGTGATGCTATGTAAATTATCAGTTTGAGATGATATCACATTAGGCGAATTTAACTCATCTATCTTAGAGGTCTAATAACAGCAGATGGGAACAGTGAAAAAGACATACAAAGAAAAATTTGACTCACTTCACAAGCACTCTTTCATCATAGCCTGGCTTCTGGTTTCTCTGACTTATCGGAATTTAATCCGGCTTCTCCAACTGTTTATGATTTTTGTCTGCAATTTTGACATGAAGTGACCATCGACTGATGCCTTGGGCATTATTATAATGGCATTGTAGAAGCCTTTAGATTAGACTAAATTAGATTTGGAAGAGTGACCAAACTGTGGCAAAGCAGAGAAATAACAAAGAAAACAAAGGCAAAAATATATGAGATGATGATACAACCCGTTTTTTGTATATAGATCAGAATGCAGGACAAAGAGAAAGCAAGATGAAAAAGGTGGTGGTGGTATTAAGTGTGTATAAGATAATCTTGTACTAGGCTACAGGTCTGTGCATGTGGTAGTACCAGGCTGTAGATTACAATGATAACAATTTGACATGGTGCAAGAATGGTTACTATTAGCACCCCTGCTGTTAGTGACTGTCATTCTGTTTGCCAAGGACCTAGTTGCATTCTCTCTTCTGATTACCTTCGTCCTGATAAGAAACAGGGCAGACGCCCGCATGTGCATTTTAATGACCAAAGTAGTTCTTGAGATGTCTTGCAGTAACAGTCTGTTACATTGTGTATGTTTATTTGAAAATACGTTTAGTTGGTACTTGGCGTACGCAAGTGCAGACACAACTGCCGGTTCGTGTGACGTGAACTTGGTCCCTGTTTGTTTTGTGGGCAACAAACTTTCGACTGAAGAAGCAACGGCGCCATGAGAAAATGATTCTTCATTGTTAAGCCGTAAAACGGGCAAAGAAATGGCCACATAAAATTGAACTACTCAAAATATGGATTGGCAGTAAACATTTCGTTAAAAAACACAATACTGTTTTCTGCTGAGTTTTCTTCTTAGATGGGATAAAGGCCCGTGTTACAATGGTTGCTGTCAGACAGTTCTTCAAAAAACCTCACTCATGTATCAAGTCCCTTCAAAGTTGTGAAAGGCTTGGGTTGGATTGTTTGGCTGAGGTACATGCCAACTTCAGTGCAACGCTGGACGAGGTTTCATTGTGGGTTGCATGGTCAGCCATAAACTTTGATTTTCAATGACATTCTGAGATTCACTTTCAACTTACGCAGGCTTATGTACTATTGAACAACTGCCATGCTCTCCAATACAGGGACCTCTCTGAGATATTGCACGTACGTGACTATGTCTCTGCTTTCCAATCTGTTGACCACTTCTTTTTTATAGATGCAATTGGAAACTTAAACTTTCAGCACGTGTAAACAAAGAAAGAGTATAGTATGTTAAAATTAATCGATATTGCTAGATTTCAAAACTGGCTTATTCGTGTATTGAGCACTACCGCAATAAACTCCTGTCTTAACTATTCTATAAAGTTTACTTCCTCCAAGGTGTGACTATTCACAGTTACAACAGGAGATCATCATATAAATATTGATCTGAAAGCTCACGTACTAATAATGCAAAATTGTTTTCTATAAAATGTTTGGGACCACAATTTTGGAACTCTCTTACTATTACCTTAACAAATATTTTGTCTTTATCACATTTCAGAATTGAATTAAGGCATTATCTATTAAATTTATGCGATCACTATGCTGTGTAATTATAAAGACTCTACTGTTCTGAGAACCTTAAAGGTTGTTAGTTAAGTTTTTTCTATGCATTTTTTGAGTTATATTCATTCATATACAATTTACTAGACATAAATCATTGGGCCACCTGAGATGTTTCTCATGGAAAGGGGACAATCCTGTACCTAGCATGTTGGTTGACCCTTTTTGGGTTGTCCTTTTACCATCAGTTAGGGTTAGGGTTTTAATAGCTTATAAATGTTATTATTGTATTATGTTTGTATTTTTCTGTTGTTTTTGAATCAATAAATGCCATCAACTCAACTCGGGATGGAAGCCAGTTGGTTGGGTTCAGCGTGTTTGCGCGAGTCCACAGCTGGTGACATTTCTAGTTATCTGAACACTGCTTGCTAAATGACGGAATTTTTGTTCTTAATGACACTTAACATCATTTAACTCAGGAAGCACCTTTGTGAGGCACTTAGAAGGCGCTATACCAAGTTCCTACATACATACATCAAATAAGTCAAACTACCAGGGCAGCATGCAGGTTAACTTGATGCAGTAGGCATTAATCACCTTGTCATCAGTTACATTAAAACATGCAAATAATTAGCTTTGAAGAGCTTACAACTTATCCTACACAGATGAGCTGGGTTCTTGATACGTGTTCTATTTGATAGACAAGGCCCCAATACACTGAAATTCGATTCACAACATCAATCTTTAATCTCTGGTTGTTTGGGATTTTAAGTGAATATGACGAAATAGCTGTTATTTGGGCATAAAATATGGTGACTGCTGCGAGGAGCTTCCAGATGACAAGAGACCCTCCACCAAGAGACAGCGAGAGATCAATAAGTCATTGATTCGCCAATTTGCTAGATCAACACGACCTGCGTGGAACAATGCACTGCTTCTAATGAACAACAGCGAGTCCAGGGATGAACATTAGTTAATCGAACATTAGCTACCACACGGGCTCATGCACAAGTGCACGGAAAAATGCATGCGCACGCTTCGACAAATGTGCGAACGGGGTTGACTCTTTTGGGGCTTTAGACCGACATGCACACCTATAGATGTAAACAGCATTTAATTAAGAATTTATGCGGACGGATAAAAGCCACATACGGAGAATTGTTCGTGAAACCGCAGTCGATAGAGACATGTTAGTTTTTTTTGCCTTTCCTTACTTTCAATGCCAAAGCCTTTGTTCTGTCAGCTTTGCAAGACTGCCTTGTTTAATTGTATGTTAGCAGTGTCATGCTTTGCTGGTGATGAGTTACATGAGTACCAGTAAATATTGTAACGTAAATCTCCAAAATTTCTCCACATTGCTCAAAAGCTGCTTCGGGAAGACGCACTGCTACTCACTGGGGCTACTGACAAGCTTGAAGTGGGGCTATTGAAAGTGCTGATTACATGTTGTAACTGATTATAGTATAGCAGAATAAACACCTTGTTGGAGAGCATGTCCATAGGTTTAATTGTAGGGTAGAGTTTAGCTCAATAGAGGTGTTTGTGATGTTAAGTAGGCTATATAGGGGTCACCAAAAAAAACGCCTGAGATAATGTCCTATTGTAAATTGATGAGATTTCTGATGAAACCTTTTAACCTGGGCTGGATAATAATAGGTTGTCAGAGATTGCCACTGAGCCTTGCTAGGCTTGAAAAGGTTGTTACTGTTGATGTATGAGTTGCATTTGACCTGATTTAGCCTCACAGAAGTGCTTTATTTCCACAGCAGGTGTGTTGACATTGATTGGCAGATTGAGGGAGGGAGCAATGAAAAAGGCAGTGACTGAGAGGATTATGGGAAAGTGACTGGCTGGATGGATGGATGGATGGATGGCTGGCTGACTGACTGACTGAATATTGGCTGGCTGGATGGATGGATGGATGGGTGGCTGGCTGGCTGCCTGGCTGACTGACTGACTGCATGACTGACTGACTGTCCCATAGGATTAAAAATTACTGGTAAGATTGGCATTGTTACCATTACCTTAAATGACATGTAACATTTCAAGTGCTGCTAAGTACAGTGATATACAGATTGTCATCTTTACATTACATTGTGCTCACTCCTTCACTGAGAGTGTAACAGGACATACTGGATTTAAACTGGACTGGATTTCATCTTGTCAGTATTTGCAACTGTGAACTGATGCATAACTTTGAAGTTTTACCATCAGTTGGTGCCTTGATAATTGCACCAAACAGTCCTCAGATTAGACTGTTGAGGTTACTGCAATGTCTCCAGAAATTACTGAGAGTCCGTTCCACAGCCTTTTCGTTTGTATGTTGCACATTGAACGGATGTATGTGAAAGACGGAAACTTGCCTTTGTTGTCAGAGTGTGACGATGTTTCACATGCAATGATTTGCACTGCAGTTTCTGTGTTGTCCTGGTATCAGTTGCAGGAGTCTCAGATTACGCTGGCATTTGTCTGAAGCCATGCTAATTCACTGTTGTTTCTTTTGCACTTATCTGCCATGCGTTGGAGCAAATGAGGTCTTGTGTTGGAGCATATGAACAGTTGGAATGAATGGTTGATTATCTTGCTTTATCCTCCTGCCTGAGTTTGGATATAATGCTGTGTTTTTTGGTTGGAACCAGGATGTGATTTGAGGGGAAGTGGGAAATTCCCCCAATTGTTCAGATTATCATTCACTGGAGATAAATTTTCCCCTTACATGCACTGCTACCTGTGAGTCTTTCTCTCTTCCACTATAACAAACCCCAAATTGATATACTGTTTTATGATGATGATGATGATGATGATGATGATGATGAGTAGTTCTCTGTCTGAAGGCAGGTCCATTGGCTTTGCGTCACCCGGGATGAGATGAGTGAGGTGGTTTCCCGTTGCCTTCCCCACAGACAGTTGTGGGTGAGCTACTTGTTCAAGGTCGCTACGCAGTGTCTTGAGGCAGATTCGAACCCTTGACCGTCCGGTTACGAGGCACAGACCATACCACTACACCACCGCATCCCACGTAAAACATTATAAGACAGCCATATAACATCTTGAGCAGGGTCGAGGCCATATGGTCACTTTGGAAAACCTTGTACATTTACCGGTACGTTGTTTTCCAGCTTTGAAATCTCCTCAAGATTGTTACAGAATCTATAATTCCAATTTCAGAAATCTCCATGTAAATTAAAGCGCTAATAGGTTACTGGATGACAGAACAATTTATTCTTATATGGTGTGGCAAAAAGTGCCAAATATAAATTCTAGTGCATGTATTAAGTGAAGTACTTAACTTATTTACTGACAGATTGGCTAGCCAAACGATTGAATTTTTAATTATTTCATTAATTTATTAATGATTTCAGAAAATGAACGAAGAAGACGGAGACATCTATCAGGGTGACGATGTTTACAATGGACCTGATCAACATATCGGAAGACCTGACGATATGACAATGCTTGAAATGGTTGACCAATATCACAGCCTGCTTTCGAGTCACCCTGAAGCGGAAAACGTGAGCTCACATCTTCCATTTCATTCAAATGCACCTGTCTTATATTTTTATTCTCCCATATAGCTCGTTTCCTGTGCTTTTCCCTTGAGCCAGCAGTGGACAAATCCCACGGTCCTGGACACAAAGCATGAGCATCGCCAGGACTTGTCATTTGCTTGTAATCTCACGCTCGTACCAAGTTTGATGACGGATACACCTGTGCAAACAATTTGCCCAGGGTCGCTACACAAAGTCTACAATCTGTATTACAGATCAAGCGCCCTACTGAATAGGCAACTACACACACCCACGTATTTATATTGTGATGTGAGTAAATTTAATATCATGCAACAAAGCAAATTTTTGTGTTTTTGTAGATATATTTGTTAGATACACCTTCTTCATTTGTTGCTGGTATAGGATTATGATGAGATTCTGTTATGTTGAAGTCATGTACAAAAGCCGGATTAGCGTTGGGAGCCATGCCCCAACTTTACGTCACACATTCCATTTTCATATATGCTCGCATACTCTGTGTGCCTCTACCTTTGTGGTTGAGTTATATTGTGTGTGCCTCTACCTTTGTGGTTGAGTGTCATTCTGTATGTCTGTCTTTGTGGTTGAGTGTCATTCTGTATGTCTGTCCTTGTGGTTGAGTGTCATTCCGTATGTCTGTCCTTGTGGTTGAGTGTCATTCTGTATGTCTGTCTTTGTGGTTGAGTGTCATTCTGTATGTCTGTCTTTGTGGTTGAGTGTCATTCTGTATGTCTGTCCTTGTGGTTGAGTGTCATTCTGTATGTCTGTCTTTATGATTGAGTGTCATTCTGTATGTCTGTCTTTGTGGCTGAGTGTCAGTCTATATGTGTACTTGGTTAGGCTAGTGTAGGTACTTGTGAGGTACTTAAAGACGCTATATTAAATGTTTGGATAACTAACTAACCAGCTGAGAGAAAAATTTGGTCACTTCTGTTGGTGTGACTAAGTTCAGTGGACTTCTACCTTCAGTTGTTAATATATGTGTAGGTTTTCTGCTCAAGCTGTGGTTTGAATTTCTGGCGACATCCTTGGAGTAAACTGTTATTCTGTAATTGTTGTTTGTTAACGTTGGTGTTGTTGTTATTGTTAGTATTACTGTTGGTGGCATTGTTTTTGTTCTTGCTGCTGTTGCTCTTCTGTCTCAGTTGTTATTGTGGTTGCGACGTTCAGCTGTTGTTATTCGGTAATGGTTGTTGAACAGCTGCAACTGTTGTTGTTGTTGCTATCCAGCTGATGTTGTTGTTGTTTTTCTGAGCTGCTGCTTGTGCATTGTTGTTGTTTTCGAAGTTTTGTTATTGTTACTTAGACTTATTGTCACGAAATGTCAGCAGAGGATTTGTGCCATCATAAAGCAGTTCTAATACGTATTGGCTTTCCTTGAAAACAATCATCTGAGCATCATGTACCTGGAAGAAGCCAGTAAACCATGTGTGTGTGTGTGTGGGTAGATGTTTTTGTGTATACATTCGCTTCGTTGCAGTAATAACAATGACTGCTAGTCTCGTGACATGGCTGTTTCCCAGACCGTGTGATGAGCTACTTAGCGCCTGTTCAAATCTGGAGCCGTTACGTGAAGTGCTTTTTAATCGGTGTCTGCAGTTCTGATTGCTTAAGACACTTGAGACGATAGCGCCGGTTTGGTCATCTCCAGTTATCGCGCTGTGATTGCTTCGTCTTGTATTTCTTCCTGTTCGTCGTCTGCGTTGCATTTGCGTCCCCGCGAGCACCGCCTCGAGTCCTGTCGTCCAGTCTTCAGTGTCATCTGCCACACTTATCGATGCACGGATGACAGGGTCATGGACGCACTCGTCTGCTGTGTGCAGCGGTGGTCATCTGTTATATTTATGGACTTCGCCTTGAATATGTTGACCCTGCACTCAACGCCACAGGTCCAACATGTAGCCGCGACGTAAGTCAATCGATTTATTTGTCCGTTGTACAGTGTACGTAATAAAAAGGTCGAAACGGTGCGTTGTATAGGATACGTAAGAAGCTGAGCATGCAACGGGACTATGAGAACGTTGTATATGTGCGAGCAGACTGGTAGCAGTGAGCTTGCATGCTGGCCGCTCATTGTTTGCAGGTGTTCGGTAGTGTTGGCACTGGTCGAATTGCCGAGTGGTGGAGTGAATTTGGTACTTGTGGGTTTGTGTTTGCGGAAAAAGGAGAGCTGATGTTTTTCGGAGTTAGTGGAGCTCTGTGGAATTGGTGAGCGTCTTTGTAGGTGATATTTTTGGGTATTTTTTTGTGAGGAAAGGAAATGAGGGTAACGCAGCTTGGGTGCTGAATTCTGTCACTTGGAAGCTAATGCGTCTGGCTGGTTAATAGTTCAACTGGCAGACTTCTCTGTTTGCAACTTATTTTTGGGTCCTTTTTGTGGGGAAAGGAAATGAGGGTAACAGAGGTTGGGTGCTGAATTCTGTCGCTAAGAAGCTAATGCGTCTGGCCTGTTAATAGTTCAACTGACAGGCTTCTCTATATGCAATTTATTTTTATTGAAAAATGAAATTTGCCCGAGAGACTTGGCTTACGGCTGGGTTGATAAGTACTGACTCCATTGTCCGTTGGTTCTAATGGCCTCCATTAGATAACCAGAAATCAGGAGACCATATATTATAATGAAAATCTTGTGAAGCTTATAAATATACTTAACATAAGTGTTTTTATTGGTTCATGGAAATAGAACATTTGTAACACATTCTTGTCATGGATGAGGGAAGCAATGCATACTATTGACAGTTTGTTCAAATAACTATATTAATGTATATTAATGACTATAAGATGTTCTAATTTACTTACTGAATGAGTGAGTGAGTGAATAAATGAATGAACAGATGAATGAATGAATGAATTTTCTCTGTGTAGTTGAAAAATGGTCATATGTGCGCCTTCCTGCTGCGGTAGTTAGAAATTTGAATCAAAACAATTAAAAACTAATGATCTAATGGTTTAAAGCAGAGATTACCACTCAGCAGAGACTGCTTAGGTTAGAGATAGCATTTAATAGCAGTTGATTCTGGTTGACTGTATTTAGAGATAGCATTTAATAGCAGTTGATTCTGGTTGACTCTGTATTTAGAGATAGCATTTAACAGTAGTTGATTCTGGTTGACTCAGTATTTAGAGATAGCATTTAATAGCAGTTGATTCTGGTTGACTCAGTATTTAGAGATAGCATTTAATAGCAGTTGATTCTGGTTGACTCTGTATTTAGAGATAGCATTTAATAGCAGTTGATTCTGGTTGACTCTGTATTTAGAGATAGCATTTAATAGCAGTTGATTCTGGTTGACTCTGTATTTAGAGATAGCATTTAATTGCAGTTGATTCTGGTTGACTCTGTATTTAGAGATAGCATTTAATTGCAGTTGATTCTGATTGACTCTGTATTTAGAGATAACATTTAATAGCAGTTGATTCTGATTGACTCTGTATTTAGAGATAACATTTAATAGCAGTTGATTCTGATTGACTCTGTATTTAGAGATAACATTTAATAGCAGTTGATTCTGATTGACTCTGTATTTAGAGATAACATTTAATAGCAGTTGATTCTGATTGACTCTGTATTTAGAGATAACATTTAATAGCAGTTGATTCTGATTGACTCTGTATTTAGAGATAGCATTTAATAGCAGTTGATTCTGATTGACTCTGTATTTAGAGATAACATTTAATAGCAGTTGATTCTGATTGACTCTGTATTTAGAGATAACATTTAATAGCAGTTGATTCTGGTTGACTCTGTACAGTTTCTTGAAAGCATTTTTTTTAGGAAGCTCGTGTAGTTCTACTCCAACTTGGACACTTCTATGGCACCGTTACAATGTACAAGGCGCTTTTTGAGAGTGAAGTTGCACACAGTAGCAATAGATTAATCACGGCCTAATAAGCAATGTGTAAACAGTAGATGAGGAGTGCAAAGAAATTTAAAGAAGTTTGAAAATGCACATCATGTCTTTTTGTGATTTTTATTTAATCCTCTGATAATAAATAACCAACTTAACTTGGGTAAACCTTAATATGGAAATTTAAGGAAGTTTGAAAATGCACACTGTGTTTTTTTAAATTTTTATTTATTCCTCTGATACAAAATAACCAACTTAACTTGGGTTAACCTTAATATGGAAATTTAAAGAAGTTTGAAAATACACATCATGTTTTTTGTGATTTTTATTTAATCCTCTGATAATAATAAATAACCAATTTCACTTGAATAAATCTTAATCTGAGTAAACCTTATCCTGGATAAACCTGTATGAGTAACAGGTGTTGTATAGTTTATCATGTTGCTACTTCAGCTGCCCAAGTTGATAAATAGTTTTATAGCACACAGTAGTGGGAACAAGAGTGTTGGGCAGAGTGTGCATTCAGATGTTTTTGTAATAAAATTTGAGCTGCATTTTTAGTATGATTGAGTATCTGACTTAGTTTTTCTAACATTTTTATATGGGTTATCGATGTCTTATTTTGATGCACATCCTGCTTTGCTTTTCAGGTGACTCTTGGATTCTCTCTTAGTTAATCTTGCTGTTTTTCTTGTGCTTTATTTTGTATTTCTTCTAGTATTTCTTGTAATTTATAAACTCCTCATACATAATGGAATATGCAGTGGAGATATGCTGTGTGCAGTCTGTATATATTTATGTAGAGTATATTTATGTGCATATACTGGTGAATTGATACTGTTTGAGGTATAGATATGTATAAATATGTGGTTGTATGTTTAGTATTGTATTGTATTGTATTTGATAACTTATATAGCACTTCTTACAGAACAAACTACTCAGAGGCACTTCCAGCTTGAGAAATAAGAATGTCTTTAAACAACGAGCTGACTGAGCTCTGTAATATTTGACCCTTGCGTGAAACGATAGCGGAAGTTCATTCCAAAGAGAAGGGTGTGCGTAGGAATTAGTTATTTTCTGGATGAGTGTTCAGCTGGTAACTCAGTGTGCAGGTTCAAAGCACATTACCGTTAGCCTAATAGTCTACGAACAACATCATAATGTTATTACTGGCACCTCTATTTGAAGATGGTCACTACATATATAGGAACCTGGAGCATGTCCTTTTATGTGGTGGGCAGTTGCTTAGTAGCAGTTATTGATGTCTCTGTCGTTCATAGACTGTTTGCTATGTAAGTAGAAGAAAGAAATAAAATCATTTAGGTTATAGTCATGGGAATTGTGAGGATCACTTTCATACTTTTGTGTGATTTCCTTTCATTTATTTATTCTTTAGGTTATTCTTTCTTTCATTTGTTTATTCATTATTATTCAAGGCATTTACTGATATTGATATGTATATTTATTTATGTATATATATATTTTCCATTCTAGACTTCCGCACCAAAGTGCTTCGGAATCTGCCCCCGCAGAAGAGAACAAATCACCTGTGCTTTATGTTGTCTTTTCCCAAACTGTCCTATCAATTTATCAGCTGCAGGTGATGCTTTTCTCTGTCTGAATTCACAACACACGCCCACTTTCATAACCCCCCTACTCCGCTAATTCTTAAACTTTTAAAACTAGGGATAGTTAAATAACATTATGTTGCTGTTGGTGGACCATTAGGCTAACGGTAAGCACGGAATCGTGAGTTTGGGGTTCCGTACTCAAAGTAGCCTTTATGGGGGATTCAAAAGGCTTTGCTGATGAACTAAACCAGGGGTGCATAACCTTTTTCGACCAAGGCCACTAATCAATTTCTTAAACCCTTTGGGGGGTGAAACAAGTGTGACGACTCAGCTTATGTCAGATGAATGCATGTCACAATATATGAAGATGATGTGTACAGTAAAACACATATAAGAGTAAACATAAAGAGTTATAGAAAAAGGGGACTCATAATACTTCTATATCACTACAATACTGATAGTGTTTTCCTGTTGGACGTTGCGGGCCACATGACGACTCGTCATGGGCCGGATGTGGCCCGTGGGCCGGACGTTGTGCACTACTGAACTAAACTATTTCTTTACATTAAGAACTTATTAATTTTTGTGAATAAGTTGACAGATTATGAAGTTTTAAGTACCGTTTTGCAGACCGATGACCAGAGATCTGTGGACCAACATCAGTTTGCAGACAACCACTCTAGAAGCTACAGCCCTATGCTGCCACTTTTCTCTAAGCTCATTTCTAAGCTCTGCTCCATCATACCTTAGGCACTTCTGCATTTCAGTCTCCTTCGTTCCGGCCGTAGCACTTTCTGGTCGGCCTCCCTTGGACACCTGACTTTCCCTCGTATGTGCACTGCTATGGCTCAGTCTAGAAGCTTCGCCTATGTTGGACCTAATACCTGGAATCACCTTTCCTGAGAGTTCCGGCTTGAATTCCTCAGTTTGTCTCTTCTGCAGTTTCACAAGTGCCTGAAGTCTGTAATATTTGATAGCGGTCTCACTGGTTCGGGTTGGAAGCGCCACTGATGAGTCTATTCTTGAAGTGGCGCTTTATAAATGTCAGATTACAATTAGAATTACAATTTCTAGCAAAGCAGCTATGAATTAAAGCTCTTCTGCAAAAAACCGATGAGATCAGTGTGCAGAGTCGACACTGAAGTGGTTATGTTCCCGTTAGCTTGGCATTTATATAGAGCACATTCGAAGAACCTCTCAGAGGCGATACTCACAGCGTGAATACTCTTCTCGCAAGAGAGGACACATTTTCATGTTGCCTATTGTTAAAGCTAAATTGTTTAAAAGTAGTGCTTTTAATCGATGCAGCTTGAGTTGTAGTTCGTTGTGCACAGCATGATACGTATTTTATTCGCTTGTGTTATTATCTTGTCTTAAAACATCCTCGAGCCGAGGATTGGCTGCACCACGGACAATTTTGTGTTATGCTTGTGTTGCAATCTATTTTAAATACATCTGTAATGATTCTGTAATGTATGCATGATTGATAGATGCAACAAGGGCTATATATCTGTTTAGTATATAAGTTTTACTTCTGTTTCTGGAAGTCACAGTTATGACTCATTTTAAATTATATAGAGATCACAATGGTGATCCACTTTCTTAGTTTCTTTTTAGCTAAGTTTTAGTTAAGTCTTTCTTTATAGTTCAATTGTACCTAATATCGGTTAAATATTTTTGTTGCCATATGCATCGTTCTGTAATAGGCGGCCCTAATTTAGCGGGACTTAGGTCCCTTTTGGGTCTACCATTTGTATCCCAACAGTCTATACAATGGTCAGTGTATTTATTCTTTTCTTTGTTATTTTGGACTCAATAAAGTTTCATTCATTCATGCTTACGAATGAATGAATGATGTTGTAGTTCAGTAGCAATAAACATTCAACTTGAACAGTGAGAAAAGTCTCCAGCACAAAAGGCTCTTGCAGACCCATAGAAGTCCAAACTTTACCTCCTCGTGTACACGTGTCAGCGTAGGCTGTGCTCTATGCATGCTATCATCATGCTATTTCACAGATGCTTCAAGCCCTGTCTGATGACCCTGATAGATGTGGATTGTGAGCAGCAACGTCTGCCGATGTTTTTTGTTTTCATGCCAGCAGCTAAGACTGAAATGGATGATCAGGCCTATCGGGTAGCTCCCCCCCCCGCGTGTGTGGATCAGCCTTGCGCATCTATTCTGGAGGTCGATAGTGTTAATGCTTTCAAAACACAACTGAAAATCTTTCTGTTATGTAACGATTAGTACATGGGTTGACAACTGACGTTGTAAAGCACCTTAGAAGTAGGTTGCTACTGATGGTGCTGTATAAATTGTTGTCGTTACATTACATTACAGCCCATCAACTGTTATGTTTATGAATATTAGCAACTTCAATTTCTTAGCCTTGGTACGTAGGGCTGTTTGTTGGCAGGGTGTATGTGGCCAAACTTTTGTTTGTTCTGTTATTTTGCATCTAGTTGTGTGTAGTTGATATGCATTGGCATTAGGTGTTAGAATGGTAGCTGTACAAAGTGAAAGTATTGTGTGTACAAAGTGAAAGTGTTATTTGTACAAAGTGAAAGTATTGTGTGTACAAAGTGAAAGTGTTATTTGTACAAAGTGAAATTGTTATGTGTACAAAGTGAAAGTGTTATGTGTACAAAGTGAAAGTGTTATGTGTACAAAGTGAAAGTGTTATGTGTACAAAGTGAAAGTGTTATGTGTACAAAGTGAAAGTGTTATGTGTACAAAGTGAAAGTGTTATGTGTACAAAGTGAAAGTGTTATGTGTACAGAGTGAAGGTGTTATGTGTACAGAGTGAAGATGTTATGTGTACTAAGTGAAGGTGTTATGTGTACGAATTGAGTGTTATGTGCACAAAGTGAAAGTGTTATGTGTACAAAGTGAAAGTGTTATGTGTACAAAGTTAGTGTTATGTGTACAAAGTGAAGATGTTATGTGTATGAAGTGAAAGTGTTTCCTGCAAATTTGGCAGTTGGAATTAGGATTTAAGAACCCCTGTTGCAGTGCCAAGTGAAAGTTTAGCACTGGGCACTTACTTCACCTATGCCCCACTTATTTTTCACCCCACACTTCTTTACACCCCTCTTGTCAAATGCAGGCTTGTAGCAAGGGATTTCTGAATCAGTGATCTGCAAAAAGGAGAGGTCATGCATCAGTGACCACGCTGACAGGCAGACACGCTTGGTTAACCCGGAACTCCAGGGACCACAGTTCTGCCCAGTGCACAGGCTGACCTGAGAGACTCCAGTGGCTCTTAAGAGGAATGTGTTGTTGTGTTTTATGAGCTTCATGTCCTTCCGTGCACAATGCCCAGTTGGCTCCTTTGAGAGATGTGTCACTGGGCAGCAAATGTCCATTGAACAAACCAGGCCTGTAATCAGACATTGGATGTTAGAGGGTGTTCCTGCAGCCAGAGAGCATTACTTGATAAACAGGTGCACTTCTGAAATACAAGAAGTTGGACTTTTGAATTCTTCATTGTGTTTTTCAATACAAGTGTGTGCAGGTGTTTGGTGGATGGTAATTTGATATAATTTTATCTAGTCAGCTGATAGATCACTGTATCATCATATTTGCTGTGACTGCTTCATGTGAAAAGTACTCATCATAATCGTAATCTCAAGATTTCTGCAGCACCCAACGAAAGCTAAGTTGCGGGAACCAGCTTATTCACAGGCGCTTAGTCAAAATAAAATCGATAGGCAAAAGGGTTCGATTCCAGGTCAAGATCCAAGAGTCAGGCAGGCAGACGGCTAAGGTGGGTGGTGTTTGGAATCGGATCTGCAAGGCAAAATAAGGGTGGTGATTACCCCAGGGGTTGACAAATATAATGTGGCATGGTGGCTGGTTTGTCTTATATGTTGGTTTGAACCTTCGCTGTAAATTGAGCTTGACACAAAACACCATTGATCAATGAGTGCCTTGTAGGTATATATTGGCTACCTGTAAAGGAAACATAACATGCAATAAATATTAAACAAATCCGAATCTGTGTATTTCCTGTTATGTTCTTGATAGAAGGCAGTTGAAGAAGTTTAGCTTATTAATTTGATTTACAGTAATTGAACAAGAGCAACGTGCTTTGTTGTTCATGCAAGACTATACAGAAAAGAGAGTACTTGTGTTGGAGATGTTCAGTCAGCCTCAGTTAATGAATTGGTGATAGTTCAAAGGTTAATAGAGTTACTGGATGATGCTAATCAACCTGTTTTACAAAAGGACTGGTAAACTGTTTCAACCCTCACCACTTAATGTACTGTTGTCTTTTTCAATGTTTTATGTCTCTTGGTAGCAAGAACATCATTACTTTATGCCTGTGTTCACCTATTATGTCCTTTAGATGCTGATTTTAACAAGGTATTTATGTTGCATGCTTACGATCTAGTTAATGAAGTGTGTAACCCCAACAAGTGATACAAAAATGTGCACTTAACTGTTGAAAAATAAGACAGAAATAATAATACTGATACAGATAGCAACGAAACAACTATTTTTTTCCATTGCATCTCGTCTATTTTGCTAGCACTGTAAGACTGTTTTCTGAATCTTAATTAATGATATAGGTGAGGTTGTCTGTTGCTCATTACACAGCCTGATAACCTACAAGGTGCCATCCTGGGAATTAAAAATCTTATACAACTTTCCTTATTTGTATGTGGCTCAGTAGTGAATTGTCAATTTTACATGACAGACTGGAATCCAAGCCTTGGGTGCAGAGATGAAAGACAAGCATGTTTCAAATTAGTCAAATTGCCACTCTCCTAATGAACAACATATTTTCTAACCCATTCCCATTTTTGTTGATGTATAAAGCTGTATTCTTGTGTCTGACAGACACAGGTGAATTACTGCGGTTAATTTAGGTTATATAATTACGAGAACCAATTATAATTATGCTATCAGCCCCTTGGCTGAGGCTTAAACACCTTGTTTTGATGGGGTCGTAGAGGTCAACCAGTCCGAGGGCGAACGTATCGGAAAGCCATTAAATGAGAGCTCTTGCAAATGGCGTATTGTTGTCCCTCTTTGTAATTGGTTTACTTTGATAGTCCTTTTAATAACGTCGCGTCGTCTGTCCAAGTCCATTTCTAACGGTCCGGCCGTTTGCGATTGTTTATTTTTGATATCGTCTGTTTGTGTGTGTTTTGCCGATGGTTGTTTTATGGAAGGCGTAGCATTGATTCTATATAAAAACGTAGCGTCTGTATTGATCAATTGGCGCGATATACGACCGAGAGAGAGAGCTTTGGGTTCCTGTCGCTATCATGTCCAGCTAAACGCGTCCTTTTCTGTGGCCAGCTGTTGATGGCCGTCTATGTATATATATATATCGTCATTCTTCCGTTGTCGACTTATATAAAGTCCGGCGACGGAACAACCCCGCACGTGGACTTTTTTTTGCGCTGGGTCGTGATACCCCTGCTGTTGGGCGACTCGTACTCTGGGGCCCCGCGTACGTGACGCAACCGTTTCACGGCCGACTCCTCGCCAGCGCGCCCGCTAGCCCGGCGTCGGGCGCAGCGTCGTGTACTCGGTGCCTTCATTGGTCGGGCAATCGGGCCGGCGGATGGGCAGACGCGTGCGATGATAGTCTAGCCCTGACCCAGATACGATTCCCGGCTTTTTAAGCCCTTGCAAATAACCGTGCTTTTGAGGTCGATTTCAGTGTTGCTTAAGGTGGCGTTCGTCGGATGAAGTCGTTGCGCGTTGATGTTTTTGCGTGCGTCTGGATGTGTTAATCGCCTTTGTAGATTGATAGAAACCGATGTCGCGTTTGAGTAGCGCCTTTTTCGGGAATGCCGTTGCCTACACGTATGTTTGCGCTTGATTTTTTTTGTTTCCAATGACGTGCTTGTGCAGTCGTCTGTATATACAACAAGTTACTGCCCAAGTGACACTTTGTGTGTTTGTGTTGTTGGATGTGTTTGTCGCTGTGTTTGTCAGTCTGTGTTTATATGTGTTTTGGGATTTGTGTAAATGGATGTCGTTATGTGTGTCACTATGTTTCGTAATGTCTGTGTAAGGACGATATGTTGTTACCTTGTCTCATTATGTGTCACTATATATTGTAATGTCTGTTTAAGCATGATGTGTTTCTCTGTCACATTATAGGTGTCACAACATGTCTGTATATGCATATGTTTGTGTATGTATGTGTCTAGGCATTTATATGGTGTCTTTTCAAAACCTTTCTAAGGTGCATAGATGTTTTACATCTGTCATGCTGGAGTGCTCGTGTTACTTCATGCAACTGCTTCTCTGCTTTGTCGTAATTTGTGCTAGGTTAGCGAGTGCTTGTGGCACTCTGTGTCACTGTGTTTTACACTGTATGTCGGTTTCTGTGTGTTGCTATGTGGTTGCGTAAGCGCACGAAGGAGTGGAAGTATTTGGTACTCCAAGGTATTGTTTTTTATGGCCAGACTTAATTGTTCCGCCTATGGATTTTTTCAGCCATTTCAGTTGCATTTCCTTTTGTTTTCTTTGATGTCCTTCTTGCCTGATGTTGTTAGTTCAGTTGCCGTGCATTACCCGGAGAAACAAAAACTTACAAAGGACCACTTAACGTTCATTCATTCGTTTACTTGATAATATTTTGGCTGAATGAGTGAGGTTAATTTCTGTTGGTTCAGTATTTATTGACGAACTTAAAGACTTCTTTAGATTTGTTTTATTAATTATATTCATAATTTTCTGTGAATGGTGAATAAACAGTTGGTGCTTACCCACTTTTATTGACCTGCAGGTTCGGTTGTATCGTTTAATTAAATATGCACTTCTGTAAATTTATTTCGGTGTATATGTATAAAATGAGAAGTTAATAAGTCGAACTGTTGTTACTTTCGTCTATACTTGCACTTGTGAAGTATTGTACCTTTATAATGTATTCATTTTTTTACTTGTGGATTCATGTGTTGATTCATCTTGGGATGTTCTAGCTTGATTGTTCAACTGCGTCTGTATGGCTGGACATTTGATCCGGATGTTCGGGTCAGGCGGTTTATTTTGGAGTGCTTATGTAAGAGGCTTTTATTTGAAGGGGAACTCTCTACGTTGATGGTTACTCTTTATTGCTGAGCATTTCTGCCTTTGTCTTTCGAAATCCATCTGTCATAGTGAGTGGATGGGTGGATTGGTGGGTGGGTTGATGGGTGGTTTGGTGGGGGATGGAACGATGGGTTCATTTATTCATGTGTTTTATTATATATACGAAGAAATTGCTAGTTCTTACATCCATTTCGGGAATTGATTATTCATTTCAGTTGTCCATTTGTTCAGTCACTCATTCTTTTGTTTGTTCGTCGATCTTTCGTTTTTTCTTTCATTGATTAATTTGTAAATTCTTTTGTTAATTCATGTGTTCATTCTTTCATTCGTTCATTCATTTGTGTATCGTGACATATGAGCAGAAGTATCAATCCCCTCCATCCACTTAGGCATTGATCATTTTGTTTCTTCCTTCATTTGTTCATTCATTCATTTGTCCACTGCTATTTCATTCATTCATTCGTTCTGTTATTTCATTCGTCGGAAATTAGCGAATGGAGCAACAATGCATTCAGCTGACAGATCGTATATCTGCTCATATCTGTCTACTTACATCACTCATTCCCAGAGCTGTTATTTCATTGAACAGTCTCATAAATCTCCTGCTATCTTTAATCAGCGATGTGGCTGAAACAGCAACAAGAGAAGCCTGTCCTATTTTTGGTCGTTTTTGCTTTGCCTGTGAACTTGTCTGGCTGTCAGTCACATGTATACGCAGTTGACCAGAACAATATCTGACCCTAGTTTATTTTTTTAATTTTTTTAGATTCTTACAGTGCAGTGATATCGACCGAGTGCTGAGGCTTTGATACATATTGCCTAACAGGGGCCTGAGTTTCCTGTATTTGGTTATCGTTTCTGGAAAGACTTGAACCCATACACTCGAGGCTACAAGACCTGCACTCATCCAATCAGCCACGGCTCTCTATTTATTTATTTAACGCCATTATAGATGATTGATGGTGCTGAGCATCTGTATGTGAAGGAAGAGTCCCTCGCAGGGGCTGCTTCTGGAGAGGTTTGAACCTGCATGCTTCACAGTACGTGGCAAACACTCAGCCAATCAGTCACCGCACAGTTGCTGTTATTTATACTTTTATATATGTTTATATGTCTAACCATCTCTTATTTATGTAGTGCCATTATTTGTGTTTATATAGCACCACTAGTGCTGACACTGCTTCATGTTCTGTTTTGCTAAGCAGCTGTGCCTTATGGACATGCTAAAGGTCCTTGCATCTACTGAGGCCCTGGTTTTTTCAAGGTGATTTCTGTTTCTAATGTGATTTTTTTTCTGGTATGAAAGTAGGATGATTTAAATCCTCTTGCCTTCTTTCTCATCTGCTGTACATACCATTACAAGTCATATGCCAAAAATAGCATCAAGTCAATATTCTTAGCAAGTCACTGCATTCAATCATCTTTTTTTTAAAGAAAAATTCAATCCAGCCAAGGTTATGGGCCAAATCCCAGAATGCACTTGTTCTTTTAGATTTTAGCAAAATAGTTTTTGAAGACCCTGACTGACTTTTCTATGCATCAGAAATCAAGCTTGGCCTTTCTTTCCTCTTCGTTCCTTAAAAACGTGAGGCATGTATGTGTTGTCTGCAATTAAACTTTGTAGCCGTGACTGACTTGCTTTGGTGGGGACAAGGAGCCCCATGGCCAGATGTTAAGTTTGATTTTTATCGTTTTTAGTAACGTACTTTGCCCTTCCGTGACAGAACGACTTGCACATTGAAAGACGTTGATGACTAAGATGATATGAAAAGATAAGTTATCTGCTTGTCGTCATTCTTAGTCATCACATCAGTGGCCCTGGTATAGGAGCTTCTAGCTGAAGTGTAGCAGACTTTCATTTGTGATGTCTATAGAGATTATTGTGGCTCAAGTGCGGACAGTGCTTACTCACCCGGCGTCCCCTATCGGAATTCAAACCGGCTTCCCCCATTGGAAATTGTCCCGGCTTCTCAAATGGATTATGATTTTGATTGTGATTTTGACTTGAAGTGACCATAAGCTCATGCCTTGGGCGTTAAGATAATGGAGCTATAGAAGTATTTAGATTAGACTAGATTATCACTGTCAGAAAATTTGGTCTATTTACAACAAAAGGCCAAACTAATGTCTGGTTATAAGCCACAAAGACTGTGCTTACTTATGTACAATATATGAACAGTTTGGCTACACTATCATCTGAGACATTAATTGTAATTATGATCGTAATTGCTAATTTGTATAGCGCCTGTTTAAGAGGTACTCCTCGAACTAGCTCCCGACATGACAATACAGAACCACAGTTGACCACAAGCTTTTCAAGGACTTGTGAAAAGAGGTAAAGAAAGACCAAAGAGATGATGTCGTAGGTTGCGGACGTCCTGACATGCTGACGGACGGACATCTTGACGGGCGTCTTGACGGACGTCTTGACGGACGGATGTGACTGATTCGCTCGCTCAAGCACTCACTCACTCACTTACTGACCTGATAATGTTGAGCAATTGAATGACTGAATGAATATTTGCCTGATATTGATGTTGAAGACATTGTCTGTCTGTTGGAGATGACTTAAGGGGAACTGAACCGCATGCAACGCGGTTCAGGGCCAGTGCTCTGAGCAAACATTTTCATATTCTTGTCTTTTGATCCCGTTCAGTTGAACCTGCTGTTGAACTAGATGTTTGGCCAGTTATCCTGACCTGAACATCGTCTAAACCGAGTTTTATGAGCTGTGTCTGGGTGCATTGTTACCTGGACCACAAGTCTCTGTTTTGCGTGAATAGTTTCAATATTCCAGATCTATCTGTCGGCCACCTGTTCTCTCAAGGCTATTTATTGTATTACCTAGTGCAGAATAATCTACAGGTCTAATTTCCTTGTTAACACTGGGTTAGGAGTAGACAGTATAAAAATTGAGAGTAAAGGCTGCAGCACTAATGACAAGATTACTGAGACTTCAATGATTCTGAATGGTGTTGAAATTGATATTTGCATATATTACAATTAAGGCGGTACTGATCAATATGGTGACACTGTGTTTAACGATAATGGCGATGGTGGCAACAGTGATGGAGATGAAGGTGATGATGGGTGGGTGGGGGTGGTGGTGGTGGTGGGTGGTGGTGATGATTGGTGATGATAGTGGTTATGATGAAAATGATGACAGAGGTGACGAATACGTGATGATGGTGATGAACATGATGACAACAGAACCGTATATAACATGAGGACAGTGGGTGATAATGGCGATGATATGTGAACCATTGTAAGTTCTGGCATTGTGTTGATCGTCTTGCTAAGAGGAAGTCCTCTCCCTCCAATCACTTGTTTTTGTGAGAACCAACCAAACAAAGCCATTACTGTGCGCCGTGCATCGTTTATCCTCAGTTGGGAGAACTCGGCCTTGGTTCTGGCCCATGGTTGGGTCAAGCAGCACCCACTTAATGCTCAACCACTTGGGAAGGAATGTTTACACACGAAAGAATGTCTCCCAAAGAATTTGTTCTTGGGAAACTTTCATCCCAGACAGACAATCTAATCCTGAAAGATTGTCTCCCTTGAAAAACTGTTGCAGTCCAAAGACAACTTTCCCTGAAGAACTGTTGGAACATTAGGAGCATTTTTTACATAATGTTATATGCAGGTACATATAGAAAGCGGTAAGGTGGTCTGTTGGTAACACGTTTGGTCGATGATCATGCAGTTGCGGGTTTGACTCCGCGTAACGACCTTGGGCAAGTTGTTTGCGCACACTATGCCTCTACCACCAAGCAATATAATTTGGTACCAGTGTAAGTTGGCAAGTCCTGTGATGCGCTGGCCCCGTTGTCCAGGACCTTGGGATTCGTCCATTGCCGGCTCAAGGGCCAAGAAAAGGAGATGAGCTCCTCCCCTATATCGCATGGGATATGCGATACTTTACTACATACAAATACAGTTAAAACTGGGTATTGCTCTGACAAGAAGATGATGTTATTGTAGCTGATCTAGTTATCCTTGGTGCATACTTAACACACAGATAATGTTGACCCCAGAAAGACATTCTCTATGAAAAACTTTCCCTTGAACGATTACTTAGCCAGAGACGTGATCTGTTTAAAAAAAGCGTTTCCCCATCAAGGATCACTTCCCTAAAGACTGCTTCTCCCGGAGGATTATTTACCCTGCCCGGGAGAGACTACATCTCCCTCAGAGACCATGTTTGCCTTCAAAGGCTGTTTTCCGCCTTGTTTGGCTTGCTATGGTTTTATTTAACTCGTATGATGTATCACGCAATCAGTTTATTAGTGCCGGACTTTATTTATACAGCGCTGGGTGGTCATATTGCTTGTTATCATGGGCCACAGAGGAAGTAATTGTTTACCCGGCCCAGTGATAGCTCGGTCGACGGGGCTGGTCGGCCGCTGCTCATACCCCAGAGTAAATAAGAACATTTGGCAAATTCTCAAGTGTATGAGTTTGCTTCTACACCATACTGGCAGTGGCTGGGCTGATCTTGCGCTCAGGGCCTTCATTCCGCTCTGGGATGTAGTGTGGCCAGATGGAGACCAGATCAACATTTTATTCAAATGCTTGAAAAGGCTGCACAAACTGGGAAGTTGGAAAGTACACAGAAGACCCGTTATGATGCACTTTGTTATTGCTTGAATCTAATACAGTCTGGAACATATGGATCCTAGATTTAATTCACCTGCAGAAAAGAAACTGATGATGATAATGATGATGATAATAATAATAATAATAATAATAATAATAATAATAGTAAGAGTAATAGTAATAGTAATAGTAGTAATAATTGAATAGTAATAATTAAATAGTAATAATAATAGTATAACAATATTCACCAAGACTTCAGATTTTGTAAATCAGTGTCATTTTTCAAAGCATGGTCATGACATTGTACCTTCAAGGTACACAACAGTTGTACAGTTGTTGTGACATGACCTTGTTCTTAATATGGCTCCCAAAGACTGCTTTGTAATGAGTTTCTGCAATAAGTAAGTAAGTAAGTAAGTAAGTAAGTTGATAAGCAAGTATCTAGACACTTAATATAGCATTTCTCAAAAGTTCTGCCCAAGCTAACCTAAATGCTGTTTAACTATAGACATGTCTTGCCGTGTCTTGTCTTGTCTTTAGCCATCTTCGATCCAAAGTTGGACCGCACCATGAACCGTCCGTTTCCAGATATTTCTATCTTCAGTTGTCCTCAGAAACTGACTCACAGTTAATCTGTCCAACAGTTTATGTTCTCAATCCAGCTATAGCTACTGTCTATTATAACCAGACAATTTGCTAATGATTGTTTCTGGCACACGAATGTCTGCATTTGGTAGACACACTGGTCTTGCGAGTGTTTCTTAGGATGCTCTTGACCCGTTCGTTGTGTGGTAGTTCCACAGCGTGAAGTCGTCACATGCTATAAAGTCATTTGGAGCTGAATGGTTCTTCGAGTGGTAACTTTGTCAGTGGTGTTAGCCACTTGGTATATGACTGAAAAGAGGTTTATTAGATACCTGTATACAGTGTGTACTCAGTGATACTTCTTCATGGTTAAGTATATTGCCTTAGCTAAATATTGGTTATGTAAATTTATGGTTGATGGTTGTTTGTGAACATCCATGTATTTGCGGGTATTCGTTTGGAAAATATGCAAATGTTAAGTCTACGAAATGGAGTTGTGAGTGATACAGGTTATTCAGCGCTCTTTGAGGTACTTACAGGTGTTCAAGTGTTCTGATACATACATACATACTTATTTGGCTCTTTGGTTAGGTGTTCTATGTGTATGTAAGTATGTTAAATGTTTGCATGTATGTTAAGTGTAGATGTGTATGTAGTGACAGGTGGATGGTAGCTGATTGTTCATGTGTAGGCCATTACATTGTGTACGGAGTTCTGTTTTTTGGGACTTCGTTTAAATTTGGCTGTTTTTGTAATTGTTTTCCCAGTCTCCTGGCTGAACAAAGTTGAAACCCAGTTTTTAACCAGAATTAGAACCAATATCAATGTCAGAATATGAAATTGACTTAGACCAGAAATTGAAACTGAACTTGGAATAAAAATATTTTATAGAAAGTTACAATATTATGACCACAGGATGCCATGCTCTGAAAAATGACATTGATTTACAGAATTGGAGTCTTTTGGTGAATTTTATTTTATTACTATTATTGTTATTGTTGTTATTGTTGCTGTTGCTGTTGTTGGTGTTGTTGCTGCTGTTGGTTGTTGTTGCTGTTGTTGTTGTTGCTGTTGTTGTTGTTGTTGTTGCTGTTGCTGTTGTTGTTGCTGCTGTTGTTGTTTGCTGTTGCTGCTGCTGCTGTTGTTGCTGCTGCTGCTGTTGTTGCTGCTGCTGCTGCTGTTGTTGTTGTTGTTGGTGTTGTATTATATTATATTATATTACTATAAAGGTGATGTAGAAATCTTTGGATTAAACTGGTGGTGATGTGCAAGGTTTGCAATAAATTCTTTGTGTTGGACTAGGTGTTAAGACTAGGTGTGAAGAGAACATTTAGCCTTTTACTCAGCCAGAACCAACCGAATAGTTTTATGCAAGCGCGGCATTGTACTTAAAGAACTGCTTGTTCAAACACAGCTGCATTGCTGTATCAATAAACAATGCCGAGTCTCTGACTGATGTTTTTTGAAAGGCTGGTAAAAAGAGAAGGAAACGCTTGGTTCTAAGTGAAGGTTAACAGCAAAAGCCATGACCTGATATATTTCCAAATTACGTGCTCTAAGCTTACAAAGCTTCTCAACAGTACAGAAACGTTAACATAGAATCTTGCGTTTGATGTTTGAAGAAAAAATGTGCCAAGCAGAAAATCATGGCTGTGTTGGGAATAATAAACTGAAAATGTTGGAAATGCTGAATGGTATAAAATAGGCAGAGGTTAGGAACAACTAGGCTAGGTAGAGAGAGGTTAACAGGTTTTAAAATTGAAAAAGTTACCTCTATTAAGTTATAATTATAGAATATGGACACTGATTTAGCATGACGTTGTCATGAAACCTGATAATGGGAACAATGGGTTCTATATAGGTTGGATGTTCATAAATAAATATTTTTTTAGTTACATATTACAAATGTTTATGGTGGATATGTTGCTAGTGAACTCTTTCATGACTGAGCTTAACTTAACTCGGGAATTTAAGGGACATTCTTGATTGTGATTGATGTGCTGAGGTCAGTGGCCTTGTTTTTCTAGTTGGCTGGCAGTGAATTGGAATTGCTTTAGTACTACAGCACTTGGGCTGAGTTGTAGTTTTTGCAGTTAAAGAGTCTTGAAAATGTCTATGATAATTTGTTCTGCCATGTATTTCCAGGTTGCACTAAATGTTCATTGTGATGGAGATTTTTTAAAACCAGCAATGCACCAATATCTGGTTGTATGTAATTTTAAGGTTAAGGAAGTAGTTTTAAGGTTAAGTAAGAAGTTATGTAGGTTAGTGACAGAAATGCTTTGCACCCTGGGAAGCCAATGCCTAGAAGATGTAGGTGGTAGTACCGGTTAAACTTTCGTTTTACATTTGGGTAGGTCAACCTATCTTTCTTATCTTACTTTCTTTGTTGCTTCCCAGCTGTGCTCTAGCATTTTACATGGTCAGTTATCTGTCCTGCAGATCCAATTTCAAACACCACCCACCTGCCTGCCTGCCTGCCTGCCTGCCTGCCTGCCTGCCTGCCTGCCTGCCTGCCTGCCTGCCTGCCTGCCTGCCTGCCTGCCTGCCTGCCTGCCTGCCTGCCTGCCTGCCTGCCTGCCTGCCTGCCTGCCTGCCTGCCTGCCTGCCTGCCTGCCTGCCTGCCTGCCTGCCTGCCTGCCTGCCTGCCTGCCTGCCTGCCTGCCTGCCTGCCTGCCTGCCTGCCTGCCTGCCTGCCTGCCTGCCTGCCTGCCTGCCTGCCTGCCTGCCTGCCTGCCTGCCTGCCTGCCTGCCTGCCTGCCTGCCTGCCTGCCTGCCTGCCTCTTGGATCTTGACCTGGAACCGAACCTTTCTAGCCTATCGATTTTGTTTTGACTGAGCGCCTGTGAATAAACTGGTTCTTGCGACTTAGCTTTCGTTGGGTGCTGTAGAAATCTCGAGTTTACGATTACTATTACTCAGTTCCAAGGTTTCTGGGCTGTTGGTCTCAGGTTTTGCAGTTTCCTGCATGTTTTTATCTTGTCCATCAATGGTCTGATATAATTCAGCTCTGAACTCCAGACTCATTGTTTTCAGGTTGTTGATCTTGTCCTCTTGGCTCTTGACTATCGGTCCAAAGCATTTGTATATGGAATTCCACCTAACCCTTGTGCTTTTAATAGCAGTGCTATAGAAGTTTAAGTTGAATCACTTAAATTAGAAGTTGAAAGGTACATATCACAGATACTTTGAGATCAAATTTGAATTGAATTTGCATCTATTATGATGTCAAAACTCTTTGTAGGGCTGGCATAACAATGCAAGATAGAACTAATGCTGCTTAGAATGTCAGCCTAAATGAAACGCTGAGTCCTGCCGTAGCCTGGGGTGGAACCCTATCGCACAGGATTAACTGCTGTGTACAGGATTTCACACCAAATAGTTTTCCGCTCCACCACCCCAGCGGTTCAAGTATTTTTGGTAACAGTGACGTAAAAAGCAACATTGTGTCATGTGCAAACAGTTTTTTATGACGATGTTTGAATGGCAGGGCAATGTTCAGGCATTTTTTTACCTTTTAGACTTCTGGTGCAAGGGCAGAACATATAAAGGGGGTCACTGACTTGATGGATGTTGGCGCAGGTGTATCTGACTGCATCCACCACCTCCTTTTCAGAATACACGCCCAACTTTCTTTTGATAAAAAGTAAACAAATAAAACCTTCTTATCCCTGTTTTTCTGTACAGCCGTATATGTGCCTGCAGTATGTCTGTCTATGGTCTGCGATGGGTTACTGACTTATAAAAACACGAATTTATCTACTTTATGTCGTGTTGAAATGTTTACATTTGGTGTGACTGTTGCTGTTCTTAGGAAGAACCATTGACAGCTGAACACGACACGGTTCCAGATAATACTGTACTTAGGAACATAGGTAAACAGACTTTCAGAGCTGACGATTCAGTCGTAGAGGCAAACAGCTCAGTTGTGAAGTCAGATTGCTCAGTTCTGAAAGGAGACAGCTCGGTCCATGTAGAGAGTTCAATCCACGAAGCGGATTCTGAAATATTGGGAACAGGTGTGACTGACTTTGAACTGCCTTACGACAACCACATCACAGGGGACGACTCTACTCAGAAAGTCTGTTCGAGAACCCCTTCAGAAGTGGTTGGAGCAGTTGATTCAGACAAGAAAACTGTCACGGTTGATCAGGGCGACCCTGTGACCCCGAGCACCGTCAGCACCCCGTGTGGAGGAAACGAGGGTGGTGCTTCTGCCAGGGACAATCCTCATCAGTCGGAAGGTGGTCCAGTGAAGGGAATGAAGCAGTCGCCAGTGATGCTGATGTCTCCTGAGATGCAGGAACAACTTCTTCTCCATCGGATGCTCACTCCACACAACCTCCAGCTAATCCAGCACCAACGCAATCTCCTGCTCAAACAGAAACAGGTACACATGCTGAGTTATCCATTCTGTTTCCTAATTTACCTAAATTAAGTAAGTAAAGTATCCCACAATATAATAATAAAAAATAATGATACAATATAAATAATATTTGACACAAAGTTTGTTTATTAAGTTTTTTGATGAACTAATTTAATGGAAGAATTTTACATAATTTAAAGCTGTTAATGAAGAGTTTTTTCGCTATGGAGTGATATATGATTCAAAGCGAAGTGCAGCTGAATGTATGTTGGGAATGACAATGTAAAGTGCATAGTAATGTAAAGGAAATGTCTGTTTCTTCATTTAATTTTACAGCAAAATATGAAGACAAACTCACAGTAAAATGTAAAGCACAAATTCAAGTAAAATCTAGAGTAAGTTTAAAGTAAAATTGAAATATAACTGTAAGTCTAAAGTAAAAGTGAAATAAAACAGTGAATGAATTAGGGTAATTTGTTTCTTCATTTAATTTTAAAACAAAATATGAAGAAAAACTTAAAACGGTAAAAGCACAAATTCAGATGAAATCTAGAGTAAGTCTAAAGTAACAGTAAAACTGAAGTGAAACAGAGTGAATGGAAAGTAGGGTAATTTGTGGTGTATGAACTTTAGATGTTAGAAATTGGGTTTATTACGAGGAACTACTTTCGTGCATAAAACAAGACCACAGAACATTGTTTATGATGTGATATCGGTCAGTGACGCCGTGGTATGTCTTGTTTACCTCAGAGGCCGTGAAATAGGCCGGGATCGTGATATAAAGATACTGGTACTAGTGGTTGTAAGCTGCAAGAAAGAGTGAAGGGGTAAAATGATAGTCCTTTTGTGCAGAACAATTGGCAGTTTTGTTGATCGGGTTTCTGGGCCGTGTGAGAAGCCCCGGTAAAGTTCAACTGATGGGTTACTGGGCCTTTACTGCGGAAAGTCCTGTAAAGAATCATTTGATTGAGATACTGGGCCCTTGTGCAATAAACTAGCAATATTAGAGATGTTAGGTTACTGGGCCGTTTAGCAAAAAGCCTGGCTAGCATTTGGCTGGTTAGTTTTCTCGGCCAGTGTGCAAAGGAGTAAGTTTTATATAAATCAGTTATATGGCCAGGCTGCTGTAGAAAAGGACAGTTTGCTAGCCCTGGGTGGCGAAAGATTCAGTGCGGGTGGTTTTTTTGCACAATGAGGTACTAATCTAAATAAAGTCTGTAGAAAGATAGCATCAGTATTTATTGTATGCGTGGCCACCCATACAAAGTCATTCAAGAATTAAGGTACTCCGATACCTGAGCAGCTGAAGCCTAGGAGATGAGGCCTGTGAGTAGCTGTGAGCAGTGAGTAGCCGAGGCCTATGAGCTGTTGAGGCCTACAGACGGCCACAGTCTGTGGCCAATTAGGTATTGTGGACTTTTATGGCAATCTTACAGAAGTGTCTGGCTGTTGACCACAGTAGCAGTGCATTCTGCTACCAGACAGTCTATGTTTATGAGAGTCATGATCATTCTACCAAGGCAAGCCATGGAAAGATCCATGGCTGACCAATATGGAATAAGCTAGAACTGCAAGTAAGAACAACCTTTGACCTAGCTGAAGAGAGAACATGGAAGTTTAGTAATTTCTTACCCTCTACCATTCACGTTTCAACCATAGTTCCTCATTCAGCTGATGAAAGTATGGTATGTCAACAAATGATTGCTTGCTTACTTCAATCACAAATGGCCATTTTTTTTGTATGAATTTCTAATGAAATTACCGTGTTGTGTTTGAACTTTGACCGTAGATTGCGGATGGCCTGAACAATGGCCACCTGGGAGTACATCTGTCCGAGTCCCTTTCTGCGCTTCAAGGAGGTGGCGACAGTGTCAAGTTCCCGCCTCATAACAATGGACTGAATACCCTGATGGAGATGGAACTCAACCAGTTGCAGCAGTCAAGGCACCAGCAGCAGCATCAGCACCAGCAGCAGCATCAGCAGCAATCACACGAGAATCTCAAAGACCATATGTCGCCTCTGCCTCCGGACCACAAGATGATGCCTCATATTTTCAACAATGCACCAGGTAAGTGCAGATGAAGTTCATGTTAATAAATCTATGATCAACACTGTGAGTCATATCTATTTGATATCTATTCCATTCATATTCCATGCCTGTTTCATACCTTTTCCTTTTCGTAACTGGTCATTGCATATCCGTTTTCTGCCTAACTTCTGTATCTGGTGGGGATATAATCCTGCAAGGTACAGAACTACAGATAACCATACCTAGAAGGATTACCTCCATAGAATGTCCTTCTGTTTCTAAACAGAACTACTAATTTATCTTCACTCCCCTTACAGCCTAGGCTGTCACGGGCATGGACATGTTGTCATAGGACGACATCAATGGTGCTCAGCTATTGTAAGTGAAGCGCTTGCTCCAGTCACAGTAAGCCATCTTAGAGGAGGCTCAAACCCGTACTGTCCACATTATAATCTGAGCACTCTAGCCAATTGGCTGCCTTGCCCCGTGTTATAAGATGTTGCCAAATTAAACAGTATTCTGAAGAGTCTCATGCAGCAATCCAGTGACATGCATATCTGGTTTAAATACACTAGGGAATCATTATGATAAGCTTCATTATAACTCAGATTTTTATATAACACAGTCAGGGCATCAATCCCAATATTAATTTACCTACAGAAACTATACTTTGTAACTCGCAGTATAAGGCAGTTTTTTATATGGCTTCCAAAGACAGTGTTGTAAGGAGTTTCTGGTGTGTTGACATTCTGACCCAGGTGCCTTAGTTTAAAATAGATTTGACCGTTGACCCAGATGGAGGCAAATGATTGATTCAAGATCTGATAAATTGATGTGCAAATGATCCAGCTGAACGGGTTCTTTTTGTAAAGAGAAAAACGACTGACAAAGTTGACGCAGTTAAAGATCTTCAAAGAATATTTTGCACTTTTACAGTCTCTCCTGTTTCAGAGTACTCGTAGTTTCATTGCTTCATTCATTCATTTACTCGTTCATTTGTTCAGTAAATTTATAAAGCGCCTCTTCAATATATATCTACCCTGAATCTAATCTTATCTAGTCTAAACTTTATGACTTCTATGGTGTTATTATCGTTATGCACAAGGCATCAGTCGATGGTCGTCGCTTCAGTTGAAATTGTGGTTATATATTACAATCCGTTGAAGAATACTGGTAGAAATTCGAAGCTTTGTGTACATCAGTGGCAAAAGAGAACTTTTATCAAGCACTGATAGAAGGTCTGATATCACTGGACATAAAAATCCAATTTGTGCTCTGTAAATGGTTTGCATTACATTCATTACCTTTTTCCCATCAGATATGAATGGATCCCTGGCTTCGTCCTCATCTGTGGTAACCAGCAGCGACTACAGCCTTCGCCATGGCAACCACAGAAGGCGGGAAGACATGGGCAATGAAGACAATGAAGATGACTTTCTGAAGGCCGTCTGCTGCCTGTATAAGAACGGATTCTGCAAATGGCCGGACTGTGATATGCCGTGCGAGAACATCCACTCTTTCCTTAGGTCTGTGTCTAAGCTGTTTTAAGTAAATGTACATGGGTTTCTTTAGTGACCGTATGGCCTCGATCCTGCTCATTTTTCAGTGAATTGCTCGGGTGAGCTTCTTCACCACCGCTGCCCGTTTGAGTGGGCAACATTTAAGGTTGTCGTTTTATGTAGCATGCCATTCCCTCTAATTTCAACATTCTTTAAAGTTATTTGTTATGTTTCAGCTCTTACAGCTGCCTTAATACGTGGCAACAATTGATGGATGCGCTTTTGTGTTGCACGCTTTTGTTAGCGTGCCGAAGAGCTGTGTACTGATAGGCTTGGCAGTCCAGTGCAGGGACTTCCCTTTAAAATAATGTTGGGAAGCAGTTGATAACAATGTTAATGTAAAATAAATGTAAAGTTACACGGTTTTCTATAGCGGACCATGTGGCCTTGACCCCGCTTGGATGAGATCCTTCACCACCACTGCCTGTTTGAATGGGCGCCGTGCCATTTAGGGTCCCCGTGCACGGACCGTGCTAGCTCAAGATTCAAATCTCTTAAATATGCCATCTTCGGGTTGTGAACCGGGGATCCTCACATAGCCAGAAACATGTTTGGTGTTGAATAACAATCGCTTTTGCCCATACTAGAGAAGCAGTGTGGCCTTTCAAAGTAATAGGACAAAATTGTCTGGTAGCAGTCTACAGCGTGACTTGCACCCTGACTTTGAGCTTTCTAGCCATGCGAAGACTTACATGCTTCTAGTTTATGCAGTTCATGCCCAGTTTCAATCATCATTACTTGCATTAACTTAATAAAAATCATATGCTACTGTAGTTCAGCACGGCCTTTCTGAACCCACTGTCATGGTGACTGCTTCGTGACAGCCGCACATAAACAAGTCTACCTATTATCTGCAGATTGTTGTCACGAATTGAATAACAGTAATGGTCACAAGTACTCATTTTATTGCTGAGTTTGTTAGGGGACGCAAGTTGGGCTATTTAACCTAATGTAATGACTTCTTTAGCACCGTTATCATAATGCCCAAGGCATCAGTCGATAGTCGGTTTGAGTCAAAAGCACAATCCAAAATCATAATCCGTAGGAGAAGCCAGGTCGAATTTCGATAGGTCAGAGAAACCAGAAGTTATACCACAGTGGGTAAGGAAGTTGATGAAAGAGACAAGTCTTAAGTTTAGACCTGAATGACGTCACAGAACTGACGGAACGAATAGAACTTGACAGTAGAATATTTTTAAATTTTTAAGTTTCTGGGGTAGTGGGGATATGAACCGCAAAGACCTCGGTTGACCTTCCAGCACACTAGCCACCAGCCTACTGTGCATCCCATTGTGCTGTGAACTAAGTTCAAACTTAGTAGTGTATCATATTTGATAACTTAGAACTTCTTACAGATAGAATTTATATCGTATTTAATAACTTATATAGAACTTCTTACAGAACGAACTTATATCGTATTTGATAACTTATATAGCGCTTCTTACAGAATGAACTTATATCATATTTGGTAACTTGTATAGTGCTTCTTACAGAACGAAGTACTCAGAAGTGCTTCCAGCTTGAGGACCCAGGGGAATTAAGAATGTCTTTAAACAATGCGTTGACTCAGCTCTGTCACAGGCAGAGACCCTTGCATGAATCAAAGGCATGCATCGAGTTTCTGCTTAATGGGAAATCATGGGACAAGGACAGACTGTCCTTACGTGTGGGGCAAAGAAAATGGGTTCAGTTACAGAGCATACCTCTGGCTGCTTCTGCTGTTGAATTTCTGGTCAATTAAGGATTCGTTTGTGATTATTTCTTAACAATGTGCATCATGTCTTATTCAGTTACCATTGACAACATTGTTTGTTTTCTTATGTTAAGTCATCCTACCTGGCGACAGATTTCCCGTCGGCATGGTGACATCATTTTTTAAACATCGTTTGTTTTGTTTAGGCATTTGGACGTCATGCATCAGTTGGACGACAAGCACACAGCTCAGGTGCGAATTCAGATGGAGATAGTCAATCAGTTACAGATACAGGTGAGAGATTATTAGGTACTTTTCATTCGCACCTGTGTGCGTGTTTTGCCGAAGGATGGCACACGTGCTCTGGGTATAAAATAATTTCGTCATTTCTTTTCGCGGTAAAAACCGAATCAATAACAGCTTTTAATAAGACGACATTTGAGTACGGCAGATGGAAGTGATGAAGAGGATTGTCTGTTGCAGCAGCCCAGTTCGTCCAGTTTGTTGCAGTTTGTTGTTGATGTTGATGACGAGGGTGTTGATGATGCATCTGAGATTAGAATGATGGTGTTGACAGTTTGATAGCACTCTTGCATTTGAGTTGGAAGTACAATAATATTAAATTAAATTTATTTTTGTATGTATTTTGTTGTTTCTTTATATTAATTGTTTAATATTGTGAGTGAGGTTAGTTGATTAAAATTTAATATTAATTATTATTTGTAAGTAATAACTATTGTGTGCTTAGTTGATTAAAATCTAATATTAATTATTATTTGTAAATAATAACTATTGTGAAGTTAGTTGATTAAAATTTAATATTAATTATTATTTGTAAATAATAACTATTGCGAGGTTAGTTGATTAAAATTTAATATTAATTATTATTTGTAAGTAATAACTATTGTGAGGTTAGTTGATTAAAATTTAATATTAATTATTATTTGTAAATAATAACTATTGTATTATGAAATATTTTTATAATAAAATAGCTGTGATACTGAATGTTATGAAATGCTTAATTAAAATTAAAAACACAATTTTAAGCTTAAAGAAATTTTGTTTTCTGGCAGATTATTTGCTTAAGTCTTATTTAAGATTAATAATTTAATTTAGTAACAAATGGGAAATTTAATGTTCGGATGTGTCATCTTCTTTAATTTGTCTTCCTCATCATTTAATTGATTCTGTTTTAAAACCTATTTTTTTAAAGTTTTTTTATGTTGAAATGTTTGTTTTGTAATTATCTGATAGTTAGTTCTGTATGTAAAAGTTTGTGGTGTGTGTAAATCATTCACGTGGATGTCAACATTCAGTGTTTTTGTTCAGGTCCCTTTCGCTGATAATTTACAAGTTTATGGGTTGTGTATTTTCTTTATCTGCAAAGTGAAAGGGCTAATATGATTGCAGTCGTGTGTTGGGCATTGGGGCAAAAGAGGCTGCAGAAGAGGGGAAAATTATATGTAAATGTACCCTTTTTTCTATAGTAACCATATGGCCTTGACCTTACTTATTTTTTAATGAATTAATCGTGTGAGATCCTTCACCACTGCTGCCCATTTGAATGGATGCCACGCCATTTAAGGTCCCCATGTACAGACTGTGATAGCCCAAGATTAAAATCTCTGAAGTAAACCATGACCAGGACGGGAACCGGCATCCTTGCGCACAGAGGTGCCTTGATATACGCGTTAACCAATGTAGCTAACCAGGCCAGTCTATCTTTTGGAGCTTCCAATGGTCACCAAGCCAGATCAGTTCAAGGGTTTTCAGGGATTAAACATGAATGGGCGCCATGCCGTTTAAAGTCCCCGTGTATGGACCGTGCTAGCCCAAGATTCAAATCCCTGAAATAAACCACAACTGGAACTTGAACCAGCATAGTCACCAAGAGGTGCCATGTTACATACATTAACCAATATAGCTAACCAGGTCAGCTAAGTGATTGAAGTTAAACAGGGATGCATACAGAAAAAAATTAAAGGCGTTTTAGTTGATTTTACCTTGCTGGGTTTATTAAGTAAAAAATTATTGATGACAGTTAATTTAGTTCTACTGCTTTTAGATGATATTTTACTCTTCTATTCAGGGATGCTAAAATATGACAAATTTGGGGGTTTCAAACCCATAAACCTCCTTTAAATATGGACTTACAGTGTAGGCTGAATTCATGTGGCGGTACGCAGTTAAGGGGTGGATTAAGTGGATATATGTTTATTGGTTGTTGATCTCTGTGTCTGTTTGAGACTACCGGTGGAGACCCTCTCCAGCTTTGCAAGAATCATTCAAACGCAGATGAACTTGACGTTATTTTAGAAGTGTAACATTAGCGGACTAGCAAGAAGCACCTGTCGTGACGTAATTAAAACAGGTGCTACAGAAATGATCGGGTGCATCCCGGTACATACGTAGGTGCAGCCCAGAGTTCCACTGCACAGAATAGAAGCTGCACTGTGGTTGGTCCGTCTTTATGGAATTGGGTTGCCTAGCAACCTACAACATGAGTTTCTTGGTCTTTCTTCGCCTCCCCCACATCAGCGTTTGAAATCATTCTGTTCAGTCGTGGTTTAACGTTGTCAGGTTGGGAGCACCTATGAGAATCTGCACCCGGAGAGGTGCTATACAGTTATAATTACGTTTATATCTACATACATACATACATACGTTCATGCACACGCCCACATTTATACATGTGCATACATGCATACGTAAATACATACATACATGCATGCATACATTCATACACACTTGCACTTGCATGTGTATGTACATACATGCATGTGTACATACATTCAGACATAAATACACATGTACATATACTTGAATGCGTACATACATACATACATTCATGTGTACTTACATACATACACATACCTATACTTGAATGCATGCATACATACATACATACATACATTCATGTGTACTTACATTCATACACATACCTATACTTGAATGCATGCATACATACATACATGCATACATATACACATACATGTACTTGAATGCATGCATACATACATACTTACATACATACATTCATGCATACATTCATACATACATGTATACATTCAAATGCACATGCACATGTGTTTATACATACATACATACATGCATGCATACATACATGCATACATACATACATAGATACATATACTTCAGTGCATGAATACATACCTACATATATACATACATACACAGATGCACACATACATCCAAGCATGCAAACATGCATAAATACATAGTTGTTGTAGTTATGTACTACCTGATAATCTAACAGCAGGGCATCAGTCAATAACCTTAAACGCTATGAACTTGCACGTCATCCAGTCCATGCACGTTGGGTGGCTTATTTGAGGGGAGTATTTGAACCTCTACATGTCGCATTCCACAGGAAGTGCACAGACAATGAGCCACAGTGTCGTCCATGTAAACACTTGACAGAGTCATCGAGAGAACTACTCAAAGTTAAGAGGATTCGAGTGGAGTGAATGAATTGAAGAAAAGCGGCCAACCAAGGAGATAGTCTTACCTCGACTTGATGTTATTTACCTGATGTATGAGTGGCCTAGAAAAAGCTGCATACTGTGGTATTGCATCTGAGTATGCTAGAAAAAGCTGCATACTGTGGTATTGCATCTGAGTATGCTAGATAAAGCTGCATACTGTGGTATTGCATCTGAGTATGCTAGATAAAGCTGCATACTGTGCTATTGCAGCTGAGTATGCTAGATAAAGCTGCATACTGTGGTATTGCATCTGAGTATGCTAGATAAAGCTGCATACTGTGCTATTGCATCTGAGTATGCTAGATAAAGCTGCATACTGTGCTATTGCAGCTGAGTATGCTAGATTAAGTTGTATTGTCTTTGTATTGTTTGGTATTGTATTTTGTTGTGTTGTGGTTTTTATGTTGAAAGAGGAAGTGTTCATTGCATGTAGCTTATTCCTAAAATTTTGATGTAAGAATGGCCTGTAATAGATGCTGTATCGTTTTCCATGACGTCATACTGTACTGTGTTTATTGATAGTATTATGTTGTATTTGTTATTATTATATTTATTGTTAGTATTGTATTGTATTTATTGTTAGTTTTTTGTATTTATTGTTAGTTTTTTGTATTTATTGTTAGTTTTTTTATATTTATTGTTAGTGTTGTATTATATTTATTGTTAATAATGTATTGTATTTATTGTTAGTTTTTTGTATTTATTGTTATTAATTGTATTGTATTTATTGTTAGTTTTTTTGTACTTATTGTTATTAATTGTATTGTATTTATTGTTAGTTTTTTTGTACTTATTGTTATTAATTGTATTGTATTTATTGTTGGTAATTGTATTGTAGTTGACAAAGGAACGATCTCTACTACAGGCGATGCTACACCATCTTCGTGAGAGGCCTGATGATGTTGATTCCCGTTTCTCCTCTCCTCCTTCTCTGCCAGCTCCTCCTCCTCATCAACATCGTCATCATCCCCCACATTCTCCTCCTGCTCCTCCTCCTGCTCCCCTTTCTTCATCTCCGGTTCTCCGACTGATGGCAAGAGCTTCACCGACAGTATTTCGTCCGGATCCTCCGCTACTGGTATCTTATCTCTTGAAATCTAAGGCACTTCTGGTTTCTAGTAATGTCATGTGCTGAAAGATGGTAAATTCCTGGTCTGGGGTCAAATCCAGGTCACGCACAGAAGTAGAAAGGAAAGCAGTTGGAAAGGGAAGCTGCAAGTGATGTTACATGTAAATGTAGATATTTTTATATAGCGACCTTATGGCTTTGACCCTGCTCATTTTGCAGTGAATTAATCAGGTGAGATCCTTCACCATCACTGCCCATTTGAATGGGGCCATGTCATTTAAAGTCCCCATGTACAGACTGTGATAGCCTGAGATTAAAATCTCTGAAGTAAGCCACGATCTGGACACAAACCAGCATCCACACGCTCAGAGGCTCCTTAATGTACTCGTTAACCAATGGAGCTAGCCAGACTAGATTATCTTTTGGAGCTGCCAACGGTCCCCAGGCCAGATGAGTTGGGTTTTGCAGGGATTAAGCTGGAGGCAGACAACATCCAAGCACATAGAGTGCCTCAGCTGTCTCAGATATTTTCTCAGCTAATGAGAATGCATTTGCAGCTTGGCACTGAACTTATGCCTGAGTATCGTGAGCAGCAACCCCAGAGAGGAAAAAACATGGCTTATTTCTGATGGTAAGACGTTGCAACATAGCGACTTAGAAAGAAGTCATTCAGAGAACTGAATTCCACTGAGAACAAGGTGAGCAGTATAAGGGACATGTAGCAGAGGACCTGTGGCGGTTCAGATGAGAGTGGTGACCAGGCCACCTGGAACCAAAAACGACCCTTAAAAATCAGAAACACTAGGTATCTATAAAGCGACCTGACTTCTCCAGTTGATTATGATTTTGATTACGATTTCACTTGAAGTGATTGATAGGTATTATGATAACGGCGCTATTGAAGTCATTGGATTAGATTAAATGTAAAGAGGTGTTTTGCCTTTCCTTTGTTTCATTACATGCTGTAAACAATATGTTGTTTGTGTTTTTCTAATTATAGCATTATGATCAGGGTCATGCCTCTCTCTTGACCTCCACTGCCCTGCCCAGTAACCCTCCAGGTTCTGGTTGTTCGTCGTCATCATCTCATTCAAGCGCCTCTTCTCTCTCATCCAAATCGACGCCTGGCAGAACCAATCCACAGTTGGCGCCGATGCCACTCTTGGCACCAGCGCTTCGGTTCCTTGTGTCGCAGAATATGTTGTCAGGTGGCTACATCGAGCCGGCGCTGTCTGCCCCTAAAAAGTTCTTTTTGAACTCACCGACCCCAGCCATGGACCTGCGGCCCATGAGCCATGTGTTGTCGAGGATGCCTGTGGCTCCGGCTCCTTCCCTCCCGTCTCATGCCGGCCAGCAGAGGATGCCTACTGGAGGACCCATAAGACGAAGGACGTCGGAAAAGTCTTCAATTCCTATATCAACCGGTAAGTCACTGTTTGAGTCTGATGTGTTGATATCATAAAGGGAATGGGTCCCTACTGGAGAGTCAGTGACCACTCCGAGAGAACATAACCCCACCATAGTAACACAGAGTTCTATACCTGGAGTGATAGGTAATTACCACCCCAGGGAATATAATCCAACTAGTAAGGAGCACTTAATATAAGCACTTAAATATTCAATTAAAATAGATAGTAAAAGCAGAGAGTGAATGTCTAGTGCTAAAAATGTTCAATTCGAAGTATATGAGCTAACAGATATTACCCAACGGTACAATGTTAATACTTTAGAGTAATATGTCGCTTAAGTAGACAGCGCCAAGGTAGTCCATCAGTCCAGTGTTTATATCGCTTCAGTGTTTTTGCCATATCTCAGAGTTTGCATTTTAATACACTTTGTCCAACCAACTCATCTTTCATCCATACTCACATCTCAGACTCACAAATATTCTACTCCCTCATTGGATGCTATGTTTATTTCTTTAGGTGTTTGTTTCTGTAGAAAGAATTGCAATTACAACATAAAACATGAATTAATCTGTTGACAGATATCCAACGAAATGCAGATTTGTATCAGAACACTGACGTTAGGCCACCATACACATACGCTTCTCTCATCAGACAGGTGTGTACATGCTTTTGGCCTAAACTGTTGTGTTTCAATTTAGCCGTAGGACATAGGTTGGATAGGCAGTTGATAGGTAGTTGATAAGTAGTTGATAGGTTGATAGGCAGTTGATAGGTAGTTGATAAGTAGTTGATAGGTTGATAGGCAGTTGATAGGACATAGGTAGTTGATAGGACATAGGTAGTTGATAGGACGGACATAGGTAGTTGATAGGACATAGGTAGTGAGTTTTGCTACTAAATCAAGTTTATACTAATTCTCATTAATAAATTTGCATATTCTGCAAATTTTGTACTTTGTGATTAAATTTTATGAATGTAAAACTGAAAAAATGTGGTTGCTTAAATAAGCAATAGTTATGGATCAGTTCCAGTACTAGGTCAATGCTCATTGAGATGAAGATGAGAACCAATGTTGTGCAAAGGCAGTGGCCAGACAAAAATGAATTGATGGTGAAATCATGGATGGTGAAAGAGGGGCATCCAGATAAGTCAGAATTATAATTTTAATAACTTTATGACATACCCCGCCATCCTGACATTCTATCAGAAACTGAGGAATTGAAACTGTGTCTTTGAGCATATTAGATTGTGAAACTGGTTATGTATTTTATTTCTGTAGGCCCTACTCGATTCGCCAGATGGTCAACTGACGCTAAATGAAATCTACCAGTGGTTCATTCACACGTTTGCTTACTTTCGCAAGAACCTGGCTACGTGGAAGGTGAGTTATCTATTTCTGTGCATATCACTTTGTGTGCATTTAAGAATCATCATGTCAGTATAGCCGTGACCTATCCTGTCATTTCATTTTCATTTGGCCATTAGAATAGCATCATCTTATTGTCTTAATGTAGGCAGCTCTTTTATGAAGAACTCAAAATTATTGGTTAACTAATAGCTTCTATCACACAAGAGTCTAAATAAATGCACAGGGCATGAACAGATAACGCATCGAAGCCAAGCCGCATCAGGTCGATGTCCAGAAAGTCAGTCGACTAAGACAGAGAGGCAGCCTATGGTGGATGAGCAATTTGAGAAAGGTACATCTTTAGTTGAGAATGAAACGACATAAGCAAGTTGAAGCAACTAAAGCAGAACGAACAGATGCAGGAAGAGATTTCCACCATCTGGGTCCAGCAACCGAGAAGTGCATGCTTTGAAGTGTATAGATACATGAATACACATTTAATGTAGTCTCGTGTTGATATTTAATATTTTAATTTTTTTAAATTTTTCTAAGATTAATAGTAAGTATGATATTGGAAGTTTGATAACTTGCCACTACATTGGCTTCAAAGATGGGACTGTTGAAGTACAGCAACGTTTAGTGTTTGATGTTGTGTGTAGTATAATGAAGTAACAAACTTTATATGGCATCCTATTCTGAGTTGCACCATTTGGGGTGAATGATTTAGTTATATAGCTGCTTTTACTGTTGCCTACCCCAAGCCAGCTGTATATTACCTGCATTTTACCTGTATTTGCCTGTATTTAGTATTTATCTATTATTTATAACAATCAATTGCTGAACTGATTTGTTGTTCATATTTTCATTTTTTGAAGTTCAACATCAATTTATAAGTTGATTAATTTGCCTTAATATACAGTTTAGCTAAGTTTAGTCTAGAGAGAATATGAGGCACTTTTTGTTAGGTATTTTTGGTTTTCATATTTTTAGGTTGTCTTGATTTTTGCTTGAATTCTTAGAATGCGGTCCGACATAACCTGAGTCTACACAAGTGTTTCAAACGAGTCGAGAGTTCGAAAGGAGCCGTCTGGACGGTTGACGACAACGAGTTCTTTCAGCGACGCCTGCAAGTCAGGTTAGTTACTTAATGACTGGAAGCATAACTATACACTTTTATGGCAATCTTACAGAAGTGTCTGGCTGTTGACCACAGTAGCAATGCTTTCTGCTGCTAGACAGCCATTGTTTATGAGAGTCATGGTCATTCTACCAAGGCAAGCCATACTGCTCGAAGTGTTTGCTGCACACGGTTTTGCCCACCGTCTGGCACCCCCTGGGCTGTTGTTCCACATCAGAAATCCATCATGCCACGAAGTCTGTACTGGGGGACAATTGTTAGTAGACAGCAAGCTGGTAGATTCCTGAACAGTGGGTTGATAGAGGAGTGACGTTGGGAAGACAGGCTGCTATCAAATAAGCCTTCCCTATGCCTAGTGGGCTTCCTTGGGAGAGTGTTATGACTATGGGAGTCTGGGAGTCAAACCCCTAATACAGGGGTGGCAGTACATAACAGCAAATAAGATCTGTGTTTCCCTCGTGCTGACCAGTTGTATATCTCAAGCCTGTCTAACAGGTAGCTGGGAAATTTCATTTTGCAAAGATATTCCAGTAGGCAGGTTCTACTTTTGGATTTTGGACAACTTTGATGAGAATAACGTCAATATTACACGTGTGGAAGAGTGCACCCCCACTCTCTCTCTCTCTCTCACTGTCTCTCTCTCTCTCTTTGTCTCTGTCATATATATGTCAAATTTTGACACTTGCCAAGCAAGAACTAGTCAGCCTGTTACATGTTGACCAATTCAAATTATGGTTTAAAATATTTGTGTCACCCTTTTCAAATCAATCAGAAGCTCCATAAACGTGCAGCATAGTAATAAAATGTGTGGACACAAATGTGCCCTTCATTCAAAGTGGAGCGTACGTTAGAAAATTAGAAGTTGAAATGATCAGAATTCAGACCCAGAATGCATTCTGTAGAAAGCAGCAGATAGCTTAAATCGATTGCTTTTTTGTCTGTTTGATAACATTAAAATTTCCAACTGCTATCAGATTGCCTTGGTGTTTGATTCTCTAGTGGGAGTCAAGGTGCTGGCTCAGCAGGTGATGATGCTTTTCTCGGTAGTCAACCATGGCAGCGATCTCCTAACCGTCCTGGGTCCAGCCGTGTCAGTACCTATCAGATATTTCTTAAACTTACTCCAGTGTTTTCGAAACTTTCCAGTTTAAATTTGGTAATGATGTGCAATGACAGAAAGCATAACTTAATGATGGGAAGCATAACTTAATGACAGGAACCATAATTTAATGACAGGAAGCATAACTTAATGGCGGGAAGCATAACTTAATGACGGGAAGCATAACTTAATGACGGGAAGCATAACGTAACGACGGGAAGCATAACTTAATGACAGGAAGCATAACTTAATGACGGGAAGCATAACTATGGCTGCATGAAGTGTTTGCAGCACACAGTTTTGCTCACCTGCTGGCACTCCCTGGGCTGTTGTTCCAAGATATGATTGTTAGTTTGTTTTGCAGTTTTTGAGCTTGTTTTTTTTGTAAGATAACTACCATAGTAACCAGAGGCAGAGCATGCTGGTCCTTTTATCGTATGCATGAAGCTTTGTTGCTAAAACATAAAAACCTTAATTAAAAATCTCATATTTTGGGTTTTAAAATGTTTGACAAGAAATTGGCTCCCTTGTGTTTCTAGCTGGGTTTATTGATTACTTAACCATCATTTGGCATTTTACTGCTTATTACAGGGGCAGAATGAACATGCAAATCATCAGCATACTGGTCTTATGATAGAATGTTCTTTGTACATGGTGTTCCGACTGCTTGTTCCAGGTGGTTTTGGCATGGATGGCCCAGTCAGTAGTGTGCACTAGTCATTAATTCAACAGTCGACGTTCAAACCCTGTGAATTAGTTGTGTGTACACATGATTCCTCTGATGCCAGGTAGTAGAATTTGGTGCCAGCTTGAACTGGGAAGTAAAGGGCAAGTCTGTACAGTTACCTCAGCTGGGTACTTCAATATTAATTTCTTGAAGCGTTTCTAATTTGAATTCATGTGTCTTGTGTTTTGTTAGGCTTTGAACCAGAGATCTCTTAACATAGTCAGTGTCCCGGAAGAGATGATAGCTTCATGTGACGTCCGACCCACACAGCTGAATCCAGATTTCAGTCAAGAATTTATGGGGCAAGTATATTTACTCTGATCATTAGGTGGACTCTGATCATTACCGGTGGGTAAGGTAATTGTACCGGTGGGTAAGGTAATTGTATTTGTAAATTTATATAGCACCTCTTCCAGAGAAGATGCACCTAAATGGTGTTAATGTCATCATGAAAAAATTTCATCATTCAGCGAGCAGTGCTCGGATAACCAAAGAAGTAACCTCTAGAAGTCTTACACGCACATGGATTCCCATTTAGAGTTGACAGATGATGCCATGTTTGGAGTTCCTTGACCGCGTTGATTCAAGGATGATGAATGACAAGAACCAGTGACGTCTGCAACAAACAGTAATCTCACTGTCCTTCAGTCCCTCGTAGATGGTTGAAGACACACTGTGTTGATATCACTCTAGCCACTAAGCCTGTGCACGACAGGATTCATCAGCGGCTGGCATGTTGGTCATAGAACCTTTCAGTGATTGATGGTCTACATCACTTCGAAGACTTTCTCTGTCCTTCCTTCACCGACTCCATGATTTCCCGGTTGCAGACGGCATACGTAGGTCTGAGAATTGACACTGTCCAGGTTGGAAACTGGACATTCTCAATAGATTGTCTAGTCAAATTGATCATACTATGATCATGTACAAGCAAGTGCTGTCCCAAAAACATGAAATTCTCAGCAGAGTTGAAAAATAACTTCAGATTGCAGAACTTCTGGTCTCAGTAGAAGTCTGAACATATCAGAATTGTCAAACAATCCCATATAAGACAAATTGATTTGGGAAAATGATACAATAGGCAAAACAATGACCAACATGGTAAGGTAAGGTAATTGCTCATTTATGATGTAACTTGTCAATTCAGTGATTAGCCTAATGTGCATAAATACCACATTTGTAAGTGGAGTACTAAGACAAAAAGCATAGATAATATGTAATGCTTAAGAGGTAACGAGATGGAATATACAAAAGGAAGACAGCATTAGAAACTTCGGTTAACTATTTGTCAGCTGATAGGTTGGATCCTAAAGACAGAGTATATTATTAATAGTCACATTCTTACCGACTTATTAGTCTGTTTAAAAACTGCGACTTACTAAAGTTTCCTTACTTATTCACCAGGGATGGAAGTGAAAGCGGAGATCTCATGATTCACGACATCAAAGAAGAGGATGTCGCCGACTCAGAGGAATACGGCATCTGTGACTTTGACGACCGCATTTCGACGTCAGTTGATGAACATCTGATGGCTTCAAAGTCCGTCTCTAGCGACATGGATCAGCACAGATATGTGAATAACTGTTATACGAACATGCCTTCTTGTGCTTCAGAGCCGCTGTCTCTCGTTGTCCAACGTCCTGTGGATATAGACTCTGATGGTAGGACGTTGCAACATAGCGGCTTAGAAAGAAGTCATTCAGAGAACTGAATTCCACTGAGGACAACCATGCAATGAGGAAACTTTAAAGACACCCGTAAGACACCCGTAAACTGGAGGAACTAATCAGCCCATCAGATTTTATAGATACCCAAACCATTGATTAAACCAGTGATCCGTTTGCACCATCCTAATGACACAAATATGCTGGTAATGCTAAATTATTGGATTTTCAGACTACATCCAAGTTTAATTCGAGTCACTTTAGTTGTTGAACCCAAAATCAGTAATTCTTCAGATAATGGAAGAACGAGGCTCACATAATCTGAGGACTTCAGTGTACCATGGTGACTGAGCAGACATTTATCAAATCTTGTACAACTGTACAACACGAAAGCAGGGTCTAAAATGCTGAATGCATCTGTATATCATCTGTCAATACTAGGTGATCAACCTAATTTCATATCTAAAAGGCTGTTATGACTATGTTGAATTCAGTTTCTGTTTGGAAAAGCTCAGGATTCGATTATTATGCTCTTAATTAAGATGGCGGCCATCTTGTTTTACCGAGTGATGACTTTGAACTCCCTGTAGTTAATTCCGACTTGTTTTGATGAGACTGTTGGATGCAAAAACAAGGTGGACAGTTTTTCCTGCACTGTTGTTTCAATGACATTAGCTTAACAAGCAGAAAGAAATGTGCTGGTCTTTTTGGTGTACAGAGAGCCTTTTCTGCGAGTTTGTTATTTTGTGCTGAAATAATATGAACTTATTACTGTGAGTTTTTTATTTGGTTTCTTTTCTAAAAATCTACAAAGCAGCTCAATGAAGTTGACCTAAAACAACGGTCTCCTTTGAATCTTACATTGACTTTTATATTCAAAATGCAGTTAAAGTAAATATTAAAGTTGCATCAGAGTGCAAATTTTTCATATTTGTTTAATTGCCCAACTTATGTTGCATATCAACTTTTATAACACCCACCAAAAATGGTGGTTATTTTCATATCTGTCATGCATTAGTAACCACCACAGCGACTGCTACTGAAGTTTTGCTGCTTTGGCCATTTCAATCAAGGTGCTGTATGCTTTGTAAATTAAAGGTTTCATCGATAAGACCACCACCACTGAACTAATTTGCTGTCACTTTCCAGTCACTGACAAGCTAGACTTCCAGGCTTTCAAAAGTAGTTCTGCTCCGCAATTTTTTGACTCAAACATATCCTTATATAGCGTCCCTTAATTAACAACGCAAATCTGTTCTAACAGAACTGCTTGGTAAGGGATCTAACCCATAAAGGGTGACCACAACAATGGCCTATTCGAATGCCTTTGTCCGCATATGAACGCCTTTGGCAGCTTTCTCTTCACCTTTGCGGACGTCCGCATTCTAGAGCTAACTGTGCTGCGGGGTGGGGTACTTGTTACTGCCGTGTGGAGCAGGGTTACTATTTATCTGAGGCCTTTAATAGAGTGCACTCTTGGATGGCGGGAAAATGTACTGCTCTTAAACCATCGAAAACTGCATTACTTACATAAATGTAATTCTCCGATGCTTTTAAAAAAAACTGCTTCTGGAAGACAGCCTTTCACTATATCAAGTGAAGTCCGCACTTATAAACAACTATGTAGAATCCAGTGGCGGCTTCCGGATTGCTTGCATGGGGGCCAAGAGCATTTCCAGAGGGGCGCCACATTCTTGCAGTCCACCATGCATGGATCTGTTCAGGGGCGCCGGCATGCGTCTTTCCTTTTCCCACGCTTGTAGGAGGATGTCAGTGGTAAACGTCAGAGTTAGGGATAGGGTTTAGCGGCGTATTTCCCATTCCTACTGTATCTATTCTAATCCTAAGACTAACCCTAACACTAACCATTGACATCCTTATACTGGACATCCTCGTACTAGAGTGGGAATCGGAAAAACGCCTCCGGCATATAACCAAGGGGCCCTGGGGCGAACCGCCCCCCAGGCCTATAGCTAAATCCGCCGCTGGTACGTACAGTCACAATCTGGACCACCCACAAACTCGCACCCTCAAAATTCTTTGAGAGTCAGTGTCATACCTTTTTCGGTCCCCAACATCAGAGCCCAACTGCTGGACTTCAGAAGAATCATTGTCTGGATTAATTCCTCTCCTAATTAGCTTACATTCAAAGAATAAATATTCTTTTTACCACAGCATTTCTAGTAAAATTATTACGAAATTACAAGTTTAAACTTTAAAACAGTCTAAAAACTCCTATGCTGGAAGGCAAACTTTTGCCAATGAGGCCTGTAAGATAATTCGCGGAGCTATAAATGTTACTCACTCATAGCGGCAACCTGTGTACCCTAAACTGGAAAGTCAGTAAAAGATTGTAGCAAACTATGGATAAGGATATAATTTGCATGAGCAAACATTAAATTTTCACTAATTGTTTAAGTTGAAAAATAAATATTCTTCCATATCTTGGTATTAACTTCTCAGGGTCCCATTCACTGTCCGCTACAAACAGTCGATCATTTGACTCATCCAAAACAATTCTCACTGGATGTCGTAATCCGTATTTTTCTTCATTTGAGACAATTTCTCTTCTAAATTCCAAGCCTGAATCCAGTAACAAAATTCGACTGTTCCATAGATCAGCGACCATCACGAATCCACTTCCATCAACGGCTAAATGGATTGGAAAATTCATTTGTCCGATGTTTGATCCATGTTTTCCTCCGAATGACTTCTGAAGTTTTCCTTCTGCATCCACTATTGACACTCTATGCTGATCACTATCATAACGGCCATGACTGACCACGAAATCGCCACTGGTCAGTTTTACAGCATGCATAGGATTACGAATACACGAGTCTGACGATAGATTGATTTCACGGATCAATAGTCCATCAGAAGAGTATTCTTTTAATTTATTTTTATCATAAACAGTTAAAATGACATTCGATTCATCCGTAACAGACAAACCTTGTCCACGATCGTCTCCTGTTGACCAATTCTTTATTAATTTTCCATTTGGAGCAACTCTCAAAATTTGGCATGACTGATCATCGTTTTTGTGATCACAGACGTAAAGACATTTATTTCTGTTGCAGGATCCTATCTCTGCTGGACGAAGTAATTCATTCAGACTCCACCGACGACTGAAACTTAATTTAAGTGAATGGTATACTTCGACTTCTGAGCTGTCTCGAATCACAACAAACAATTCTTTGTCTAAGATCGTCAGTCCGCAGATTGATTTCTTTTTCTCCATCGCAGCGTGTGTTCTGATTGTCTGAACTAAACCTGAAACCCCTTTATATTCACTTCGAAATTTCTCTGAAAATAGAAACACATCCGTGTTAAATCTGCAAAGTTATAATTATTTTAAAACTATTCAACTACATTCTAACTACAGAAGGCGCTCTAATTACTGAAATTATATAGAAAGACAAACAAAGAAAACAACAGCGACTTGGAAACAAAAAGTATTCAATGTTGAATTGAGTTAATTCTGTCTATGTGCCTATCTGTGTTCAATATGCCTCAGATCCTTGGTGTAGGCCTATACCTGCATTTGACTTCTTCAGGTCTTGCTTCATGTGGTCGTTGCGTTTTCTTTCGGTATCCAGTTCTTGCCTGAGTTTCTCGCCGTTTGCTTCTAATGTCCTGATTGTAGCTTTATCTCTGTTCAGTTCTTGGACGAGTGTTTTGATATTGGCTTGCAGTGTTTTATTGGTTTGTTTCTCTTTTTCCAACTCTTGTGTCAGTTTGTTTATATGCTCAGTGTTACTAGCTTTCTCCTTATCCAGCTGTTGTATCAAAACTTTATTAGCCTGTTCCTTGATATTTATATTTAATATGAGTTGTTCATTTGCTGAATGCAAATTCGTTTTTTCTTTCCTTTTCATTTCCATTCCTTGTCTCAGAAGATCAATTTCTTTGCGTTGTTCAGCTATTAAACTTTCCTTTGATCTCTTTTGCTTCGAGTCATCTTCATCTGAAAATCATATCAATCAAAGAGTAAAAACAAAGAAAATATAATACCTAGGTGCTCAAAGACTACTACATTATTTTGTGACATCAAATCAGAAATTTGTTCTATAAATTATTTGCCAATATTGAATTTCAACATGAGCATGACTTATTGCGTCAACTCTAAAGAAAAGTTGTAGACATGGTTACAGGTCTCTGTCTGCCTGCTTGTCTGTCTGTCTGTCTGTCTGTCTGTCTGTATGTCTGTCTGTCTGTCTGTCTGTCTGTCTGTCTGTCTGTCTGTCTGTCTGTCTGTCTGTCTGTCTGTCCTACCTTTAATTGCACCAATCAAGTTGCCGCGGTCTTGCTCCAGAAAATCTTCTAGATCTGATTTTGTGAAGCAGAATTTAAATGACCAAATTTCTCGTTCAGTTAAAGGTTGGCACTGTTGTTGCAACTCCACCGCTCTAACAGATAAGTCGAAAGCCGTGCGGCAGATGTCGCTAGCTGAACCTTTAGCCATTATAGTCTGGCAGTAAGAATTGTAACTTTCTAAACACGACAGATATGCATCAATGTCACCTGTTGCCACTTCTATCTCTTTCAGTTGGCTTTGCTTTAACAAACATAAATCTTGCAGAAGAGAATTTGCATGTTTATCTGTAAGGTGTTTCAGTTCGTCTTTTCTTACCATTACATTATATTCAAAATTTGCCACCCTTTGCTGCATGTCTTCTTTTACCTTCAGAAGTTCCGCCTTTTTCACCTGAGCTCGAGAGCTGCACATTTTTACAGCTTCAGTGTTGCTTTCATTCTGTTTCCGAAAGCCCTCCACAAATTTGTTAACATGAGAACCTTTGTGGCTATTATGGTCGTCAATGAAGCAGATGGCACATACAACTGTTTTGCAATCAGCACAGTATACATCTAGAACCTTTTGTTCATGCAATTCACAAACACTTGGTACTGGATCGCCCATCGCATTTTGGTCTTCATGTTCATTTATTGGTATTAATTTATGATTCTTTGTTAACTTAAATCTTCTGTGTTCACCGCAGCATTCTTCGCACAGTTTGTGCTTACAGTCAACACAGTAAACGTCAGCTGCTGGAATTTTCTTACCTTTTTCTAAATTGCTTTCTTCTAGACACGCGTAGCATAAAGCCTTTGATGACGCCGGTGGATCTGGTATATTTGCCATTTGTATCAGCCTCTCAATGAAGAAATTTTTAGGCAGTCCACTAAACCCTTGCAATGGAATTTTAAACTGTCGTCTACAGATTGGGCAAGGCATCTCATCTCCAGGTCCTTTGTTGGTTTGAAGCCCGGTCTCTTGGAGACAGTTCATGCAATATGTATGAAGACATGGCAATGCTTTCGGATCGGTGAAGGTATCGATACATATACAACATGTAGTTATACCTTCGAGCTCTTTCTTTTCAATGTCGACACTGTAGTTGTCTTTGGCAGCCATTTTATTGTCTGAATTCTAAAATCATAAACACTTTCACTTTCAGCATTGACATTGTTGTTTTACTACTACTGTACAAAATATCAATAAACATACTGACCTATGAAAAAAGGATTTTCACATCAAATAAAATTACTGGAATCTCTCAAACATCTATCCAAACTGTAGGTTTCATGCAATTTTAGAGGCAAATGACTGTCACAGCTAATTTAAAACTATGTTAGGAAATAAAACGATTCTGCTTACAGTAGAAAGTAACTGCTGTGCCCTTTTCGCTTGAATGCCCTTCAAAGTCAGGGTGTTCCTTATACCTAGCAGTTAGGGCTTATTAACATCAACAGGTGCAAATTATTTAGCCCAGTTGATATTTTATATACATGCGCAATATGCAATAAGTTGTAAACTTCACTAAATCGGTCGCTTACTCGCTCATTTTCTGACTCGCTCACTCATTCACTCACTCGCTAGGTCGCTCACATCATAATTTTTTTGTATGTAATAAATGCTCTGCATTATGGCACAGAACCCAGTGAACTTCAGTGAAACATGTGATGTTGGTTGATCCTGAACAAATTATTTGGTTAGATCTGCTTTGTGATATATGTTAAATTAATGTCTTGTTTCTGCATATTAATGGAAATTTCTACATGTTTTTAATTTTTACTTGCTATCTTAAAGTTTTGCTTTTCTTTATAAAGTAGTTTTCAATTTTTACTTGTAGACTTAATATCTTGTTTTTGCTTATGTTGTCTTGAATTCATTGGAGAGGCCTTCATTTTACCATAGGCCTCATCCCATATATCCATATGTGTTCAGACATCGTTCATATCAGCAAGACCCAGACGTTCTCAGAATTATCAGCACGCCTATGTTCCGCTAAGTCTATAAAAGACTGTTGCATGCAGCTGAGGCAACTGTTCGTTGGTTGTCACATTGCAACGAATTATTTGGGTGAAGATTTGGATCAGAATGACACGCTTCTTTGTTTCTTCGCTGACTCTTCTGTTGCTATTGGAAGCTACTCCAGGTATATCTGTGTTCAAACACATGTAAATTCTATCAAGAGCATACAATTTGTTTTGATGCTGGTCTGAGGACCTTCAGCAAATCTTTCACACCAGGATGGGATTTGCCGGAGATTTGGGGTTCGACCGCCTTTGGGCCAGAGTCAACATCCAATAGTGATTTTAAAAAAAAAACTGCCCCGAGGTAGATTTTAACCAAGATTCTCACTCTAGGATGTGCAGCTATAAGGAAAAGGTTCAAGCGGCTGATAGGAGACTACCGTAGTAGCTTTTCAATTTGTTTTGGCTTTATAGGCCTACATTTACGAAGTTACCTATAGATGAGTTTTAGAAAATAATGACTGATTGTGTATGCACGAATTTATTTAAGTACACGAAGAAAATGTAACTATGACTCATTCTTGTCACCGTCTGTTGATAACCAGCTATAGAAATTTGGCGACTAATTTACCGGAACCGTGTATTTCGTTCTAAGTGTTCTCTTTGACACCGAAATTGCAACTACTATTATATGTGTTTTGCTGCCAACTGCTGATCGATTAAGGTGTTTATTTTCAATTCGGTTGAACTCAGTATGATCTTGCAACAGATGCTGGAAACTTACGTTGCATATATCTAAATGCACTCGTCTTCAAGAAGCAGAAGAAGAGTCCATCATTACAATAAAAACAGCATCAACCAATGATACTTATGCTAATTGCTGGGTAGATAGCATAATTATGTCGTCGTCTTACATTGCTATAGAACTGATAAAATTCGAGTAGAATAATTTGTGCACTGTATTTCACTTTTTTTAGGAATGTCTCAACATTCTTGCTCAGATGTACACAGAACTGCCAAAAACCGAGTCATTACAGACTTTCCAAGGGTAGCTAATCATTTAGCCTATAAAATACAAATAGTAGAAACGAATGTTTGACTGATAATGCTGTATGTGATTTGGTACACATCATGAGATTATAGGAATTGATATTTGGCATTGCAATATTTCCAGTTTCTATTTGTTGTCTTAGTACAGTGTTTCTAACAGTGAAACAAATGATGTATCAGTCTATAATATTCTAGCCTTATCTTTCAAGCACCTAATCTCGTTTTGTCATTAGCGAAATGCTTGTGGTCAGTATAAAAGTCATCATCTAGTTTCTACAGCGAGTGATGGCCAGCTATGATATGATTTGTCTTGTTAGCATTCAATTTTATTGATATGATTGTGAGCTACATATTTTTGTAACTAGTGTTTACATGTAATTTGTTTACAGAGTGAAAACAAGACAATAAGACTTATTTACATAGGATTTGGTAAAGAATGAGAACAAGACAATCATGCATTCTAATGGCAACTGCAACAGTATTTATACAGCGCGTTGCAGGAATTATTCCGAAGATCTCTGCGCTTGACTCTTAGAAAAAAAAAACGAAAAGCGTGTCTGGAGCTCTTGAGAGCGTTGTTCTGTTAGGCATCAAGCTGATACATACCTCCATCTCTTATGTTTTCAAAGTATGCATCTAAGACATTATTAGTTAAACTGCAAAAACAAACCCGTAGCATTGATAATTTTATTTAACCACTATACAATTTCATTTAGCCTCCCTTTAATCTACGAGTCCTTCTGGCAACAGATGCTAGCTGCACCTTTCACCAAAGGTTGAAAACTGTTCTCCTTCGCCGGGGCTGGACTGAGAGCGCCTCTGGGTATAAAACTTGAAGGGGCGCTATGTAAATGCTCTGAATGATTCAATCAATCAATTAATCAATCAATCAATCAATTTTTACTACTGTGTGTATTACGTATTTGTTAATCCAATATAGGCCTTTCTTTTTGATGTGACACCCTACGAAAGTGTTGATTTCAGCCAAGTTGCCCGACAAACTGCATCACCTGCTTTGAAGTAAGTTGCTGACTGATTTCTCTTTCGTTCAGAAGTTCAAGTGTGTTTTAAAAAAATTGCCAAAGACCCAAAGATTATAATTGTTTTAAATGCGATGCTAAAGGTTCGTTTAGACCCCAGGATCTTTCATTTCCTGATGTATATATTAAAAAGTACAGTTCAATTAAACCAGTACTTCGTCGACACCGATGTAAAGTCTAAACACACGAATCTATCGACACCATTTTAAAGTCAAAACTACTGAGCACATGACAGACTATCGTTACAAAAACTTGTTCGAGCTCTATCTACAGTGCATTTGTGGCTGCATTATAATAGTCTTTTTCTCCAAATCAACTGTCCCCGCTGACGTCAGATGTGCGTGAAAGTCCATCAATCGGAAGTAATTAAAATGCGCGCGAACGTTGACCAGTCTCAAACAAGTCAACAATGAAATAACTGATCAACGTTGCATGACAGACAATTCGCGCCTTAGCGTGGAAAGCCAAAGTCGCACCAACTCCCCAGCAAGTCTTCAATGCGTGACAGATAGACGTACCCAGTAACCACAAGCCCGTGATCAACCCGATAACTCATAGGTATGACGTTATGGAAATTTCTGATACAAACTACGTTCACAGCGATGCTAATGCAATTTTATGGCATAATTTTGAAACTGGTGTTTTATTTAAGCCTGAACGCGGTAAAAGCGGTTTTAGTTGGTGATGCTGCCGTAGGCAAAACAAGTCTTATGCAAAGGTAGGCAGCCTCTTTTATCTTTAAACTCCACTTAAGTGTATTTGCTTAAAGATTTTTAAAATAAAGAATACTGTCTTTTCTCTTCAACCCTTTGTACGATGAAGAAAATGGCATAGACGTCAGTTTGAAGTAAGTTTCTATGTTCATAAGAAACAATACTCAGAGTCCCAGATAAAAAGACAGAGCCCGAGACAGAGATTGTAAGATTATGCTCAAGTGAATATTATCTTTTTCTTTTCACTCTTTATATAGTGAAGAAATTAGCATAAGCCTTAGTTTGAGCTGAGTCTGTTGGCTTTCATGCGTTCTCTTTATTTGCGTCAGCCTCCTAAATTTAGACTACTGCTATATACTCGGTTGCTATCATTACAAGAGCAAGCTTGTGATATGATGTGTGTAACTGCATTGTCGACGGAACTTCGTTAGAATAGTTAGGCCTTAAGTTTTTATTTAAATATTAATAGCTTATTACTTGCCTTAGCTTTACATAATAATATTGTTCGCCAACTGTAATGAACCAAGCACATCAAGCTCAGTCGCTTGTACAATCTGCAGAGGAACCATTATACAACTCTATGTTAAATTATGTAACTAAGCTCATTTTGTTCTAGTTTAGCATCATTTTTTAGTTAATTTGATTTACAAATCAATGCAATTTACAATATTAAATAGTAGTAGCATTGGTAGTGGTAGTAGTAGTGGTAGTAGTGGTGGTAGTAGTGGTGGTGGTGGTGGTAGTAGTAGTAGTAGTGGAAGTGGTAGTAGTAGTAGTAGTAGTAGTGGTAGTAGTAGTAGTAGTAGTAGTAGTAATAATATTAATAATAACAACATTAGATTAAAGTACCAGACGTCGATCAGATTTGAATCAGAGGCAGAGAAACGAATCTTCAATGTTGATCTTAGGTTTACTAAGGACTGTTTCGACCAAGACTACACAGCAACGATCGATTCCGACTCTGAAGAAGAGAAGTTTAGCGTTCTCTCAGCTCCATTTAGTCTACATCTGTAAGTTTGTCGTCATGCAGACACTTCTGTTTTTCGAACTCTATGGTTTTGCTCCTAATTATTGAGAAGGCTCGTTTGCGATCTTTATTGAAGACATGCTTGCATTGATATGACTAGTATGATTGGAGGTTATTGAATTAAGTGCATGTAAGCAGGATTTTGTATTGATGTAAATTTAAATATTTTTAATCAAGGCATCTGTTATTTGTACAGATGGGACACAGCTGGAAAACAATCTGCTGCTGCTTCCTGCTGTAAATCAGCAAATGGTAACTATTTTCCTAGTGTTTTAAGTATGTTATCTTTGGAACTATATTTATCCTATTTAGCCTAAACTTAAACAGTTAAACTATTTAAACATTTAAACTATTTAAACATTTAAACTATTTAACATTTTAACAATTTAAACATTTAGTAAGAACGAAACTACCACAATTTTACACCCGACACTGTTAAGAGTAATTATATTAATTCAATTACTAAAATGATAACCCTGAAAATAAAATGATGGTCAAGTGGAGTGGCAAGATTACTTAAAACGACGAAGTAAAATTGGGGGTTATAATTATAATAAGACAAAATAAGTAGCAAATATGATTGCTGAGTAGATACGTTAAGCTGAATTTTTTTGTCTTTGGAAAAACATTTACAGCTTAGTTCCAAATTATTAAATCAGCAAGAGAGACCGAAACAGAGAGAGAGAAAAAAAAAGAAAGAAAGAAAAAGAAAGAGAAAAAGCCAAGATGACTGTCTTGAGTGCCTTAGGTCACTTCAGATTTGTATCAGTGTGACCTACAGCTTCAATGAGTGTTCAATCTATTAAAAGGGTAAGTACGGCGTTGCATTGCTGTATAGATTTACTGAAAGTAATCTAAGTATGTGACAGTTTTCATTTAATTTTTTATTTTTAAAATGAACATTTTTGAGTGGAGTCTTTTTGGTCATATCACTATTTCGTGAAATTGTTATGTTGTTATATCATAGCAATAATCATAGTCTTCGACTTAAACAGCAATGAATCACTTCAGATGGCGCGACATTGGAAGGAAGATGCCTTGGCACATGTCGAGACAGAGGAACCGCTCATTTTTCTTGTTGGTTCAAAGAAAGATCTTCTGGTCAGTAAACAGATCTGATTTGCAACAGCTCTTGCTGGATTTATATATTTTTCTCTAAATTTATTAGTGATTGCTATTTTGAGTAATTTTCTTGGAGGTGCTATATAAATGTGCAATTACGATTATGATTACGATATTTGTGAATCTTATATATTTTGTAGTCTCTTTACTTACTTGGCTCGGTGGCTGAATGGTTCAGCAGGTTGGTAAATTCGAACCTGCATTCAGAAGAATTATTGCCTAGGAATTTGCAGCAAGTCCCTTGTGTTCATTTGTTGAGATCATCAACGAGTGACTCATTGTGGCTTTGTCATTGAATAACTATATGACATAAATATAAAAATAATAAATTTGTAAATATTAAAATGATACATTTGAATAACAATGTTTTAATGTAACAAATAACTTAACTAATTCAGGTAATTGACTAGAACTATGCTGCTCAAAGGTACTTCTCCTGCTGCGGACAATGAACTCATGACATCTGTTAATCGATATTTGACAATGAATACCTTTGAACATTGTGGCTTATATCTATAAAATGCATGATTATTAGAACTTCAGTTAATTGCGTCAACACAGTTCTCACGAATAATTTTCCGTTGCAACTTAGATGCTGTAGCGAAAAAATGCAACTTTCTTATACCTTGGGTGGTATTTATGGTTTCAGTCAGAAAGTGTTTATCGAGATGTCGAGATTCATGCAATAACTTTGGCAAATGAGTTTGGAGCAGAGTATTGGCCTGTTTCTTCAGACACAGGTCAGTATTCATGACAAGGTTAGGGATTATGATTTTGGCTAATTTTCTACGAATAGAAATCATATAAGACAGAATCGAATTGAAAATAATTCTGTTTTGGGCATAGAGTACGCCATTAAAAGTAATGTCGATAAACTGCAGGACCTAGACAAATTGGCTCATAAAATATCAATCCTTCATGTACCTGAGGTATGCTCATTTCAATTTTTTCAATGCTTAAACTTCTAAAACCTTCTTAGAACAGAACATTTTCAAAACGCCTCTTAGGGCCATTCAGAGGTGATCATCCAACCTAAGCATTCAACCTATGGCGTCAGAAGAATGGATATTAGGGTTACATTTTGTTTGAATTTGATATAAGCTTACATATCCATTAAAGTCAGCAAGTTTTACAATGTCTATAGGAGTAGTTGCAGATTGTTTAATAAACTGGTTGGCGTTTTTGTTATTCATCGAAACATCGGAATGTTTTTTCTCATTTAGGGGAGAATGTAGACGATTTTTTCAACAGAATGACGGCACTGCTGTTTGACGCTGCTGCCTTGCCTGCAATTTAGCCAAGCAACTGTTCCAAGGAAACTTGTTGTTGCCTTATACATAAGGTTTGTGGAAATAATTGTTGGCAAAAGCATAACGAATGAGTTAAGGCATCGATAAATTTTTTAAATCAAACTTTAAGGTAAGAAAATCAGGTTATATAGTTTTGAGGATAGTATTCGGATAAAGTGGAAGACTTGTGAGGAAATGATTAAATCGCCCTACCGCGGTCCTACTAAAGGACCAAAAAATTGATCATGTTGAGGACTATTGCAGTGACTTAACAAACTTGTAATATCTGTCCACATACTTGGTTTGCATTGCTGACGATTGCACAGAAAATGTTTAACCGTGCGTGTTCAGAAATTTATGTGATATCTAAATATATAGATTTATTACATCATTACATAAAAATTTGTTCCAAAATGAATCTGAAAGACCCTGTTTGAAGGTCAAATGACGGTTGTTTGCAATACATAGTAAAAATAATGGCAAAATGGTAGCTTATTAGTCAGAGCTTTCGGCTTGCAACGGGGAAAGTACTGGTTTGAGCCTTTCCTGAGATGGTTGCTGTTTAGGGACCTTGAGCAATCCTTCACTCACAGCGTCTCGGCGCTATAAATTGATGCTAGTCATTAGATGGTAGTGCTTAATAAATGCAGAAATAATTAGTACAACATAATGAATCGGTGGATACTGTATGCTGTCCATTAGTCAAATTAAGGTCGCTATGCAATAATTTATTAGATTTAAGTTGTTTTTAAACCGAATAATTTGTAAATAATTATTTGAATAGCCAAAGGTTTTAAATTTCTGGAAGCCACTTAAGACTAAAGGACGATCGTAACTTCAAAGGCTTAAATACTGGGGCAAATCATCTATTCTGCGGCATGACGGTCTATTCGGTAGGGCGTTTGGTCTGTAATCCAACGCTTAAAGGTTCGAAACCTCAGAAAAGATTCCGTGTAACGACCCTGGACAAGTTGTTGGACCCACACGTGTATGTCACCTCATAGTCAGATTTACTTAGGTTGAATGAACAATTAATTCAATAAAAAAAGAAATAATAAATCTAAATGCCGTAGTGGCCATAGACAAGGACTTTTTTTGATAGACGTATCCATTCCGTTTCATTCACCATGGAACTCTTTTCAGCTTTGTTGTCATTCCACATAATCAATATTCGCCTAATGATCGTGACCAAACGTTTGCTTTTGTCTCACAGAAGCACGAAAACGAAGACAGATAGCGATGCTTGGAGCTGTGACAACAACGACTACAAATTCTAACATTCATTCGTTCCCATTTATCTAAACAATAACAAGTAACTCCAATTCGATGCATCGACTGGAACGGAATATTTAGACTTCATAATTTGTTTTCTGTTAAGAAACATATGCTATCATTTAAGATTTATACGAGTGAGACAATAAACAGGAGAAATTTCAACATTCAATATGAATCTTTCATTCTTTAAAGAGCATAATAGTGAAAGAAAATATAGAAACAAAAATCGAACGTATTAACAGATTTTAAAAAATGTCATATTCATTTTATGAAGCAAATTGGTTTGCATGTATATTTCTAACCATTTACATAGCCCCTTCTAAGAACCTAAATCGCTAAACATCTTGACTTTCTAGTAGATCTAGAAAGGTGCGACCTAAGACCCAAGACCTAAAATGCAGAACAATGCACGAAAAATGGTCTTTCGCACGTGGCCCAAAACATGCGATAATTTAGCGTGCTAGAGACCTTTCGGGGAGGGCACATTTGAGGATGGACTCAAACTATCGTATTTGGACCTCTGGTAGGCTCTCAAGGACAGCATGGCAGTAGCCCAGGCACTTCAGAATAAAAAAGAGTAGAGTTATGCCTAAGGCAGATGATGCTTCCAGATTGGCAGGCTATAAGTTACCCAAAAGAAATGAATGTTCACCATTCTCTGGAGCTACGTAACAGGCTGCAATATAAAGTGTAAATATCCTTCCATTTATGATCTATTACGGCTACATGATAGGCAGTCAAAATATTCATCCATTTATAATCAATTACGGCACGGTAGTAGAATGAAAGCATTATTATGAAGTCGGTAAAGGCGTTACATATATGAGCCATATACATATTCAGTGCTATTGCTAGGTAAATGCATCGGATTTTGCTTACTAATATACAAAGCAGTTCGCAGAATTGCTTTCGAGACATTCACCTGATATCTTAAAATGTCAACGTCTTTTTTCGAAATGGGTTCATAAGAGTAACCGAACTCTGAAACTGGTTTATTGAGAATTCTACAGCATCGAGTGTAGATGTATCTCAAATATCTAACAGGACAGATGTAAATAGGGATCGTCCCATTTCTGGCTGTTGTTGGCGTTGTTATGATAGTTTTCTGTAGCGTGATAAAACCAAGAAGAATCTGGATGTACATATCATATAATCCGGACCATTCGTTTCTCAGTGGGAAAGGAAGAAGGTCACAAAACAGCATATCAACGTGTACACTTGGTGACCATCTCAGAAATGTATCAACTTCTGCACACAGATCGAGAGCCTTTCCGTAATTACAAAGAGAATTGAAGTAAAAGTTAGCCATGTAAGCGGAACAGACAAAATAAGTCGCGTTAATCGGCATTGTTATCTCGCTCAACACAGTCTGTTGTATAATAGTAAAGTTACTTGTGTCCGTTCTGCTTGGTAGAAATGAGCATGGATTTTTTATATATGCGTCTGCATCTCTAATGTAGCAACATGTTGATGTTGTCGATAGCTCACGTGACCCAGTGGACAACATCAAATGTTTACAGTGTTTATCTTCACCCGATAACCAACGCTGTTGAATGAATTCAAAGAACGACAAACCAAGGTGAAGTTGAATCCGTGTAAACCCATAATCCGTTTTTTCAATTGAGGCATCAAAGAAAATGTCTGCCAGTGCAATAGCATTTTGTCTGCTGCTTCGATTATCGTGGTTGTCTAACTTCAGCAGTTCCATATGCATCATGATGCCGTTGTGCAAATGTTCAAGTTCTGGGAAAAAGTAATTCGAACTGTAAATGCAATTTATCCTAGACTTCCTCAATAGTCTTTCTTCGATTAGGCCTATATTCAAAGAAATATATGGAACTTTGATTACCAGTGGGTACACAGTCTGATTGGAAAATACCACATAGCCTGGATTCATGTGATATGCCTTTGGTTCTCTTCTTATTATGTCTAAAATCTCTTCTTCTCCATAGCTAAGAAGTAAAAGGATTTCGTTGTCAATGACGGCGTTACACGACAAGTGATCCATCATATTATATGTAGGAAGGAAATAGTTTGGAAAGTTCCTTTTTATGAGTTTTGTAATGAAATCGAGAAGCAATTCTCTCGCAGCTTTCACAATGTTGCTATCCTCCCAAAACTTCGAAGGTTTTTCTTCGCATGTCCACAACATCAAGGTTTTGAAATAATAATTGCAAATGAAGGTTTGATTTTCGCCACCGCATCGTCTTATTACATCTCTCTTGATGACTCTCAGCAAATGATAGATGTATTTCTGTACATCTGTCCAGTGGTCACGTATCAAAAAGGCTTCGGCTTGTGAAAATGAATATCTCCAATGGGTATTATCGTTCGGCTTCTTCGCATGAGGCTTTGAAACCAGGTGACATCCAGCTCTGACAATTTCATTTACAACATTTTCTGATGGCCAGCCATTCAAACGTTTTCGAGTAATCCACTCATATGCATCTGGTGGCCACCGTGGGCAGGATACGGCGTAAACGTTGTCTTTAGTAATCACGTTAATATCTTGCCATCTTCTATGGATCTTTCTCAAGAGTGCCCCTAAGCCATGAGCCAGACTTCTTAGTTTCTTGATGCGAGAAGGTCCTCTGTCGAAGTCATACGGCTTAATAAAATATTCTACGCCCTTTCTTAGTCTTACAAATCCAACATGACAGTCTGTCGTGTCAATTATCAAAACATTTCTTGCACATCTTGCAGGAACATTGACATGACTATAAATGGCGCAGATAGTCGTGTCACAGAACATGATGTCGATGTCAGTTGGGTTTGAAAGAAAGTAAAACAGAGGCATCTCAAAGAAACTTCCACAAAGTAGATGCCTAACAGGTTCGTTGTATGAGAAAAGTACTTTTCGGAATTCCAAATAACTTTGCAGGTCTTCAGAGGTCATTGTTTTTGCACAGAAAATTTCCTTTTCTACAGTATTGCTCACAATGTGCGTTAGATCAGTTGAAGGGGTTTAGTAACATAGAGTAAAAGAAAACTGCATCTTTGTGGTAGGGCTCCAATCCGCAACAGCATCTGCTAAAAGACGTCACAGGAGTGTTTCGTAAGTTTATTTTTATAATACATGTTCTGTTAATAAATGACAGTAATTGTAAGAGAGATATGTGTATCAATAAAAAGAATGTGATAAATGAGCATCCGGCTGTACACGTGTAATGAAGTGGTAATTTAAATTTACCTGGAATTAAAAGATCGGTTTACTTTTATAGTTGTGTTAGCACATAACTCGCTGATAGACTTGATAGACCTAATATACTGTTAGAAACGTTCTAAATAAAGAATGTATCCGGGCATTCGAAGCGTAAGTTGTTTTAACTAACTGACGGTTATGTAGTTATCACGATGAAGCTAGGCACTCAACTAGTTTCCTGGTGTCTCTTCCCGATACGCAGCAAACTATGTCGATTTCGCAGAGTGTAAACTCCGTTAGCATTTGGTATTTCACATGTATGTGTGTACCCAATCACTTGTGTAGCCGGTTTTAAGAACCTCACAAAGGCGCTAACACATGGCTATCTAGAAGTTAATACGCTAGGAGAGCCATACAGTGCGTGTTTTCACGACGAGGCGCAACACGTGATTCTCAACATGTCAATGAGTAAACAATATGACTTGTCCTAAAACTATTATTGATATTGCATGCAATTTAGAGGCGATGACTATAGGCAGGTCCTGTACACACCCCAAGTCATATACTGAACCTGTTTGCGTATTCTGCTGTTCCGATCATCGTGTAGGATTTTACATGGGCCTATCTAAACGCGAGTTGCGTCCCTTTTCTACCAAAACCTATTTGGATAGCTCTCTTATCTCTGTAGGCCTGTAGCTTAGGTAAACCAGAAAGTATGTGTCATTGTTTATTCGAGCTCGATTGTATTGAAACAGTCCAGGCCGATATTAAGTGGCACATGGAAATGAGCAAAATAGATGCAATTGTACATTGTTGTCTATAGAGACCGTGAGATTCCGAACCCTGCTCATTTTTTTTAATAAATTTATCTGGTGAGATTTAGCACCTTACTCAAATTCAATCTCCTTAACTTTCATCCGCAACATTGTAAACCTGTTTACAGTGTTGCCGATTTTTACCAAGAAAACATCTGGAAGAGGTCTGGCTACCAGCGTTGCTCTACAACAAGAATATACAAACCTTATGAACTGCAGAAATGTCTACTCATTAACTCTATTTTATCATAATTGTGACCTTTTAGAAAGTGCGTGTTCGAAAATATTTCGGTCCCTCTGGACAGTGAATTGTTTGAATATCTTTGAATATTCGGTTAATATGCCCTACGTAACAACGAGAGACCAATATAGCACGACCTCAAAGTATACGTTTTAAAATAGAGAATACAACATTAATTTAAAGAATATCAAGAAGGCTATGGCCTACAATTACACTTGCTAATTAGAGATCAGTCAGCATAAATTGAACAAAGTCCCGTGATTTGGGGCGTGCAAATTCAGTTACTGATGCATCTCTGTTATTAGATCTAAATAAGTGAGTGATACAGTATCATATGATAGTTTCAAAACCCTCAGATTGAATACATAGGCACGGCATGGACGAGCGCATTTCATAATATTGTCTCTTTCTTCTGATAACTCCATATAAGGCTCATCATCTACGTATTTCAGAAATGTGTTGGAAAAGTCAGTTGTCAGCTCGTCCAAAGCATCCACATCACGCTCAACCTTTTAACGACCCTGGACAAGTTGTTGGCCCCACACTTGTCTCGCGCCTTATATTCAGATTTACTTAAGTTGAACGAGTAATAAATTCAATAAATAAATAATGAATCTTAATGTCCGAGTGGCCATAGTCAAGGACGGTTTTTGGTGCATTCAATATAGAACTCTTTACGGTTTAATTTCATTCCAAATAATCAATGTTCGCCTAGCGACAGTGACTAAACTTTTGCTTTTTCCTGACAGAAGCACGAAATCGAAGACAGCGATGGCCAGAGCTGAAGCAAACAATTCTTCAGATTTTAACGTTCAATCGTTTCTATTCATCTACACAATTACATGTAGCTCCATTTCGATGCGTGGACTGGCAAAGGAATATTTAGACTTCATAATTTGCTTTCTGTTAAGAATCATGTGTTATCATTTAAAATTTATGCGAATGAGACATTAAACAAGAGAAATTTCTAAATTTAATACGAATCTTTTATTCTTCAAGAACAAAATAGTGAAAGAAGAGATAGAAACAAAAATCGAACTTATCAACAGGTTTAAAACAACATGTCATGCACATTCTATGAAGCAAATTGGTTTTTACTTTATGTATATATCTAACTAGGTAAAATTGTAGCATCTTCTAAGAACCCAAATCGCTAAACATCTTGACTTTCAAGTAGATCTAGAAAGGTGCGACCTAAGACCCAAGACCTAAAATGCAGAACAATGCACGAAAAAGGTCTTTCGCGTGTGCCCCAAAACATGCGATAATTTGGCGGACTAGAGACCATTCGTGGAGGGCGCTTTTGAGGACGGACACAAACTGTCCTATTCGGAACTCCGAAGGGCTCTCAAGGACAGCGTCCAATAGTCCAGGCACTTCAGGATAAAGAAGAGCAGAGTTATGCCTAGGGTAGATGATGCTTCTAGAATGACAGGCTATAAATCACCCAAAAGAAATGAATATTCGCCATTCTCTGAAGCTAAGTGATAGCCTACAAAATAAAGACCAAATATCCTTCCATTTATATTCTATTACGGCAAGGTAATAAATGAAAGTATCATTGTGAGGTCATTAAAAGCGTTACATAAATGAGCCATATACATATTCAGTGCTATTGCTATGTAAATGAATCGGATTTTGCTTACTAATATACAAAGCAGTTCGCAGAATTGCTTTCGAGACTTTCGCCTGATATCTTAAAATGTCAACGTCTTTTCTCGAAATCCGTTTATAAGAGTAACCGAACTCTGTAACTGGTTTATTGAGAATTCTACAGCACCGAGTGTAGATGTATCTAAGGTACTGAACACAACAGATGTTAACAGGGGTCGTCTCATATCTGGCTGTTGGCGTTGGTATTCGAGTTTTCTTGAGAGTGATAAAACCAAGAAGAATCTTTTTCTTGAGAGTGATGAGAGTGATAAAATCAAGAAGAATCTGGATGTGCATATCATATAATCCAGACCATTCGTTTCTCAGTGGGAAAGGAAGAAACTCACAAAACAGGAAATCAATATGTAAATTTGGTGACCACCTCAGTAAAGTGTCAACTTCTGAACAAAGTTCGAGAGCCTTTCTATAGTTACAAAGAGCATTGAAGTAAAAGTTAGCCCTGTAAGCGGAACAGAGAAAATACGTCGCGTTATTCTTCATTGTTATCTCGCTCAAAAGAAGTTCTTGCAAAATGGTCAAGTTACTTGTGTCCGTTCTGTTTGTTGTAAATGAACACTGATTTCTTATGTATTCTTCTCTATTTCTAATGTAGCAACATGCAGATGTTGTCGATAGCTCACGTGACCCAGTGGACAGCATCAAATGTTTACAGTGTTTATCTTCACCCGATAACCAACGCTGCTGAATCAGTTCAAATAACGACCAACCAAGCTGAAGTTGAATACGTGTAAAACCATAATCCCTTTTTTTAATCGACATATCAAAGAAAATGTCGGCCGATGCAATAGCATTTTGTCTGCTGCTTCGATTCTCGTGGTTGTTTAACTTCAACAGTTCCATATGCATCATGATGCCGTTGTGCAAATGTTCAAGTTCTGGGAAAAAGTTATTCGAACTGTAAATGCAATTTATTCGAGACTTCCTCAATAGTCTTTCTTCGATAATATTCAAAGAAAAATATGGAAGTTTGATCACCAGTGGATACACAGTCTGATTGGAAAATACCACGAAGCCTGGATTCATGTGATATGCCTTTGGTTCTCTGCTTATTATGTCTAAAATCTCTTCTTCTCCATAGCTAAGAAGTAAACGGATTTCGTTGTCAATGACGGCGTTACACGATAAGTGATCCATCATGTTATATGTAGGAAGGAAATAGTTTGGAAAGTTCCTTTCTTTGAGTTTTGTAATGAAATCGAGAAGCAGTTCTCTCGCAGCTTTCACAATGTTGCTATCTTCCCAAAATTGCGAAGGTTTTTCTTCGCATGCCCACAACATCAAGGTTTTGAAATAATAATTGCAAATGAAGGTTTGATTTTCGCCACCGCATCGTCTTATTACATCTCTCTTGATGACTCTCAGCAAATGATAGATGTATTTCTGTACATCTGTCCAGTGGTCACGTATTAAAAAGGCTTCGGCTTGTGAAAATGAATATCTCCATTGAGTGTTATCGTTCGGCTTCTTCGCATGAGGCTTTGAAACCAGGTGACATCCAGCTTTGACAATTTCATTTACAATATTCTCTGAAGGCCAGCCGTTCAAACGTTTACGATTAATCCACTCATATGCATCTGGTGGCCATTGTGGACAGGATACGGCGTAAACGTTGTCTTTTGTAATCACATCAATATCTTGCCATCTTCCGTGGATCTTTCTCAAGATGGCACCTAAGCCATGAGCCAGAATTCTTAGTTTATTGATGCGAGAAGGTCCTCTGTCGAAGTCATACGGCTTAATAAAATATTCTACGCCCTTTCTTAGTCTTACAAATCCAACATGACAGTCTGTCGTGTCAATTATCAAAACATTTCTTGTACATCTTGCAGGAACATTGACATGACTATAAATGGCGCAGATAGTCGTGTCACAGTACATGATGTCAATATCAGTTGGGTTTGAAAGATAGTAAAACAGAGGCATCTCAAAGAAACTTCCACAAAGTAGATGCCTAACAGGTTCGTCATATGAGAAAAGTACTTTTCGGAATTCCAAATAACTTTGCAGGTCTTCAGAGGTCATTGTTTTTGCACAGAAAATTTTCTTTTCTACAGTATTGCTCACAATGTGCGTTAGATCAGTTGAAGGGGTTTAGTAACATAGAGTATAAGAAAACTGCATCTTTGTGGTAGGGCTCCAATCCGCAACAGCATCTGCTAAAAGACGTCACAGGAGTGTTTCGTAAGTTTATTTTTATAATACATGTTCTGTTAATAAAGGACAGTAATTGTAAGAGAGATATGTGTGTCAATAAAAAGAATGTGATAAATGAGCATCCGGCTGTACACGTGTAATGAAGTGGAAATTTAAATTTACCTGGAATTAAAAGATCCGTTTACTTTTATAGTAGTATTAGCACAGATCTCTGTGTTAGCCTGGGATAGACCTAATATACTCTTAGAAACGTTCTGAATATAAATGCGGCATACTCAGAAGGTCAATGTGTACGAAATAGAATTACATAAGTTCATTTTAGTCACTGATGGATAATAAATTGTTTGCAATGTACTTAATCTGAATTTGTGGTTATTACCCCTTTATAACCATTCCGTAACCACTGTATAACCACAGCACTCTATCTTATCGTAATTATGACCTATTAAAAAGTGTATTGATATAAATATTTCAAATCGATAGGAAAATGGGTTCGCCTCGAGGTCAAGATCCAAATGTCCTGCAGAGACAGCGTGGCTGCAAAGGTGGGTGAAGTTTGGGATTGAAACTGAAACAGATATAAGAATAGGAAGAAGGTCAGGATAGGATCTGTGAAAGAGGAGTACGTCTATGGCATCCTCACAATATACTGGTAAACAGTATGCGGTGTGCGGGTCTTTAGGCCCGAAGGTTACATATCGGGCTATGGTTGGCGAGGCATTCGGCCCAAAAGGGTCACGTTGTGAAAGGGTTTGCGAGTTTAGTTGTATAGCATAGGGGTAGTCATAAGCACTCTGTGTGGCAGCTGTAGATAGACGAGCTGTATTAGCGAATCCTGATTAGGCTTATTTAGGCTTAAATACTCAGAATGTAAGTACAAGTGCAAGTAGGCCTACCTGGGTGCAGAGTACGAGTGCCTCTGTCGTGCTGATTACCTATTGAGATTCTTTAACGAGAAGGTCATCGCCATTAAGAAATCGTCAAGAGACGTGCCCGTTGAGTCACCGTCCTAAATAAACTCCTAACTTGTGTATCGAGTAGTCAGTGAAGACTAAATCTGACTAAATGTTTTTGGCGTATCTCAAACCTCAAATCTACGGAGGATGAAAGTCAGATGTATAAATAGGCAACAATTTTTCTATCAGCTATATTTAACATGGCTCAGACATGCTGACTGCAATAGACATTGATCAAATTACTTTGTTAGGCCGTCTTTACCTTTCAGCAGCGATAGACTTTATCGACTCTATAGAAGATCAATAGCAAAAAGCAGTAAACATGTTGCTCGTCAGACCGTCACCCAGGGGCCTTTTGCAGCCACAATACGTTGTCGGGGCTGTATTTTTATTTATATATTTGACAGATGCCTAATGCATATTGCCCAAACCTTTTCATAGGCATTTTGGCCTACATACCTTGTGTTCATATTAATTGAAAAACATATTTTGCATATGAATTAAGTACAATATGTTTATGAATGCAGTGGGGATAGTTTTGTATGTAAGATTTTCATAAGAAAGGTTGCAAATGCTATGATTTACACAAGAAATGACGTGATAAAACTGTTAAACTGAAATAATGTAGCATAATTGTGTCTTAAATAAACAATAGAGATGTTTTTCTATAAAGTTTGGTACTATATGGACTAATTTTTCACCCTAAATAATTTTAACGTAAGTGAATGAAAGGAAACAACGGGTAAATTTTTCATTTTTGCTTTCGTTATCTTAACAAAACAGCTCAAGTGTTCTAGCCCTAAAGTCAATATGTATGAGTGAATTTTCCTAGTTTACTTCAGTTATTAATCGTACTTGTAATTGTAAACTATATATCTTTCAAGTACTATTAAAAGATAAACGTTGGACAACAGCATCGATGTAAACTCTTTGAAGGCAATTACAAGCATTAACCTCAATACTTTAGCCGCTTATAGAATTGCATCGTTTCAAGCCACTCCCATTATTTCTGATGCTAGAAACTCTGAAGATGCAAAGTTGGTGGCTGCATGCTTCCCATTCCCTTTATTATAAGCTTATTACTTTCGCGGTTCAATGAGTTATAGTCCCAGTCTTGACAACGATCCAGTGGAAGTACTGATGGATCATCCCTGGGGCCATGACATATGTGCTATCAACACAATTGAAGATGTGGGTACTATAGCGATTCCCCTTTAAGTTCACATCGTGTCGTAGGTAGTCGAATGATTGCATGCATAGTCTAGAGAGTTTATATTGTGTGTGGAATTGTGCATTTAGTCTTCAGGCGGTGTCTACATATATATCGATAGATGGAGGTGTTTAAGAAAAATATAGATGTACCGAGTGGCCAGCATGTAGCAATTCGATATATATATATATAAAAAAAACGTCTAAGCACGGTCAGCATTGTTATAAGAGTAAGTATCTGTGGGGAAAGGAAGATGACATCGGGCATATGGAAGAGAAAACGTTGAAATAGCACGGACTGTTTGGTGGGGCTGCACTGAGTCAGCGGTAAAGTTTTGAAATATACTGTCGGGATTCGCCCACCTACCCCTGCAGGCCACAAAAATTCTGAGGACGATAGTTTTCGCGCCTGAAAAGAAGATTAGTTCTGCGCTTCAAGGTGAAGTGTAAGAATCTCTCTCGTCGTGAAGATACTCGCAAACTCCGAGTCTCATATCGAAATGAAGGGCAGGTCAACGGTTGATTTAATTGAACAGAGATTCGTTAAAGTTAATGATGCAGAGAGTCGTTTCCTACAAGTTAAATCTTAGAAATCGAGCAACGAATCGGCTTTTGCGAGGTGCGGTTGTGAATAGAGCCTACAAAAAATCTGGAATAGCGTACATCGAGCTGCTTGGAGCTTGAGTTTATGAACTTAGGTCGTCATTATTGTCGTCAACTCATTAAAGAAGATCAATGAAATGTTTGGGTCGAAGTTGGTGTCAAATTTCGTGAGAAACAGTAACTGAAACTCCTCAAAAAATCTTCCGTCCATCGTCTAGAGTTAGGTTACCGTCGTCAATCTTGTTTGGCAAGACTCTTCATCGTCGTACAACATAAAGTTGGGAGTAAAGTGGATCGAACTGTATCATTTCAACGAGCCAAAGAATTTGTCAAAAAAGAGAAAGAAGGATAAATATGCCGGCCTTCACGAGGGAGGTGGCAGTAAAATCTAACATGAGAATAATTAGTTTAATCTTAGCTAACCTACCTATGGCCTTCGGAAGGTTAGCTAAGATTAAACTTTGACACCGCTTTTGTATAGGCTTATATGATGTGAACATTTTGTTATACTATACTTTAAATCTTCATTGTAATGGAACAAACTCTTTCATGATGTATGTAGCCATGATACAGCCTGACAAACGTACACCAGCTCATTTATAGGTGACGTAATCGAGGCATGTCCAACTGTAGATAGGCATAGGAGAACTAATATTAGGGTCTATCTCTCTAGGGGTCCATGGCTAAGCGCGCGTGACGCCCTATTTACTGCTCATAAGCCAACGAGTGAGTGAGTGACGGGTAGAGTCGCTACAAGGATGCAGTTGGCCCAGATGAGTCACCAAAGGCTTGTCTGCGAACGATCCATCCGGCATCCGCGCATGAATTGGAGGGATCGGATGAACGAATGTTTAGGAAGGGCGCTGGATTGAGTTGAACCAAACTATTTTACACGAAGGTTGTTAAGTTTGCAAGTAAAACAGATCATGATAGAAGTGGTCAACTGCAATATACTATATTGTTATCAAATAAAAACGATCATAAAATTGAAAATATGGGGAAAATAAGGAAAGATAATAAAAACCTAAGGAATTAATCAGAAGTTGCCAAAATTCTTCGAAAAGACATGAACACTGAAAACATGACAAAAGAAAAACTTAGCAACAGTCACCGAAACTCTTTACCGTTTTTAATTTAACAACTAAGAACCAAAGGAGCTATGTAAATAACTGCTGATGAACAAAAATAAGTATTACTGTTTTGTATTAGGTCAGTTAGGTTAGCCAGAAGCGCTTTGTGAGGTATTTAAAGCCGATATGAGATATCCATTTTAATTTCAAACAAGTATCTCATTTAATAATTTCTTTGGCCTTTAGATTTAATTCTCTGGTTTCTTATTCAGCAGAAAAAGAGACAGAAAGAGAGATAGAGAGAGAGAGAGAGAGAGAGAGAGAGAGAGAGAGAGAGAGAGAGAGAGAGAGAGGAGAGTTAGTTTCATTGTTGAAATAAAGAAGTTGCATGAACTAATTTCCATTAAGAAAATATTAGGTCAAGTATTAAAAATAGGCTGATTATTTTTCTCTTTATCAACACATACAAGATTAACGATTTTTTGTTTGTAGATTGGAAATTATTAATTCTAGGTCACAGTTTTGTCTATTTCGTGCTTTGTCTTCTCTTTTTCTGATTTGACCTACTTTAGCTACAATGATTCTTATATTATATTTATTTCCTACATATTTGAGATAAGTTAGCGATGCTCCCACTTCTTCTGATTTGGGCGCTGAGGTCCTTTCTGAAAGAAAATCTGAAAGAACAATTGCATAAGTATGGCAAATTCTTCATACTAGATCTATTGGAATGTTTATAAGTCTTAAACTTAAGACTTATTTGTTTTCAACTTGCTAACCAACTTACTTATGATTTCCATGACCTATTGGATTTCGACCGGGCTTTTAAAGATTAGGATTTTTGACTACGATTTAACTTTAAGCGACTACCGACCAAATATTGCGCATATTTAAAGACGCTTTTTGTGCAAGAACAACGTTCAGTTGTCAGAAGTTCTCAGTGGTTAGTCAAGGCTTTGAAATTCAATGCCCAGTTTTGTGCATTCGGCTATTTCTTTAAAATCATAAAATTCGTCTATTTCAACTTGCTTACCCAACGTAGTGTAACTTCTGATTTCCTTGCACTACTGGATTTTGGATGGATTTCTCCAGCGAAATATGATTTTGAGTACGGTTCCACTTAAATCGATCATCAATTGATGTCTTGTGCATTACAATAAGGGCACTAAGTTATAGGCTGTAGAAATCATTTGATTAGCAGTTAAGCTTAGTCTAAAACTGAAGGCAATGAGGGGCAAAATGCTCAGTGTAACAATATTTTGAACATAATTTTAGTTTGATTATTCTATTCTTCTAACCAGAATCTGCGAGAAATCTTCGTTCAAAATACATCCACATTTCCACTGGGTTGATACGCACTGGAATGATTGTGGCAGAGTTATTTCAAAGCGAAGTATTAACTGAGAAAGAAAGGGATAATATTCAGCATCTGTTATCAACTCTCGTTAGAGCCAATGAACAGCTACTCAACATACTGATGTTGAAAGATGGCCGAGCCTATGATTGCTTTTTAACGGCTCTTTGCAACACAGACCAAAAACATATAACAGAAATCTTGAATCGTGATGGTAATGATAAACTGTCTACTAGAATATATATAACTTGTGAATTAAAATGCACTTTAAAAATATACTCTGTGACTGCATTATTATTGCTTGTATTTCTTCTCTATAAGCTGTAGTCCTTTTTGTACTATGATTAATTTTAAGTTTAAAGGCCTCTCTTAAATAATCAGTCTTTTATCTGAAAATATTATGTCTTACCTTTAAGGAAGCGCTAATTTTATACATAAGGTTTGTGAAAATAAATGTTGGCGAAAACATAAAGAATGAGTTAAGGCATCGATAAGTTTTTATCAAACTTTCAAGTAAGAAAATCAGGTTAAATTGTTTTAAGGATAGTATTCGGATAAAATGGAAGACTTGTGAGAAAATGATTAAATCGCCCTACCGCGGTCCTACTAAAGGACCAAGAAATTGGTCATTTTGAGCACTATTTCTGAAAGGCATGAAGCTATACCAGTGACTTAACTAACTTGTAATATCTGTCCACATACTTGGTTTGCATTGCTAATGATTGCACAGAAAATGTTTAATCGTGCGTCTTCAGAAATTTATATGTTATATTGTTAAGTGCTACTCCTAAGAAAAGGAAATAAACTCGCTTGGGTTTAGATAAAATGTATATTTACACTTGCAAGAGGTTACATTATAACACGTAGAGCAGAATACCTGACATCAGACAGAACGTCGACGGTTGTTTTGAAGCTAAAAGTCGAAGTCTTTTCATCAGCGAACCACTCGAACACAAAAACCTCTCAGGTTCCTCCAACAGACGGAGGACCTTTACATAAGCTCGTAAAACGAAGTCTTGGCGACTAACAAGAATAAAGAGCCACGTAGGACTCGGCCTATCTGAACTAGCCAAGCTCAGCCAACTGAAAGAAACTTCCCCTTTAATTGGGTTTCTGAGGCTACGCCCCCCAAAGAGACGGCTCATCCTTCAACCACGCCTTACATCCGGGTCTTCCACATGGGCCGACTCTAATAATATATATTTATAAATTATATATAAATATATAGATTTATTATATCAGAGCATAAAAATTTGTTCCAAAATGAATCTGAGAGACCCTGTTTGAAGGTCTAATAGGCCCTAACGGTTGTTTGCAATACATAGCAATAGTATTGGGAAATGGTATCTTATTGGTTAGAGCTTTCGGCTTTCAAAGGGGAAGCAGGCCTACGGGTTTGAGCCTCTCCTGAGATGGCAATTGTGTAGAGACCTTGAGGAATCCTTCACTCACAGCTTCTCGGCGCTACAAATTGATGTTAGTCATTGGATAATGGTTCTTAATAAATGCAGAAATAATTAGTACAACATAATGAATCGTTGGTGACTGAGTGAATGAATGAAAACTTTATTGATTCTAAAAGAACAAAAGAAAAGAAAAATACACTGACCATTGTATAGATTGTTGGGATACAAATGGTTGACCCAAAAGGACCCTTAGTCCCGCTAAATTAGGGCCGCCTATTACAGAACGAAGCATATGCCGACAAAAATGTTTAAACGATATTAGGTACAATTGAACTATGAAATGTATGCTGTACATTAGTCAAATTAAGGTCGCTATACAATAATTTATTAGATTTAAGTTGATTTGAACCGAATAATTTGTAATTAATTATATGAATAGCCAAAGGTTTTAAATTTCTGGAAGCCACTTAAGACTAAAGGACGATCGTAACTTCAAAGGCTTAAATAGGCCTACTGGGGCAAATCATCTATTCTGCGGCAGGTCTGTCTATTCGGAAGGGCGTTTGGTCTGTAATCCAACGCTTGAAGGTTATAATCTTCAGAGCGGGCTCCGCGTAACGACCCTGGACAAGTTATTGGACCCACACGTGTATGTCACCTCATAATCAGATTTACTTACTTTGAATGAACAGTTAATTCAAAAAATAAATAAGTAATAAATCTAAATACCTAAGTGACCATAGACAAGGACTGTTTTTGATGGACGTGTCCATTCCGTTTCATTCACTATGGAACTCTTTTCAGCTTTATTGTCATTCCAAATAATCAATATTCGCCTAATGATCGTGACTAAACGTTTGCTTTTGTCTGACAGAATCAAAAAAACGAAGACAGACAGCGACGCTTGGAGCTGAGACAACAACGACTACAAATTCTAACATTCATTCGTTTCCATTTATCTAAACAATAACATGTAGCTCCATTTCGATGCATCGACTGGAACGGAATATTTAGACTTCATTATTTTGTTTCCTGTTAAGAACCATGTGTTTTCACCTAAGATTTATACGAATGAGACAATCAACAGGAGAAATTTCAAAATTCAATATGAATCTTTTAATCCTTAAAGAACATAAGAGTGAAAGAAAATATAGAAACAAAAATCGAAAGTATTAACAGGTTTAAAAAATGTCATATTCATTTTATGAAGCAAATTGGTTTGCATGTATATTTCTAACCATTTACATAGCCCCTTCTAAGAACCTAAATCGCTAAACATCTTGACTTTCTAGTAGATCTAGAAAGGTGCGACCTAAGACCCAAGACCTAAAATGCAGAACAATGCACGAAAAATGGTCTTTCGCACGTGGCCCAAAACATGCGATAATTTAGCGTGCTAGAGACCTTTCGGGGAGGGCACATTTGAGGATGGACTCAAACTATCGTATTTGGACCTCTGGTAGGCTCTCAAGGACAGCATGGCAGTAGTCCAGGCACTTCAGAATAAAAAAGTAGAGTTATGTCTAAGGTAGATGATGCTTCTAGAATGACAGGCTATAAGTTACCCAAAAGAAATGAATGTTCACCATTCTCTGGAGCTACGTAACAGGCTGCAATATAAAGTCTAAATATCCTTCCATTTATGATCTATTACGGCTACATGAGAGGCAGTCAAAATATTCATCCATTTATAATCAATTACGGCACGGTAGTAGAATGAACGCATTATTGTGAGGTCGGTAAAGGCGTTACATATATGAGCCATATACATATTCAGTGCTATTGCTATGTAAATGCATCGGATTTTGCTTACTAATATACAAAGCAGTTCGCAGAATTGCTTTCGAGACATTCGCCTGATATCTTAAAATGTCAACGTTTTTTCCCGAAATCCTCTCATTATAGTAGCCGAACTCTGTAAGTGGTTTATTGAGAATTCTACAGCATCGAGTGTAGATGTATCTCAAATATCTAACAGGACAGATGTAAATGGGGATCGTCCCATTTATGGCTGTTGTTGGCGTTGTTATTATAGTTTTCTGTAGCGTGAGAAAACCAAGAAGAATCTGGATGTGCATATCATATAATCCGGACCATTCGTTTCTCAGAGGGAAAGGAAGAAGGTCACAAAACAGGATATCAGCATGCACATTTGATGAGCATCTCAGTAATGTGTCAACTTCTGAACAAAGTTCGAGAGCCTTTCCATAGTTGCAAAGAGCATTGAAGTAAAAGTTAGCCATGTAAGCGGAACAGACAAAATACGTCGCGTTAATCGGCATTGCTATCTCGCTCAACAAAAACTCTTGCAAAATGGTAACATTTCTTGTGTCCTTTCTGTTTGTTGTAAATGAACACTGATTTCTTATGTATTCTTCTCTATCTCTAATGTAGCAACATGCAGATGTTGTCGATAGCTCACGTGACCCAGTTGACAGCATCAAATGTTTACAGTGTTCATCTTCACCCGATAACCAACGCTGCTGAATCAGTTCAAATAACGACCAACCAAGCTGAAGTTGAATACGTGTAAAACCATAATCCCTTTTTTTAATCGACATATCAAAGAAAATGTCGGCCGATGCATTAATTTTAAGTCTGCTGTTTGGATTCTCGTGGTTGTTTAACTTCGACAGTTGCATATGCATCATGATGCCCTTGTGCAGGTGTTCAAGTTCTGGGAAAAAGCAATTCGAACTGTAAATGCAATTTATTCGAGACTTCCTCAGTAGTTTTTCTTCGATAATATTCAAAGAAAGATATGGAAGTTTGATCACCAGTGGATACACAGTCTGATTGGAAAATACCACATAGCCTGGATTCATTTGGTATGCCTTTGGTTCTCTGCTTATTATGTCTAAAATCTCTTCTTCTCCATAGCTAAGAAATAAAAGGATTTCATTGTTAAAGTCGGCGTTACACGACAAGTGATCTATCATATTATATGTAGGAAGGAAATAGTTTGGAAAGTTCCTTTCTATGAGCTTTGTAATGAAATCGAGAAGCAATTCTCTCGCAGCTTTCACAATGTTGCTATCTTCCCAAAACTCCGAAGGTTTTTCTTCGCATGCCCACAACATCAACGTCTTGAAATAATAGGTACAAATGATTGTTTGATTTTCGCCACCGCATCGCCTTATTACATCTCTCTTTATGACTCTCAGCAAATGATAGATGTACTTCTGTACATCTGTCCAGTGGTCACGTATCAAAAAAGCTTCGGCTTGTGAAAATGAATATCTCCATTGGGTGTTATCGTTCGGCTTCTTCGCATGAGGCTTTGAAACCAGGTGACATCCAGCTTTGACAATTTCATTTACAATATTCTCTGATGGCCAGCCGTTCAAACGTTTTCGAGTAATCCACTCATATGCGTCTGGTGGCCATTGTGGACAGATTATGGCGTAAACGTTGTCTTTAGTAATCACATCAATATCTTGCCATCTTCCGTGGATCTTTCTCAAGATGACACCTAAGCCATGGGTCAGAATTCTTAGTTTCTTGACGCAAGAAGGTCCTCTGTCGAAGTCATACGGCTTAATAAAAAATTCTACTCCCTTTCTTAGTCTAACAAATCCAACATGACAGTCTGTCGTGTCAATTATCAGAACATTTCTTGTACATCTTGCAGGAACATTGACATGACTATAAATGGCGCAGAGAGTCGTGTCACAGTACATGATGTCAATATCAGTTGGGTTGGAAAGAGTGTAAAAAAGAGGCATCTCAAATAAACTTCCACAAAGTAGATGCCTGACAGGTTCGTTGTATGAGAAAAGTACTTTTCGGAATTCCAAATAACTTTGCAGGTCTTCGGAGATCATTTCTTTTGCACAGAAAATTTCCCGCTCTTCGATATTGCTCAGAATGTGTGTTTAAGTCTGAGAGCAAACTGCGTCTTTATGGTAGGCCACCGTTCCACAACAGCATCTGTTAAAAGACGACGCAGGAATGTTTCATGAGTTCACTTTCATAATATATGTTCTTATAGTAAAGGATAGTCACTGTAAGAGAGGTGTCAGACCCATTGAAAATAGTCTGAAAAATGAGCATCCGACTGTAAATATGTAATGAAGTGAAAGTTTTATTTACCTGCAAACAGAAGATCCGTTTTTTATATTAGTAATTGCACAAATCTTCTGGATGCTAGACCTAATATACTGTTAGAAACGTCACCGATGAACAAAAAATGCATCCGGGATTCGAAGCGTAAGTTGTTTTAACTAACTGACGGTTATGTAGTTATCACGATGAAGCTAGGCACTAAACTAGTTTTCTGGTGTCCCTTTCTCATACGAACCTAACTATGTCGATTTCGCAGAGTGTAAACCCAGTTCGCATTCTGTATTTCACATGTATGTAGGTATGTATTTATGTATGTATGTATCCAATCACTTGTATAGCGCGTTTTATGAACCTCACAAAAGCGCTACAGCATGGTTATCTAGAATTTAATAAGCTAGGATAGCCGTACCATGCGCACTTACATGTCGAGACGCAACACGTGATTCTCCACATGTCATTGAGTAAATAAAATGACTTGTCCTAAGGCAGTCACTCATAGTGCATGCAATTTAGAGGCGCTGACTTCAGGTCCTGTACACACCCCTTATCAGACCCTTAACCTGCTTGCGTATCCTGCTATTCCGATCGTTAAATAGGATTTTAAATGGGCCTACTTAATCAAGGGTGGTGTACATTTTCTAACTATAGATATTGGGATATCTCACTTATCTCAGTGGGTATATAGCTTAGCTCTACCGGAATGTATGTGTCATTGTCAGCGTACAAGAGCTCAATTATATTAAAACAGCCGAGGCCGATATTAAGTGGGAAATGAGCAAAAATAAATGCAAATATGCACGGTTTTCTCTGGAGACCGTGAGATCCCGACTCTGCTCATTTTTCAATGAATTTATCTGGTGAAATTTAGTACCTTGCTCAAATTCAAACTCTTTATCTTTAATCTGCAACATTATAAACAGATTTACAACTTTGCAGATTTTTATCAAGAAAATGCCTTGAAGCGGCCTGGTTACCAGCAGTGCTTTAAGAACAAGCATGTACCAACCTTAAGAAAGCCAGAAATGTCTACTCATTAACTCTATTTTATCGTAATAATGACCTATTAGAAAGTCCATGAAAGGAAATATTTCAGTCACTCTGAAATTGTTTGAAGCTCTTCAAATATTCGGTTAAAGTGCGCAACGTAACAACGAGAGGCCTCAATAGTACGATGTCAAAGTAGAGTTTTATAAATAGAGAATGCAACATGAATTCAAAGAATATCAAGAAGTTTATGATCCTTAATTACACTTACTAACTAGTGATTAGTCAGCATAAATCCAACAATGAAGTCCCGTGATTTGGGGCGTGGGTGTACATATTCAGTTACTGTTGCATCACTGTTATTAGGCCTACATAAATGAGAATCCAGTTTTGTATGATAATTTTCAAACACAGGTTCATTACATAAGCATGGTTTGGACAAACACATTTCATAATATTTTCTCTTTCTTCTGATAACTCGAAATAAGCTTCATTTTCTACATATTTCAGATATGTGTTGGCAGAGTCAATTGTCATCTCGTCCAACACATCCATCGTACTATTGAGGCCTCTCGTTGTTACGTAGTGCACATTAACCGAATATTTGATGAGCTTCAAACAATTCACTGTCCATCGTGACTGAAATATTTGCGTACATGGACTTTCTAATAGGTCACTTCTATGATAAAATAGGGTTAATGAGTAGACCTTTCTGCATTTCATAAGGTTTGTATATGCTTGTTATTAGAGCGCCGCGGGTAACCAGGCCGCTTCCAGACGTTTTCTTGATAAAAATCTGCAATATTGTAAACAGATCTATAAATCAGTGTCATTAATTATCAATGCCATCCGGGAGAAAATAAACCTAGTACCTAATTGGTGCTACATCCTCAGTCTGGCATACAGTTGCATGTAATTTACTCCATAGACGGACTTCCTTAGCCGTCAGTGCTGTGAGTCATAATGCAAATTCATGCAAGAGGCTGGTATTAAATGGCGCATTAATTCATTATGTATTTGGCATCCTCACAATATACTGGTAAACAGCCTTGCGGTGTGCGGACCCTTAGGCCCGAAGATCACGTATCGGGTGATGGTTGGCGAGCCCTTCGGCCCGAAATGGTCACGTTTTGAAAGGATTTACTAGTTTATCTATTAATTGTATAGTATAGGGGTAGTCATCAGCACTCTATAATTATGGCAGCTGTAGAAGAAATGTATTAGCACATCCTGATTGGGCTTGTTTAGGTCGAAGTACTCAGAGCGTAAGTACTAGTGCAAGTACTTGAGTGCAGAGTACAAGTACGAGGACCACAGTTGTGCTGATGCCCTTTTGAGGTCAGTTAACTTGAAGGTCAGCGCCATTAAGAAATAGTCAGAAGATATGCCATTAGACTCATCGTCCTACGGAAATTCATTCAGGATGTGTTGTCTTTTGTGACGAACATGGGTGACGAGGAGTTAATGGACTGCTACCGGAAAGTCATCGGAATGCCATATTTCTACAGCGACTGAAGAAGACCAGTGCATGCACATCCGACACTGGAAGTTTTGGCCTGTCTCAAACCTCAAATCTACAAATCCCATTGTACACACGTGGGCTAGGTCTAAACCGCGGGTCAAGGTCGATTAGCGACTGTGGCTTCACAACACGTAGCGTTATTTCCTGGCTGCGCTCCATCTATAGAGTATATATCATTGAACTTCATTTGACTAAATGCCGATAAATAATACTAAAGGTCAACTTCATTAAATCAAAACAGCATTGTAAATGCATAAACAATTAGAAAATTTCTAAACCGCTTCTGTTAAAGCGCCTTGGCATGAAAATACTTCTAAAACGTCATATTTAGTTCAATTACATTCACGAGAGGGCTTTTGATATTTACTGTCACGTAGTTTAAAAGAAATGCGCCATCTGGTGAATTGCATTGTAGCGTGTGGAATAATGAGTGGTTATCTGGCGAATCAGTGGATATAATAAAAACAACTGTTAAATTCAGCATTTGTGAAATTGAATTCAATCACAACCTTAAAAGTTTTAGTATAAACAATTTTTTACAGTTGTCTTCATTTTTATCTCTCTTGCTATTTTATGGCGCTTTTATGCATCAATAAGGTTGATGGCGACGATGCTGCGCTGCTGACGATTGTGGCGTAGGTCGGGACAAAGGTCTGTATGCAAATAGTGAAGGTTTATGGAGAGAGGATCTTCACTCTTAGCATTCCATGGAGATATCCTATCTTCCGAGCACTCCGAATTGTTTTAACGACTGTATAAATCATCTTCTTCGTGTCGTTAAACAAGTCTCCTCCTGGATGGCATCTAATCTCTTGTGCCTGAATTCGTCTAAAACTGAATTCATACTTATTTGCATACGCGATCAGCTCAAGAAAATTCCTGATCCCTCTATCCCTCAGCCTGGACTCTGCCCCCACCCACACTTTTAATACTAACCCTTCCGTCCGCAATTTAGGTGTAATATTCGACCAACACCTCACCTTTTCTGATCATATCACCCATCTTTCCCGCTCTTGCTTCATGCATATCCGCGACCTATGCAGAATCCGCCCTATCCTTGATTTTAAAACCGCATCTACCATTGCCACGTTCATAGTCCATGCAAAACTTGACTACTGCAATTCACTTTTCCTTAATATAAATGCAACCCAGATAAACCGCCTTCAAGCCATCCAGAATGCTCTCGCTCGTGCTGTCACCAAAACTCCCTTACACCATCACATCACTCCTGTTCTGAAATCACTTCACTGGCTTAAAATGCCGGAACTAATAGAGTACAAAGTGTTATCTCTTACCTACAACACACTTCAATCCTCCCAACCATCCTATCTTCGTCAATTATTTACTATCCAACAACTCCGTTCAACTCGCTCCTCGTCTGTCCTAACACTACTTCGCCCTCCCGTCGCCTCATCATTAAAATTCGGAAATCGCTCCATAGCCATAGCTACCCCACCCCTCTGGAATAAACTCCCACCAGAATTACGACAGTTATCTGATTTATCTTACGAACTCACCAACACTTCACCTCTTTCAGTTTCTGCTCTAGTTTTTCACTCAAAATTGAAAGCATTACTTTGTCAAAGGTCTTATCCTAATTCTTTCTCTTCCCTTATCTCTCTTCTCACTTCATTTTCAAACACCATCCACCGTAGCCGTCCGAGTGTCTGCCTGCCTGCCTGACTCGTGGATCTTGACCTGGAATCAAACCCTTTTGCCTATCGATTTTGTTTTGACTGAGTGCCTGTGAATAAACTGTTTCCCGCGACTTGTATGGACATTGTCCTCATGATAGCCTTTTCTGAGAACAGGATTCCTTCCTTTACAGTGAATAGTCGTTTCCTTTTCGCGTGCCTTTTAAACCTCTCCACTACTACTCTACATAGGCTATCGTAACTATGGAACATCCTCCATTAATTAATTATGTACTGACTTTCATAGATTATAATTAACGAATGTCTTTTTGCAATGTACGGAATAAATGGGGTCTTGGAAAACATTTTAAGACGCCGGAAGCTGTCGTAAACGGGGATCATAATCCAATGGCGGTAGGCATTGATTTCTATTATTAGTTATATTGCTCGATGGAGGAAAGTGTTGACTTAACGGAGGAACAGACGGAGAAACTGCTCCATTTCCAGGTAGTATAGTTATTTCGCGTAACATATTTTTTAAAACTTAGTGCTGTGGTCGGTACCCTGCTTGGCTTTAAACAAAAGTCGGATTTGGTCGGCTGCCGTAAAGGGTTTTTGCCCAATCGTAATCGTAATTCCGAGAATTCTACAGCGCCCAACGAAAGCCACGTCGCGGGGAACAGCTTATTCAGAGGCGCGCAGTCAAAACAAGATCGATAGGCAGAAGGGTTCGGTTCTAGGTCAAGATCTAAAAGTCAGACGGAATGTTAGTTGACGACTCACCCCACAATAACAGGCAATGAGAACTGCATGCAACATTGTGTAACGTGAAACAACATATACGCATTACCCTGAAGGATTAGTTGGGAAATCAAACGCAATTACAGGCATTTAGTTAAAGCTAAATATATCAAGAAAATAGTCGAGGTGAAGTGGTGAATTATAATGACTTGCATGAATATCTTCTGGCAAAAGATACTTATTCTTTTTGATAAAACTTGGCAAACCAATCCGAAACTAAGCACAAACTTCCCTGAAGAGTAGAAGGTGTTTAGTGAACCAAGAGATATTGCTATGGACTGTGCTACAAATTTTAAAGCTGCATGCTCCCCTAATAACATAAGTGCCAGTGAAAAACTTGAATAGTTATTTCTCAACAGGTTTAGTTATATAATCCTTGTTTTAAAATTTAGTGATATTAGCAGAGCTAATTAACCAATGTATTTGTAAAATGAAATGTGGCAAAGATCCTGGTGTGGATCACATAGAAAATAGCATCTAGTTCACGCTCATCCTAGACTGCATGTTATGTTGTCACTTCTGTTCAATTAAATGCATGTGCTTGGCAGAGAACCAGTTTTGGTTTAGATAGCTGCAAAAATGATAAGATTTATCCAGACTCTTTGAAAAATGTTGGAGCATATTGACCTGGATATTGACCTGAATGTGGTTTTAAATTTGATGTGCCATCGGTTTACTGCCTTGTGAATTAGGACTGGTGCTCTAGAAGTTTCTAATTAATATTTAATAATTATGGTACCTATTTAGTTACATCCAAGTTGCAGTTTAGATTCAAAAACTGAACCAGTTTTTCACTTACACTCCATGTATTCAGAGCAGTAGTGGATTACTTTACTAGTCATTGATCTGATATAAACCTGTGTGCATTGAAAATGTTTAGGGCTTTTGACAGAGTGATTCGTTCATTGAGCTAACGGAAGATATGTTCCTTGTGAATTTTTAACCAGTCTTATAACCTGGTACAGTCTGAGTGCAGCTTTTGTGAGATGGGAGTATGTGCTGTCAGACTTGGTCACCCTGGCCTGTGGAGATAGGCAGGGTGCTGTTCTGTCTCCAGTTCTATTTGTTGTGTGTGTCAACAACATGGCTGATCCAACCATGGGTGTAGAATTGGGGAGGCATTCTTGGGGTGTGCCATGTATGCAGATGAACTTCAATATCAGCATCACTGTGTGATCTTCAATCTATTCTTGGCATTTGCGCTGTTGAACTAGAAACTTTGGATATGAAATTAAATTTAGGTAAATCTCAAATTATAAGGATTAGATCACTGTTTTGTAATGTGTGTAAGAATATTACTGTCAGTGAATGCCTTGTTCAGTGTTATGACAGTGTTGTAAAAATTATCTGACTGGATTTTATTTAGTGAATTATTTCTCATGAAAAGCACCGAGAAACTATGAGATAAAAGATTAATGTAAGAAAGACTTCAATGTATCGCAGTTGATTAAACTGTCAAGTTGATATTTGGTTTTGATAGGAATTGACTGGAATTGACAATCTCGATGAATGTAGACAGCTTCTAATTGCCAGCAGATGGGATTTGGAGGTAAATACACATACACACTAATTCTTATATTGATCTGGAATTAATATCTAGTGCTATTATACATATTTGTCTGGCAGTGAGCCACATCGACATCCTTCTTATGGATAATCTGGCCACAACTGTGTTTATGCTTTCAATCATTATTTGTGTGAATTTAAAGTGATGATGATGATGATGATGATGACGCTGATGCTGCTGATGATGATGATAATGATGACGATGAGGAGGATGAGGACGAGGATGGTGATGAAGACATTGAGATGCTCACTGCTGTACATGTTGCATATCAACAAAGTGGAGAAGGATAATTTCACAGTCTCTTGGAAAGGTTCTTTCTAGAATAACCTGAAAGATGTCTGTTAAGGTAATTGTCTTTTGTTTAGGTTGCTGTTCAGTCAATGCTCAGCAGGCGAGATGGTCGACAGTCTGCATTTAACGAGCCGTCTCGGCCCGACCAGAGGGCGCCACAGGTTAATGTGGACCCAACAGATAATGCGTGAGTTAACTACATTTCCTACAGGGTAGTCATATCTGTCCCGCGGGCTCATTTTGAGTCTTCGCATCAACCTCTGCTTCTCTTAAGGTTTTTGCTTTTCAAGAAAAATTCAAGAAGTCATTTACTGAATCACCCACAACAATAGAACTCCGTAGCAATGATGCAAGTTTAACAGTTGCTTCTGGTGATCAAGTGGTCAATGTACAAGGGACAGTCCAACCATTGGCTGGGTTTTCCTACTGCACGTTTCAGGTGGCCTTAATAATGAGTGACATAGTTTAGTTCAAAGGGTGCCTGTTTAAATGCGGGGAAAACAGGCTAACTTGGTTGAAGTCATAAAGTTGTAATTTGAGAGAAAAGTTGCAATGTTCACTTTGATCAGCGTTTGTGCTAGCAAGAAATTATTAAATCTATTAAGTTTGTATGTTCAACATAGTATTTTGCTCTATCTTATGATTTACTCTGAGATTTTGACTACTTTTTGCTCTGTTTGGTTGAAATCCTGTCTGTTGACTTTTAGCATACGTTATGGTAAATGATACAAGAGTAGCATTCTAAAAATCAGTAGGTCACTTATCATTGAACAAGATGACAGCCTGTAACCATCTTGAAAGTGTTGACTACTGAATGTTAAATTAGAAATTTAAGTTTTCAAACTCACTGTCATGTTTGTTTCAGGACCCTTATGGTTGAGCGTCAAGCCCCACAGGGCATTCTGGGATGGGCATTATTCTTACTGAAGCTGCCGTACTATTTTGTCTACTCAGTTATCGTGGGTCTCTTCAGATTTCTGTGTGAGTCAGTTAAATCATTTCCTCTTTAAATACAGCTTGTAAGAGTCAGTTAAACAACAAGTCTTAAAATTTCTATGTGAGTCATTTGAACCACAAGTCTCTTTAATGTCTGTTTGAGTGAATTAAGCCATGAGTCTCTGTTAATTGGATGTAAGTTGATTAAAGGGTAAGTCTCTTCGAATTCTTTGTGAAATCAATAAATGTTGGGTCTCTTTAAATTTTAGTGTGATTTCTTTGAATTTCTCTGTCACATGCTTTTTAGATTTCTTTGTGATTCAGTGAAATACAGTGGTTTGCTGTTCGCTGGTTCAATAAATACATAAAAAAAAGAATTATGATTTTGTTGTGTTAATGATTATCTTTTACTAAATTATAGAATTAAATTATTTTTTTTAAAAAGGACTACATACTGAGGTTTTCAAAATTTGTTTTAAATTTTCTGAACAATTTATTATGCCTAGTCCAGATGTTGAGAAATTTTCTTTCAGCAAAGGTATGTTCAGTGTAGTATGTATGCGCAAAAGGCATATTCAGACATTTATGCCTTTTAAACAAAAGTCTGTTTGAAGCTATAATGCAAAAAATAAAAATCTATTGTTTAAATCATTCTGGCCATAATAGTTAATTAATGTAAGAAAAACAGTATTTACATCTTTTGTGGCAGGAATCAGGTAAAATGATTTGTTATGTTTTCAGATAGTTTTGTTCGACCTGATCCAAGACTGAGTAAGTTTTGGAGTTTGATTTTCTTTCGCATTTCATTGTGTTCTTTTGTACAAAATAATGCCAGACTCAGCAAAAGTCCTTTTCCATCCAAAGAAAGAAACAGAAAAATTACCAGAGATGAAGATCTAAGTCTATTCTTATGACTTATGTACAGTAGTGCTATTATCATAAAGCCCAAGGCATCGGTCAATGGTTGTATAAAGTGAAATTGTAATTGAAAAACAATACATTGGACAAGCCAGGTTGAACTCATTGAGGTCAGAGAAACCAGAAGTTAGGCTAATGGTGGATAAGAAATGTGAGCATTAAATTTAGACCTGAAGGAGCTTTATACTTGTACATCAGGCGTTTGAGTCTGAGGTGCACATTTTCCAATCTTGGCCAAACAAATGTTGGAGCACAGAAAAAAGTTTGAAAATATGTTAGGAGAAATTGATTTATTACATACCTCTCTATTGACATGTGCTTAGAGACATGGATCTCAATGTCAGTTGGTTGAAACATAAAAATAAGACAACAATCCAACTTAGGGACAACACACACTGAGAATTTTGGATTCAGCATATCACAAACACTGGGATGTCATGATTTCATGTGGCATGCTGGGCATCCCATATGTTAACAATTCCATGTAATGACTGAGTTTCCCATGTGTTGCAATTTGATGTGACTCACATGAATCCAAGATCCAAACACAGATACGAGGCTGTTGCTTTTTCTAATCTAATGACTTCTATGGTGCCATTGTCATTATACGCAAGGCATAGATGGTCGCTTCAAGTGAGATCATAGTCAAACTGTAATCAGGGTAGAAGTCTGATAGGTCAGGGAGACCAGAAATCATGTTACTGCGGATAGGTGAGTTGAAACCAGTAAGTCTTAAGTTTAAACTTGAATGACTTTAAAAAAACTGACAGAACACACAACTGGGCAGTGAATTCCTAATTGATTGAAACCCCATAACTTATGCTTTAGCTTTAGCTTTGGAATTAATTACCATGACCTTTGGCATAGAGTCCATACTGCTGCAGCATTTAAAATTCATACAGATGTTGAGTAGATCTTGATATGAAGTTCTTTTTCATTTTCACAGCTGTCACTGATCCATTGGGTGATGTCATGTTATTTATCAATGAGTTCAATGAGAAGTATGGGCCCATACGCCCAAACTTCTACCAAGGCACCTACGGACAGGTAAGTTATGAAATGAAACTGATTGTCATAAAATTTGTAAAACTAAACTAGCTGTTATTCTGTTGAAAGTGTACACAAAACAACCCTGTGATAAGCAGTCATTGTAGGTGACTATAGCTATTAGTGTAGCAAACAACACAATCATTGTAGATCAATGTAGGTGTTAGAGTACCAAATAACCTTGTGATAAACTGGCATTTTTGGTCTCTGTAGGCATTCATGTTACATGCAAAATAGTGTTATGTCAGTATTTATATGATGATTTGATGTTAATAACTTTCTGAGAACAGAAAAAAGGGAAGAGTACCAATTTAATGTACCGTCAGAAGCTTTTGATCAACTGGCTAGTGTTTAATTCTGAAAATATTTTGGGTTTCTGTAGATATTAGGATTTTCAAACACTTTAGCATTGGAGGCCTCTTATTGCATGGATAGTCTAAATATTTAGGTTTTGTACGATTGTTTCAGGCAGTTACTGTCGCTAAGCAGGATCTGCTGTTTATGCTGGTCTATCTGCAAGATGAGAATGAATCTGAAACACAAGACTTCTGTAGGTAAGTATTCTTATCTGAATGACTATCTCATGTGTGCTGTAGCATTCTCTTCCAACATCTCTAGAGCCTAACTAAGCTAATGCAGTAGGGCTGATATTGATTACACACCTTATATCAGTTAAATACATTTAAGAAGCTTTTTGAAAATTTATAAAATAGTGGAACTGCAGATATCATTCAAATCTTTGAATAGCAGTGACCTGTAGCTAAGAGATTAAACTGCTGCTGTATTCAAACGATGCAAAAGCTTGTTGACTAAGTTCTTGTGCAAACGCGTAATTGCCTTGCAAGTTTTGCTTCATCTTATCGTAGGGAGTTGTGGAACACAGTCTCATCCTTTTCTAACCACAGATCCTATTTCTTTTACTGTCCAGGGTGACCTAGTTGCCCCAACAGCCCAATCTTGCATGGTGCAGCATAGAATCTTTGCTGTGGTCAGCCAATCCTGCAGGAATAAGTTGCTTAGTAACCTACTGTACAACATGAGCTTCTAGGATTTTCTTGTCTCTGTTCTATTATAAGCGCTTTAAAGCCATTTTTTGACCGGGCTTTGCTGTTGTCAGCTTAGGAATGCCTCTGATGAGTTTATGTTAAAGAGGCGATTACTTTGATTATAGTTTCAATTACACTTATGTAAAACTGTTTAACAGGTTGGTTCTGTGTGATCCAAGGGTTGTCAATTTAACCCGAAATCGAACTATTTTCTGGGGCTGCAGTGTCAACAGCCCTGAAGGATACAGAGGTTAGAGTTATGTAGTTACCCTTGTATGTTACCAGTAGTATTATTCTTTAGCAATTTTGTAAATTTTATATTATTAAAGTATTATGCATAAATGAATAAACAACAAACAGCAGCATTGTTGTTTTAAAATTCAGTTTCAGAATTTAGAATTACCAGGAAATGCTGTAAAGGATCTTTAACTATTTTTAATTAAGTCGTTTTCATTTGATCAGTTTATATATTAATTCATCATTGTTATTTGACCACATATTGTTATTATTATGCACAAGCCTGGTCATGTGATTTAATGAATTAATTCTTTAATTAGGTATGGTCTTTTAATTATTGCATTCACAGTTAATCCACATGCTCCCCACCATAGCCTCTTCTCCTCTCTTGTCTGTTGGATTTCAATTGGGCCTCTTTTGATTATGATTTCACCTGAAGTTATCATCTATTGATGCCTTTGTATTTTAATAATGGTGGTATAGAAGTCATTGGATTAAATTAGATTTGAAACCTAAGCTTGAATGTAAATTACATCTTGTTTTTGAACAGCAGAGAATGAATTTGGGCATACTGTTTATTTTGGAGTTTTATAATGATTTGTGAATAAATGAATTTCTGTTTTATCCATAAGTGTCAAGGGCATTAAAAGCTACTCGTTATCCATTCCTTGGAGTTATCGTTCTACGCAACGGCAGAATGACAGTCGTTCAGAGGATACAGGGACCAGTAGGTCAGTTTTGGGTCAGACGTTGGTACTCCAATATGATAATATTGATAATCAAATGCAGTTGCCACTTTTTTGGATATGTTTAGATAGTCATGTTTTAGCACCTTTTTGAGGTTCTTAGAAGGTGCTGTACAAATAGTTAGATTCCTACATGTACACACAATTGTACGCATTTTATTTTTGTCTGTCAGTAATTATCTTAGATGCTTCTTAACAGCTTAGACATCTTTTACACCAGAGACTCAGTATAACGTGCATTATTATAACAAATTCTAATGCGTGATGGTCAGGGACATGTACCCCAAAAGCAATAAAATAAACTCATAAGGTGGCTTTGTTTTAAAAGGTAGAGCTTGATATTGCCACCAAAGTCATCGTTATTGTGTCTCTTAGGCGCACTGCTGTGATCATGTGACTGATGTCAGTTGTCTAATTTGAGCCAAAGGCCAATTGACAGTCTTAGGTTCCACACTTGTGGGAGTTCGTGAGACATTTCATGAACATAGCCAGAAGTAGAAAGCTGACTAGGTTTAATCAATTGGCAAACATTAAGTCCTTCCAATGAAATGTGTAAAAATATCTTGCTAAAGCATTAAATAGACGTCACAGCTAACTGTAAACTTGCGTGGCAGAAGATAATTATGTAAGCTTAAATATTCTTTTAATATTACCAGTAATAGTATTAATAACACTAATACCAATATTGGAAAGACAAGAAGATAAGACTCTAGCTAACGCAGAGAGGTAGCAAATGGGGATGAAATGACTTCATTTTTCTTTGCCTTGGCACATGAGGGCTGTTGGAAAGTCCTGTCTCTTGCTACCTGATCTTCCCACCAACAGTGTATGGTCAGTGTACTCGGTTTTTTAGCCAAATTTGGTAGTCAGTAATGATAATATTAATCACTGGAACTGTGATGTGACTAATGTCATTAGCGAGTCATTTCTTATGCTTTGTTCTGCTTTAAAATTGAAATAAAAAATGGAATAAAAAATTTTAAATTGTTTCTTTAGGAGCTCATGATTTGTTGCCAACATTAGCCAGAGTATTCGATCACAATGAAGAATCTCTGGAAGCGGTTCGTAGAGAGAGGTTTGTAGAATGTCACCAATGCAGACTTAATAATCGGCCTTTTGAGTCGAATGCTTTACTCAACAGTTTCCTAACCACTTACTTTTCATAATATATCTACTTTGTGGAACTGTCTTTATAACAATTAGTCAGTTGTGGAAGGTAATTGTTTTTACTGTGAATTTTTATGGCAGTGTTCTTGAAATTCCTTAGTAAATTTAAATTTCAGTGTGCAAGTCCTGCACATCTTAATCTTGTGCACATCCCTTTTTGTAGATTGCAGCAGTTCGCGAACCAGAATCTTCGTCAAGAACAGGACGAAGCTTATCAAGCATCACTTCGTGCAGACCAAGAGAAGGTTAACTTATGCTTTCCTTGCTTAGGCTTATGCACAAAACAGTCTCACAACTTGTATATTGCTGTTACAGTAAGATGATGTGCCAAAGCCTATATGCAGATGTGGTCAGTTCTAGACAATGAATTGAATGAGACAAATAGGCAGAGTATGAAGGATAAAATATGCTGATTGAGTGTATTTTATGAGCGCTAGACTTATAAATGACCTTAGTCATTTCCTTCCTGGCAAAAGTCAGTGACTTGTATTAAAATTCTGCATTTTAAGGCATTTTGATAGTGGCAGTGTCCTGCTTAATATGGCTGTTGTGCATAAATCTAGGTTTTCACTGACGTTGCATAGAGATCTGGAACTGAATTTAGTCCATGACTTAGCAGCATTTTGTTTTTTATTTGAATGCATTTCTGCTGAGGTCTTAAGGGTTAAGCTTAGATTGCAGGTTTAAGTAGTGCATCACTGGGTAGAAACCATCTTATTTAGATTTAATTAAGCATTGACCTGGCTGTGGCTTGAATTTGACTTTATGCATTCAACATCGGTGCAATAGAAGTTTCAAATTAACAATCTGTAAGTTATCTGAAACCCAAGGACAGTACTTTCAGGAAATCTGAACTGCTTGTTTGTTGATTTCTGACTCTTTATTACAAGCCCTACATCAACAAACACATGCTGTTCCAGATCAGACATCTTTCTGACTTGGTCTGAGTCTCATTCTTTTTTCTCGTCTCTGGGAACCAAAATGACGCAGTGCTGCAGATTCTGTAAGGAAAAAATTGTTTGCATCCATGGCATCTGTCACAAAGCATTATAATTTAGTACAAAGGTTAGCTGGTAAGTTAAAGTCCTGTGATGCACTGGCTCTGTTACGAAGACCTATAGATTTGTCCACTGCCACCACAAGGGCCTAAGAACAAGAAATGAGCACATCCTCTGTGCCCACTGTGAGCTATGGGACACTTAAATTTACATCTGTTTAGATAGTCTTACCAAAGCCAAAACCGCAATCAGGTCAGTATCCAGAAGGTAGTCTTCCTGGACAGTCCATTAACGAATCAGTTGTTTGTTCTTGAGTTGAGTGAATAGATTTTTCTGCAGGAACGACTCAGGCGAGAGGCGCAGGAAAGGGAACGAAAGATTGCAGAAGAAGAACGAAATAAAGACCGCGACCAGCAGCGACATCTTGAGGTGAAATTTGGCAGCTTTCAATAGCAACCGATCAGAGATGCTTGTAAACATTTTCAGATCCTGTATTGTTTTAATGAAATGCACCTCTTAATCTGTGGTTGTAGATTCTTTTGTGAATGGTGAGTAGCATAGCTGTCTAATGGACAACCATTAAACAACTATGGTTGTCCGCTAGACAACAGTGGTTGTCCACTTGCATAAAACTAGTTTTTGCTTCGTGATCATCGATTGATGCCTTTTTCTTTGTAAGTGATCATCAATTGATGCCTTTTTCTTTGTAATACTGGTGCTACAGAAGCCATTGTTATATTAGAGACAATCCTAAATGGACAATTTAAAGGTTGTGGGTTCAACTTAAAACCAGAACAGATGGTGATATTGCTAAAACAGAAGTTGTGAACTTGGCTTTTTGTATTGTATTGTATTTGGAAATTTATATAGCACCTTTTACAGAACAAACTATAAAAGGCTCTTCCTAGAGTCACAAGTGGCTCATTATTCCATCACTGAAGAAACAACTAAAAAACATTAAAAACAATTATAAATTGTTAAGACAGAAGCTCGATTCAAATTATTTTATTTATTAACTTCTTTTTATGTTAACTACTTTATATGCAAGTGACCTGTGTATGATGTATGTTGTCTTAAGGCATTGACACGCTGAAACTAGATAACTGGCCAGTTTTTATTTTGAGTTTTTTATGATGTTATTTAATTTAGTGTTAAATGTCTTTTTAAATAGTTGTTCAAGAAAATAAAATATGTAGTTGTGTTGGGTGATGAATGTGAATGTTTTTGGAGCAGTCAATAAAACGGAAAAAAGAGGAAATTCGCGAACATCTTCCTCCGGAGCCTGGGCCAAATGACCCAGACGCCATTAAAGTCCTGTTGAAACTGCCAAACGGAGTCAGACTTGAACGAAGATTTTACAAAACGGACTCTCTAGCGGTAAGTTTTTGACTCCATCTGTAATGCTTTGTGGTTTAAATCTTTATGTTGTGGTAAGTTGGATAACTTTTCTAGTGACCAGGTAAGCACCAATCCTTGAAATAAGTCTAAGTTCTGAAGGAGAAAATCAAAGTTTAATTAATATGATTTAAAAATTGAAATAATATAACACTCTGTAAGACAAACATCTTGAAGAGTCCTCACAAAACAAGGAAAATCATGTGCCCTTAAAGGAACCATTTGCTTCATACTTAAGGTATCTGTAATTACCACATACCTCTTTCGGCTGTAGTCCTGACTTGCATGGCCAGGCAATAGATATGTTAGTCGATTTCACTTGACACTCTGAGACAAAAACCCATATTCTGTTTTGAAAGGTATTACGTCAGCAGCCTATATGCTGCTGTGAAAGGTAATACATCAGCAGCCTATATGCTGTTGTGAAAGGCCTGCAACTGTGAAAACTAACAATCAGCCATAGTGTGTATTTATGTTTATGTGTGTCTGAACATTTATGTAGCCTTTTGAGCACCTCAAAAGCCTTGGACCATGACTTCTACACAAGAGTTCTAAAGCTGTGTTCATTGTTGCGCATAGCGACATAAAACATGCTGTAACTTGTGTATAGACTAACTTTGTGCACATTGGTCTTATACCATGCATGTTTATAACTACTTGCCTATTCATCAGAATCATGCAAGTGTCCCCTAGTCTTGTCCATCTGCACCTAAGACTTCATTTGTGTTCACAGGACACATTGACTTCTTAATGTAAGTACTGTTTTAAAGTCTCTCTTGCATCTTTTTCAGATTCTCTATAATTACCTGTTTGTGCACGAGGCAGCTCCAGATGACTTCCTGATTGTGACCAACTTTCCGCGTAGAACTCTTCCTTGCCAACCGACTGAGGACAATCCTAATCCCCCAACATTTGAGGAAGCTGGAATCAGGAAAGCGGAAATGCTCTTTGTTCACGACAATCAGGCGTAGTTTTGGCTGGACAAAATTAATTCAATTGCTTGGAAAGACACAGGTGGAGTTGCTTGCCAAAACTGTTACCTCAGTTATAGTTTGAGAAGAAATTGCCTTCTGTACTGTGGTTCCACATCTCTGCATCTTTAAGACCAGTTGGTTTTAGGTTATGTGGTATGTGAGGTTGATAGGATACCATTTGAAACTAGATCATCAAGTGGTACTGTTTTGTCATCCAAGGTATTGGATGGTTTTGGACTATAAATTACGAGTTGATCATCTTAAACCAGTTTGTCATCTTGAAAATATGTAATTTTGAACCATTTTGTCATCCAGAACCGGGTTGTTATTTGAACCAGTTTGACCATTGTGAACCACTTTGTCAATTTGAAAGTGGCTCCTTGAACCATTTTGTCATGCTCAACTACTTTAGTACCTTAAACCATTTTTGTCATCTTGAAACAATTATGTATGTGTTTCTTTAACAAAACAGCTTTCTTCACAACACATAACATTCTGACTGTTGTATATGAAGCTTAGTTATCTCATAATGCTTTCTAAAAACTCGTTTTATGTCTTGGCTTTCACCCTTATCAGAATTTGTGAACTGGTTTGAAGAACTGGTCTCATCTTAAATCAGTTCTCAATTTCTAAATATCACCTTCTCACATCAGGGGACACAAAATATGTTCCTGTCAAAATATGTTCCTCTGGAGCCAAATCTGCAGTGCAATGATCTTGTGAGACTAATGTTAAGTTTTGTAGCTCTGATGTCATTGTTTTAATCTACTGGTGTTGTTCATATTGTAACTATTTGACAATCACAGAGTATTCTATCATATGCATAAACGTGCCTTGTTCGTACTGTCAGCTGCTTAGGGTGCTCTGTGTTGTCAATCTTCACCTCTTTAAGTCTGGATCATTCCTTTATTTTAAGATTCAGAATGGTGTGCAAATGTCAGAATAATGGGGCTAATGATGGTAGAGGCTTTTAACAATAGTAGCTTATAATGATGCGAGTTTTGCTGATGATTTAACTAGCAACTCAGAGCTCAGAGTACTGTGGCAGCCGTGGACTGTTGATATTGATGCTGCAGGCACAGTGTCAAATCACTCGGCATTTCATCCCATTGGGGTTCTGTAAATGAGTACTAGTACAAGTTGTGAGGGTTAAACGGGGTGTCCTGCCGTGGTTGTGTATGCAACTCGGCCAAATGAACTTTTGACATGGGATCATACTTGTAGTTAAAATGTAAACAAGTCTGTTAACTTTACCCTTTTACAAAACGGTGGAAGTTAGAACATGTAAATTCGTTTGCCACGGTTTTGAATATAATACGACGTGGAAACAAAATAGATCATCTACTGAGACTTCCATATACTGGGGAACATAGCTGTTCAACTCCCTGGCTGTAAAAACTTGTTAAATCAAATGAACATTTATATCTAGCTGTCTTTTTAATCCACAAGGATGTAGAATTGAGCTTAGAAAGGCCAAAATCTTGATATCACTTGCATGGGCAAATTTAATTACACCGATATGAGGTAGGGCATTAAATCCCACAAACGTGTCTGATTGGAAATAATGTCAGACATTGCTTGTAAGCATGTTTCTAAGTACATAATGCCTGATAATTAATCGACCATGTTGCCAAAACATTACCATTAATACATGTACATACCCAAGCATTTGTATAGCGCGTTTTAAGAAACTCACAAAGGCATACAGCATGGCTTTCTGGAAGTTCCAAAAAAGGTACGTCTTAAGTCTTCCTCAGCTGTCTGCAAGAAAATGTACTTCAGACCCTTCATTCCTCATTGTCGGCATTTCTCATTACCTTACTCATCTCCTTTTGCAGACTTTCTCACTTTAGCGGACTACGAAGGCCTAGATTAGGCTACCTGTTGATTTTGCAGGGCTAACTGTGCCACTAAGTGGGGTATTTTGATACTGCCGCATTCATCAAAGGGGCTGTATTAGATCCATTGCAGTACAGTCTACTGTTTGACTGAAATTGGTGGTTAATGCAAAGGCTGTATGGATATAACCATACTAAATTTAGATGCAGACTTCCTCATTGGTCAAAACCTTCATTCCCTTGTCCGCTTTTGTTATCTTTTTGGGTGTCTCCTTTCTCCTTTCTCCATGCTCTGCTGATAGATATATGGCATGCTAACAAATGCATTTAGTTATTTACTTGTTCATTGCGGATATCCTTAATGTACGACCGCCATGTGCATAATAATGGTTCATCATCCGCCCTGTTGCTAGAACATTCATGGTCTTGCAGCAGAGGTCAGTGACTGGGGCTTACAGTGGCACGTCGTGTACATGTATCTGCTAGTGTTGATGAGTGTAATTTTTGATGACTGAAGGATAACAGAAGTTGGTTATGAAAAAGATTTTGTTGTTTATGTTATGTCTTGAATAGCAGATTACAATTCTCTGTCCATGGTCTCTAGAACATAAAATGCAAACACTCTGGTCATTAGATGGAACTTTAAAAATTGATAGATGTATATTTCGAAAGTCTTTGTTAATGGTAATATAACTGCTGGTAAGGATTTTTGTGATATGTCTTAGAGGAACCTTGGTCGGTTATCCTAATCTATCGTAATACATTTCCACCAAGAGAAGGCTGTTGAACAGAAGATTGGGCAACTAGTGAAGAAAGGCTAAAGAAACCAAATGGAAATGCGAAGTTTGGTGGAAAAGTTTAAAACTTGCTTAATGTTAGACCATTTTTAAGCAGCACAATCTAACAGAGTGTTTTTGACAGCCATTTGCTAGGATTGTAATGTCTTGATAATAATGCACTTTCCAGTGGGATGACGATACAAAGCTTAAACTCAAGTATGAATGCATGATGTTTCATCAAGTGCTTTGTGTGTTACGTCAAGTCGTTCATAATGAGAAACTGGTATTTGTTGAAGTTTTGTTGTTATTTGCTGTACACTATGATGACTTGGATTTTTTTCTCTGTCATTGTTCTGTTGGTTTATTGTTGTCAAAATTTTGCAAACAGTTTAAGGACTTCTTTCTTATTTCAGAAGAAATTCTGAATGATTCATTAAAAAATGACAAATGCCTATCAGCCTTGCTCTTAATATCATCTAACCATGCTTAACTGTTCTTGAAAGTGCAATATATTTTTACGTTGCACCAATTTCTTCCCACCACACATACAATTTTTCTGGACTGATATATGATATCTGCAACAACTGAATACAAAATGGAAAATCTTGCACTGATTACAAAGCAGTCAGTTTTAAGGAATTACGATGTCTTCAGCGTAACTTGTAATTCAATGTACATGTACTAGTTACCGTAAAACGGATGTAAATTTATTGTAAAGAACAGAAAACTAGTCTCTGCATGAACATATAAAGGTGGTTACAGTGGAGTATTTGTAGATCTATAGGACGGTGGGCCTACATTCATGACATATGTACAGGGATGGAGTCTCAAGACCATGGTCTGGATCTCAAGACAGGTTTGACACCAAAATTGTGGTCTTGGCATTGGTCTCGAATGTGCGGGTCTCGGCCTTGGTCTTAACACTGTGGTCTGATCTTGGTCTTGAACCCTGTGGTCTTGGTTTTGGTTTTCAACCCTATGGTCCCGATATCCAATCACGTGGTCTTAATTTTGGTCTTGTTTACATCGCTGCAAGTGTCTTGTGGAATGCTATCATGAGCACAACCCAAAAAATCTGAAAAAAATTACGGTACTCTCGCATCACCCGTTTGGGGTCTTATAGCTATGCATTATTCTCCCTAGAGTGTGGACATTGGGATAAACAATGAGACTAAACTTTCCGGATTTTCTTTATCTCGGTCGGAAGTAGAAAACCCCAGCTAACTTCATGGCAAATCCAGCCCTCTTACCAGAACACCGATAAGCTATATTTCATGTGTTAGCAACGATTCAATCGCAAGTGATGCTTGAATTGGAATTCAGGGCTGTTACCGATTAAAATTTTAATATATTAAGAGCCACTGATCAGTAGATTGATTAATTTTGAAAATTGGCAGTTCCTTAAAAATATACTTTTTGAAGGCAGTTTTAAAACATGTCGCTTTGAAACAGTTTCTTAATAGCGCATACGCTGGAAAATTAAAGATTTCGGTATCTTCGCAGCTAGGCCTACTATTGAGAAAATCCCGAATTAAAATTTTCCGTAACTGTTACTAGATTACTAAGTCTTAGCGGCTATGGGTCGTGAATATTTAAAAGAATACAGGAAACTGGAGCGTATTCAAACGCACATGAGACTGTTGCCAATAAAATCTCAATAAAAACCTGGTTAAGAAAAATATTAACATGACCAGTTCATTTGCGTAGGTAACGATGTAGGCCTACACGATTTCAATGGCATACTTCAGTATCGGGGACCGCTCTGTTTTGGCCGTTGCTTTTCGGCGTCGCCCGTCGCAGTGATGTTAATTAGGCTATAGGTCATTGATTGAAGTAGATAAACACGGATTCTAATGCCTGCTGTTAAATAATGGCTAGGGTTAACGTTAGGGTTAGTTCTGCTGTGTAAATATTAAATAATGCTTAACTGATCTTTGCAAATAATGATTGTTTAGCTTGAAAAGCTTCATTCTAGCGGCAACTAAGCTTAATTTTTGAAATTATATTGTGATTTAATTTAATTTTCGTGGTTTCTGGTTTTAATTATTAAATGTATATAGTCATTAAGTTTACTAAAATTGTCTGGATTTTGAGATAAGTATCGCTCTTCGATTTCTCTTATTTATAGTTCGATAAAATTGTCTTTTATCGAACACCCTGTATTATCGCTCTATGTTGTTTACGCTGTTATCTATTAAACATTTGTTCCCTTCGTAGTAAAGCTGCCGTCCTTCATAATTTTCATAATTTTCTTTGTGAGAATTTTTTACACATACTTGCTGTTACTGAGACGTGGCTCCAGCCTAGTGACACACCTGGATTCATTTCTGATCTTACTCCCCCAACCTTCGCTATGCTGAATGAGCCTCGGTGCAGCGGCAAAGGCGGAGGGCTCGCCTTTCCTTTCAAGTCATATCTGCCACTACGTAAATTCATTTTGCCTACTCCTACACCCAACTCATTTGAGGCCCTAGCTGCTACGCTCATTTCTGGCAACAAACAGGTTTTACTTGTAAATATTTATCGTCCCCCATCCCTCTCTTTGACTGATTTTCTTAATGAATTCCAGCCACTACTTGAATATTTAATTTCCTCTCCCTCTGAAATAGTTATTAGACTGTTGCCAATAAAATCTCAATAAAAACCTGGTTAAATTTCGTCCTTGGCATAAAATTGATTTAAATAAGTTGAAGCATGATATCTTAACATCTCCATTGTGGTTATCTCCTGCACAAACTGCTAATGAACTGGCTATGCAGTTCCAGTTTACTTTATCTGAGCTTCTTGACAGACAAATTCCTTTTAGAACTAAAAGAGTAGTAGAGCGCACACCCCAGCCTTGGTTCAACTCTGCCATTTCCGATGCTAGGCTTCACAGAAGTCAGTTAGAGCGTTGGTGGCGCCACTCTCCATTTCCCTCAGATCTCAGTAGGTTTAAGCAACAGTGTAAACTTGTGCGCAAACTTGTTTCTTCAGCAAAATCAGAATATTTAACTAATTTAATTGCCGAAAGTTCTACTTTTCCAAAAACTCTGTGGATGGCTTTGAATAAATTACTACACAGAGAGAAATTAAATTCATCTTTTGGCGTGTTCTGTGCTACCCAAGAGCTAGCCAGTAAATTTTTGACCTTTTTTGCTGATAAGATTTCTGGTATAAGGCTGAAATTTAATGGTTATTTGTTATGTGATAAATTTCTTCTTCCTAGTTCTTCTCCTCCAGTCTTGGATTACTTTCTGCCAACAACTCTTGCGGAGGTCCGCAGACTCATATTTTCTTCACCTGACAAAACCTCTCTCCTAGACACCATTCCCACTTCTTACCTAAAAGAATGTTTTGATGTCCTTGGTCCAACCATTACATCAATTATCAATTTCTCATTGATTGAGGGATCCTTTCCTTCTGGTTTTGCTCATGCCATAGTTCATCCTCTGCTAAAGAAACCTTCTCTCGATCCAAGTGACCTGTCTAATTACAGACCCATCTCAACTTTGAATTTTATATCTAAAATTCTTGAACGGGTAGTTTTGAATCGTATGCAAGCTCACCTTTCTTCCAACCCACTAATTTCTCCATTTCAGTCTGCGTACCGTAAATTTCATTCAACGGAATCTGCCCTGCTTGCTGTTCATAGCGACATCATGTGCTCCATGGATAAGGGTAAGGTGACTGCACTTGTTCTCCTTGATTTGTCTGCTGCCTTTGATACTGTCTGTAGTGTATGCAGGGTCTAGCAGAATGCTTGACATTCATTGGCCAGCCAGGGTTGGCCCGCTAGAGGGCACAGCTGGCACATATATATAGATAGCTAACGCCTACAGTCAGAAATAAGCTAGCGAATACATTGTATATGTACGGTTGATGAATAAAGGGAAAATACACAATAACTGGCGACGAGGATTAACATGGCGGCATCCATCGGTAGGATCGACCCCTTTGACGACAAGGTGGAAGATTGGGCGATTTATGTGGAACGCGTCGAACAGTACTTTATCACGAATAACATCGAGGAAGAGAAGCGGGTGCCAGCACTGCTCACGGCTAGAGACGCAACAGAGCCACAGAGTCTACGTCACTCGACTGATATGGAGGTACACAAAGTTACCTCAGGTAAGCCATCATATGCCACATCAAAGTCTCCCCATTGCTACCGGTGCGCTGCTTCGGACCATGATCCGTTGAATTGCCGATTCAAAAATGCGGTCTGCCACAGATGCAACAGAATCGCACACATACGCCTGGCTTGCAAGTCAGGACAAAACCCAAACCCGAATCGCATGGCGACAGACACGGGCACGAGGAAATCAGAACGACCGAGGTATGTTCATGCACTAAGCAGCGATGACGCCGCATCCGTTGATTCGATGGATGTAGTCGACAACTTCCATGTCAAAACAAAGGGACGAGACAAAATATGGCTATCAGTACAGGTAAATGGCAAGCCGTTGCAAATGGAACTAGACACAGGATCGGGGGTTTCTATTATCACAAGAGAGGACCAGCAAAGGTTGTTACGCAATGTTCCCTTAAGACGGACAGACATTTTATTCCGTACGTATACAGGAGAGCGCATAAAGCCAGAAGGATATATGGAAGTTGCTGTTGATTACAATGGGCAACAGCATAAACTACCGCTCTATACGTGGTCAAAAAGGGCGGATCACCGCTCTTTGGACGGGACTGGCTCCAAAACATCAAACTCGACTGGCAAAATATCCATTACTTCACATCGACGGGAACAGACATCGATACGGAATCTAAGCTCGGGAAGTATAAGGCTATTTTTACGCCTGGCTTGGGAACATTAAAAGACATCGAAGCCAGATTGACCCTCGCAGATGACGTCGAATCAAGGTTTCTTAAAGCCCGACAACTGCCATACGCCCTGAAACCGAAGGTTGAGGCTGAATTAGACCAACTCGAGCGAGAAGGCGTTCTGTCAAAGGTCGACCATAGCGACTGGGCTACACCCATAGTCCCAGTGGTCAAAAGCGACAACACGGTAAGGATTTGTGATGATTTTAAGACAACGTTGAACCCGGTCTGGAGAGTTGACTCGTACCCCCTTCCCCGCATTGAGGACATTTTTGCATCGCTAGCGGGAGGCCAGAAATTTAGTAAGATTGACCTCCGACAAGCATACTTACAGATGATAGTCCAAGAAGATTGCAGGAAATACCTGACAATAAACACACCGTGGCCTGTACCGCTATAACAGGCTAGTATTCGGAGTAGCCTCAGCCCCTGCAATCTGGCAACGTTCGATTGAGCAAGTCCTCCAAGGAATTCCCAACGTACAGTGTATCTTGGACGACATGATTGTAACGGGAAGGAATGACGAGGAACACCTCGATACATTACAGAGAGTACTGGAACGCTTACAGAAATACGGACTACGAGCAAATCTAAAGAAATGTGCCTTCTTCCAGGAAAGAATCGTGTTCTGCGGGCATGAGATCGACCGTAACGGGCTACACAAAACCAAAGATAAAGTCGATGCAATACTGGCGGCACCCAGACCAGGCAACCAAAGTCAACTTCGCTCTTTCAACGGCTTAGTCAACTATTATGCCAGGTTCCTGCCAAACCTATCTACAATTATGCGGCCACTCAATAGACTATTGGAGAAAAAGGTGCAATGGATATGGTCTAATGATTGTGAGGAAGCCTTCACGACGGTTAAACAGGTGGTTGCATCCGACAGGGTACTAGTACATTACGACCCTACCCTACCGATCAGGCTGGCTTGCGATGCTAGCCCATATGGACTGGGGGCGGTGTTATCACACGTCACCGCAGAAGGCACGGAAAGACCGATAGCTTTTGTGTCCCGATCGCTAACGCCAACACAGCGCAAGTACGCACAAATTGATAAGGAGGCCCTGGGCTTGTTTTGGGCTGCGAAGAAATTCTTCTCATATTTGTACGGCCGACATTTTACGTTAGTCACCGACCATCAGCCGCTGGTCTCAATATTCCACCCGAGTAAATCATTCCCAGCGATGACAGCAGCACGCCTACAGAGATATGCCATGTTTCTCTCAGGCCTCGACTATACTATCGAATTTCGTGAATCACACAAGCACTGCAACGCAGATGCCCTCTCACGGCTCCCACTAACAACAAAGGATGCAGGCGAACCGGACGCAGCCGACATTTTTGCTATAAGCCAAATCGAAACACTGCCGGTGACCCATGCCACGATCAGCCGAGCTACACAACGCGACCCACTCTTAGCACGGGTGTATCAGCTAACAAAACTCGGCTGGGGCGCTTACTCAAAATCGCCAGAATTAGCGCCCTTCTACAACCGACGCAGCGAACTAGCGATACACCAAGGGTGCCTAATGTGGGGCGGGAGGGTGATCATTCCACAGAAACTACACGAGCGCATACTTGAACAGCTGCATGAAGCACACAGCGGAGTGGTGAAAATGAAAAGTCTAGCCCGTAGTTACGTGTGGTGGCCTGGAATAGACGCCCAAATAGAGAACATAACTAAAGCTTGCCCAGGATGTGCTTATACACAAAAAGAACCAGCAAAAGCGCCATTACACCCTTGGGAATACCCAGGCAAGCCATGGCAGAGAGTTCATATAGACTACTGTGGGCCCTTATGGGGCTATATGTTTCTTGTGATGGTCGACGCACACTCGAAATGGCCTGAGGTAGTGTGTACAAAATCAACAACATCAGAAAGAACGATCGAAATCCTACGAGAGATTTTTAGTAGAACTGGGATATGCGAACAACTCGTCAGCGACAATGCCCCACAGTTCACTTCAGAAGAATTTCGAACATTCGTCACCCAAAATGGAATCCTTCACATGAAATCAGCACCGTACCATCCGGCAACGAACGGCCTGGCCGAACGCTTCGTTCAGTCCCTAAAACATGCGCTAATGGCCGCACAAACAGACACGTGGTCACTCAAGAAGAAATTGGCACAATTCTTATTAACATATAGGAACACGCCACATACAACGACAAATGAAACAGCGGTCATGTTGTTCATGGGGCGGGCCTTGAGAACACAGTTGGACTTACTGAAACCCAACCTGGACGACCGAGTGCAGCAGAAGCAGCTTCAGGCGATAATGAACCACCCAAGCGGCAAACTACGGGAATTCGAAGAAGGGCAGGCGGTTATCGTACGAGATTACAGAGGTGGACAGAAATGGACTCCCGCAAGAGTAAGGAAACGCATGGGGCAGTTGACATATGAGGTCTCAACGACAAATACCACGACACCAATGACCTGGCGCCGACACGTCGATCAGATGCGTGCGGCTCATGCAGCCACCACAAGCAGAACAACCATACCGCACACAGCAACACCAACAACGGACGACGAATACACCCCAGAGGCGACCCCTGGCGAAACACGAACGATGACCTGGGACCAACACATCGACCCGAGACACATTAACCACTCGACCAACACAGGTGTGCCAGCCTTACTCAGCGCGGAAGCACCGACAACGACCGGCGAATGCACCTCAGAGGCGCCACCTAGCGAAGTGAGAAGATTCTCGGACACTTCACTGCCACGCGAAGACGAAGCGGTGACAAACACATCTGGACACTCACCAGGGGAGCGGAACAACGGTGCTGGCGAGGGGAAACGATACCCGGAAAGAGACAGGAAAGCACCAGACAGACTAAACCTGTGAACAATGTCCGAACAACAAAACACTAATCGGACTGTTAGAAGTATTAGAGCTCAAGCAGAACTTATACGCTTGTAGGAAGTAGGACGCTAACATACACACACACACACACACACACACACATTCATACGCTTATGCGCTTGTAGAAAGTAGGAACTCAGTACACACACACACACACACATACAAACACACATAATTTCGTAGGTATTAGTAGGGGGAACGCCAGATATAGAAGGGAGGAGATGTAGTGTATGCAGGGTCTAGCAGAATGCTTGACATTCATTGGCCAGCCAGGGTTGGCCCGCTAGAGGGCACAACTGGCACACATATATAGATAGCTAACGCCGTAGGCCAGGGAGTCAGAAATAAGCTAGCGAATACATTGTATATGTACGGTTGATAAATAAAGGGAAAATACACAATACTGTCGACCACTCTCTCCTTTTGCATCGTCTTCAAAATTGGTTTGGAGTTTCTGGTCCTGCCCTACACTGGTTTGCTACTTACCTCAGCCCTCGCACTCAATCTGTATATTTAAATGGACATTATTCAGCTAGTGCCTCGTTGACTTGTGGCGTTCCGCAGGGTTCTGTACTTGGTCCTCTGTTGTTTACATTATACACCACACCTCTAGGTACTCTGCTAGACAATCATTCACTGGGATATCATTTCTATGCTGATGACACCCAAATCTACATCTCATTTGACAGTTTGACTTGTCACTCGTCTGTGCAGCTTTTGTCTGATGCCTTTGAAGAGCTGCAGTCTTGGATGGCAGCAAATAAACTTCTCCTTAACCCCTCAAAACTGAATTTCTACTGCTTGGCACTCCTCAGCAACTTAAGAAATTCGAATGGCTTAAATCTGTAAAACTGGGTGATTCACTCATTGAGATGACTGATACTGCTCGTGACTTGGGTGTTGTTTTCGATTCAACCATGTCCCTCACAAGCTATGTAAATGGTATTTGTAAGTCATCATATATATATATATTCGAGACATACGCAGAATTAGGCATTATGTCCCCATGTCTTCCAGAATATCCTTAGCTAACGCATTGGTCTCCAGTCATCTTGACTATTGTAACTCCATTCTTGTTGGTATCACTAAATCAAACATGCAGAAACTCCAAAGAGTTCAGAACTCCTTGGCTAAAGCCATAACAAATACTTCTAAATATGAGCATATAACCCCTGTGCTTAAATCTTTACATTGGCTTCCTGTTCAGCAAAGGATTTGTTTCAAATTAGGAGTTACAGTTTATAAAACATTGAACTATGGCCAACCACAATACTTGAAATCAATCCTTATTCCCCAGACTTACCATTATTCTGCAAGGTCATCTGATTGTCTTTCTCTGGTCATACCTTGGGCTAGCCAAACTGTTCTTGGTAAACGAACATTTTCGGTTGCTGGACCAAACTTTTGGAATTCCCTCCCTGTGTCTGTTCGTTCTGCTCAGTCGCTCCTGTCATTTCGTTCTCAACTTAAAACTTACCTGTTTCAAATTGCTTATCCATCGTAGGCTGCCTCTCTGTCGTGCGGACTGACCTTCTGGATATCGACCTGATTGTGGCTTGGTTTTGGTGTGCCATCGGTTGATGCCTTGTGCATTAGACACTGGCGCATTAGAAGTTGCTAATTATTATTATTATTAATGGCCGAAAGCCATGCCCAAAATAGTCCAAAACGGAGCGGTCCCCGATACTATAAGTAGTGATTTCAATTTGGGGCGCCAAGAGAATGCCAGATTAAGTTTTGTTGCAGGGCATCGTAATAAAATTGAAAATAAAAATATTTATACAACGAAAACCTCCGTAGGCTCCGACAGCTAACACAACAAGTAAATGGCCAATAAATTTGCAAAGAAGTCATTTTGACCCATTTTATGCCTACTTGACTTCTGACCAGTGGCGTAGCTAGCCTTCCGGGAGCCCATGTGCAAAATGAACTTTATTTTGCTTTAAGTAATTGAGCAACCGGCCCTTGGCCCTTTGGAGCCCAGGCGGCCCCTGCCCTCGTGGAAAATCTCTAAAAAATTGTAACAATTTCACTATTTGTTATAGAAACATAGGGGTTTCGCGTAATTATTCAGCAATACCAACCCAACTCTTGGATCTTGACGGAACCGAACTCTTTTGTTTATCGATTTTGTTTTGACTGAGCGCCTGTGAATAAGCTGGTTCCCGCGGCGCGGCTTTCGCTGGGCGCTGTAGAAGTCTTGGAATTACGATTACGATTACGACCCGATGCAATGCTGTATCAAACTCAGTCTTGATTTGTGCCCATTTCTTGAGGCTTTTCGTGGTAAAAGATGGGATGTAAGCCCCTATAGAAATTGAATTATTTAAAGCGACGCCTGAACCAAACATTCATGTCGATTCTGTTAGAGATAAAAGAGGCATTTTATGCTTTCGTTCATTTGTTCATTCTTCTATTCGTTCTTTGATGTTATTCAGATCTTATCTTTTTCAACTTGAATATCCACTCTAGCCTAACTTTTGGTCTGTGTGACCTATCTGAATTTGACCTGCTTTGTCTAAAGAATTAGTGTAGGCAATCTTAGGCTAAATTAGAATAGCTTTAAAGTAGCGCCTTAGAAATTTTGAGTTATGGGGAGAATGGCCTGCATTTGATCATATTTTAGATTTTACCTCATAAATTAGGATTTAGTTTTCTTAAATACTTTTAGTTTTATTATCTGAAAAAGCAATATTTTAGATTTTAGGAATCTCATATGAGTAGGCCTATTTTGCAACATTGTCTCAAGAGTGAAATTTGAAAATTCGAGGTTTTCTTTGCTGGTAAAAAACGTCCAATTGCAGGCCACCATGTTGAGCAGCATCTGGACAACGTATGTGGAGCACTGGGTGAAACAACAGATGTGTGTTCTAATATAATTTTATAGAGTGTAAAAAATTACATTCTAATCAAACGATCAAAACACTCAAAAAGTTCATTCAGCTAAAAAAATGACACTGTAGGTCTACAGAACATGCTAAAATCGCAGTTTTAAACGGTTACTTTTCATCAGTTCGAGTCATGAGAATTGCAATTGTGACAGGATTACGTGTTTGAAGATATTAACCAGACCTTCATACTAGATCAGAAACCAAGGGAGTTGCGCGGAAAAATTAGGGCGTCCTATCTGGAAATAGATATCAAGCTGGAGGCATCTAGAGGAAATTCTGAATTTTGAGACTGCAAATCTACCGAAAGAGTGCTACACGTAGAAAGCGAGATCCCCGAAGGGATGCATTCTCAAAATGGTTGGCTGTGAAGCAATAAAAAGAAGAAGGGAAGTGTAAATTATGGGTATGTGATATTATTTCGCACTTAGGCCTACCAACTAGAGTTCAGTGCTAAGCCCACTTCTTTTACCTCCTTAATGATGGCATCAACATCAGAAGCGGCTGAATTATTATTTTTTCCCCAAGGTACATATGGTCCTTTGGGACTTGGATAAAGGCTCTGGAGAAATAAAATGTCTCGGTTTTGCTAAATCTCGTCCAATTTCGGGAAAGAGAAAGGGGTGCGGAAGTTGACAGCGTTGGCGCAACTAAAGATGGCATGTTTCTGTTGTGTCCGCAGAAACTAGCATTATAGAATGTCCAAGGTCCGTAATGAAAGTAAGCCCAGCGTTGTTAATGGGGCCTAGATTTTACTACTACTACAACTACCACCACTACTACAACTATTACTACTACTATTGTTATTATTATGATTATTGATAATATGAAGATAAAAATATTAATATAATGATATTAATATCACTAAGTATTATTGTTACAAAATAATCATAATAACAGTGTCATAGTAATCATAATAATAACAGTATGTCCAGAGGTAGACCCAGTTCGCGGACAAGGAGCTGCTGATTCCAATCAGGAGATCGCTATTTTACCTAATATTCAACAAAGATGGCTTTTGAGCCGGTGATCCACAACGAAGTCTCCCCCTCTAAAAGTCTCCCCCGGCGGATCTATTTCGAAACAGATTCTCCCTCCGGCGAATCTGTTCTAGAATAAATTATCCCCCCGGAGGCTATATTCTAAAACAAAGTCTTCGGGAGGGAGAAATTATTTCATCCCCCTTCGAAATAAACTCTCCTGCGGGGAGACTTTATTCCTGTACTATTTGCAGTCACATTTCTGTTTAAACTAGTTTGTTAAAAGCTTAAAAATAAAATGCAGTAAAACAGAGTATATCAAAGTCAAGTGATAATGTTTGGAGATTTTAGTTCCTGACTAGAATGTTCACAGTCATCTCCTTTTTGGCGCCCTCGTGTTTGAATTGGCACAGTTGGAAACTCTGCTGCTTCCTGTTTTTCATGGCAACGCGCTAGATGTGTAGGCATTGATGTGACATCGTATGAAGCAACCAGGTTTTTTAACCAAGGAAAGAAAATGCTGCAGCACACACTCCACAGTCAGACATATTTGGTTGACGTTGCCAGAGGATAATTTTGACTTTTAGATTGCCACTGCTAGTACAGTAAGATGCGAGGAATACCACTGGGCCATCTGACATTTCACGTTATTAGAAATTCCCCCAGTCAAGGAATCAGCATACAGCACGTCATTGGCGATGCATGCTGCTTCCCATTTTGTAACCCAAATGTTGACTGATTAGTCGGTAGACAGCATCCATCAGCTTGTCGTTTAACCTGGTTTCTAGTCAAAAAGTAGATTGTATCGATCAAGCTTGTGTAAATTCAACTTCTTAACCCATCATGCTGTTGTAGCAGCTGGCGAGTCATCGAACAGAACGAGTTTCTTATCAGTTTCAAAGCTTGCGGCCAATTTTCTTTTCTCTGAATGCAGGGTTCTCTTCTGTTGATGGGGTGCCATTTAACAAAACGGAAGGTCATCTCTCATCTATTTTATCTGAATTACGAGACTTAATCGGTGTCCTATCTTCAAACCATCTTTTAAAATTAACAGCATTGTCTGCTTGTTTTATCATCTTCTGTCCTTGTTTAAAGAATCACAGTGAAGCCAGAGCTAACTGGTATCAGGAAGCCAGTTCCAATGAATGGGAAAGGGGATTATCCATAAAAGATTTATTCAGAAGTCAGGGCTATCTGGATTCCCGTTATGTAATTAATGTGCATTGGCTCTGAAAGAAGATTAATCAGTTACAGTCATTTCCGTTACGGTCTAATTCTGTATAGTATACAAAGGCCTTTTTCTTCAATATGCGAAGACGTACTTAACCTTTACGCCGCGTTCCAATACCGCCAACGCTTAATATCCTAGTGGTGTTATTATATGTTAACTGGGCAAGTGCTATAAAGCATTTTCAATATCCAGATGAATGACAACATTACAGAAGACATTTACTTCAAAATTGTATATATTAAATCGGATTTAAAATGAACCGAAAATTGGGGGCGATTTTAAATGGGGGCGAGTTTGTATTGTAGATGGGGAGAATCCATTTCAATGGGGAGACTTTGTTCCGAAACAGAGTCTCCGGGGGAGACATTATTCCAGCCCGGGGGAGACTCTCTTTGGGGGAGACTTTATTTTATGACATCGGCTCTTACGGAAGGCCTCACCCTCTACCACATGGGCGTCTATGCATCAATGTAATACTGTGAGTATTGTACGTTTCTGTCTTGATATTCATGACAACCTAATGATTAAGACCTTTGAGAAAAGTTGAGATCAAGATTACACCGAATATTTTGTAGCTTCCATCACACAACTGAATCTCGATAGTGGACTTTAAGCGATGGAGCTTATTCTGATACTTCTAGCCATGGGCCTACTACTAAACGACTTCAGTAAATTGAGTAAGTTTTTAAAATGTCCTAGATTTTAATGACTTGGGATAATAATACTAAGTTCATATGAGTTTAAGTGCTTTCATACAATGTAAAGAATTTGTAGTTGCAAATTAGGAACCGTTTTCGATATAACGATGACCAGTAGGAACTGAGTTTATATTATTGGCCAAAATGAAACACTTAAATATGGACAATTAAATCTGTTGTTGGGATCAAGAACATTGAACCACATATATGACAACCTAACGGAAAGCCATGATCCCGTCAGTGCGTAGGTGAGATTTTTATTTCATAGAAAGGGGATGGGATAGTTACGTGACAGAAATTGTTAAATTATGTTGAATTGCGGAATTTCAGGTGCAGAGTTGAACGTGATTCCTAGCGACACTGAAGTGATGGCTAATGATACGACTTACATGAACTGTTCGACGTCTCTTGATGCGGAGAAAGTCCAATGGCGTCATGGCAACAGTTATGTTTACGCCGGAAGAAGTATTCTAGAACCGTATAACGTGAGGTTTTCGGTTGAAATTAACTCATCTACAGGAACAAACAATTTAGTTATTCGATCAGTCCAACCTTCAGATGCCGGACAATACGAATGCTTAGAGGATGAAGGGTCTGGAGAACGAAGATCGGCTCAGTTAATAGTGTTACGTATGTTCATATTTTACCTTTCTAAAATTTAAAAGTATTGTCTGCTAAGATCAACAACAAGGTACCAGAACACTCCAAGACATGAACTGTCTCCTGTCAGAACACCATCAAGGCTGCCTGTTGCCAGATAGTTTTGTCCAATTTTTTTCAAAAGGCCTCAGTAGTCTGGTTATAGATTCCAAATACAGTTCTTGATTACTACTTCATGTATATGAACATTCTGCTTTTATCGGAGGCAGGCTTCCAACGGACAAACACAATTATTCGGCTAATCATTTTCCAAAACTTGAACTCTCGCATCACTTGCATTATGCTCTCAAAACATGTCGAGAAAAGCCTTGAGATCCTATTAAATAACCAGATAATCACTCTATGTGGGCAAAATTTTGGCTATTTAAATACTTTTCTGAGAATCGCTATACTGTTAAACTCGAAAATGAACTTGTTCAGGACAGTAGATTGCCATTAACAAAATTTTCCTCTCAGTATTATTATGTCGAGTAGTCCTAATTTTAGTCGAATAGTTGGAAGAATTTCTGAAGATCATGGAAATCTAATGCGTTTTAGATGATGATCCAGTCTGCAAATCTAGCATGCGTTCAAGCGGAGTCATTGGACCAAACGCTTGCGGTGTAGAACCAGAAGATGTCAAATTTTCGTGTAGCATAACATACTACGGGAACATATTTCCAATTCTTCAATGGAAAGCGAGCAGAGACAATCAATCCATTATAGCAGGACCGGTCAACTTCACCTCCAACAAGAATCATGTTACCTACACACTGACGATGATAAGTACACTTGATCTGAATAATTCTTCGTTTATTTGCCAGACGACGAGAACTTCCAGGAGAAACTACAGTTGTTCGTCTGACGTCATCAAAATTTTATGTGAGTACACATTTCCAACTGTAGTGAAACAGAGGCAAGGCATCGATGATAATAGTTTATTACTTTAATTGTTTTGCTATTGTCTACCTTAGGTATAAATGATCCCTCCGGATTAAAATATAAGGTTAGAAGTAGGCACTTACACAGACAAACTTTAATTTGTATTTTTTCACATTAAGCCTATTAAATGATTAATTTGTACGGCTCTATAAATTAGACAGTCTAAACTTTCAATACTAAGAAGCACCTTTTCTAAAATTGAAGATAGTGAGTTACGTTGGATTATAGACCAGATGCGTTTCTGAATGGACCTGCGTGTGGCGCCCATTAGACCATTGCATTAAATACACGAAATGAATATTTTTCAATTGTATTATTTCTATGGCAGCAGTGTACGTGTATGAGATAAGATAGTCTGATGCTTTAACGCTTTTGGCATTTAATTCAATCAGATGTCTTCAGTAGCAAAGTAACAGTTAGCATGACAACGAATGACGAAGTCACTTGTTTTGCTAACACCAGCCAATCATGCAGTTACAAATGGAAATGGTTCAGTGGTGATGATTCGATCACAGTGTCTAATGATCAGATTTTGAAACCAAATAGACTTGGATCGCATCGATGCGAAGCTACGTGTTCTATAGGAAACAAATCATGTGCAGTGGAGCGCATGCATGCTGAGGTTTATTCAACTGTAGGTAAGAGTATTTAAGTCTTATCACGGAATCTAGCTCTGAATTGCGATGCTCACGGCAATTTCTGATCTTCCATGTTTTTGGCAGTCGCTCGTCATAAATAGCACTAATCTCTTGTATTTATTTTAAATTACAGGTGCTTTAATATTTAAATTTCTTGTGCTAAAATTTCTACTGAATGGGTTATTTTTAATTTTCTATTCCCAAACTATGCATTTAAAATCGGATGCTTTGTCACCCAATTAGTTTTTCCTGGACTTAACGGAAGATTTTACACATGGAAAGTCTTTAGCAGTCGCTGTCGCTTTGAAATGGAGAAATCTGTTAACAAATATTTTAGTCCCCGACTCAGTTTATGAATGACAACACTATTTTCTTAATATAATGAAGGAGTACATTTTCTTTATTTTAGCTACGACCGGTCAAAATCAAATTTTAGCTGAGACCGGACAAAATCAAATTTTTGCTATGACCGGACAAAAAGAGTTGCCATTGCTGGTCTTGATTGCTCTACCAGTCGGTGTGGTCATATATTGCTGGAGAAAAAAGAGTATGTAGAAGTCTACTTGCTTAGAATTTAAACTTCTTGGATAATGCTCTTAGTAGTTTTCATAGCACAACCACCACAAACAAGAGATATACCAATCTTAACCCCTTAGCCGCTTTCTCTTATTACCTTACTGAATATGTGCGTGTCTCTTTTTGCATCTGTGTGGTGTCGTGTTTATGTGCCTATACTGAAGGCAAGGGAGGTTGTTTTGGAGAGGAAGACAGTTCGGTAGTACTATACAGATAGCTAGCGAATGACGAACTCATCTATTGTACACTAAAGGTTTAATGTCGAAAACACTTTTGTCACAGTTCAATTTTAAAGTGACCAGGGTCGATTAATTTCCAATCGGTGTCGCTGCCACAGCGTCGGTTTAGGTGATTCACCTTCTTAAGCCACATTTTATACGCAGCCTACTTTAGTCTTTCTACGATCTTACAAAAACAATCTCTCTCTTTACCTATATAGGCTAGAACTGTTCTTGGTGAATTAGCTTTTTCAGTTGCTGGATGTATATTTTGGCACTCTATTCTTATATTCGTTCTGCTGTATCGCTTGTGCCATTTTGTTCTGAGCTTAAGATTCGCCTTCTTCATATTGCTTATCCATCATAAGCTGTCTCTCTCTTAGTGGACTGACCTTCTGAATACTGAACTGAATTCGGTTTGCCTATGGTGCGCTATCGGTTGATTCCTTGCGCATCAGACACCGGCGCGATAGAAGTTATTATTTGCAATTACAATTATTGACTAAGCAATGTATTAAGATATGACAGAAGGCCGGTATTCTTTACCTTAAAGGTGAAGTATGCAATCTTAGACTAAACATGCCAATCAGCAGGAAACCAATGAAGTTCACGAAGGAAATCTAATGCATTTGATGAAGAAGAACATGCAACAATAAAAGAGTTTTGAACTCACTGGAGTTTTTTTTAGATTAAATGAGGATATACCCTATAGTACCTCATTTGCATAGAACCAAGTGCACAAGCAAATATTTTAGTCATGTCGTCAGTCATTGAAAGCTTGATGTGACAAAATGCCCTGATCTAATAGAAACAAGACCTGCAAAGACAAGACACCTGCGAAGTCATATTGGGTGAGTTATCAATGGTTGCACCCATAGTTCTAATTTTGTATGATAAAGGTATTTCGTTTCACACAAGTTCAACAGGTGAATGAGAAGATAAACACCTCATACCCTGTTAGGTTGTACAAAAGGTGAATGAGAAGATAAACACCGCATACCCTGTTAGGTTGTACAACAGGTGAATGTATAACAGGTGAATGAGAAGATAAACACCGCATACCCTGGTAGGTTGTAGAAAGAATTGCTCCTTACTTACCTGGGTTGATTGCAAGGTCATTGAAACTGAACCAGATCTGAAGTAAGGACAAGCAGAGTTCAGTTTTAGCTGAGGACTATGTGAAAGAGAGAGAGAGAGAGAGAGAGAGAGAGAGAGAGAGAGAGAGAGAGAGAGAGAGAGAGAGAGAGCGACGATGAGTAGAGTATCATCAGCATTCTTAACACCATAGCCACTTTCTCTTATTACCTTATTGGATATGTGCGTGTCTCGTTTTGCATCTTTGTGTGACTTACTTACGGAGGTTGGAATGGAGAGGAAGACAGTTCGGTAGTGCAATACAGATAGCTGGTGAATGACGAAATCAACTACTGTACACTAAAGGTTTAATGCCGAACACACGGTTGACACAGTTCAGTTTTAAAGCGACCAGGGACGATTGGTTTGCAAGCGATGTTTCTGCCACAGCGTTGGCTTGGGTGATACACCTTCTTAGGTCACATTTTATATGCAGCCTACTTCAGTTTTACTACGATCTTACAAACACAATGTGCACTCGTTACCTATATAGGAACCTATATAGGGATAGTTTTTGAAACATTATTTTACCTCTATTTCGGGGACAATATCTCCTCTTTTTCTACATTCCACTTCGCTGCATTTGATTGTGGTAGGCTGTAATGCGTAGAGCCACGTTGGGGTTTCGGTGATCGGGAAATAATCTTGTGATCCTGGTATCTTCTTTCACTGAGAACATATAATGAGCCAACATTGATTGCTTCATTCGATGAGTGTTAGCAGGCAATGTGAGATAGTTGCCTCATAAATCCTAAATGTTTTCTTATAAAGTTATGTGTAATATGGATTTTTCTGCATAACTCTACACATTAGTTTCAGATCGACATAGTTTTATTTTATCCGTTCATTCAATTTAGTGGTTTCAACTAGAGATTTAAGAGAAACGAACAGATAAGGCCTAGAAAGTTGTCGTTAACGCCGTTAAATCCTGTTTTAGCCATATCCTGTCTTCTCAAAAATGAGTTGAAGTTATCTTTCGATGCGCAGTGACTGACTGATACTAGTAACATTTTCTTTTTTTCTTGTTAGAACAAGAACGAGAAGTTGAACTAAAACGAGAACAAGAGGGGCAAAGACTAATCGGTACCGGTTAAACCTATAAATTAATTATGGCTAACTATGTCGTTATTAAGTGTACAATTTATCAAAAGTTCTCATCACTTTTATCCAACATTATCCAGTGTTCTTGTCTACTATTGTGCTCTCATTTTACTTTGTTTATTGCAGTGCAATATTTAACAACAATGTTTAAAATATCCCCATTTTAAAATTAAATGATGAAACTTTTGGATACTCTCAGGGACAATCTGAATTCCACTTCCATGCACTTGCTTTTGGTAGGTTCATATGAGGTTGGTCTTTGTAATGCCACGCTGTGTTTTATTTGGCTCACAAGCCTCTAAGGGGCATATTATTATTCAGCTTTGAAGTAAGAAATCCTCTCTTACAATAAAATTGTAGAATCTTCTTTCAAATCGGACACTCTGGCATCAAACGATTTAATAATGCATACAATACAATAGCTTAATATACATTAAAACGAACTGATCGTCGTTTCCTCCAAAAGTTAAAATCTGACATGGCAAGAAAACGCTGCATCAAATTGAGGGCGTACTATATGATAGACTCGGACTGTTGATTAGCTTTGGTAAGACAAAATGTAAATGTGGCATTTTTCATCTTTGTCGATTCTCTATGTGCTAAAGTTTGAATACAAATTAAGCTAAGCGTACAGTCCAGACAAGAAACAGCTTCGCGCAGGTATGATTGGCTGGATTGACTTTTAAACAATCTGCCGCTGTGATGCCCTTATGGACGCAATTTCAAGGTAGGCCTACAGTCTCTTCACGTGCGGATTGTCCCTTGCGTCGGTTCTGCATGGAACCTCATAGATTTTATTGTCTGTACACTTGACTCATTTGTATTCGCTATAGTGCGGTGCATATTGACCTTAAACACACCCAAGTTTGAGGCCACGATGAATCGAAATCGCCTTGGAGAATGAGGCGGCATCAGTGTAATACGATTAAAAATACTCAGCTACATATACAGAGAAAACACTACAATGTCAACGCGTACGCGGACTTTCAAATGTTTTTTTAAATAAAGGCTAATGCATAGTTTACAACAGGTAGCAGTATGCAAACGTTACAGCAAACAGATAGCTCTACACGATATTGAAATAGGAAAGTCGCATGCAAGTAAACAGAAGCAAACACAATTATTACAGATCGACACTGCGATACACATCTACAAGGCAAGTACTTTGATCCAACGCTAAATCTACTGCACGGTTGACTGCTTTATAATTATTTTTTAGCTTCCTGTATTTATAATGATATCTTAAGCAGTCCAGAAAAATCACAATGTACAGTAGGCTTAAAAAAGCAAATAGAATTAAACAACGGAAAACAACATGCACTTTAAGCGTTATACGAAACTGTCAAGAATTACAAATGGACTTAAAATACAATAGAAAGGCCTAAACATTTGTTCAATCAGTAGCACATCTTTGGATAAATTTTTCGGTACGTGGTATTTTAATATCTTACACGGAAACTATCTAACAATGGCATCGTGGAATGCAAACGGTACACTTTTTTGAATTATATGAATTCATGTTGTGAGTGAGGTCCACTAATAACTTGCCTACACGTACAAACCGATCTCCCAAGCCAGTGTCAACATACCTGGAGTGGGACCCAAAAGCTGTATGTACGTACGTACGTACGTATGTATGTATGTATTCATGTATGATTATATGCACGAGAGGTGTTTTCTTAGCTAACGCATTCAAACATTGCATTTAAGCGGTAATTATTGGTCTAGTGCCTCGCTGATATATGGTGTTTCGCAGGATTTAGTGCTTACTCCTCTTCTGTTTACTGAAGGATCTTCGCTGCCATCATTTCCTCCGACGGACTGCCGGATGTCGGTTTGACAACCGTTTTCTGCAGAAGACCTTCGACACCAGTTAATGGAATCGCCTGCCAAGTCTTGCGAACTTACACATTACTGTCTTTCCTTATTAAGGACTCTATAACCATTTTGTATTTGTTATGTTCCACTTCTATGGCTGAGGATAAACTTCCTAGCTCTCAAAAAAGGTCATTGTGCTTCCACCTCCCAAACGCCATGGCCTTGATCCTGCTATTAGGCCTATGGCTAATTACCGATCAATCTCAAATCTCTCTTACTTATCAAAATGGTTGAATGAGTAGTTTTTTTTCACAAATTACTCCTTATCTTAAATCTAACTCTCTATATGCCCTCACTAGTCCGGTTTCAGTACTTTTCATTCCACGGAGACACTACGCGCCTACTCATTGATGTTTTTGGGGCCGTTGATTGTAGTCATGTTACATTACTTGCTTTATTTGTGTAGACTGAATCTATATATATATATATTCTCGCCATGTTTATCAATTTCAATTGGTTTTACTATTGTATGAACTGTGCGTATTATTGACATGGTTATGCGTATATTAGAATAAGCGTTTGTGTTGACTAACGTAATTACTCACTTAAAATACTTGGCCGGTTTAGGTCGTTCAAACTAATCAAAATAGCAAGGCCGCATAGGTTCCAAAAATATACTAAATACGGGAACAAAGAATGGTTTTCTGAACTAATTTTACGGGTGATCAGCGTGGATGTTGATGGGTTGTTTTATTCGCAATCTGCCATAGTTTGCGAGTCATTACGAAGGATATTTCAAACTGATGTTTCGATTGCCAGCCAATCGCGATTTTACTTGTGGGATTTTCGACCAATGGCGACACGTTGCTATTGGAAGTCGTCAGCCAATGAGGGGACACCGTGGACGCGACTCCTTATCCTTTGTAAACAAGTGAGCAGAGAAGATTTCATAGAAGGACTATGAAATCGCTACAAGTATTGGTGAAAGAGGCAGACGATAATTTCGGCCAATACGAAACCTTATGACGATGGAAGATTCGCTGTGAAAACCGTTGAAATAGTTCACGGCTGGATTTTGGACAGGAAAGTCCTCGTTGCGATTCGGCGTGACTCCGATAAATAAGTGGTCAGTTGCGGACTTGTCAAGTCGAACTGCATTCTCGAATGATGAGCATATAAAGGCTCATGTTTTTACAGGTAATTAACCTGTGTTTCCGTTGTGAAATGACAAAGTTTTCGTCGAGAAACTAACGTCAGAAAGTTGTGGATTAAGTCCATGTAAGTGCGTCGATACGGACTTAGTGGCGTGAGTCGAAAGTCTTCGACTCTACAGTGCAACTCCATCTCGTCAAGGAACCATTCCTTTGGACGGTTACGATTGAATCGTGTGGATTCTAATCCTTGAACTGCAAGGAACTCGCTTAAAGTACCTACTACGAGAGACATTTAACCGATGGTCTACAAGGTATGTCGGCGTGGTGAATAGGATTGTTTGCGCAGAGACAACAAGTGGTGAGTGACAATCTAACCATTCTACGTCGATGCAAACTCACTGCAACTTACAGTGAAACTGTTTCAGACTTCATCAAAGAGTCAGTATACAGGGGTAAAATTGCCATCCAAGCTTGTGGGTGGGTAGAATTATAGATTTAGGCTTGATAAGAAGCTGGCCTTAATTAAGCATTAATTAAGACATTGACTATATAATATATTGATTGATTTACAACAAGTGACTTTGTTCATTTTATTCAATCATACATTACGATACAAGATGGTAGTGGACAAATACGAGCTATTGTAATATCATTACAATTTCCGCTAGATATCACATGTTGATTTGAGTCTGACCTATAATTATCATATCAGGAGACTAAACCCCAATTAACATGTGTATCTACCTACTGGCTAAACAAGCTTGTAGGTACCATAGTGCAATGTAAAGTGACTGTAATCAATAGTCACCAGAACTAGACAAGAGAGTATTAGACACAGGGGGGTTACAATTTGATATCAGTGCGGCTTTTGATACGGTTGATCACCCTATTCTTCAACGACGTCTGGAAACCTCCTTTGGCATCTCGGGACTTCCACTTACCTGGATCTGCTCTTTTCTCTCTGTCCTCTCACATGCTGTCATATTTGAACCAACGCATTCTCCCTCGTCCACTATACTCTTTGTACTCCCGCAGGGTTCCGTCTTAATCCCGCTTCTTTATATTCTGTATACGACTGACCAGGGTGCTATCCTTTCTGCAAAAGGGGTCATCTCGCACAATATGCTGATAATACCCAGGCCTATGTCCATGGTCCAGCTGCTGCAGATGCTGCCATAGTTGATCAGATCGTGCATGCCTCAGAGGCGCTGGCTGCTTGGATGTCCTCAAACCGTCTTCAGTTGAATTCTGAAAAGACACAATTTATCTGGCTTGTTGGTGGTGTTCAAATCTCCAAAATTGATTTTCCTACCCTTTATCGATATATTCCGACATTTCATTCCCCACCTCTGAGCGAAACCTGGGCATTATTCTTGACCAAGGGCTTCACAATCATGTAAACAGTGTCTGCCGAACCTGTTACTATCATCTACGTCAAATCCGAACTGTGCGACGTTCGCTTACCATGCAAGCTGCAACTGCGCTGATTCATGCTTTCATTTACTCCGGAACTGATTTTGGAAATGTTGCTTATTCTGGCCTCGGCTCTTCACTTACCTCGAAATTACAATCTGTCCTTAATGCTTGTGCTCCTCTATTTGGTGGCATCCCGAATTTAGCAATATTTCCGCCTACATGCGGGACACTGCATTGATTATTTAAATCTAAACGCATCGAGTTTAAGATTCTAATCTTGATGCTATACTGTTTAGTTGGAATTGCCCCATCCTATCTGAGTTCTTTTTATACCTCTGCCTCTTCTGTTTCTGCTCGTAGCACCCTCTGTTCGGCTACTCACGGAGCCCTTGTCGTCCCTCGGGCTCGGACCTCTACTACCCAGCATAGAAGCTTTGCTTTCGTTGGTCCTGCATCCTGGAACAACCCTTTTTACAAGATTAGAAATGAGCTAATCAGCCTGTTACCTTCTTTGTTCCGTAAGCGCTTGAAAGCTGTCCTGTTTGACCGAGGGTCTTTTCTGACTGGTCGGTGGCGCTACTGATGAGTTTGTTCTTGAGGTTGCGCTTTATAAATCTTCATTTATGCTATGTTATGTCTTTGGTAGGCAATTCTATCGCTTTCCTTTTGAGTTTTCTTCTAAAGGCATTCCAGACGATGATCTGGCTTGGCCTGTTGTATTTTTTAGCAGAAATCTATTTAATGATTGGCTTGGCAGGTCTTATAAAGTAGGCTAGGTGCGAATAGGCGCAACTTTATCCAATTCCCTAAGACCAACAGCAGAAAGTTGAACTGCAAAAGCAATAGTTAAACGTCTAATCCTGCTCTCCAACAACTGGCTTCTGCTTTTGTTGATGTTCAATCTTGGAAGCTAGTAATAAACTTTCTAAATCCTTCTAAAACCGAACTTCTTCTCCTAGGCACAAGCCACCAGGTTCGCAAATTTCATTGGCTTACATCTATTCAGTTGGATTTCATATTTATTAAACGTATTGAATGCTTTGACATGGTGCTTGATTCCACCATATCATTTTCTAACCATGTCGAGGCCATATGCAGATCACCTCAATTTCATATGTGGGATATTCGTAGAATCAGACTTCCTTTGCTTCATCCTGTCTTAATGCAACTAGCCAGTGCATTGTTTTCCAGCAGAGTTGACTACTGTAACTCACTCCTACAAATTGTTAAAAATTCTGTGGCCAGAACCATAACAAAGACCCCTAAATATTAGTATATCAAGCCAATATTACATTAATTGCACTGGCTGCCCACTGAGCACAGAATCCATTTCAAAATACATCTTGTAGCTCACAAAGTACTACATTTAAATCAACCACCTATCTATGTTCCATGCTCACTCCTAATACTAATATTTACTGCAATCGTTCATTGTACATTGTGACTCTTGCTGTGCCCCCCACCCGAAAGGTATTGGACTCTGGGACTTCTCGGTGATGCAGTGATGCATGTGGAAATTCAACATCAGACCTATCTCTACCAGATTTGGCAAGAAGGAGTGAGATGAACAAAATACAGTAAAAAAGCGGACAACGAAATGAATCAGCCATAATAAGACAATAAAGAGACATGGAAACTCAATACACAAAGAAACCGGCACAGCAGATAAGAAGGCGTGACCTAACTAAAAAATAACAGTTCTTCAGTTCAAGGGAGACTCACGAACGCAGAAAATTAAAAAGAGGGCCGGCCGTGTTACTGGGGATCTAAAACCATAAAATGACGAGATTATGGAAAGAATTCCACTGTGCAATCAAGGGCATGAACCAGTAAACATTGGTCATCCAACTTCCGCTTACAACGACAACGAAAATAGGAATAAAGAAGAATAAATAATTATTCAACTTATCAGCAGAAGAAGAAAGGGCAAACTAGTCACAAAATAATTTTTTTTAAATTAGAAACGATAATTTTAATTGATCAAATCGGAAAATTTATGGGGAAAAACGACAATAAAATTTAAAATTTAAAATCGACACATAAGTAGATTGCCACCCTGCCTATTTCAGTAAATTGACTAGTAATTTATTTTTAAAACAAACGAAATTTTCCTAAATTTGTTGCATGAAAATTCACTTTTTCAATATTGGCCTTTATTTTGAAATTTTCAAATCTGTAATAGTATTGGATCCAGAAAAGTTACTTTCTGTTGAAAAGCCATTTTGTAATCGAAAGGCGTTCCATATTTTGACATGACCTGAGAGATGAGCTCAAGTTGTCATTCCGACCTATGTTGAGGGCTCTATGTCTTTCAGTGTTTGTTTTTCACTCTGCCTCTTTCTCTGTTAGTGAATTTGGTTCATCTTCAGTGTTTCTGTTTCATTATTAGCATGATCAACACTAAAGCCAGCATTGTTCCCTTTATTCGATGGTGATGAATAGGCAATGTCAGGCAGTTTCTTTATAAATGATCATTGTTTTCTTAAACCGTGTCAAACCTATCATATAAATTATAGAGGAAATAGCCTCCGCCTATATGCATTTGAAATTTACGCCTTCCATAAAGTGAACTATTATTATTATTATTATTATTATTATTATTATTATTATTATTATTATTATTATTATTATTATTATTATTATTATTAGTATTATTATTATAACATACTTTATTGTTGAAGGCCTTAAAAATTCAGTTGTTCGCACTTCCTTGCTCTACTTCTCTGCGTATCTTTGGATGACACTGTCGATGTAGTCTGGTATGTCTTTCTTTCGTGTGTCCTGATCTCTGTCTCAATTGCCGTCTCTGTATGTTTGTCTGCCTGTATCATTTCCTTTCACTGCCTTTGTCTTTTCACAATAATGATCATCACTACCACTTTTCTATTTCTCTCGAGTGCAAACATTCAACTCAAACAGTTAAAGTAATATTTTTATGTTAGAAGCTTAGACAAATGTTATTATTTTAAAAAATATATCAGTATAATATTTCAAATACTTATCGGATTTGTTTCGATATACAGCTACACCTCCAGGGAAATACATATTGGATCCAGATTTTGTTCCGGTGATCGGAACAAACGCTGCAGAGGAACAAAAGGACAGTATCCAAGGGTTGACGATATTAGACAAAGAATTGTTTGTTGTGACTGAAAATAGTTCAGAAGTTGAAGTTTATGACTCGATGAAATTGAGTTTCAGTCGTCGATGGAATTTGAAAGAATTAATTAATCCAACAGACATAGGATTCTGTAACAGAAATAAATGTCTCTACATCTTCGATTTGAAAGGACCAGATGCTCAGTCGAGTGAAATCTTCAAAGTTGATTCAAATGGAGAATAAAAAAAACCATTGGAAAACTGGAAGCAATTATGGGTATGGTCTGTCTGTTACAGATGAAGCGAATGTCATTTTAAGTGTTTGTTTTGAAGATAAATTAATTGAATATTCGCCAGAAGGGCAATTGATTCGTGAAATAAATCTATCCTCCAACGCTGATATTCGTCACCCATGGCATGCTATAAAACTGACAGGTGGTCATTTTTTGGTAAGTCATGGTTGGAAAAATGATGATCTGCATAGAGTATGTGTTGTTGATGCAAATGGAAATCGTAAGAAATCATTCGGTGGAAAACGTGGATCGACCGTTGGACAAATGGATCAACCAATCTATTTGGCCGTCGATGAAAATGGAATCGTGATGGTCCCTGATTATAAGAACAGTAGAGTTTTGTTGCTGGATTCAGATTTGGAATTTCAGAGAGAAATTCTCTCAAAAGAAAAATGCGGATTAAAGTCCCCAGTGGAGGTTCTTCTGGATCAGACAAATAATCGGCTGTTTGTGCTTGATACAGAATGGGGTGGAGGAAGGATTTCCATCTCTAATTTTAAGTAATTAATTGAACCAAATTACTAAGCAACTTTATGGTTTCCTGTGAATGAGACTCTGTAAAGAAGGACGCATATTCAAATGCTATTTACATAATTAAGATATATAATATTTACATGAAATCCAGGTAATTTGAATATTTTTACAGCATACTTTATAATTAACGCTTAAATTTTATTTTAAGTCTGTAGAAGAATTTATAATCAAAAGCCTTTCAGTTTTTATTTAGGAAATTATAATTTTTGCTCAGACTCGAAATCATAACCCGACGCGATGTGTATTCGCGCCACGTTAAATTTACTTAATTAGAGCGCTATATAAATGCTTTGAATCAGCAAATGAATGGCTTTTGCAGTTCTACCAAATATTTGCACGACTTTTCAAGAGTTAATTATAATGTGGCAAATCTATTTCAGTAGTACAGCTTCGATCTATGACTTATATATTATATATATATATATGTATATATGTATATATGCATATATATATATGTATATATATATGCATATATACATATATATATATACTCGGCTCCTCATTCTGGAAGCCGCGTATACACAGGCTTCTCCTATAACGCATCAATTGCTGCGTGACAACACACACTCACGCATACGCACACACACATATAAGCCACTCGCTACTATGAAACGTCTTTTGGTCACATAATTCTTATGAGAACTAGTCTGTTTGAAAGGATAACCGATGCAGTCAGACTGAAAGCTTAGACTGAGGAACACACAACTATATCTTTGATTATGTTTATCGCCGAGCTCTTGCCTTCTGTCATTAATGCACGTTATATGAGATATAGGAAATGGTTTAACATCTAGCATCAGCTTATTCAAGTAGCGCTGATACACTTAGTCTGTTCCAATCCCATTGAGTCTTATTTGACAATAATTATTTAACTGCAAGCATACACGCTTTTACACTACAGTCCTTCTGCGTAATTCTATAGATTGTAATATGTGAAATGCATTCTCATATTCAAATATTGAGAACAACAAACTCAGATGAAAGTACATTTTTAATTAGAATGAGGCAACGAAGTTGTAATCTAAGCTGTGCAGAAAACATGCGTAACTTGTAATCAGTCATGTAACTTACATAAACTGTGGACTCGAATAAAATGATTGGGCTTGTATGTGTTTTGGAGTCTGCCATTTGTAACGCTTCTAATTATCTCAGATCTGTTTGCTTACTTGTGACATTTTTTTCTTATTCAACTTGAACACCATTTAATGTAGCTTTGGCAGTACCTATGATTAGCTGCTCTTGAAGAAGCGACGTACCAATCTTTATTACAATTACTGTAATCTTAAATGGCCTGGCGCCCATTCAAACGAGCAGCGGTGGTGACGGATCTCACCCGAAAAAATCAGTGCAAAATGAGCAGGGTCGAGGTCATACGGTCACTGTATAAAACCTATACATTTACATTTAATCTCATATGCGAGCAACTGAGAGTAAGAAAGTGATACAGGAACAGTTTCTGACCCGTTAAATTTATATGTGAAATTAATTTTAGTATGAAACTGTTTCTTTTCATTATTTTCACATTTTTATAATTTAAGCCGTTTCATATCAAAGTAGATTTCCAGCTTACATAGTCAAAGCAGGACTTAAGCGTGTTCGTGACGAGGCAGGAGAACTATTTAATATGTTCACCTGGAATGATGATCAATCGCCCAGGTGAGCTAATTTTGGGTGGGCACAAAGATAGAATTACTTAACGTACTGGGCACGGTAGCCGATTGGTTAGAGCGATTGCCTTGTAACGCGATGAGTTCAGGTTCGAACCTCCTCTGAGATGGTTTCGGAGTATGGACCTTGATCAAGTCCTTCACTCACAGTTGCTTAGCGCTATCTATTGATATTTAGTCATTAGGAAGTGGCGCTTAATAAATGCCAAATTAATAATAATCTGTTGTTGCATTTATTCAAGCAGCTTTAGTGATGAAGTCATCTGTGGGATAGTAAGTGGATTAGTCTGGTTAGCTGTAAAAATTTCAAGGATACGCCTTTATATTTCACATATCAGTGATGTTAAGAAAGGTCCAAGTGACAGAGGCCAGGACTATCACAGCTAAGACCAAGACACACTAACAAACAGTTAAAGTTCACAGTGCATATATAATTTTTATTTTGATAATAGTAATAATATCGATAATAGTAAGAGTAGTAGCAGCAGCAGGAGTAGTAGTAGTAGTAGTAGTAGTGGTAGTAGGAGTAGTAGTAGTAGTAATCAGACGAATTATAGAGCACCGTATTATGGCGAAGCCGTAAACGGGCGGTGTTCATGCAGAGCTATTCGCTACCTGCAGCCACATGCAGCGCAAGTGACAGCAGATGCACTGTTAAACAATTAAGGAACAAATGAAAGTGACATACACATATCGGTATTAACATCCGACATGATACACTAAGATGCACATGATGTACACACAGCGAGACAACTGGATTTGTTTGAAGGTGTTGAAAATTTCCACCGCGTGTATGCCATGGACTGCTGAAAATCTAGAACAAACATGATGGTCTTATACAAGGAACTACACTTTGCCTAAATGCACATAATATCAGATAATAAAACCGATTCAAGTCTTCTTATTTTGGCTTGATTGCCCCAAGAGACGTTGGAATTAGAAGCGATCGCCGCCAAGACTGTCATAACACTGGCCAACAGAAAATTTTTTTTTTCTTGTTGCCTTCGGTTTTAGACCTGTTCTTGGGGTAATTTTGGGCGCTGATTCAGAAAATGTCATTGGATTGAGTGCATCAGGTCTAGTTTCTGAGATATCGTCGATTTTGTAAAGAAAACCCAGTCCACTCTTTAAACGATGTCTTTGGCAAAACTAAAATGTCATAATAAGCTTTATTTATGGCTAATTATAATTCTTGCTGATTCATATAATGCCTACATCCTTATAATGTAAAATCAGCATATCTTGCCGCGTGCTGAGATATTGCTGATTCAACGAAATAACTATTCCGTAGCCTACAGCTTACTCAGCACTAAATTCATGGCCTCATTTAGAATTTATTTGTGCTTATACAGCGTTTCATGGTTTCGAACTATGTAAATAGATTATGCTGAAGTCAGCATTTATAGCCTATATAAACCGCCTCCTGAAAGCTAGAGCAGCCGCAGTCGTCTTAGGGCATATTAAGAGTTGGTCGCAAGAACAATCTGTGAATGTGAGCATTAAATAACTACATGTTCTTACTATTTTTTAGGTTAGTCATTTAATTCCTCAGATGCGAACATCCTTAAGGTTATGGCTACTTTCAGACGGAGCTGCATTAACCATCCAGACATATTCTGCTACATTTGTGGGGAATACACACTAAAAGCAAACAGGAAACCGATTTCTGAGTTTGTAAAAAGAGCATATGTAGGTTATTTTGGTGTCAAACTTGGAGATCAAGATAAGCAATGGGCTCCTCATACAGTATGCAAAACTTGTATTGAACAATTGCGCCACTGGACAATTGGAAAGAGAAGCTGCCTGAAATTTGGTGTACCGATGGTTTGGAGGGAACAGATAAACCACTTGGACGACTGTTACTTTTGTATGGTTAATATCATAGGCATCAATCGAAATAATCGTCACAAGTTGTCTTACCCTGATATACCTTCAGCCAGGAGACCTGTTCCGCATTCGGATATTGTACCAGTTCCACCTTTTCGCGAACTACCTCAGCTCTCAGACGATGACACTTGCATGTCCAATATCGGACAAGATGACGAAAGTGGGGGCAGTGACAGTGATTTCCAATCAACTTCACACAGTGAACGTTTTGACCAAAAAGAGTTGAGTGATCTGATCAGGGACTTAAATCTTTCCAAAGAGTCCTGTGAATTGCTTGCGTCCAGACTAAAGGAAAAGAATGCACTTCAGCCTGGAACGAAAATTACAATTTATAGAAAGAGAGAAAAGGATTTGCTGCCATTCTTTACCGAAGACAACAACCTAGTATTCTGTAATGACATCAGCAACTTATTGAAGAAAATTGGTCTGTCGGATTACAGCCCAGATGAGTGGCGTCTTTTTATCGACAGTTCAAAACGTAGTCTGAAATGTGTGCTTTTAAATAACGGCAACAAATTTGGTTCTATTCCAATCGGTCACTCCACCAGGATGAAAGAAGAGTACAATGCCATCTCTTTAGTACTGGAAAAGATAAAATACAAAGAACATCAATGGGTAATTTGTGTAGACTTGAAGATGGTAAATTTCCTCCTTGGTCAACAAAGTGGCTACACAAAGTATCCCTGCTTTTTGTGTCTTTGGGACAGTAGAGCCAAGCATGAACATTGGACAAGAAAAGATTGGCCTTCGAGGAGGAAAGACATGGTGGTTGGAGCTCAAAATGTAATCAAGGAATCTTTGGTGGCACGAGATAGGATCATACTGCCACCACTACATATAAAGCTAGGCCTGATGAAAGAATTTGTCAGGGCTTTGAATAAAGAAGGTTCATGCTTCGAATACATAGTACACAAGTTACCAGGAATTACAATGGAAAAATTGAAGGCTGGAATCTTCGATGGTCCACAGATCAGGCAACTTATGAATGACCCACTTTTCCTACCATCAATGAATGAAATCGAATCTTGTGCATGGTCTTCCTTTGTTCTTGTAAGTAAAAATTTTCTTGGCAACAAGAAGGCAGACAATTATGCACAACTAGTAGAGGATATGCTTCTTCATTTCAACAAGCTTGGCTGCAACATGAGCATTAAAGTCCATTATCTCCACAGTCACTTAGATCGCTTTCCAGAGAATCTTGGTAACTTCAGCGAAGAGCAAGGTGAAAGATTTCACCAAGACATCAAAACAATGGAAAATCGATATCAAGGAAGATGGGATGCACACATGATGGCAGACTATTGCTGGAATATTATGCGCGATTGTTCCGGCAGATGCCACACTCGGAAATCGTACAAAAGGAGCTTCTTCGGTGTCGAATGACTTGAAATTTTTATAACAAACTTGTTCTGTTTGGTATCATATAAGTACAGTTTCAGGTACTACCATTTTCTTTTAAGTATTTGTATTATTATGTTTATTTAGTGTATCACATAATAAATTGAGCACTACATAATTATAGCTATAGCCTTATGTTTTATGGGCGAGCAGAGGCAAGGACTGGCATATGGCATAATGTTCTATATCTCGAAAACTAGACCTGCTGGGAGAAAACTGGTGCCTTTTCTGGAATCAGCAGGTCAAATATACCCAGAAACAGTTCTAACATTTGAGGCAACAATTTACGTGTTGGCCAGTGTAATTGATCGATTGGTCCTTTCGTCTACTGCTTGAAGATGGACGAATTATAATCCATCTTGTTCAGTATACCTGTTTTATCAAACACACGTGCTCCGATGGATGGTAACAGGAATGTGATCAGCAGTAATAAAATAGCAAACCTACATAATAATGTTTCAACCTGAAAGGGACGCCAAATTTACTTAATTGTATCGTTCTAAATTGTCCAGTGACTTTCTTGTGCATAGAAGCAACGCGAACGTTTACTACCAAAGCCTTTAATCTACTTATTTTTGCGAAGACTTAAATAGAAACTTTGCTCGGTGCAGCGTAGAGCACACAATAATTCTCCGAACGAATCTCGAGGTCCTGGACGCGAAGTCTCGTAAATTTCTGCCTCTTTTTAAAGCAAAACATGCAGATGACTGTACATATTGGCAAGGGCAATGGTTCTAACTGCATCATAGTTAAAACAAAAAGGAAATTGCTGGCTTGTGTTCAGTCAACCGTCGGCTATACCACATGTCTAATCTACAAGGTGTTTCATAAATAATGCCCCTTAATATAATATCGCAACATTTCCTTCTGTCTGTTTAGGAAATTAACGTCCTAATAATAACCGTAACATATTTTAGAAAATATTTTTAGTAACATATTTTTAGCAGTTTACTGACATGTCTTTATCGTGACACTACAAAAGTGACCGAGCCTGAGAAAACCTTCACAAAGTCGGAGAAGTTAATTGCGATAATGCAAGTAGGCGTCAAATGAGTCAAAATGAGTTATCGGCTGTTTTATAAACTTATTGTGTTCCGTTAGAAAAATAATATTGGGCAAAGACCCATTCTCAAAACAAAAAGAGTTGCAGAAAGAAAAAATGAAGAACTTAAAGAAACGAACGATTAAAACCCTGATATGGAGTATGGTGTTGCATGGATCCGAAATATGGACAATGAGAAAGAAAGACATCAAGAGATTGGAGGCCTTCGATATGGTAATTGGGTGGATGATGGTAAAAGTTAGCTGGATGGAGCACATAACAAACGAGGAGGTGCTGAAAAAGTTGAGGAAGAAAGATCTGATAGCTAGAATAAAGATGCGACAGAGAAAATGGATTTGTCCGCATACTGAGGGGGACTCAGTATTTTGCTATTCATTTGGACAAAATTTTGCATATGGAATCCGAACAGTCTAGGACTACACTTCGTGTGTAAGATATTTGTAAAAATAACTCTAAACGCATGCATTTATATAGCAAATGACGCGACAAGACTGTTATGGCGAAATGCTATAGCCTAATTATGTTTTAAATAGGTAACACTGCCACTTTCTTGCATAAGTGTGGATCTATATAGACTAAGTGGTCATCGTACTGTAAATAATATTCAGCTAAGAGAAATGAAATGGAATCACAACTAATTCTGGTCGAACAATATGGTGGTCGCTTACAATTCCGGTCGTCACGATCTTGTTGCTCGCATTCAGATGCACCAGGGTTTGCTACGGCCATAGTTATTCGAAAATTTCTAAACCCCTCCAGAGCACCAGCTTATTCACGAGCACTGCGTTAAGTCAGAAGCGTTGTATAGAAAACGTTGTAAGGAAAAAGTCCGGTCTCTCGTAGCCAGAAGAACAGAGATAGAGAAGGGGGTACAGAGGCAGATTTTAAAGTGATAGCAGCTTCAAAGACGTATGGATACGCTTCATTACACTATACTCATAAACATTAACAACCTGTATGCACAACGATTTTGGTCGAATTATAGTTGTCATAGTTGTAAAGTTTTATATCAGAGGGTACTGACCATAATCTGACATGAAATTTTCGAATTCTTCGACAAGATTTGCTGCTTCCCAGTTAATGCTAGGTGGCGCAAATATTAGCAGTGACGAAGCCATTTGGCTGTTGACTGTGTACTGGTGTCTACAGTAGGTACTGTTTGCAACGTTTCGCGCACACCTCTGACACTGTCTTGTAATTTGCGGATATTTATTTTAAAAAGAAAACATGATTTCAGATCTGCATACAGGTCAATGTGTCATAGCTAAAACAAAACGGAAGTAGTTGACTTGTGTTCAGTCAATAGTGTATTATACCACATGTCATATATAAAAGGTGTTTAAAAATCTTGCCCCTTAATATAAAGTGACAATAGATGCTAATGCATCGCAGAACTGGTTTACTTTCCAGCTTATGCTGGTACGAAATCTGACTGCTTGGTGAGAGGAGAACGTGTGCGCAAACAAGGTTACATGGAGTCCGCTCAGCAGGATCGAACCCCCAAGCGTTGGATTACAGACCAAGTGTGTTACCGAATATACAAGCTTGTCGCGCCAAATAGACTATTACCTTAAGTACACTAAATGGTCATTTTTCAGTTGTATTATTTCTTTAGTGGCAATGTACAATAGATGGGTCGGTACCAGCTAATCTCAGACCAGTCTCTATCCTGGTGTTCATATCTAAAGTACTGGAGCGAGTTGTACATCAACAACTGACTGATTATCTGATGGAAAATCATTTGCTTCCTCGATTCCAGTCTGCCTACAGGCGCTGCCACTCTACCGAGACGGCCCTTCTCAGGGACTTTTCCGACATTGTCGATGCCATAGAGTCGGGTCAGCTGGCGCTTCTGTCATTGCTGGACATGTCGGCTGCCAATGTATCCTGAGGTTTATTCAACTACAGGAAAGTTTTTTTAGTCCTATCGTGGAATTTGGCTCTGAATTGCAATATTTATCTTCCATTTTTTTGGGGGGTTGCTCACCATAATTTGCACTCATCTCATACATTTATTTTGAATAATGGGTGCTTTCGTATTTAATTTTCTTGTGCTAAAAGTTTCATATCAAAGGGTTACTTTAACTTTCAATTCAGAAACTATGCAATGAAAATCGACTGCCGTGCATGCGCTGGCACCCATTTACTTTTTCTGGACCAACGGAAGATTTTACAGTTGGGATATCTTCAGCAGTCGCTTGAGCCGAAAAATCTGTTAATAAATATTTTAACCAGTAACACAATTCCTGATTTAAACACTATATTCTTAATGTAATGAAGTAATATTTGTATATTTCAGCTATCAGTGCACAAAATCTGTTGGTATTGTTGGTTCTGGTTGCCGTACTACTGATTGCACTAATCGGTGTGATCGTATTTTGCTGGAGAATAAACCGTATATACAAACCTAGTTCATTAGAATGCCAACTTCCAGCATGTTGCTGTCAGTAGTTTTGCATAACACAACCATCAGCAACAAGACATATATCAATAATAATAGCTTAGCCACTCTCCATTATTCCCTTTTGAATAAGTGTGAATATGTACGTGTTATAAAGGCAACGGAATGACACTTCAGTAGTGAAGTACAGATAGTGAATGACGAACTCAAACTACTGTACTTTGGATACATACATACACTAAAGTTTTATTGCTTAACTTAACACACGGTTGTCACCGTCCAGTTTCAAAGTGACCAGTGACAATTGGTTGGTTTGCAAGTGAAATAGCTACCACAGGCGCGCTGGTTAAATTGACTCATGTTCTTCGGTTACATTTTGTACTTATTCTACTTTAACCATACTACGAATATACAAACACGATCTGCACTCTTTACAGGCGTCGGCGAATAGAGATAGGTTTTGAAACATTATTTCACCTCTATCTCGGCGACTCTCTTCTCTTTCTATGCATTCAACTTCCCTTCACTCAATAGTTATAAGTTAGTATTAAGATGATATGCTGTATGGCCACCCTGGATTTTCGGTGGCCCGCAAGCTTCCAAGCCTATTATTATGCTCCAAAGTCAAACAATTGCTCCTATAAAATACACACTTGTTGAGTCTTCTTTGTAAAGGGTTCCTCATACTTTCAACATTTTATTTATATAATGCACACGAATATATAATGAAACGTGAAGAGTTACTTTCGATCTATCGGCTTGAATCGGCCTATACTGTCTTATTTTGAACGATGATAGCGAACGAGCATCTTCAAGTCAATGAACGGCGACGAATTCTAAGTGACATTAAGACTGTTTAATCGTTCGCAAACGGAAGAAGGAACATTTTTCGTTGAGTTTGATACAGCTACGGTGGCTTTGTAAAGCGAACCTTCGTAAGACTTTCTGGCGTGGCGACAACCATCGTCCTCCCATGTCTACATACGAGCCAAAAGAAACAGCGAATCAATGATGACTTCAGTAAGTCATCAGACTTGTTCCGCGGTTGCGTCAAAGCCACTTGGAACTGCACCTTTGCCTACCGAGGCCTGTGAAGATACAAGCAATGTGGGAGTCAACAAAGGACGTTATTTATTAAGACTTCGAATAAAATCTAGCATTAAAGCAATGGATGCTGGTTTAGGTAACAATGAAATACTGAAAAGGAGTAATTTGACAATTTGTCTATAGCAATTTGTAGAAGTTTAAGATTCACGATTGCGTAGACCTATAGTTATCTACGAACTAAATTACAAATACCTTACTTCTGCACCAACCTAATTCAACGTAGCTTGGCTCTTAATTCAGTCAGTAATTTTACTGTACAATCCTAGTTGATGATTTGGGATAGTAAATTATAGATTAGGTGCAATCTAGACTCAAGAAGTTTCACTGAGCTTTATCGAAACTGATAGACTATCCTGGTCTATATGCATTGTTTCGTTTATAGCTAAAACAGGATTGTAACGACATTTACGACGACTTTCTCGAGGCCTTCCTTATCCGTTTGTTTCTCTTATTTCTCAATTTGAGATGTTAAATTTAATGGACAGCTATATCTCGTCTTACCAAGAATAAGCTTGTGTTATCTTTCGATGCACGGTATGATGATAATAGTAACAGTTTCCGCATTTTTTGGCAGAAATTGAAAGTTGGCCTACATTAGAACTAGAACTAGAGGAACAAAAACCAGCACAAGAGCGGCAAAGACCAATCGGTACGGGTTAAACATACACAGATTCATAATCGCTAACTATGCTGTAATTTACTAGTCTATAATTTATCAAAACTTCTCATCAACTTTATTGAAAATTGTCCAGTTTTCTTTTCTGCGATATGCTAATTGTAATCTTTTCAATGCAGTGCAATATTTAATTAACAACATTGTTGGAACTACTCCCATTTTGAAACTAATTAATGAAAACTTTTGGATGGGTCAAACCATGTCAAAGCTATGACATAAATGATGCGGGACGGAGTCTAGGCCTATTTTTGAAAGTAACAGCGATCCATACTTTTGTTGATGGTTATGAAAATGCTCTTGTTCGCACTCTCTGTCTGATCTTCTCAACCTGTTTTTGGGTTAAACTGTCAATGTAAATGTATTACTTTTACTGTCTTTGTATCTCGATCTTTGCCTCAGTTGCCGTCTCTCTATGTCTGTCCATCGGTATCATTTCCTTTCACTACCTTTGTCTCTTTTGCAGATATGATCATCATCGCCACTCTTTTCTTTTAATCGAGTTCAAATATTCGAATCATGAAGTTAAATAAACATCTATTTTATTTTAAGAGTTTAGACCAGTATTATTATTAAAATCTATATAAGCACAAAATTTTAAATATTTATCGGATTTGTTCGTATTTTGAGATACATTTCCAGAAAAATACAAATTGGATCTAGATTTAGTTAAGACAATCAGAACAAAAACCACAAAAGAAAAGAAACTGATCGGTGGGTTGACGATCTTACATGTAGACAAAGAATTATTTGTTCTGGCTGATATGAGTTCAGAAGTTGAAGCTTACGATTAAATGAATTAAGTTTCAGTCGTCAATGGAATTTGAACGAGTTATATTCTCCTTGGGACATAGGATCCTGCGAAAGAAATAAATGTCTCTACATCTTCGATTGTAAATATGGTCTTTAAGTTCAGTCTAGTAAAATCTGGATTATTGATCCAAATGGAAAATTAATGAAAAGCAATGGCCAACGATTATGATCGTTTGTCAATTAGCCTCACAGATGAATCGAATGTCATTTTAACTATTTCGGGAAAAGTAAACTAATTATTTAACTGAATAGAATATCTCGTTCTTTGGGCTTTTCCTAGCAGCTAGAACGTTCCTCGCGACCTTTATATCCCTACAAGCACAAAGTGCCTTTATGTTTGAAATACTCGCCTTGGATAGTTAACTATTTGTAGCATGTATAGGTGAGTGTTCAATACCAGTACCTCGGATTCAAAATACTTCATCTAAATATGCAATTGGAAATATAAGATTCGGTTCGACTGAATCATCTCTTGTTGGCCTATGTGTCTATACGTTCGTCCGGTATTAAACTATTGGCGAATACCAACAGTGTATTCAGCGTTGCTCCTGTGCTCAGATTAGCGTCATCAACAAGATGCCTATTTAACGTCTGTATTTCCAACAATTTCCGTTCTTTAAAACTAACCTCATGAACCAGAGCAATTATTAAGGAATAGAATACTGTAGATCATCTGGCTGTGGTCGGAGTCGAAAGAGGTTCAGTTATAACTATTACCAACGTGCAATTGTCGCGGTTTTTGATGAGTTCTAGCCAGCTGCCGTGCGCGCGTGTGTGTGTGTGTGGTCTCTTTGACTTGATGGTGCACTAAAACTTGATGTAATTTGTACAGATCAGGAACATTTCCGATCTTACGTATGGATGTTTAAATCCCCCGACACACCCAGCTGCGAGCTGAAGGTCGACCGAAGCTCCAGTAAGATAATTAATTCCTAGATGAACGACAACGGCTGGATCGTACCAAGGGCACAATATATAGGTCACATAGAACAGTGGTTCTCAAACTTTTTCAGACTCAGGCACACTTGGCAATGCAAATTTCTGGTGCGGCACGCCTTTGTCCTTAATGCTGGACCTTCATGTAATTAACCGCAAATTTATAGTATTTTACACTTTGCACTACAGTGACTATATTCAAATTCAATATAACCAATGTTACATAAATATCAGGCTATAATTGAATAAATAGACAAAAGTGCGCTATAGCCTACTAGTTCAGGATCTACAGTTTATGTGCATTCTTACACGGACCAGAGCGCAGGTCTGAAATAGGCTACAGCCGATGCGGTAGTCCAGTGGGCTCACTGCAAGAAACAAATAGAACACCCACGAGCCACTGTTGCCAAAGAGCTTCGAAAGCCTGCCAATTGGCTCAGGTGGATATAGGTTTAGCGTCCGAATTGCAGTTGCTTTCTGTTAACACTTTCATAGCCCATTCGACCTACATCCACTGTGTTCGTTGATAAAGTTAATCAGCGAATACACAAAATTTAATTATTTTCTTTAAGATAATCAAAATGAAATTCCTGACTGCCTCATCGACATGGTCAAACACAAACTATTAATCACTGTAAGAGTATACTACCCTACCCTGTAACGAACAAAACTTAGAAGTCCATTACTGCTACAGCCATCTATTGAGTAACAGTGCAATGATAGTTATTATGGTGTTTAACACCCCTTCTTAACGACTATTTGTGAATTACAGTTCATGTTATTCCATTATCCATCTTGAATTGTCTAGTCTTTACAGCTTCCAGAGGTTTTGTCAAAGATCAAAAGTCATCTTTTCATTTGGACAGTTACTTCCAGTTCCTTTGATCTGTAGAGTTCATGAACAATTTTCTTTAAAGGATGCATTTCTTCATTCAGTGTTGTACGCCACTGTTCTGCTTGTTCTCCAGATACTGCTTCCTGGAATGACTTTGGTTCTTGTTCTTCTGTGGTTACTTTGTTCATGACTTCAATTAATCTTTCTGGTGTTTTTTCCTTGTTACTCCGTTCTGAACGTCTTAAATTTCCTTCACCTTCCATAATTTCTGGACTTTGGTTCATAGAATCTAGATGTTCCTCAGTTGTATGACATTATTGGTATCTTCTTCATCCACGTCTGTATCATGCAATTCTTCTGTATAGATGTGTGGCTCTCCTTCCAAAAATGTCACATCTTTACTTATGTGTATTTTGTTTGTATTCACATCATGTAGACGATGACGTTTCGTGCCTTCTTCAAAACCCAAAAAAATTAACTTTCTTGCCTTGCCTGTCTTCTTTCAGTTGGTACTGCAACATACGCTGTTGAACCGTATCTCTTGGTGTTGCTTAAATCAGGTTTTCTTCAATTCCATCTTTCATATGGGGTTATCTCCTTTTCACCATCAGGTAATCTGTTTTTAGATGGTTAGCTGTAATAATGGCTTCACTCCAAAATTTGGGATGTAATCCTGAAATCTTTAGCATACATCGTGTCATCTCTGCTAGATAACGATTCCTTCTTTCTGCACATCTATTCTGCTGTGGTATGTATGGGGAATTTAATGCTGCTTGGATTCCCTCATTTTAAGAAAGTCTTTAGTCCTTCTGTTGTACACCTCGATCTTATCTTATTTTCTTAGGGGTTTTCCTGAATTTGGTCTGAGCATACTTGACATATTTCTTTATCTTTTCTGATACTTCAGATTTGTGACTTAACAAACAGACCTTGGTTTATCTGCTGAAATTGTCAATCATAGTCATAAGTTGTCTTTTAACCCCTGGAGTTATGTTCTGCATTGGCCCGCAAACACCTATACGTATCAGATCCAAAATTTCAGTTGCTTTGATCATGAATTCTTAGGAAAAGTTTTCATGTCATTTTAGCCTCTATGCAGTATTCACGCACTTTTGAAATCTCACGTGGCTTTATGGTAACTCCTGATGCCATATTCTATCTTTCTAGTAGACTTATCGCCTGTGTATCTGTTTGTCCCATTTTGTTGTGCCAAACATGAATGCATTCTGCTTTGTTTCCTTCAAACACCTTCAAGACTTTTTCTGAAAGGCTTAGCTCAAATAGGCCATTGTTTTCTGATACTTCAGATTTACCTTTAGCTATCTTTTCTCCATCCTTTATGATGTCCTTTATTTACTAATTTCTTTATTGAAATTAAATTTCCACGTAACTGAGGTATACACAGTACATCAAATAATTTTACTAGTTGCTTGTTCCCTTCTTTTATGCCATGGATAAATCCATCACCAATTCCTGCTGCCTTTATCTTTAGTCCATTTGCTAGAAAAAGTTCACCTTTATGTTGAATTTTATGACTTTCGATAAAATTTCTGTTGCTACACATATGCGCTCTATTTAGCCTCTGAATCAATGTGCCAAATGTGCTTTACATCCATATCACATGCTTTAAAAGAAGCTAAAGAACCTGTATTTTCTTTATGTCTTTCCTTAGTCACGTCTTCAGTTACTGCTACGACCATGTGATTTGGGTTCTTCTTTTTCCATTCTATGTTATTTCCAATCAGGAGATTGTGACTGTACCAAATATTCCACAGAGATGGATGTCGAGTAGACTCTGGCAGAAGGCCTGAGCTTTTCGCTATATAGGCACATGCACCGATGTTAAGATATATGTAGGTATCTGTCTTGATATTTTTATGATAGGCCTACTCTAAAACCTTTCAGAAATGTTTAAATGAGTTACACCGAATTGTTTGTAGTTTCCATCACACAGCTGAGTCTCGATAATGCTTTCAACGATGGAGCATATTATGACACTTCTAGCCATGGGCCTAATACTGAACGTCTTTCATAAATTGGGTAAGTTTGTAAAAGTTCTTAGCCTTTAATGACTTACAAAAGCAATGTTAAGTTCAAGCTTAGGTGTTTTCATAATGTGCATTTCAAATTGTAACGATGACCATGATGAACTGGGCTTGTATTATAGGCCCAACTGAGACATGTAGATCTGGATTACTAAATAAGATGCTGGGATCAAAAACATTAAACCACGCGTATAGTGACAAAAAGGAGAGCCACGATCCTTCAGTTCGTAGGTGAGATTTTCATTTCTCAGAAATGGGATGTGATGACTACAAAGAATTACGAGAATGAAATTTTCAAATTATGTTTACTAGTGGAATTTCAGATGCAGAGTTGAACGTGATTCCTCGCGACATTAAAGTGATGGTTAATGATTCGACTTACATGAACTGTTCGACGTCTCTTGAAGCGAAGAAAGTCCACTGGCATCATGGAAACAATTATGTTTACACCGGAAGAGATATTCTGGAGCCTTATAATGTCAGGTTTTCGGTTGAAATTAACTCATCTACAGGAACAAACAATTTAGTTATTCGATCAGTCCAACCTTCAGATGCCGGACAATACGAATGTTTAGAGGATGAAGGGTTTGGAGAACGAAGATCGGCTCAGTTAATAGTGCTAGGTATGTTTGCATTTTACCGCTTTTCAAATTGTGAAAGTAGTGTCTGTTAAACCCGACATTAGGGTGCAAGAAAACTATCAGACATTTACTGTCTGCTGTCAAAACTCTATCACAGTTGCCTGGCGCTAGATAGATTTGTCCAGTTATTTCAAAAGGTTACAGTAATCTGGATATAGACTACAGATACTATTCTTAATTACTTCCTCGTGTAAATGGACGTTCTGATTTTATCTGAGGCAACCTTCCAAAGAACAAACTCACTTATTCACCTAATCATGCCAAAACTATTAACAGTTCGCATTACTTACAGCTTGCTTGCAAAATAAGTCGAAGAAACTCTTGAGACCCTATTAACTAACCAGATAATCACTCTTTTGGGCTAAATATTTGCTATCTAAATACTCTACAGAATTACTATGATTATGAACCTGAAAATGATCCTGTTGAGGACAGATAAATGCCATAATTTCATCAATACAGTTTTACATGTCGTTATTATAGTAGGATAGTCAAATCTATTGTGTTTTAGACGACGATCCAGTCTGAAAATCTAACATGCATTCAACCGGAGTCATTGGACCAAACCCTTGCGGTATAGAACCAGACGAAATCAAACTTAACTGTAGCATAACATACCATGGCAACATTTTACCAAATCTTCAATGGAAAGAGAGCGGAGACACTCAATCCAATATAGAAGGACTGTCCAACTTTACGTCAAATAGAAATCAGGTCACATACACACTAACGATGAACTGGACACTTAACCTGAATAACTCTTCGTTTATTTGCCAGACGACAAGAGCTTCCAACCAAAACTACAGTTGTTCATCTGACGTCATCAAAATTTTATGTGAGTACACGGTATCATTTGTAATGAAACAAATGCGGGTCATTGATGATAATCGTAGTCTATGACTTTAAATGTTTTACTGTTATTTACTTTAGGTAGAACTGATCCCTCAGGATTGAAATATGAGGTTAGGAGTAGACACTAATGGACAAATATTTAAAATTAATTTGTTACATTATTAAATGTTTAACATGTTCCACTTTAGAAATCAGACTCTAAACTTTCATAACCAAAACGAACCTTTTCCAAAATTCAAGATAGCAAGATGTGAAGACCCGCAATCTTTGGATTACCGACCGAGTGTGCTAACGAATAGACCAGGGTGTCGCGTCCATTAGACATTGCCTTAAATACACGAAATGGTTATTTTTCAGATGTATATTTCTGTAGCAGTAATGTGCTGTACATGTATGAAGTAGTTTGATGTTTCAACGCTTTTGTCATTTAATTTAATCAGATGCCTTCAGCAGCAACGTCACAATCAACATGACAATGAATGACGAAGTCAGTTGTTTTGTGAACACCAGCCAATCATGCAGTTACAAATGGAAATGGTACAGTGGCGATGATTCGATCACAGTGTCTGATGATCAGGCTTTAAAACCGAATAAAGTTGGATGGCATCGGTGCGAAGCTACGTGTCCTATAGGGAGCGAGTCATGTACAGTGGAACCGATGTATGCTGAGGTTTATTCGACTCAAAGTAAGAGTATTTCATTTCTATCGCGGAATCTGGCACTGAATTGCGATGGCCACCACAATTTCTTATCTTTCATGTTGTTGATAGTTGCTTATCATAATTTACACTCATCTCTTACATTCGTATTGAAATAGGGTGCTGTTTCAATTTTTTTTATATGGATGGGTTATTGTTAACTTTCTGTTCCGAACCTATACTTGTAAATTCAATTTGGACCAATGGAAGACTTTTACAACTGAGATTTCTTTAGCAGTCGCTTAAGCTGGATATGTGTGCTAAAGAACATTTTAATCCCAATCACATTTTTTGAATTACAACACTATTTGTTTAATGTAAGGAAGTAATAATTTTTTTAAATTTTAGCTACCAGCGGAGAAAATCTGTTGGCATTGTTGGTCCTGTTTGCTCTACCAGTGATTGTACTAATCGGTGTCGTCATACATCGCTGGAGGAAACCTCGTACGTAAAAGCCTAGTTTTTAGTGTATAAACGTTAAGGATAATTCTGTGAATAGTTCGCATAACACAACCGCCACCAACAATACAGATATCTACCACAACATCATAGCCACTTTCCCTTATTCCCTTTTTCAATATATGTGCCTGTAGGTGCATGTGTGTACTTAGGGCAATGAAGGCTGGTAGGGAAAGAAAACAAGTTTAGTTATACAGTACAGGCAAAAAGTGAATGATGGTCTCAACAATTGTACACTGATGGTTTATTGCTGAACACACGGTTTTCGCTGTTCAGTTTCAAAGTGACCAGTGACGACTGACTGATTTGGAAGCAATGTCACTAAAAGCTCGCTGGCTAAGTACATACACGTTTTTAGATAATATTTTATACTTAATTTACTTCAGTCCTTATACAATCTTTAAAAAACGATCTGCACTAGTTACAGACGTTGGCATATAGGTCGTAGTTTTTTTGAATATTATTTCACCTCGATCTCGGAGTCACTCTCTCCTCTTTCTCTGCATTCCACTTCCCTTCATTCGATTGTGAAAAACCCGTAGCATAATGGGAAAGTGTTGTGTTTATTCATTTTTAAGCACACTGTGTTCATGTAATTTTGTAACATATTACTTGTTTTTCGCTGCTTGCCATATTGTCTAAAATTTCGTCTTAAAGCGAAATTTGTTCGATGATTTCTTCGTGTTGAGACTGCTTCTGTGATCGACTTGGCGTTCTGGTGTCATTTAGTTGAATTTTCCGTGGATTTTCAGTTTTCGAACGTATCTTTTTCTTGCTGGTGAATGACGCCCCTTGTCGTTGGAATAGTTCATTGTGTATTCAAGGGATGACAGGTTCAAGACTGACAGTCGCGGCTCAACCCTATTGACCTATCTACGCCATCGAAAGGCAATGAAAGGCTTTAGACCTGTTCCGACCATCTATCAGAAATGGGTTCTTCATCAAACGAATTGCTGTCCGTCACAGATCGATCTGGTGGCTCGAGTTATTCCTGGACGCTGCGTCTTCTACCACCCACGATGGACGGCGTGGAATGGTGGTGGTCTCGAATACTGCAGAAGCTATTACCTGTCGTTGTTCTAAGACTTTGACACTGCTCGGTCCACGAACTCGGAACACGGGACCGAGATTTGGTGTTCCAAGTCAGTGCCAACGCACCTGGAGTGGGACCCAGCTGCTGTATGTATGTGTATGTATGCATGTATATATATGCATGCACATATATATGGATGTATGTACGTATGTAAATATGTATGCATATATGCATGCATGTGTGTATGTATGTACTTATCTACGTACGTACGTACATACGGACGTACGTATGTACGTACTATGACTGTGCATGTACTCTGTACAGTTTGTGTATATATATGTATGTATGTACGTGCATATGCACGTACATATTTATGTATGTAGACCTATTTGTATATATCAATAGACTGAGTCTATGCATATTCTCGTCATGTGTAGCAATTTTAATTGAATTTACTGGTGCATTAACTGTATGTATTATTGATGTGTCTAAGCGTGTAATAGTATAAGATTTTGGGTAGACGTTACGTGATTGCTTACTTAAGAGTTCGGCCGGCTTTAGTCGTTTTTACTAGTAAAAATAGCAAGGCCAGCGTAGATGATAAAAATCTGTTAAGTGTTTGGAAAATAAGGCGATTGTCCGAAATTATTTTACGGGCGATCAACTTGGATGTCAATGGATTAATTCGGTTATAATTTGCCATAGTTTGTGAGTCAATTCGGACTATATTTCAAACTGGTACTTGGATTGCCAACCAATCACGAATTTACAGTGGGGAATTTTTGACAAATGGCATTGCGTTGCTGCAGGAAGTCGATAGCCAATGAGGTGGCGCCGTAGTCGTAGCTGCTTATCTACGGTGAATAACTAAGCAGACGAACCTTTGATAGGAGGTCTAGTAATGAACACCGAAAGAATGGTGGAAATTGCAGACGACAATCTCGGCCAATCGCGAGGTGACAACGATGCCGAATCTTCGATGTGAAAAGCGTTGTAGAGAATCAGTTCACAGCTGGATGTTGGACGGGAAAGGTCCTTGTCGCAATCTAGCGTAACTCCGAGAAAAGTTAGTCAGTTTCAGACTATTTTGAGTCGAACTGCGGTCTCGTATTATGAGCTGATGATAGATCACGTTTCAGGTGATCATAACCTGGTTTTAGGAAGGGCCATTCGACTGAGACGGTGGTCCTTCGACTTGTCTCCGACATATATGATGCAATCGACGCAGGGAAGGTCACGCTGCTCGCTCTCCTTGATGCAAGCGCAGCATTCGACGCTGTGGATCATCAGATTCTCCTGACTCGTCTTGAAACCTCGTATGGTTTTGCAGGCCGGATGCTCGAATGGATAAGCTCTTTCCTCGATGGGAGGACTATGAGGATCGAGTTCAGGACGGATGCATCGAGCTGGATACCGGTTCTCTGTGGCGTGCCGCAGGGTTCAGTTCTCGGGCCACAGCTCTCGGTGCACTGGTTCATCAATATGCCGATGATGTGCAGATATAATTTTATGCTTCTTGCCATCCATCTGACACCGCAGCCTGTGTCTCGAGGATCCAGATGGTGGTTACCAATATACAGAAATGGATGTCTTCAAACCGGCTTCGGCTGGACCCGGCTAAAACATAGATCATCTGGTTCGGCTCTCGGCACCAGCTTCGGGATGTGGATCGTGATATGATACTGGCAGCGTCTTCGAACTCGGTCTCGCTGCGAACGGTTCGTGATCTGGGTGTTTTGTTGGACGAAGAGCTGTCGATGGCGGGCCATATCAATTCACTCTGCAGGACTTGCTACTAAGAAGCGCGTCAGATAAGGACTATACGTCGAAACCTGTCCATAGCGCGGCTGTCACAGTCGTCCATTTCTCCATCATCACGCGTCTAGACTACTGCAACTCCATCCTGGTCGGCTTGCCTAAATTCCGCATCCGTCAGCTCCAGTCTGTCCTCAACTGTGCTGCTCGGCTCGTCGCTAGTACGTCCAGATTCTCGCATATTTCCACCTATATACGAGACACCCTACATTGGCTTCCAGTTGAGAAGAGGGTACAGTTCAAAATATCCCTCATGGTCAGGTCCTCAATCGTTGGCTTAGCGCCGGATTACATCAATGAGCTCCTCAAGCCAGTTGCTGATCAACCTGGTCGACAGAGACTACGATCGGCGACACATGGTCAACTCATCGTACCGCGTTCTTGTACGTCTGCTTGGGCGGGTAGCGCCTTCTCCACTGTGGGGCCGTCTCTCTTGAACACTCCTCCACCAGACATCCGATCCCTTGCCTGTTCAACAGTTCAAGAAACATTTTCTGCCCATCTCAAGACGTTCCTATTTAGAGAGCGTTAGGTAGACGTGCTGCAGCGCCTTTTTGAGTTACTTAAAAGGCGCTTTACAAATTTATTGATACATACATACATAGACACCCTGCGTTTTGTGGTGAAAAGACATAGTTTACATCGAAAACATCTGACAATCTTGGATTTAGTTCATGAAAATCGCGCAAATTCGGACTTATCTACATAAGCCGATAGTCAGTAAAGATCCATAACTTTGACTGCACCATATAACCGTATATCGTCGAGGAGTCGTGGCTTTGGACGATTACGAACGAGGTGCGTGACGACAAAGATTCCTTTTCTTGGTCTGCAAGGAGCAAGCTGCGAGTGCCGACTTCGTTGGACAGAGAAACATCTGGTTTACGAGGTATGTCGACGTGCTGAGGGAGTCGTTCGCAAAGAGTCAAGAATTGGTAAGTGACAATTCATCCATTCTTCGTGGAGACATACACACAGAGATCACAAAGTGAAAATGTTAAAGACTTCTTCAAAGAGTCAAGATACGTGAAATAAAATGGTCATCAAAGCTTGTGGGTGGTTAGAGCTATAGGTATAGGCCCCGTTATGAAGCTGGCCTTAATTAAGGTTTAATTAAGACGTTGACACTGCAATATATTGATTGATTTCAACGAGTAACTTTGGTTAGTACTTTATTCAATCAGATATCATTGTACATTATGGTTGTGAAAACAACGAGTCATTATATCATCATTACAATTTCCACACGGTTTAACACGTTAACTTAAGTCAGACCTATATTTATCATATTAGGTGACTAACCCCGAGTAACGTGTATATCTCCTTACTTGTTAATAAACAAGTAAGGACCAGAATGTAATGTGAAGCTGTAACAGATAGTCACACAATACCTAGACATGAGAGAATAAGATAGGAGTTACAGTATGTATGTGTGTAACTATCTCCTCGTATTTAAAAATTCAGCTATGTGTAATAATTCTTTCATAAGATAGATAAGTAGAAAATGTGTATTTATTTAATTAATTTATGCAAGCATCTACAAACCGGCATATTGCGTATAATAATAATGTTGGGCCTGGGGAACAGTGGATTATTCGTCAAGCGAAACGTGAAGTTCAACGAAATATTTGAAGTTTGGAGACCAGAGCGAGGCGGATTTTATCGTTTGAACGAGCAGACGATTTGTGACGTGTGGGTAACCGCAACGGACTTATTCTTCCGTTGACCGGAAATCGAATGCTTAGTGAACCTTCGAGAATTAATTTCGCTCTAACGACGTGAATCAACCGTTTAGATCGATTGTTTTGAGCGCTGATAGCGGAGTGTTAGCGCCTTCAGGTCAATGAATGGAGACTAACTCTAAGCAAATGGAATAAGGAACATTATTCCTTGTTTAATACCGATTTTGTGGCTGTTTAAAGCGAAACTTCTTTATATCCGAAGAAAGGTTTTATGTAATTGTAATTACTAACTTCTGATGCGCTGGTGTCTAATGCACAAAGCATCAACTGATGGTGCATGAAAGCCAAGCCGCCATCAGGTCAATATCCAGAAGGATATGTTGTGGAAAAGACCACAGTCCTCCCATGTCTACAGTATATACGAGACAAAAGAAACAACGCTGTATCTTTCGCTCGAACGTAGACACGGAAGAACGATGGTCGTTGATCGCTTATATGAGTATGTGTGTATTTATGTATGCAGGTACGTATGTATGTATGTAGGCCTATGTATTTATGTATGCATGCATGTACTGTATGTATGTATGAATATATGCATATATGTATGTATGTATCTATTTATTTATGATTGCATATGTGCGTCATGCATCATGTTCTCATGCATTCGTGCATGCATCAGAATATGATGTTACATTTTCTTCGTTTAGAGCGGTAATTTAATAGTCCTTTGAATGGATTACAGTGACGTTGTTTACCTATAGACTTCTACTAAATTCATGATGTAATGACGCATGCTCAACTGACTTAACTGGTACAGGGCCGCCTTATCCATAAGGCACAGTAGGCACTGTGCCTAGGGCCTACGAACTTTATACAAGCCTACGAAAGTCAAAAATGAGATATTGAAAAAAATTTATTTATTTATTGACCCGAAAATAGAAAAAGGAAATACAAATTTAATAACCTTAAAGTTTGTACTGAAACATTGTACATAATGTTAACTTTGCGTTTCTTTGCATTAGCAAAATCACAAATAATGTCCTCAAATGTATTTTCCGCATTAAGTCGTTTTCAATTGAAAGTAGTGCAAGGAAAGATAGACGTCAAGAAATAATGTGAATGTGTTTAGCTCTAATGCAAAGTTGGCAGTTGGGGCCTACGAATGCGAGAGCGCCTAGGGCCTACGACGACCTTAAAACAGCCCTGAACTAGTACCATATTTTTGAACAACTGTTCCTAAATATGAAGCATGAAAATTCATTGTTAAAATGCTGGTCTTTCTTTGGAAATTTCCTATTTGCAACATTTTTTGTGTTTTGGACACTGAAACGTTACTTTCTATTGAAACGACATTTTGGAACCGAAAGGCGTTCCATATTTTGAGATGACCTCAGAAACGCACTTGAGTTATTGTTTATACCCATATGCATATCTTTCAGTGTTTGTTTCTCACTCTACCTTTCTGTCTGTCTGTGTTTGTACCATCTTCTGTGTTTCTTTTTCATTGTAATCATCATCATCACCACCACCACCATCATCATCATCATTATCACCACCACCATGATCAGCAGCAGCAGCATCATCAAAACCAACTTTGATTGCTCTATTTGATGAGTATGAGAAAGCAATGTCAGACAGCTCCCTTATAAATCCTCAATGTTTACTTATAATATAATGCGTAAAATAGAGTTTTCTGTGCAGTTCCACACATTAGTTTCCGATTAACATAGTTTTATTTAAACAGTTCAATAAATTTAACATTTTAGTTTAAGAAAATAGAGAAATCAGCAGATGGTGGACTAGAGAATGTCGTTGTGAATGCCGTTACAATCCAGTTTTAGCCATATGTTGTCTTATCAAGTATGAGCCTAGGATATCTTTTAACGCAAAGTGACTAATGATAATGACATCTCTCGCACTTTTTTAAGATATGATTTCACAGGCAGATGAAGAACTAGAACTAGATGAACAAAGGCCAGAACAAGAGCTGCAAAGAGTAATCGGTATCGGTTAAATCTACAACTTAATAATGGCTAAGTTTGTTGTAATTAACTAGTCTATAACTTATCCAATGTTCCCATTAAGTTTATGTAATATTTTTAGTTTTTTGTCTAAGATTATGCTAATTATAATTTTACCTTATTCAATGCAGTACAATATTTAACAACATTGTTCAAACTAACCCATTTTGAAATTAACTCATGAAGCATTTGGATGGCTCAAACCATGTCAAGCCTATCATATAAATTTTGGGGTACGCAGTCTAGACGTATTTGCCTTGGAAGTTTCCTCATTTTGTTATTTGTAACAATACTCATCCGAGCAGGGTCGAGGCCATACGTTCGCTATAGAAAACAGTGTACGTCTACATCGCCTATGCCTATAAAATAATGTCGATTCCTTTGCAAAATTTTTATGACTAATTAATAGTATTGACTATTGAGATCATGTGGTGATCTGTAGTGGCGTTTTGGAGACGTATTTCTGGAAGTAACGGCGTTCCATACTTTCTTGCTGACGGCCTTGAAAATGCACTTGTTGGCACCCCTGTCTGTTCTTCTCTACACGTGTTTGATTGACACTGTCGATGTAATCGTGTCTCTCTCTCGTAGTGTCTCTATCTCTGCCTCAGATGCTGTTTCGCTATGCTTCTCTCTGTATCATTTCCTTCTGGGTTCCACTGTCTTTGTCTCTTTCGCAGTTATGATCATCACTGCCCCTTTTCTCTTTCACTCACGTGCAGATTAATATGCGAATCAAAAACGCTTCTTTTATTTTAGAAGTTTAGACCAATGTTATTATTTTAAAATATATCAGTATTATATTTTAAATACTTACCAGATTTATTTCGATTTTCAGATACACTTCCAGAGAAATACAAATCGGATCCAGTCTTACTTCACACGATCGAAACAAAAAAGGAAACGAAATATATCAATGGATTGACGATTTTAGACACAGAATTATTTGTTGTACAAGAAAAAAGTTCAGAAGTTGACGTTTACGATTCGGTGAATTTCAGTCTCAGTCGTCTATGGAATTTTAAGGAATTACTTTGTCCAAAAGAGTTAGTATCATGCAGCAGAAATAAATGTCTATACATCTTTGATTACAAAGGCGAAGAAGGTCAGTCGAATGAAATCTTGAGAGTTGATGGATATGGAAATTTAATAAAAAAATAAGAGACGATTATGGAGTGGGTCTGTCTGTTACAGATGAACCGAATGTCATTTTAACTGTTGTTAAAAAAATTCTATGAATATTCGCCAGATGGAAATTTGATCCGTGAAATAAATCTATCATCAGACTCAGATATTCAGCATTCATCACATGCTATAAAACTGACCAATGGTTGTTTCGTTGTCAGTCATGGCGATAAAGATTATCTGCATAGAGTGTGCGTAGTGTATGCAGATGGAAAACTTAAGAAGTCATTTGGTGGAAAACGTGGATCGACCAACAGACAAATGGATCATCCAGTCTATTTGGCCGTCGATGGAGATGGATTCGTGATGGTCGCTGATAAATTAAACAGTCGAGTTTTGTTATTGAATTCAGATTTAGAATTTAAGAGAGAAATTCTCTCAAAGGAAAAACATGAATTACTATTTCCATGGAGAATTCTTCTGGATCAGACAAATAATCGATTGTTTGTGGTTGACCACGAATGGGACTATAAAGAAACGATATACAGTAATGGACGGATTTTGGTTTTTGAGTTTAGGTAATTAAGTAAAATATAATAATATTTTCACTTAAAATCATTTTATTTATATTTTATCAATAAATTGAGAATGATGTTTATGGCTAAATTACACTTTTCTGATTTTTTCAAATCTCTATTTACTGCTTTTACTTAAGGTTATGCTTTGTTAAAATCCGTTGATTTTCAGTTTACTGAGTTAAATACAATAATAATAATAATAATAATAATAATAATAATAATAATAATAATAATAATAATAATAACAATAATAATAATAATAACAACAACAGTAAATAATAATAATGATAATAATAATAATAATAAGGATAATAATAATAACAACAACAACAGCAACAGCAACAACAATAATAATAATAAAAATAAAAATAAAAATCATAATAATAATAATAATAACAGTAAATAATAATAATAATAACAACAACAACAACAGCAACAATAATAATAATAATAATAATAATAATAATAATTTTAAATCCTGGCTCCAGAAGCAACAGATAACATGACTGTGTGTCCTATATCGGAAGTGGTAACTTAAATAGGATTGCAAGCAGACTATGGTAGGTGGGCGATAGAAGATAGAAGAGAAGGAGAATGCTAGACACAGTTGTTCTCAGTTCAGACAATACAATACAATACAACTTATATTTATAACGCGCCTTAATAAAACAATGTCTTACTCAAAGGACGCGTTACAACATAATAATTATTTATAGTACTGAGAGAATAAATGAGTCTTAAGTTTTAATTTAAAATTATCTATTGAAGAGCATCTTCGAATAGATTCAGGTAAAGAGTTCCACTCCGCTGGACCAGCTACTTCAAACATTCTTTTACCAAATTGTAGGTTAACTCTCCTGACTTCAAAGTCCCCTTTTGAAGCCGATCGCAATCTTCTTCTGGACTCAGTGAAAGTACAAGGTTTAACTAGAGAGGACAGATAGGACGGGGCAGAGCCTGACATAATTTTGAACATAAATAGACAGATTTTGAAAGATATGCGGGCCTGAATGGGTAACCAATGAAGTTGTTGTAAAGAATGAGTAATGTGATCTCGAGGGCCAAGGCTTTTAACTAGGCGAGCTGCAGCATGAATAACAGAGGTAAGCGGTGACAGGGTAGATTTAGGTAAAGCATAAAGCACTGAATTGCAATAATCAATTCTGGATAGTATAAGTGAATGAACCAGTACATGAAGGCAATGCTCATTAAGACAGCGTTTAATCTGATGTATCCGTCGTAGGTGGAAGAAACAGGCTCTAGATATGGAGCTAATATGGTGAGACATGGAAAGTTTGCTATCCAAAAAGACACCAAGGTCACGAACTACATTCGAGGGTAGTATGGAACAGGAATCATCTATTTTCAGAAAGAGAGTCTGCAAATCTAAATGTGATCGGGACCGACGATCGAACCAAATCAATTCCGTCTTACTTGTGTTTAATTTCAGGCGCATGGAAGCACACCAGGATTGTATCTCATGGAAACAGGCAATAAGTTTAATTTTTGAACTTTCCAGGTTAGAAGTGGAAAGTTTTATGTAAAGTTGGGTGTCATCAGCGTAAATATGGATAGAAATACCAAACTTAAGCGCAATCTTGGAGATATTTATAGTCAAAAAGAACGACAGTATCATGTGACCTGCATTCTGTTAGTGTGAGGATGGACTTAGAATCTAAGTTAGTTGTTTCGGTAGATTAGGCTGTATAGTCGCTGGGTCTCTTTAGAAGTCATAAGTTTCTTGATCAGTTTATTGTGACTCAGGCGAAATCTATTATGTAGTTAAAAGCCACTCGTATTAAAAATACAATATAGAAAATCATCTACATTCATTCGATGCGTTACTCTGCATTGAATGTAGTTATCAAATTTGCATGTTACTGTAAATGACATTTATATAACACCACTGAAGGCCATTCACAGACGCTAAATTAGATCACACATTAAATTATCATTGTCATTTGTTTTAGTCAAAACACTGAGTATCGATATCGCTTTCAACGAACCAGTAGCATTCTCTGATAGGTCTAGCTATAGGCCTACTACTGAACGTCTTTCATAAATTTGGTAAGTGTGCTAAGTTCCTAGCTTTTAACGACTTACGATAATAATTTGGGATGGTGAGAGTTAAATATTTCGAAAATGAGGATATTAGGGCCACCGTAGATTCTACAAATGTAGGAGTTGAAGAAGTCAAGTATCAGAGGAAGATCCCCCGCCACTCACAGTACTTCATTAACAAGACAGAGATCAAAAGATAGGAATGGTAATCGTAATCGTAATCTCGAGATTTCTACAGCGCCCAACGAAAGCTTAGTAGCGGGAACCAGCTCATTCACAGGCGCTCAGTCAAACAAAATCGATAGGCAAAAGGGTTCGGTTCCAGGTCAAGATCCAGGAGTCAGGCACTCAGACAGTCGGACGGCTACGGTGGATGGTGTTTGAAATTGAAGCGAGAAGAGTGATAAGGAGAAGAGGAAGAATCTGGATAAGATTTTTGGAAAAGAAATGTTTTCAGTCTTGAGTGAAAGTCTTGCGCAGAGACTGAAAGAGGTGAAGTGTTGGTGAGTCCGTATGATGGACCAGATAATTGTCGTAATTCTGGCGGGAGTTTATTCCAAAGGGGTGGGGCAGCTATGGCTATGTAGCGATTTCCAAATTTAAGGATGAGGTGACGGGAGGGCGAAGAAGTGTTAGGACAGATGAGGAGCGGGTTGATCGGAGTGGTTGGATTGTAAAGAATTGACGAAGATAGGAAGGTTGGGAGGATTGAAGTGTGTTGTAGGTGAGGGAAAAGACCTTGTACTCTATTCGTTCTGGTATTTTAAGCCAGTGAAGTGATTTCAGAACAGGAATGATGTGATGGTATTTGGGAGATTTGGTGACGGCATGAGCGAGAGCATTCTGAATCCCTTGAAGGCGATTTATCTGGGTTTCGTCTATATTGAGAAAAAGTGAATTGCAGTAATCAAGTTTTGCATGGACTATGGATGTGGCAATGGTAGAAGCAGTTTTGAAATCAAGCATAGGGCGGATTCTGCGGAGGTCAAGGATATGCATGAAGCAAGAGCGGGAAAGATGGGTGATATGATCAGAAAAGGAGAGGTATTGGTCGAATATTACGCCTAAATTGCGGACAGGAGAATTAGTATTAATTGTGTTGGTGGAGGTAGAGTCCAGGGTGAGGGAGATAGAAGGGTCAGGAATTTTCTTCAGCTGGTCACGTAGACCAACAAGTATGAATTCCGTCTTTGATGGGTTTAGGCATAAGAGATTAGATGTCATCAGGAGGAGATTTGTTTAACCACACAAAGAAGATGATTTATAGAGTCGTTAAAACAATTCGGAGAGAAAGAGACGAGTAGTTGGTTGTCATCGGCATACAGGTGATGGTCAACTGAGGATGCTTTAATGAGTGAACTGAGGGGGGGTAGTGTAGAGGATAAACAGAAGAGGTCCAAGAACGGAGCCTTGTGGAACTCCGCAAGTGAGAGGGCATGACTTAGAAGAGGCTTCCGAAGTTTTAACAGAGAAAGAGCGGGAGGAGAGATAAGACTGTATCCATCGGAGAGGAGTCAGCAAAACCAAACCAGGTTGAAAGTCGATGGAGTAAGATATTGTGATCTATGGTGTTGAAGGCTGCAGAGATATCAAGGAGACAGAGGCAAGAAACGTGTTGATGAGAAATGGCAGAAACAAGCTTGTTGTAGAGAGATGTCAGCAGAGTTTCAGTTGAGTGGCGTTTAGTAAAACCAGACTGATGTAGGTTATTGAGTGAGTTAGAAACTAAATAGTCATTGATTCGAGAGAGGACAACCCGTTCAGTTAATTTGGAGATGAAAGTCAGGTTAGAAACAGGCCGGTAGTTCGAAAGGATTTCCTTGTCAAGAGATGATTTCTTGAGAAGAGGGGTAACAAGAGAGTGTTTGAACAGGAGGGGGAAGTTACCCGTTGATAAGGAGAGATTAACTATTTTGGTAATGATTGGGATAAGGACAGATGCACGGTCTTTCAGTAAGGAGGTGGGTATAGGGCCAAGTTCGCAGTGTTTGTTTGGAAATGATTTTAACAGGTGTAATATTTCAGACTCTGATGTGGGTTGAAAGACAGATAATGAGGATCGAGGTGGGGAGGTTGGGAGTCGTGAGTGGGGGAAAGAGCATCGTCAGATTGGTTATTGGTGGTTTTGGGAAGGACAGATTGAAGAGAAAGACGGAGGGTACTAATTTTGTTCGAAAAGAAAGAACAGAACGAGTCAGCTATTGAAGAAGACGGAAGAGAATTTGGAAGTGGGCTGACTGAGTTTCGATGGAGGAGTTGGTTTATGGTTTTCCAGATTGGGCGAGGGCTCGAGGATCGAGAACGAATTAGTGAGGAGTAAAAGCTCTGTTTAGCTGTAGTAAGAAGGTGATGGTATTTATTTGTGACAGATTTAAGGGCAGAAAGAAGTTGAGGATCCTGGTGCGTTTGTAAGTGCGCTCAAGGCGTCGCAGGAAAGATTTGAAAGCCTGGAGATAGGAATTGAACCAAGGATTGTTAGAGTGAGAGCTGGATTTGGTAATAATAAGAGCATGTTTGTCAAGGATGGTGGAAAGAGTGGTGTTGTAGGAAGACAGAAGGTCATCAAGGGAAGAGGGTGGATTTAAAACGAGGTCAGAACAGGAGATATCTTGTATGAAGGCTTCAATATTTATTGAACTGATGCGACGGAAAGAATGAAAGACAGGATCAGGACGTGGAGTCGGAAAAATGTTAAGACATGTAAAAATGGGGTAATGATCAGACCGGTGTGTCAAAAGAAAAATATATATCAGGTGATAGAGTGGAGAATGATGATGTGATAATAAGGTCAAGTGTGTGATTGTGAATGTGGGTGGGGAATTTTACATGTTGAACCAAATTAGTTGAAGATAATAGGGTGAGGAATTCAGAAGCAAATGTGTCAGAGAGGTTATCGACATGTATATTGAAGTCACCAGTAATCAGAAATTCATGAGGTGTAGTGGCGGCAGTAGAGAGGAGGGTGGTAAATTCTTTCAAGAAGACCGATGGAGGACTTGAATATGAAGAGGAGGATGGAGGGCGATATACATTAAAGATTTTCAGATTTGTGTGAGGAAGTTTAAGCGTAATTGATACACATTCAAAAGAGTGGAAACAGTAACCAGGTGAGTCTAAAACTGTGGCAGGTTCTCGGATCAGAAAGGCAATACCACCGCCAGTTGGATTTTTATGAGAAGGTCTAGATGGTTTGCAGGGACGAGGTGTACTGCAAAGATGGTAGACAGGAGGAATACAGTCTTCATATTGAGCAAGAGTTGTGTTTAAACTAAGCCAGGTTTCAGATAAGGCAAATATGTCAGGCGGGTGAGAAGAGAGGGCTATATCACTGATTTCTTGGGACTGTGCAGGATGTAGTAATGATCGAATATTTAGCGTGCAAAGTAAGAAGCGGCTGTTGTCAGTATTTTGAGTATTGTCGAGGATGTTGGAGAAAGAAATTCTGGAAGGAGGAGGATAGGTAGGAGGTGAGGGAGGAGGACATAAATAAAAATCCAGTGGGCCAGGATTTGGGTGGATGTCCCCGGACAGTAGGATCAGTATGCTGAAGAAGGAGGTATGGCGGTTGAGGTACTGCGGTGATCGCCTCAGAGATGAAGTTAGGAAGAACGATAAAGGAATGAAACGCATATGTCCATACTGCATAGTCGCTATGCCAAATTGGGCGCAGTAAAAATGTTTGGCTGTTGGAATAATGTAGGGCAAGCTGGTGTGGAGGGGTTGGGAACTGATATGGAAGGCGATCATGCAACTTAGGCAGAAAATAAGAAGAATGATTGAATTAAACATTATGCGACCTAAAATGACGTGGCCGTTAGAAGAAGCCAAAATGGCGGAAGGTAAAGACGCAAGTTGAGCAATGGGTGCAAAAAGGACAAAAATTAGGCGAATCTTAAATTGATTAAAGGTTGAAACAAATCGGAACGGACTCATCGAAGACAGAGCATAAATCCGGTAAGAAAGGAAATTTAACCAATTCAAAATAGACGCCGAAATGATAGAAAATGTAGATTTGAAAAATAAAGCGCAGACGCCTCGACGCTGGTTCCCTTCTCTCATGGAATGGAAGAGTGATTAGCCAGACACCAGGTTTGGTTAGCATCCGGCCGCCAAACTTGCCCGATCTCTGGTTTCTGGCTGCAGTCAAAATACACTTCTTATCCGTTTCTCCCAACGATTGGTCTGGTCGTTCTTTACAAGCTTGACAGAGGATCAATGTTTGATGATTTTGAAGAAGTCATATGTTCCCATGGAATAGTTTTGAATTTTACTTCTTAGGCATTCAAAATAATAGCCTGCAAACTAAATAACTTTATACAACATGAGCTAGAGCTCATCGACACATAGACCAAGACATAGACTGTGCTAATCAGACCATGAAGCAGATATATACAGAACATCGTAGCAATCATGCAATATTATTTTTGCTTTACCTAACTCGATTTTAGACTATTCAGTGAAACACAGCAAGCCTTTAGAATCGACCGATATTGTGTGTAAGCACCCTTACCGATCCACAACGCGTGCTTTTGGCTTTCGCAGTTGACAAGAATTTATGGGGCACGAACTGCCCAAAAATGGTACCATATCTTTCATTGGGTATTGCAATGTGTGTAGGCGAAGGAGATGAATGGCCACTGCCTCATATAAGTAGGCGAAGAAAGGTCGAGGTCGCTAACACTTCATGCCCATGGCTGTTTTTCTGGGCTAACTCAACGGACTGCTCTTCTTTCTCTTATCCTCTCCTCTGCTCCTACTCCTTCTCCTCTTCTCTTCTTCTTCCTCCTTCCTTCTCCTTTTCCTGCTCCTTCTCCTTCTTCTTGTTCTTCTACTTGTTCTTGTTATCCTACTCCTTCTACTTCTGACCAGCAGCGACATCTTGAGGTGAAATTTGGCAGCATTCAATAGCAACCGATCAGAGAAGCTTGCAAACATTTTCAGATCCTGCTTTGTTTTAGTGAAATGCACCTCTTTATCTGTGGTTGTAGATTCTTTTGTGCATGATGAGTAGCATAGCTGTCTAATGGACAACCATTAAACAACTATGGTTCTCCGCTAGACAACAATGGTTGTCCACTTGCATAAAACTAGTTTTTGCTTGAAGTGTTCATCGATTGATGCCTTTTTCTTTGTAATAATGGTGATACAGAAGCCATCGTTATATTAGAGACAATCCTAAATGGACAATTTAAAGGTTGTGGGTCCAACTTAAAACCAGAACAGATGGTGATATTGCTAAAACAGAAGTTGTGAACTTGGCTTTTTGTATTGTATTGTATTTGGAAATTTATGTAGCACCTTTTACAGAACAAGCTATAGAAGGCTCTTCCTAGAGTTACAAGTGGTTCATTATTCTGTCACTGAAGAAACAACCCAAAAAAAACATGAAAAACAAATATATATTGTTAAGACAGAAGCTTGATTCAAATTATTTTATTTATTAACTTCTTTTTATGTTAACGACTTTATATGCAAGTGACCTGTGTACGATGTGTGTTGTCTTAAGGCACTGACACACTGAAACTAGATAACTGGCGAGTGTTTATTTTGAGTTTTTATGTTATTTAATTTAGTGTTAAATGTCATTTTAAATAGTTCTTCAAGAAACTAGAATATGTAGTTGTGTTGGGTGATGAATGTGAATGTTTTTGGATCAGTCAATAAAACGGAAAAAAGAGGAAATTCGCGAACATCTTCCTCCAGAGGATGGGCCAAATGACCCAGACGCCATTAAAGTCCTGTTGAAACTGCCAAATGGAGTCAGACTTGAACGAAGATTTTACAAAACGGACTCTCTAGCAGTAAGTTTTTGACTCCATCTGTAATGCTTTGTGGTTTAAATCTTCATGTTGTGGTAAAGTTGGATAACTTTTCTAGTGACTAGGTAAGCACCAATCCTTGAAATAAGTCTAAGTTCTGAAGGAGAAAATCAAAGTTTAATTAATATGATTTAAAAATTGAAACAATATAACACTCTGTAAGACAAACATCTTGAAGAGTCCTCCCTTAATCATGAAAATTTCACTAAACAAGGAAAATCATGTGCCCTTAAAGGAACCATTTGCTCCATACTTAAGGTATCTGTAAATACCATGTACCTCTTTCGGCCATAGTCCTGACTTGCATGGCTAGGCAATAGATATGTTAGTCGATTTCACTTGACACGCTGAGACTAAAACCCATATTCTGTTGTGAAAGGTAATACATCAGCAGTCTGCCAACGAGACTAAAACCTATATGCTGTTTTGAAAGGTAATACATCAGCAGCCTATATGCTTTTGTGAAAGGTAATACATCAGCAGCCTGTATGCTGTTGTGAAAGGTAGTACATCAGCAGCCTGTATGCTGTTGTGAAAGGTAATACATCAGCAGTCTGCAACAATCTAACAATCAGCCATAGTGTGTATTTATGTTTATGTGCGTCTGAACATTTATATAGTCCTTTGAGCACCTCAAAAGCCTTGGACCATGACTTCTACACAAGACTTCTAAAGCTGTGTGCATTGTTGTGCATAGCAACATAAAACATTCTGTAACGTGTGAATAGCCTAACATTGTGCATACTGGACTTAGAGACCATGCATATTTATAACTACTTGCCTATTCATCAGGATCATGCAAGTGTTCCCTAGTTTTGTCTGCTTGCGCCTAAGACATCATACATGTTCACAGGACACATTGACTTCTTAATGTAAGTACTGTGTTAAAGTCTCTTTTGCATCTTTTTCAAATTCTCTATAATTACCTGTTTGTGCATGAGGCAGCTCCAGATGATTTCCTGATTGTGACCAACTTTCTGCTTAGAACTCTTCCTTGCCAACCGACTGAGGACAATCCAAATCCCCCAACATTTGAGGAAGCTGGAATCAGGAAAGCGGAAATGCTCTTTGTTCACGACAATCAGGCGTAGTTTTGGCTGGACAAAATTAATTCAATTGCTTGGAAAGACACAGGTGGAGTTGCTTGCCAAAACTGTTACCTCGGTTACAGTTTGAGAAGAAATTGCCTTCTGTACTGTGGTTCCACATCTCTGCATCTTTAAGACCATTTGGTTTTAGGTTATGTGGTATGTGAGATTGATAGGGTACCATTTGAAACTAGATCATCAAGTGGTACTGTTTTATCATCCAAGGTATTGGATGCTTTTGACCTATAAATTAAGAGTTGGTCTTCTTAAACCAGTGTGTCATCTTGAAAATAAGTCATTTTGAACCATTTTGTCACCCAGAACCGGGTTGTTATTTGAACCAATTTGACAATTTTGAACCACTTTGTCAATTTGAAAGTGGCTCCTTGAACCATTTTTGTCATCTTGAAACAGTTATGTATGTGTTTCTTTAACAAAACAGTTTTCTTCTCAACTAATATAACATTCTGACTGCTGTATATGAAGCTTTGGTATCTCATAGTGCTTTCTGAAAACTCGTTCTATGTCTTCACCTTTATGGCAGAATTTGTGAACTGGTTTGAAGAACTGGTCTCATCTTAAATCAGTTCTCAATTCCTAAATATCACCTTCTCACATCAGGGGACACAAAATATGTTTTTGTCAAAATATGTTCCTCTGGAGCCAAATTCTGCAGTGCAATGATCTTGTGAGACTAATGTTAAGTTTTGTAGCTCTGTTGTCAGTGTTTTAATCTACTGCTATTGCTCATAATTTAACTTGCGGACAATCACCGAGCATTCAACCATATACATACACGTGCCTTGTTTGAAGTGTCAGTTGCTTAGGGTGCTCTGTGTTGTCAATCTTCACCACTTCAAGTCTGGATCATTCCTTTATTCTAAGATTCAGAATGGTGTGCAAATGTCATAATAATGTGGCTAATGATGGTAGAGGCTTTTAACAATAGTAGCTTATAATGATGCGAGTTTTGCTGGTGATTTAACTAGAAACTCAGAGCTCAGAGACTGTGGCTGCCGTGGACTGTTGATAGTGATGCTGCAGGCACAGTGAAGTTATGTCAACTCACGGCATTTCTGTAAATGTATTCTGTAAATGAGTACTGGTACAAGTTGTGAGGGTTAAACGGTGTGTCCTGTCGTGGTTATGTATGCATCTCGGCCAAATGAACTTTTGACCTTGGGATCATACTCACTTGTAGTTGAAATAGAAGCACGTAAACAAGTGTGTTAACTTTACCTTTTTACAAAAAGATGGAAGTTAGAACATGTAAATTCGTTTGCCACGGTTTTGAATATAATACGACATGGAAACAAAATAGATCATCTACTGAGACTTCCATATACTGGGGAACATAGCTGTTCAACTCCTTGGCTGTAAAAACTTGTTAAATCAAATGAACATTTATATCTAGCTGTCTTTTTAATCCACAAGGATGTAGAATTGAGCTAAGAAAGGCCAAAATCTTGATATCACTTGTATGGGCAAATTTAATTACACCGACATGAGGTAGGACATTAAATCCTACAAACGTGTCTGATTGGAAATAATGTCAGACATTGCTTGTAAGCATGTTTCTAAGTACATAATGCCTGATAATTAATCGACCATGTTGCCAAAACATTACCATTAATACATGTAGTCTTGGGGGTAAGTATGTATGTATCCAAGCATTTGTATAGTGCGTTTTAAGAAACTCTCAAAGGCCTACAGCATGGCTATCTGGAAGTTCCCAAAAAGGTACGTCTTGAGTCTTCCTGAGTTGTTTGCAAGAAAACGCACTACAGACCCTTCTTTCCTCCTTGTCCACATTTCGCATTACCTTACTCATCTCTGCTTGCAGACTTCAGCGGACTATGAAGGCCTAGATTAGGCTACCTGTTGATTTTGCAGGGCTAACTGTGCCACTAAGTTGGGTATTTTATTACTGCCGCATTCATCAAAGGGGCTGTATTAGATCCAATGCAGTACAGTCTGCTGTTTGACTGAAGTTGGTGGTTAATGCAAAGGCTGCATGGATATAACCATGTACTAAATTTAGATGCAGACTTCCTCATTGGTCAAAACCTTCCTTCCCTTGTCCGCTTTTGTTATCTTTTTGGGTGACTCCATCTCCTATCTCCTTTCTTCATGCTCTGCCGATAGGTCTATGGCATGCTAACAAATGCACTTAGTTATCTACTTGGTCATTGCGGATATCCTTAATGGACGACCGCCATGTGCATAATAATGGTTGGTAATCAGCACTGTTGCTAGAACATTCATGGTCTTGCAGCAGAGGTCAGTGACTGGGGCTTACTGTGACATGTCGTGTATCTGCTAGTGTTGTTTAGAGTGTAATTTTTGATGACTGAAGGATGACAGAAGTTGGTTATGAAAAAGATTTTGTTGTCTATGTTATGTCTTGAATAGCAGATTTCAATTCTCTGTCCCTGGTCTCTAGAACGCAAAATGTAAAAACTCTGGTCATTAGATGCAACCTTAAAAATTGATAGATGTATATTTCGAAAGTGTTTGTTAATGGTAATAGAATTGCTGGTAAGAATTTTTGTGATATGTCTTAGAGGAACCTTGGTCGGTTATCCTAATCTATCCTTATACATTTCCACCATGAGAAGGCTGTTGAACAGAAGATTGGAGCAAATAGTGAAAGAAGTCTGAAGAAGCCAAATGGAAATGCAAAGTTTGGTGGAAAAGTTTAAAACTTGCTTAATTTTAGACCATTTTTAAGCAGCACAATCTAACAGCCATTTGCTAGGGTTGTAATGTCTTGATGATGAATGAACTGCCAGTTTCCAGTGGGATGACGATACGAAGCATAAACTCAAGTATGAATGCATGATGTTTCATCAAGTGCTTTGTGTATTTCCTCAAGTCGTTCATAATGAGAAACTGATATTTGTTGAAGTTTTGTTGTTATTTGTTGTACACTATGATGATTTGGATTTTTTCTCTGTCATTGTTCTGTTGGTTTCTTGTTGTCAAAATTTTGCAAATAGTTTAAGGACTTCTTTCCTATTTCAGAAGAAATTCTGAATGATTCATTAAAAATGACACAAATTCCTATCAGCCTTGCTCTTATTATCATCTAACCATGCTTAACTGTTCTTGAAAGTGCAATATATTTTTATGTTGCACCAATTTCTTCCCACCGCACATACAGTTTTTCTGGACTAATATGATATCTGCAACAACTGAATACAAAATGGAAAATCTTGCACTGATTACAAAGCAGTCAGTTTTTAGGAATTGTGATGTCTTCAGTGTGACTTGTAATTCAAGGTACTAGTTACCGTAAAACGGATGCAACTATATTGTAAAGAACATAAAACTGGTCTCTGCATGAACATTTAAAGGTGGTTACAGTGGAGTATTTGTAGATCTATAGGACGGTGGGCCTACATCATGACATATGTACACCGATGGGGTCTCAAGACCGTGGTCTGGATCTCAAGACAGGTTTGACACCAAAAATGTGGTCTTGATATTGGTCTCGAATGTGCCGGTCTCGGCCTTGGTCTTAACCCTGTGGTCTGATCTTGTTCTTGAACCCTGTGGTCTTGGTTTTGGTTTTCAACCCTGTGGTCCTGATATCCAGTCATCTGGTCTTAATTTTGGTCTTGTTTACAGCGCTGCAAGTGTCTTGTGCAATGCTATCATGAGCACAACCCAAAAAATCTGAAAAAAATTACGGTACTCTCGCATCACCCGTTTGGGGTCTTATAGCTATGCATTATTCTCCCTAGAATGTGGACATAAGCATAAACAATGAGACTAAACTTTCCGGATTTTCTTTGTCTCGGTCGGAAGTAGAAAACCCCAGCTAACTTCATGGCAAATCTAGCCCTCTTACCAGAACACCGATAAGCTATATTTCATGTGTTAGCAACGATTCAATCGCAAGTGATGCTTGAATTGGAATTCAGGGTTTTTATCGATTAAAATTTTAATCTATTGAGAGCCATTTTCATTTTTATTTATTTAAAGCACTTATAACGCGCGCAATGTCAGTAAACCTGAATCTGAGGCGCGGATGTACTGTATATTCGCGCCTTTTGTGGCAGACGATTCCAAATGCGAGGAGCACAACAGTTAAAGGCACGTGATCCTACAATTGTTCTGAACCTAGATTCTTGCAACAAACCAGTATCAGAAGAACGCAAGAATCTGGGAGGGTGATATGGAATACGCAAAGTATTAAGATATGATGGAAGGCCAGTGTTCTGAGCCTTAAAAGTCAAGCATGCAATTTTAAACCTAATACGCCACTCAACAGGAAGCCAATGAAGTTCACGAAGATGATCTAATGCATCTGTTGAAGAAGAACATGTAACAACCCTAGAAAGAGAGTTTTGAACCATCTGGAGCTTTTTACATTAAGAGAAGATATACCATATAACACCGCATTTGCATAGTCTAATCGGGAACTAACTAGTGCATATGCCACTGTTTTAGCCATGTCATTAATCAGAGAATGTCTGGTGAGACGAAATGCCTTGATGTGGTAGAAACAAGACCTGCAAATCGAAGTTACGTCTGAAGTCATAGTGAGCGAGTTGTCAAGGGTGACACCAAGAGTTTTGATTTTGTCTGATAGTGGGATTTTGGTTCCTGCAAGGTCAATGGAAGAATGCGAAGTGAAAGACTGCATACGCTGGTGAGTTGTGAAAAGAATTGCTTCTGATTTATCTGGATTTATTGCAAGATCATTAAAGCAGAACCAAGTATGAAGAGAGGACAAAGTTTTCAAGTTCAGTTTTAGCTGAGGAATCTGTTGCTGAGATAGCAACATAGAGTTGAGTATCATCAGCATATTGCTGGACCAATGTATTATGCGTGCGTGCAATTTGACAAATGGGCGAAATAAAGATAGAAAATAGGAGAGGTCCAAGGACAGAACCCTGAGGTACACCTGAACGACAGGCAATAGGGTCAGAGCGAGATGAGTTTATTGCCACTCGGTGAGAACGAGCATTGAGATAAGATGATATCCAGTGAATAACAGGACCAGTAATTCTAAAAGATGTGTAGAGTCGAGACAGCAGAATACCATGATCTACAGTATCAAATGCAGTAGTCAAATCAAGAGATATAAGAAGAGATGCTTTGCCAGAATCCATTGAATTAAATATATTGTTAAGTGTGCCAGTAAGAGCAGTCTCAGTTGAATGATGTTTACGATAAGCCGACTGAAAAGGACTAAAATTTGGAGAAGATGTTACATGCCCCTGAAGACGTATGAGAAATAGGCGTTCAAGCAGTTTGGAGATATTATTCAGATTGGAAATAGGCCTATATTTAGCCAGACAGTCCTTATCAAGACCAGGTTTTTTTAGTAGGTGTGTTACAAGAGCGGTTTTAAAAGCAGAGGGAAAGCGACCTTCACAAAAGGAGAGATTAGCCAGGTGAGCAATGAGGATAGAAAACACATTTGAACAGGATTTAAGAAGGGAAGTTGGAATGAAGCCTAGTTGTGATGATTTAGATGGAACATTTCCGGAGTCTAGCAACTTCCTGTACTGTAACGGGAGGTAAGGTACAAAACTCATTACCAGTTTTTCAAACATCGGGAAACAGTTTTGCCCTGTCTAACCCAACCCTATGCTTTGATATGGCAGACTTTAAGTTAGATGTTTTAGCAGCAAAAAAATTTTGAAAACCTAAACAGAGCATTTTGTCTTCAAGGTCACTGTTCGATAACTTCTATACACGGTCGACTCCTTACACAGCAAGCTGCGACATAAGCTTCTCCTTTCTATGTCTCTATTTCGCCAGCTGTTGAAGACCATTATGTCTCAGCGTAAACTTGTATTGTCATTTGGGAAGAAATGAGTCTTAGTTCCATAGCATTCGCCAGATGGCTGCTGTCAACTGACGATATCTTTTCCATGGTTTAACATCTTATGGCTGCCATTAACTTACAGTCGTATTAGCTAATAACTGAAGATATCAACAGTATCATGTAATTTATAAGAAATGCGTCTTCTTGCAAATTGGCTTCCGTAATGTAAATGAATCGATTGCCTTCTGGGGAATTAGCGCAGAATATTAGAAATCAACTCTTAAATTCAGCTTTTTTGTATTTGAATTTAATCACGACCTTTCAGCGTTTTGTATGGAAACCAATATTATTGATAGTTTTCCATTTTTATTGTATTTTATTGTCATATATGCTACAGTCCTAAAGAAATATGCATAGTTGACATGAAAATTCAAACAAAATCAGAAGTTGCCTCTTTCGGCGTTTCAGTAGGATGTAACCTGGACTAACTTAATGAACCATTATTGTCTTTAGATAACTTTTTCTATTGATATTACAGAATTGTAGCAAAGAAGCGCAAAGTTTATCAGTGGATAATATTTACCATGTCGCACAGCTAGGGTCAATTTCCACTCTCCTCTGAGTGCGCGTCAAGTCTTAAAATATCAACAGCTCGGCTGAGAGACAGATCTAATTAGCTGATTAGGCCTATAAGGGAATGAAGCTAGCAGAAGAATTTACATCAGTAGAATGAATTCGTTTAATAGCTTTAACGATCTGAGGGTTTCTATGGCTTTTCTTATCAACCTAAAATTTATAATTGTGCCTATGCTATTAATTTTTTGAGTTCCTATTAGCATAGGTGCACAGCACCAACGTTGGCCATCTGTCATTATATATAAACGCAATAAAGCAGCTTAACTTAATTTACACTAATACTTATTTCATGTACAAATTTTGCGTAAATTAAGCAGAAATTAATAGAATCCGTATTGATGTGGCTCTCATTGGACAAAATTTGAGGTACTTAACTGACAACAATATCGATCATCAGCTCCTACGTAATTGGTGTAACTAATGCCTTAATTCATACAAAGGTCAAGAGGTCAACCCAAACAGTGTACATGGACAAGTGAATGGCTTTTCCGAAAACTACTGAAGGCAATTTTCAGCAGCGAATTTGCTTTTGTACATCATCTAGTAAGTTCAAATGCTAAATATTGTTAGCTCAATCATAAAGTCGCAAACTTCTTTGTCAATATTCACAATAATTTTCACATTATTCTGTATGCTCTTGACATTGTTTAACACTGTTTGTGTCTGAAGCACTGTTGTAGCATACGATTTTTCTCTGCCTTCGAACAAAAAATGTCGAACACGGTACATGCCTATACTTTATTAGCCTCGATTTTTGTTAAATCAAATTGCTAAATTAAATTACTGTAAGATTCAATTGTCTTTGGAAGACCACTCCATTACGACTGACCATCTAGATTTCACTTGACATAGATGCCAATCAGTATAAATTCTTCACACTAATCTTGAAATAATTATGAATTAGTTTAAGAAAAAATTGCGACTGTTCCTGCACCGTTGTATTTCGGTATGCTTCTATAATTTTTTATATGTTTCCGGTGGTTCTGGAAGGCATTGGTGGACGTAACAGAAAATCTTCTATCATTTCTCCTTCCCATCAATATCGCACATAGACCAGCAGCTGTGACTGGTTGGCAACGTCGGTGCTTTCAACGAGTTGTATTGCAAAATATCCTTGTTTCAGTCTGTCAGTTAACTGAGCTTTTATGTAATCTGACATCTCTTCTCTTCTCCCAATTGTGTTGTCAGACAACGGAATTCCTTTCAGTTTTGCAGCGCATTCTTTGTCCAAAACTGTTTCACGCTTATCAGCTGCAGAAGGTAGAATGAACTCTTCCGCAATCGTGTGAGCTTTCTTAGCCCGAGCCGCTCTCAACGCCACCAAATGGGACGCTTTCAGAAGATTTTTCATTTGGTATCAATGATGACTTAAATTAAAAACTCTTGTCGGCTTCATATATGTATGTCGTATATTTCGACAGCAGTCTATGTAACTGGTCGAGGAGTAAGCGAGTATCCATCTGACATATACATCAGGCAGAGAGGGTGAGGACTGACTATCCGCTCATAAACGTCGGCCAAGTAAATGAAGTCGCTAATACTTTCACACCAATGGCTGCCTCTCAGGGCTTGCATAACGGCCTGCCCTTCCTTTTCTTCGCATTCTTCGCATTCTTGTTGTTCTTTTTGTTCTTCTCGTTCTTTTCTTCTTGTTCTTCTTGCTAATACTGTTCCTGTTATTGCTGTTGTTCTTGTTCTCGCTCTTGTTCTCGTTCTTGTTCTTGTTCCTATTCCTCTTCATCGCATTCTTTTTCTTCGCATTCTTTTTCTATGTACTAGTTACAAAAGGAACAGAGACTATTGTCTTCGTTATGTACATTTAATACGAAGCTCTGAATACTGCTTGTCTTCTTCTATTAGAGCGATTTCTATTATTATACCCACGCTGATGTCCAAGCCGATAAAACTAACAATAATCATGTGCTTGAGACCTGCTACATCCGTGACTGTCCACAGCATCACCTATTCTCTAGATACACATCTGGTTCTATGTACCACAGTGTAGATATGAGTGAGTTAATAAGCAATGTCTTAATTTGTATGCTTTACAGTGGGCGCTAAAAAAAGTGATGGAGACTTGAGAGAATGAAGGAAGAGGTTCAGTCAAAATCTGTTGAAAGGCAGCAATTATAGTATAGATCCGGGTTTAACACGGTGGACGAGGCAAAGTCTGGCCAGCTCTTCATAGTCCCGAGTAAGCAGACACGATATCCTGCACTAGTTGTTTAGGCAAGGAAACCTACAACAGGATCCTGAGGCTTAGTAGTGTAAGGGTACACGTGTACTCTTATGGTTCCCGTACAATAACCTGTTGGAAATGGACCAATATAATAACGATAATAATATTGTTGTCGCTCTTATTAATATTTAATAATGATAATAATAATAATAATAAATAATAATAATAATAAATAAATAAATAATAATAATAATAAATAATAAAAATGACAGGCCATGAATTTATTTCTGAATTGGGTCGCCGACAAACTGCTGGTTTTCGTGACCCATGTGAGACAATCCTTTCAAACTGCACGCAGCGGTTTAATGCCGTTGTAATCGTAACTGTAATGTAGAATTTATATAGCGAATTTATATATATATATCCAAAAGGTAGACTCATCAGAGGCGCTCCAGGCCCAATGACCATAGTACTAGAATATAATTGCTTAAAATGCGTTGCTTTCAGAGGCACGTTTACAGATCTCAGTGGAGTCGAGGGCTGACCACGAATTGCTCACTTGTTTTATAATAATAATAATAATAATAATAATAATAATAATAATAATAATAATAATAATAATAATAATAATAATAATAATAATAATTGTTCAAGAAGATTTCGGTGGCTGTTCAACGAGGAAATCCATCTCCCTCTCTGTTTTATATTATAACATTATATGTGTATTATATATGTTATAACATAATTCTCCGAGCCCTCTGTTTGAAGCCGCAATATTTTAAGTTTATAATAATAATAACAAATTAATAATAATAATAATAATAATAATAATAATAATAATCGAAAATCCACGTTCACCAGAATGGACTCTTGTCTCTTGTTTTCGTGTTCTGCACATTCGTGCGTTGTTGGTACTACCAGGGAAAGGCAGTTACATGCCCTAATTATTTTTTATTAGTCATTGCTAGTTAGAAGCGCGATAGTCTAATGGTTAGCGTACTGAACTTCCAATGGTAAGTGGGCATTCATAACCCTGCAAGGGCAGAAACATTTTAGAGAATTCTAATCCACTTGCGCGTTTTCGTCCACGTTATACTCCTAAAACGATTACACTAACAGTTCATTGTTGGTGGGAAGATCAGGCAGCGAGGGAGAGATATGGCTACCCACCTCTTATGCGTAGACCAAGGAAATGAGGCCGCTAACAGTCCATACCCATGGCTGCCACTCTGGGCTAGCTTAACGGAATATTTTGTAGCTGAAATACGAGCATTACGCTTCTTTTGCCTATAAGTTTCGATAGGCTGCCAATTAGCTGTATCTTGTAGATACAGACTTACAGTCCGTAGCTTAGCGGAATAATTATATCTGTTAATCCTTTTATAGCTCACTTGCCCTATATCATCTATGTTCGTATCCACTTGAATACGAACAGTGTCTCAAGGGTTACATTTTCTGTGTACGATGATCGTGAAAATGACTCCAAGCGTCTGGATTTAATTAGCAATTAATGTAGCATCTGACGTGACAAGACTGTTAAAATGAAACGTTGTGTAGTCTAATCATGTTTTAAATGGGAAACACTGACACTTTCTTACATATATTGAATCAGTATAGACTACGCGTTCGCCTTAAATAATTTTCAGGTAAGCGGATGAAAGGGAATACCAACTAAGTCTGGTCGAACAATAGGCCGTTCGCTTACATCTCAAGCCGCCATGACCCTGTGCATGGATTAATAGGCACCTGGGTTACTTATAGCAATCGCAATCTTGAAAAAATTCTCACGGGCTATATTAAAGTTCATTGCAAGGCACCAGCTTATTCACGAGCGCTGCTCAAGTCAGTGGTTTTTTCCAAAGATGTCATGGGAAGAACAAAGTTCGGTTGCCAGAAGACCAGAGAGAGGGGGACAGAGGCGCTGTTACGGTGGGTTGTGTTTAGGTTAAGAGAAATGGAAAGGCGGTGGGTTGGATGGGTCAGGGTAAGATTTCTTCAAAAGATGGGACTTTAGTTTGGAATGTAGCATCTGTGGAATAATTAAAAGAGGGGCCAGAGACAGCTGATGGTGGGTGAAAGACTTCGGGGACAGAGGAACGGGTAATTGAGAGAGATCGTTCCAAAGTCGAAGTGGTGTGCTATATGGATCTGTTAGAGAACTTAAGATGAGTAGTTACTGACTGACGGGTAAGTGGGAGGTAAGAGGATGAAAGGGTAGAACTGGGTGATTGGATGGTAAAGAGTTTGCGAAGATAAGTTGTTTGGAGTATTGCAGAGAGTTATAGGTTACAGAAAGAACTTTGAAATGAATGCATTCGAGAAGTTTCAGCCAGTGGTGTGATAGGACTAATATGGTGATGCTTGGGTGTTCTGATGAGAGCTCGGGTAAGTGAATTTTTTATTGAGTTGAAGACGTTAAATTTGAGTGGATTCAAGGTTTAAAAAGAAAGGGAATTACAGTAGTTAAGCTTGGAATGTACTATAAAGGTAGCGATGGTAGAAGCAGTTGTGAAGTTGACTATAGGTCGAATACGGCAAAGGTCACGAAAGTGATTGAAACAGGTGCCCAAGATGTTATCTGATTTGAAATCGAGAGATTTGGGTCAAAGGTTGAAGCGAAGATTGCAAACAGTCGAATTAGACGTGGGAGTGAGAGTGGAAAAATAAGTTCACATAGGATAGAAGAGTCAGAAATTTTCTAAATCTGATCTGATAGGCCTAGATCAATGAATTCAGTTTCGATGGGTTGAGGCGAAGTAGGTTAGAGGACATGCTTTAAAGATTTGGCTGAAATCGTCAAGCAAATGAGTGATGAATGAGGAATAGGAACTTGGAAAGAAAACATGAAGACTTGAGTGTCATAAGCATGAAGAAGGTGATCTTCTGAAAATGATTCTATGATATGGCTCAACGGTGTAGTGCACAAACTGAAGAGAAATGGCTCGAGGACGGAACCTCGAAGACACCACAAGAAGTGGGAGGGTTGCGAGCAATTACTTGCAGTTTATAAAGAAAAGGAGCGGCATGACAAGTAAAACCGAAAGCACAGAAGAGCAATATCAGAGATGCCAAATCAAAGAGATGGCTGTTGAAGAAGTAAGTCATGATCGATGGTGTCAAAAGCTGCAGAAATGTGGAGAAGACAGAGACAAGAGACTTGCGGATGACAAATAGCAGATACTAATTTATTGTGTGGAGAGACAAGCCGAGTTTTAGTGGAATGGTGTTTAGTGGAGTGGGGGAAGGAAATGGGACTGTAAGCGTCTCCAAAAGCCTCTGCTGCTCAGCTGTCCACCACGCCACCTTCACGTAGTACCACTGTTCTCGAACAGAGTGCGTGGGGGACGACCGAATCCTCGCCGGTATATGCGAGTGCCCAAGGGCGAAGTGCCTGAAGGATGGGTGATGGAGATTATCAACGCTAGAAGACGGTGTCTCGCAAAAAATACCAAGAGGAAGGCAACGGGAGACCAACTCTCTAGTAATCCCGAGTACACGAATGATGAGGTCGCTAGAAAAGCACAAAAACAGCTTAAACGATTCTAACCGGTCTTCGACGGAAAGAGTCGCGTTCGGCAGGAGAGGGAAGAAGTCCTCTTCGGTCGTAAACTAGCGAAATCCTTGTAAAGAGACAATTCACATAGGGACATGGAATGTGATAACTATGTTAAGAACTGGAAAGCTTGCAAATGTGATTGAAGAGATGAGAAGGACGGGCTTGGATATGACGGGACTTTCAGAGGTGAGATGGAGGGAGGATGGAGAATTCATAAGCGAGGGTGTAAGAATAATACACTCTGGAGGAGGAAAGAGTCAAAACGGCGTTGCCATACTGATGAAGGAGAAGATTGCCAAATGTATATCCAAGATTGGAAGACGGGGAGACAGGATGTTCAAGATAACAACACAAGCCAAGCCAGTGGGCTTTGTAATAATACAGGTGTACACGCCCACCAAGATACATGAAGAGTAAGAGATAGACGCTATGTATGAGATGACTGAGGAAGCATTGGATGGAACTAAAGGAACAGACTATGCAGATGCAATGGGAGACTGGAATGCAGCTGTTGGAGAGAGTGCAGACGGAAGATATATTGGAAAATACGGTCTTGGCAAAAGAAATAGCAGAGGAGACAAACTAGCCGAATTCTGCAGGCAAAGGGAACTATTTGTGACAAACATCTGGTTCCAACATGAGAAAAGGCGCATATACAAGTGGAAAGCACTGGGAGATGTAGCACGCTGCCAAAGGGACTATATCATGGCTCGACTAAGATTCAGAAGCAGCGTCAAAACTCTAGAGCAACACCAGGAGCTGATGCCGACACAGACCACAACTTAGTAGCCATGAATGTCCACCTCCAACTGAAATGTGGTAAGAGAAAAAGGAAACTAAGACTAAAATGGAACAAGGAAAAATTAAAAATGAAGAACAATGAACTAATGGATAAGATAGAGGAACATCTAGAAGAGTATGCTGGCACCTCAACAGAAGAAAGATGGAACAGGTTAAAGAACACCATCATTAAGAATGCGACAGAAATTGTGGGTTTTAATCAGCTACAACCTGCTCGAAAACCATGGATAACGGCAGAGATGCTCTTGGATATGGAGGCGCGAAGAAAGTGGAAACATCAGAGCACAGAAGAGGCAAGACAAGAGTATAGAAGACTAAACAACAAATTACGAAGAACAACAGATAAAGCCAGGGAAAAATGGTGGGAAGAGTACTGTACAGACCTAGAATCATTGCAGCAGCGTGGAAGATACAATCTGGTATATGAAAGGGTTAAGCAAATATCAAAGAAACCAAATGCAGGTGTAGGAATTGCAGTCAGAGACAGACAAGGCAAAATTCTGCACGAAGCTAATGAAATCAAAGGCGGATGGAAAGAATACGTGGAAGACCTGTACTTGAGCGAAAGCAGACCCAAGACATGATGAAGAAATGCATCCTGGACAATACGGAAGACATTGGACTCGAGGTGTTGAAAGATGAAGTGATGGCGGCCATTAAGGAAATGAAAAACAACAAATCTGAAGGTTTAGATAATATACCGGCAGAAATGCTAAAAAATCTGGGTGACAAAGCAATGATGGAGTTAGTAAGACTTTGTCAAGATATTTACACAACCGGAGTATGGCGGGAAGACTTTCTACAGGCCATAATGATTCCACTCAAAAAGAAACCTAACGCCACGGTTTGCGAGGATATTAGCCTTCTGACTCACGCTTCAAAGATCATGTTAAGAATTCTAACAAAGAGAGTGCAGGCAAAGTCAGAAGCAACAGATTGCTTAGGTGATGACCAATTTGGATTCAGAAAGGGTAGAGGCACAAGGGATGCTATTGGAGCTTTGAGAGTGCTCACAGAGAGGAGTTGTCAACATGGCCAAGATGTGTATATATGTTTTGTTCGACTATGAATAGGCATTCGACAGAGTCGACTAGAAAAGACTAATGTAAGCACTCAGAAGACTGGGAGTGGATTGGAGGGATAGAAAGCTTATAGGAAATCTATACATGGGCCAGAAAATACGGATAAGAATAGATGGAGAATATTCAGGACCCGGAAAACTAGGCCGGGGAGTGAGACAAGGGTGCCCATTGTCACCAATACTCTTCAATATCTACATAGAAGAGCTTAACCGAGAGGCACTAGAAGACACGGAAGAAGGAACTAAGGTCGGAGGCAGACTGATAAAGGCTCTAAGATTTGCAGATGATCAAGCAATGTTATCGGGTAGCCAGAAGGGTCTGCAAAGAATGGTGGACCGTCTGCACACCAAATCAATCGAATGGTCCCACTTGCTAAAATCGTCTCCCTCGAGAATTGTGACTTGAGCTCCTTTCTCTCCCCCTCTCAGTGTTCCTCAGGCGCCTGAAGACTTCTGTTCAACAGTGATTTTACTTTCTCGGGTCGGAAGCACCTCTGTTGAGTTCATCCTCTAAGAGGCGCTTTATAAATCTCAAATTACAATCACAATATGGTATAAAAATAAATATCAAGAAGACAAAGATCATGAGAAATAAGCAAGGGAGGAGAAACAATAGTAAGAATAAACATCAATGGAGAAGAAATTGAACAAGTAAAAGAATTCTGCTACCTGGTTTCTGATATCCGTGACATATCGGTTTTCGACCAACGTTCTCCAAAGGATTACAATGCTTGTCTACGTTATCATTGGTGGTAGTGACCATCGACTGATGCCTTGTGCATCATAATGCAATCGACACATAAGTTATTAGGTGAGATTATGTGTCATTAGATTGGTTCATTGGCATCAGCATTTTCATCCATCTCCCCATCAAATGTTCCTATTAGTGCATTTGACCTTGAGTATAAACACAGCACGTTGACTTGATATCATCTGTTAATGTTCAGTTGTTATGCAATGTGTTTTGGGAGGGTAATAAGATTTGCCCTGTTGTTTGATGGCAATGGTTGTGTTTGCAATCCAGCTGAACAAAACTTTAACCTCGGGACTATACTCATTAGGACTTAAAATAGAAGCATGTAAACAATTGTGTTAACTTAACCCTTTTTAAACAAAACTGTGGAGGTTAGAACATGTAAATTCGTTGGCTACAGTTTTGTATGCATTACGACGTGGAAAAAAAGAGATCATCTACTGAGACTTCCATATACTGGGAACCTGGATGTTCAACTCGTATAGCTGTAGAATTCATTGAATCAAATAAACATTTATATCTAGCTGTCGTTTTAATCCACGTGGATGTAGGATTGAGCTTAGAAAGGACAAAATCTTCTTAATATCGCTAGGATGGGCAAACTTAATAACACCAACATGAGGCAGAGCATTAAATCCTATGAACCTGTCTGTTTAGATAAGTGGCAGACATCACTTGTCAGCACGTTTTTAAGTACATAATGTCTGTTAATCGACCATGTCGCCAAAACATTACCAGTAATACACGTAGTCTTTGGGGATATGTATGTGTGTATCCAAGCACTTTATACTATAGAGTGATTTAAGAACCTCACAAAGGCGCTAAGGCACGGCTCTCTAGACGTTCCCAAAAACGTATGTCTTAAGACATAACGAGGATATTTCCTGAGCTGACCACAAGAAAATTACGTACTTCAGACTCCTCCTTGTTTGCATTTGGCTTTGCCTTACCCATCTCTCTTCACAGACTTCTGCACTTCAGTGGCGTATGAAGGCCTGGATTAGGCTACTTGTTGATTTTGCAGGGCTAACCGTGCTGCTAAGTTGGGTATTTTTATACTGTCGCATTCATCAAAAGGACTGTAATTAGATATAATGCGGTACAGACTGTTTGCTGTCTGACTGAAGTTGGTGGTTAAGGCAAATGCTCTACGGATATAACTATGTATTAAATTTGGATGCAACCTTCCTCATTGGGCAAAATCTTCCTCCCCTTGTTCGCTTTTGCTATATTTTTGGGCGACCCCATCTCCTATCTCCTTTCTCTATGCTATACCGATAGACATATGGCATGCTAACAAATGCATTTAGTTATTTACTTAGTCATTGCGGATATCCTTAATGCACGACCACTGAGTAGATAATATTGCCTGGTAATCAGCACTTTTGCCAGAAGCTTCATGGTCTTGCAGTAGAAGACAGTGACTGAGGCTTACAGTGACGTCGTGTATCTGCTTGTGTTGATGAGTGTAACATTTGATGATGAAGTGCGGCACAAGTTGGTTATGCAAAAGATTTTATTGTTTATATTATGTCTTAGCAGATTTCAATTCTCTGTCCATGCTCTCTAGAACAGAAATGTAAAAACTCTGGTCATTAGATGGAACTTTAAACATTGAGAGATGTATGTTTGGAAAGTCTTTCTTACAGATTTGAATGGTAATGTAATTGCTGATAAGGATTAATATATGCAATATATCTTGGACGTAGAAGAACCAAGCTCTTTTGTCCTAATCTATCCTAATGCATTTCCACCATGAGAAGGGTGTTGAGCACAAGATCGGGGCATATGGTGGAGAAAGGATAAAGAAACCAAATGGAAATGCAAAGTGCGGTAGAAACGATTAACAATTGCTTAATTTTAGATCATTTTAAGCAGCAAAATGTAACAGAGAATTTTTGACAGTCGTTTGCTATGGTTGTAATGTCTTAAAAATAAATTGCAAGTTTCCATGGGATGACGATACAAAGTATAAACTCAACTATGAATGCATGACGTTTCATCAAGTGCTTTACGTGTTACATCAATTCGTTCATTATGAGAAACTGATATTTGTTCAAGTTTTGTTGTTATTTGTTGTTCACTATTTTGATTTTGATTTAGTGGCTTGTTGGAGATTGTTTTCTCTGTCACGGTTCCGTTGGTTTCTTGTTTTCAAAATTTTTAAAATAGTTTAAGCAGTTCTCCCCCCTTTTGAAAAGAAATTTCCTGTATGATTCATTAAAAAACTGACACAAATGTGTATCATCTTTGCTCTTGCTATCATTTAATCATGATCAACAGTTCTTGAAAGTGCAATATATTTTTATGTTGCAACAAACTGAGTTTTCTGCACGTACAAACCTTTCTTGGCTAACATCATATCAGGAAAAACTCAATGCAAAATGAAAAATCTTATGCTTATTAGAAAGCAGTCTTTTTTTCTTAATTATGCTCTTTTCGATATCACTTGTATTTTAAGGTAATGGCTAATGTAAAGTTTATGTAAAGAACACAAAACTCGTCACTGCATAAAGACTTAAAGGAGTTTGCAGTGGGGTGGTTGTAGATCTATGAGGCTGTAGGGTTACATTGATCACAAACGTTTCTGGCGCTGTTTTCTTGAGCACGACCCAAAAATCGGAAAAACTTGGGTACTTTTGCATCAGTCACCTAAGTGTGTGTATGACAATACACTAGACAAGAGCTCTAGACAAGAGACTTGCTGGTTAAGCCTACTAATGGCAGGTACTAGTTTATTATGTAGAGAGACAAGCAGAGTTTCGGTGGAATGGTGTTTAGTGAATCCAAATTTATAGGGATTGAGAGGCGAGTTAGAAGAAAGGTAATCTTTCATCCGGGCAAGAACAATGCATTCAGTTAGCTTAGATAATAAATTAAGATTGGAGATAGGACGTTATTATAAAAGGTCTACTGAGGCAAAATTTGGAATCCTTTGTATGCAGACCTAACTCCTTCCCCAATTAACCAGATGCAATCGATATGTAATAAGCGCGTTTGCATTGGAAGTTTCCGTGACATGATGTCGATATGAGTCATCGGGTTGCTTAGTTGTTTGTGATTGGCTGGCGACGCCTTGCATGCATGCGGGCTGACGACAACAGCGAATCTCGCCGAGGAATAATTTATCATGTTGGCGCTTCCGCGGTTGACACCAAGCATACGTTGTGATGACTCGGTAGGTTTTTGGAAAAACCACGCTTGCTTGTGTTATAGCGTGAGAACCGATCTAAACCACTCTGAACGGATGTACATTATTTGTGGGAAACAGCCTATAAAAGGCGGTCGCAATGACTCTTTTGTTTAGAGAGCGCGAAAATTTGTAGCAATGGTCTATCGAAATTCAACAAGCATCTGCGGTGGCGCGTGACGGCCGTGTTTTCCGTAGGAAAAGTTCGGTGAGTGATCATCGATTCGGTCAGAGTTCACGGAACATCTCGTCGTCGATAACAAGAAGAACATACGCGGAAGAAGAACGTCGACTTGGAGCAGCCGAAGAAGAGAAAATCTGTACGGAAGACAAAATACGTGAAAATACGCTTACAGCATTATAACACTGCTTTACGAAATTGAGTAGGGCCTATCATTTTCATTGAAGTGTTCTTTCTGCTTAAAGTTTAAAAATTTCATTTTCGCTAAAGCTACAAAACTTTGTCGTTCTTTTAAAGTTACTTAAGTAAGTAAGTAAGATGGAGCGATTTTTGGCAAAAAACAGGCAGGTTCAAGGGCGGATCCAGGGATCCATGCGGCTAAGCCCCTTTGACTTTTATGGAAACGCACGTCACTGAGTGTTCCCAATGAACTATTTTGGACGAGGGTTGTTTAAGTAAGCTTTTCTGATGGAAACCGATAGTCTCAAAGGCCAAGAGAAAGAAGCAATATGTTATTACACTTAGACATTTCTTTGGACTGCAATCTCAGCAACAGCCTGTTCACCGGCTTTTGATCGATATGAATCTGCTAGGTTGTTCCAACCCAGGCAAGTCACCTTCCTCTGTCCCAAAGAGTAAGAGTTCTGCTTCAGGGCGCTGTCATTGACTCTTCCGATCGGAATGGCTATCTAGGCCTAGATGACGGAGAGCTAAAGTCTCTTGTCGTCAGCTTTGGATACTGCAGGTAAAGCAATCGAAAACCTGAAAATCGGAATTTTCTCTTTCACTCTCCATAATTGTAAATCTTAACATCAACTGTGACTGGTTCAAGTGGCAGAAAAGGGTGATCAAAGTACGGTTGCAGCAAGTACTGAAGTTTTTCCGCTTGACATCGCAACCAGATTTCCTCGAGTTCTTCCATCGACCCGCAGTAGGAGATTATGGGGATGCGAATGCCCCGGTACGAGTAGAGCAGACTCGCTCTGTCCTCCTTCAGCAACAGCAGGAGATCCGTGTATTATGTAAACAGTTTGTATCCTCGGCTGATGGAGGCTGAAGGGGCGCAGATTTCTTAATCGGCCGAGGGTGTGAATGATGGCGTCAGTCGGTGCGTCGACGTCTCCGAACAAATCCCTCGGTACCGAAGCTGGAGACAAATCGTCAGCGGATGACCCATAAGGTCGTTCTGAATCCAGTCGAAACTGAGACATACAAAGGTTATCCATGCCACCGACAAAGTTGACTCTTTCCTGTACAGTAAAATTGATCTCGCCTTTGACTACTTCTGCATTGCAGTCGTTGGGTGTTGGAGTCCGATGTTCCGCTGAGAATGGGTTCGAATCCTCCGTGTGATTTATCTCCTACCGTTGCGTTGGGTCACTAACCTATAAGTACAGGGGGCTGGTCGATTGCATTACGAGGCATCGTCGTCTTCTCCGCTTCTTTAGTCTCGGCCACAGACACCGTCTACTTTTCCGCTACCTTAATCTCCGCTGTAGACGCCCTCTTCTTCTTCCTTGTATTCTTGTCATTGAAGTTCTTGACTCGTGAGCTCCCTCATTGCATCAAGTAAGGCTCTGGAGATTTCGTCTGACTGCCTCTTCTGGAAGAACTCCTCCAGGTCTCATTCATCTTTTCTCTAGTTAACCTCTACTAACTTGTCGTCATAACTGAAGTCCATCGGGTCTTCTTCCGTTGGTCTAAGGTCAGACACAACTGTTTTCGGTAAGGCATCTCGTTTAAACTAAAATTTTCGAAGTTGTCATATGCAACAGTCCTCCTCCTCCTTCTCCTTCTCTTCTTCTTCTTCCTCCTCTTCCTCCTGCTTGTAGTTTTTGACTGTTCACCATTTAGCCCGTAGGGCTGGAACTTTTTTGACCACCTGCAAATTTATGGTATGATCATGTAATGCGGTCGCAGGGTTTTGTCTGTTCGACGCCCTGCTTAGAAGTGTATGCGATTTCTTAGAAGTTTTATCGACGCTGCATTGGGTCTGTCCTTCAGGTGTTTAAAGTGGTCCCACTATGAAGCATCTCCGATAAACGTTTTATCATGGCTCGGCTGCTTGATGTTGTCTTTGAGGACCACTCTCTATATCTCTATTATTGTTTAGGTACTTGTTTTTCGGCGTATTTCACTGTTTCCCTGACTGGGAAGATCGTCAGAGCAGAAAATTCTAACCGAGTCGTCGATGTTTCCGTCCTCGAGTTTTGCGGTAACCGCTCGTGCGATGCCATCTGTGTCAGATTTCGTTGGCGTGCGTCTAAAGGTTAGCCCTCCCTCCGTATTTGGAATGGAAAGCGAGACCCTTGCTGCCATACAAGCCCGGAAAGCCTCTACACTCTTCTTTATGAGATGAGACAGGTTATGGCCTCTTGCCTCCACTTGTTGGGGGTGTGAGAGTAGAGCAGCCGAAAACTTTCAACCTAACCCATGCGTCAAGTTCTAGTGAGTTACGAAAGATTCTGTCGACGATTATAATCAGCAGATTACCCATTGCTGGCCTTGCCCCTACTGGGATGTTTTATGAAGCTGACCGGGTAGCTAGGATGGTCAAGATGGTAATACGCAGACAAAGGGGTTTGCTCAATGCATGCTTTGGGATAAAGCTTAGATTGACTCGGACCGAGGGTCATGCCCGACGCCCCACCAGCACCGAAAGCGGCGGTTTGTGCGACCCGGGATAAAGGTTATCCGATGGACCATGTTTCTGAACAAGGTAATTGGCAAGATGTAATTGTTTAGTCGCCTTTGGCCTTCAGCGTTGTTTATGATATAGGCCATGGCTGAGAGACAAATTCAGCCACGTGACTGAGCAAATGATAGTACAGGCTTGCTCGGCGTCCTTCAACCGATCGTTAAAACAAAACGAAGGAATGTTCAAACTGAATTTCAAACTCTACGATAAACAGTTATTCATACGATCGGCCTTTAAAAGAACAATACGTTGCTATGACGATTATTACATCGTAGATCATTTGAAATGGATTCTGGCTTGCAGCTGAAAAATTTGAAAGGCGCGATGATTGGGAAAAAATTTTAAACACAAATATTGTGTTGTGTCCTCAGGGAGTCATCTTCGACGAACAAAGTCCTTAGATTGAGGAAGCGCCGACCGATTAATTGATATAGAAAACCAACCCTAACACTGAAGGTAACCAGAGAAATTTACATACATGCCTTGGGTTTAAAATCGTCGTCGAACCTGTCTTCTGATGACGTCACTTTAATTTTTATTGTTGTTGTTGGTATTATTATCATTATTATTATTACTACTACTACTACTACTACTACTACTACTACTACTACTACTACTACTATTGTTAATAAATAGCAAATTCTATAGCGCCTGTCTTTTTGCGCAATATTATGCGAAGGAGCACCAATACCGAGCCATAGTGAGGTCAGTAACCAGAGGTCAGTCTACAGAAAAGCAGTCCGTGGTGGATAAGCCAGCGGAATGAGCTAAGTCTTAAGCTTGGACTGAAATTACATAAGAGACTGAGTACATTGAGCAGATGAGAAGAGCTCCAAATTCTAGTTCCAGCAGCCGTTCACCAAGAATAGTTCTAGTTTTAGGTACAACCAGAGAAAAGCAATTAGGTAATTATGAGTTTCTGCTAGTTGGGGAGCGCGATGATCTAGTGGTTAGCACGGTGGCCTGTCAACCGCGAGCTCGGTAGGTTCAAATCCCTCAGACAAATTCGTAAATATAAAAAGATGGAACAGGGTCGAGCATTCGCGTTTCAGGCAGAGAAAATATAATAAGCGATTTCAGATCTTCACCAATCACAACTTCGAAATGGTCCTGGAGGCATTATGTGGATGAATGCATAGTTGGAGCTCATCCCTTTGTCTCTTTGCGGTCAGCAAATACTTCTTGGTGACATAAAGCAGGTACTCCTCCCAGGAAAACGGTAGGATCCGAGAAGTGCAGGAGCGGAATTCACGCATTCATATATCGTTCCAGATAACCCGGCTGTCCTTACCCAGCTGTCGAGCAGGCTGTGGTGGAAGGCCTCACCTCTTCACTTCATAGGCATTTATATGCATAAATAACTATGAAATTAGTACGTATCTGTCTTCATGTTTATATAACACCCTTTCAGAATTTTCAGATAAGCTACATTGGATTAAACCGAATTAGTTTATTATCATTTTTTTTAGTTTCCATAATAAAACTGAATCTCGACATTGCTTTCAACGATGGAGCATGCTCTAGTACTTCTAGTCACTAGCCTACTACTGAACGTCTTCCATAAATTTGGTAAGTGCTTGTAAAAGTATCTAACTTTAAATCACTTACAATAACAATATTCAGTTCGTAGAAGCTTACATGTTTTCAAGTTATCTAATGCGCTTGATTTTGTAAATAAGGAACTTTGTCGATAGAACGATGACCACTACAGGCCTAAACTGGACTTTTAATAGAGACCTAACTGCAGCACATATAATTATATGGACTCTTGAATCTGATGTTGGGATCAAAAACTTTAAACCACATATAACTATATATCGACATAACGGAAAGCCACGATCCTTCAGTGCGTAGGTGAGAATTTTATTTGACAGAAATAGGGTGTGATAATTATGAAGAATTGCGTCACAGCAATTACTAAATTATGTTGAATTATGGAATTTTAGATGCAGAGTTGAATTTGTTTCCTCGCGACACTGAAGTGTTGGCTAATGAATTGACTTACATGAACTGTTCGACGTCTCTTGATGCGGAGAAAGTCCATTGGCGTCATGGCATTAAGTATGTTTACGCCGGAAGAGATATACTAGAACCGTATGATGTCAGGTTTTCGGTTGAAATTAACTCATCTACAGGAACAAACAATTTAGTTATTCGATCTGTCCAACCTTCAGATGCCGGACAATACGAATGTTTAGAGGACGAAGGGCACGGAGAACAAAGATCGGCTCAGTTAATAGTGTTAGGTATGTTTATATTTTACCGCTTTTCAAATTTTGAAAGTAGTGTCTGCTAAGACCCGAAATTATGGTGCCAGAAAACTCCAAGAACTTAAATTTTCGGTTGTCAAAACATTTTAGGCTGCCAGTCGCCAGATAGTTTTTGTCCAATTATTTAGAGAGGTTCAGTTATGCCTGGTTACAGTCTGCAATTACAGGTCTTGATTACTAGACACGTAATGTCTATAGGCGTTCTGACTAGTTAACAAATTAGTGTCTGCTGCTTTCAGACATTACATTTTCTTGGAATAACTTGTGGGCTAATCTCTCGTTTTACCGATATGTTATGCAACTCTTGATTTTATCTGAGGCAGCCTTCCAACAGACAAACTCCATTTCTCGCCTTCTTTACAAACACAAGTGCTAAACATGCCGAGAGTTAAAATCTCACATTACTTATATTACGCTTGCGGAATATGTCGGCGAAAGCTTTGAAACCCCTTTAAATAACCAGGTATTCAAATATGTGGGCAAATGTTTGTTATTTAAACTTTTCAGAGAATTACTATGCTAGTAAACTTGAAAGTGAACCTGTTGAAGCCAGTGGAACTTTACAATTTTATCAAAACCTGGGTGTTACTTTAAGTTTTTTGTCGATTGATTACAGTCGGATAGTCTGAAGAATTCCTTGGGATGATGTAAGTCTAATGTGTTACAGATGACGATCCAGTCTGCAAATCTAGCATGTCTTCAGCGGGAGTCATTGGACCAAACACTTGCGGTATTGAACCAGACGAAATCAAACTTTCATGTAGCACAACATACCATGGCAACATTTTTCCAGTTCTTCATTGGAAACCGAGCGGAGATAATCAACCCAAAGAGGGACTGTTCAACTTCACCGTCAGTGAGAATGAAGTCACCTACACACTGACGATGAAAAGTACACTTGATCTCAGTGACTCTTCTTTTATTTGCCAGACGACGAGAAACTCCAAAAGAAACTACAGTTGTTCATCTGACTTTATAAGAATTTTATGTGAGTACATATTTTATCTGTAATGAAACAGAGGCAGAGCATCGATGCTGACATTAGTTTATGAGTGTATTACTTTCATTGTTTTACTATCGTTTACCTTAGGTTCAAATGATCCATCAGGATTATAAAATGAGGTTAGGAGTAGAATACTCTATGGACAAAAATCGATTTGTAAGTTTTTACATTACTGATGAATTATCTTGTACAGCTCTTGAAATTGGACTGTCTGAACTTTCAACACCAAAACGTACCTTTTCTAAAATTGAGGAAAGCGTGATACGAAGATTTAAGAATAGAACGAAAGGGACTCTAAAGTTACTTAATTGCATCGCTGTAAATTGTCCTATGAATTTTTGTGTGTTTATGAACATCGCCAACGCTTGCCATCAGTGTGTTTAACACAAGTCACCAATTTCCGTTTTATTTCAGTTATGATGCAGTTACAAGACTTGCACTGACCAGTATGTAAGCCTAGTCTTCTGCATGACTTGCTTTTAAAGTAGTCACATATTTACAAGACTTCACGTCTGGGACCTTGAGAAACTTCCAGTGCCGATTAAAGGAGCAAGGTTTCTATTTAGGTCTGTGCAAAAAAGAAGAAGATTAAGTCAACTGCGCCTCATACCATGTTTGATATATACTAGGTGTTTCAGTTATTACACAGTATCATATTATATCGTTCTAAATTGTCCATTGAATTTGCATGTGTATATGAACATCGCCAACGCTTGCTTTCAATGTCTTTAATCTACTTCTTTTTGGAAAGACTTAAATAGAATGCCCCACCGTGGAACATAGAGGAGCCGCTCATCGCCCGCTCTTTGGACCTTGTATACATCATCTGATCAAATTAAGCCAAAGTGACTTCCTTTCAAGTGATAATTGTTATGTCATCGAATGCCAGCTGAATTAACTATCTTTCCGTACTTGATAGTGGAATGCATCTACCAGCTCACTATTATCTGGATTAAACAAACCGAGGTAGGTTACCATACCTAGAAATGTACGTAACTCTGCTGTGTTACCTTGCAATTTTATTTGCTTTATGGCCAACACTTCCTGCAGATTCGACCCAAAGACCGAAAGGAGAAATGCGAAAGAGAAAAGATTCGATCACAAGCCTTTAAAATTATTATTAATCAGATTCGACTCGGTTCCATCCTTCCTGTACATAACTACATAGAACTTTGTTCACTTCTGTTTAGTTTTGAAGCTTTTGTAATTCAACGTTAGTCCAACTGCTCTGCATCTAACCATCAGCTTGGTCAAGTTGGGAAAGTTGCAGTCATGTTGTGCTTTTGTTCTGCCGCAGGTCATCTACTATTCCGACCACACATCGCCATAATCAATTATTTGATCCATTCTGGCCTGGAGTAAATCTTGGCTAACACAGTTCAAAATCCAAAAGGCTGTTCCGGCCGAATGGTGTATTGACTGTTGTGATATAGCTAGATTATTGGTCTATCGCACTATTCCAGTCTCCTTTCTTGGCAACAAGGATGGAGAATACCGCTGCTTTCGTTATTCTCGGTAAAACATCTTCCGAAGTGTAATGTTTTGTTATAATTCATAAGGTTTTTGGATTCAGACACATGTGTAATTTCCCATTCGGCGCTCTTCAATATATTGCAGAGCTCACGCATGTCGTTTATTCTTCAATTTCAACCTTGGCTACAATATTATCCTGCCATAATTCAGTCAATAGCTTTTCCCAATATTATCTATTAAAGCTGGCGGCCCCATTTGAGGATCACTGCTGGAACTTCTGGATTCGTTCTCATGTGGTACTAATTCTGCACTTTTCCTATTCGAACAAAACAGCCTGGAAAGCATGCCACTAAGTCTTTCTTCGTATCAATCTTTATGCCGGTATCAACGTATTCTTGTTCATTTCCAAATTTAGACTGATTATGCCCTAATCCATAATTGCTGCTAATCCGAATATCGACGGCCCTTGTATCAGGATAACGGAGAGTGTGCCGTGTTAGAGACACCTTCACATATTTAGTCTAAAGCACATACTTTACTTGTGTTCCTATATTGAGTTTTATCATATATCTCATCCATCTTTGTCCTGCTTTTTATATTGGTGGATTCTTGAACTTTCATCCGCTGGGCTTAGAAGTGGCTCTCACAAAAGTTTTCATATCGGTCGGGAGCACCGATTTGCACACTGACATTGGCAGAATGTTGCCTTGTGTTCCTATATATCTTACATTTCATCCATCTTTGTTCAGCTTTTACCGCGGACATTATCAAACGTGGAGCTCTTTCAGCTCTCATTAGTGGCTTTAGTTTTGAAAGAATTAAAACATACCTTTTAAGTGTCTTCCGATTGCTGTTCTTTTTCACCATCTCTCCGTTCCATATCCTAGAATTGCCTTCAGTTGCATTGTCTATCTGCTTTTTCTTTTTGGTGTTCTGCACATTTTCCCACAATGCCCGTTTCTTCTGCAAGAGTTGCGTATGCCATTAAAAGCAGGGCATAATCGTTCACCATATTTTTTGTGTTCTCTCCTCATCTCTGTTCTAAATTTGCATACTGTGTCGTTCCAAAAAGAATAGGTTCTATTAGACTTTCTTTGATTTCTCTAAAGTTTAGCAGCGTGAATTCTGCTTTGGACCATGAAATCATCAAGAGTTTCTTCTTTGTGCTGTCGAAACGAGCCAGTCTTGACTTTAATTTTGGTTGAAAATTATGTTAAAACTTACTTTAAAAATTTATAAGTCTATTTTATTGTGTTCGTCATCCAAGCTCCAACTTTTGTAGTTTCGTTCCAACTGAGAAGCAACAAATCTTTCAGTAAGTGAGCTGATTTTTTACTGTTTGTGACACACAAAACCTAATAAAGTTGTCATATTTATTCTTATGGTCAGGACTCTCAAGCCATTTGGATGTTGAATGTCTACAGTTGCTAGACACTGTTCGCACCATTTCGCACGCACTTCTGACACTGTCTGGTAAATTTGTGACTATTAGTTTTAAAGGAAGACATGATGATGACGTTTGAACATACTGGTCAATGTGTTATTGTTAATACAAAACGAAAGTGGTTGACTTGTATTCAATCAACCGTGCACAATACCACTTGCCGTTATACAAGATGTTTTACAAAAATAGTCCCTGCACTGTAAACTCACAACAGATGTCATTGCATCGCAGAGCTGGTCATTTACTTTTCAGCTTATGCCGGTACCAAATTTGACTATTTCGTGAGAGAGACAAGTGTGGGCAAACAATGTTACATGAAGTGCGCTCAGTAGGTCTGAACCCGCAATCGTTGGATTACAGACCAAGTGTGCTACCGAATGGACCAGCGTGTCGCGCTCATTACACCATTGCCTTAAATAAAGGAAATGGTTATTTTTCAGTTGTATTATTTCTGTGATAGCAATATATATGAAGTAGTTTGATGCTTCAACGCTTTTAGTGTTTTATTTAATCAGATGTCTTCAGCAGCAACGTTACAGTTAACATGACAACGAATGACGAAGTCACTTGTTTTGCGAACACCAGCCAATCATGCAGTTACAAATGGAAATGGTTCAGTGGCGATGAATGGATCGTTGTGTCTGATGGCCAGACTTTGAAACCGAATAAAGTTGGATCGCATCGGTGTAAAGCTACGTGTTCTATAGGGTACAGACATTGTACAGTGGAGCCTATGTATGCTGAGGTTTATTCAATTCAAGGTAGGAGTATTTCAGTTCTATGAACGGAATCTGACTCTGAATTGCGATGGCCACCCAATTTCTTACCTTTCATGTTCTTGAGGGTCACTGTTAACTCTCTGACGTTCTGTTCCGGAACTATGCTTTGGCACCCAGTTAGCTTTTTCACGAAAAATTTGTAGAAGATGATTTGTGGAAGATTTTTTAGGTACTTTAGGACTTTACTATTTTAAGGAAGATTTTTCCAACGCAAGATTTCTACAGTCTTTAGTAGTCGCTTCAGCTGAACAAGTCTATTAATAATTATTTTAATCTCCAGCAGAATTTGTTGATGATAACATTATTATTCTCTTAATGTAACGAAGTAGTAAATATTTTGTTTTAGCTACCAGCGGACAAAATTTGTTGGCATTGTTGGTTCTGCTTGTTCTACCAGTGATTGCAATAATCGTTGTGATCATATATCGTCGCTGGAGGAGAAACCGTATGTAAAAACCGCGTTTATTATAATTTAAACTTCCAGGGTTATTCTGTGAGTAGTTTGCATAACACAATTACCAACAACAAGTCAGGTATGAACCAAAACGCGTTAGCCACTTCTCTCATTCCCTTTATGAATATGTGTGTGGGTGTGTGCTTGTAGTGAAGGCAACGCAGGTCGGTATGGAGAAGAAAGACAGTTCAGGAGTGCAGTACAGATAGGTAGTGAATGACAGAGTCAAACTACTGCACAATAAAGGTGTATTACGGGAAGCACCGTTGTTACAGTCCAGTTTCAGAGAACAGTGACAACTGATTGGTTTGCAAGCGATGTCGCTGCATTAGGCGCGCTGACTAAAGTTGATGCCGTTTGAAAGACACTTTTGAGCAATCCAATAAGAATTTCCTAAACACTATAGGGGGCCTATCAATCTGAGGCCAAAATCCTGGGACTGATGTGGATGGTTTGCGGTTTAACCTGAGAGTTTTCAAGGGGTGGTGAGTGATCAGAGGAGTTGGTCAGTATGTCCAATCTCCAAGAAAGTTTTGTTTATCACTGTTCACTGATCTTGATATGATGCATGGACGTGAATAATACGAACAACAGCAGAAAGTTGTACTGCAGAAGCAATAGTATTACGTCTAATACTGCTCTCCAACTACTGGCTTCTGTTTTCGTCGTTGTTCAATCTTGGATGCTAGTAATAAACTCTATCTGAATCCTTCTAAAATTGAAGTTTTTCTCCTAGGCACAAGCCACCAACTTCGCAAATTTGATTGGCTCATGTGTATGCAGTTTGGTGCTATGCTTATTAACTGTTGAATGCGCGCGCTGTTTTGGCGTGGTGCTTGATTCCACCATATCATTTTCTAACCATGTCGCGGCCATATGCAGATCACCTCAATTTCATATGTGGGATATTTGCAGAATCAGTCTTCTTTTGCTTCAACCTGTCTTAATCCAACTAGCCTATGCATTGGTTTACAGCAGAGTTGACTACTGTAACTCACTTCTTATTGGTGTCACTAAGGGTGATCTTCACAAACTACAAATCCTTAAAAATTCTCTGGCCAGAACCATAACAAAGACCCTGAATATTAGTATATCAAACCAATATTACATTCATTGCACTGGCTGCCCACTGAGCACAGAATTCGTTTAAAAAATCTATCAAGCAGTTCACAAAGTACTACATTTAAATCAGCAACCTATCTATGTTCCATGCTCACTCCTAACATTAATAATTATCAACGTTATCCTTAATCCCGGCTTGGCCCCCAAATAGATGTAACCCCCTTGTCTCGTGCTCCCTTGTCTAGATCTGGTGACTATAGATGGCAGTCACTTTACATTACCTCATGGTACCTACAAGCTTGTTTAGGCTGTAGGTAGATACACATGTTAATTGGGGTTTAGTCTCCTGATATGATAATTATAGGTCAGACTCAAATCGACATGTAATATCTAGCGGAAATTGTAATGATATTACAATAGCTCGTACTTTTCCACTACCATCTTGTATTATAAAGTCTGATTGAATAAGAATGAACAAAGTCACTTGTGCAAATCAATCAATGTATTATAAAGTTCAATGGCTTAATTAATACTTAATTAAGGCCAGCTTCTTATCAAGCCTAGATCTTTAACACTACCCACCCACAAGCTTGGATGGCCATTTTCCCCCTGTATACTGACTCTGACGAAGTCTGAACAGTTTCACTGTAAGTTACAGTGAGATTGCATCGACGTAGTATGGTAGATTATCACTCACCACTAGCTGTCTCTGCACAAACGATTCTATTCACCACACCGACATACCTCGTAGACCATTGGTTGAAAGTCTCTCGTAGAAGGTAATTTTCGTGAATTCCTTGTTGTTCAAGGATGAGAATCCACACGATTCGATCGTTACCGTCCAAAGGAATGTTCCTTGACGAGATGTAGTTGCACCGTAGAGTCGAAGACTTTCAACTCACGCCGCTAAGTCCGTTTCAACGCACTTGCATGGAATAGATCCACAACTTCCTGACATGAGTTTCTTGACGAGAACTTTGTCAGTTCGCAACCGAAACACAGGTGAAGAACCTGTAATACATGAGCCTTTATATGCTCATTATTCGAGAATACAGTTCGACTTGACAAGTCCGCAACTGATCACTTATTTCTCGGAGTCACGCTGAATCGTAACGAGGACCTTCCTGCCCAAAATCCAGCCGTGAACTGAACTTCTCCAACGGTTTTCACCGCGAATCGACATCGTCAAACGGTTGGCCGAAAGTGTCGTCTGCATCTTTCATCAACCTTTGCAGTGATTTCAGAGCCCATCGTTGAAATCATCGTCTGCTCGCTTGTTTACTAATGATAAGGAGTTACGTCCACTGCGCCCCCTTATTGGCTGACGACTTCCAATGGCAACGTGTCGCCATTGGTCGAAAATCCCCCAAGTAAAATCCCGATTGGCTGGCAATCGAAACATCAGTTTGAAATTTCCATCGTGATGACTCGCAAACTTTGGCAGATTGCGAATAAAACAATCCATCAACATCCACGTTGATCACACGTAAAAATAGTTCAGAAAACCATTCTTTGTTCCCCTTAATTAGTATATTTTTAGAGCCTATGCTGGCCTGTCTATTTTGGTTAGTTTAAACGCCCTAAGCCGGCCATGTATTTTAAGTGAGTAATCACGTTAGTCAACACAAACGCTTATTCTAATATACGCATAACTATGTCAATTATACGCACAGTTCATACAATAGCAAAATCAACTAAAATTGATTAACATAGCGAGAACATATATAGATTCAGTCTACACTATCTATGTTCCATGCTCACTCCTAACATTAATAATTATTGCAATCGTTCATTGTACAACGTGACTCTTGCTGTGCCCCGTACCCGAAAAGTATTGAGCTCTTTGACTTCTCAGTAGCTGATACAAAGCTTTTGAATACACTTCCCAGTTCAGTTCGTTCTAGTAATTCTTTGATGTAATTCAGGTCTAAACTAACGACTCATTTCTTTCAACTTGCTTGCCCACCATAACCTAGTTAAGATGAGGTATCATGTATGCATGTAAGTATGTATGGATGCATGTTTGTATGTGCGTATATGTAGGTATAAGTCTATGGATGCATGCATATGTAAATGACTAAATATGTATATATATATATGTATATATGTATGTAAGCATGTAGGTATGTAGGTTCATATTGCGCGTAACTTTGTACGTACCTATGTATGTATGTATGTATGTATGGATGGATGTATATGTATGTGGGTGCGCATGTAGGTACGTACGCACGCACGTACGTCTGCATGCATAGATACATGCATGTAGGTATGTATGTGTATATATACATGTATCCATGTATTTATGCATGTATGTATATGTGTCTATGTATGTATGTGTGTATGCAGGCGATGTTTTTATGCATATATGGATCGTATTATAGTAATGTTACAAGTTAGATAGGTAGGATAGCAATGTATTTATTTAATCAATTTTGCTTGCATCTACATACCAGCATCTTAGGTATATAGAATATTATTACTAGGCCAGAGGGATCGTAATCGTAATTCCGAGATTTCTACAGCGGCCAATGAAAGCCACGTCGCGGGGAACAGCCTATTCACAGGCGCTCAGTCAAAACAAAATCGATAAGCAAAAGGGTTCGGCTCCAGGTCAAGATCCAAAAGTCAGACGGAGAGAGCGTGGCAGCTACGGAGGGTGGTGTTTGAGGTTGGAGAGAAGAGAGAGGTAAGAGGAATAAGGGGTTGATTATTCATCAAGCGAAGCATGGAAGGCAGTGATACAGTCTACAATTATTTGAAGTTTGAAACTAGAACAAGGCGTATCTTATCGTTTTGGCTCCCAGACGATTTCTGGGGAGGAATTCTTCAGTTGACAGGAGATTGTTGAACTGGTTAGACGCCGAACAATAAAATTCCATAAACTCGGTCCGTTTTCGACGTAAACTACGAGATTAATAGTCAAAAAGAATCTATAGTGAACTGGGAAGACTTGCTATCGATCTTACGAAGTGAATTGGCCATTGAGATCGATTGCTTTGACCGATGATAGCGATAACATTAATTGGTGAAAACATTCAGATCGCTCAAACCGTGTCAAGCCTTTCATATAAATTACGCCTATATGCATTTGAAATTTACTCCTACCAACAAGAGAACTATTATTATTAATATTATTATTATTATCATCATCATCATCATCATTATTACTATTTTTATAACGTACTTTTTTGATGGCCTTAAAAATTTAGTTGTTCGCACTTCGTGTCTGTACTTCCCTACGTATCTTTGGTTTACACTGTCGATGTAGTCTGGAATCTCTGATATCGTGTGTTCTGATCTCTGTCTCAATTACCGTCTCTGTATGTTTGTCTGCTGTATCATTTCCTTTCACTACCCTAGTCTTTTTCAGAATAATGATCATCACCACCACTTTACTCTTTCATTCGAGTTGAAACATTCGAATCAAACAGTAAAAGAAATATTTTTTTCAGAAGTTTAGACAAATGTTATTCTTTTTATGAACTTGTGTTTGGATGAAACACACGTCCTGCATCTTTCCCTACCGAGGCCTGTGAACATATAAGCACTGTTGGAATCGACGAGGGAAACCAGTTAATAGGCCTACATGTCGAATGAAACCTAGCATTAAACTAACAGATGCTGGTCTAGGTAGCAATGGAATATTAAATAGGAGTTATTTGTCACGATGATGTAAATTGATCTGTAGAAGCATTAGTTAAGTAATCTATTTCTGACATAAAATCTCTTTAAGCTGAATGATCATAGTTATCTAAAGAGTAAATTATAAATAGCCTTATCTCTGCACGAAACTAAGCTAATCCACGCAGCCGACAAACCGTCTCTATTTGTACCGGGGGCTCGGCACTGAATGAATTGAGTTGCGATACAATCTTAGATGCTGAGCCATTGTTCGGATAGTAGATTACATATAAGATGTAATTTAGACTCAATAAAGTTCAATGGGATTTGTAGAAGCTGATAGAGTGACCTGGTCTAGACGCTTTGTTTCGTCTGCTATTACTAATTAATATTTGTGACGTAAACCGCGATGTTACTGAAGAACTTATTTATTTACAAGTCAGATCAAGGTTGTACGACTGTAAAAAAGTTGGCCTATAGGACGTATAAGTATATGGGCTACAGGTATGAGTTGGATGGTAATTTTTTAAATATAGATAGCGCCACCCGTCTTTGGCCTATAAGATAAATTGCATGTAAATTATTGAATTGTGTTATAAAATAGCCTACAAAAATGGCGTCAGAATACAAAAGAAATGGATCAAAGTGGGACAAGAGGTGGGTCACGACGGATATGTGCTGAAAAATTTCCTTAGAGATAAACAGAATGAGACAAAAGCCATTGGAGAGGAGGTACATTTGCATAGCGTTCACGTAACGAACATCGGTTCGTTACAGAGCCATAACAAATAGTATAAAATACGAGCAGGGCTTACATCTTTGCATTCAGTAAAGGATTTTTTTTCAATTTGGGACTTACAATTTATAAAACATTGAACTCTGGCCAATCACAACACTTAAAATCAGTCCTTGCACCTCTGACTCTTTCGCTATGCCCCGTAACCGAAGAGTTTTGGGCTCTGGGACTTCTCGTTAGTTGGTACAAAATTTTGGAATTCACTGTCCAGTTCAGTTCGTTCTGTAAATTCTTTGATGTAATTTAGGTCTAAACTAAAGACTCATTTGTTTCAATTTGCTTACCCACCGTAGCCTAGCCTGGCTTCGGATTTCTTTGACTTTGGGAATTCAACCAAGGTTTTCCAACGGATTATAAATTTTGATTGCGATTGCACTTGAAGCGTCAATCAACTGATGCCTTGGTCATCGTGATAAAGGCGTTAAAGAAGCCTTTAGTTAAGATTAGATTATTCATGCAGGCATCTATAGGTATATATGTATGTATGTTTGTGCACGTATGTATGTATAAGTCTATGAATGCATGTAGGTAGGTAGGTTCGTATTGCACGTGCGTATGTACGTATCTATGCATGTATGGATGGATGGGTGTATATGTATGCATGCATGCGTGCATGTAGGTACGTATGCACGTATACACCTATTCATGGATAGATATATGCATGTAGGTATGTGTGTATATATATATACCATATATATGTTTGTAAGGATGTATGTATCCATATATGTCTCTTTATGTATGTATTCATATAAGTATGAATAATAATAATAATTAGTAACTTCTAATGCTCCGGTGTCTAATGCAGAAGGCATCAACCGATGGCACACCAAAAGCAAACCGCAATCAGGTCAATATCCAAAAGGTCAGTCCACAAGACAGAGGTAGCCTATAGTGGATAAGCAATTTGCAAAAAAGTAATTTTTCTTATAAAATAATGTGTAAACTAGATTTTTCTGCATAACACTGCACATTAGTTTCAGGTCGACATAGTTTTATTTAGTCTGTTGATTAAATTTAGCATTTCATTTTGATAAAAAGAGAATCGAACAGATTAGGCCTAGATAAAGTTGTTGTATATGCCGCTACAATCCTGTTTTAGCCATATCTTGTCTTCGATGTACAGTGACTTTTAATAATAACATTTTCCGTATTTTGTTGTTTTTAAAAAATTGAAAAACCAATGCTCAATACAATAGAACAAGAACTAATGGAACGAAGTCGACAACAAGAGCAGCAACAAGAGCAGCAAAGACTAATCGGTAACGGTTAAACTTATAAATTTAAAATAGTTAACTATGTGTTGTAATTTACAATTTATCAAAAGTTCTCATAATAGTTTTCTTGTATACGCTTATGCATGTATGTATGTATCATTAAACGTGCATAGCGCCTTTTAAGTAACTCACAAAAGCGCTGCAGCACGGCTACCTAATGGTCTCTGAAGAGGAACGACTTGAGACGGGAGAGAACGCTTCTTGTGCTGTTGAACAGGCAAGAGATCGGATGTCTCGTGGAAGAGTGTTCCAGAGAGACGGCCCAACAGTAGAGATTTTGCTAATTATTTTGCCTTCTTCAGTGCAGTGCTATATTTAATAACATTGTTCATAGTATCACCATTTTAACATTAATTGGTGAAAACATTCAGATCGCTCAAACCGTGTCAAGCCTTTCATATAAATTACGCCTATATGCATTTGAAATTTACTCCTACCAACAAGAGAACTATTATTATTAATATTATTATTATTATCATCATCATCATCATCATTATTACTATTTTTATAACGTACTTTTTTGATGGCCTTAAAAATTTAGTTGTTCGCACTTCGTGTCTGTACTTCCCTACGTATCTTTGGTTTACACTGTCGATGTAGTCTGGAATCTCTGATATCGTGTGTTCTGATCTCTGTCTCAATTACCGTCTCTGTATGTTTGTCTGCTGTATCATTTCCTTTCACTACCCTAGTCTTTTTCAGAATAATGATCATCACCACCACTTTACTCTTTCATTCGAGTTGAAACATTTGAATCAAACAGTAAAAGAAATATTTTTTTCAGAAGTTTAGACAAATGTTATTATTTTAAAAATATATAAGTATAATATTTCAAATACTTATCGTATTTGTTTCGAAATGCAGCTACACTTCCAGAGAAATACAAATTGGATCCAGTTTTTGTTCAGACGATCGGAACAAACGCTGCAGAGGAACAAAAGAAAAGGATCCGAGGGTTGACGATATTAGACAAAGAATTGTTTATTGTGACTGAAGAGAGTTCAGAAGTTGAAGTTTACGATTCAATGAAATTAAGTTTAAGTCGTCGATGGAATTTGAAAGAATTAATTGCTCCATTTGGCATGGTATCCTGCAACAGAAATAAATGTCTCTACATCTTCGACTACAAAGGCGATGATAAGTCGAGTGAAATCTTGAGAATTGATCCAAATGGAGAATTAATCAAATATTGGCCAACAGGAAGCAATCGTGGATGGGGTCTGTCTGTTACAGATGAAGCGAATGTCATTTTAACTGTTTTTTCTAAAGATAAATTAAATGAATACTCGCCAGATGGACAATTGATTCGTGAAATAAATCTTTCCTCAAACGCTGATATTCATCATCCATTGCATGCTATTAAACTGACCAATGGGCATTTTGTGGTAAGTCATGGCTGGAATGATGATGATCTGCATGGAGTGTGTATAGTGGACGCAAATGGAAATCTTAAGAAGTCATTCGGTGGAAAACCTGGATCGACCATTGGACAAATGCATCAACCAGCCTATTTCGTCGTCGATGAAAATGGATTCGGGATGGTCGCTGATTTTCAGAACAGTCGAGTTTTGTTATTGGATTCAAATTTGGAATTTCAGAAAGAAATTCTCACAAACGAAAAATGCGGAATACGTTTTCCAAACAGGGTTCTTCTGGATCAGACGAATAATCGACTGTTTGTGGCTGAGGTTTTGAGGGAAACAGGACGGCTTTCTGCCTTTGATTTTAAGTAATTAATTGAACAAAATTACTATACATGTTGGTGGCTTACTGTGAATGGGACTCCGTAAAGAAGGACGGATATTTATATGCGATTTTACATGATTGAGGTATAAAATTTTTACATGAAATCAAGGAAATTTGAATATTTTTATCATCATGCTTCATAACTGAAGTTTTAAAATTTATTATAAATCTGTAGAAGAACTTATAAGCAAAGGTTTTTCGGTTTTAATTTAGGAAATTATAATTTTTGCTCAGATTCGAAATCGTAACCCTATACGGTCAAAATGATGTCTATCTGTATTCACGCCACGTTAAATCTGCTTGATTTGAGCGCTACATAAATGCTTCGAATGAATAAATGAATGGCTTATGCAGTTCTACCAAATATTTGCACGACTTTTCGAAAGAGTTAATTATAAAGAGGGAAATCTATTTCAGTTGTACAGCTTCCATCTATGAATTCTATATAAATATATACTCGGCTCCTCATTCTGGAAGCCACTACAATAGTTTCTCCCATAACGCATAAATTGGTGCGTGACAACACACACGCGAGCGCACACACACACATATGCATGCCACTTGCTACAATAAAACGGTTTTAGGTCACACAATTCTTATGGGAAGAAGTTAAAGTCTATTTGAACAGATAGCCGATGCATTCAGACTGAAATCTTAGACCGAGAAACAAACAACTATATTTTGATTATGTTTATCGCCGGGCTCTTGTCATCTGTCATTAATGCACCTGATACGAGATATAGGAAATGACAACCTCTAGAATCAGCATATATTTAAGTGGCACTGATACACTTAGTCTGTTCCAATCCCCTTGAGTCTCATTTATAAAAGTCTTACTATATAAAACCTATACATCTGCACAAAATCTGATATGCGGAGTAACTGAGTAAGAAAATGTGATGCAGGAACAGTTTCTGGCCCGTTATCTTTATTTGTGAAATTAATTTTATCATGAAGCAGTTTCTTTCCATTATTTTTAAATTTTCATGATTGAGATGTCAGCAGTTGCACTGTAAAACAATTAATGAACAAATCAAAATGACATTCACGTATCAGTAGTAACAACCGACAGTTACATGCCCATCGTATACACCCAACGAGGCAACTGGATTTGTTTACTGGTGCTGAAAATTTCAACCGCGTGTTTACTATGGACGTATGATATTCTAGAACAAACAGTTATGACATGATGGTCTTGTACAATAAACTACATTAGGCTTGTATGTACATAATATCATATTATAAAACCGATTCAAGTCTTCTTATTTTGGCTTGAATGCCCCAAGAGACGTTGGAATTAGTATATGTCGCAGCCAAGACTGTCATGATTGATCGACTGGTCCACATCGCATTCGCCTACTGCTTGAAGATGGACGAATAATAATCTATCTTGCTCAGTATACTTGTTTTATCAAAAACACATGCTCCGATGGATGGTGGGAGGAATATGACAAGCACTCATAAAATAGCAAACCTACATAATTATGTGTCGACCTGAATGGACGCCAAATTTACTCAATTGTATCGTTCTAAATTGTCCTGTGATTTCCATATGCATAGGAACATCGCAAACGTTTACTACCAAAGCCTTTGATCTACTTCCTTCTGCGAAGACTTGAATTGAAACTTTACCTCAAACCCCCTCGGTGGAGCTTAGAGCAGACGCTCATTCCCCAACGAATCTGGAGATCCTGGACGCGAAGTCTCGTAAATTTCTGACTATGTTAAAAGCAAAACATGCAGACGACTGGACATGCTGGCAAGGGCAATGGTTCTAACTCCATCACAGTTAAAACAAGAGGAAATTGTTGGCTTGTGTTCAATCAACCGTCGCTTATACCACGTATCCAATCTACAAGGTGTTACATAAATAATGCCCCGTAATATGATATCGCAACATTTCCCTCTGTCTGTTTAGGAAATTAAAGTCATAATAATAACGGTAACATATTTTAGAAATCAAGTCTCTGAGGCAGTTTACTGACACGTCATGATCGTGACACTACAAATGTGACGGCGCCTGAGAAAACCTTCATAAAGCCGGAGAAATTAATTTGCGAGAATGCAAGTAGGCGTCAAATGAGTCAAAATAAGTTATCGGCTGTTTTATAAAACTTGTTACATTGTGTTAAAGAATAGCATTGGCAAAGACGGATTCTGAAAACAAAAAGAGTTACTTAGAGGAAAAATGAACAAGAACTTAAAGAAACGAAGGATTAAAGCTCTGACGTGGGGCGTGGTGTTGTATGGATCCGAAACATGGACGATGAGAAAGGAAGACATCAAGAGATTGCAGGCCTTCGAAATGTGGATTTGGGGAGGATGGAAGAAGTTAGTTGATTTTTTTATAAACGAGGAGTGGCTGAAAAAAGTTGAGGAAGAAAGATCTATGAAGTTACAATAAAGAGGCGACAGAGAAAATGGATTGGTCACATATTGAGAGGGGACTCACACTTGAGGGCAGAATGGAGGGGAGGAGGACAAGAGGAAGACCTAGACAGATGATACTTGATTGGATGATGACGGACGGATACAGCAGGCTGAAAGAAATATACACAGTTGACATGAAAATTTAAACAATTAGCCTTTTTCAGCGTTTCAGTAGGCTGTAACCTGGACTAACGTAATGAAACATTATTGTCTGTTAGATACCGTTTTCTATTGTTATTACGGAATTTTAGTAAGAAAGTGCAAAGTTCACCTGTGAATAATATTTACCAATTCTCATAACTAGGGTCAATTTCCACTCTCCTCTGAGTCCGCATCAAGTCTTTAAATATCAAAAGCTCGGTTGAGATATAGACCTAATTGGCTGCAAATAATGGAATGAAGCTGAAGAATGTACATCAGTAGGTCCGAGGATTTCTGTGCTTTCTTTATCAACCTAAAATTTATAATTGATTATGCTAATAATGTTTGACAGCAGTGCTCCCTCTTGCGGTGACCTGTCTACATAATTCAGCGACAGTTTATCATATCAAGGCAGAAGCCTACAGACCACCAAATTCTGATACAGAAGATGTCGTATTGACATCAGCCCGACGTGAACTGCTATCTGGGTTATTTTTGGGGGAAGTAAATGGTATCGACAAAATACTTGTAGTTTTAGAAACAAATTGATTTTAGAAACAAATGAATTTGGCAAAACGAAGCGGCTGCAAACGATATCGAACCAACAGTTCTATTCTTGAAGGACAATTCAGTGTCTTGGTCACATGGATGAATCACAATAATTTTTTTTCCAAACAGTTTTCACCCGGGCATGATTTGGCTTTACATCAGCATGAAGTGGTTGAATTCTTTTCTTGTGACCCATTTTAGTAGCAGCCGGATTAGACTTTTGGCCAAGCGGTATCGTATTTCTCAAAATATAGGGCCTAAGCAACACTTAAAGAGCACATGAAATTGGGTAAAGTCCGCATCAACAGTCGTGTTAAGAACCATATGATTAACCTGAGTATTAGTAGTTGGCTACGTAATATCGGCAGACGAACTGTCATACGGGAGAGACTCGCAGATTCAGTGACAGGTATTTCGGTATATATCTATGCAATTCTGTAAATATTTCTGTGTATGGATATCTGTATACTATGCCCGAATATTTTCTTTTTCTGTATAGGTTTCTGTATTTCTGTATGCGTGCATGTGTATGTACTGCATGTTGGATGGCATCGGTGCGAAGCGACGTGTTCTATAGGGAACATTTCATGTACTGGAGTCCATGTATGCCTAGGTTTATTCAACTTAAGGTAAGAATTTTTTAGTTGTTCTATCACGAAAACTAGCTCTGAATTGCAATTTTTTATCTTCAATATTGTTGAGAGTTGCTTACCAGAATTCGCTCTTACATATATCTTTTGCGTTTATTTTGAATTACGGGTGCGTTGACGTTTGATTTTCTCGCTTTAAAATTTCTACATGGATGGGTTGTTTTTAACTTTCTATTCCGAAACTATGCATTTAAATTCGACTGCGTTGACTGCTTTGGCACCCATTTAGCTTTTTTGAATCAACATAAATTTTTACTCTTGGAATGTCTTTTGGAGTCTGTTAATGAATATTTTAATTCCTAACATATTTATGAATAACTACACTTTTTTCTCACTGTCAAAAGTAGCATATTTTTGTTTTAGCTACTAGGGGACAAAATCTTTTCCCACTTTTGGTTCTGTTTGCCATACCAGTGATTGTACTAATCGGTGTCGTCATATGTTGCAGGAGGAAACACCGTACGTAAAATCCGCGTTTATTAAAGTTTAAACTTCCTCTTACCAGTAGCTTGCATATTCCAAAACCAACAACAAGACAGATATCAGGGAAAACGATTTAACATTTCCGTTATTCCCTTCTTGACTAATGATTGTGGATATGTGCGTGTACTGAAGGCAACGCAGACTGGTATGGAGAGGAAGACAGTTCGATAGTGCATTACAGATAGCAAGTGAATGGCAGTCTCAGACTACTGTACACTAAAGTTCATTGCTAAACACATGATTGTTACAATCCAATTTCAAAGCGAACAGTGACAATTGATTGGTTGACAAGCGATGTTGCTGATACAGACGGGCTTGCTAAGTTGATGCACGTAGGTTGCATTTCATACTCATTATATTTTAGTCTTAATACGATCTTACTTACAAATTAATGCATTCATTAAAGTCGTTGAAATAGAGGAACAGTTTTTGAAACATTATTTCAACTCTGTCTTTGGGACATTATCTCCTCTTACTCTGCATTGCCGTTCTTTAGGTTGTGGTAGATTCATATTGGGCTGGTCTGCGTTATAGCCACGTTGGATTTTCGGTGGCCCGCAAGCTTCCAAGCCTGTTATTCTCCAAAGTCAAACATCCTCTTGTAGAATACACTTGCTAAGTCTTTTTTCAAACCGGAAGCTTGTGAATCCAAGTCGTCTAAAATGTTGGAAAGCACAGTGGATGGATATATCTGCCATGTGTTCAATGACTTAATCATCAAGAAAAAATTCAAACAAAGTTGCTGGAGATAAATCTATAGTGTTCGATGCAGTCCATGACAGAGCAGGACCTCGATCAGCTTTTACTCAGTGACGCTCTGGTGATACTTTCTTCTTCCTATAATTTACTTTGGTTGCCTGGTCGGTTACCATTGAAATTCTGGTCTGGTGTCGAGATGTTGTCGATTTCTTGCTCGTTTTGCTGGAGAACAATATATTCTGCAGGCAATGATTGATCAACTTCATCGGTACTGCATTGGGGAGGCAATATCTTCAGTTGTATCATCTTTATCTAAAATGCGAATGCGGTTTTGCTCTTAAGTTGATACTGTTATTGTTGCTTCTGCTTCCGCACGCAACTGAATTTCCTGTCAAGTTATTTACTTCATCGTCATCGTCTACTGGTCCACTGTCTTCATCAGATTTTGTTGGACCTTCAGATGGCAATATAAACAGGTCTATGTTGGTATTATGAAATTCGTCGTCTTCTTCCAACATGCTAACGAATTCCTGGCTCAGACTGAAGATAAACGCTATTCTACTATGGTACCCAAAATCCCGTTATGCCCCACCCATAAGGGTAAAATGGAATATACCTATCTCATTATGACCCATGATATGTAACACCAAAAAGAAAGAATACAGGTCTTAATATAAACTTTATAATTTGATCAACTGTAAATTTGAACTTGTTAAGCTTGAATTTTTCAAACGTAACCCTGAACAACATTAAAAGTATCGTTTTAGAAAACTTAACTGAAAATGTTATTTAAATTATTCCTTTATGATGTCAAACCTCTATTATTAAATTGACACAAAGTGTTTCAAGCTGTTAGTTGCAGAAGTCACAAACAAACCTATTAACATGTTTGTCTACGCCAGCACATCTGCTGTGTGCCCACTTCAAGCACATATGACATCTGATCCAGCCTTCATCAGAGTACGCCTCAATAAAGACAATTAGTTGTATCATCGTCATCTTCCAAATTCTTGCAGTATGATGTCTTTCGCCTCTTTGTCGACACCTTATTGCTTGTTTTTCTTGATATTTGTGCATTATCAATTGCAAAAGACTTTTAAATTGCCAATATGTTCTTTAAAATGGATTTGCGAGTTTCTTTACTTATTTCTTTCTTCAATTAAGGACTTGAGGCCAAACCATCCAGCAGGCTTCTCTTATACGGAGAAGTTGTGATGACTAATGTTTTCCAAATTCTGTTGGACAACTTCTAGGTCGACATGGTGCCTTAGGTGGTAGCGATATTACAAAAGACCCGATAGCAGCACCCTCATTGGCCTATGGTTCAGTTGAAGTTGACGAGGAGGGTACTTCTTCACGAGGGGCAGTTGATGACGTTGATAGAACCGAGGCGGGTGCTTAGTCACTAATGGCTGATGTCAGTTGCGGTAATGTAGGTGTGTTTACCTGAACTGTAACATCACTGAGTGCAAAGTGAACATCTGTGAACATATCACGATTTAGTGGGAAAATCCCTGTTTAACTGAAGCCATTCATAGCAACTTCCCGTGTTGCAGCTTTCATATAGGCAGTGGCCGCAGTGCCAAGCAGTGCTCCAACTTGGAATAATGATATAATACTTAACTATAAAGCCAGTGGACCTGCCTTAGGGCAGCGAACTCATCCTCATCATCATCATCGTCTTCAGTAGTAGGCATAAGCACATTTTTTATTATAAACTAAGCCTAATACCAAAATAGACAGCTGCCCATTTTTAACATGGGGGAAAATGGGATAGCTATATCCGGTTATGCCCCAAATACTCAAACTTCAAAGCCTGACATTTTTTACAAGCTACTAAAGGGTCACGACAATAGGAGAATATATGGCAGAATATATAACTCTTATTCAATATAATAGCTAACTTTAACCATTTTTTTTCAAACGGGCCTTGGATTATCTACTTACCTTACTTCAGCTATCGTGAAAATCAACTTTTAATGCGTAGAGCTTCACTTCGAAATATGCATATTCATGATGCAGAGTGCTAAGTTCAGCTGGGCGCGTTGATAACGTTCCGCAGTGCTTAACGTAGACCTCAAATTACAGGTGATACGAGCTTTGCTTGCATAACGAGTTTACATGGTTAGCCATGGACAGTTGTCCGTTAGTGAGCACTCCAAGTCCCGGACAAGGCGTTTGGACGACCAGGCCATAAAGGACGAGAGGAGCTCTTTTTGATTGATTTTAGCCCAAGCTGTCGAGTATCAAGCCACAGATATTGCATTTGGCTGAGTTGAGCCAGAGCCGATTTCATGATATCCACAAGATTATATCCAGAGAAGAGCATGCATGAAAACAAGGTGTTAATTTATCTTCTTTTACACCGGTAATTTAATACATGCTTTGAAAATATTACAGTAACATCGTTTATTTATAGACTTCACTTATATTCTTGACGTTTTTGACGCCTGCTACTATTAGCGCCGACCAGTGGAATGAAGTTTCGGATTAAAATATCGCTTCAATAGTTAACTATAGACAGTAGTAACATATTTCTAGAACTATTGTTCTTAAATCTGAAGCATGAAAATTTATTGTTAAAACGGCAGAGTGTTGACATTCAAATTCAAATATAATTAAATTGTCAAATAAGGCCACATCAAACATAACCTTGTATGCTTCCAACTTGAAACGGAAATGGATTAGGCAACTTAACGCCTTTCAGATCAACTACGGTTTGGTCACGGTCAGTATTTCATATGGCTTGTATAGGTATCTCACATTACAGCTGTAGACGGTAAAGTTTAGAATAATTCTTGCGTCGAATAGACTACACAGAGATCGTGTCTGATGACATCGGCGTAGATGGCCATCGGGTTTTGTCTGACCAAATCTTTCGATAGCGACACTCCACCCGCTTGATTCTCTGCAGCATTGCTCTACTCTCCGAATCGAACCACGAAGTAAGGGGATTGAATATAACTCATCCGAGGAGATAACAGCGTCTGCAAACAAAGCGCCGACGGAACTCCTCTCTGTCAAAAACTCCCATTCTTTGAAACAGACCTCGATACCCATGGGCCATTATAAAGGAATATAATACTATAGATACTGGGTTCTGGTCGCAGATGGGCGGAGATTCCGTTTCAACTGTATCCAGCTTGCAAATCGTCGCCGGTGATGACGGTTCGAGGTATCTGCCGTACGTGTGTGTGGTCTCTCTGACTGGCTAAAAACCAAAGCTTGAGGTGAGCTACTTGAGTTACTCAGCTTATAAACATTCCGGATCCTACTTATGGATGTTTAAATCACCTGTCGCAACCAGTCGAGAGTTGAAGATCGACAGATGCTCCAGTAAGAGAATTAATTCCTGGATAAACTACGACGACGGCTGGGATTCCGGTCATTAGAAGGCTGCAATATGTAGGACCCCGCTACAGGTCACCGCGTGCTGGATCCTCATCGTACGGATGATGATGACGATGGAATGACGATGACGACGACGACGACGATGATGATGATGATGATTACTGTCGTATATTTGATTTCAACAAATTGACAAAGACCCAGTTTTGCTTTATCAAAGTAGTCTATTTACAGCCTGCTATTTACGATGACTCTGGTCATCCTTAAAAACCGACTGTCGTACAACTCTATACATAGACAAACTCCCGCAAACTCTTTAAAAAACTCTCGCAAAACAAACAATTTTGAAGATTTATATACACGGACGCTAAAGAAAACCCGCGCCGTCGGCGTTGTCGCAGTTCGCTCGTAATTCTCAGACACCCCAGGTATAAGCAACTCAGGAAAGCATCTCGAGTTTGACTTGTCCGCAAGTCTCAGAGGACTCCGCCTTCAGTCCAAAGACTCCAATTCACCCCACCCACCGTGTTGACTATTTATATACACAATAACCTTTAAATGTATGTGCACAATAAATTCGAAAAATATGTGCAACAATCAACTTCTAGGCCTACATAGCCAACCAAATCAGGCGTTTCAAAACTACACACATACAACCCTATCTTACACCAACTTTTTACATTTCAGTTGATGTCCAATACGTCTCATAGGTTACATAGAAACCTCCAAACTGTTTATATACAGTTTCGCACTCTTAAGTTCATTTAGTTTTTTACACTACAATTTCTTTCTTCGACGTTGCCTCTATTCAGATAAAGGAACTATGCAGTAGAATCTCTAAGTCCTTCATTTGCTTCATAACACTGGCCAACACATAATTTGTTGCCTCAAATGTTAGAACTGTTTCTGGGTATATTTGACCTGCTGATTCCAGAAAAGGCACCAGTTTTCTCCCAGCAGGTCTAGTTTTCGAGATATAGAACATTATCCCATATACCAGTCCTTGCCTCTGCTCGCCCATAAAACATAAGGCTATAGCTATAATTATGTAGTGCTCAATTTATTATGTGATACACTAAATAAACATAATAATACAAATACTTAAAAGAAAATGGTAGTACCTGAAACTGTACTTATATGATACCAAACAGAACAAGTTTGTTATAAAAATTTCAAGTCATTCGACACCGAAGAAGCTCCTTTTGTACGATTTCCGAGTGTGGCATCTGCCGGAACAATCGCGCATAATATTCCAGCAATAGTCTGCCATCATGTGTGCATCCCATCTTCCTTGATATCGATTTTCCATTGGTTTGATGTCTTGGTGAAATCTTTCACCTTGCTCTTCGCTGAAGTCACCAAGATTCTCTGGAAAGCGATCTAAGTGACTGTGGAGATAATGGACTTTAATGCTCGTGTTGCAGCCAAGCTTGTTGAAATGAAGAAGCATATCCTCTACTAGTTGTGCATAATTGTCTGCCTTCTTGTTGCCAAGAAAATTTTTAGTTACAAGAGCAAAGGAAGACCAGGCACAAGATTCGATTTCATTCATTGATGGTATGAAAAGTGGGTCATTCATAAGTTGCCTGATCTGTGGACCATCGAAGATTCCAGCCTTCAATTTTTCCATTGTAATTCCTGGTAACTTGTGTACTATGTATTCGAAGCATGAACCTTCTTTATTCAAAGCCCTGACAAATTGTTTCATCAGGCCTAGCTTTATATGTAGTGGTGGCAGTATGATCCTATCTCGTGCCACCAAAGATTCCTTGATTACATTTTGAGCTCCAACCACCATGTCTTTCCTCGAAGGCCAATCTTTTCTTGTCCAATGTTCATGCTTGGCTCTACTGTCCTAAAGACACAAAAAGCAGGGATACTTTGTGTAGCCACTTTGTTGACCAAGGAGGAAATTTACCATCTTCAAGTCTACACAAATTACCCATTGATGTTCTTTGTATTTTATCTTTTCCAGTACTAAAGAGATGGCATTGTACTCTTCTTTCATCCTGGTGGAGTGACCGATTGGAATATAACCAAATTTGTTGCCGTTATTTAAAAGCACACATTTCAGACTACGTTTTGAACTGTCGATAAAAAGACGCCACTCATCTGGGCTGTAATCCGACAGACCAATTTTCTTCAATAAGTTGCTGATGTCATTACAGAATACTAGGTTGTTGTCTTCGGTAAAGAATGGCAGCAAATCCTTTTCTCTGTTTCTATAAATTGTAATTTTTGTTCCAGGCTGAAGTGCATTCTTTTCCTTTAGTCTGGACGCAAGCAATTCAGAGGACTCTTTGGAAAGATTTAAGTCCCTGATCAGATCACTCAACTCTTTTTGGTCAAAACGTTCACTGTGTGAAGTTGTTTGGAAATCACTGTCACTGCCCCCACTTTCTTCACTTTCGTCATCTTGTCCGATATTGGACATGCAAGTCTCATCGTCTGAGAGCTGAGGTAGTTCGCGAAAAGGTGGAACTGGTACAATATCCGAATGCGGAACAGGTCTCCTGGCTGAAGGTATATCAGGGTAAGACAACTTGTGACGATTATTTCGATTGATGCCTATGATATTAACCATACAAAAGTAACAGTCGTCCAAGTGGTTTATCTGTTCCCTCCAAACCATCGGTACACCAAATTTCAGGCAGCTTCTCTTTCCAATTGTCCAGTGGCGCAATTGTTCAATACAAGTTTTGCATACTGTATGAGGAGCCCATTGCTTATCTTGATCTCCAAGTTTGACACCAAAATAACCTACATATGCTCTTTTTACAAACTCATAAATCGGTTTCCTGTTTGCTTTTAGTGTGTATTCCCCACAAATGTAGCAGAATATGTCTGGATGGTTAATGCAGCTCCGTCTGGAAGTAGCCATAACCTTAAGGATGTTCGCATCTGAGGAATTAAATGACTAACCTAAAAAATAGTAAGAACATGTAGTTATTTAATGCTCACATTCACAGATTGTTCTTGCGACCAACTCTTAATATGCCCTAAGACGACTGCGGCTGCTCTAGCTTTCAGGAGGCGGTTTATATAGGCTATAAATGCTGACTTCAGCATAATCTATTTACATAGTTCGAAACCATGAAACGCTGTATAAGCACAAATAAATTCTAAATGAGACCATGAATTTAGTGCTGAGTAAGCTGTAGGCTACGGAATAGTTATTTCGTTGAATCAGCAATATCTCAGCACGCGGCAAGATATGCCGATTTTACATTATAAGGATGTAGGCATTATATGAATCAGCAAGAATTATAATTAGCCATAAATAAAGCTTATTATGACATTTTAGTTTTGCCAAAGACATCGTTTAAAGAGTGGACTGGGTTTTCTTTACAAAATCGACGATATCTCAGAAACTAGACCTGATGCACTCAATCCAATGACATTTTCTGAATCAGCGCCCAAAATTACCCCAAGAACAGGTCTAAAACCGAAGGCAACAAGAAAAAAATTTTTTTCTGTTGGCCAGTGTAATTAGCCGGCTCGGACGTCGCCCGGCTCCACAAACTTCTTAATCTGTTATTCCTTAACACCTTCCTAATCCAATTTCGCTTCTATATATTTTCTTCTCCTTCGGTTGGTTTTTGCATTCAGTTCTTGACTTTGGCTGCGCGCGATAGAGAAGTGTGAAGGGAAGCGACTTCATGTGCAATGTGATTAAATGCGTTTAATGGATAACATCCGGATGTTCAGATTTCTTTGATTATAATGGTGTAAAGCGTGGATCCCTGGCAGAAATTGACACAGTGATAGAGTATTAAGACCGGCAACAGAAATGAATAACACTTTTATCACAGTTATATGGTAAAAGAAATGCCAACAGAAAAGAAAACAAGACGCAAGAAAAAAGAAAAATTCAAGCAGGAGGGAGGGTTCTGAAGAAAGTTTGGATGGGGTAGTAACTGTCCGAATTAAGATTTATAAATCATGCCGATAGATACAAAAGATACAGATTTACAACTTTGTTTCATTAAAAAGAAATTTCAGTTTTTGAGTTTTCTTCTTGTTTGTTTATTGTGGAAAACTAATGTACTGTTAGTATTTCGTTTTAGTTTGACTGGTCTTGTTTCTTGGAAATCACAACTTCTGCTGTATGAATATTAGAGTAACTTAACTATTGATCACCATCAAGTATAAACATTTCCAGATAATGTGGTTTAATTCAACAGTTGTCAAAGGGAGAACTCAGTAGGAACTATCTTGCTTCCTGTTGCTGAAAGAAAAACATTGTCAGTAGGACTCCGATATATATCGCGGAGCTTTCCCTTTCAGTCTCGTCAACTGGATCTTATAGGCCTTATACCATGTGCAGAGCTCCAAAGGAAATATTCAATCCGAAATTCCTGACGATTTCAAAGACGATAGCCAAACCTTTCGATGCAGTACTTGTGTCAAGGAGTCATTTATTATAATACTGTAAGTCGATTTTTAAAGCGCAAGATATTGCCTGTTTCAAGCTCCCCATTTATTACTTCTGAGGCATTCCATTGGAAACTGAAGTCTCACCTTTTCAAGAAATTTTACCCCGATCCATCGAGACCGTCACCTTCACATTTCTCTCAACTTAAACACAAACCACCGTATAGGCTCATCTGCCCCTTCTCTCCAGTCTTCTGGAAAACCGAAATTTCTGTTACTTGTGAATAACCTAACACTGAGCACATTGGTCGCAGAGACACAATGTATAATTATAAATACTTATATGACCGAGCTGGAAAGTGCGCTATACGAATTGTGTGATTCAGAGCAATACTGGCAAGCAGACAACCTTGGGCAGATCGGTATCTGCAGCAAGCGAGCAGCAAGACAGCTATCCAATAGCCCCAAGCTACAGCGGTCCGAATCTTAGCAGCAGACAGGTTACAGGTTGCACTGCATAGAAAAGCTATTATCAGGCCGCTCTATTAGATAATCGACGCCAGCGACGATTGACCAGTAGCCTCTATGTAAACTATGCGAACACACGGAAGAAAGGATCGTCATTCTTGCTCGCCCACATAAGACGGAGGCTAACGCCCTTTTTTCGACCTCGGTCGTATTATGGCGCTATATAAATTGTCTTATTATTATTTGTAGTATTAGGCCTATTAGTAGTATTATAACATCATTCGCCGATCGAAGATATTCTCGCAGATTCAGAGACTGTAACGTTTCGCGATAGATTTAGACAAGAACTTTGATAGATTTATTAGTTGTTGCACAACGTAGGCTGTAGTTACTTCGCAGTTGAACTACAAGAATAGAATTCCCCTCTGGTTTGAGATTGAATGTGCCGCGCCCTCAAGAGGTCACGACAGATCTAGTAAGCATCTCGACACCGTACTCTCGGGCCTTCACGGTAGCTGGTCCGAAGTTTTGGAATTCGCTGCTCAGTTCAGTTCATTCTGTCAGTTACTTGATTTTATTTGATATTAAACTAAGGACTTATCTCTTTCAACTTGCTTACTTACCATACCATTTAGTTGTCATTTATATTGAGCTATGAGTAATATTACACCCACTGTAACTTGTCCTAATAATCTTTTTATTTTTTATTAAACGTGATTTTATGGCCTTTTATTTTAGGTTCCATTGATGTGTATTCTTACCCGCTCCAAGTCCAAACATCATCCGCCTTACCCGCCTGACCGTCTGCCTACCTGACTTTTGGATCTTGACCTGGAACAGAACCCTTCCTGTCTTTCAATTTTGTTCTGATTGAGAGCTTGTGAATAAACTGATTCCAGCGATTTAGCTTCTGTTAGATGCTTTAGAAATCTCGAGTTAACGATTAAGATTACGATTACCAGAGCTCGAATCTCAAATATTACTGCCCGCATATTACTGGCCTAGTTAGCTACATCGGTAAGTGCATATACCAAGGAGTCTATATGCGTGAGGATCTCCGGTTCGCGTTCCAATCGTGGCTTATTCTAGAGATTTAAAGCTCTGGCTAGTACGGTCCTTGCACGGGAACCTTAAATGGCATGGCGTCCATTCATAAGAATCTCACTTGATAAATTCAGTGATGTAGTCAAGTCCACCCAAGCCGAGTCGAGTCCGAGTCGAGTCTATCGACATCAAAATACAACGTAACACGTAATTCAAAGGCACCGAAAAAATAACATCACTATTTATGCTGGAAGAATTGTCATTGTAATTTATCCAAATTACACTTTAAAGACACTAAATTCGATAAAGTTTTGTTCGATAATCTGGCACGATGAGGGCGCATAAAAATTCCCCCACTGCTAAACACACGTTCAACAGGCGCACTTGTAGCAGGAACAGCTAAAACTGTAACTGCCACTAAGCGTAGTCGTGGCAATACAGTTGTCTGTTCTGCCCAGAAATTCAAGCAGGGCAGCTGTACTGAGCTTAAACTGTCACACAACTTTAGATATTTCCGAAATTCCTGCTTGTGCTTTGATCGTAACTATCGAATAACCGTCTCTTCTTAGGCAGAGGAGGTTCAGTTTCATTGCAGTCACGGCTGGCGATGTCGATATTTGTCAACTTGACAGCCTCCATTGCCGTTAGAATCGTGTCTGAATAATTTTACAAAATACAAAGTCTAAATAAAGTGCTTCTCTCTTCAGTTAGAGTGAAGTTATTATGTAAAATTTAACTCAACACTGCTAACAATTCTTAATAAGTAGTGTGCTGTGCCTAGAAACAGCTCATAGCAAATGATGTGTAGTATGTGTTTGTTTGTGTTTGTAGTATGTGTTTGATTTTGCTAACATATTGATAACAGCAAACCTAATGTGCTAAAGATTTTATCATATGACAGTTGTTGCTGAAATAATACCATAGTGAATTGTTAGATAAACCTGTGAAAGGAAGAAAAAGAAAAACTTAGGTGTTCCCTGTGTTTGATGTCACAAAGTTACCATTAACACTGGGCAACCTTTTTGCAACATATAACATACAGCAATTTTTCTTTTCAAAAAGCAGCTCTTTTACACTCTGAATTTCATACAGTGCTTATTTACTGCTTTGGTTACCTGTTGCGTGAATAAAAATTTAAAATTACAAATCTGTGAAGTCGATAGAAATACTATGTTCGCGAATATTTTAATATTCTCCAGTATTTGTATTTCACATTGCTATGATATAGGCTTACTGAACGTCATAAAGAATTTGAACGATAAAGTAAAAAGTACAAATCACTGTGCGGCGTGTATTCGTTGTAGATGTCTTGTAAAATTCGATGTTGTGCCATGCTTTTCAACAATTGTAGTCTTTATAAGCGTATCCTACAACTTTTGGCTTCGAGACCTCAGAATTACAACAATTACAATTTCAAAAAACCAATTTCTCAAACTCCAGCTTCAAGTACTTTGAAATAAAGGAAGAGCAGCCCGTGGAGAAACAGGAAGTTGTCGCATCACATAGATATTTAATGCACTCTTTGTTTTAGAAGAATCTACTATTTCGGATGCGTAAGTAAGCAAGTCTACGTGTCATAGTCCTGTCGTTAGATCAAAATCGTGACTCGGAAATCGAGTCACCGAGTCAAATTCGAGTCCAGGGGTTTCGAGTCCGAGTCCAAGTCCGAGTCATGACGGTCCGAGTCCGAGTCCACAAAACAGCGGACTCGAGTCGGACTCGAGTCCTTGGCAGGACTCGAGTACTACATCACTGGATAATTTCATTGCAAAATGAGCATGGTCTAGGCCATACGGTCGCTGTATAAAAACCCTATACATAGTAGGCGAGTGGGCGCGAGGAGAACACAGGTAGAGGAAACTATAAACCTCTGTTGACCAAGAACTTCGATAACCTGTCAAATGGCTTAGGCAGATACAAGCCTATAGTCCGTAGAGCAGAGTTATCTATTAACCATTTCGTAGACCATTCGACTTACGTCCACTGTGTTTGTATCAACTGGAATACAAAGAGTGTTTCTAGGACCACATTTCATGCGTAAAATATTTGTGAAAATGACTCTAAACGCTTGGATTTATATGGCAAATGACGTGACAAGACTGTTACAATAAAACGCTACAGCCTAATCACGTTTTAAAAGGTAGCAGAGACACTTTCTCGCATAAATGTGGATCTGTATAGACTATGTGTTCATCCAAAATAATATTCAGGTAAGAGAAATGAAATGGAAACACAACAAATTATGGTCAAACAATACGCTGTTCGCTTACGACCCTCTAAATTTCTGTGTAGGCCTTTTCATATATATATATGCATATATATTGTATATTTGTTCAGCAACGCCCACCGTTTATGTCATGGAGGCGTCGTTAAATAAACAAACTGTACACGCCCCTAACTGCAGTTATCGCGTATCGAATGCCAAGTTGAGTATGTTATCCTGGCCATTGCGCAGCAGCTGGTCATATTTTACTCGATCAGTCTGATTAATCGAAACATGGACTGCAGCGGAAAGAATATAGTAATCTTGAGAAACTTAAGGAACTGCGCAGATAAATTAGGGTGTCCTATCTGTAAATCGATAACAAGCGTGACATCTACAGGAAGTTCTGGGTTGTAACATTGTATATCGCCCGAAAGAGCCCTAACCGTAGAAAGTGGCGCCCCCACCCCCGAAGGAATGCGTCCACAAAAGGGGTGGCTGTGAAGCGATCAAAAGGAGAAGTCAAAATTATCGGTATGTGATATTACTTCGCGCTTACTACATACAGTTCAGTGTTAAACCCTTTTATTTTGCCTCCTTAATGATGGCATTAACATCAGAAGCGACTTAATTATTATTTTCGCCCGAGGTACGTATCATCACTCCAGATGTAGATAAAGGGTCTGGAGAAATAAAATGCCTGGGTTTAGCCAATTCTTGCCAATCTTTGCAGACAGAAAGTGATGGGGAAGGCGATAACACTAAAGCGTTGGATCGCTAATCATATATAGGCGCTGGAAAAGATGGTTTGTTTCTCATCTGTCCCCCAGATACTAACGTTAGAGAGCGCCCTTAGCCGCTCAAGCTACGTGATACATTATTTTTAGCCCGATGTACATATGATCCCTTGGGATTTAAAAACTTAGAGGAGAAGATGTAAAGCATCTCGATCACGACGAGAACGGTCCTAAACTGCTTACAGAACTAAAAGTAAGAAAGGTAAAAAACTTTTCATTGTTATTTTTGCAGTTCAGTGTTGCTTCAATCGCATAAAAATTGTGTTCAAACTGTTAGAAGGAGCAATAGAAAAACTTGAACCCAAGTTAGATTGAATGAGAAGCAGCAGTTGTGTGGTTGTGACATGCCTCCCATTGGTTATGTTCTAAGGCAGTTCTACCAACGTAGAATCACATCACAGCAATCGGAACAGCAGGACAGCCATTGCTATGATTGAAATGTCTTGATAATGAACTGCCAGTTTTCAGTTACATGCCAGGATTCGAGATATACAAATGTGTATCAGCTTCGCTCTTAGTATCACCTAAGCATGATTAGTTGTTATTGATAGTGCAACATAGTTTTATGTTGCAGTCAATTTTCTCCCGTTGAGTTTTCTGCACGCAAAGTTTTTATGGGTAAATATAATATCATAATATCAACAATACCTCGTTACAAAATGGAAAATCTTGCACTTTTTACAAAGCATCTGTCTTTTGAATTATGATGCCCTGCAACAAAAGACAATTTTATTATGTTCTTTGGTGCCCCAAGTTCAAATCGTGTACATCAATAACTATGCAAATGAACAAGTCATGCAAATATTTTCTTGACCAATTTTTATGAAGATTTCACTGATGATAGCCTCATAGGCGTACGTATGAACACGCATCAGTTTAGCAGTCTTATAAATATTTATCACCAGTAGGCACAATAACTTTGGTCCTAGTCATAGTTATGGTCAAATTTAACTCACAATTTCTCAATAGTTGCCAGGAAGATACTTCCGCCTTTAAATAGTTGTAACATTTTTTCTATTTGTGTCATAAACAAGCGTTTTTAACTTATTATGCAGCAGTAGCAGCCAAATGCAGTGCTGTATAAACTCGTTTTGATTTTTGCCGACTTTGTGACAGTTTTCTCATGCACGCTTACATTGGCCTAGGCCTATATGCGCGATAGTCAACGTCGATTTCACAACTACAGCCGCGGTAAGCAATGTAGAGGTTAATTATTGAAAGCGACATCTGACATAAAAATGTATGCTTCCCCCAGTAGCCTAACTTCTGGTTTCTCTGACCTATCGGAATTCGACCTGGCTTCTCCAATGTGTTAGAAATTTGATTACAATTTTACTTCAAGCGACCATCGATTGATGCCTTGGGCATTATGATAATGGCGCTATAGAAGTCATTAAATGAGATTAGATATTCAAGAGTTTGCAGGAATCGACTATGCAGCCTTTTTGTGACCTAACAGACGAGCATAAGAAGAAATCAAGCAGAATGATATATACTCTCGTTGGCAAACGTATAAAGAGGTCGAACATTACGGACGTCCTAATAGGGCAGAAAGAGAGGTCACCCAAATTCCAACAAGGGAAGAAGGGGTTTATGTGGACGCCCAATGCGGACGTCCAACTCTAAATATGACACATGCTGTACCGTTATTTCAATATAACCTGCGCCTAAAATACGAACTTCAGTCAGATAGCAGTACGTAGTACTCCTAGCAGTATGCCTAACAGCGAGAACTGATACAAATAATTTTGCTATCGACGTGAACGGCCTCTGATGCTATAAGATGCACACGAGGCATACCCAGGTCGCGGATGAAAAGGAATCGCGACTTTACCAAATATTCGACAAAGATGGCTGTCGAGTAGGCTCTGGGGAAGGCCTCGCCCCTTCACCGCATAGGCATGAATGCACCAATATAATATTATGAAATGTAAACAATGTCTTGATATTTATGTGAACCCTTTAAGATCTTTCAGAAAAGCTTAAATGGATTACACCGAATTTTTGTAGTTTCCATCACACAACTGAGTCTCAACAGTGCTTTAAACGATGGGGTGTGCTCTGATACTTCTTGCCACTAGCCTACTATTGAACATCTTCCAAAAATTTGGTAAGTTTGTAAACGTTCCTAGTTCTTAAACACACGATAACAATTTTAAGTTCGTATAAATTTACGTGTGTTTTCATATTGTTTAATGCGTTTGAAGTTGTAAATGAGCAACTGTTCTCGATGGAACGATGACCACTATAAGCTGGATTTATATTCTAGGACTAACTAGTACACCTAATATTTGGAATAAAAACTTTCAACGATAAGCTTACGTTTAAGCAACAATTGGCTAAAATCAATCTACCTGTACTACATTTAGAGTTTCCTCACATCACCTTCTGAGTCACTGTTTATGACCTTGGCATTGAGTTGGATCAGGAGCTCTCTTTTAAGGCTCAGGTACATCGTCTTTGTCGTAGTTGCTACTACCAGCTACGGCAACTTCGTGTTCTCTCAAACACATCATCTAAGACTTTGGTTCCTGCATTTGTCACTAGTCGGTTGGACTACTGCTCTTCTTTATATGTAGGACTCCCTGATGTACGGCTTTTGTGCCTGGAATGTGTGTTGCGGGCGGCTGCACGGCTTAATGGTGGCACCTCTAGGTTTGGTCATGTCTCTGATTTCATGCGGGATGAGTTGCACTGGCTTCCTATGACTCAGCGCATCCACTATAGGGTTATCGTCTTTGTTTGGAACTCCTTGTTGGGTATTGCCCCCTCTTACTTGAGGGAGCTTTGCCTTCCTGTCAGGCCAATTTGGGACGTGCTTCTCTTCGCTCCTCTGCTAGTGGTAATCTATTAGTGCCTCGCGCTCGCACCTCGACCATGCAGCGTCGTGCTTTCTCTGTTGCTGGGCCAACCCTCTGGAACGGACTTCCTGTTACTCTACGTCTTCTACCCCGGGATTTTACTTCTATCTTCTATTCTTCTCTTAAGACTGTTCTCTTTCGCCAAGGTTGGTTTGGGAGCGTCTCTGAGTAGTTTTCTTGAAGGGGCGCTATATAAGTGTTCCGTATAAATAAATAAAAAAATAAAAAATAAATAATGACACAACGGAAAGTCACGACACTTCACTGCATAGTTGAGATTTTAATTTCACAGAAATAAAATGAGGTAATCATTAAGAATTATGTGACAGAAATAAATTATGTTTAATTGTGAAATTTCAGAAGCAGAGTTGATTGTGATTCCTCGCGACACTGAAGTGAAGGTTAATGATTCGACTTACATGAACTGTTCGACGTCGCTTGAAGCGGAGAATGTCCAATGGCGTCATGGCAGCAATTATGTTTACAATGGAATAGATATTCTACAGCCGTATGATGTCAGATTTTCGGTTGAAATAAACTCGTCTACAGGAACAAGCAATTTAGTTATTCGATCAGTCCAACCTTCAGATGCCGGACAATACGAATGCGTAGAGGATGTAGGATTTGGAGAACAAAGATCGGCTCAGCTAATAGTGTTAGGTATGTTTATATTTTACCTCTTTTAAAGATTTTAAAAGCATTGTTTCCTAATACCTGACAACATGTGCCATAGCACTCACGGACATACACTGTCTACTGTCGAAACACATTCAGAGCTGTCTGCCGCTGAAGTTTTCCAATTATTTCAAAAGGCCACAGTAGTCTGGTTACAGACTGCAATTACATTTTTTAAATACTACTTGATATACGCTGTTGGATGATGGATGTTCTGCTTTTACATGAGGCTGGTTTCAAAAGGAAAAACTCAATTATTCGCCTTGTTTATCAACAAAATGCTTATCACTCCAAAACTGTTAAATTATCGCATTACTTACATTATGCTTGAAAATATGTCGACTTAATCGGGGCCCTATTAATCTATGCTTGAGACCCTATTAGTCTAAATAACCAGATAAACAAACTCTGTGCAAAACGCTTCCTATTTAAATACTTTTTAGAGAATTACCACAATTATAAACTTGAAAAAAATAAATCTAATGAGGTCAGCAGATTACAATAATTTCTCCAATACCAAAATATTCGTCTCAGTTTAAAGTCGCGTGTTTATAGTCGGATAGTCGGTAGAATCCCTAAGATATTGCAAATCTAATGTGTTTTAGACGACGATCCCGTCTGCAAATCTAGCATACATTCAAATGGAGTCATTGGACCAAACACTTGCGGTATAGAACCAGGAGACGTCAAACTTTCATGTAGCGTAAAATACCATGGGAACATTTTACCAAGTCTTCTATGGAAAGCGAGGGGAGACAATCAATCCGTCATAGAAGGCCTGGTCAACTTTATCACCAATAAGAATGATGTCACCTACACACTAATGATGAAAAGTACAATTGATCTAGATAACTCTTCGTTTATTTGCCAGACGACGAGAACTTCCAACAGAAACTACAGTTGTTCATCTGACGTCATCAAAATTTTATGTGAGTACACATTCCCATCTGTAGTGAAACAGAGGCAGGGCATCGATAATAATATTAGTTTATTACTTTCGTTGCTTTATTGTTGTTCATGTTTGAGGTTAGTAGTAGACAACTATATGAACAAAATTTAAATTGTAATTGTTCACATTACTGAATGATTAACTTGTGCGACTTTAGAAATTTGACTGTCTAAACATTCAATACTAAAACGCCCTTTTTCTAAAAATGAGGATAGCGTAAGATGAAGATTTAAGATTGGAGCAAAGGGCTCATTAACGGATTGGGTAACAGCAGCCTGCGAAAGGCAGACAAGCAGAAAAAGCGAAGGAACTAAAGTAACCCGAAGAACATAGTAAGAAGGGAAAAGATAAACCATTCAAACTGTGCTGCCGACGGGTAGGACTAACAGACGTTCTAAAACGTTCTCCAAGTGGATGACATGGGAAGATCACAGTTACTGAATATGAGTGTTACGCCGGTAAAATTCCGAGTTGATTTGGAAATATTGCTATGCAAGTTGCAGGAAATCGGCGTAGTTGTAAATAGGCCTCCGTTGTATATATATTCAAATAATACTCTTCTTCAGTTCTCCTTTTTTAAAGTAACATACTGCTAAGTGTCCCATCAATCGCTTGTGTACATGAGCATCGCAAACGTTTCATAGCAGTACCTTTAAGCTACTTCTTTTTGCTGTTACCTACACGGAAACATTGCTCCAAAGCTCCACGCGGAACGTCGCGCATACACTCATTCTTCGGCAAATCCCAAGGTCCTGGAAACAAAGCTTTGTTAATTTCTGACTATCTTTAAAGCAGGACAAGCAGTTGGCTGTACATGCTTGCAAGTGCAATGCTTGTAATTGCATCAACCTAAAACAAAAAAAAATTGTTGCCTTGTGTTCAGTCAACCATGCATTATACCATGTGTCACATACATGGTTTTTGAAAATCATGTTTTGTAATATAAAATCAGAGCAGAGGCCAGCGCATTGCAGGACTGGTCGTTAACTTTCCAGCTTATGCCGGTACGAAATTTAACTACTCAGCGAAAGAGAAAAGTGTGCGCAAAAATGTTACATGGAGTTTACTCAGCGCGTTAGAACCCGCAATCGTTGAATAACACACCAAGTTCGCTAACGAATAGACCACATGTCGTGCCCATTAGACCATAACCTTAAATACACGAAATGGTTACTTTTCAGTTGTATTATTTCTGTAGCATCAATGTATTGTTCATGCATGAAGTAGTTTGATGCTTCAACACCTTTGGTATTTAATTTAATCAGATGTCATCAGCAGCAAAGTAACAGTTCACATGACAATGAATGACGAAGTCAGTTGTTTTGCGAATACCAGCCAATCATGCAGTTACAAATGGAAATGGTTCAGTGGCGATGATTCGATTACAGTGTCTAATAATCAGACTTTAAAACCAAATAGAGTTGGATGGCATCGGTGCGAAGCGACGTGTTCTATAAGGAACCTATCATGTACAGTGGAGCCTATGTATGCTGAAGTTTATTCAACTCCAGGTAAGAGTTAATTTGCTCTTATTGTTGGCATTTATGTTGAATTACGGTAGCATTGATTTTCTATTTTCTCGCGCTAAAATTCCTACATGGATGGGTTAACTTTTAACTTTCTAACGTTCTGTTCTGAAACTTTGCATTTAAAATCGGCCATTTGGACGGCTTTGGCACCCAGTTAGTTTATTCTACAGATGATTTGTAGAAGACTTTTTAGATACTTCGTTACTTTTACTTAGATACTTTTATAAAGATTTTCCAACGAAAGATTTTTACAGTTATCCCAACTTTTAGGAGTCGTTTGACCTGGACAAGTCTGTTAATCAATATTTTAATCTCTAACATAATTTATGAATGACAACACTATTCTCTTAATTTATTGAAGTAGCATATTTTTTGTTTTAGCTACCAGAGGACAAAACCTGTTGCCATTGTTGGTTCTGCTTCTTCTATCAGTGATTGTATTAATCTGTGTGGTCATATATCTCTGGAGGAAAATCAGTATGTAAAAACCTGGTTTATTAGAGTTTAAACTTCTTGCTCTCAGTAGTTTGCATAACAAAGCCACCAACAGCAAGACATATATCAACCGTAACAGCTTAGCAACTTTCCCTTATTCCCTTTTTGAATATGTGCGTGTATGTTTGCGTGTACTGAAAGCAACGCAGATGGGTATGAAAAGGAAACATTTCGATAGTGGAGTACATATTGTTAGTGAATGGCAGACTGAAACTGCTGTACATTAAAGGTTTGTTGTTGAACACACGGTTGTCACAGTCCAGATTTCAGTCTAGATACGATCTTCCACACACGATCTGCACTCGTTACAGACGTCGGTGTTCAGGATTAGATGGTCTATCATATTCTAAATCTCCGACTAGTGCAACCAACAAGTTTGACTCTGATTCGTAATCTCATTTTTTTCATCTAAAACATTGAGTCTTGAGCTCTATTGTCACCACCTTTCCGAAAGAATGCTTCAATGGCTTGGGCCCAATCATCACATCCATTGTCAATTTCTCAACTTCTCCCTTGCTGAAGGCTGACTCCCAGCCAGTTTCGCTCATGCTGTGGTTGATCCTCTTCTTAAAAGCCATCTCTTTGTCTTGATGATCTATCAAACCATCGCCCCAACACTGCTCTCAATTTCATTCCCAAACTCCTGAATGATGTAGTTGCTAGTCGCCTGAGCTGTCACTTCTCGTCCCAAAACCTGTACCTTCTTTTCCAATCCGCCTACCGCAAACACCATTCCACTGAAACTGTACTACTTACCACACACAATGACATAATCAGATCTATGGATAATGGAAAAGTAACTGGCCTTATTCTTCTTGACTTGTCTGCAGCGTTTTATACAGTTGGTCATGATATACTCAATCACCGTCTCGAATACTGGTTCGGTCTATATATTTCCGCACCCAATTGGTTTGCATCTTACCTACACTGTCATACTCAACCAATCCGTATAAATCAACTCACTTCTGCGCTCAGTGTTTTGAATTGCGATGTTCTAGAAGGTCACAAGGTTCTCTACTGTGCCCGCTCCTGGTTACGTTATTTATCACTCCACTCGTTTCAGTACTCACTGATATCTCTCTAGACTACCATTTCTATGCAGATGCTGCCCTACTCTTCTTTTCATTTAATTAATAATTATTTTTTAAAGCATTTATTACGCGCTCAAATACAGTGAACCTGAATCTAAGGCGCGGATGTATGTTCGCTAGGGGGCTAAGATTGAGTCATGCGAAGGCCAGATTGAAAAAGTGAATCTAGACAAGTTATTTAAATGATAATGGCTAGTTGGCAAGTCGAGCTGTTTGTGATAAACAATTACACAAACGAGGAGCACAGCAGCTGAAAGCAAGTGATCCTAAATTGTCAGGACAATCGGTTCTAGCAACTAGCCAGTATCTGAAGAACGCAACAGTCTAGGAGGGTGATATGGAGTTAGTAATGTATTAAAAATACGCCATTCGACAGGAAGTCAATTAAATTCACGAAGTCGATCTATGGCATTTGATGATGACGATGAAGAAGAAGAACATTCAGTAAACTTAGAAAGAGAGTTTTGAACTCTCTGGAGCTTTCTAGATTGAAAGAGGACATACCATATAGCACCGCATTCGCATAGTCGCAAATCAACAAGTAAACAAGCAACTGCTTCAGCCATGTCATCAGTAAGAGATGCCTGTTGTGACGAAATGTCCTAATGTGGTAGACACAAGACCTGCAATAAGAAGACACTTGCAAAATCATAATGAGGATGTTATATTTGTCATTGATGACCCCAAACGATTTAATGTTGTCTGTTAACAGCAGCTTTCAGAAAGGTCAACAGATGAAAGAGAAGAGTAAGACCGCATTCGCTGGATGGTGGTTAAAAGAATTGCCTCTGACTTATCTCTTTTGATTGCAAGGGCTTTAAGGCAGAACCAAATGTGAAGAAAGAACAGGCAGAGTTTAAGTTCAGTTCAAGAGAGCGACGTAGAGTTGAGTATCAACAGCATAGTGCTGGCTCGTTGTATTGTGGATGCGTGTAATTTGACAAATAAGCGAAATAAAGACGGAAAAACAGAAGGGGTCCAAGGAGGGAACCATGTGGCATACTTGAACGACAAGCAACAGGATCAGAGCGAGATGAGTTTTTTGCAACTCGGTGAGAATGATCATTAAGGTAAGAAAATATGCAGAGAAGAGCAGAACCCAAAATGCCGAATAATATATTATAGAGTCGAGACAATACAATGCTAGTACCAAATGCGTCATTCAAATCGAGAGACATAAGAAGAGATGCTTTGTCAGAATCCATTGAATTAAATACGTTGTTTAGTGTTCCACTGAGAGCAGTCTCCGCTGAATGTTGTTTACGATATTGAAAAGAACTAAACTTCAAACAAATTACATGTCTCTGAAGTGGTACAAGAAATAGGCGGTCAACCAGTTTAGAGATAATGTTATTAAGATAGGAAATAGGTCTATAATTAGTCAATCGGTACTTACCTAGACCAGGCTTTTTACTAGAGGTGTCACAAGAGCAGTTCTAAACGCAGATAAAAAACGGCCTTCAGAAAAGGAAAGATTAGCCATATGAGGGAAGTTGGAATGAAGTCAAGTTGTGATGACTTAGGTCGAACATTTCGATTGAGTCTTACAACTTTCTGTGTAGTAACTGGAGATACGGTACAGGACTCTCGCCAGAGTGTCGAACATCAGGAAACAGTTTTGTCCTATCTAGTCTAACCTACGCATTGATATTGCGGTTTTTAAATTAGATATGTTAACAGCAAAGAATTTTGAAAACCGACCCATTGTGTTTTGACCTCAAGGTCATTAGATTCACCGAAGAAACCGTTCGAAGAGTGAAGCAGTTTCTTTACAATGCTCCATCGGCCTCTAGTAGTTTTGACTATGTCCAACTGGACACAGTCGAACTGCGATCGAGATGTTACAATTAGTTTGTTCGACATCCTGCGAAATTTTCACTAGGTATTTCTTTCACTTTCCTGCTGAGTTTTCTTCCCACGACGTTCCAGACTATGATGATCTCGCTTGTTTTGCTTTGCTTCAGCAGAAAGCCGTTTAGTGATTGGGAGATTTTCGAAAGTAGGTGGAAATACGCGCAACTTTATCCAGCTCCCTCAGGACTACAGTAGAAATTTGCTCTGCAAAAACAATAGTTCCACGTCTAATTCTGGTCTCCAACTACTTGCTTCTGTTTTTGGCGATTTTCAATCTTGGATACCAGTAATGAATTATGTTTGAATCCTTCTAAAACCAAATTTCTTCTCCTAGAAACAAGCCAACAACTCTGCAGATTTGAATGACTTACGTCTGTTAAGTTGGGTTCCTTACTTATTAACCGTTCTGAATGTGCACGCAGTTTGAGGAGTTGTTTGATTTCACCATGCCATTTTCTAATCATGTTCAGGCCATATGCAGATCAGCTCAATTTCATATATGAGATATTCGTAGAATCAGATAGGTTTTGCTCAAACTATCTTAATCCAGCTAGCCAATGCATCGGATTCCAGCAGACTTGACTACTGTAACTCACTCCTTATTGGTATTACTAAGGGAGATCTGTACAAACTACAAATGGTTCAAACTTCTCTGGCCATAGCCATAATATAATGTATGAATCCAATATCGCGTTCAATGATCTGGCTAGCCATTGTGCAAAGAATCTGTTTCAAAATATGTCTTATAGTTCACAAATACATTTAAATTAGCCAACGTATCTCTGTTCCATGCTCCCTCCTCATACCAGCAAATATTGCTTTCGATCAATGGACACAGTGACTTTTGCTGTGTCCAGCACCAGAACAGTGTTGGACTCTTGGGTCTTCTCGGTAGTTTGTCCAAAGCTTTGGAATTCACTGACCAGTTCAGTTAGTTCTGTCAGGTCTAAACTAAGGATACATCTGTTTCAACTTGCTTACCTACGACTGCTTGACTTCCGGTTTCTATGACCTATCGGAATTAGACCTCGCTTATCCAGCGGATTGGGATTTTGATTGCGACTTCACTTGAAGCGTCCATCGACTGATGCCTTATGGCAATATAATAACGGCATTATATAAGTCTTTAGATTAGATTAGATTATTCATGCATGCACGTAGGTACGTATGCATATATTTACGTTAAGTACGTAAGTATATCGGTATGCTTGCATGTATGTATGCATATATCTATGCATGCATGCATGTGAGTATATGGATGTATGAAGAGTGTGCTTGGATGCATATGTATATTTGTATGGATGTATTTATATGTATACATGTATGCATGGGTGCATATGTAGGTGTGTATATGTGTATGCGTAGCAGATATCGTATTCGAAATTCAGCTACGTGTTAAAAGTTCGATAGGTAGGGTACATGTGTATTTATTGAATTATATTAAGCCAGCATCTACTAACCAGCATCTTAGGTATTATATCAGTTTTTGGTCTGGGAACCAGCGGATTATTCGTCAAGCGAAACATGAAAGGCAATGAAACAGCGTACAAATGTTTGAAGAATGGAAATCAGAACGAGGCGGACCTTACTGCTTGGGCGAGCAAACGATTTGTGACGTACAGTACAGGAAAATTCTTTAGTTGACCGGAGACTGTTGAGCTTGTAAGACACCGCACAACAACATTCCATAAACTCCGGTTCGTTTCCGACGTAAACTACGAGATTGATAATCAAGAGAAGGCAGAGTGAACCAGGAAGACTTGCTATCGATCGTATGTGAATCGGCCGAAAAAGTGTCTTGAACGATTATAGCGAAGTGTTGGCACCACGAGGGTTATGTATATCACACTACAGGGATTACGAGGTCAATTTGCTCAAGCAGCCGCATCAAACGGCCTTGACCGATTGTGCAGACAACCAAATAGCTGTTTAACAATGTCGAAACGATCCACTTTAAATTGTGTGGCATATGGATGTAACAATTTTTAACACCCGAAACCAAGGCCGCCGTAATACGATTTCATTGGTAAGTTGTTTATTTTGTGTTTTTAGTTCTGTAATGTATGCTTCTAAATGAAATGCAAAAAGTCTCGTTTTAAGCTGAGCTTGATTGCGTGTGTCGGTCGCATTTTGGAAAATTTATCGTTTTAACATCCCCGATTTATTTATTTGTGTTTTAATATTTATTTTAATGTATAAGCTTCGAAATGAAATGCAAACAGTTTCATTAAGCTACGTATTTCATGTTTCCTATTGGAACAAATTGAACAATAAATATAGACAGTGTTATAATATTTGAACCAACATAGACCTAATTAATTACTGCTAGCAAACAGATCGTGGTGTAAGTGAATAACTTTTTCGCATTCTGTTATAGGTTTCCAAAAGATCCGAAACTCATAAAGAATTCGTAAGTTCGTGTGCACCGTGACGACTGGGAGCCTACTGATTACTCACTTATCTATTCCGTTCATCAAGTGGGCTTTCACTGACAATTTGCAAAATTTTCAGACAATAGAAGGTATGCGAGCAGGCAACAAGCTGCATGAGAGGCAGTTTCAGTAGTCCAGCAGAAAAGTGTGAAGTTGCCATTGTATGCTCTTAGTGCTTCTGTAGCTAATGCTTTAGTGTTCTCTCAGACAACATTGAACCTGTCACAGTTTCAAGGATGTGAAGCGACTGTTCAGTTCATTCCGACAGTTGATCGTCTGTTCGATTTACTTAATAGTCACAACCTTATTGCTCGTGGATACAAGGCACCAGTGCGGATGACAAATGAAGCAGTCTGGAGGCCTTTGTTGCCGAAGCACAGAGGTACTTACGTGGATTGAAATTAGCTTGTGGACAACTGGTAAGCCAGAGTTTGCGCAAGACTGTTGTTGTTGGTGTCATACTGTTAAGCATGAGTGCAGTGTCATTATTTGACACACACGTGAAGGATGAGTCTGCTTTGAAATATCTGCTAACGTATAAAGTGAGCCAGGAGCACCTTGAGCTCAGTGCTGTAAGAAGCCGTGGAGGATGGAACAATAACCCATTTCAGCTGCCATTTGAAAGCAGCTTGGAAAAGACTGCTGACACAACAGCAAGTGCAGGAAGTGAAAACTGGCAACTATATGTCCAGTTTAAACGATTTTATCTCGAATAGACAGGTAGGACAAGGTTGATATAGCTACTGTTGCAACTCTACGACTCACTGATATATTGATTAAGGTGGCGATGAATCCGCAGATTCTGAAACTTATGGAGGAAAGATTGAAATTGGCACTTTGTCCAAATTGATAGAAAATGCGGTAGCGTGTAATGCTAGTTTTGTTGTTCACAAGTTAACAAAACGTCTTGCTTGCAATGATTGATTGCAAAGGCGGTGATGAACCGTTTCCTACAGATTCTGGACTTCTGGAAACCAAAAGCCGTGGAGGCCTCCTGCGAACTTCTAACGATGTTGTAATGCTCTGGAAAGCTAGTGAGTCATACTTCAGAAGGAAGATGGGTCCAAAAGACAAAAACCAGTAAATGCTACAAATCTGAAAACTGTTCTAACTACATATATACTTCTATCTTTCATTGGGAGCAACATCTTTTTTGCACTAATGGACCATTCCACTGGGACTGAACCAATCGGGTTCAACGGGCTCAGCTGATGAAAACAGTTGTTGAAGAATATCTTTGTGTCGGCTGCACCACCAGGGCAGATGCTCCACAAGAAGCATTCACAAACAAACCAAGCGATTCAAATTGAATAAAACTGTGATTTTTAGTGACCAGTTGAATATCTGGTATCTTCGCTATTTGTTACTTACTACATAGGATAAGAATACTTGGTAACGAAGTTACTGTTTGATCCAATTATTTTGCTTGCATAATTGTCCAAGTTTTATTGCAAACTTCAGTTTGGATTCAGTTTGGAGTCTTCCATGTTATCCTTTCTTATTTAGCAGACGAACTGCATACATCTAGAATGAAAGTAGAATGATACTCCGATGATATGTGATTCCCTCAATGAATTATGACACAATGATCATTTCTGTCACTGGTTTGAATGAACAAAGCCGCCTTCGTCAGCTGGGCCTACACCAAAAAGAATCACTGCAGCTATGATTACACCTCTACCAGTCAAACGGCCTTGTTCGTAAAGGCGTTGTTGAAGGTGTAGGACGCCCAGGTGTTGTAACAACAGTACTGACTGACATAGAAGAATGGACTACAAAAGAAAGTTTAATAAATGAGAACAAGAAGCTCAACATTCATCTAAAACGGAAAGTTTTACAACAGGGAAAAGAAAGGAAAATCAAAGGAAAGGTTTCAGAGAGGTCTACTGCCATCTTCTCTAAAACTAAAAGCATCAAATATTTCTAGGAAAAAATCAAAGATTCAAAAGAACGGAAAGAAAGACAGCGATGAAGAGACAGTTTATATTGCGTGTGGTTAGTTTTATAGAGAGAACAGGGTGTAGTCCAAAACATGTAACCGCTGGTCGCATGAAGACTGTGGAGACTTAAGCCATCTTGATTTTTCATCAACATCATCATCAATAACCGTGGGCTCAATGCCCGTAGGTGTCCGATGCCCGCTTTACAATGTGTCTCCACTCGATTCTGTTTTGAGCCGCATGTCCCAGTCTCTGCAAGTCCGCGCCACACCACTCCTCAACGTCATCCACCCACTCTCGATGTGGTCTGCCTCTTTTGTTCGTACCTTCCATAATTCCAAACATCAGAGTCTTAATATTTCTGTCATCCTTCATTCTACAGATATGTCCAAACAATCCAAGTTTTCGCTGAATAACCTTCTGCAGTAGATTCTCGGTTATAGCCGCTCTTTCGTACACCTCTTCATTCCTAATCTTCTGAGTCCATCCGATCCTTAGGATTTTTCTGTAACATTTTCTCTCAAATGCCAAGACTCTCCGTCGTGAGTCTTTTGTCAGGACCCATGTCTCACATCCATACATCATGGTGCTAAATACACATGTCTTTAATACCTCCAGTTTTGTTTTCATGCTGATTGCTCTGCTCTTCCAAGTTTTATCCATTGCTTTCAACACTGCTATTCCCCTCGCTATTCGTATCTTTATTTCACTTTTGCAATCTAGGTCATATGTCATATTACTTCCAAGATAAGTGAACCTCTCTACATTCTCCAGCTGCATTCTTTCAACCACTATCTGCTGGGTGATATTTTTGTCGCCAAATACCATTGTTTTTGTCTTATCAAAGTTCATGTACAGTCCATATTTCTTTGCTTCTTCATTCAGCATTTGTGTTGTGCATTCCAGCTCTGTAGGTCCCTCCTCCAATATGTCCACATCATCTGCAAAACGTAAATTGTTTATGCATATTCCCTGAACTGATATTCCTTTGCTCTTGACCTTGTCCATTGCTCTTTCCAAATCTGTTATAAACACCATGGGCGATATTGGATCGCCCTGTCTCATACCCCTGTTGGTTCTAAACCACGGTCCCAACTTGCCACATGTCCTGACCGCCGCTTGTGATGTACCATTTATATCTCGCAGCAACTGAATCAGTTTGTTGTCAACCCCATACGATTGTAGAACGGCCCATGTCACGTTCTGGTCTACACTGTCAAATGCCTTCTTAAAGTCTACAAAACAGTTGTATACCTTTTTATTCTTTCGCCTTGCTTTTTCTGCTATTAGTCTTAAAGCCAAGATTTGTTGTATCGTGCTTCTGTCCTTCCGAAATCCCGCCTGCTCATCCGTCAAGTATTCCTCCATCTGGCTTCTTAATCTTTCCGCGAATACCATCATCAGCACCTTGCCCAGGTGGCTTATCAGCGCAATGGTGCGGTAGTTGTTACATTCCAATGGGCTTCCCTTTTTGTAGATTGTTACCAATATCGACTTCTTCCACTCTTCCGGCGCTTGTCCTTGCTCCCATGCCATGTTACATAACCTGTGGATTTCACCCAACAGAAGATCTCCTCCATGCTTGATCATTTCTCCCGTGATGTTGTCTCTACCAGGGCTTTTATTGTTTTTTAACCTTGTTATCGCTTTTTGAACTTCCTCCAACAATATGTCTGTGTTTGTTTCCGTCGTCGGAGGGGAGATATCCTTTAGTTCTTTTATTACCCCTCTAGTAAGATCTTGATTTGGCTGTTCGCTATATAATTCACTGCAATATTCCGTCCATCGCTGTATTATATCTTCCTTTGTTGTCAGCATTTTATCCTTCTCGTCTTTTATTGCTGTGAGTCTCGGCTGCCAGTTTCTGTTTACATTTCTTATCATTTTGTAGACTTCTCTGTTTTTGCCTTCTCCAAAATTCTGTTCAATTTCCCTGCATTGCTGTTCCAACCATTGTGCTTTATCCTCTCTTGCTGCCTTCCTCACCCTGTTGCAACTCTCCTTGTACTTCCGTTCTGCTACCTGTGATGTATCTCTTTTGAGTTTTAGCTCCCTCTTTTCCTGTATCAACCGCAATGTCTCCTGTGTTATCCACTTTTGCTTGATCTTTTCTTCTTCCGGAACCGCCTCCTCTATCGCATTGTTTATAGCTGCAGTTAGTTTTTCTGTTCTGGTTTCCAAGTTCTGCTCTTCCTGAAGTTCTTTTAAATTCTTTCCTAGCGCCTGTTGGTACTTGATCCTGGTAGACTCCTCCTTCAGTCTTTCAATGTTCCTTCGCTTCACAAAGCATGGCTCATGCTTTTTCTTTAGCTTCAGTTTGATGTTTGCCATGACCAAGCTGTGGTCCGAGTCTATGTCAGCACCTTGAAAAGTACGGCATAGTTGAACTGCTGTGTTCCATTTTCGTCTTATTAAGATCATATCAATCATGCTTCTTGTTTGTCCATAACTAGAGCGCCATGTCCACTTTCGACATTGTTTTTGTTGGAATCTTGTATTGCAGATGGTCAGGTCATTGTCTACCGCAAACTCCAGTAGTCTTTCACCCCTTTCATTCCGTATTTACCCATAACTCCTTCCCATCCCGTTCTATCAGTACCGATTTTAGCGTTCCAGTCTCCTCCAATTATGAGTGTATCTTTCTTCTGTACCTCTCCTATCAGCTCTGTCAACTTTGAGTAGAAGTCTTCAATCTCCTCTTCACTGCTTTCAGCCGTTGGTGCGTAAACCTGGATTGTTGTTATGTTGAATGGTTGTGCACTGAACTGTGCCAGCATCATCCTTTTGTTCACGGGTCTGTAGCGGATGAGTGCATTTCTGGCTCTTTTGCTGAGCAGAAATCCCACTCCTGCCTCATGTCTGCTGGGATCTCCAGACCATATTATTCCTCCATTCCTCATCTCGCCTGATTGTGTCCAACGCATCTCTGATATTCCAAGTATGTCGCATCTGTATCTTGACATTTCCTCTTCCAGCAGCTCCAGTTTCCCTGCCGCCCATAGGGTGCGGACATTCCATGTGCCCACCGATATCATTTCTCTTGCGGGCTTCAGACTTTTTCTTTCGGTAGCTAATTTGTCGATCCAACCCCGATCGCTCGATTGGTTTCGCGGACCTTGTTTTACCGGGGGACGTCCGAGCCGGCATGTACTTGCATCCTTTTTGTTTGGCATCAGATTTCAATCGTCTTGGTTTTTACTGCCAGAGTATCGACACCCATCTGGCAAACCTTCCTCCTTTATCCGGGCTTAGGACCGGCGCAAGGGACTGCTGGCTTGCAGCCCCCTGTGGCGGAGTTTCTTGATTTTTACTACCGGCCAAATAATAACTTATGACGTAACTTCCTTGAATCAATTGAATGAGACTTTACATAAGCTGCTTACAAATAGAAACAGTAGAATTAATTATTCCTGCTTTTTGCTTGGCAAATGTCCTTAAAGTTGTTTAATTTTAATTGTTTTTTTAGTGTGAGTCATTTATAATCCTTGTCGTTTTTTAAATGTTTTAATATGATTCGGTGGCGCAGAAAATTTGCAAGTGCGTTAAGTGAGAATCTCAAGGTCTGAAACCTGATAAAGCTGCTTTAAAGCTGCCATCATTTCCTTCTTCTGTTGTAGGATCAGGTAGTTTTATAACATGTCTCACCCTGTACAACGTTGGTTCATATTACATCCATGGTTGCCTAAAATGAGCAAAATTCGGTATTTAAAAATTATTTAAAATTTATTTGTAAAGATTACGGAATAAATCCTTTTTAGTTGTCCAAAACTCATGTCAAGTAATTCATGGAATAAATAAAACTACACACTTAATTGCGTCTTTACCAGGTGATTCCATATTATAGGCCTTTCCCCTAAATTTTGCATAAATAACATACTATAATTTGTATTTTTTTCTTCTCACTTTCTGACAAACTTTGTTACATTTATGTACTGAAAACATTCACGAACAAAAAACGCAATACAAAAGCATTTCCTTAGTTTAACGAGCCATCCCATTGTACACACACACGGGCTGGGTCTGCACAGCGAGTCAAGGTCGCTTAGCGACTGTTTCATAACACGCAGCGTTATTTGCTGGCTACGTTCTATCTACATCATGTATATCATTGACTAGTGTCATCTAGGAATAATTCCTAGACCAACTGTTTCTAAATTTAAAGCGTAAAAAGTCATTGTTGAAATATTGACCTATTTTGGGAAATTTTCAATTTGCAATATTTTTCTGTTTTGGACACTGAAAGAAATTACTTTCCGTTGAAAAAGACTAAATGTCGAACTGCCATTTTAGAAAAGCTTTTCATCGATTGTGATGATCTCAGAAATGCACTTCAATTATCGCTTAGACCCATATTTAGGAATGTGTATTTTTCAATATTTCTCATTCTTTGCCTCTTTATCTGGCTGGGATTTTTGTATCAAAATTTGTTTTCTTTCGTAACAATCACGCCCAAAATCATTCGATGGCTATTAGCAGGCAATGTCAGACAGTTGCTTTATAAATCCATATTTTTAAAAATAAAATAGTGCGTACAATAGTTTCCTGAATAACACAACACAATGGATTCAGATCGATACAGTTTTACTTAATCTGTTCATTAACAATAGCTTTGCAGTTTGAGAAATAGGACACACAAACAGACGAGATCCAGAGAAAGTCAGTTTTAGCCATATCTTTTCTTACCAAGAATAAGTTTACGTTATCTTGTTCTGCACAGTGACTGAAACTAATAATATTTTCTGCATTTTGGTGTTTTACAGAAATCGGAAAACCAAGGCTTAATATGACGGAAGAATCAGAACTAGTGGAACAAAGACAAGAACAAGAGCAGAAAAGCCGAAGCGGTACCGATTAAGGCTATAAATTTATGATGGCTGACTATTTAGTCTATGTTCTTTCAAAAGTTCTAATCAAGTTTATTCAACATTATCCAGTTTATTCCTACGATTATGCAAATCGCATTTTGACTTTTTCAATGCAGTATTTATGCATCAAATAATGATGCGCCTGAGTGTGCAATTCAGACCCAACCACGGACAGGATAGGCTGTGGGCATGTGCATGGGCCCTTTAGAAGCTGTACAGCCAATGACAACACCGAGCAACTGATCAACTTCTGCCTTGGAGCGGTTCTCAGAATCGGCGGATCGTGGTTCCAGCGCAAAGATATATGCTGAATGTCCTGGTATTCAAACGAGGGCATACCAGGAAGGAGTTGGATCACATACTTGTCAAGATGGAGGCTGCTGCAAAACTGAGTGCAGCGTGGCATGGAATTTGACACTGACCACAGAACAGTTGTTGCCCGGCTAGAGATCAAATTCAGATGCCGGATAAGTAGATTTCCACCAAAGTCTCGATTCACCCTTTAAAAGACTGAACAACCCGGGCACCAAATATGCATTTGCCGCAGACATAAGAGAGAGGTTTGCTAACCGGCCGGTGGATGAGACGCCAGGAAAGACTGGATTACCTGCGACACGTGGCAGCTGGTACTGAGGAAACATCTGGCCAGGTTACGTGACAGAAGAGTACAGGCGTCTGCAGGAGTACAGAAATACCCCTAGTCGGGTTTTGCCAGCTGTGGCCAGATAAAAAGGCTAGCGAAACTGAGGCTGCTCTCCACAAAACGCAGTTGAAGGACACATTTCGGAAACTGCGCTCGGTAAAACCACGAGTTTCAAGAACTAAAATAAGCTCGGATGCTTACCTTTTGAGCTACAAGACCCATAAGATCCAACGATGGAGGGTATATTATAAAGACCTCCTTAACCACGCTCCGCATCAGTGGATCAAAGCTTTCAAACTATGGAAGCTGATCCGTCAGTTAACTGCTCATCACCAACGTAAGAGGAAGTGGCTGCTGAAGTGCACCGGTTAAAGAATGGAAAGGCTCGAGGAGTCTGCCGCATATCAGCCGAGATGCTTAAAGCCCAGGATAGGCGAGTACAGGGTGGCTCACTGGCGCGTTTGAGGTTTCTGGAGCTCTGCCTCAGTTCCGAGTGACTGCACAAGAGGAATTATCCTCTCTTTTTACAAAGGCAAGGGCAGCCGCTGGACAGCAAGAACTATCGCGGCATCACATTGCTCCCAATCTATTGTCTTTGGAGAAACACGCACCGTCTGGTCACCTGTAACCATCGGTCTCCCACAGGGTTCAGTCCTCGCTCCGCTCCTTTTTATTCTTTATACTGCTGACCTGGGCTCCGTTCTGTCTTCATTAGGGGTAATATCCCATCAATATGCCGACGACACACAGGCTTATACTCATGGCACGGCGGCGGAGGCTGTTTCTATGACCCTCAGGTTGCTCCATGCATCGTCGGCACTCGAGGCCTGGCTTAAATCCAACCATCTTCGCTTGAACCCCAGCAAAACCCAATTCATCTGGTTCGGTGGCTCCATCCAACTCTCAAAGATTGACATGGCAAATCTATCCCTACTCTTTCCTCATGTCTCTTTTCATTCCTCGGTGCGTAACCTGGGAGTGACCCTGGATCGGGAGCTTACGTTTCGGGAGCACATAAATAATATCTGCCGTACCTGTTTTTACCACCTTCGCCAAATACGCACTATCGGACGCTCCCTTTCAACACAGGCCTCCATCACTCTAGTCCACGCATTTATCTGTTCCAGAATTGACTTTGGAAACACGGTTTTTGCCGGTCTTGGATCCTCTTCCCTCTCTCAACTTCAGTCTGTTCTAAATGCTGCAGCTCGCTTGATTGGCGGTAATCCAAAGTTTGGCCATATCTCCTTATTCATGCTGGAAAAACTCCACTGGCTTCCAATCCGAGAACGCATCCAGTTTAAAATTATGGCCCTTGCGCGCAGCTGCCTTGTTGGCAGTGCACCTATTTATCTAAGGGAACTTTGTATCCCTGTTTCTTCTGTCCCTGGCCGCCGACTGCTGCGATCGGCAGTCCAGGGAGACCTGGCAGTTCCTATGGCTCGCACTACTACTGCACAGCGCCGCAGCTTCGCCGTTGCTGGCCCTGCCTCATGAAACAACCTGCCTGGTGACCTTAGGCGGGAATTCCTTTCTCTTCCTCCCTCTCTTTTCCGCAAGCGTTTGAAGACCGTGTTATTCCCCATTAGTCATGGGAAATTGGGCCGGGAGCGCCTCTGATGAGTTTTATCTTGAAGTGGCGCTGTATAAGTTTTTGATTACGATTACGATTGCTATCAGTGCCCGGCAAGGTCTTTGCCGGCATCTCCCATTCAAGGTTTAAGAGGCACCTGCTACAGTTGAGACGAAGGGAGCAGAGAGGCTTCACCCTCGGGAGGTCAACTATTGGTCGCGTAATTACCCTGAACGGCATATTTGAAACAAGAAGAGAGTTCCGACTGCCGCTATGGATTGCCTTTGTCGATCTGAAGGCAGTCTTTGATTTTGTTGGTCGTGATGCCATCTGGCAGCTACTCCTGTCTCACGGGTGCCAGAGAAGATTGTTTTCCTAGTGAAGAATTTTTACACGGACAAGCTTAGTGCAGTCATCATTGATGGCGCAACACCTGAATGGTTCAGGGTGAATAGTGGAGTGCGACAGTGATGTAGAGGTGAATAGTGGAGTGCGACAGAGATGTAGAATTGCTCCAGGCCTGTTCTTAAGCCCAATAGTTAAGGTCATGGAGTAAACAGTAGAGCAAGAACAGCCAAGTCCACATATTGGTCGGAGCGGTTTACTGATCTGGATTATGCACGTGGCTCTTCTTGCCGAGATGCTTGAAATCCTGGTCATGTCGTTGGAACTGAAAGACTTCCATCCTTTGAGATAATCTCAGAAATGCACTTAAATTGTCGTTTAGAGCCATACTTAGGAATGTATGTCTTTCAGTGTTTGTGTCTCACTCTTTGCCTCTCTGTCTTCGTCTGTGTTTTATATCATCTTCTGCGTTTCTGTTTCATTGATGAGTATTAGCAAGCAATGTCAGACAGTTGCTTCAGAAATCCATAATTTTTCTTGTAAAAAATGCCTAAAATAGAATTTTCTGCGTAACACTCCACAACAGTTTCAGATCGACATAGATTTATTTAATCTGTTCATTAAACTTAGCATTTCAGTTTCAGAAATACGAGAAACGAAGAGATAAGATCCAGACCTATAATTTTTGTTTTTGTTTTACAGCAATCGAAACACCAATGCTCTGTACGATAGAAGAAGAAGAACTAGAGGCCCTAAAAGAAGAACATGAGAAACAAAGACTAATCGGTACTGGTTAAACCTATAAATTTATGATGGCTGACTATATTGCAATTTAGTCTATATTTTGTCAAAAGTTCTAATCAAGTTTATTCAACATTATCCAGTTTTCTTTTCTACGGTGATACTAGTTATCATCTCGACTTTTCCAGTGCAGTTTTTATGCACCAAATAATGAGGCGCCTGATTCTAACAAGAATGCCTTTTCCAGGACTCTGGAACAGGCAGTGGTGATGGCCAAGATGGGTAGCGCGGTAGTGTGCAATTCAGACCCAACCACGGACAGGAAAGGCTGTGGGCATGTGCATGGGCCCTTTAGAAGCTGCACAGCCAATGACAACACCGAGCAACTGATCAACTTCTGCCTTGGAGCGGTTCTCAGAATCGGCGGATCGTGGTTCCAGCGCAAAGATATATGCTGAATGTCCTGGTATTCAAACGAGGGCATACCAGGAAGGAGTTGGATCACATACTTGTCAAGATGGAGGCTGCTGCAAAACTGAGTGCAGCGTGGCATGGAATTTGACACTGACCACAGAACAGTTGTTGCCCGGCTAGAGATCAAATTCAGATGCCGGATAAGTAGATTTCCACCAAAGTCTCGATTCACCCTTTAAAAGACTGAACGACCCGAGCACTGAGCGTCTATTTGCCGCCGACATAAGAGAGAGGTTTGGTAGCGGGGCGGTGAATAAAAGGCCAGGAAAGACTGGATTGTAATAAGACACGTGGCAGCTGATACTGAGGAAGCACCCGGCCAGGATACCTGCCGAAAGAGAAGAATACAGGCCCCTACAGAAGAGTGCAGAATGGCCCTGAGACGGGATCGCCAGTTGTGTGCAGACAAAAAGGCGAGCGAACCTGAGGCTCCTCTCCACAAAGGGTAGTTGAAGGACGCTTTCACCAATTTTCGGAAGCTGCGATTGGCAAAACCCGATTTGCAAGCCCTGAAAAAGCTCGGATGCCCACCTTCTGAGCGACAAGACCCATAAGATCCAATAATGGAGGGAATATTACCTCATCCTTAAAATTTGGAAATCGCTTCACAGCCATAGCTGCCTCACCCCTCTGGAATAAACTCCCACCAGAATTACGACAATTATCTAATCCATCATACGAACTCACAAGCACTTCACCCCTTGCAATTTCTGCGCTGGTCTTTCACTCAAAACTGAAAGCATTTCTTTTTCAAAAATCTTATCCTGATTCTTCCTCTTCCCCTTATCTCTCTTCTCGCTTCAATTATAAACACCATTCGCCTTAGCTGTCCGACTCTGATTCCTGGATCTTGACCTGGAACCGAACCATTTTGCTTATCGATATTTTTTGACTGAGCGCTTGTGAATAAGCTGGTTACCGTGACTTGGCTTTCGTTGGGCGCTGTAGAAATCTCGAGATTACCGTTACGATTACGATACTATCATGGAGTTAAGTTCATATAGTCTGCGAAATTTCTGAAGATTACGGTTTAGTTTTATTTATAGATCGTTGACGTCACTGTAACTTATGTGGTCTTATGATAGTTGAGCGCCAAGTATTCAATCAAGATTCAAACTGAATGTGAATTAAGTTGTGAACGACTAAGATTACAATATCTTGTCTTTACCTTCTGTATCATGCTTAACAAGTGCCTTTGAAAGTGTTTTACTAATTTCTTCATTTTATTATTTTTAAGAATAATAAGCCTATTAATGATTTTGATGACTTTGCAAAATTTTCGTTTATAATATGTAGTAGTTAAGCAAGATTAAGTCTTATTATATTTTATGGTGTTTTGAAGTCCATTTCTGAAAGTGACGGCGGTCTACATGTATCCTTTGTTGTTGATTGCCTTGAAATTGCAATTGTTCCCGCTACCTGTATGATCTTCTCAATGTATCTTTGGTTGACGCTGTCTGTATGATCGTGTCTTTCTTTCTGTCGCTGTATCTCGATATCTGCCTCAGTTGGCGTTTATCTATGTTTGCCTGTCTGTATCATTTCCTTTAACGCCTTTCTCTCCTTCGCAGTTATGATCATCACCACCACTTTTCTCTTTTCTTCGAGTTCAAATATGCGAATCAAACAGTTCAAAAATATTTCTTATATTTTAGAAGTTTAGAACAAATATTGTTTTAAAAGGTATCAATATAACATTTAAAGTCATTGGATTTCTTTATACTTTCAGATAAAATTCCAGAAAAATACAATTTGGCTCCAGTTTTAGTTCAGATGATGAGAACTGAACAGAAAGCGATCCGCGGATTGACGATCTTAGACAAAGAATTGTTTGTTGTGAGTAACAAGAGTTCAAAAGTTGAAGTTTACGATTCGATGAAATTCACTTTTAATCGTCGATGGACTTTGAAAGAATTAATTGAACCAGAAGACATAAGATCCTGCAGCAGAAATAAATGTCTCTACATCTTCGACGTCAAAAAAGATCAGTCGGGGGAAATCCTGAGAGTTGATCGCAATGGAAAATTAATAAAGAAGTGGTCAACAGGACATGATAAGGGATTCGGACTGTCTGTTACAGATGAATCGAATGCCATTTTAGCTGATTTTTGGAAAAATAAATTAAATGAATATTCACCAGATGGACAATTGATCCGTGAAATAAATCTATCATCAGGTATTTGTTTTCCAAGGCACGCTATAAAACTGACCAATGGCCATTTCCTGGTCAGTCATGGCGTTGATGATGATATGCATAGATTGTGTGTAGTGGATGGAGATGGAAATATAAAGAAATCATTCGGCGGAAAATGTGGATCAAACATCGGACAGATGAATTATCCAGTCTATTTGGCTGTCGATGGAAATAGATTCGTGATGGTCGCTGATCGAGAGAACAATCGAATTTTGTTATTGGATTTAGATTTGGAATTTAAGAAAGAAATTCTCTCAAACAAAAAACATGGATTAATAAAACCACGAAGGGTTCTTCTTGATGAGACAAATGGTCGACTGTTTGTGGCCGACAAGGAAGGCATCAATTCACGGATTTTTATTTTTGAGTTTATGAAGTGAAAACAAATAATAATGAGTTAGTTTGCATATTTGTGGCTCCCTGTGAATGGGACTCTGAATATATGCACGGATTTTTTTCTGCAATTTTTGATAACTGAGATATAAAATAGTTTACTTGAAATCATGGTAATTTGAATATTTTTTCAGCTTACTTTATAATAAGCTTTTTAAAATTGATCATAAATCTATAGTATAATTTTGTAGCACACGGTTTTTGTTTTAATTTAGGGATATATTATAATTTGGTCAGAATTACTTCAAACTCGCACTCATAGCCTACATTACAAGATCGAATTGATGCCTAGCTGTGTTCACGTTTTATTACGTTTTATCTCATAAAGGCCCTAAATAAACGCTTTGAATGAGTAAATGAATGGCTAACGTCGTTCTATCAAGTTCTTGTACGACTTTTCAAAAGTCTAATTAAGAAGAGCCAATTATGAAGAACCAAAATCTATTTTAATCGTATAGCTTCGATGTATAATTTCTATATGCGATGGGCTCTTCATTCTAGACGCTATGTCGTGAGCTTCTTTCGAAACTTCTATTCCGCCAGCGGTTGATTGATCATTTAGTTCGAGCGTGGTATTGTATCGCCTGGTCCGGAGGAATCTTCTGAACAGGCGCTATTTAAATGAGCAATTACAAATTACAAATCCCATAGCGCCATAGCATTTATTTCCGGCAGCTGCAAAGTGATACCAAAAGCAATAGAATAATCCTAGGGAGCATAGAAACTGTTGCGCAATAGCTTCTAATTACTTTCCTCTGAAAGAACTTTTTCTTTTGAAATTTACCTGTTCGATTACTTAAACAGACGAAACAACTAGGCTCTTGCACACCTGATTTGACTAAACCGTCTGCAAATTATTAATAGAAAAGGTAAACCAGCTCCTCTTCTGCCCTAACACTTCTCCGCCCTCCGGTCACCTCATCCTTAAAATTTGGTAATCGCTCCGTAGCAATAGCTGCCCCACCACTCTGAAATAATCTCCCCCCAAAACGGCGACAGTTTTCTGACCCATCACACAAACTCATCGATGCTCCACCTCTTGCAATTTCTGCATCGGCCTTTCACTCAAAACTGAAAACATTCCTCTTTCACAGATCCTATCTTGACACCCCTTCTTCCTCTTATATCTCTCTCCTCTCCAACCCCAAACACCACCCCATAGCTGCCAGACTGTCTCTCCATCTGACTTTTGGATCTTGACCTGGAACCGAACCTTTTTGCCTATCGATTTTGTTTTGACTGAGTGCCTGTGAATAAGCTGGTCCCCGCGATGTGGCTTTCGTTGGGCGCTGTAAAAATCTCGGAATTACGATTACGATTACGATTAAATTAAATAAAATACACAGCTGTAAACGCTTAGAAAATTTAGAAATTTCTAAAGCGTTTCTCCCAAGGTAGAAAATTTGTAAAGAGCCTTTGCCATATAACTACTCCTAAAATACATGTTTACGTCGTCTTCTACGACGCAGTCTTGGTTTGATTACTTTCGCAAGATATCACTTGCTCTTAACGGAGTTACGTAATTATTAAGAAATGCGCCATCTGACGAATTCACTTGCATCATGAGAAAGAGTCTGTGGTCACCTGGCGAATCAGCCGAGAATATTTAAAAAAAAACTCTTGAATTCTGCTTTTTCCGTGTATGGTGGGAGACCGAGTCCGTGCCGGTGAAGAGCCAGAAGGACGGACGATGGAGACCCTCGACGCTTCTGAGATGGTGTCTCGTTAAAAACACGGGGAGGAAGGCAACGGGAAACCACCTCTCTACTTTTCCCAAGCACGATGAAAACGACGACAAAAAAGATTGGAGATAAGAACGTTAACGGGACTCCTCAGACTATCCTGGGGAGTGTCGCGTTCTGCGGGAGAGGGAACAGGGCCTCTTCGGTCGTCAACCAGAGAAACCCCTGCCCAAAGAATATAGCAAGATCATCTTTGAGGATAGGAACTTGGAACATTCGAACAATGCAAGGAATTGGGCAGGTGGCAAATGTAATCAGTGAAATGAGAAAGGCAGAAATTCATATCATGGGGTTGGCAAAGGTAAAATGGAGAGATGATGGAGATTTCACTAGTGATGGAGTAAGAGTTATCTACTCAGAAGGGAGAGAAAACCAAAGAAGGGTTGCACTGCTGCTAGAGAGGACAGTTGCAGATTGCGTCACCAGTATTGAAAAACACGGAGACAGAATTATGGCTGTAAGAGTACATGCAGAACACATAAACACTTTAATAATACAGGTGTATATTCCTACATCCTTACATGAAGAGAAGAAAATTGAGGAAATGTACGAGAAACTGGGAGAGATTATCAAGAAGGTGAAAGGCACTGAATTTTGGTGTTGATGGGAGACTGTAATGTTGTAGTAGGCGAGGGAAGAGAAAAGAACTGTATTGGAAGCTATGGACTTGGCGAACGCAACAGCAGAGGTGAAAGACTGATAGAATTCTGCGAACAACACAAGTTGATAGTGACAAATACATGGTTTAAGCACAAAAACAGACGTCGATACACGTGGAAGGCACCAGGAGATACATGAAGATATTAGACAGACTGCATCTTGGTAAGGCATAGATACAGGAACAGTGTTATGAACTCATGAGCTTACCCAGGTGCTGATACTGATACAGTTCAGAATATGATCATGATGTTGGTATCACAAATCCCTAAAGAATGTGAAACATAAGATCGGACAGAGACGATGGGATATAGAAAAACTCAAACACTTTGGACAAGAATTTGCTTATGCGGTGGACCAACGGATTATGGATAAGAGACAGGGAACAGGGAACGAAAAATGGGAACAAATGAAGAATGTTATTACAACTGAGTCAAAGCGGATAGTGGGATATAAGAGTAGACCACAACCAAAGAAACCATGGGTTACAGATGAAATGATTCAGAAAATGGAAGAGAGACGGAAAGTAAAGCATCAAAGCACAGAACTGGCAATGATGGAATACAGACGACTGAACAACGAACTGAGGAGAACCACTGAGAAAGCTAAAGAACGTTGGTGGGAAGAACAATGTGCAGCATTGGAGGATCTTCAGAAGCAGGGGAGATATGATAAGGTTTACAACAAGATACAGGAAATGACGAAGAAAGACAGTCGGAAAAGTACAACGATAATGGATGCAAAGGAGAATATCCTAACAGATGAAAAAGAGATAAGCGACAGATGGAAAGAATACATTGAGGAACTATATGACAAACAGACCAACAGAGAAAGAAATGGATGAAATCACCAAGGAACCTGAAGATGATGAAGAGATGGGCCCTGGATTGCTGAGGCAGGAAGTTGAAAAAGCAATAGAAGAATTGAAGTATGGAAAGTTTGAAGGCATAGATGAAATACCAGCTGAGATGTTGAAAAACCTGGGAGGAAAAGAAACAGCAGAATTGGTAACAATAGACCAACAGATATTTACAACTGGAGAATGGCCAAAAGATTTCAGACAAACAGTGATAGTACCTTTACCAAAAAAGGCAAATGCAAGTGAATGCAGTGATCACAGGACAATAAGCCTCATACCACATGCGTCGAAGATCATGCTGAAAATATTAACTCGAAGAGTGGAAAATGAAGCAGAAGCTATACAAGTTATAGGAGATCAATTTGGATTCAGAAGAGGAAGGGGATCAAGAGACTCAATTGGAGTCCTAAGAAACATTGGAGGAGAGATATTTACAACGTGGGAAAGATTTGTATATCTGCTTTGTGGATTATGAAAAGGCTTTTGACAGAGTGAACTGGTGCAAACTCATGGCAATACTCAAAGATTCTTATAAAAAAAACTGTGCAAATGTACCACACAACTGCCTCACATTCGACTGCATTGTATCATTGAGCCTGTATTTCTGTGCCTTTATGCAATCATGCATTCACGTCTAGGCCTATTGGTCGTGTCTTCGTGTTGTGCATATGGTATCCCTTTGGCCTTTCACCTCTGTGTTCAGGTTACGATTGCGATTGGAGTAGATTGGAAGGACAGACTGTCACGTCCTCGATTCCCCTCTAGTCTAGCAGGAACGAGACGTGATGGGTTCGCTTAGTACGAAGCGATATTTTAATAAAGAATATATTGATTAATGAAATTAGCGGAAAGAAAGTTATCGTTCGGTCCAGTCAGTTCTTCTTAGCTTGCGTTCACTGCTGTATTCTGTCCGATCTCTGTTCGAATCTTAATCCCTCCTCGTATGAGCGCAACCCTCTTTTATCGAAGTCTGCCGAACATATGGTCCCCTTCCCCTGGGATCGTCCGATGTATACGGGGTGTCTATTCACGATTATACCGCTGTCTCTATACATGTCCCTCGCTGTCGCTGTCGGAGTCTGTGGGGGATTCACGTCTATATCCCAGAGAGGCTCATCGAAGACCCCCGCCTGCTCTCCAATGGCATAATGGCGACCTCAGGGGGGTGTTGTAACCGCCTTAATGCTGGCTGCTGATCTTGGCCGTGACATAGACGGCTAATAAGAAACTTATACATGGAACAGTCACTGGTAGTGAGAGTAAAGGGAATAAACTCACAACCTGGAGGAATAGGAAGAGGAGTCAGACAAGGCTGCTCACTATCGCCTTTACTGTTCAACATCTACATACAGATATTGGTCACAGAAGCGTTAGAGAATATAGATGACGGAGTCAAGGTTGGAGGGAATCTGGTAAATGCCATAAGATTTGCAGATGATCAGGCAATGGTAGCAGACACCAATGCTGGACTTACCAAGAATAATGGATGCATTGAACAAAAAACGGAAGAATATGGTATGAAGATCAATAAAAAGAAAACAAAGGTGATGAGATTGAGTAAATGCGGAGGAAAACGAATAACTATTGTAGTCGATGGTACGGAAATTGAACAAGTACACCAGTTCTGTTATCTGGAAAGTTTAATATCAGATGACTGCAGATGCAGTACTGAGATTAAGAGTAGAATAGCAATGGGAAAAGAAGCATTCTGGAAGAGAGGAGAACTTATAAGAGGAAGGCTGAATATGGATCTAAAGAAAGGAATGGTAAAATGTCTCATTTGGAGTGTAACACTATATGGTTCTGAGACATGGACTATTGGAAAGGCGGAAACTGAGAAACTAGAGGCATTTGAAATGTGGATATGGAGAAGACTGGCCAAAATCAGTTGGAAGGATTATAAAACCAGTGAGGAGATTTTACAACTGGTACAAGAAGAAAGGGCACTAGTCAATACAATAAGAAAGCAAATGAACTGGATTGGTCACATACTGCTTGGAAATTCTCTGCTGAGGACAGTGATTGAAGAAAGAATAAAAGGAAAGAAGGTTCCTGGAAGACCAAGAAATATGCTGTTGGACTGGATGATGGATAAAGAAGGAAGACGGGGCTACAGAAAAGTTCATAAAAGGGCACAGAACAGTGGCCTCGTTGGACTCTTGGACCTGCCTAACGGCAGAACACCGAAGAAGAAGAAGATTATTTAGCTTTATAATTAATTACTACTTGTTATTTACTTTATTATTCATTGCCATAATTTGTTACTAGATAATTAACTGATCCATCATACAAACTCACCCCTTGCAATCTCTGCCCAGGCCTACCACTGAAAACTGAAAACACTTCCTTGCCACAGATCCTACCCTGATTCCTCTTCTTCCCCTTAGCTATCCAGCACATTGAATTCAAAACACCACCCACAGTAGCCATCTGACTGTCTGCCAGCGTGACTCCTGGATCTCGACCTCTTCTTGCCTTTCGATTTTGTTTTGACTGAGCGCCAGTGAATAAGCTGGTTCTTGTGACTTGGCTTTCGATGGGCGCTGTAGAAATCTCGAGCTTACGATTACGATTACGACAGCGCAGGATAATAAGCTGGTCTCCCTACTTCGTGTGGCACTGAGATATCTCCGAGATTTATTTTGCTTTACAGTTTCACATACCAGTTATTTATGCCTATCAACCGCTCGTTCTTCTCTTTCAAGCCTCTTCACCCTCTACGGCTTCCTCCTTAGACTGCTGAAATTGTAATTTTTTATTTATGTGACAAGTTGGAAGCTAAGCTTCCTCTGCAGCTGCTGATATACTGAATGCGTGGGGCAAGGGCTGAACTTCATCATTACTCTGTAAAATCAATCATTCCAATCATTGCCTTTACCTTATACTTTAAAAGTCTCATTACGCTATGTAAACTACACATATTTAGGCTTATACAGACAATGAAAAGTAGCCAGAACTGTTGACGGGTTATAGAGGGCTCGAGGCTCGCGCATAGGCCCTTAGGCTGAAACATGGATACGATATATGCCTATTATAACCCTTAGGCTGAAACACGGATACGATATATGCTTATTATAACCCTTAGGCTGAAACATGGATACGATATATGCCTATTATAACCCTTAGGCTGAAACGTGGATACGATATATGCCTATTATAACCCTTAGGCTGAAACACGGATACGATATATGCTTATTATAACCTTTAGGCTGAAACATGGATACGATATATGCCTATTATAACCCTTAGGCTGAAACACGGATACGATATATGCTTATTATAACACTGGTCAACATAGAAATCGTTACTGACTGGAAAAGGCCCTAATGTGTAGCATCTTGGTGTGCTGAACACGAATATAACCATAAAAAATTTTTATTGGCTCTCGTTTTGAAAATATTTCATATAGTTCATTTTTTATGTTTCACCATGTAAATTTATGCAGTAGGACTGCGACAATATCCTAAATAAGTCTAGAATGATGTAATATTCCACCTCATTGCATAATCCCATCATGGACACATCATGCACAGTTGATTACGTCATTTTCTGATGCAATGTAAAACTACAGCCAGTCGGCTGCTGACGTAAGATGACGTCAGAAGTGTACTATATAAAGCGAGTCGGAACGGTAGAGCATTTACAATATTACAGACTTTGTGCGAGACAGTTTAAGTTACTGTTTTATAAAACTATTATTACTTTATCCATTTAGATACAATACAGAACAGTAATGCCTCGGAAGTGCGTAAATACTGTGGACAACTTTTGTTACATTTGTGGGGAAGTGACATTTGCCAACCAGAAGAAAAGTATCACTGATCAAGTCAAGAAGGCATATCATGCTTACTTCGAATGCAAGGTTGGTGACCAAGACAAGCCATGGGCCCCGTATATATGCTGTGCTACATGTACAACACAGCTTTCACAGTGGTTGAATGGCAAAAGACCATCAATGCCGTTTGCAGTTCCCATGGTGTGGAGAGAGCAAAGCAACCACGTAGATGACTGTTACTTCTGCTTGGTTCCTCCTCTTTCCGGTGGAATAACGAAGCAAAAGAAGTCGACAATAGTCTACCCAAACATTCCGTCAGCATTGAGACCAGTTCCACATGGTGATGGACTTCCTATTCCAGAACCTCCAGCAGAATATATTTTCCTTGATTCATCTGATGAGGACAAGGGTGAGCCGACATGTTCTTCTCCTGGTCCGTCAGCGTGCAGTGATCCCGATTTTCACTGTGGTGCATCATCAACCCCACACAGAATAACACAGGAAGAACTAAATGACCTTGTTCGTGATTTGGACTTATCCAAAAACAAGGCAGAATTGCTAGGATCAAGACTCCAACAATGGAATCTTCTAGAAGAAGATATCACAATTACTTCATATAGAAAGCGCCATCAGCAGTTGGAACCTTTCTTTATGAAGGAAGGTAATTAATCTGGTATTCTGTTCCAATATTGACGACCTCATGAATGCCTTACAGATCACTCATGACCCACAAGAATGGAGACTCTTTGTAGACTCTTCAACACTGAGTCTTAAGGCTGTGCTTTTGCACAATGGAAACTGTCTTCCATCTATTCCATTAGCGCATGCTGTCCACATGAAAGAGACATACGATAACCTAAAACAGCTACTGCATTCCATTGACTATAACAGGTACAAATGGCACCTGTGTGGTGATTTGAAGGTAGTTGCCATTTTAATGGGACTGCAGCAAGGATATACAAAATATATGTGTTTCTTGTGTGAGTGGGATAGCCGAGCAAGAGAGTTGCACTACGTGCGGAAGGAATGGACTCCCAGACAAAACATGGCAGTTGGACAGAAGAATATCCAGCACCCAGCTCTGGTCGAGGCTCACACAATCCTACTACCACCCCTTCACATCAAACTAGGTTTGGTGAAGAACTTCGTGAAAGCCATGGACCGCACTTCGCCAGCTTTCCGATACCTGCATCAAAAATTCCCTCGACTCAGCGAAGCAAAGATTAAAGAGGGAGTTTTTGTGGGTCCTCAGATTAGAGAACTCTTCAAAGATGACCGCTTCAACAACTTGCTGGAGGGTGATGCGAAACAAGCATGGAATGCTTTCGTCTAGTGTCTACAGACTTTCTGGGGAATGTTAGGGCAGAAAGCTACAAGGAACTAGTAGAAGACATGCTCAAGCAGTACCAGAAATTTCGCTGCAATATGTCTCTGAAGATGCATTTCCTTCATTCCCATCTGGATTTCTTCTCTGACAACTGTGGTATGGTTAGTGACGAACATGGCGAACGTTTTCATCAAGATATCGCAACAATGGAGCAGAGGTACCAGGGAAAATGGTCCACTACAATGTTGGCTGACTACTGCTGGACACTCCGCAGAGATGCTCCCGAACAGCTGTACAAGAGACAGGCAAAAAAATCTAAGAACTAGTCTATGACCTGGTTTTTACAAATATTAACTGTAAGTGTATCACTATTGGCATGCATTGTGCGATATAAAATTACTTCATTTCAGATTACAAAAAAACTAGAGCCAATTCGGCATTTTCACTGTCATATTCGTGTTCAGTACATACAAATTGATAAGAACTGACTAATTTCATTTCAGTAACATGACTTTTGTAAAAATTTGTTGTCCAGTGTAACCTTTAGGCTGAAACATGGATACGATATATGCCTATTATAACCCTTAGGCTGAAACATGGATACGATATATGCCTATTATAACCCTTAGGCTGAAACATGGATACGATATATGCCTATGATAACCCATAGGTTGAAGCATGGATACGACATATGCTTATTATAACCCTTAGGCTGAAACACGGATACGATATATGCTTATTATAACCCTTAGGCTGATACATGGATACGATATATGCCTATTATAACCCTTAGGTTGAAACATGGATACGATATATGCCTATTATAACCCTTAGGCTGAAACATGTATATGATCTATACCTATTGTTATGCTTGTGTGTTTGTACATACTCGTGTCTTTGTCTTAATGCATGTTTTATGGTCAAATCAAATAACACATAATTCTCGGTGATTGAATTGTGATTCTTATCAAAAGCTGTGCAACTGTACCACACAATTGCCTCACATTCGATTGCATTGTATCATTGAGCCTGTATTTCTGTGCCTTTATGCATGCATGCATTCATCTCTAGGCCTATAGATCGTGTCTTTGTGTTGTGTATATGGTATTACTTTTGGCCTATCACCTCTGTGTTCAGGTCACGATTCCGTGCAGCAGGCGTACGTACATCAGACGAAACTGACAGGTCGTGAAGACCGCAGCAAAAACTGATTCTTTTTAAGTCGCCGAGGCTGAAGTTCTGTAGCATATCCAGTCCTGTTATAACACAAATAAGGCGCTCATCTAACCCTAACCCATAGTCATACAGTGACGTCTATATCTCTAAGGCAAATGATGCATTATTCTCAAACACATATAAACTTAAATTACGTGCGTACTTCGCCGGCGTCAAATGGGAATTGGTCTCAAAATTTCCATTTACTCGAGTACCTTAAATTTAAAAGAAACGTGATTCCTACTGTCTTATCTATCTGCTGTGGCAGTGTTTGGCACCGTTGAATCTAAAGATACTAGGAATTATGTTTGGGTTCTTTTATATTAATGGATATCGGAAATGCATTCAGATAGATGGCCTATAGTAGACGAGACAACAGTCAAGGCAATGAGATCCGGTGACCGGCAGCAAGAAACGATTCCTCGATTATGATGAAACAGTTTTATGTCGCAGAAGTGACCGAATGTTGAGGGAGCACAATAGAAATTGCTTGGTAGCAGTCACGAAAGAGATTGATTCAGGCGTTGTTGGGGCTCGTGGGTCCGGAGCGGGGTGAATAACGAGCAATGCAAAATAGAGCAAGATGACCAAAAACGATGTTAGACTGCTTGAGACTGATGCGTGAACCAAGGACGGCGACTATAAGGATATATAGTCCTAATAAAGTATTCGTAATCCCGAGATTTGTACAGCGCCCAACGAAAGCCACGTCATGGGGACCAGATTATTCACAGACGCTCAGTCAAAACAAAATCAATAAGCCAAAGGGTTCGGTTCCAGGTCAAGATCCAAGAGTCAGGCAGAGAGACAGCGTGGCAGCTACGGTGGGTGATGCTTGGGATTGAAGCGGAAAAGAGATAAGAGGAAGAAGGGGGGTCAGGACCTTGGGAGAGAGTAATTAGGGTGTTGTATTGTAGCGTAGAGGAAGTGTGTAAATTTGGAGAGGAGAGTAGGAATTGAGTATACAGCGGTAGAATCTTAGGGAGAGCAGAAAAACCAGCGGACTCATGATTTATTTTAATAAAAAATGAGTTAAGATGGCGGGCTGCATAGAGACGCCTCCAATAAAAATGAAAAGTTACCTGAATGATCCTAAAGGCAAAAAAATTTGGCAGCAAAAAACCAACGTTTTCACCTGATCGGCTAAAGGGAGGCGGCTGCAGGATTGCTTGCGTGGGGAGACAAAAGCATTTCCAGAGGGTCACCATATTCTGGCATCCCACCATGCCCGGGTCTGGTCTGAGAGGTGCCAGCCCCCACCCCTATAGCTAAATCTGCCACTGGTGTGGACACACCTAGATTAACAGAAGAGCAGTCTGAACTGAGGAAAGTTTACGTTATATCAAATGTAAAATAAGGCCGAAGTCAACGGTCCTGGCAGCCTTTTATTAGGCCTAACTATTGTTAAACTTAGGATACTACTATAAAACATGTTTGTTCAATCAGTAACTGGCAGTAGAGCGCTTGCCTCGTGATCGAACAATCGTAAGTTGCAGTGTGCTGACGTTGAGACCTTGACTCTAGCGATAACCTTTGACTTAACCTAAATGCAATATGGTCTGAATTTAAACTTGAGTTACTTAAGTTTAAATTCAGACCATGTAGCATTTGAGTTGCTGAAATGTTGAACTGGATTTTTTGTTTCCCTTCCGAAATTCCTGTGACACATCGTCCTTCAATCTTCAGGCTTAGAGGCCTCTGAGATGCAACGCTTTTGCGTGAACACTCAATCAAATGTCTCCCATGGCCGAGTTACCCATTGGATCCGCTACTTTTCACAAGATTCAGAAATCCACAAAGGGCAATTTCGAACCCATATGCTTGTGAGGGCAAGCTAGAGGGCCATGCAGTGTGATGTCAAGATGGAAAACTAACGTTAACTAGCTTGCCCTCATAAGATTATGGGTTCTAACATGGCCTTTGTGGATTTATGGATTACAGTATTGTCTTCCTTAAGCTTTTTACCGTGGTCTTTGCGTGTGTTTCATTATTTGAAAACGGTATGAACAAATTTCGATAACTTTGTAAAAGTTTTATATGTAATAAATAGAAGGCCTACTTAGGCTATTTGAGATTAGATGGTGTTACGTTGTAAGCATTATGAAGACGCATTTTTGAAAGTAACGGCGCTCCATACTTTCTTGCTGATGGTCATGAAAATTCTCTTGTTTGCACTCTCTGTCTGATCTTCTCTACGTGTCTTTGGGTGAAACTGTCAATGTAATTTTGTTACTTTTACTGTCTTTGTATCTCGATCTTTGTCTTAGTTGCCGTCTCTCTATGTCTGTCCATGGGTATCATTTCCTTTCACTACTTTTGTCTCTTTTGCCGTTATTATCATCACCACCACTCTTCTGTTTTATTCGAATTCAAATATTCGAATCAAACAGCTAAAAAACATTCCTTTAATTTTAAAAGTTTAGACCAATATTGTTATTAAAATACTATACAAGTATAAATATTTTAAATATTTATCGGATTTGTTTGTTTTTAAGATAAACTTCCAGAGAAATACAAATTGGATCTACATTTAGTTAAGGCAATCAGAATAAAACCCACAAAAGAAAAGTAATTGATCATTGGATTGACGAACTTAGAAAAGAATTGTTAGTTTTGACTGAATTAAATTCAGAAGTTGAAGTTTATGATTCAATGAAATTCAGTTTTAGTCGTCGATGGAATTTGTACGATTTATATTGTCATCGGGACACAGGATCCTGCGACCGAAATAAATGTCTCTACATCTTTGATTACAAAGGTCCTTATGTTCATTCGAGTAAAATCTGAAGGATTGATAGAAATGGAAAATTAATGAAGATATTGTCAACAGATTGTGGAGTCGATTATGATCGTTTGTCAATCACAGATGAATCGAATCTCATTTTAACTGTTTGGGGGGGAAGTAAATTATGTGAATATTCGCCAGATGGAAAGTTGATCCAAAAATAAAAATATCAGTTGCTAATATTCATCATCCACTCCATGTTATAAAACTGACTAATGGTTATTTCGTTTTTAGTCAATAAAGGTAATTTGTATTTTTTATTATTGGATCTATAATGCTTTGATTTAATTTTTCTACAAGATCACTTAAGTAAATTGTTAATGCTTGTCCAGACTTATTGAAGTTATGCAAGCTTAACATTCTACATGATGTTGTTAAACTGGATAGTTCGCAGGCTTCGCTGCATATAAAATTATTTCGCTGAATAGAATATCTTGTTCCTCGGGCTTTTCCTAACAGCTAGAACGTTCCTCGCGGGCTGCATATGGACGTGGGTTGAGAATTTTGGAAAGATATGGCAGAAAAGATAGAGTCTCCAATTCAAATTCACACAAATAAGTACTGTCCTATAGGCTTAAACTCTGAGAAGCATCCATGGCTGTGAAGTGTTAGCTACTTCATATTTTAGTCGTGGCATTTTAGGGAGGGTGCACAGTCTTCTCCCTCGCTGTCTAATCTTACAACGGACAGTGTTTGGTCAGTGTACTCATTATAGCTGAAATCGCTTGGGGGCACAAGTGGAGCCGAAATGAGACGAGATGCCAAAACATGTTTTGCCTGAAGGGGATTTGAATGGCCGATCTCTCGGTTGACAATCCACCACGCTAACCATTGCAGTGACTAGAACATGGCGCATCCCTCCAATAATGCAAAATGTGAAAACTGATAACAGTTGCTAATTTAGCCTAATCCTGATATCAATGGATGCTACTATAGAAGTGTGGAGGTTATCTATTAACTAGTTTGTAATCTAATTCACACGAGTCTTGTTGAGCATAACCGAATAAATTGGGAGTTAAAACTCACCAAGTCCTGTGAGACTTTTGGCAATTGAATACAATTTAAATCTGCCAAGCTGGGAACCAGCACCGCAGAAAAAATGGATGTACCTAATGCAGTCACCTAATTTGCGTTTACTGCACATACATCAAAGTGCAGAAGTGAAGAGGTAAACGGGCGCAGAAGCAACAACACAAATGAGATCATCAGGCTGTGGTCGGAGATGAAAGGAGGATCGGTTATAACTATAACTAGCGTGCAATTGTCGCGGTTTTTGATGAGTTCTATCCAGCTGCCCTGCGTGTGTGTGTGGTCTCTTTGACGTGCTGGTGCACCAAAGCTTGATGTAAGTTGGACAGATCGTGAACGTTTCGGATCCTACGTATGGATGTTTTAATCGCCCGCTACAACCAGCTGCGAACCGAAGGTCCACAGATGCTCCAGTAAGAGAATTAATTCCTAGATGAACAACGACAACGGCTGGGTCGTTACAAGGCCGCAATACACAGGTTACATAAAACAGTCATACTCAAACTCTTTCAGACCTTGGCATACTTGGGAAAGAAAATTTCTGTTGCAGCACACGTGTTCTTAATAAAGGACTTTCGTGTAATTAACCGCAAATTTATAGTAGGCTATATTACAGTTTGCATTACAGTGACTATATTCAAATTCTATTGCAATATAACCAATGTTACATAAATATCATGCTGACGAAAGTTTTTATACAAATATAATTGTATAAATAGGCAAATGTGCGCTGTAATTTAGACGAAAATATTTTTTGCTATCAATATTTGGTGGTATATATTTGGCTTTCTCGTGGAACACTGGTGTGCCGCGACACAGTTTGAGAAACTCTGACACTGAAACCTCCAAACTATTCATAATTATATAGTTTCACACTCAAAGTTCATGTATTTTTCCAATGTACAAATTATTCGAAACACAATTTTCAAATTATTGATATAAGTATCATCGAACTCTATCTTAAATGAGGTGTACTTTCAACAAAATACGCAAACACTTAAAACTTTCGAGTATAAAACTAATATAAACATACGTGCTCTGACGTTGCCAAACAAACATGATTGTATATATATATGTATGTATATAAATTATATATATATACTTTCACAAAGAGAATTCAAAATCTTTTTAGCTTCTCCACCACCTGCAATTCACTTCACAGCCTCGTCTCTTCATACAGTCCGTCAGAGAGAAACATTCATCGAATTCTCCTATTTATATATTATTTCAAACATCAATTGGCTCCATTAGATAGGGACTTACTTAGCCCTATATTTAAAGTGGGCCTGGTTTTTGTTCGCAGTCTACATCTGCTTATCCTTCACACTAGTCAGCCAGATGCGATGCTTAGGAGTGAATATCGCAGTTTATAAAGATACGTCAGTCAAGTGCTTCAAAAATAAACGTATTCTCTTACCTCAAAAATGCTCTTGGCTTTCATAATATTTCGATTCGCGAGAGCAGCTAAAGCGTTGGCTTTTTATTTTCTGTGAGCTATGTTTTAATTCTGGGCTTCTCGTTAGAATTGTTGAACTGTGAGTAGCTTCAAAAACCATCATCTTCGATATGATCGTCTCCTTCAATTCGTGTACAATACAGAAGCATGAATGAATAGAACGTGCCATAGGAAGTAAATCTCGCGTGAACTGCTCAGATATCTTGCATTAATATTATATGTCCATTCATTTCTGTTGGTCAAGACTATACGATGCTAAGGAAGAGGGAGAGGTCAGAAGAAAGAATAGGATGGAGTAGTAGTTGCTCGAATTAAGATTGATAAATTATGTTCACAAGCTTACATAAGATTTCTAAATCATGTAGATACAAAAGTTACATATTTACAAATAGTTTTCATCATATGCCTGGCTTTGCTTCTTGAAATGCAAGTTACTGCAACATGGCGAATAGATTTTGAGATTTATTGTTGTTTGTTTATTCAACTTTATTGTGGGAAACTACTGTTATATGAATTCCTGTTTAGTCTGTCTGATCACGTTTCTTCGGAAACCACAGCCTCTGCTGATTGAACATTGAAAAATAACTCTTTATCACCATTAGGTAGAAATATTCACCAATTTACGTCAGTAGCTGTCAAAGGGAAAACTCAGAAGGAACCCAATGGGTCCAGCCAGAGGCGTCGATCCGTTGTAAACATTGGGGAGCCCCGACCTATAATGGGGGTCTGGATGCGAAACATCTAATGAGTTAAATGGGCAAAGCCCCTGGTATAGAGGTCAGGAAGTAGGCCTAATGCATACGGACAATGAGAAATGTCGCTAATATTATGTACAGCGAAATGTCAACTAAGACCTACACAGCAGTTATGAACAGTATGGCAATAAAGCTAAAGCAGAGCAATAAGAGCACATTATTATTCAACATTGAACTTGCCGAAAATGTTCTCCCTAAATGTGCTTCTTCTAGCAAACTTATCCGCTGATGTAGGCTTCAGGTTACCTGTCACCTACTTCAGTTTTTATCACTCTAGTGTTAGTAACAGACTTTTGAGTCACTTGTGCACATTGTGTAAATAAAAAGAAATTCATATTTGACACTTAATATTATTGTAATACAGCATTTATATAACGCCTCGCATAACCTCTCAAACTCGCTCTAAATTTTTTAAATACTCATTTATACCCGGATGTCTACATAATGAGGCAGCTGTTTAGCCCAATTATGTGATTCTTTTCTTTTACCTACAGGCCTAATGATGCGATGGATAGTTGAGTCAACTTATGAACATTTTCTATACCTGGAGTTGAACCTTGAAAAACTAAGTAACTGGCTTTCAATTTCATTCCAGTGCAGCTACACTGAGTGTTGAAAAGCTTATGCTTGTCAACTTAAGCAGATGTAGGCAGAGCCAGCAATACTTAGAATTTACAAATGGAAATTACGAACTGACATTATTTACTAACGTCGTAAAGTGGATAATGAGAATATTTATCAGACCACAGTTGCCTCTTACCGATTATACAGCTAAAATATTGCCGGGGCCCAACCAATGGCCAGTTCCCATGCTCAAAATATTGATCGACGCCTCTGGGTTCAGCCATGCATAATTGCCCCATTACAGCCGTCCGTTCTTTAGTGATCGGGAAATGCAAATATTTAATTAGAGCATTTATTAAATCCTCTTAAAGCCTTTGCTCTAACATGAGTACTCAAGCACTAATAAGCTTTCACATCTTCTAAGAAGAAGTTTTTACTGGTCCTTGTTCGTTGTCCATAAATAATTGTGCACATGCGTTAATATGCTTTTACAGCTTCCTAAGACTTTACGACTATTGCTCTGAGGAAATAATAATGATGATGAATACTATTATACCATTACTATAATTGTTGTTGTCATAAGAATTTATAAAGCCCAATTTATTATAACTAAATGCCCCGGACACGTACTAAAATACAGCGCATAAAAGGTTTGGTAGAAAAAGAACTTTTAATACCTTATGTTTACTGTATAGTGGTATGTACTATATATCTGGTTAGTTTTATAGCCCCCTTTAAACCTGTCGAATGCGCTCGTGCGCATTGAATTATTTTTATAACTCAGCTATGGCCTATCATAAACACAGAGTACTATAAAAGCTTTAACAAATGCAAGTTATACAACCTGATGATTTAAAAAAAATAAACTTGTAAACGCAACAGTATTAGAAAGCTTTTCTTAAAGTTTCTATAAGTGCTTTTGTGGCGGATCGGCCACAAGGCAAGCCTGCTGGGAAAGAGGCAGGAGTAGCTATGACGCGCTTTAGGTAGCCGCTGAGTGCTGCGCGTGTGTGCACGTTAACTGCACGGGATTTTTAAGGAATTAAATTTTATTAAATTTAAGCTTAATATAATAATAGCTTAATAATTAGGTCGTGGAAAATTATTAGTGTAATTTTAGTAAAGTAACGAGCAAAATTGTCGAAATTTATAGGCTCTAAAACGCTTGTATTAAGGCAAGTAGTGAGTAAAAGTTAGACACCTTTATTTACGTTTTATTGATCGGCTAGTATATAAGCAAACCGCCGTAAATTTAAAAATGGGGCTTGAATAAGAGGTGTCGTGTGCTGCGATGCCTATGTTGTGAAGGATGGATGCGTGCCTTCATACATACAGTGAAGGATGGTTGCGAGCCTTCACGGGAACGAGTCCGAGTCAGTGAAATGATAGCGTATACAAATATACGGACGAGGGTGACGTCCGGAGAAGCCCGTGTTCGATACGGTCCCGGTTACGATAAATATACGGACGGTAAAGTCCGCGGAAAAGACTAATCTGTGCGCTCCCGGCGGGACGACCGAGACAAACACTGTCTGGTTTCGGGGCTGACGGCGTCGATCCGGTTTGAGCGAGGGCCCACTCTACCGTAGATCGCGAGGCGGCCTGAGCCACGACGGTGAACGTTGAGGTTGGACAGAACCCGGGGAAAGACCCCGTTCGTAAGAAATAAATACAGGTCTGTGGCAAGTAAAGGGTTGGCATCGGGAAGCCTACCCAAGTAGTCGGCGAGTGTCAAATAAAACAGGTGCGTGTAAAACAAGTGGGAAAGTTGCGGAAACTACCCCTTTCTTTGGCCGCGTAAGAGAAAAGCTGATCAGTGCGCTCCCGGGAACGTCGCAGCAGTTACGAACCAATCTGTCTGATTTCTGACTGGCTCCGCGTTGGTCCGGCAGGGCTGGGGCCCACCCTGTTGGAAAGTCGCGAGACGGTCGAGTAGGTCACGATAGTTGGGGAGCAGCCGCTGAGCGAGGCTCGGGGAAAATACGAGTAGACAGGTCTGTGTGAACACGGGGTAGCATTTGCCGTAAAAGATAACTGGTGCCGTAATACTTGTCCGTGCGCTCCTGAGGAAGTCGCAACCAAAGCAAACCAATCCGTCTGATTTCTGACTGGCTCCGCGTTGGTGCCGCAGGGTTTGGGCCCACCTTGTTGGAACGTCGCGAGACGGTCGAGTAAGTCACGATAGTTGGAAGATAACAGGTTGTGAGAAACTCGGGTAAAGATGCGGCCGCGGTTTTCCCGGTAGAAATTCAGACGGCAGGAAGAGATACGGGGAAGACGCCGCGGATCATAACGCAGACCAAGTATATACCCGTTACATCATAGTCCGGGCCGGTTACCCCGATAATAACGGAGTCGAAACGGGAAGATACCGACTCTTCTATATTGCTTGTCGCCACACACTGATCAGAGGACTGACTGAAGTGCGGGGAAGGGCCCCCTCGTGCGTAGGTCGGTGCGAAGGTCTGTGTGTTTTACAGAAGGTTAGAGAGGGGACCTTCTCTTGAGAGTTCCATAGGGGTATCCTATCCCCTGAAGCACTGTTGGTCAATAATTGCAAACAGAGACCTGGTACGGAAATTTACTCCGGAAGTTCACGGAAATGGAGCGAGATAGTGGGAAGATGTGTCGCCCAATATCCTTGTGCCTAGGGCGGAAAGACACAGAGGCTCGTTGTAAGACTTCCCTGTTCCTGGAAACGAGAAAGCGACTGGTGTCTCAGAATATTGGCGGTAGCGGGCGAGTTACAAGATGTAAAATGGTGGTTACAAGAAAGTCCTCACACAAAAAGGGAACGACTATTGCCGATAAAGTAACGAACCCTGTTCTGAGTAAAGGCCATCCTCAGGACGTCGCCCATCCGGCGACCGCGCAAGAGGCAGAGTCGGATCCCGAGACCGAGTGTTACAGTGTTGATTTCTTAAGGAAGCGGCCCATCCTGAAACTTCCTTAGAGAGAACGAACGATACGGGCAGAGACGATACGGAGAGGCCATTTTACAGTGAAAATATAAGGGGCAGTGAGGCGGGTGGCTCTGAGCAAAGAACTGGGCTAGAGTACCCCACCCCGTAGACAGTTAGCCCGACCGAGAACGCCACACTTTAAGGGCTTTATGAACACAAAGTATACAACTTTTATTTCCTTTCCTGAACGAAGATGATTATCAGAAGAAATGATATTCAGCAACAATATAGGAACTCAAATGTCAAGTGCAACAGACAACACTTGAAACGAACACATTGCAAAACAAATGAACATTAACAGATGAAATCACGTCAACATACTGTTTTTATATTCAAGGTCAAATGCACTATTAGGAACATCTGATGGGGTGTTGGATGAATATGAAGGTGCCAATGAACCAATATAATCATGCATAATCTGACCTAATAACTTATGTGTTGCTTCGTTATAATGCACAAGGCATCAGTCGATGGCCATCACCAGCAGTGATATCGTAGACAAGCGTTCTAATACGTTGGAGAACCCTGGCCGAAAAACGATATGTCAGGGATATCAGAAAGCAGGCAAAGGTGGGTAAGCAAGTTGAAAGAAATAAATCTTTAGTTTATATCTGAATGAGTGTAAATTAGGAACAAGGATGATGCTATTGACAACAACAATAAGAATAATAGTGGCAAAAGGGAGGCAGACGATAATTTCGACGATTATTCTGATGCTGATGATGATGAAGATGGTGGTGATAGTGAAGGTGATGATGATTATGATGTTGTTCTTGATGGTGATGGTGATAATTTAAGTACTTAAAGACAGTCATGTGTTGAAATATTTTCTGAGCTGGAAATAACAAAAACATGACAATGATGGCATGCGACCGACTGTGAATACTGATGGTGACATATACATGGCTGATCATGTTAACTCCCTCTGCAGATCCTGCTGCTATCGGCTGTGTCGGATGTGGACGCAATTTTATTGTCAGTGCTGCATCGATCCTCGTCCATACAGTGGCTGGAGTTTTATCCTTGCAGGCATGCCCACTTCCCAGAAACACAAGTTCCCATCTGTCCTCAGTTGGATGAATAACATGCTTTTCTCTTGACCATTTTCAAATGGCATACTAGAATAGCAAAAAATCAAATCCAAGTGTATCTTCACCTTAACGGCTCACAAAAATAAGACAATTGACAATCATGGCAGAAACGGGTTGCTGGAACCAGTCAATGGTGAAATATCTGATTGTTAACATGGCAAAGGCCAAAGCAGGATCACAAAAAAACCAGATAAACAACCCACCGTAACAGCTCCTCTGTCTTGTTCTCTCTGGTCTTTTGGCAACCGGACACTTCTGTACCTTGTGAATAACCTAACTTTTGCATCATGGTCTCAGTGACCATGCATATTTATAAATACTTGCCCATTCATCAGGATCATGCAAGTATCCTCTAGTCTTATCCATCCACACCTAAAACAATATTCACGTTCAGGAACCCAATGATTTCTTAAAGCGACTATCGTATTAAATCTCTTTTGCATTTTCTTCAGATTCTCTGTAATTAACTTTTTGTGCATGAGGCACTCCAGATGATTTCTTGATTTGTGACCAACTTTCTGCTTAGAACTCTTCCTTTCCAACCGACTGAGGACAAAAAAGTCCCCCAACATTCAAGGGAGCTGGAATGCTGTTTGTTCAAGCATAGTTTTGGCTCGATAAAATTAATTCAGTTGCACGGAAAGAAGCAGGTGAACTCGCTTGACAATCTGAGAAGAAGCTGCATTCTATATCGTCGTTCCACATCTCTGCATCTTTAAGGCCATTTGGTTTTAGGTTATGTGGTATATGAGATTAATAGGGTACAATTTGAAACTGAATCATGAAGTAATTCTCTGTTTTCATCCAAGTTGTTGGATGCTTTTCAGCTATAAAATAAGAATTGTTCATCCTGAACCAGTTTGTCATCTGAATAGATGTGTAAATTGTACCAGTTTGTCACCCTGTATCAGGTTCTTATTTTGAACCAATCTGACCACCTTGAGCCACTTTGTCATCTTGAAAAATAGTATCTTCTTTATCTATTTTTGAAGTGCTGAACTACTATGTTATCTTGCTCCAGTTTCTCATCTTGAAATAATTGTTTGTGTCCTTATCAAAACTGTCCTCTTCACGTAGTGTATAAGATTCTGAAAATTGTAAATGAAGCTTAGATAAATGAAGGTTAGTGCTTTGTCGGAACTGATTGTGTGTTTTAGGGCTAATTCTTATGACAGATTTGGTGAGCTGGTTTAAAGAGCTGGTCTAATCTTAAATAATTTCTTAATTTCTAAATATTGCCTTCCCATATCAGAGGATACAAAATATGTTCTTGTCAAAATATGTTCCGCTGGAGCCAAATTTTGCAGTGCACTGGTCTTGTGAGACTAATGTTAAGTTTTGTTAATTTGTAGCTCTGTTTTCATTGTTTTAAGCTACTGATATTGTTCATAATGCAGCTGGCTGTCAATCACAGAGCATTCTACCATATACATTCCACGTGCCTTGTTAGTATTGTCAGCTGCTTAAAGTGCTCTGTGTTGCCAACCTTCAACACCTTATGTCTGAAACAGTCCTTTATTTTTAGATTCAGAATGGTGTACAAATGTCATAGTAATAGGGCTAATACTGATAAAGGCTTTTAACAATAGTAGCCTATGATGATGCTAATTTTGCTGGTGATTTAACTATCAACTCAGAGTACTGTGGCAGCCGTAGACTGTTGATAGTGATGCTGCAGGCCTAGTGAAGTTAAGCTATGTAAAGCATCTCGGCATTTCATCCCTTTGGGGTTCTGTAAATGAGTAAAAGTTGGGAGGGTTAAAATGTGTGTCCTACCATGGTTGTGTGTCCAACTCGGCCAAATGTTCCTTTGACCTTGGGACCATGCTCACTTGTAGTTAAAATAGAAGCTTGTAAACAAGTGTGTTAGCTTTACCTTTTTTACAAAACTGTGGAAGTTAGAACATGTAAATTCGTTTGCCAAGGTTTTGTTTATAATACCACGTGGAAACAAAATAGATCATCTACTGAATCTTCTTTATACTGTGAACATAGATGTTTAACTTCTATGGCTGTAGAAACTCGCTAAATCAAAGAACATTTATATCTAGCTGTCTTTTTAATTTACATAGATGCAGGATTGCGCTTAAATAGGCCAAAAATCTTCTTAACATTACCTGAATGGGCACATTTAATTACACAGTCATGAGGTAGGGTATTAAATCCTATGAACCTATCTGTTTGGATATAATGTCAGACATTGCTTGTTAGCACGTTTTTAAGTACATAATGTCTGGTAATTAATCGATCATGTTGCCAGAACATTACCAGTAATACATGTAGTCTTGGGTGTATGTATGTATATATCCAAGCACTTGTATAGCGCATTTTAAGAATCTCACAAAGGCGCTACGGCATGGCTATCTAGAAGTTCCCAAAAGATACGTTTTAAAACGTGCCAAGAATATTTTCTGAGCTGTCCGCAAGAAAATGACGCACTTCAGACTCTTCTTTCCTTTTTGGCCGCATTTGGAATTTCCCTCTCCACCTCGCTTTGCAGACTTCCACACTTCAGCTGAGTTTGAAGGCCTAGATTAGACTACTTGTTGATTGTGCAGGGCCAACTGTGCTCCTGGATGGGGTATTTTGATACTACCGCATTCAGGAAATAGACTGTAATTAGATCCAATGCAGTACAGACTGTGCGCTGTTTGACTGAAGTTTTGTGATTAAGGCAAAGGCTATATGGATATAACTATATACTAAAGATGCAAACTTCCTCATTGGGCATAACCGTCCTTCCCTTTTCCGCTTTTGTTATCTCCTTTCTCCATGCTCTGCCGATAGATATATGACATGCTAACAAATGCATTTAGTTATTTACTTAATCATCGGGGACATCCGTAATGGACGACGTAATAATCCCTGGTAATCATCACTGTTGCCAGAACATTCATGGTCTTGCAGTAGAGAACAGTGACTGAGGTTTACAGTGGCGGCGTGTATCTGCTTGTCTTGGTGAGTGTAACTTCTGATGATTGAAGGGTGACACAAGTAGGTTATGCAAAATATTTTGTTGTTTATATTATTTCTCATCATATTTAATTTTTCATTTTTATGTTCATGATCTCTAGAACAGAAAATGTAAAAACTCTGGTCATTTGATGGAACTTTAAAAATTGATAGATGTATATTTCGAAAGTATTTGTTAATGGTAATATAATTGCCGGTAAGGATTTTTGTAATATAATTTAGAGCAACCAAGGCCGGTTAGACTAATCTATCCTGATGCATTACCACCAAGAGAAGGGTGTTGTGCAGAAGCGTGGGGCGACTGGTGAAGGAAGGCTAAAGAAGCCAAATGAAAATGCAAATTTTGATAGAAAAGATTAACAGTTGCTTAATTTTAGACCAGTTTTAAGCAGCATGATGTAGCAGAGCATTTTTTAACAGCCATTTGGTGTGGTTGTGATGTCTTGAAAATGAACTGCCAGTTTCCAGTGGGATGACTTGATAAAAAGCATAAACTCAATGATGAAAGGATGGCGTGTCGTCAATTGCTTTGTGGTTCATTATGAGAAACTGTTTGATATTTGTTGAAGTTTTGTTTTAATTTGTTGTTCACTATTTTGATTTGGATTTCAGTGGCTTGTTGGAGATTGTTTTCTGTGTCATTGTTCCGTTTTTTCTTGTTTCCAAAATTTTCTAAATAGTTTAAGCAATTCTCTATTGATTCAAAAAATTTCCTGTATGAGTCATTAAAACACTGACACAAATGTGTAACATCTTTGCCCTGAACATCACCTAGTCATGATTAGATATTCTTGAAAGTGTTGAATAGTTTTAAATTGCAACCAGTTTTATCCTGCCAAGTTTTCTATATACACGGATCTTTCTGGGCTAATGCATGATGTCAGCAACAACTCAATTCAATACAGATGGGAAATCTTGCGCTTATTGCAAAGCAGTCTGTTTTTCGAAATTATGATGTCTTACTGTCACTTGTAATTTAAGGCAGTGAGTAATATATGACGAATGTAAAGAAATTGTAAAGAACATAAAACTCGTCACTGCATGAAAATTTATAGGTGGTTTCAGTGGAGTGTTTGTTGATCTATTGGACTGTAGGATTACATTGATCACAAATATCTCGTGGAATGTTGTCCAGAGCACAACCTTGAAAATTGAATAACTTGGGTACTTTTGCATCAGCCGTGTGGGGCTTGATCTCACAGCTGTGTAATATTCATTAATTAGTCATTCAATAAATTATAATCAGTCAATTAAGTTTGAACAAATTGACAAATCGTTGAAAATTTAACTTTTAAATTAAAGTTTTAGAACATTATATCGTTCTGAAAACAGTTTGCTAACAATGCATATGCTGGAAAATTAAATATAAATTAACTATTAGAAAATTCCGGGTTAGTTTAGTTAGTTTAGATAACGGAGATAACAAAATTATGGTCCGGTTTTAAATCAACGCGCGTTGTGTTAATCGTTACAAATTTCAGTTCAAAAATTATTATGCTAACTGAATATAATAATAGACGTTTCGAAGCATGACAGGTAAACCACTGTTGCCCAAGAGCTTCGATCAGCCTATGTAGCTGTAGTCCTGCAGTACCCATCTCCTTTTTATATAAACTGGTAGGAATATGTTGCAAATGACATGCGAACAGTATCTTAGTATCTCTAGGACTACATATCATGTGTAAGATATTCGTGAAATTGATTCTAAACGTCTGAATTTATATAGCAAATGACGTGTCAAGACAATAAAGCTTATAGCTTATCCCCGACAAACTCATTGAAAAATGAGCAGGGCCGAGGCCATACGGTCGCTCTAGGAAAACATGAATGCCTAATCATGCTTTAAACGATAACACAGACTCTTGCAAAAGTGTGAATCTGGATGGACTAGCTGTTGACTCTAAATAAAATCAGAGAATGAAAGAGGGTTGACTACGGCACTCATAATCTCGAAAATATCTAGATGGCGCTATAATAAAGCTAAGCGCAGGACACCAGCTTATTCACGAGCGTTCCGTCAAGTCAGCTGGGATGTCCAAATATGTCATGGGAAGAACATTGATTGGATGCCAGAAGACCACGGAGAGAAGGAGACAGAGGAGCTGTTAGGGTGGGTTTTGTTTAGATTGAGATGGATGAGGGTAAGATTTGAGTGAAAAGCCTGAGGTGAAAATGAAAGAGGTCTTGATACACATGATGGTGGGTGAACGATGGAAGGGATACAGGGACGGAGAATATGCTAGTTCAGGGATTATTATACAGTGGAGATGCATTGTGGTAAATAGATCAGTCAGAGAACTCAAAATTAAGAAGAGTAGTTAGTGGGAGTCGGTCAAGAGTGAGGAAAGAGGATGAACGGGTAGAAGGAGTGATTGCATGGTAAAGAGCTTGTAAAGATAAATAGGTTGAGAGCATTGGAGAAAGTTATAGGTTAGAGAGGCAGCTTTGAATCTAATGCGTTTGGGTGTTTCGGCCAGTGGAATGATAGGAGTGATATGGTGATGATTGGGTGTCCTCATTGGACATAACCTTCCTCCCCTTGCCCGCATTTATCGACGTTTTGGTGAACCTCTCTTTCCTTTCTCTTTGTTCAGCCGATAGATATATAACATGTTAACAAATGCATCACTTATTTGTTTAGTCATTGCGGATATCCTTAATTGACTATCGCTAAGTACATAATAATGTTTGGAAATGAGCAAAGTTGACAGAAGAGGACTTGCAGTAGTGGACTGTGACTGAGGCTTGCAGTGACGTCGTGTATCTGCTTGTATTGGTGAGTGTAACTTTTAATGATTGAAATGGTACATTGGGGTGACAACAGACCAGTCAGACGAAGAGAAGATACATTCGTCCAATTCATGACAAGTCCACAGACGAGGGGAAGCTACCAAGACATGATGACATATGCTGCGTTCCATTCCAAAATGCCCTTCGCCTTGTGCCAGCACCTCGAACACACAGCAATAATGCACGTCAGTACCAGCTGGACAATTAAGTATGGAACACTGTAACAACAAAATTTTCATCTTTTTTAAAGAAAAAATTAAAAAATATATGATGCTGTATGTACAAATGACGTTATCTTGATATTATTAGATGTTTGGCAGTTCCAAAGAATATTTCATCATATGTACTTTGATAGACCACCAATTGACACAAAATGTTGTTCATAAATTCACTCTAATTATGATAAAGAAATGTTTATTTTAACTGTATTTTTAATAAAAAATTACTTATATATATTGCATTTTTATATTTTTAAAAGTGATCACATTTGTTTCAAAGTTTTGATATTGAAATGATAGGGTAACAAGTCTGTTAATACCGCCCATTATTTCAAATCGCGATGCCAAAAATCGACCATAATTGACACTTTGTAAACTCCTTAAAACAAAAAACGCCATTGAGATTTTTGGAAAACTTATCAACTGATCTATGCTCTATCAGAAATGCAATAAAAAATAATATTTTATGGGCCTTTTGGGGAATATTTCTCTTTGACCCCACTTGTCAGTTTTGGTGAAATTTGACCTCCTGTATCCAGCAGATGTGAATAAGTAATCAAGTCAAACTCGGCCAGGTAATTGCCAGGCACATCGACAGTATACATACAAACATTGGCTGCATTGTGCCTGGTACATGTGAAGATATTGATAACTGAATATTGCAAAATTTAGAAATAAAATGAATATGAAGGCACTTTTGACATTTAATACAGCTGAAATCAAAGGACACACAATAATAATAATTATATTTTTGTAATCTGCACAAGAAACTGTACAGCTGGAAAAATCATCTAAATTGGTCTAACAGCTCTGGAGATAACAACTCTCAGAAAGTGGACATCTCGAAGTTTCGCGAAATGCCTTCGGAGGGTGGGGTCACGGATTCAACGATATTTTGGAAAGTATCTTAAATATTGCAAAAAATTGGAAAAAATTTGAAAAAAAATTGGATGGAAAATCCAATACATCTTGCAACATGTGGATAAAATTTCAGCCAATTCAGAGAAAGTCGGGCGGGAGGCATTGGTTGAGGTGAGCTGGAATGTACTATAAAGTAAAAACAATAGAGGCAGTTTTGAAATCGAGCATAGATCGAATAAGACGAAGGTCATGAATGTGATTGAAACAGGTGCGCAAGATGTGATGTGATTTGAAATCGAGAGATGTGGGTGAAAAGTTGATGCAAAGATTGCGAACAGTCGGATTAGACGTGGAAGTTAGAGTGGAGGAATAAGTTGATATAGGTGGATGGAAGAGTCAGTGATTTTCTTAATCTGATCTGATAGACCTAGAACAATGAATTCAATCTTGACAGGGTTGAGGCAAAGTAGATAAGAGGACTTCCTTTTAGAGATTTGGCTGACATCATCAAGCAAGAGTGATGAATGAGGAACAGGAACTTGGATAGAAGAATATGAAGAGTTGAATGTCACCAGCATAATAATGTGATCTACCGAAAAGGATGCTATGAGATGGCTCAACGGCGTAGTGCATAAACTGAACAGAAATGGCCCTAGGACGGAACCTCGAGAAATCACAAGAAATTGGGAGATTTGCGAGCAATAACTTGCAGTTCACAAAGAAAATGAGCGGCACGGCAAGTAAAACCGAAAGCAAGGAAGGGCAGAAGCAGAGATGCCGAATCAGAAAGATGGTCATTCAAGAAGTAAGTCATGATCGTCGGTGTCAAAAGCAGCAGAAATGTCGAGAATACGGAAGCGAGGCTTGCTGATGACTAATGGTTGATGACTAGTTGATTGTACTGAGAGACAAGCAGAGTTTCAGTGGAATGTTGTTAGTGAATCAAGATTTGTAGGGATTGAGAAGCGAGTTATAGAAGAAAGGTAATCTTTCATCCGGGCAAGGACAAATCCTTCAGTTAGCTAAGGTAATAAATTAAGATTGGAGATAGGACGATATTTAGAAAGGTCTTCTGAGGCAATATTTGGCATGCTTTGTTTCCAGACTACATGTAACTCTTTCCCTTATTAACCGGCTGCATTCGAGATGCATTAAGCGCTTTTGCATTGGCCGTTTCCATGACATCATGTCGATATGAGTCATCGGGTTGCTTAATTGTTTGTGATTGGCTGGCGATGCCTTGCATGCAAGCGAGCTGACGTCAACAGTGAATCTTGCCGACGTATAACACTGGCCAACACATAATTTGTTGCCTCAAATGTTAGAACTGTTTCTGGGTATATTTGACCTGCTGATTCCAGAAAAGGCACCAGTTTTCTCCCAGCAGGTCTAGTTTTCGAGATATAGAACATTATGCCATATACCAGTCCTTGCCTCTGCTCGCCCATAAAACATAAGGCTATAGCTATAATTATGTAGTGCTCAATTTATTATGTGATACACTAAATAAACATAATAATACAAATACTTAAAAGAAAATGGTAGTACCTGAAACTGTACTTATATGATACCAAACAGAACAAGTTTGTTATAAAAATTTCAAGTCATTCGACACCGAAGAAGCTCCTTTTGTACGATTTCCGAGTGTGGCATCTGCCGGAACAATCGCGCATAATATTCCAGCAATAGTCTGCCATCATGTGTGCATCCCATCTTCCTTGTTATCGATTTTCCATTGTTTTGATGTCTTGGTGAAATCTTTCACCTTGCTCTTCGCTGAAGTCACCAAGATTCTCTGGAAATCAGCGATCTAAGTGACTGTGGAGATAATGGACTTTAATGCTCATGTTGCAGCCAAGCTTGTTGAAATGAAGAAGCATATCCTCTACTAGTTGTGCATAATTGTCTGCCTTCTTGTTGCCAAGAAAATTTTTAGTTACAAGAACAAAGGAAGACCAGGCACAAGATTCGATTTCATTCATTGATGGTATGAAAAGTGGGTCATTCATAAGTTGCCTGATCTGTAGACCATCGAAGATTCCAGCCTTCAATTTTTCCATTGTAATTCCTGGTAACTTGTGTACTATGTATTCGAAGCATGAACCTTCTTTATTCAAAGCCCTGACAAATTCTTTCATCAGGCCTAGCTTTATATGTAGTGGTGGCAGTATGATCCTATCTCGTGCCACCAAAGATTCCTTGATTACATTTTGAGCTCCAACCACCATGTCTTTCCTCGAAGGCCAATCTTTTCTTGTCCAATGTTCATGCTTGGCTCTACTGTCCCAAAGACACAAAAGCAGGGATACTTTGTGTAGCCACTTTGTTGACCAAGGAGGAAATTTACCATCTTCAAGTCTACACAAATTACCCATTGATGTTCTTTGTATTTTATCTTTTCCAGTACTAAAGAGATGGCATTGTACTCTTCTTTCATCCTGGTGGAGTGACCGATTGGAATAGAACCAAATTTGTTGCCGTTATTTAAAAGCACACATTTCAGACTACGTTTTGAACACCTGTCGATAAAAAGACGCCACTCATCTGGGCTGTAATCCGACAGACCAATTTTCTTCAATAAGTTGCTGATGTCATTACAGAATACTAGGTTGTTGTCTTCGGTAAAGAATGGCAGCAAATCCTTTTCTCTCTTTCTATAAATTGTAATTTTCGTTCCAGGCTGAAGTGCATTCTTTTCCTTTAGTCTGGACGCAAGCAATTCAGAGGACTCTTTGGAAAGATTTAAGTCCCTGATCAGATCACTCAACTCTTTTTCGTCAAAACGTTCACTGTGTGAAGTTGATTGGAAATCACTGTCACTGCCCCCACTTTCTTCACTTTCGTCATCTTGTCCGATATTGGACATGCAAGTCTCATCGTCTGAGAGCTGAGGTAGTTCGCGAAAAGGTGGAACTGGTACAATATCCGAATGCGGAACAGGTCTCCTGGCTGAAGGTATATCAGGGTAAGACAACTTGTGACGATTATTTCGATTGATGCCTATGATATTAACCATACAAAAGTAACAGTCGTCGAAGTGGTTTATCTGTTCCCTCCAAACCATCGGTACACCAAATTTCAGGCAGCTTCTCTTTCCAATTGTCCAGTGGCGCAATTGTTCAATACAAGTTTTGCATACTGTATGAGGAGCCCATTGCTTATCTTGATCTCCAAGTTTGACACCAAAATAACCTACATATGCTCTTTTTACAAACTCATAAATCGGTTTCCTGTTTGCTTTTAGTGTGTATTCCCCACAAATGTAGCAGAATATGTCTGGATGGTTAATGCAGCTCCGTCTGGAAGTAGCCATAACCTTAAGGATGTTCGCATCTGAGGAATTAAATGACTAACCTAAAAAATAGTAAGAACATGTAGTTATTTAATGCTCACATTCACAGATTGTTCTTGCGACCAACTCTTAATATGCCCTAAGACGACTGCGGCTGCTCTAGCTTTCAGGAGGCGGTTTATATAGGCTATAAATGCTGACTTCAGCATAATCTATTTACATAGTTCGAAACCATGAAACGCTGTATAAGCACAAATAAATTCTAAATGAGGCCATGAATTTAGTGCTGAGTAAGCTGTAGGCTACGGAATAGTTATTTCGTTGAATCAGCAATATCTCAGCACGCGGCAAGATATGCTGATTTTACATTATAAGGATGTAGGCATTATATGAATCAGCAAGAATTATAATTAGCCATAAATAAAGCTTATTATGACATTTTAGTTTTGCCAAAGACATCGTTTAAAGAGTGGACTGGGTTTTCTTTACAAAATCGACGATATCTCAGAAACTAGACCTGATGCACTCAATCCAATGACATTTTCTGAATCAGCGCCCAAAATTACCCCAAGAACAGGTCTAAAACCGAAGGCAACAAGAAAAAAAAATTTTTCTGTTGGCCAGTGCTATCAGAGCTGCCTGCCGCCGTATAGTTTTGTCCAGTTATTACAAAAGGACACAGTAGCCTGGTTTTATGCTCCAAGTACAGTTCTTACTTGTTACCTTGATATCAGTAGACATTCTGGTTTTTGCGGACAAGCACAATATTTTGCCTTGTGTCCTCAACAACAAATAGGCCTACTGATCATGCCAAGACTATTTATATCTCGCATTACTTACATTATGCTTGCAAAATATTTCGACGAAACCCTCGAGACCATAATGTCACCCTATAAAATAACCTGATAAACAAACTTGGCACTATGTGGGCTAAAAAGCTTCCTGTTGAAATACATTTTAGAGAATTGCTATACTGGTAAACTTGAAAATGAACCTTGAAAATGAACCTTTTGAGGCAATTTTATAAAAACAAAATTGTTACTCTCAGCTTATGTCGACTGAGTAGGCTATTGTCGGATGAATCCTAAGATATTACAGATCTAATGTGTTTTAGTCGACTATCCAGTCTGCAAATCTAACATGCATTCGTGCGGAGTCATTGGACCAAACACTTGCGGAATTGAACCAGACGAAATCAAACTTTCATGTAGCATAACATACCGCGGCAACATTTTTCCAATTCTTCAATGGAAAGCCAGTGAAGACAATAAATTTATTGCAGAAGGGCTGGCCAACTTTACCGCGAATATGAATGTCACCTACACACTAACAATGAAAAGTACACTTGATCTAAGTGACTCTTCGTTTATTTGCCAGACGACGAGATCTTCCAAGAGAAACTACAGTTGTTCCTCTGACGTTATCAAAATTTTATGTGAGTATACAGTTTCATCTGTAGTGAAACAGAGTAAGGGGGTCAATGATAATATTAGTTTATGTGTTAATTATTTTAATTGTTTTACTGTTGCTTATCATAGTGTCACGACCCCACTTCACTGTGACATCGTTAGGCACGATCGTTACGTATTCACGCTCGAACAGAGAAGGGTGTTTCTATGATTTATTCACTACAACTACGCAGATTTATCTGTATAACGAAGAGACTGTATCTACTGCAATGTTGGCGTTCAACGGAGATGAATAGTTCGACCACGTTAATTTTGAACCGCAGATTTCAGCTCTGGTGTTGTTAAGCGTAGTCGAGAACGAACCCGAGCCCAGTTCGGCTGGTGCTTTATGTCAGTTTCTTTCAGATCTGACCGCGTGAGTAGTAAGATAAAGGTCACTTTAACTTTATCTCCAAATAAGGGTCACTTTAACAATACCTTCCAAACGAGGGTCACTTTAACTTCTCCTGAAAACAAGGGTCACTTTAACTTCACATCCCAAACGAGAATCACTTTAACTTTACTTCCCAAACGCTTGTACATTTATAATAAATGAAATATTTAATAAAATGAAAGATTGCATGAGATATAGGACATTGCTTAAATATACTAAGTTTCAATATAAGTCATATTTAGCTCAATAAATACAATAAATATAAATGCCCTATAAAGGCAATTAGATAGAAGAAGAATTGAATTCCTTTAGATTTAAAGTTGTATAGATTTTATTGTTCTGAAGCGATTGCGTCTTCAATAGCTCGGTCTCTGCATATACAACTCTTGTATTCACACACACATACACGGAAACGTGAAGAAATACCCGCATATACGTGCAGAGGTACGTAGGTAGGCAAATACGCGTAGGCAAACGCGTAGACAAACACGCAGATACACACGTGCACAAACATGCAGGTTTGCTCCTTACAGGCAAATACACGCATGTACACATCGAACGACTGACCGTTTCCTTTCCAGCTTCTGCCGAAACCAAATTTGACTACTGTGTGGCAAAGAAAAGTGTGCGCAAACAATGTTATATGGAGTCCGCTCAGCAGGCTCGAATTCGCAATCGTTGCCTAACAGACCAAATCCGATGGCGAATAAACCAGCGTTTCGCACCATTTAGACCATGAACTTTAATATACGAAATAAATACTTTTCATTTGCATTATTTCTATTTCTATAGGAGCAGTGTAGTTTGGTGCATTAACGCTTTTGGTCTTTAATTCGATCAGATGTCTTCAGCAGCAACGAAACAATTAAAATGACAATGAATGACAAAGTCAGTTGTTTCGCGAACACCAGCCAATCATGCAGTTACAAATGGAAATGGTTCAGTGCCGATGATTTGATCACAGTCTCTAATGATCAGGTTTTAAAACCAAATAGAGTTGGATGGCATCGGTGCGAAGCGACATGTTCTATAGGGAGCAAGTCATGTACAGTGGAGCCCATGTATGCTGAGGTTTATTCAACTCCAGGTAAGAATATTTCATTTCTGTGACGGAATCTGGCTCTGGATTGCGATGAGCAACCCAATTACTTATTACTCATGTTGTTGATGGTTGCTTATCATAATTTGTTCTTATATTTTGCATTTATTTTGAATTTCGGATGGAAGATTTTGAGTTTTCTCGCGCTAACATTTCTGCATTGAATGAGTTTCTTTTAACTTGCTATTCCGAAACTATGCATTTAAAGTCGATTGTTTTGCATGCTTTGTAGCCTAATTAGCTTTTTCTAGACCAACCAAAGATTTATACAGTGGGGATGTGTTCAGCAGTCGCTTGAGCTGGACAAGTCTGTTTATGAATATTTTTTCTCTACCACAATTTATGTTTGCGGACACTATTTTCTTAATGTAACGATGTAGTTTTTTTTTGTTTTAGCTCCCAGCGGTCAAAATCTGTTGGCATTGTTAGTGTTGTTTGCTCTACCAGTGATTGTACTAATCGGTGTCGTCATATATTACAGGAGGAAAATTCGTATGTGAAAACGTCGCTTATTAGAGTGTAAACTTCCTACTGTCAGTAGCTTGCACAGCAAAACCACCGACAACAAGACAGATATCAACCATAGCTCCTTAGCCACTTTCCCTTTTCCAATTTTTAATATGTGCATAAATGGGTGCGTGTGTACTGAAGGCAACGCAGATTTGATGGAAAAGAAAGACAATTCAATAATGCATGTCAGATACCGAATGACGGACTCAAACTCATCTACAGCAAAGGTCTGTTGCCGAATACACTCTTGTCACACTCGGGTTTCATTGTGACCTGTGATAATTACTAGCAATGTCGGTGCCACAGGCTAAGTTGATACACCTTCTTAGGTTACATTTTACAGTCATTATATTTCAGTCTTAGTGCGATCTTAGTGACATGCAGTTAGCACTCCTTACAGGCATCCGTATTTAGGGATAGTTTTTTAAACATCAATTCACCCGCAAACCCCCAAACTATTTTTATGATCCAAAGTCAAACATGCTATTGTAGAATACACTTGTTCTGTGTCCTATTTCAAACCGGAAGCTCGTGAATCCAACGACTTAAATAATGCATGCAATACAAGAGCTCAATATACGCTTAAACGAACTGAGCGCATTTGCATCAAAAGTTACATTCTGAGAAGGCAGAAAAAGCTGTACAAAATTAAGGGCGTATTACGTCAAACAGTTAGATTGTAGTTTGTTTGCATTTGTTAAAACTTAACCAATCTGCCGCTGCGATGTCTTTATGTACGAAGGCAATGTCAAGGTAGGCCTATTATCCGGCAAAGATTTCCACCACTGGCGGAGTATTACTTGCGTCTGTCCTGCATGCCGTTATAATCCTGTTTTAGCCATATCCTTCCTGTCTTATCAAGAATGAGTTGAGGTTATCTTTCGAGACACAGTGACTGATGATGATGATGATGATGATGATGATGATGATGAGTTTTCTGCCCGAAGGCATGTCCATTGGCTTCATGCCACCCAGGGCTGAGATGAGTGAGGTGGTTTCCCGTTGCCTTTCTCAAAGACAATTGCGGGTGAGCAACTTGTCCAAAGTCGCTACACAGTGGGTGAAGGCAGATTCGAACCCGCGACCTTCCGGTTACGAGACACCGACTATACCACTACACCACCGCGTCCCACACAGTGACTGATACTAGTAACATTTTCCGTATTTTATTGTTAGAACTAGAACCAGAAGTTGAACTAAGAAATGAACCAGAGTGGCGAATACAATTCGGTAGGCCTACGGGTTAAACCTACAAATATATGAAGACTGATTAATTTATAATGTTGTAATTAATTAGTTTATTATATATCGAAAGTTCTTATCAAGTTTATTCAAAACTGTCCAGTTTCTTTGTCTACGATTGTGTTAATTAACATTTTATATTTTCAATGCATTGCAATATTTAACAACATTATTCAAACTACCCCAACAAAGATGTTATTGTCTGTTCTCCGTTGAAAGATCCTGAATGTCGAAACGTCATTTTGGAATCGAAAGGCGTGCGATACCTAGATATGATCTTAGAGATGCACTTCAGTTGTCGCTTAGACCTTTGTTTAGGAATTTATATATTCCATGTTTGTGTCTCGTTCTTTGCCTTTCTGTCTGTGTGTTTGTATCAACTTCTGTGTTTCTCTTTTATTATTGTCATCATCACCATCCCTATAGCCACCATTGTTTGTCTTATCTGATGAATATGAGTAGAGTATGAATGTCAGGTAGTTGCCTAGTAAATCCTCATTGTTTACTTATAACATAGTGTGTAAATTAGATTTTACACATTAGTTCGGATCGGCATAGTTTTTAAAATCTGTTCATTGAATTTAGTATTTCAGTTTGAGAATTAAGAGAAATTAACAAAAAAAGGTATAGAGAAAGTCGTGTTAAATATGCCGTTATAATCCTGTTGTAGCTAAATCACGTCTCATCAAAAATGAGTTGAAGTTGTCTTTCGATGCACAGTGACTGATACTAGCAACATTTTCTGCATTTTATTGTTAGAACTAGAAGGAGAATTTGAACGAAAACGAGAAGAAGAGCGGCAAAGACTGATCGGTACCGGTTAAACATATAAATTAATTATGGCTAACTATGTCGTTATTTAGTGTACAATTTATCAAAAGTTCTCATCAGGTTTATTCGACATTGTCCAGTTTTCTTGTCTACGATTTTGCTATCATTTTACCTTTTCAATGCATTGCAATATTTAACAACATTGTTTAAAATATCCCCATTTTGAAACTAATTGATGAAACTTTTGGATACTTTCGGGGCACTACATTCCACTTTCATGCACTTACTTGTGGTAGGTTCAAAAGAGGTTGGTCTTTGTAAAGCCACGCTGTGTTTTAAGTGGCTCACAGGCCTCCAAGCCTCCAAGATTTTCTTCCCTTATTATTATTTAGCTTCAAAGTAAAAAATCCTCTCTTAGAATAAACTTGTAGAGTATTCTTTCAGATCGGACGCTCTGGCATCAAAAGATTTGAATAATGAATACAATACAAGAGCTTAACATACCTTAAAACGAACTGAGCGTCGTTTCCTCCAAAACTTAAAATCTGACATGGCAAGAAGACGTTGTATCAAATTAAGGGCGTACTATATGATACACTCAGGCTGTTGATTAGATTTGGTAAGACAAAATGTAAATGTGGCATTTTCCTCTTCGTCTTTTCTCTGTGCTCTAAAGTTTGAATTCAAATTAAGCTAACCGAAAGAAATTCCCGCAGGCTTGACTGACTGGATTAATTATCTAATCTGCCGCTGTGATGACCTTATGTATGGAGGGAATTTCAAGGTAGGCCTACAGTCCTGTATAGACCCATACCACGTGCGGAGTGTCACTTGCATCGGTTGTGCATGGAACCTCATAGATATTATCGTTTATACACTTGAATCATCTGTATTTGCTATAGTGCGGTTCATACTGACCTTAAACACACCCAAGTTTGAGGTCACACTGAATCGTAATTGTCTTGGAGAATGAAGTGGCATCAGTGTAATAGGATTAAAAGTACTCAGCTAAATATACAGAGAAAACAATATACTGTCAACCCGTACTCAGACTTTCAAATGCTTTTTAAATAAAGGCTAATGCAGAGTCTACAACAGGTAGCAGTATGCAAACGTTACAGCAAACAGATAGCTCTACACGATATTGAAATAGAACAGTCGCATGCAAGTAAACGATACAATTCTGCAGGGCAGGTACTTTGATCCAACGCTAAATCTACTGCACGTTTGACTGCTTTATAATTATTTTCTTCCCTTGCTGTATTTTTGTACTATCATACATACATACATAGAAAATTCACAATGTACAGTAGGCTTAAAACGCAAATAGAATTAAACAACGGTAAACAATATGCACTTTAAGGGTTTATACGAAACTGTCAAGAATTATAAATGGACTTAACGTAAAATAGAAAGGCCTAAGCATTCGTTCTATCAATAGCATAACGTTAGACAAATTTTTGTGTACGTGGTGTTTTAATATCTTACACAGAAACTGTCTAATAATGGCATCTTGGAATGTAATGTCAACGGTATATTTTGTTGAATTATTTGAATTCATGTCGTGAGTTAGGCCCACTAATTAACCGCAAATACATAGAAACCGATGCCTCAAATCAGCGTCAACATTCTTGGAGTGGGACCCGCCAGCTGTATGTATGTATGTATGTATGTATGTATGTATTTATGTATGTATGAATATATGCATGGGAGGTGTTATCTTAGCCAACGCATTCAAAAATTACATATAAGCGGTAATTATTCGTCCAGTGCCTCGTTGACATATAATGTTTCGCAGGGTTTAGTGCTTAGTCCTTTTCTCTTTACTGAAGGATCTTCGCCGTCATCTTTCCTTCGACGGACTGCAGGTTGTCGATTTGGAAACCGTTTTCTGCTGAAGACCTTCGACGCCAGCTAATGGAATCGCCTGCCAAGTCCTGCGAACTTGACACATTACCACCTTTCCTTATTAAGGACTCTATTATTGTATTTGTTATGTTCCACTTCTATGGCTGAGGATAAACTTCCTAGCTGTCAAAAAAGGGCCATTGTGATTCCGTCACTCAAACGCCATGGCCTTCATCCTGCTATCATGGCTAATTACCGACTGATGTCAAACCTGTCTTACCTAACGAAAATGGTTGAAATAGTTGTTTTTTCTCGAATCACTCCTTATCTTGAATCTAACGCTCTACTATTCCCTCACTAGTCGGGTTTCAGTCGATTTCATTCCACGGAGACACTTATTGCGCGCCTAATAACTGATTTGTTTGGGGCCTTTGATCATAGTCATGTCACATTACTTGCTGTATTTGATGTCAATGCGGCTTTTCATACTGTAGATCACTCTATTCTTTGACGGCGTCTCGAAACCTAATGTGGCATCTCAGATCTTCCACTTAGCTGGATCTGCTCTTTCTTCTCTGTTCGCTCACATGCTGTCATATTTGGACCAACGCGTTCTCCCTGATACGCTTTAGTCTTTGAACTCCCGCAGGGTGCAGTCTTAGCCCCGCTTCATTATATTCTGTACACGGCTGACCAGGGTGCTGTCCTTTCTGCAAAAGGGGTCACCTCCCATCAAAATGCTGATGATACCCTGGCCTATGTCCATGGCCCAGGTACTGCAGCTGCTGCCTTAGTTGATCAGATCATGCATGCCTCAGAGACGCTGGCTGCTTGAATGTCCTCAAACCGTCTTCAGTTGAATTCTGAAAAGACACAATTTATCTGGCTTGATGGTCGTGTTCAAATCTCCAAAATTGATTTTCCCACCCTCTGTCGATTTTTTCCCGACATCTCATTTCCTACCTCTGAGCGAGACCTGGGCATTATTCGTGACCAAGAGCTTATGCTTCAAAATCATGTAAACAGTTTCTGTCGATCCTGTTGCTATCATCTCCGTCAAATCCGAACTGTGCCACGTTCGCTTACCATTAAAACTGCTTTCATTTACTCCAGAATTGATTTTGGAAAAGTTGGTGCAAGAGTTCAAGGGACCATAGGGAGCAGCACGTCACTTTCGTTGTCGTTGAATTGACCGTTGAGAAGCGGTATACTCTGGTAGATGACTGGCGAACGCCAACGATACTGCAGATGAACTTTGCTGAATGATCTGTCAAGGCTTCTACACGGTTGTCACATTTCTTCGGCGAATTTCAGATAGAACTTCAGTTGCTTCATTTCGATCGGGATCTGATGCATGACTTTGGTCAGATACAACAACCACATCATCAGTTTGACTTACTTTAATACGCCCAGAAGAATCGCGCTTTGCATATCTCCATGAAGTGGTCCCGTCAGCCATAACACTGTCCCTTCGAAGCCTGCATCCATCATACAAAAGAAGATCCTTCTGCTTCTTCGATTTCGTTCTCTCCATGGCTATTTTTTAAGAAGCTAATAAAATTTTGTCCTTTATATACATGCAAGAAGTAAGCCAAACGGATCACGATCACTGATCGAATCGAAAAGCCATGAAAGAATTGAAGGAGAAAATATATGAAAGAATAGACTGCGAGTTCATCGAAACAATTAATGGCGAGAAAACCTCAAAGATTTTAAGGCGAGAACACATGAAAGAAAGTTAGCAGATATAATGCAAATAATTTATATAAAGTCTTCTCGATAATGCTTTAATTGGACGTTAATTGCGTTTCACATGCACGGGTCTATGGTAGTAGCCTACTATCAAGTTAGGAGGTGCGTCATGGACTATTAATAAACAATAGGTATGATATCTAAAGTTGCGCCCTTTTGTCTTGCGTGCGTTTGTGGGGCTGTTATCATTGCGCGCATTTGTCTGCGCGCATTTGTTAGTGCGCTTTTATCCTGCGCGCTTTTGTTACGGAGCCCTCAAACCGTGTCAAGCCTATAATATAAATTATTGGGGAAAGAGCCTACGCCTATATGCATTTGAAATTTACGCCTACTATAATGAGAGAACTACTACAACTACAACTACTACCAACCACCACCACCACTACTACTACTACTACTGCCAACACTGCCTCTACCATCACCACCACAACTACTATTCTACTACATGATTTCCATGGCTATGCAGCCAGACTTTGGATCTCAAATTTTTCCTTGGAATCATGGGTTTTGTGGAAATTGAGTTAGAAATTATATTATTGGAGTACAAATTTATATGGCTTTGATGATGATTTTCACTCAATTCAGTAGCTTGAATACAGTTTATGGAAATCTAAATAAAAATATGAAAAGTCTGTTTGATACAATACATTACATTATGATACTTAATTACAATAAATTGCAATTGACATTTCATATATTTCCTTTTCCCTTCTACGTCTTTGAAGCGAAACTGATGGGAAATCACACCTTATGTCCATTACTGTGGTATCTCTATTTTCAGTTGAAGGATAGTCTAACTGTAGGTCGTTTTGCATTTTAGATCCACTGACAAAGATCAGAGAAAAACCTGAACTGGTGAAGAGAATCAACATCGGGTGCAGTGTTTGTGGTTTGGCTTTGCTCAACAGAGAACTGTTCGTTGCCTCATTTGATGCTGTGGATATCTTTGTTTATGATCCTGTGTCCTTTAAAAGGCTTCGAGCAATTCGCTTGGAAGATTTTGCTGGTCCAAGAGACATTGCATCTTGCCAGCAAAAGAACTGTCTCTTTGTAATCACAGACTTAAGTTCATCATTGTTCTGCATTGATCAAAAGGGAAATATGCTCAAGATGTGCCAGGTACGTTATCAGCCACATAGTATTTCGCTTACGCCTTCTGGCAACATCTTGCTGACGTGCAATGCCAAAATACTGATTTACAGTTCAGATGGAAATTTAATGCAGGAGATCAGTTATGATGCAAATGCCCTTGACAAGTCCTGGCAAACAATTCTGACGAAGTCCGGCCACTTTTTTATATGCCAGGGTTGGATGGAGAGCAAACATCATCGGGTCGTAGAACTGAACTCTGAAGGTGCGATCGTCAAATCTACTGACAGTAAAATACAGCACTCGGGCAGCTATCTTTCCAATCCGGTTTACATGGCAATGGATAGAGACGAGCTGATATTTGTTGCAGATAGTGGTACCAACCGGGTGGTTCTGCTTAATCGGGAACTTGTTTTCTTGAAGGAGCTAATTAGCGAAAATGATGAAATCATTCAGCCTTATCGTGTGCTCCTGGATGAAGCTTCAGGACTCCTTTATGTTGGCACAAGCCGTCGACAGCTGCTCTGTTTCAAAGTTTTTAAGTGAATCCAATGTAGATTTTTCTATCCTATAATAGTTATTTTTTTTGCGAAATTCTGTATTTCAATTAGTTGTTGACAGAAGAGTGTATTCTAAGTATAGACGTAATGCTTGAGTGTTTTCTGAATTTTTCGCCTCATATACCTGTTTTACCTCTCAACTTCTTGCAGCAATCATCAATTGATGCCGTGAACATTATTAGAGTGACTTTGCAACAGTAAACAGATTATTCTGATGAAATTTGGAACCCAGTGAATTAATTTCTATGACAACTGTTTCATTTGATTATTTATCTTTGCTTACTTTAATTTTGAATTATGTTGTCGAGTTTTAGAAGCTCTATGGCGAATGAAATTTGAAATGTATAATGATTTCAGTTTGTACCTGCTGGTTTAGTAATCGATATTGTTGAAGAATAAGTCACGTTTCTCTAGCAATCGTTTGAAGTAATATGCATTAAATGCAGTGGCTAAATTGTTCATCCAGAGATTGCTAGTCTCTAATTTTTTTTAAAATCCAAAGTCTAAGCTTATGCTGGTGAATCTATAACCGATACTCGCTATTTGGATAAAACATAAAAATGCGGAAAACACGACACGTTGTTGTAATTATTAATATTTTTATTATTGCAAGCAGAAACACGTATAAACTAAAAAGCACTAAACAACATATCAGAAATGACTAGACTTAGCTTTAGATCAAAACGTCAGATACAATTATCTGCAAATACATACAACAACAAAATAAAAAGAATTAAATATGCATAGCAAAATTAAAGAGACCAGATCTACTGAAACATTTCAACTACTCTTCCAGATTGTGCTTCACTCCTATTTTAGGTGACGAGTCTCCTAGTTTAGGTGGCGGATCTCACACTTCAAGTGGTGGGTCCCACAGTTCAGATGGCGGCTCTCAAATCAGAATTTCGGATCTCAGACACGGCGGACATGGCTGAATTTAAGCACTGATTAAATGTGTGTGCGTGCGTATGTGTGCAATCTATTATTTAGGTTGTTCTTAAAATTCGTATTTTTAGCAAATCAATGCATAGCCAGAAAAACGAGACAGTGTCGGGCGTTGAGGGTTGCAATGGATATCAAATACAAAAATTCTACAGAACTGGCAGATCCAGAAGTCGAGAACAAAAAGGAAGTAATTACTTGGGTCTACCCGAATACCCGAAAACCGACACTCAATATAGCATAGCGTCTTTTAGTTACCTCTCAAAATCTGTCCTCTTATTTGAGTCCTAACCATGTGGCCTCTTATTTTAAGAGTCTGACGACTTGTGATTCCCTTGAAATCATGTTTTATTGCTCCTGTCTTCATACTGTAGATACAATTACTTATAGAATTCATTGACCAAATGCTGCTCAGGTAATGCACACCTCGTCAAATATAAAATTATTTATTTCTCTATAATCTTCAGCTTTATAATTACACTGGCCAACACATAATTTGTTGCCTCAAATGTTAGAACTGTTTCTGGGTATATTTGACCTGCTGATTCCAGAAAAGGCACCAGTTTTCTCCCAGCAGGTCTAGTTTTCGAGATATAGAACATTATGCCATATACCAGTCCTTGCCTCTGCTCGCCCATAAAACATAAGTCTATAGCTATAATTATGTAGTGCTCAATTTATTATGTGATACACTAAATAAACATAATAATACAAATACTTAAAAGAAAATGGTAGTACCTGAAACTGTACTTATATGATACCAAACAGAACAAGTTTGTTATAAAAATTTCAAGTCATTCGACACCGAAGAAGCTCCTTTTGTACGATTTCCGAGTGTGGCATCTGCCGGAACAATCGCGCATAATATTCCAGCAATAGTCTGCCATCATGTGTGCATCCCATCTTCCTTGATATCGATTTTTCATTGTTTTGATGTCTTGGTGAAATCTTTCACCTTGCTCTTCGCTGAAGTCACCAAGATTCTCTGGAAAGCGATCTAAGTGACTGTGGAGATAATGGACTTTAATGCTCATGTTGCAGCCAAGCTTGTTGAAATGAAGAAGCATATCCTCTACTAGTTGTGCATAATTGTCTGCCTTCTTGTTGCCAAGAAAATTTTTAGTTACAAGAACAAAGGAAGACCAGGCACAAGATTCGATTTCATTCATTGATGGTATGAAAAGTGGGTCATTCATAAGTTGCCTGATCTGTGGACCATCGAAGATTCCAGCCTTCAATTTTTCCATTGTAATTCCTGGTAACTTGTGTACTATGTATTCGAAGCATGAACCTTCTTTATTCAAAGCCCTGACAAATTCTTTCATCAGGCCTAGCTTTATATGTAGTGGTGGCAGTATGATCCTATCTCGTGCCACCAAAGATTCCTTGATTACATTTTGAGCTCCAACCACCATGTCTTTCCTCGAAGGCCAATCTTTTCTTGTCCAATGTTCATGCTTGGCTCTACTGTCCCAAAGACACAAAAAGCAGGGATACTTTGTGTAGCCACTTTGTTGACCAAGGAGGAAATTTACCATCTTCAAGTCTACACAAATTACCCATTGATGTTCTTTGTATTTTATCTTTTCCAGTACTAAAGAGATGACATTGTACTCTTCTTTCATCCTGGTGGAGTGACCGATTGGAATAGAACCAAATTTGTTGCCGTTATTTAAAAGCACACATTTCAGACTACGTTTTGAACTGTCGATAAAAAGACGCCACTCATCTGGGCTGTAATCCGACAGACCAATTTTCTTCAATAAGTTGCTGATGTCATTACAGAATACTAGGTTGTTGTCTTCGGTAAAGAATGGCAGCAAATCCTTTTCTCTCTTTCTATAAATTGTAATTTTCGTTCCAGGCTGAAGTGCATTCTTTTCCTTTAGTCTGGACGCAAGCAATTCAGAGGACTCTTTGGAAAGATTTAAGTCCCTGATCAGATCACCCAACTCTTTTTGGTCAAAACGTTCACTGTGTGAAGTTGATTGGAAATCACTGTCACTGCCCCCACTTTCTTCACTTTCGTCATCTTGTCCGATATTGGACATGCAAGTGTCATCGTCTGAGAGCTGAGGTAGTTCGCGAAAAGGTGGAACTGGTACAATATCCGAATGCGGAACAGGTCTCCTGGCTGAAGGTATATCAGGGTAAGACAACTTGTGACGATTATTTCGATTGATGCCTATGATATTAACCATACAAAAGTAACAGTCGTCCAAGTGGTTTATCTGTTCCCTCCAAACCATCGGTACACCAAATTTCAGGCAGCTTCTCTTTCCAATTGTCCAGTGGCGCAATTGTTCAATACAAGTTTTGCATACTGTATGAGGAGCCCATTGCTTATCTTGATCTCCAAGTTTGACACCAAAATAACCTACATATGCTCTTTTAACAAACTCAGAAATCGGTTTCCTGTTTGCTTTTAGTGTGTATTCCCCACAAATGTAGCAGAATATGTCTGGATGGTTAATGCAGCTCCGTCTGGAAGTAGCCATAACCTTAAGGATGTTCGCATCTGAGGAATTAAATGACTAACCTAAAAATAGTACGAACATGTAGTTATTTAATGCTCACATTCACAGATTGTTCTTGCGACCAACTCTTAATATGCCCTAAGACGACTGCGGCTGCTCTAGCTTTCAGGAGGCGGTTTATATAGGCTATAAATGCTGACTTCAGCATAATCTATTTACATAGTTCGAAACCATGAAACGCTGTATAAGCACAAATAAATTCTAAATGAGGCCATGAATTTAGTGCTGAGTAAGCTGTAGGCTACGGAATAGTTATTTCGTTGAATCAGCAATATCTCAGCACGCGGCAAGATATGCTGATTTTACATTATAAGGATGTAGGCATTATATGAATCAGCAAGAATTATAATTAGCCATAAATAAAGCTTATTATGACATTTTAGTTTTGCCAAAGACATCGTTTAAAGAGTGGACTGGGTTTTCTTTACAAAATCGACGATATCTCAGAAACTAGACCTGATGCACTCAATCCAATGACATTTTCTGAATCAGCGCCCAAAATTACCCCAAGAACAGGTCTAAAACCGAAGGCAACAAGAAAAAAATTTTTCTGTTGGCCAGTGTTATTTAATACTTGTTATTTACTTTATTATTTATTACCAAAATTCTTTACTACGACATTTAACTGATCCATCATACAAACTCACCATCACTTCACCCCTTGCAATCTCTGCCCAGGTCTACCACTCTAAACCGAAAACACTCCTCTGCCACAGATCCTACCCTGATTCCTCTTCTTCCCCTTAGCTATCCCACAGATTGAATTCAAAACACCACCCACCGTAGTCATCTGACTGTCTCCTGCGTGACTCCTGGATCTCGACCTGTTCTTGCCCTTCGCTTTCGTTTTGAATGAGCGCCTGTGAATAAGCTGGTTTTTGCGACTTGACTTTCGTTGGGCGCTGTAGAAATCTCGAACTTACGGTTACGATTACGATACGACAGCGCAGGTGAATAAGCTAGTCTCCCTGCTTAGTGAGGCTCTGAGATATCTCCGAGATTTTTTTACTTTACTTATACACATACCAGTTATTTATGCCTATCAACCGCTGTTTCTTCTCTTTCAAGCCTCTTCACCCTCTACGGCTTCCTCCTTAGAAATGCTGAAATTGTAGTTTTCCATTTATGTGACAAGTTGGAAGCTAAGCTTCTTCTGCAGCCGTTGATATACTGATTGCGTGGAGAGAGGGCTGAACTTCATCGTTACTTTGTAAAATCAATCATTCCAATTTAGGCCTTTATCTTATATTTTAAGAGCCTCATTACGCTATGTAAACTACACATATTTAGTCCTATATATAGACACTGAAAAGTAGCCAGAACTGTTGACAGGTTATAGAGGGATCGAGGCACGCGTATAGGTCCTTAGGCTGAAACATGGATACGATATATGCCTATTGTTATGCTTGTGTGTTTGTGCATACTCGTGTCTTTGTCTTAATGCATGCTTTATGATCAAATCAAATGAACACATAATTCTCGGTGATTGAATTGTGATTCTTTTCAAAAAAACTGTGCAAATGTACCACTCAATTGCCTCACATTCGATTGCATTGTATCATTGAGCCTGTATTCTGTGCATTCACGTCTAGGCCTATTGGTCATGTCTTTAGGTTGTGTATATGGTATCCCTTTGGCCTTTCAATTCTGTGTTCAGGTTACGATTCCGTGCGGCAGGTGTACGTACATCAGATGAAATGACAGGTCGTGAAGACGGCAGCAAAAACTGATTCTTTTTAAGTCGCCGAAGCTGAAGTTCTGCAGCATATCCGGTCCTGTTATAACACAAATAAAGCGCTCATCTAACCATAATCTTAACCCATAGACATATAGAGTGGCGTCTATATCCCTACTTAAGGAAAATGATGCATTATTCTCAAACACGCACAAAATAAAAATGCGTGTGTACATCGCCGACTTCAAATTGGAATTAGTCTTAAAATTTCCATTTACGCGAGTACCTTAAATTTAAAAGAAAATTCCTACTGTCGTATCTATCTTTGTAGCAGTGTTCGGCACCGATGAATCTACCGATACTATAAAATTTCGTTTGTGTTCCTTTATATTAATGGATATCGGAACTAATTATCTGGACATCTATATAGAGCCTTTTAGTACCTCTCAAAAGCATTTCTTTTCAGCCTATATGAAGTCATAGTTCGATAAGAATGATAAGTTCATCCATATGTGAAGGATGTTTGAAAGGCGAACAATCGTCTGCATTTATTGGTAGACCGTCTAAGAATCAAACAGTCTGAATTCGCCGATGGCTGTGTGATGATTGCACGCATTAAGGTTGAGGAATGACAGTCGAATAAAAGCGCGCATAGCACACGGTGCGACTAATAGGCCTACACCCTCGGGTGATGTTAGAGCGCGCTGAGTCTAATTATCCCTGGCGCCACAAGGTTCATCATCAGTCTCTGGCTATGCGGTCGACGAAGACCTCATCAAATGAGAGGCCTCAGCATTTGAATTTAGTTCAAATTATTTGCAGCTGTAGCAATTCTGACTTTAGTGCATATATCATGTAGGCCTACATGATATTATTTTCACGTTTTTAAATAGGCCTACTGACAAAAGGTTTTTCAACACGGCTGCAAATAAACTCCTTATTGTATGAAACCGCATTGTTCACGATTCTGTATAACAACCAATTTATAAGGCTGCTTTGCTGATTAAGCTATTCAAAATTTACATGGCTGCGTGTTTAAAACTTCTGCAGTAGTCTGGCTCATGCATGAGAAAGGCGCTCCACACGTCATACAGATATACTTAAAGGCCTACAATTCCAGTTGTGTAGGTTAGCCTAAACTATACATTTTTTAAAAGTTATGACGAGTGAAGTAAAGGATGTCGGGCGGTTCACGATCCATGAATGAAATGCCGCCTCCGAAGACTTAAAAGGGGAAGTAAACAAGGAGAACTGTACCAGTGTACCACTGTACCAATAACGATGATGAATGCATTCAGATAGATGGCCTGTTGTAGACGAGACTACAGTCAAGGCAATGAGATTCGGTGACCGGCAGCAAGAAACGATTCCTCGATTATGATGAAACAGTTTTATGGCGCAGAAGTGACCGAATGTTGAGGAGTACAATAGACATTGCTTGGTAGCAGTCACGAAAGAGATTGATTCAGGCGTTGTTTGGCCTCGTGGGTCCGGAGCGGGGTGAATAACGAGCAATGCAAAATAGAGCAAGATGACCAAGAACGACGTTAGACTGCTTGAGACTGTTGCATGAACCAAGGACGGTGACTATAAGGATATATAGGCCTAATAAAGCATTCGTAATCCCGAGTTTCTACAGCGCCCAACGAAAGCCACGTCATGGGGACCAGCTTATTCACAGGGGCTCAGTCAAAACAAAATCGATAAGCAAAAGAGTTCGGTTCCAGGTCAAGATCCAAGAGTCAGGCAGAGAGACAGCGTGGCAGCTACGGTGGGTGATGCTTGGGATTGAAGCGGAAAAAGAGATAAGAGGAAGAAGGGGAGTCAGGATATTAGGTGAGACTAATTAGGTTGTATTGTAGAGTAGAGGAAGTGTGTAAATTTGGGGAGGAGAGTAGGAATTGAATATACAGCGGTAGAATCGGAGGGAGAGCTGAAGAACCAGGGGAGACATGATTTATTTTAATAAAAAGGAGTTAAGATGGTGGGCTGCATAGAGACGCTGCCAATAAAAATAAAAAGTGACCTGAATGATCGTAAATGCAAAAAATTTGTCAGCAAAAAGACAACGTTTTCACCTGATCGGCTAAAGGGAGGCGGCTGCAGGATTGCTTGCATGGGGAGACAAAAGCATTTCCAGAGGGTCATCATATTCTGGCATCCCACCATGCCCGGGTCTTGTCTGAGAGGCGCCAGCCCCCGCCCCTTTAGCTAAATCTGCCACTGGTGTTGACACACGTAGATTAACAGAAGAGCAGTCTGAACTGAGGAAATTAAGTTTACGTTATATCAAATGTAAAATAAGGCCGAAGTCAACGGTCCTGGCAGCCTTAATTAGGCCTAACTATTGTTAAACTTAGGATACTACTATAAGACATGTTTGTGTGAAGCGGTTGCTCCATCAGTAACAGGCAGTAAAGCACTTGCCTCGTGATCGAACAATCGTTGAGTTTCAGTGTGTGACGTTGAGACCTTGGGCAAGTTGTTCATGGACGATTACCTCTGTTACCAAGCAGTAGAATTTTGCACCGGATCCGGCAGGGGGTCAATGGTCTTCGTGCGTCTGTAGAAACTTTGAAAATGTGTTCGTAGTCGCCTATGTCGGAGTCTGGTTAATCGCTAGATGGCCGCAGTAGTGCTTAGTTAGCTCTAGCTTTAACCTTTGACATAAACTAAAATGCTACATGGTCTGAATTTAAAGTTACTTAAGTTTTAATTCAGACCATGTAGCATTTGAGTTGCTGAAATGTAGAACTGAATTTTTTGTTTCCCTCCGGAAATTTCTATGACACATCCTGCTTCAATCTCCAGGTTTAGACGCCTCTGAGATGCAACGCTTTTGCGTGAACACTAAACGAAATATCTCCCATGGTCGGGTTGCCCATTGGATCTGCTACTTTTTACAAGATTCAGAAATCCACAAAGGCCAATTTAGAACCCATATGCTTGTGAGGGAAAGCTAGAGGGCCATGCAGTGCGATGTCAAGATGGAAAACTAACGTTAACTAGCTTGCACTCATAAGATTATGGGTTATGACATGGCCTTTGTGGATTTATGGATTACAGTATTGTCTTCCTTAAGCATCGTTGACACCACAAATCCCCATTCTTAGACAATATAGCGGGACTTTCATGTTAAGCTCTAACATGGTTTCTAACGCTTAAACATCTCTGAGCTTATAATCCTCATATATGGAGTCGTTTTCTAATATTTAAAATAAACTAAGACTGCGAAATCGAGTTTACCTTTTATGAGTACGCAGATATGTATCTGTACTAATACAAAAAGCATTTTAAGAACCTCTCAAAAGTTCCAATATCTTGCGCTTTAGAAATCGACTTTTAGTAATATCATAATTAACTCCTAGACACAAGTACTGCGACTAAAAGCTTGACTTCCACCTTTGAAAACGTGAGCGGCGCAAAGTGCATTTTCGGATTGAATATTTTCTTTGACGCTCTGCACACGGCTTAAGATCTATTATGCCACTGTTGGCATGCAAAATAGTGCTATGTAGAGCTCGTATATCTAGCGAAAGAGACCCTAACACATGTGGACACCTAACATTCAATCTGTGACTTGAGATTCTTGCCTTCTCTCTACCTCTGTTTCGCCACCCACTGAAAACCTGTAGATTTGATTATGGTTATGAATCATTTCTGCAACCATCGTGGCTCCTAGATCAGATGCTGATGACCCTTTTAATTTTTTACGGAAGCAAAATATGGATTCAACGCGAATGAATCAATTTATTTAACATTGCACATATTTTTGTCTTATTTAGGCCTAATTTCTATTGTACTTCTAGTAATATTACACCCATTCTAATTTTTTGGCATTTGTTCAAACTATTTCAGCTAAATAACCATAATTAGTCTTATCTGCCATCGCCTTTACCATCGCTGCCTGTCCACCCCAAGGTTGACTACTGTAATTCTCTCGTCCATAACCTTCAATCCAATCAAATTAAGCCCGCTCTACGCGTTCATCCTCCTACGTCATTCGTGCCCGTCCCTCTGTAACTACTCATTTTAAATTCTCTAACCAATCCGTACACCACACTGCACCTGTCTCTGGAACGACCTCGTTCCTGAATTTCGCATACTTTACGTTCCTCTATCCCTTAAGTCGTTCACTCATCATTACCTGTCTCGAGCGCTCTTTCTATTACTGCTCATGCTTTTCAATCAAACCTGGTCTCAACTCATCAAGAAATCCTACTTTGATCCAAACAATCTCTCAAACTTAACATAACCCAACGTTAGAGCTGCTCTGTCCCCTCCTCTCTGGTTTTCTGGCAACCGGACTTTCTGTAATTTGTGAATATCCTGCCACTGTGCAGATTGATCTCAGAGACACCAAGTATATATATAAATACTTGGTTATTGATCAGGACCATGAAAATGTCCTCTAGTCTTGTCCATCTACACCTAAAACATCATTCACATTCAGGGACATATTGATTTCCTTATGCGACTAACGTATTAAAGTCTCCACATTTTGTCAGAATCATTATATTAATCTGTTCGTGCATGAGGCAGCTCCAGATGATTTCCTGATAGTGACCAACTTTCGGCGTAGAATTCTTCATTGCCAACCGATCGAGGACAATCCAAACCCTATAACTACTGAGGACGCTGGAATCCAGAAAGCGAAAATGCTCTTTGCAGTTTCGGCTGGATGAAATTAATTGGGCTGCATGGAAGGTTGTAGGTGGACTCGCCTGCCAAAAATGTTACCTCGGTTGACAATTTGAGAAGAAATTGCTTTCTGTATTGTCGTTCCACATCTCTGCTCTGTCAGACCTAAACCTGTACAACTCGCTATTTTTCTAATATGCGTGGGTTTATGATTGAGTTTAGAAAGGCCAAAATCTTAAAATCGCTTGGGCACTATGAACGCTATGAACCTATCTCATTGGATATAATTCAGACATTGCTTGTAAGCATGTTTTTAAGTGCATAGCGCCTGTCAACTGACCATGTTGCCTGAGCATTAATGGTCTTGGGGTCGTCCATAAAAGACGTCCAGAAGAAAATTTACGTACTTTAGACCCCTCCCTCCTCCCTGTCCGCGCATTTGGCATTACATACCCCATCTCTCTTTGCAGACGTCTGAACTTCAGTGGAGTATGAAGACCTAGATTAGGCTACCCTATTGATTTTGCAGGGCTAACTATGCTGCTCGGTGAGGTATTTTGATACTCCACATTCAGCAAAGGGACTAATTATATTCAGTGCAATGCACACTGTCTATTGTTTGACTGAAGTTGGTGTTTAAGGCAAAGGCTCTAAGGTAATAACTGTTTGTACCTAATTTAGATGCAGATTTCCGCATTGGGCATAGCCTACCTCCCTGTGTCCGCATTTGTCTGCTTGTTTGATGACCTCCTCTCTCTCTTTCACCCCTGCTCAGCCGATAGATATATGGTATGTTAAAAATGCATTACTTATTTACATGCTCATTGCGGATATCCTTAATTAAATAACCACATGTATCAAATTTCGATGCAGACTTCCTCATTGGAGAAAAATTTCCTTCCTTTGTCCGCTTTTGTTATCTTTTTAGGTGACCCCTATTTCCTTTCTTCTTCAGCCGATTGACATACGGCATGCTAACAAATGCATTTATTTATTTACTTAGTCATTGCGGATATCCTTTTAATGGACGACCGCTAAGTACATAATAATGCCTGGTAATCAGCACTGTTGCCAGAAGTTTCATGGTCTTGCAGTAGGGTTCTGACTGAGGCTTACAGTCAAGTCGTATATCTGCTTATCTTGGTTAGTTAACTTTTGATGATTGAAGGATGACACAAATTGGCTATGCAAAAAGATTTTGTTGTTTATATTATATCTTAGCAGATTTCATTTTTGTCCAAAGTGTTTAGAACAGAAAATGTAAAACTCTGGTCACAAAATGGAAACTTAAAAAATTGATAGATGCATATTTCGAAAGTCTTTTCACAGATTTTGATGGTAATATAATTTCTGGTAAGTATTTTTGGAAACTTGTTTGGTTGTCCTAATCTGCCGAGGCACCACATTTTTTGAACAGATGATTGGGGCAAATAATGGAGGAAGGTTAAAGATACCGAATGGACATGCAAAGGGTGACAGAAAAGATTAACAGATGCTTAATTTTAGACCACTTTAAGCAGCATAATGTAACATAATATTTAGCCATCTTCTATGGTTGTAATGTCTTGATAATGAACTGCAAGTTTCCAATGGCAGGACAGGATTCAAAGTATAAACCCAACTATGAATGAATGACGTTTCGTCAAGTGCTTGCATGTAACGTCAAATGGTTCTTTATGAAAAGCTGTTTAATATTTTTCGAAGTTTTGTTTTTATTTGCCGTTAACTATTTTGATATTGATTTTAGTGCGGTGGAGATTGTTTTTTTGTCGTTGTTCCGTTGGCTTCTTGATTTCAAACTTTTAAAAATAGTTTGAGCATTTCTCTGCTGTTTGAAAAGAAATTTCTTGTAGAGTCATTAAAAAACTGACACAAATGTATATAGGCCTTGCTCTTAACATAATCTAACCATGATTAGCTGTTCTTAAAGTGCAATATAGTTTTACGTTGCAACCAGTTTTCTCCCACTGAGTTTTTTCTGCCCAGACACACAAATCACTCTAAGTTAATATATTATGTCAGCAACAACTCAATACAGCATGGAAAATCTTGTGGTTATTACAAAGCAGTCCGTTTTAAGGAATTATGAGGTTTCCAATGTCAGTTGAAATTCAAGATTCTAGTTACTGTAAAACGGATGTAAAGGTAATGTAAAGAACACAAACCTCGTCACTGCATGAACAGTTAAAGGGGGTTGCAGAGGAGTGTTTGTAGACCTGTAGGACTGAAGACTTACATTGATCACATGTATGCAGTGATGGGGTCTCGAGACTGAGGTCTTGGTCTCGAGACAACTTTGACGCAAAAATGTGGTCTTGGTATTAGTCTCGAATATGCCGGTCTTGGCCTTTGCTTTGGTCTTAACACTGGTCTTAGTCTTGAACCTTGTGGTCTTGGTCTCTAACACTGTAGTCTTGGTCTTGATATCCTACCATGTAGTCTTGGTCTTGGAATTTTGATCTTGCTTACAACACTGCAACTGTCTCGTCCAATGTTATAATTAGCGCAACGTGAAAACTTTGAAAAACTTAGGGTACTTTCGCATCAGGCGTTTTAAGTTTGGTCTTTTAACTGTGCATTATTCACGCTTGAGTGTTGACATGAAAATAAACAATGGGACTGAACTTTCCGGATTGTTTTATCACGGCCGTAGTTAGACTTTTCAAGTCGGGTGTCGACTCCCAATTAACTCTGGCAAATCCAGTCTTCGTACCAGGGCACTGGTAAGCTATATTTTGCATGCCTGCAGCGGTTCAGTCTTAAACTGTGCTTGAATTGAAATTCAGGACTGTAATCGATTACAGTATTTAATCGGTTAACAGCCATTAATCAATTATTAATCGATTAATTTCGAACAAATTGACATTTCGCTAAAATTGTAAACTTTTAAGCTACAAGTTTTAAAACACCGGCTCGTTCTGAAAACAGTTTGCTAACAGTTTATACTCTAAAAAATTAAACATCATTTAGCGATTAGCAAGTTGAAGGTTAATGTAAGTTTAAGCAGACTCGGAGATAAAACAAGCATAATTACATGGTCCGGTATTAAAGCCAGTCACGTTTTGTTAATGATTACAAATTGCAGTGCTAATATCATTATGTAGACTATAAAAATAGGTCTTTAGCAAATAACTGGAATAAGTCTCTTTTGCCCAAAAGCTTCGATAAGCCTGCTAAATTAGCAGGATCGAAGCCTTATGGTCGCTATAAAAAACATGTACATTTACAATAACATTTAATTGGCTACATACTAAAACCTAGCAACGGATACAAATACATTTCCGTTCCTTCTTTCGGCTTTTTGTTGATAGGTTTCGCCGCGTTAATTGGCCTAGGTAGCTATAGGCCTACAGACCGCAGTGCAACAATTAACCCTTTCAAAGATCACTCGACCTACATCCTCTGTGTTCATATTTAAATGGGTAACTCAGGCACTCTATTGCATAAATGTGGATCTACAAGGACTAGGTGTTGATCCTAAATAATATTCAGGTAAGTGAATGAAATGGGATCACAACTAATTCTGGTCGAAGAAAACGCGGTTCGCGTACAACTCAAGCCGCCACGACCCTGTTGCACGCATTCCTGGCACCAAGAGAGTTATAGGTTAGAGAAAGAACTTTGATATTAACGAATTTGGGTGTTTTCAGTCAGTGGAGTGATAGGAGTGATAGTCTATAGGCTTATCATGCTTGGTTGTCCTAGTGACTTTTAAAAATCTGATCTGGTAGACCGAGAACAATAAATTCAGTGTTGACAGGGTTGAGGTACAGGAGCTTAGAGGACATGCCTTTTGAGATTTAATTGACAACATAAAGCAATGGATAAGGAAAAACAGCTTTCAGAGAAGGATGTGAAGAGTTGGTTGTCATCAGCATAAAGATAATGGTCGATCGGAGGATTCTATGAGGAGGCTCAGCGTCATAATGTACAAAATAAAGAGAAATGAGGACGTAACCTTCAGGCGCATCACAAGAGAGTTGAAGAGGTTGCAAACAATGACCTGCAGCTTTTGCAGAAAAGGAGGGGAAGATAAGTAAGACCAAAAGCAAAGAAGGCAGTATCAGAAATGTCAAACAAGGAGAACAGTCGCTGAAGAATTAAGTCATGATCGGTAGTATCAAAAGCAGCATAAATTTTGAGAAGACAGAATCAACAGACTTGCAGATGACTAATGGCAGAGACTAGCTTATTGGATAGAGAGGCAAGCAGATTTTCAGTGGAGTGATGTTTATTAAATCCAGATTTGTAGGGATTGAGAAGCGAGTTAGAAGAGTTAGCCGGGCACAGCAACAACAATGCGTTCAGGTAGCTAAGATAATAAAGAAAGATTGTAATGTGACTCAGCATGGATTAGACCAGATATATTATATCTGGTGATTCGGATTCGTATGCAGGCCTACCTGGGTTACAGAGCAATCCTTCGCAGAATGGTGGACGAAGATTCAACGGAAAAATCCTATGCTGGTGGACGATTTCAGCCAACGATGCAAGCGGAGCGATCGAAATACTGAGGTTCGAAATTCAACAAACATCTACGGTGGCGCGTGTCGGCTGCTTTTATCCAGAAGACAAGCTCGTTCGGTGATCATCGATTCGGTCAGAGTCATCGGAAGATCCCGTCGTCCAAAACAAGAAGAATATACGCGAAAGAAGTCAACGTCTACTTGGAGCAGCCAAAGAAGAGTAGATTCCTTACGGAAGACACGATAGGTGAAAATACGAGTAAGCCTACTGTATTTTACGAATATTGTAAGAAACCGATTATCATTTGCATTGAAGTGTTCTTCCTGCGTATTGTGTAAAGAATTGATTTCTGCTTACGCTGTGACTCTTTATAGTTCTTAAAAGGCTACTTAAACTAGTAAGTAAGACGGAGCGATTTTTGACAGAAAAACAGGCAGGGATTTAAACGGGGATTTTTAGGAAACGCACGTAACTGAGTTTTTCCAAATGAATTATTTTGGACGAAGGTTGCTAAACTAAGCCATGCCATCTTCATCGATGGGGACCAAGGGTTTCAAATCCAAGGAACGAAGCAGTAAGCTGGCAGGATGTTAGCGACTCTATTTGGACTGGAATCGCAACATCCTGTTAAGTGGTTCTTGAAAGATATGAATCTGCCAGGTTAAGACTGTTGAAATCCAGGCAAGGCACCTCCCTGCCTCCAAAAGAGTTAAAGCTGTGCCATCAGGGCGCCTTCCATCGAACCTAGCAACCCTAGCCCTAGGTCTAGATATGCGGAAAGCTAACTTTAATGAGGGCTCAGCAACTAATGTCGTTATGAGCTCGTCTTGCCACCAGATTAGAGCCTAAGCGGCCTGGTAATCCGTATGCGAAATTCTCTGCAACTAGAGTTCCACAGGGATATTCATGGGGACCACACAGGTTAACTTCGAGTAGAAAAACAGTTGTTATTTGAACAGCCTCATCACAGCCTTAGACCACAAGAGCTGATTGGCAAGGCCAGAAGCCAGTCGCCTGTGTATTGTGAAGCGACTGCTATAAGCCGACCTTGTTGATAATCTAATATTATTTAAGAATGTCGGTTTGCCAAAACCCTCTGAATTAAGAAACAAGCAGACTGTGAGCCAGATTACTTCTGGGTATGCTGGGTCTGATATCGAAGACCAGGCAATTTGGGCAGATGCCAGAGCGCAATCTGTAGCAGTGGAAAGGGAAAAGAATCTGGTGAACTAAGAATAGGAGATGCCGAACGTTCGGTAGTGACACTTAAATTAAGCATCCAATCTAATGACTTCTATAGCGCGTTCATCATAAAGCCAAGGCATGAATCGATGGTCGGAAAAATAATACCGAGATCATACCGAGGATACGTAGAAGAGAAATCCACTCGTCAAGGGGTCACCCACCTTAGTCTTCTCAGGCCCGGCCCTATAGTATGCGGGGCCCGAAGCAGCAAGCGATGAGCGGAACCCATGCAAAAAATTGCCTTTCGACATATATTAAAATAATGCGAAATCCAAATTAAATTGGTTATTATTTAATACAATTTTACAAAATGGAAATCAATCTAAAAAGTCAAAATACTAAAATTTTTACTGAGAGCAACAATTACAGTTTTATTCATTTAACTGAATATATGAAAACTCAAAAAAGTTGTTAATATTTAAAATATTTTGGTATGCTAATTGAAAGTGTTTTTATCAATATACTGTATAGACACTAGCGTGGGTTGTATCTTCTACTTCTAAAATGGTTTTACTACTCACAAGCAAATCTTGCGAGCTTTGATCGATGCAAAATCCGCAATGAGTTCATGATTATTATTATTATTATTATTATTATTACATTATTATTATTATTATTATTATTATTATTATTATTATTATTATTATATTTACGAAACTTTTTAACGCGCGCAAAGTCACACAGAATGCGAACCGGGGGCGGATAGTTAGTCGCCAGGTGAAAGAGTTGGATATCCAGATGTTTGAAAGCCAGTGAGAACTAGTGAGTTTTCATGCGTTTCTTGAAGGAAGAAAGGAGTTTGAACTTCGGAGAAACATTAGTAGACGGTTACATTCCTTTCGGGCAGCGGAGTGGAATGCATGAGTGGCCAGGACAGTTCTGCATCATGGCTCAGCCAAGAGACCCGTACCTGAAGATCGTAGGCTGCGGGGAGGGATGTAAGGAGAGACTAGTGACTGAAGGTATGAAGGAGTGCTCATGGTAATAGTTTTATAGGTCAAACAGGCTAGTTTAAATCTTATCCGGAATTCCACGGGAAGCCAATGCAGCTGGTTTAATATAGCTAAAGAATTTGTGTGAGGAGATGCACGCAGCACCATACGAGCCAGGGAATTTTGGATGCGTTGAAGCTTTTTAAGTTCAAGATTTGAGATACCTGCAAAAACCACGTTGCCATAATCGAGGCGAGAGCAGACTAGAGAACAGGCTACAGTTATAGTCAAGATCGTTAGCAACATCATTCTCAGTTGACAAAATAGCCAAGTTAGTGAGCCATTCTTGAAGCATCGTTAATCGCATGTAGGTTTTGATAAGTTTTAGCTTCGAAAAGAAGCCAGGAACCACGGTGACAGGAACAGTCAGAAGTATTTGAAGTGCATTGTGTGTGTTAGGAAAGTCACTGTATCGCTTGTTTATTGAAAGAAACTACAAATTCTTAACGGGATCGTTGTAGTTGACTGCAGGAATTATGAAACTCAATGATTGTAACTCCTCGGCAAGCATAAAACCATCAAGATCCTTAATTAATAGAACAGTATCAGTTTGAAATAAAAGGATAAAATGTTTAATGTCACAGACATAGTAAAATAGTATACAAATATTATACACGTGAACTTTGTACTGGAAGAAATTCCAATACACTATACAGGGTTGAAAACAAAAAATGGTTTCACAGGAATTAACAGTGCAGACTGTGCAGTAGGGTGGTCCATGGCCACATGGTAAAAAATAAAGTTCAAGCTAGAGATCAGGACACCCTCTCAATTTTTTAGACTTGTCAGTTGCATCATTCTGGCAAAATTTCAGCTTCCCACTCCAACTGGAAGACAGTGCTCACGGACCCCTCCCCTTTGCCACATGGAACTAAAAGAGCAATCAAGTTAGAAATTATGCTGTTCGTCTTGTAATCTTAATATATCATCAAATTCATCAGATTACCAATTTAACAATGTACAAAAACAATAGTTATGTCATCTCAGCAACACTATATGCTGCATGGAAACAGTCTAATAATCAAAAACAGTCAAATGGTGTCACAAGAAGAATGTGTCGCAAAACTTCATTTCTTCAGCACTGCATATAGAGCAGACTTCTTTGTAGTATCAGTGTTAATAGACTTTCTGTTAGCCTCAACAACTTGGAGGAGAAACTGTTTCTCTTGCTCGACATTTGTGAGGAGGCTGTTAAATTCTTCAAAGAGTTTGACACCACACTTGTTTGGGTTCTCACTCCACTCGTCAGGCAGAAGGGTGAGAAATTATTCTCCTACCTTCAGGGACTGGAGTAGCTTTGCTGTTCTCTTTGTAGCAAAATCTCCCAAGCTTGCCTCCTTGAGTCTATTTGGAGAGCATCTCACATTCCGTTCACTGGGCTCAGTAGCCTCAGCTGCAAGTGGACTTTCAGTCCATGCCTTGGTGTACAGGAGGGTACCAAAATGCACAGGCCGATTTTGTTGAGTCTCTTCCTTCTTTGTGAGATTAAGCACATCTCGTTGATAACGAAACAGGAAGATCTTCATTGCATAAATTAACTTGGCCATCCATCGCGCATGATGCACGGGTCCTGGCGTTCTCCAATGAAGCTTAGTAGGTGATGTCCTAAGACAACCATTGTCAGCTCAATAAGCTCTTGATAATCGTCTTTCATCTGCTGTTCCACTCGTCAGGCAGAAGGGTGAGAAATTATTCTCCTATCTTCAGGGACTGGAGTAGCTTTGCTGTTCTCTTTGTAGCAAAATCTCCCAAGCTTGCCTCCTTGAGTCTATTTGGAGAGCATCTCACATTCCGTTCACTGGGCTCAGTAGCCTCAGCTGCAAGTGGACTTTCAGTCCATGCCTTGGTGTACAGGAGGGTACCAAAATGCACAGGCCGATTTTGTTGAGTCTCTTCCTTCTTTGTGAGATTAAGCACATCTCGTTGATAACGAAACAGGAAGATCTTCATTGCATAAATTAACTTGGCCATCCATCGCGCATGATGCACGGGTCCTGGCGTTCTCCAATGAAGCTTAGTAGGTGATGTCCTAAGACAACCATTGTCAGCTCAATAAGTTCTTGATAATCGTCTTTCATCTGCTGTTCCTTTCCAACCACATTGTTGAGAAAGGTGATGGTCGATTCACGGAAATTTTCCGTTCCAGCATTGGGCTCCAGTCCCCAAAATTTGTCACGTGCCACATTGTTCCAAGCAGCCTTAAATCTCTTGAAGATTGGAATGTATTGGGAACTTGAAGGACCACAGCACAAAGTGAAAACCTTGGCTAAGACCAGTTCCATCCCATGGTGACGGCAAGCCAACCACAGGAGCTCTCGATCAATCATATTTTTCAGAAGAACACATGCTCCATTCAAGCGAACTGTGTTCACAAAAGTAGTGTCAAAGCTCAAGCTCATGGCTGGAACTTTTCAGTCAACTTCCATGCCTCCAACAGATCATAAAAGGCCTAAGCTTCATTACGTCTGTTCCAGAGGCCAACTTTGGAATGCCGAGTAGCTTATCTTTGCCACATCCAGAAACCAGCACTGGTAGGCGGTCTACGTTTCCGATTCCACAAATCTCAGGAAGGATTTTACCATCCCAGTGAACCACTAAGGGATAATCTGGTACAAGTTCACCCATTACTGACTCAGTATGTTCCTTCATAGCTTTCTTTCGTACCCTGTGGATGCTGCCTCGTGATATTGGCAAGGTGGAGGGATCACAACCAAAGGTTGCGGCAATCGGGACCATTAAACGAACTGCTTCACGATCAGAAGTTTTATTTCTATCCAAGACACTTGTCACATGTGAGGTGAACAGCTGATCTGTAGTTAAGGAGGTCTGTAGAGACTGTGTCTTTCTACTTGGAATTTTCAGATTTGTTGGTTCATACTCATCATCAGATTCACAGTAATCCTCTGAGCTTTCTGTTACATCGACCATGCAGACCTCAGAAGCGGCCGATGTTGAAGCAGTGATGGAACTGATGGCCTTTTGTCGACGTTCTTCTTCCTCAGTTCTCCTAAGACGAACCCGCTTCTGCTTCTTTGTCAGCTCCTTGTCTTCGTTGGCCATGTACAACTTTCGGTCTGCTCTCTGATCAAGCAGAAAATCGCAGCCTTCCTTAATCTTGATCGTGGCTAAAGCGTCAGCATGAGCGATGTCAAACAGTGTGTCTAACTTCCTTACATACGCCACCTCTCGCTGTCGTTGGGATTCAGAGGAGCGTCCTATGTTTTTCTTGAACAACAGCCAATTGACATGCAATTTTCTAGCTTTTCAATTGATGGCATTTCAGTATCATTGGAATTGCAGCTTTTGACCAAAGCACTGACACCTCCTCAGTTGTTAGGTGGCTAGCATTTCATAACGACTTGGTTTCATTCAAGAAATGATGGAACCGCTGGAGGACCTGTTTGGATGTTGGTAACTGCCTGAATCTCAACAGTGACTCTAGATCACATGCACAAATCAGGAACAATTCGCAATTCAAGCGTGTTGATGTCGATGCCATTGCAGAACACCTAATGTCCTAACATGCTAAAATTGAATATTTATTATTGTTTTGCCCTCTTTAAGTAATGGGACAATAATTGCTGCTTATATGAAAATTTTGTCAAAATAAATGTTTGATAGTTACACAATAGCACAAAGAACAGAATTAATCATCTTGAAGTAGTTGAAAAAGTTCAGAACGAAATGACAGCTTCTGTATGAGCAATGATCCGGTGCCATTTATGTCATTAAGCACAGTCCAAAAAAGTAATTATTACAATCAAACAGCTACTTTATACTTAACAAAGAAAAACTTACAGAAGTGTTGCTGAAGCTGATGAAATGCAATAAGAGATCTTAATTCTGGAATTGTTTATTGCATAAACAGTACTTTATGTAAATATACCAATAACATCACATTTCAACAACATGTCTGCTAATGAGTGGGAAGTAGATAGCAAGATTTGCAATAAGAACTGTTCACTATGTTCCAAATGTAAACAAGTAAGTAAGTAAGTAATTGCATAAGAAATTTACCAAGGTTACCACAGGTTGTAAAACAATGTGCTTCTACATAACGATTACTAACTATATTGTGAGATATATGTGTCATTGAGCACCGTCTTCCAGTTGGAGTAGGAAGCTGAAATTTTGCCAGAATCATACAAATGACAGGTCTAAAAAATTTAGGGGGTGTCCTGGCCTCTGGCTTGACTTTTATTTTTTTGGACCACCCTACTGTGCAGTTCTCGCTACATTATTTCAGTTAAACCTTCATTGATACTACAAACGGTTTTAATAATAATTGTAATTTAATTAGGCCTGGTTTCAATGATAAACAGAAAAGAATACTGAATACAAGCAGGGATGGATTCGTTCCAAACTATGAATATGAATGACACAATAAAACAAATTTAACATTGCTATATTTTAGCTATTCTAGATTTAAAAAATATCTTCTTTACCTCGCCTGAAGCAAACGCAAGTTGCATGCAGACAGCAGACCATGAAAATAACGTGTTAAAACAACGTTGTTTTCCTGCTGTTCTGTGGCAGTGTAAATTTATATAGCTTTCTTAACGATAATAGTTTAAAAATTTTAAATCTATGGCATTGGCAGGTAATTTATTATTACGCTATTTTTTTTATCTTGCAATATAAACAAATTCCCAAAGAAAATAAATAATTCATTTATTTTAAAGTTTTCTTAATACTGTTGGTTAAAAAAAACAAAAAAAGTAGTAAAAATATTTTGTCAGAAGCGCGGGGCCCAGGAAAGCGCGGGGCCCAAGGCGATTGCTTCTCTCGCCTTGCCCTAAGGCCGGGCCTGAGTCTTCTGCATGTTTTGTCAGGGGGTTGGATGTTGACAGATATCACAGCTGCATCATCCTTTTTCTTGCCTTGTACGGAATCATTGGCATTTGCTGCATACTGGTTGCTGCGTAGGACTAAGCCATCGCTTTTTGTACATAACTACAGTAAATTCTCAGACAATGAATGCTTCAGACTAACAGAATGATCGCCACGACCTTCAGCGAAGTGGTCAACAAAGACATGAAACCTATGGAACGAACTCACAGTCGCATGTTGGTGAAATCAGTGTGACAGATGTAATGTATGACAATACGAAAATCTGCACCTGATACATTGTACAAAGCAACAGTTGCGGCCAATATGATAATCTCCAAAAGTTCCTTAGCATTTCATTGCCTTCAAATACTGTGGCCATGGTTCAAATACAAATTTTGACATACGACTGTTAATCGCTTCATCACTGGACAAATATTTGACAACTGCATGTCTGAGATCTCTGTGAGTTATGCCTACATTTAGTTTCTACTTCAGTTGATCAGCGATTCACTTGTGCATTGAAGTGCGTTTTCAGCTCAAAGTCGGTGCCAAATATTGGCGGCGTATCTACAAAACCCAAGGTGTAGTGCTTTACTAAGAAACACGAAATATGTATTCTGATTTACTGAAGACTGATGGGTTGTCAAAACCCTCTGAAGTTAGAGGCGATCCCAAGCTCTTTGTGAGCCACGGTTGCTTCTGGGTATGCTGCATATGATACATAAGACCAAGCAGTTAGGGCAAAACCATGCCAATGCAGAAGGACCTTCCCAAGTTGTTTACAGAAGCGCTGCAAACATGACTAACTAACTGATATGACCAAGAGAGTTTTAAGACAGTTTGATAAAAAGTATGCTCCACAAAGTCAAATTCTACAGTACGTATGTGTAATGACAAACTGTTCTAAATGGAAGGTCCAACACACGAATAGGCAGGATAGGTTGCAGTTGAGGGGTGGAAGCGCGGCATCTCAATATCCCTTCGGGTAGCAGAACGAAACGATCGCCGACCCAGTTGACTCAAGACGGGGAAACAGAGCTTCCTGATGTATGCAGGTGCAGTGCCAACAAGTGAGACATTTGAGACGCACAACAACAGGAAGCCAATGTAATGTTTCTTGGGTACATTTTGATACACGTGAATATTTCGGCTTGTTGGCCACGACTCTGTCGGCGCATTTTAGAGAGGGCTTGAACTGGCGCATCGAGACCTTCAGCATACCTGCAAAATTCAATTTCAGTAATCAAGGACAACCAGAATGAACGAATAAATAACACTGCAGCGCTGAATGAGAGATTGCACACTATGACTCGTATCTGGCATAGCTGATAGAAGCAAGATCTGCAAAAGAAGTTCATGTGATCAGCCATCGATAATTCTTCGTCCAGCAGCAAACTGTAGCGGATGAGGAGCTGCTGATTCCAATCAGGAGATCTCGTTTTTACTAAATATTCTACAAAGACGACTGTCGAGCAGGGTCTGGCGGAAGGCCTTGCCCCTTCACTGCAAAAACATTAATATTATAAAATTTATGCGTATGTTTCTTAAATTTAACTAACACATTTTAAGACCCTTCAGAAAAGGTTAAATGGATAACACCGAAATTGTTGTAGTTTCCATCACACAACGGAATCTCGGTATTGCTTTCAACGATGGAGCATAGTTTGACACTTCTAGCCATAGGCCTGTTACTGAACGTGTTCCATGAATTTGGTAAGTCTGTAGTCTCTATCTTTTTTGCTTTATGATAGTAATTCTATGTTCGTCTATGCTTACATGTTTTTATATTAATTAATGCGTTTGAAGTTATAAATGAGGAACTGTTCTCGCAACAACGATAACCACCATGAACTGGGTTCATATTATAGGCCTTACTGAAAGACGTAGATATGAAAAACTAAACTTGATGCGTGGGTCAAAAACATTAAACCACATCACAAAATGAAAAGTCACTATACATCAGTGTTTAGGCAACCGTATTCGTAATCGTAAGCTCGAGATTTCTCCAGCGTCCAATGAAAACCAAGTTGCGGAAACCAACTTATTTACATGCTCTCGTGAATAAAGTCAGATTTTTACTTCAGAGAAATAGGATGGGATGATTACAGAGATTTATATGACTAAAATTTTTAAATTACGTCCAATTACTGAATTTCAGATGCAGAGTTGAATGTGATTCCTAGCGACACTGAAGTGATGGTTAATGATTCGACTTACATGAACTGTTCGACGTCTCTTGAAGCGGAGAAAGTCCAGTGGCGTCATGATACCAATTATGTTTACGCCGGAAGAAATATACTAGAGCCCTACAATGTCAGGTTTACGGTTGAAACAAACTCATCTACAGGAACAATCAATTTAGTCATTCGATCAGTCCAACCTTCAGATGCCGGACAATACGAATGCTTAGAGGATGAAGGGTTTGGAGAACGAACTTCCGCTCAGCTAACAGTGTTAGGTATGTTCACTTTTTACACCTTTTCAATATTTGAAAGTAGTTTCTGGTAAGACCCGACATTAGGGTGCCAGAACACTCCTAGATATAAACTGTCTACTGTCAAAACACTATCGGATCTGTCTGCCGCTCAATAGTTTTGTGCAGTTATTTCAAAAGGCCACAGTAGTCTAGTTAGAGACTGAAAGTACAGTTCTTAATTACCATTTGATGTATAAGTACGATCTGCTTTGATTTCAGGCAGCCTTCCAACGGTCAAACTCACTTATACGGCTAATCATTCCAAGACTTTAAATCTCGCATTACTTGCATTATGCTTACAAAACATGTCGACGAAAGCCTTGAGACCCTATCAAATAACCAGATAATCACTCTATGTGGGAAAATTTTGGCTAGTTAAATACTTTTCGGAAAATCGCTATAAATGGTAAACTCGAAAATGAACTTGTTCAAGTCAGTAGATTGCTAGAATTTTAACGATACCAAAATGTTCCTCTCAGTATTGAGTAATTTTAGTCGGATAGTCGGAAGAATTTCTGAAGATCTTGCAAATCTAATGCCTTTCAGATGATGATCCAGTCTGCAAATCAAGCATGCGTTCAAGCGGAGTCATTGGACCAAACAATTGCGGTATAGAACCTGACGAAGTAAAACTTTCATGTATCACTACATATCACGGCAGCATTTTTCCAACTCTTCAATGGAAAGCAAGCGGAGGCAATCAATCCAATATAGAAGGACTGATTAACTTGACTTCCAATAAGAATGAGGTCACTTACATACTTACAATGAAAAGTACACTTGATCTAAATAACTCTTCGTTTATTTGTCAGACGACGAGAACTTCCAAGAGAAACTACAGTTGTTCATCTGACATCATCAAAATTTTATGTGAGTACAATTTCCGACTGTAATGAAACAGAGGCATGGCATCGATGATATTAGTTTATAACTTTAATTGTTTTACTATTGTTTGCCTTCGGTTGAAATATTCCCTTGAAAATAAAATACCAGGTTAGGAGTAGAATTCTATATGCACAAATTTTATTTGTAATTTTTCACTTTATTAACTTGTAAGGGTTTAGAAATTAGACTGTTTAAACTTTCAACACTAAAACGCACCTTTTCTAAAAATGAGGATAGCGATAGACGAAGACCCGCAATCGTTGGAATACAGACCAAGTTTGCCACCGAACAGATCATGGTTACTTTTCAGTTGTATTATTTCTGTAGCAGCAGTGTACATGTATGAGGTAATCTGATGCTTCAACACTTTTGGTAATTAATTCAATCAGATGTATTCAGCAGCGAAGTCACGATTAAAATGACAATTAATGACGAAGTCAGTTGTTTCGCGAACACCAGCCAATCATGCAGTTACAAATGGAAATGGTTCAGTGGATACGACTGGATCGCTTTGTCCGATGGCCAGACTTTAAAACCGAATAAAGTTGGACTGTTTCGGTGCGAAGCGACGTGTTCTATAGGGAACAAATCATGTACAGTGGAGCCCATGTATGCTGAGGTTTATTCAACTCTAGGTAAGAGTATTTAATTTTCATCAAATTGCTCAAGGCAATTTCTTATTTTTCATACTAAAGGAGGTCGCTAGTCACAAATTGCACTCATCTGTTGCATTTATTTTGAATTACCGGTGTTTTGATATTTAAATTTTTAGGGCTAAGATTTCTACTAAATGGGTTACTTTCTACTTTCTATTTCCATACTATGCATTTGACATCGGGAGCTTTGGCATCCAGTTAGCTTTTCCTGGACTTAACGAAAGATTTTTACATATGGAATGTCTTTAGCAGTCGCTGCCGCTGGAAAAATTTTTTAATAAATATTGTAATCGCTAACACAATTTATGAATGACAGCACTATTGTCTTAATATAATGGGGTAAATTTTCTTTATTTTAGCAACGACCGGAGAAAATCAAATTTTAGCTACGACCGGACAAAAAGAGTTGCCATTGTTGGTCTTGATTGCTCTACCAATTATTGTATCAGTCGGTGCGGTCATATATTGCTGGAGGAAAAAGAGTATGCAGAAGTATAATTACTTAGAGTCTAAACTTCTCGGATAATACTTTTACTAGTTTGCGTAACACACCCAAAACAAACAAGACAGATAGCATTCATAACAACTTAGCCATTTGTTCTTATTCTCTTTTTGAATACACTGGTCAACATAGAAATCGTTACTGACTGGAAAAGGCCCTGATGTGTAGCGTCTTGGTGTGCTGAACACGAATATAACCATAAAAAATTTTTATTGGCTCTCGTTTTGAAAATATTTCATATAGTTCATTTTTTATGTTTCACCATGTAAATTTATGCAGTAGGACTGCGACAATATCCTAAATAAGTCTAGAATGATGTAATATTCCACCTCATTGCATAATCCCATCATGGACACATCATGCACAGTTGATTACGTCATTTTCTGATGCAATGTAAAACTACAGCCAGTCGGCTGCTGACGTAAGATGACGTCAGCAGTGTACTATATAAAGCGAGTCGGAACGGTTGAGCATTTACAATATTACAGACTTTGTGCGAGACAGTTTAAGTTACTGTTTTATAAAACTATTATTACTTTATCCATTTAGATACAATACAGAACAGTAATGCCTCGGAAGTGCGTAAATACTGTGGACAACTTTTGTTACATTTGTGGGGAAGTGACATTTTCCAACCAGAAGAAAAGTATCACTTATCAAGTCAAGAAGGCATATCCTGCTTACTTCGAATGCAAGGTTGGTGACCAAGACAAGCCATGGGCCCCGCATATATGCTGTGCTACATGTACAACACAGCTTTCACAGTGGTTGAATGGCAAAAGACCATCAATGCCGTTTGCAGTTCCCATGGTGTGGAGAGAGCAAAGCAACCACGTAGATGACTGTTACTTCTGCTTGGTTCCTCCTCTTTCCGGTGGAATAACGAAGCAAAAGAAGTCGACAATAGTCTACCCAAACATTCCGTCAGCATTGAGACCAGTTCCACATGGTGATGGACTTCCTATTCCAGAACCTCCAGCAGAATATATTTTCCTTGATTCATCTGATGAGGACAAGGGTGAGCCGACATGTTCTTCTCCTGGTCCGTCAGCGTGCAGTGATCCCGATTTTCACTGTGGTGCATCATCAACCCCACACAGAATAACACAGGAAGAACTAAATGACCTTGTTCGTGATTTGGACTTATCCAAAAACAAGGCAGAATTGCTAGGATCAAGACTCCAACAATGGAATCTTCTAGAAGAAGATGTCACAATTACTTCATTTAGAAAGCGCCATCAGCAGTTGGAACCTTTCTTTATGAAGGAAGGTAATCTGGTATTCTGTTCCAATATTGACGACCTCATGAATGCCTTACAGATCACTCACGACCCACAAGAATGGACACTCTTTGTAGACTCTTCAACACTGAGTCTTAAGGCTGTGCTTTTGCACAATGGAAACCGTCTTCCATCTATTCCATTAGCGCATGCTGTCCACATGAAAGAGACATACGATAACCTAAAACAGCTACTGCATTCCATTGACTATAACAGGTACAAATGGCACCTGTGTGGTGATTTGAAGGTAGTTGCCATTTTAATGGGACTGCAGCAAGGATATACAAAATATATGTGTTTCTTGTGTGAGTGGGATAGCCGAGCAAGAGAGTTGCACTACGTGCGGAAGGAATGGACTCCCAGACAAAACATGACAGTTGGACAGAAGAATATCCAGCACCCAGCTCTGGTCGAGGCTCACACAATCCTACTACCACCCCTTCACATCAAACTAGGTTTGGTGAAGAACTTCGTGAAAGCCATGGACCGCACTTCGCCAGCTTTCCGATACCTGCATCAAAAATTCCCTCGACTCAGCGAAGCAAAGATTAAAGAGGGAGTTTTTGTGGGTCCTCAGATTAGAGAACTCTTCAAAGATGACCGCTTCAACAACTTGCTGGAGGGTGATGCGAAACAAGCATGGAATGCTTTTCGTCTAGTGTCTACAGACTTTCTGGGGAATGTTAGGACAGAAAACTACAAGGAACTAGTAGAAGACATGCTCAAGCAGTACCAGAAATTTCGCTGCAATATGTCTCTGAAGATGCATTTCCTTCATTCCCATCTGGATTTCTTCCCTGACAACTGTGGTATGGTTAGTGACGAACATGGCGAACGTTTTCATCAAGATATCGCAACAATGGAGCAAAGGTACCAGGGAAAATGGTCCACTACAATGTTGGCTGACTACTGCTGGACACTCCGCAGAGATGCTCCCGAACAGCTGTACAAGAGACAGGCAAAAAAATCTAAGAACTAGTCTATGACCTGGTTTTTACAAATATTAACTGTAAGTGTATCACTATTGGCATGCATTGTGCGATATAAAATTACTTCATTTCAGATTACAAAAAAACTAGAGCCAATTCGGCATTTTCACTGTCATATTCGTGTTCAGCACATACAAATTGATAAGAACTGACTAATTTCATTTCAGTAACATGACTTTTGTAAAAATTTGTTGTCCAGTGATACTTGTGTGTCTCTTTTGGAATGTGCATGTGGGTGTCCTGCAGGCAACAGACTGGAGGTTGGTATGGAGAATAAAGCAGTTCGATAGTGCAGTACAGATAGCTAGTGAACGACGAACCCAAAATATTGTATACGAAAGGTTTTTGCTGAATACACGGTTGTCACTGTTCAGTTTCAAAGTGAACAGTCATAACTGATTGGTTTGCACGCGATGTCGCTGCCACAGGGGCGCTGGCTAAGCTGATACACGTTCTCTGGTTACATTTTATACTCGGTTTACTATTTCAGTCTCACTACGAGCTTACAAACACGATCTGCACTCATTAGAGGCGTCGGTATATAGGAATAGGTATTGAACATCGTTTCACCTCGATCTCGGAGACACTATATCCTCTTTCTCTGCATTCCACTTCCGTTCACTCGATTGTGGTCGGTTCATATTTATGGTGGTCCACGGATAGCCAGCAAGGGTTTCCAGCCTATTATTATGCTCCAAAGTCAAACAGAATACACTTTTTGAGCCTTCTTTCAAACCGGACGCTCATACATCCAATGATTTATATAATACACACAATACAAAAGCTTAATATAAGTTAAAAGAAACTAAGCGCCGTTGGCATCAAAGCTAAATTCTGACAAGGCAAGAAAACGCTGTATCAAAGTAAGGGCCTACTATAAAATACACTCTTATTGCTTGGATTTGGTTTAAAAACATGCAACTGTGTTTCTTGTTGCTCTCTTGGACTCCTATGTTTTAAAGTATGAAAACAAATTAAGCTAAGCATACAGTCCATACAAGAAAGGGTTTCAAGCAGTTATAATTTACTGGAATAATTATCCATTCTGTCCCTGTGATGCCCTTATGTATGAATGTGTGATTTAATGTATATATATTAGAAATAAAAGGGCATGTACAGCCTTGGTTTGGTGACTAGTGTATAAGCGTATATATAAAAAGGCCTATGAATGTAGATTGACCGGCATATAATTAAATTAATATAATATGTTAGAAACGATCAGCATTGCTAAGTTAACGACTAATAAGAAGGGTATTATATTTGAGAACTTGACACTAGTATTGACTGCAATGGAAAGTAGAGAACCAGCGTGAGAGATTTCGAATTGTAACGGTTGTTGCGCATCGCAGACGACAATTTACGCGAGGGCGCCAATGCACGACGCTTAAAGTTAGTTCAGCCTGAGACTCCGTCGAGAACAGAGCTCACGAACCAAACATCGAAACGACTGCGTGATCGGCAGTTTGTCGGTGAGAAAGTTTCGATTTAGTAGCGTACTGAAGAACTAGCAAAGAAGCTGCAAGTTTACTTTCGAATGGCGGATAAAACACGTCGTGTTGGAGTTGTGAAGTTCGGAATTACCATTGGTCTGAACTGTTGTGTGTTGAGCCGCGAGTTGGCTAATAATTTGAACATTAGTCGACACATCATCGTCTTGTGAGTGGAGTTACGGCAGAAGAGAATCTGTCGAAGATAACCGCGTATCCACGAAGAAGTGTTAGAAATCTACCGAGAACTTCGGTGAGATCGCCCTGGGTTTGTAAATGGTCGTTCAGACACTAGCTCACAGCAACGTTGAAATGACATTTTGGAATCGAAAGGCGCTCCATTCTTTGAGATGACCTCAGAAATGCACTTGACTTGTCGATTAGACCCATATTTCGGAATGTATGTCTTTGAGTGTTTGTTTCTTACTCTTTGTCTCTCTGTCTGTCTGTGAGATTGCATCATCTTCGGTGTTTTTCTTTCATTATTAGCATCATGAACACTAAAGCCACCATTATTCGCTTTATTCGATGAGTATGAACAAGCAGTGTCAGCCAGTTGCCTTTTAAAAATCATCAATGCTTCCTTGGAAAATAATGCGTAAAGTAGATGTTTCCGCATAACACCAAACATTAGCTTCAGATCGACGTAGTTTTATTGAATCCGTTCGTGAATTTGAGGTTTTCAGTTTGAGAAATCGGAAAAACGAACAGATTAAACCTAGAGAAAGTCGTGGTAAATGCCGTTAAGATCCTGTTATAGTCATATCTAATCTAACACAGAATGAGTTAAAGTTATCTTTCGATGTACTGTTAACAGTAACATTTTCGCATTTTGTTCTTTTATAGAAATCGAAACGCCAGTACCCATGACGGTAGAAGAACCTCAACAAGAACTAAAAGCAGTAGATCTAAAAGAAGAACAAAAGCAGCAAAGGCTAATCGGTATCGGCTAAAACTTTAAATTAATGACGGCTATGTATGGTGTTCATTAAATTCAACATTTCAGTTTGATAAATAAGAGAAACAAACAGATAAAGCATAGGAAAGTCGTGGTAAATGCCGTTACAATCATTTTTTAGCCGTATATCGTCTTACCAAGAACGAGTTTAGGTCATTTTTAAATACACATAAATGATCATAGTAACATTTGCCGCATTTTGTTGTTTTACAAAAATAGGAAACCCGATTCCCAATACGTTAGAAAAACAAGATCTAGGACTA